>JAQSUU010000671.1:0-2400000 GCA_038087645.1 Saccharum hybrid cultivar R570 | reverse complement strand
GAGTTGTGATCTGTAAAACAAAATTAAATTCGGTCAATTGTATAGCAGTAGCTAAGAAGAATGAATCAAATATGCAAAGAAAAAGAAACAAAGAACAAAGGAGGGAGGAAGAAAAGATGAAAGGTAAAACAAATGCCATGTTGCTTTGCTTGAAGGATATGCCATGCCAAAACAAATCTTGGTTGGGGTCATGCAGACGCTTCTTGACCTGAATCTCACATCTCATATATCATCACAGGTCAACTTGGACGGATGGTATTCTTTTATCTTTTGCCCCCAGAAAAATATTTCTTTTATCTTTACCATGCAGGCTTATAATTTTGCTAGCACCTGCCCCAATAATTAGGCATGTGGATGGCATGTGACCCAGTGATCTCACTTTGCACAATCACCCTCCTGAACATGGTAAATTGCATGGAAAGGGCAGAGAGAGTACTCTTGGAATGTTCTCTTGCAGGCTTCAAACAAAAAGATTAGTGTCAGGACATTGGCATGATGGCATCCTGTTCCTCCATTTGCATATGTGACGACAAGTTTTGTAACCTTTCGGACGGTTCATTAGCTCTGGTGGTTCATCTCCTCCATCCACACACCATTGCTATGTTTGATCCAACACTTCTCAACTGTTTGGTACCAAACTGCAACGACCAAAGGCAATAGAGGAACCACCTATTTCTATTTTGTGTTCTTTTGTGCTGGGTGTCATTTTGTTCTTTTGTGTTTGGTGTCCATGTGGACACCTGTATTTTCTATTTTTTTAGAAAAATAAAAAGAGAAAAAGGATGTTTGGAGGGAGAGAAACTAGCTGCATATATGCATGGACCCACATGCAATGCAAAGAAAAAAAAAGGAGAAAACAAGGTGGAGAAAGAAAGGAAACAAAAGGCTATCAAACTCCTAGATTGTTATGGATTTTTTTGGCACCAGAGAGAAAGAGGAGTCACGAGAGACTGGCATTACTTTTGCAAGCATAATCATAGTCAGGTGACGGTGAAATTGTATATATATTCCATCTAGCATCAACAAGTACATGCATCTGGTTATTTTAATTTGGCATGCTATATATATATATATATATATATATATATATATATATATATATATATATATATATATATATATATATATATATATATATATATATATATATATATATATATATATATATATATATATATATATATATATATATATATATATATATATATATAGGGTGAGTTTGGCATGGCTCCGGCTAAACGAGGCTCCGTCATCGTACACCGCCTTACCAAAAAAACTAATTCCCGGAAAACTCTTTGCGGCTCCGGCTCATCGCTAGTGCAGAGCCAAAGTTGGAGCGACGCCAAGTTTTGAAAAAGACTAAGGACCTGTTTGATCCAAGAGCTAATTGCTAGCTAGCTCAAAATAGTTAAAATTAGTCTTATTGCATCTAAATAGGAGGGCTAATAGGTGAATTAATTGTTTAGTTAAGCCTTTTCAACTAGTTGTCAGCCAACCTTAGCTAATTTAAGCTTGCTTTTAGTTCAACTACTAGAAACTAGCCATAACTCTTCCAAACTACCAAAAAAGTGATTATCTTATTTAGGGTCTCTGCATTTCCCTATGGCATCAACATTTCTTACTCCATTTTTTTCTTATGAGACATGATTATTGGCAATTTCAAAATATGTTCACTTGGTGACAGAAAAGAAAATCATTTTGAAAAAAAATTATGCTCACTGGTGTATAGTACACTGCAGTCGACACTTCACAACTCCCCATGCATGTTTCCCAAGCTAATGTTAGGGGTGTTTGGTTTGAGGAGTTAAAGTTTAACAAATACTGTAGCACTTTCGTCTTATTTGACAAAAAGTTTCTAATTTGGGACTAATTAGGCTTAATAGATTCGTCTCGTAAATTACTCCTAATCTGTGCCGACATGCATGCAATTAGTCTACATTTAGTACTCCATATATTTGAGGGAACATTGATGTGATGAGAGTTAAACTTTAACAACTTAAAACAAACAGGCCCTTACACATTTCAGTTTGGTGTATAGTACAGTGTAGTCGACACTTCACAACTCCCCATGCATGTTTCCCAACCAAACCTTACACATTTCAGTTCACTGCCACCAGGCAAGGGATGGATCATGGATGAGTAGAGTAATTCTTAAGCACAAAGCAGCTAAGCTATCCGCACTCATGGACCTCTATATTCATCATTTATACGTCCTAGTCAGCAAGATTCTCTCCTCTATACTCAATTCTCCCGCACCCATCCATCCTCTATATCATCCTCTATCCACTCTATCCACTATGAGATCCACTTGTCACTTTATCTAAATATATCTATGTGTGATGTAGTTTTGAAGGATTTATTGAGACGAATTTAATGGTGCAATCGGAATTTAATTTGGATTTTTGGTTTGTGAGTTATAGCATTTTTTTTCCTTTGTTTAGCTAGTGGGGCCCGCCACTGCCCACTGTAGAGTAAGCACGGTACCACTCTAAATATAGAGTAAGAGAAATGATAGAGTAGCGTTTTAGAGTACCCAGTGCAGCAGTTTTTACTCTATATTCATACTCTAAAGCTTTAGAGTATCGCTTTAGAGTACCACTGCGGCTAGTCTAAATGCTCCACCTCCACTCTTCCGTGATTAATAACTCAAGTTTAACGCCAAGCGCATAAATGAACTCGTTGTCCTGATCTCCTCCTACCACGTTTTTTTTTCATTATCTAGTACTATTTGCATGCCAATTTTTTGAACCAGCATTAATTTCCATTCTCATCATCACTAATTAAACAAAAGAGTTATTAAAAATTTCCCAAACTCATAAAATTGCCAAAAAAAAAATCTCGGTCACTATCACCATTCATCATCTCATTATCCTGCTGCTGGTGTCACTGTTAATCAATTGGCAGCTGCTCTAACCTTTCTCAGTTTAGGCCATGTTTAGGGCAGGTTCGGCTGGTCCAGACTTTGGCTGGTTACGGCTGATTTCAGCAGGTCTACCTAGCTAGAACCTGTCTAGAACCTGCCGATTTCAGTCCTGCTTAAACTTGCCGAACACGCCATTAGATTGCAAATATTTTGAACCCGATGAATAGTACCACTTTCGTCTTATTTGGCAAATATTGTCCAATTGTGGACCAATTAGGCTCAAAAGATTCATCTCGTGATTTCCAACTAAACTGTGTAATTAGTTATTTTTTACCTATATTTACTACTTCATGCATAGGTCCAAAGATTGATGTGATGAAGAGAGAGCGAAATAATTCTAACTTTTGGGGTGCATCTAAACAAGACCTTAATCTCCTTTGCAGCAGAACAAAACGCCCTCAATTCCCTCTCTAACCACCCCTCCCATATCCATCAGCATTGAGCACCCCTGCCCTGCTCCTCTAGTCCTCTCCTCACCTCTGCCCCATGCCCTGCCCCGTTCCATTGACAGTAGTACTACTCCCTCCGTCCCTATAAACATGAAAATCTCGTTTTTCAAGGCTAACTTAAGGGAAGTGTAAAATTACGCATGTGCCCTTTTGTCCTTTCCACGCGCGATAGCAATTTCATGTCTAACCGTGTCCGTATGCTTCGGGATTCTTCGGATCCGCTATTTTTTATCCGGGTGCTGGACAGCTGGAGGCCGAAAGGCTGCAGGGAGCCGTGGAGAATCTCTGATGGATGGATGGATGGATGGATAGGTTCTGCATGCAATTCTTTGTTTATCAATGGGTCCCACAAAAGGCTGATCTTCACTCACGTTTCCATTAGTTTTGGGACATGATTCAAACTCTAGAATAACATCTTTTCTGGGACGGAGGTAGTAGCAAACAACAGTGTCTCCTCTCCTCTCCCCTCTCCCACTCTCACTGCTTCCAAGTTAATCCCTAATCTTGTCTGCTGTCTCTCATCATCTTTCGCCCCCTGCCCTCTTTGGCAAGATCTCTCCTTGGTCTTCTCTTTTCCCTTTTAGCTCCAAGCCGTTCGGCTAGAATTATAAGCCGGTTGAAAAACATTGTTGGCTGATTTTTTAAGAGAAAAATACTGTTCCGGCTGAAAAAAACGAGCTCAATAAGAAAGATTATAAGCTAGATGAACGGGACCTTTGTCACGAGCCAAGCAAGCGCCCAAGCCGAGCGCAGCAAAAGCGAGCGAAGCACCAGCACCAGCAAAAGAGAGCGACGCCGCCGCCTGCGCCAAAGCTCGGATTCCCGTCTATTTTACCCCCACCCCCGCCGACTCACCGGCGCGAGATCCATCCGGCATCCGCAGGTGTCGGCGGCCCGCAGCCCCCCGCGAAAGATGGCGCCTTTCTGAGGCTCCCCCGGGGGTTTCTCGTCGTTTCTTGCTTGCCCCCACTATCTTAAAGCGGCGGCATCCAGGGAGCTCCTGTCGTTCCCGGCTAATTCAGCTGAGGTGGCGGCAACTGGGTTTAGGGCTCGATTCGGTTTGTGCTCGGTCGTGTCTTCTGGCTCTGACCCGCTTGGGGAGCGGTGGTTCTTGGCTAGTCCTTGAGCTGGTTGCTGCGCTTATTATACCTCTTCTTGGAGCTCTTGGATTGGAGAGGCTTGGGGGAAGCAGGTTCTTGGGACCGAGCTGCTACTTCGGTTCTCGCGGAGGAGTTTTTTTGAATTCGGTTTGGGGGTGATGGGGCTCCCGGGGCCCCTGGATTGAGCATTCGGATTGGATTTCGGCATTTCGTTCGGCTTCCAAGTTCCAATCCATGGCGGATTTGGGGCTGTGGAAGCAGGCGTGGATGTGGGTGCTGTCCCAGAAGCACATCCTGGCGTGGGCGCACACGGCGGCGTGCGGCAGCAGGGAGCGCCTCGCCTTCCTGGTCGATCGGCACTGGCCCGCCGTGTCCCGGGCCTGCGCCACCTCCTCGCGCCTCGCGCTCGCCGCGCTGCGCCAATGGCGCGGGTGCACGGCGCGCGGGGTGCTGGCGGTGGCCAGCCTCGGCCCCGCCGCCGTCTTCGTCATCCTCTGGAGCTTCTTCGTCTGCATGACCTCGCCGGCGTGCGCCCTCTACGCGCTTCTTAGCCTGGTTCGTGCTCCTCCGCAAATCCTACTTGTCTTGTCTTGTTGCTTCTGCACTTTAGCTCAGATTTGATTTACCGGATAAGAATCTTGGGCGATGGATTCTAAATCTTGACATGTGCTGCTTTTGCTATCCAACTTTGCGTTGCATGTGAGGTTACATTTCTTTACGGAAGTGGTTAAAGTGTTGCCTGATGGATGGTGAAACAAATAGGATAGGATGGTCTAAACTGTGCCACCACTGGTTGCCTTCATGTGTTGCTGCTAAATGTTTGTGTGAAGCTTTTAGTAGTAAGCTTCTTCTCTGCTACCGCAAAGTAACATCTATGAACTGCACACTGCGTTTTCAACTTCTTTTATACAATGCTACTTAGTTCTATCTAGTTTATTTTGCTACCAAAGAACATCTATGAGCTGCACTGCGTTCTCAACTTCTTTTACTACTACTTAGTTCTATCTAGTTTGTTTTGCTACCAAAGATAGGATGGCGACGAAACATGATTCTCGCTACTTTAGAAGTAACATATGTGAACTGCTGCGTTTTAAGTTTCTTTTGCACTACTTAGTTCTGTCTAGTTTGTTTTGCTACCAAAGTTAGGATGGTGATGAAACACAACTTTCGGATGAGTATGACCTGACCTAATCCTGTTATGTGAATATATCTTACTATGCTAGAATGATGCTATGCTACTCCATCCTTCATAAACCGACTTGCTATTTGTGAGAATGCATCGTGTCTGTAATATGTACCCTGCGAGGATCCTATCTCAGCAAAATGCTAGAAAGTTCATGTTCAGTTGTTTCATCGTGCAGTAACTACTGTTTGTTTTATTAATTGAAATGTTAATACCTATTGTTAGTCGCTGGATTCTCACTCTTGGTAGCAGTAGAATCCTTACTCTCATCGAGAGAGGATGACACTAGGAGTTGGGGCAATTTTCTGGTTTATTTCTCACACAAACTCATACAATGCCATACCAACCTGAGGGGTTGGGGTTACATACTTATAGGCTGCTAGCCAGCCAAGCATATGCCAAGATGCTAGTCTAAGATGCTAGTCTAAGATGCTGTCCTAGATGCCAACTGCTGTCCTAAAAGCAGATGCTGTCCTAGATGCTGTCCTAGATGCTAACTGCTGTCCTAAAAGCAGATGCTGTCCTAGATGCTGTCCTAACAACAGTCAAAAGATGCTGGACACAAAGATCATGTGCTGCGTACTGCAGCAGCCCCACACCCACCAGCCAACACAGAGACTTATCCATCACCTATGAACATATCATACTTTTCATTGTAGGTCTTGTTTGGATGCACATTATCCACCTCAATCTGGCTGGGGTGGAATTTACCCAGTCCAACACACATGGATTGAGATGGATACACGTACATCCAAACAAGACCATAGATGGATTAACTCTAATATGCACTTATGCCTCTGCCATAGTTTTTCTATCTGCTTGTAGCCCCAGTTGTGGACTGTAGTGGGCTTAATTAATACGGGAGAATGTTAGACCTTTTCAGCTAGATTGCACTAGGTAAGCCATACATGAATTCAAGCAGTAGAAACAAAATAAAACTAAAGAATCCTAATGCTAGGTCCCCTGATATTTTTTCACTGCTAGGTTTTGACATTTTCATGCTGACTGCGTAGTTCATTGTCATCAAATGTACTTGTATAATATGTAGCTTTTACTTGCAAGTAAGGACACACAATTTCATATTTAGATTTATAGGATTAGAAAGTATCTGAAGGTATGTTGTTTGCTAATTTTTTATAGCTCAATATTTCAGGGGGCTTCTGCTGCAGTTGTTCACTATATGGGCTATACACCTGGCCTTTTCATTGTTGGGCTGTTTGGGATATTAATTATGTGGATGTATGGCTACTTTTGGATTACAGGAATGTTTCTGGTTGCTGGAGGTTTGTTTATTTGAACTTACAAATCTGCTCCTGAGGACGCTTATATTTCCTACAAGTCCCTAACCTGTTTCTTTTTTTCCCTAGTAGTCATATTTTTTTTTGACGCTTACACCTGATGATAGGCTTCT
This sequence comes from Saccharum hybrid cultivar R570, assembly GCA_038087645.1. NCBI lineage: Eukaryota > Viridiplantae > Streptophyta > Magnoliopsida > Poales > Poaceae > Saccharum > Saccharum hybrid cultivar. The sequence goes on along the minus strand of JAQSUU010000671.1, from coordinate 2,392,934 downwards.
ATGCATTATTGCAGGTTGTATGTGCTCTTTGAAACATGCTCGATATGTGATACCTGTTTTGACTTCATATGCTATTTATTCTGTGGCTGTTCGTGTTGGGTGGCTTGGAGTCTTCTTGACACTCAACCTTTCTTTCTTGACAAATGATCTTCTTAATAAGTTAGCGCAAGGATACGAAGGAAGCACTGAAGAAAGCCAGTTTCAAGACATGAAGGATTCTGATCCAGTTATGGATGATGAGTTATATCGTAGTTGTGAATTCCCACCGGTTCCTGATAGTGAACCTGAGACCGTGTCTTCGGCGAAGCCATACTGCTCAGCACCCATCCAAGATGTGTTACATGTACACAAAGAGGAACCTCCTAGTAAAGTAGTGAAATCTGATTCTAGTTCCTTGGATGAGATTAAGAGGATAATGGATGGTTCAAACCATTATGAAGTTTTGGGTGTGCCTCGTAATAGAACCATTGATCAAAAGACCCTGAAAAAAGAATATCACAGAATGGTACTACATCACAATCCCCTGCACAATAGAAATTCATACCATTGTCCTCTTTTTTTATGGTCTTGTGTTTTGTGTCTCTAGGTCCTGCTTGTACATCCTGATAAAAATATGGGAAATCCATTGGCTTGTGAATCATTCAAAAAGCTTCAATCAGCTTATGAGGCAAGTGTTTGTTCAGATGTTTATGCTTTGTCTTTTCGTTGTCTAGATTATTGTTTAATCCAGTAGTGTATCTTTTCTTTATTACCTTTCTGATTCTTGATGAAGTTAACTTGTGTACTGCAGGTTCTCTCTGATTTCACAAAGAAAAACAGCTATGATGAACAACTGAGGAAAGAAGAATCACTGAAAATGACTCCGAGATCACGTGTTGTCTCTCAACAGGTGGTTACTTATCTCTGTTGACATACAATTATATTTCTCTTTCTATATATATCCAGTGGTTTCTATGTGTATCTGGTCAATTATTCAAGTGTATAGTGTAACTTACTGAGAAATTAGCATGGTGCCATTGCAAAGATGCACAAACTGGGAAATACTACTGCTTGTGAGACTGGCAGGTGGGCCCTGGGTCCACATGTCAGGACAAAACAATGTTATTTTTCACTTGAGTGGTCTAATGGATGTGATGAAGCAATTCACTTTAAATAAACTTATCTGATAGACTTTTTTTTGTAGAGTGGTGTAGAGTTTCTCCCAGACGAGTCCAGGCGCATACAGTGCACTAAGTGTGGTAATTTCCATATATGGATATGCACCAAGAGAAGCAAGACAAGAGCAAGATTCTGTCAGGTTAGTCACCCAGCATGGACTTTTCAGGCCTTCAGGGTACTTTTTGATTGATTGGGCATCACTGTGGCTAATTAGTAGGAATTATGTGGATGTAGGGCTGTGGTCAGTTTCATCAAGCCAAGGATGGAGATGGATGGGTTGAAACCAGTTTTGAAACCAGATTTTCAACCTCCATCAAGGTACATTGATGTCCTGCTTTTACAATTTATTATATGGAAGAACTTATGAACAGTGCTGATTTTTGTAATTTAACTGCTGAAAACTTGTATGGAGTGGTTTCAAACAAATGGAGCGTGAAGTAAATCAAAGCACAATTGACAATTTCTAATTCTGCTGGTATTTGTGTTTACAGATATCAGTTTCTTGCCATCTTTTGTTTTGAACTAAGCTAGTCTTATGCTTTTTGAGGCTAATCTTTTGTTTGAGGTTCTTCCATTTTAGGTGTAACAGGCCAAGTATTTGAGGCATCTGACTATATATGTCAAATATTTTAAGTTGCTATATAGGTGGATTCCCAAAGTACCTTGGTCTTGATCATTCAGCTTCTATCTCTATTCAATTTATTTGTCTCATGAGTCAAATAATTCTAATTCTGAATTTACAGAACCTTTGGAAGCTACTCAATTCTAGAATGCCTATTTTCCCAATGAAAATGTCCTGAGATACTCGATGTATTTGTATTTGAGCAATGTGCATTTTTCACTTCAGATGGAAATACCACGAGCCTTTGTTTGTGCTGAGAGCAAAATATTTGATGTGTCTGAGTGGGCTACCTGCCAGGTGAGCTGTCTAGCTTGATCCAACTGATTACTGTTGCTATTTTAATGTGCGACCTACAACTTTGAATATTCACATGACATGCTCCATTGTTCCATTTGGGCGAATACGAATTTACTTCACGAAGTACCAAATTTACTTTTCTAACAGATTTTACTGTTGCTGATTATCCAGGGAATGGAGTGTAAGCCTAACACTCATGGTCCAACTTTTATGGTAAACATGGTTGGCACAGATAGGATGCCTCAGAGATCCTACAGTTCCCGGTACCCCTTCAGCTTGGACGCAGAGATGATCCCTGAAGATGAATTTGAGCTGTGGCTTCAGCAGGCACTGGCATCAGGCGTCTTTGCTGACAGCCCAAAGCGCAGGAAAAGCTGGAGCCCGTTCAAACTACCGCAAAAGGGAATTAAAAGTTGGCGAAGATCATCATGAGGGTGTGGCATTATGCATCGCGGTCTAGGCGACTACAACATTGGAAAGAAGGCAATAGTACAAGGCTTCATGAATGTAAATAGACTGACCAACAATTTGCCTGGATGGATAACTAATTTTTGTTCGAAAGGAGAAAGTGGGTGAAAAAGAAACACTCGAACGAATAGGTATAACACATGTCACTGTTGAACTTGGTTCTCTTTCCAGCATCCCATGAGTTTAGCTGTGAACCAGTGTGCTATTCGTCCTGTGATCAAAATACTGGTGGATCTGTGGTGTATTAATTTCAGTGGTTTAGGGATCTGACATGGAAGAATGCTGAAACATCATTCTGAAGATGGTCGAGATTTGAAGGGATGTTCATGGTAATCAGAAGAAATATTTTTCTTCTGGTATTGTCTTTCTGTAAAAGGGAAGGAAAAGATGAAAGTGATACAGGAGACTGGCTGTAAATACACTAGAAGTTCCCACCTGTGGAATTACTGCTTGTTAACATTGTATACACTGATTAACCCTGTCAAAAACTTGCATAATCCAGGTCTGTGCTGAGATATGTGACAGCATGACGATCTGGTGATAATAGAGGTCCAATTCTCTACTACTGTTTATCGTTCTGTTTTCTGTGGCCAGTCACTGCTAATACCTCTGGTGATGATAGAACCTTGAACCTTCGCTTCCAGCTGTCATTTTTAGTGCTGCTATTGGTATCTGCTGTAAACTTTGAAACTGTGGTGTGCCCGTCAGCTGAACAACTATTGCTATCATGGTTGCTCTATTCCTCTGTGGTGCTGGATACGTAGGATGTTTTATTGATGCTTCGTAGGAATGGGATGATTGTGGCTGTTATAGATCATGGTTTAACACCCAATTATGATTTCTCGTATGGATGAGAAGAAGCATGTCATGTGAGGAAAAGGGCGAGGACTACAGTACCGCGGAAGGTATTGGGCCTATGGTAAGTCAAAGGCATACCTCGTGCTGGTGCATTGTGCTACGAGTGCATTAATCGAGATGCTATTTTGTCAACCATTAAATTTAGTTGAGTAATATAGAGACATAGCCATTACACTTGCACAAGTGCATTATTCGAGATGCCTTCACATTAAACATTGCTGGTAAATAAAGGGCTAACCACTCATCAGTGAGAAAAGATCTATGTACTAGGGACAGGAAAAGGGTAGCAAAAGAGCAACCAGCTACTAGCAAACGACAAGTTTCTGCAGCTTTTCACTCTCAAGCAGGATGTCATGCTGAAAAGAACATGTTAGTTCATTAACCGTCACCATTAAATTACCAAAATCACGATATAATCAAACTACTAGACCATATTTGATACACGCGGTGAATCATGTGGAAAGACACCAGGGACAGATCCAGTCATCCAGCTGCCCCACAAAGCAATGGAGCCTTTCATCCATTTTTTATGAGAAAAGTAGTAGGAAAACAGAGAAATGAGGAGGGAAGAGATAAAGAAGAAAGAAAGAGGATAAGCCCCTGCTAGGCTCATTATAATGGAGATGCTGGACTAGACAAGCGATGGTGAGTTGATCGAAAATTAATTGAATTTCGATTTTTGGATCAGCACTGGCTCTACCCATGTAGGCAGCAACAACACTTAAAAAGACGTATATATCAAACAATTTCCATGGAAGTTGTAATTTTAATTACCTTTTGTAATAATACCATTTTTTTAATTTTTTTACAAAGCACCACCTTGGGCGCGGCCTTCCTGGAGGCCGGTGCGGTGCGGGGGTTCGAACCCCCGCCGGCTGCTTCCCACCCTTGGGAGCTAGCCACTGGACCTCTGGTCCGTCCGCATAATAATAAGACCATTTTTATGGTCTTTATTAACTTTTGTCTACGGATGACGTCGTCCGGGCTGGGAGGAGTGATGTTGTTGATAACAATGTTGACAAAAGAATGGTCAAAGCAACACCGCTTGTATTGGCTTGAAGGTGACCCATGATAAGAACACATACTCTGGCGCAATAGAGAGAAGATAAAAAATCTAACCAATTTAGGGATTCCCAAACGTAGGAGCTCACGAGCTTACCACCATATAGTAGTTTTGGTGCATCTTTTCCATGAGAGGTTGGTACATATATATAAGGAGAAGAATCTCTATCTCCACATCAACTAACAATATGATATTAATTTATGTTTCATATCTACTCGTGGGCTTAAACAATAAAATCCATTAGGGAACATAGATAAATGTGCCTTAGAGATTTATTAGAATTTTTGTATATGGTTTTAGGGCAACTAGCCTATATATAAATTCTAACATTTCAATTGGTTAGTTTAAAAATAGGAGGACGACATTGAGCATTCATAGAAGTTTATTAAGGCCTAATTTGGCTATTGCATCATAGCATATATATATATATATATATATATATATATATATATATATATATATATATATATATATATATATATATATATATATATATATATATATATATATATAGGGGCTACAATAAAAATGCGTACGTACTACTAATTTGATGTTGACCTATAATTTGAAAATTAAAATCGATCAAAGCTAGAAAAGTAGTATAACTTAAGACAAAGTTGAATTAACCTATATGATATATTTTGAAGTCTGAAATACAGGGAATAGTAAAAGAAAATAACAGGATAAGCTACTAATTAAGTGGGCTGCCCAGCCCAGGAAGACGGCCCATCGAATCACTCGAAGCAGCGGCATCCTTCCCTGCCGCCAGCTCCTCCCCAGGGTCCGCGCTCCGCTCGGCGTCCAGTTCCTCCCTCTCCGCCGCACGCGCTCGCCGTCCGCGGCACCCTCCACCGCTGCTCCCGCCTCCCGCGGTCTCGTCAGCAAGAGTGAACCTCCCTTAAGGCGTCTTCAACAGTTACAACTGACTATTTAGCTAGCTATTCTAACATGGACAGAGAAAAAGTAGAAGAGAGCAGTCACTAGTGACGAACAAATAGCTGATCTATCTCACGTAGTTCAATAATGTAAGAGAAGAGCATGTGACTTCAATAGTATATAAAAAAATAAAAATATATAAAATAGTCTTTGCTTTTGTCTCTCACCTCCACGTAAGCTGACTACGTAGCTAGCACCATTGCGGATGCCCTTAACATGTGTCTAAAAACAGGACAATTTTTTTTTCTCCTGTTTTTTGTCCTCTTTTTTTTTTTTCTTCCCACTGCTTCTGTTAGGTGTGGCGTCTAACTAGTTATCGTCTAAAAAGTTGAAATTTTCTAAGCTACTTAAATGGCATTCGTTTTGCTATTTATGCTGATTGTGATGCATGTCTGCTGCCTGTTTTTATGCATTCCATCCATACTGCAAGGCCATCAGTACTAACTGGGAACACTCATGTGACAGTAAAACCATTTATGAGTGTGGATGCATGTAGGTCTCGTGGACCCCTAATTATTATGAACATTTGTAATGGCAGGTTGCCTTACCTTGGATGCATGTTGGGCCTACCAACATGCAAAATTTTCTCAAAAGAAAGAAAGAAAGAAGCACGGGAGGAAATGACAATAGCTGTGGACACCTCTCAATCTCGAGCTTCGAAAGTCTAGAAAATAAAATTGAATTTGCATCTTTCCCTTGTTGACAACAACCGGCAGAATGCGAAAATGACAATTCCACAAGTTGAGAGCAATACCTAATGATAAGCACTTCCAAATAAGGAAACAATTGACAGGGGGCATGTACAGCCCACATTTTCAACCCTGACAAGTTCACAAGTTCCAGTCTTCTCAAATTTCCAAACCTCTTCTCAGGGATATTGACTGAGATTTCCTCATGGGGCACATTTGCTAACCACAAATCTTCTATAGGTGGAAATGTTTTCGAAGCTACGTCATCTAGACATAGAGATTTCAGACTACTCAGTGAGAGGTTCATACCCACCCATGAAGGGCAAGTGCCCCCCTTTGTGCCCTATAATGGATAACTCTTGAAGATTGGTACTTGGCTTAAGCCTTCCTAGAACATAGTCTCCTAGTGTGGAGTCATTGGTAGATTAGTCAATATTTTCCCAATGTAATATCAACTCATGTAGGCGACTTTTTTAGCATCTGTTTTGCTTCATATGCTTCTTTCGGTACCTGAACATTTTCAAGATTATCAATGCACAGTGATCCACAGAGCTCTTCCAAATCTCATATCTGCCTTAATTTGAAACTTGTTTGACCACAAATCTTCTCAACTCTTGTAATCATTTTAATTTCCCAACATCAACAATGCTAGATGTATTGTATCATCTTGAACGAGAAGATGACACAATTTTACAAGGTTGTTGACATCTCTTGGTAGATTTATGATGTCACAATGTTTTTGCATCTAGGACCATCATGTGATAAAATTTGGAAATACTGTTCAGAAATTTGGCTTTATTATATAGATAAGAACTTTCAATCTGAAGATAGCGAAGATGGATAAGATAATAAAAGTTGTGCCATAAATCTTTCACATCATAGGATGCTCTTGATAGAAAGACAAGATGAAAGACCTTTGCATTCTATAGAAGACATCGAGACTCTCCTAACGCCTCCAGAGATCAATAGCGGAAACCGAGGGGGGGGGGGGGGGTGCTAGCAGGGGGCCTATGCCCCCCACCCCTAACAACATGCAAAATTTAAGAAAGGAAAGAAGCAAGCTGGTGGATGCAATCATGATCATTGTTGCCTCTCTGCTAGATTTGATGAAACGTCTAGTTGGGTCGAGGTGGAAAAAATTAGCGGGTCAAATTGTTTGGTCATGCCCACCCGATGTACATGTCGAGGCAGAGTAGGTTGGATTATTTCTCTCCTTTTTTGTTTTTCTATGTTGGGTTGGGATTTTTTGGGGTTAGATCAAGTTATGGATCGAATATTATGGCTCGAGCTCACTCGACATACCGGTTGAGCTGAGAAAAGCAACGGGTCAAAAATTTTTGGCTTGTCACTTTTGTTTCTATCGGTATTTTTCTATCAGTAAATTAATATTAATTTCTGTAACGGTATTTTGTGTTTCAGAGCTTTTTTAACAAGAATAACATTATTATCTATTACGAGCGATATCATGTTTGGCGGCCCTACTAAAAATTTAGAGTAAATTGCATCGTAGGTCCTTGAACTTTTGGTGGATTCCCATCCGGGTCCTCAAAGTAAAAATGTTACCATCTGGGTCCTAGATCTATCTTTCCCAGACACCAATGGTCCAAAACACGCCATGCACGCGCACCAACAGTTGACGTGGACATGCCACCGTGGAGATTGGATGCGGGCCCGTTGCCCTTTTTGCGATAACTCCCCCACTCTCCTCACACACACTCTCTCTCTACTCAAGCGCCGAGCTGCCACCCCCCTCTCACTCTACTCAATTGTCGAGCTATGAGGTCGGAGCTCCGACGTGTCCCACCTCCGCTAGTGGCCATGCATGTGTTGATGTCGCTTGGTTGCTCATCTTCTAGCCTAGGTCGTCAGGGGAGGTCGATTGGGATACAAGCTTCTCCCTCTCAAATACGGCCCGTGCACTGGGCTGCCACTTGTGTGCCATGCCCCACGTGTGGCGAGGAGATCTTAGAGCTTGTTGCTACGCCTGGATCTAAGGTCCTCAGGGCCATCTTCTTCAAATGCCGCCTTCATGAAAGGGATGTAAGTTCATAGTTTAGTTCATAGATGTAGGGTTTGCCTATAGTTGTCATGTAATGTGGTGGCCAAATCCCACTCGCATGTGCCAGGTACTTGCCCGTGGTACCTGTTTGCTAACAAGTATGAGAGAATGCTCGTTGAAATGGGAGTGATTCAAGTCACCAAAGTGGAGACTAAGCAACCCGTGCCTGAGCTATCTGATGAAGTTGGAGGCTTGCAGGGAGCAATTGATGGCACAAGCAATGGGTTGGCATGTGTCAATGATGATGTTGAGGCACTAAAGGCTAGCATTGGTGGTTTAGATGCAAAGTTGAAGAAGCTTGTAGACCTAGGGCAAATTGGAGTTGTTTGCATTGTTGTTCTTGCAGTCTTTGTTGTTCTTGGTTTGCATTATTGTTCTTGCAGTCTTTGTTGTTCTTGGTGTCATCATCAAGTTGGTGAAGAAAACTAGGAATTGTAATGTAAAACCATTTCAGTTAATGAAGTGTCTTGTTTCATGCCGATGAGTTCCAGTGAAATGCAATGTCTGTTTGTGTTTTGCAACTCAGTTTTACAACAAAGTTTTGAATCTGTGATGCAAGTGAGTTTAAGCTAATGCAATTGACAACAATGTGATATAATATGAGACCAAGTTCATAGAATTTGATGGCAACATTTGAGATAACATCAGTGACATATAATCACTGAAATAGCATCCATTACCATGGTTGTGGTCATTACATCATAGTTTTGGTCATTCAACCAAGAATTGTTTGGGTGCTTGCATTACACATCCTAACAGAACCATCACTGCATTACATCATAGTAGCTGCATATGGCCTATACCTATATGAATTATAATTTTTTCTTCTTACCTGTTTTTTTTGGAGATAGAAGGTTTAATCACTCTTCTACCTTTACCCTTGGGTTGATCAAGATTTTCTTGTATCTACCTAGGATGCTTGCTAGTAGGTGATATCTTGACCTTTTTCCAATTTTATCTGATTTTTTTCCTAGACTCTACAAGAATAAAGTCCTCTGCTTCAGAGGACTCCTCTTGTACCCATTCCACAAGAAGGATTGCATTATCACCCTCGGCACTCTCAACTAGATGAGTTTGAGAGTCCTGATTATTCTGTTTTTGTTTATTATACAAGTTATGTCTCATAGTCTCTAAATCTTTTAATAAGTCAAAAATATCAAAATAATCATTTTCAATAACTACACCCATATCACTAGACAGTGAATTAATTTCATTAATTGGTAAGACAAAAAAGATTGTTGGGTGGGTTGTTACCTTCAAGATTCCTCTTTTTGGCCAACCTTTCATTCTTCTCCATGATGGTAAGATGAATTTCCTTCTTATTTCTTTCACTTCTTCTAATTTGAGGGGCCACCTTCTTGACTTGGGGAGCTTCAGGAACCACCAATAGCTTCTTTTTGTTGAGATAACCTATGATCTCCACCTTCACCCTCTTGAATAAGGCTCTCTTGAGTATTGATAATATTGTCATCAGGAACAAAGATTTCAGGAGATTCACTAATCTTCTGTTGATCAGCAGGGACGGGGCTATTCTCAAGAGTTGAGCTTGTTGTGGATTGAGCACCTTCCTTTCCCTAGCTGTATGCACCCTCATCCACTTGTTGAAGATCATCGTTGACATCCATAACTAGACTTGCTTTGATGTAGTTTCATGACCTTGTTTGGAAGATGACCGTCCCACATCTCCCATGCCTTGAAGCATTTTGAGCTTTTCACCAAATGATTCACTCTCAGAATCAGAGTCCTTCAAGGTGTTAGGAATATGAACCTTTTCATCATCACCATGAGTGGATGGGGCCTTGTAGGCTTTTTGAGCATCACCCATAAACTTGCTATTATGTTGTTCCTTGTTACTCTTCATCGCCACAGTAGAAATAGTGTTAGTTGACTAGAGCTTGGGAGGAGCAGAACTCATGAGCTATTTACCATACTCATGATTATAGCCATCTTTGGATAACTTTCCATCATCCTTATCATTGGCCTTGTCTTATTTACCAAAATCACTTGCCTTGTCAGACTTAGATCTCTTAGGGGGCGCTGATCTTCTCCAACCTTGACAGTTGCTTTCACAGCCTTTGCATTGTCATCTTTAGGTATTTCCCTTTCAAACCCAAAGTCATACAAGCACAGACCAAGAGTTCCTTTTGTAGACTTTGGAACTTTTGATACGTCCCTGCATGCAATATTTAGCTTCACATAATCCATCCTGAACCTTGACTTCTCATCAATTTCCATTACTTTGCCAACAAGACCACCAACCTTAGCCAGAGTTAAGATGGATCTCTAGTCATCAGGAATATTGGTTACCCTAAACTAGCTCACTGGCAGACTGCATTTACATTTACTAGCAGGAGACCAAGGCTCAATCTGGATTTGAGCATCTATATATCTCATGGTTAGAGTTTTGAAGTAGCTCCATTCTTTGACCATCTTAGCACTAGGAAATCTCATCAGAAAGGTTTTGTCATTCACAAGCCAAGCATACCACCTACACATATTAGATCCTATCAAATTCAGGAACTCAAGCTCAATTTGCTTAGCGGTAACATTTCCACTAAATGCAATTATGACAGCTGTGCTAGCTTTCTCCTTAGAAACTCTGGGATCTATGCACTCATCAATATGAAAGAAGCTCTGATCCTCTACTTGAGTGCCACAAAGTTCAGGACCAAAGTTACAAGGCAAACACTTCTTGCACTCACATGCCATCTGGTTGTTGAAACCACATATCTCACACACCATCCTATGACAATCCTTAGTAGCATGGTTGCATAGACCACAAATCTCACAAGAACCTCTCTGTGGAGCATTAGGGGTTACCTTATCTGTTGCTTGCGCTTGGACAATGCCTTGGGGATTTTTAGCATCAGCAGCTTGAGGACCCCATTGATCTTTCTTCTCTTTGTGCATCTCTTAGTGATGTTCCCATCTAGAGTGATTTGGATCCACTTCTTGGTGTTCAGTATCTGTTTCCTCCATCTTCAACTCCTCTTGATCCCCAGACTTGTTTGCCCTAGTGAAAGCTCTAAATATGGCTAGAGGGGGGGTGAATAGCCTATTTAAAAATCTACAAACTCACTAGAGCAAATGGGTCAATACAACAAATGGCGAAATGCAATTTTGCTCTAGTCCTACAAGGATGGCAATCCACCTAATCAAGCAATTCTAGTCACTATAATCACTAGTCACACAACTGCTATGTTGCTACTTTCTAAGTTAGTGTACTCACAATGAGCTAGCTAAATGAGTCACACTAACAAGTCCTTACAAGCCCTCAAGACTAGTTACACTAAAGAGCTTGCCAATTACTTTGCAAGAATGTAAATGAGGGGACAAGGTAATTATACTGCCGTGTAGAGGATGAACCGATCATAAAATATGAAGATCAATCACCGAGAGAAATCCAATCATACAAAAGATTAACACAAGTTTTTTCTCTCGAGGTTCACGTGCTTGCTAGCACCCTAGTCCCCATTGTGTCGACCAACAATTGGTGGTTCGGCCGTTAAGAGGTGTTGTACAAACCTCGTCCACACACTTGGACACCGCAAGAACCTACCCAGAAGTGAGGTAGCTCAATGACACAAGGAATCCACTAGAGTTGCCTTTGGCGCTCCACCGGGGAAGACATAAGAACCCCTTACAATCATCAGGAGGTGGCCAAGAACAATCATCAACTTTTGCCACAACTCCTCCGCTGCTCCAAGCCATCTAGGTGGCGGCAACCACCAAGAGTAACAGGAACCCCGCAGCTCAAACGATCTCCAAGTGCCACTAGATGCAAACTCACAAACAAATACACTTGGAATCACTCAATCTCACTTTGGATTAGAGGATGTCAAGATGATAAAAAATGTCAAGAGAGTTCCCCAAGATCCAGCCACCAACTATTTGTAAGCGTCCCCAAAGAATAGAGCCGTTAGGCTCTTCACTATGCTTCCTGCGGGGTGACCGAACGTGTTGGTCTAAATGACCAGACGTAGCTCCAGTGTCCGGTCACTACACGCCAAGCCCACGGATGGCTGTCACGTGTCTCTCTTTGAATTTTAGGCATCGATCTTCAATGGTTGTGACGCTAGTCAACTGCACGGTCAAAGCATTGACCGAACGCTCATGTCCATCCACTAGACTTAGCTCCACGCGACATTTGATTGGCTCTAGAGAGCTCCTAGAGCACAAGAAACGTGATCGGACACGTCCGGTCGAGGTCGACCCGATGCGCCCAGTGTCTGGTTAGTACAACACTTTTTCACTCGCTTGCACTTTGTTGACGTCACCACAACAACTAATGATGAACAGTGATCATTCAACATCTGGTCGCCCACGTCCGATCGCCGCCAACAAGTGACCGAACGCGCTGGTCAGCGACCAGGCAGCGCCCAGTGTGAAACCCTCACTCTCGGCCCTGTGCACGCTGCTGCCAGCTATTGACCGGACGCTGACATTAGCGTCCGGTCACTCTATGCTCAGTGTTCGGTCGACGAACAACGCTTCCTTTTCAATTTCTAAGACCAAAACGACTGTGCCCTTGCTTCAAACTTGCTAACCACAAAGTGTAGAACTTGTGTGCGCGTGTGTTAGCATTTTAAAGCATTTTACAAGGGTCACATGTTAGCTCACATTAGGTCCTAATTCATATGCTCATATGAATTCACCTAGTGGCACTTGATAACCGTTTCAATCGTGAAATTCCCCTCTTCATTGTACGGTTATCGATCCTAAGTCACTCACACCCTCTATGATGTCTTGAGCGCAAAATAAAAACCTAATGATACCTTTGCCTTGATCAACTTGTTTTTGTTTTTCTCTTTCTTCTTTTCCAAGTTAAGCCCTTGATCATCTTGTGGTCAACACCATCATCACCATGATCCTTCTCTAGGCTCCACCACTTGGCAAGTACCAACCTCATATAATCCATACACTCAACATAGAGGTTAGTACTAGGGTTTCATCAATTGTCCAAAACCAACCTAGGGACTTTCACCTAGCAACAACTTCTTTACGCTGCCAAACATTGTCACGACCACCGGTTCTCCCCTGGCTATGGCAGAATCTTCCATCGCCAAATCCCTCCCGCTCATGGTCCTAGTCATGGTTGTAACCTCACCAGCCAGCACTGCGAGGCTGCATCACAACGTGGATTGTGGGAGCCGCTTCAGCCCTCATAGCCGCCACAAAGGATTTGGTGGGGGGTTTCTTCCATAGGTGCCTAACCTAGTGATGAAGATTTGGGAATCATGGAGGATTATGGTTTGAGGAGCTTAGCGACGAGATGGAGTTAGTGGTTGGCAAAGAATTGGTAGCGAGGTCCCTCGATTTGGGGACATCAATCTCTGCAACTGCATTGTCACTCAAGTTCTAGACCATGAATTTTAGAGGAAAGTTGATCGATGCGGTTTCATGTTTACACTTAACCCTAGATGGTCTGACACCATAGGAGGTTAGTCGATTCGGTCTAATCATCTGTTCTTGGATCAACTAAAGGACCTGAGTTCAAGTTCTTTGATGGATACTTCAGTTATCAACTCAGTGGTTGTTGCTAAAGGGAATTGATGACAATAAAAAGGGATGCTTAGAGCCAAAAGTATGAGGAACAGGTGCAAAATAAATTTTATTTATTCATAAACATAACCCATAGTTACAAACTAAGGGCCAAGGAAGATGTTGTTCATGACTTCCTTGACTGAGGTTATGTTCTCCACGGTGGCGCCGACCCCCTCGAAGCCATCCACCAGGTCCTGGTAGTCATCGGGGTTCTCCTTCTCTGGGAAGCCAGGCTCCACCAAGCAAAGATCGTGCCCCAAGTGCACTTGGGCTATTGCCAGGGTGACGGCAGCACCGCGACGGACGCCATGAAGGGCCACCTCCTTAGCTCACACAGGAACGTCTTGGAGGTGAGCCTCTAGAGTGTCACCCTAGGCATTCAGGGTGATGGAGGCGTTGCTTGTCGCCAACTAGAGGGCTTCCAATTGCGCCGTCAGAGCTGGAAATGAAGGAACATGAGAAACCGTTGGAAGATTGACAAAAGATGGAAGCATCAAAGGAGAACTGAATGTTGAAGATCTTACCGATGTCCCTGGCATCCGACTCTACCAGTTGTGCTTGAGCCACGTTTGCTTCCGCCTCCAAGGCAGAGAGGGCGACTTGGGAGGCATTCAGGGCAAACTCTAGTTGCCCATTATGCCGAGTGGCCTCAGAATAGTGGTCAATCGCCGCATTCCACTCGTGACGAAAGCAATGCGTGTCGTTTTTGTCATAGGAGTCGGTGAAGTCAGAGGAAGAAGCTGTCTGTGTCGTGATTGAGTGTCACGAGCGGCACTAGGATGATCACCACTGTGAAATCAAACGGATCAGTAAAAGAAGATGAGAGATCAAGAATAGATATGGTTTTACCCCTGAAAATGGAGGCGCGAGGAGGAAGGTTCTCTTCTAGAAGATCACCAGTGGCGTTCTTGCAGTGGTCCATGCTCCTCCGAATGCAATTTTTGGATCTAAGAACGAGGGGAAGGGAAGTTACACAGTAACAAGAGCATAGGCAAGAGCGGATGTGATCCTTCGGCTATCCTTTGAGGACGTATTTATATGTCGAAGTGGGATGCTAATGGATTTCTTGAGTCATGAAAAAATAAATTCGATTTGTGGAAGACGGAAGGCCATCTCTGATATCGAGGAAGCCGCGCGTGGCCTAATGAAGGACAACATATACAGGAGCGGTGGATTTAAAAAGTTTTATTCATCGAAGATTATTCGCAGTTTTGTTCAAATCCAGACGCGGACATGAAATATTATCCGCTGTAGTTTTGTGTTTTCACGCACGTCCGAAGGCAGGCCCTGGGCTTGATCAGCTGAATGATCAATCAATTAGCCAAATTTGAAAATATGATCATTCCAAGGAGCCGATCACTGATGAAGTTGTGCACAAATAGAATGGGTGTTAGCTGGGATCAAAGAATGTCAAGAAATCAGCTATGAAGCACGAGTTGAGGACGACCCGATGGTCAAAGAATCATGATCTTTGATTCATCCTTAATCGAAAGTGACTGATGGAATGGATCTACAGGAGGGCCAAAAGAGACTAGCATAATGATTAGGACCGAAGTGTGCAATGCAGCGCATGCATCAATCATGAAAGGTAATTTTGGAATAAATCATTTTATCCCAATATTGGGGGGCATGTGTTGACACCAGAATTTGGTTCAGGATGAGAGGGCCTTGAAGACAGAACTCGTCAAAGAAAGCCAAAGCATTCAGCACAATTGGCTAAATGGGTTGCCATCAGAATCAATCAAATGAGGTGACGTCATTATCTCAATGGGATAAGCCCCATTGGCAAGGACAACAAGATATGAAGCGAGAACACATCAGACTTCACAAAAGGGAAAGGTTGAGGTCCAAGTTATCATAATCTAGGAAGTTTTTGTCTTCTTTTCCAAGTTTTGTGGTCGGTCTTATTTGACCAGGACTCATAGTCAAGCCTCAAGTATAAATATCGAACCCCGGCTATTGTAATGAACATCATCACATCAATCAATACAGTACCTTTACTTTTTACCGGCCTCGTGCCACCCTTAGGAGTAGGAGTAGAGTAGATTTTGGCGAGTTCTTCGGCCAAGCAGGGATGCATCATCTGGGAATCATCACAGAAGCCTAGATTTCTTGTAGTGATGGTGATTGGTTGATAAATGGAAACCATTTAATGCAAAACTGGTTTTTGTCTTCTAGAATCCCTTATATTTGAGAACAAATTTTGAATGCTAGAATGCACTATATTATAGGACGGAGGGAGTAGTTTTGGACTTGTAAGGTTATCGTATCTCTTGCATTGCCGTACTTAAGGTTTTTGCTAGCTTTGCTAAATTTGATTTTTGTTGCAACATAGACCTTCGTAGACTTCATAGTCTTTGCATTGAGAACTTAAAAAAATACAAGATACTACAATACAAAATCAAACACAACAAGACTGGTAGTGGCATGTGAGGACCCCTAAGTATATGGTATAGAGGCCCACACCTAAACCTAACACGCCTTAGGGAATTGAACCAAACAAGGATTACATGGATAAGGGCGGTGAGCCACTACTAGTAATAGCCCCACATAGAAAATTGAGTTGAACCTTCTCCAACGTAGGCTCCCGTTGTAGGTGGAGGCGGCGGCGGCGGTGGTGGTGGTGGAGGAGGTGGCCCTTGTTTCTCGTTATAAGGGCACTTGCAATATGGATCAGTGCAAATAGGGTCCTCTGTACATGCACCATCGCTCTTGTCTTCCTCCTCCTCCTCAAGATAGCTTCTGCTTTCCATGTCTAGATCAAATAGATGTCCCTGTAGATAGTAGATGTACTCTTGATGTGGATGAATAGGAGCAAGATCGACCCATCTAGTGAAGCCACAATTTTCGTCTTTGTTGGATGCCTGAAATCGTGATCACCGATAAGCATTTCATGGCATGGTAACCATATTTGCAAAAAGAAAAGTTCGTAGGAAATACCCATCCTCTCGGACATATGAAGAAACGATGGCCTCCATCCTTCTGGTCATTACACATTTGGACTAAGTAGTACTCACCATGGCGGCATTTCGGCAAATCTTCTCTCCTGTTATCATATCCTCGAGAGGATTTTTGTGGGTAAAGTCACTCTTTCCTTGCACTGGGAACTCATAAACTGCTTCCTCAAATTCATTAGGACCAAGAGAACCCTTCCACACAATGGGAGGTCCCTTCCTCCCCCTTTTCGTCTCCCTGTGGGTGAACACTTTCCTCTCCCTGAGCCTCCCGGCATTTCTACCACAACGAAACCAAAACATGTAGCAATGCATGTATACACACACAGAGACACACACACACACACAAACACACACACACACACAACCTCTCCTAGTGTGTGCTCAATTCACATAAACTTGGATTGGACAACACACTCAATGCCCCCGAAATGGCTAGTTATTAGGACTGAAAAGGCTATGTTTTTAGACTGAAAAGGCTACATTTAAGAACTAGTAAAGTTGATCGGACAATACACTGAAAAGTATAGTATATTGCTACAGTAATGGCATCTAAAAAGTCTACTTCAATAAAGTTCATGGAATCAATTCATCTAAAAAGACTACAATGTAGTATTAAGATGAATAGTTCACTGCAGTTAGAGTACATGCAGTCACTTAGTACATGCAATCAATTCAACTGAAAAAGGCAACGGTCTGCAATTTAATTACAACAATCCAAACTCTAAAAAGGCTACAACTCCATGGTTCAAATTATTGTACATTAGGGTGCATACAGCCAAAGGTGAACAAATGTTACAATACATGCAAAATAAAATCTAGTGCAACATCCTACGCTAGTCGCTACCACCTTTAGAGAGCAACTCGTCGTCCTCATCCCAGTCCTCATCGTCATCTTGCAAAACCACATTCCTGTTGCTGGTCTCAGCTTCCTTAGCCTCTGCTGCCTTTTGCCTGAAGTAATCGGCCTCCAAATCGTCAGTGACCCGAGACAAAAATGCATCCTCCTCTTGCTGCTTTTGCGTGTAGTAGTTTGCTTCCGCTAGATCGTTGAGCTCACAAAGTCTACCATTGTCCTCCTCATCTTCCCCACCCACATTGGCCTCCACAATCTGAGATAACACGGGGCGAGCAACTTTCTTTTTTCTGCTCCTCCGCCTTCCTTTTTTCAAACTTGGCCTGTGCTAGCTTAGCGGCATGCTCATCGCTGAGTTGTTTCCTTGCATGGACACATACAATAAGTTAGCCACGGAGATTAAAATAAAAACAGGTTAACGAAATAAAAAGAGAGTCCAAGCACTCACTAGTACATCCAGGCAACCCAGCAACAAGGTCCTTCATGAGCTGCATTTGAACTTTTTTTCGCCTCCCTCGCCCTATCCTCCTCTTCCTTTCTCTCGACAACCAACCTCCTCTAGTACTCCCGATGGTACCATTCTTTGGTACCTGGATGTATCAGGACACGTACACCCATTTGCAACGCAATCTGACGTTGTTTATGCTTGCGGTGTTTAATGTAGTTATCTAGGATTTGAGATCCACATCTCATCTTCTGTCCCATTAGAACCTTCTGCCTCATTGTATCCTTAACTTAAGCTCTGTCCAAGTAGAACTCCCATTGACATTCTCTAGTGCTCTGTTCAAAGAAATTAGTCACTATATGGAACAAATTGAATTTAAAGTTTAAAAGCCTTAACCAACCTCATCATAATCAACCATGTGGCTGCACTAGTGACCTATTCCAAGCTTAGATGCTCCTTCTCTTTCTCCTTCGACTTTGGCTCAGGCCAATGAGACTTAGGTCCATAGATCCACTCACTGAACTGACACTTCTAATTCCGGACATGCAAAA
The DNA here is from genome assembly GCA_038087645.1 of Saccharum hybrid cultivar R570. Lineage (NCBI taxonomy): Eukaryota > Viridiplantae > Streptophyta > Magnoliopsida > Poales > Poaceae > Saccharum > Saccharum hybrid cultivar. The sequence continues at coordinate 2,374,434 of JAQSUU010000671.1, read as the reverse complement.
ACAAGGATCAAGATAGAAAAGATGCACTTACTTCGTTCTTGTTACCACACTCAAACTCAAGCAAAACCCTTGGTGCAAGCACAGCTGGATCTCCGCAATCACACAGAGGAGGGTTATCAAGTCATTTTGAGGCGGCTTTGTTCTTCTCCTCGTCCGTCATTAGTGGAGGGTTGGGGGGAGGTGGAACCCACTGTTTGAAGTGCGCGTGTGGCCAACGCCGCCACCAGCCTTTGAAAAGGAGGTACCTTAGGTCAAACTTGTCAGGCCCCTGTTGCGCCGGAGTCTGTGGTGTGGCAGGGGGGCCACATCACCCGCTCAGCGCTTCGCTCACCTGCCACGGTGGCGCCCCTGTTGCGCTAGGCGAGGTGGCACGGCACAGCAATTTAGCCACGCTAGGGAGTTTGGCGCGGCTATACGGGTTAGTCTTGGAAATAGTTTTGCAATAGTGTTATTTTTAGAAATAGTTTTTAAAATGGGTTAAAAATAAAAAAAAATCATTCTTCTTCCTTTTCCAACCGCATCTGGTCTATACCTCCCTTCTACCGCTGCTTGCGGTTGCTTGATGGACATGGCTAGGGTTTGCACAGCACTTGGGCTTCGTTAGCTTGTGGATTTCATCTCCCCTTCATGCTGTCCCATGGATTTGGCATTCGTAGACATGCATGGATCCAACTGTTTTGTGTGAGGATTTATTCATTGCGGATTTGCTTATGCATACTGCTAGCACTTTTCATGGGTCTTAATTATTTCTTGGTTTTCCCCTTCATGTTTTATCTTGGGTGAAATATAATAATCTTTCTTGCAGTTTCTCATATTTTTGGTCTTTGATCTGTTCTGATTTGTAGTTCCCCATGTTGTCTGTCTTTATTCTTTTTTCCTTCCTCCTGTTCATTGGTTTTGCTGTGGTCCTCTCCACTTTCAGTTCATTTTATTTTTAGTTTTGGTTTCGATCGTGGTTTTCCCATATTTTTCCTCCAAAATCTTTTCCTCTTTTTCATGTTAACTCATTCTTTTCCTGCCTCTTCTTCACTTTTTTCCCAGTTTCTCTTGGGTGAAATGTAGTGGCCGCACTTGCAGTTCTTCATTTTTTTGTTCTTCCTCACGCAATATCCACGGTACCCTGTTCTCTTTAATTTTTTTTGCTTCTCACTAATCACGTGTTCTTCGTTCATGGTTCTTTTACTTTAGTTTAAATGCGACTAGCAAGATTGAAATTCGTTGTTTTAAATGTCATTTTCAGCCTTTTGTTGTTTGTTTCCCACTCTGTTCTCATAATATTTGTCCCTTTTTGGTTCACACTATTTATTTTGCACTTGGAAAGAAAGAGTTCCATTCCCGTTTCCAATAGAGGGAGCCATTTGGGCAATACCAACGACAACCACACATGGTGAAATACGCACACGCATACAACATATATATATTGAGTTGGCAAGAGTATAGGTAATAACCAAATCAACATTGCAACACAAAGGGAAGTTAAAAGTCTAAAATGATACTAAAAATTATACAGAAAGAGAACAAATTAATTATCCCAAATAAGTCTCTAATCTCCATCTGACTAATCTAATTCATAGGCAAAAAATCACTGTAATAACTGGAATAAAAGAGAGGGAGAACATAAAAGAAAGATAATCTTAAAGCATATAGATGCCATTATAGATTAATATGGAGAGAGAAATAAGAAGATAAGCACTAGTTAACATCATTACTAGCTAATTGGGCGTGTATAGTGAAGACCAACTAGGATGTTGTGTAGGAAAGAAAAACCACAATAATAATAACAAGAACAAAGTAGAGGGAGAAGATATCATGAATATTAGTCATAAATCATATAGATATCATTAAGGATTAACACAAAGAAGTGAGGGTAGACAAATAAAGCACTAATTACTAATTATTATCAGTTATTAACAAATTAAGGGGTTATATATAGTGGAGCATTCAGGAGGTTGGGGGACGCTTGGCCCCCTTAGTCCCCCCTCCCTCCACCATTGGGTCTGTTCGTATGTCGTTTGTTCCATATGGGTGGTTATTGTCTGTTCGAGGTATTTTGGCTAGATCGACTTTTTACATGTTTGTGATTGGGTATGGTCTGTCCGCCTTGGTCTCCTGGTTTGGCAGTGCTATGCTTAACCAAAACATATGTTGGAGTTGTATTAGCATTTGGAGTTGCATTAGCATTTGCCTGGCTAATAGATTAGGAAGCAGCAAAGTACAATGCTCCCTAATTTATATGAATTTATTCATGCTATTATGCCTAATGTTTCTTTAACATAATGTCCTTTGGTCTACTATTATCCTTGGCAGGTTCACACGGCAATGATGTGATGTCCAACCTGATCCACGTAACCTATCAAGAGAACATGTCTCCTATCAGATTGGTAAGCTCTTACCTCTGTACCTGTTTTTAACTAAGTTTGTCAGTAAATACTGGTAAGTCTTTGTGAATTAGAACAAGATAGCTGGTTGCTAAACCCTTGTTGATTGATGAATCCTAAGGTTAAAAATCATATATGGTTATATGTTTGCCGTAATGTGCTTCTATGCCTTATATTATACTGAAAGATTAGATCAAATGAATGGTTCTGGTTATTATGGTTGCTCCTAGGTATATGATATCAGTGTGTGATACATATCTATTTATTACAGTGATGCGCTTGCAAAAAAAAGAGTGGCTGACATGATAATCTTGTGTTCTCCTATGCCTTTTCTTTTCTAAATACTCCCTATAGCCTCTTCGTTTTTTTGTCCTACCCTTTTCTAAATATTACAACTAAAATAAAATCCTATGCTTTATTAATTTATTTTATCCCTAAATACAACGAGCACTTGAAGGGACTCAACCAGCAAATGATGACTCAGGAACATTGCTTAAACTCCTGTCATTATGTGATTTTTTCACTGCACTTTATATCTCCTTAAAAGTAAGTGCTCATTACAAATGACTAAAAATATTTTCATGTACGAGACAGTTTAGATAGTTGCTTGCAGATGTGACTCACCATGTGTATGGCAATTACAATCTCGCAATCAAATTCTGAATAGTTTAACCAAACACAAAGTGACATTTCCTTGACTTTTGCAGTGTGCAGCGTACTTCAATCATTGGAGCTTTGGATGAACGAGTACCAGCTTCTGCGACTGAAAACCAGCGCAATCAAATACATTATATGGCAGCCTACTTGGTACCTCAAAACAAAAACATCTAAGCTGTTAGTGCACCCTGCTATGTAATAATATTGATGTATATGTTTGTGCGCTTGGCAGCGTTGGTGAATAAGCCAGTGTATGATGACATATTTTATATTTCCAGCTATATAGCTTTAGCACTGAACTATATCCATTTCCTCTTAGTTGTGTCATTTCTTACTCAGAACGCATCCTAGATGCAAAGGGCGAGAGCGATAGGTGGACGAAAGCTCCAGCGATGCAGCGGTAGCTATTTTACAGCAGGGATGTAACATCAGAGGCTCCAGCGATACAGTGGTAGTTACTTTACAGCAGGGATGTACTAACATCAAAGGATTGGAATTTACTACCTATCAGGTGCCGATTTTTTTTCCTCCAGATGGATGATCCCAAGAATGTCCTGGAGCGAGAATTCAATTGAAAGAGAGGGGAACCCGGAGAGACTTATCGTCTTTATATATAATTATTGTTAGGCAACGGTGCTGGTATTTTCTGGAAAGAGTCCAGTTGTTGAATTGCGACCCTAGAATATCGACCATTGACGTCGAATCACGCGTCTAGAAAAAAAGTAGATGATGTGGCCCTATCATTTACTCGAGCTCAGAGTGGGCAATCGGTTTAAACCGATAAATGGGTTCGGTCTGTTCGGTTTTGAAAAAATCGGTTTCCGAACATCACCCACCGATCGGTTATTTGTAAAAGCAGAAACCGACAAACTCGGTGTCGGTTATTTACGTTCGGTTTTCGGTTTCCACTGAACAAACCGAAGCCTACATCATCACAGAGAAACAAGAAGGTCGTGCTTCAGAACAGAGACAAGAAGATTGTTCTTCAGATCCAAGTGCTCAGAAATCAGAATCTCATATTACAAACAAGGAAGAAAAGGGAAAAAAAATAGATCGGACAGATACTGAGATGCCGCACGCCGCGTTGGATGCGCTGCGGCGCCACCACCCTCAGCACTGGAGCCCGTCCCGCCGCCTCGCCGATGAAGCCCCGGCGATGTTCGCGGTCCTCCGCGGCTGCGCGCTGCCAGGCCTGCCGCCGAAGACCTGCTCTCCGCTGTCATGTGCGGCCGCGCTGCCTCGCCTCGCCACCGTCCGCCACTCCGCTCTCGACAGCCTGAAGGATTGGAAGGGATAGTATTGGGGTTGGGGATAGGATGAGCGTCTCTGCATCTGGCATAGGGAGTCGGGAGTCTGATGAGTGAGCCAAGGAGGGGATGGGATAGGACGTTGTTGTGCTGCGTCGTTAGTTGGGCTTGGTTCATGGGCCGTTGGGTTGATGTGTGAATGTGGACTCCTGTGCGGATGCGGACTGCTATCCTGACCACGCTTGATGTTCTCGGTTTCTGGGATCCGATAGCCGAACTGTACATATATTAAAACCGAAACCGAAAACCGAAAATACCAAAATTTCGATATCCACAACGGCAGCCCCACCTAGGAATTTTAATGAAACATTCTTCAACCACATGATTTTTACAATCCACTAAGTCAACCAATCTAAATTGGTTATTAAAAAGTTGTGATAGATACATGCAGGTATGGCATCAAAAAAATAGTTAAATCAAATAAGTAAATCATCGATCAAATATTATCTCATGGTCTATATTTAATTCTAGGTGAGTAGATGCAATGATCTAAAATACATAAAATACCACAAAACAAGGCATTTCATTACGGTCTAAGAACAATATTTGAGGCAATATAAAAAAGTAGCATCACAAAATAATTAGAAGATTTGAAAACCGCCTCCAACTTGTTTTTGAGGAGATATTCAGAATATCATGAACCATCATATCGACCATTTACATATTGATATGAATTCACAACAGGCCTGCATTATGAAAAAAAGCCCATCCATGTGTTTTTGGAAAAAAAAAGAAAAACTCATCTCCAAGAGTACCCCATATCCCCTCCCCATATGGAAGAGATATGTGGTACTCTTGGAGATGCTCTTATCTCCTATACCCATAATATTTAAGAGATCTCCTGAAAGAAGAATCATCTCTCCTAAATAAAGGAGACACCCACCTCTCGCTTACCCCTAAAGAAATATAGGAGACAAGTTTTAGGTAATCTGTTGCAACAGTACTCTCCTATATCCTAAATTGATTTTAAGGTACTCTCTTAAAGCAACTTATAGGAGATGCATTATGAGAAATCTGGTGGAGATGCTCTTAATTCACTGCACGTAGAGAGAGTGAGGGAGATGAAGGGAAGACTTCCTCTGTGTTTGCGTTTACGCCAACACCGGTCACCTGCCCAATCTGCTGTCCCCACCACCATTGCACATCAGCACACTAGAGAAGACAATTAGAGTAGCAAAGATGTTTAATTCAAAAAGAGAGGGAGGAAGGGAGGGATAGAAAGGGGAGAAGGAGACCTGCTTCCTCTATTGTTGCCTTCACGGCAACACCCTTCATTTGCCGTTGATTGAATCTCTGAGGTTTACTATCATGGCAGCATACCACAACACAACAGAGAAGCCAGATAGATTGAATCGGAGGAGGAAGAAAAGCTTTCAGGAAGGAACAGTTTAGAGGCCGTGATTTCAGGGGCTAGTTGCGGAGAGATTGGATTGGACGTGGAAGCGTGGGAGATGAATTTCTTTTTGCGCGCCTAGATTTCCACCGTCAAACAAAATTCGTGACTCCATCTCCTCTTGTTCCCGCGTGGATAGCATTATTAGATCCGAAATTATCCCCATTTATAGCACCTATAGACTTATCGTTGGTTGCAAATAAATGTGGGTTGTAGTTTGGTTGGTACTGTATGCTCATGATAAGATGATGGTCCTGAGATTAAAACCAAGTTGGTTTATGGTCCTGATGGGGGGTTCTGAAACGGTAATGATCTACTGTTCTGGCGTAGTGTTAAGTGCCTCAAGATATATTTAACTTTAGCGATTTGTGGAATTGGTTCATTGAGATCTGTTAATACATAGGCCTTTCGTTGTCTCGGTAGCTAAACAGTTGTCTTTTGATCTCTTATCTATTTAAATGGCTGATGAGGAGGTCGTGAATTACTGCTGAGATAGCTAGTACTATAGTCTACTTTGGGGAGGATTTAGGTGATTACCCATATTACTTTGCTACTAACAGCCTAAATTATTTTAAAAAATAATTAAGCCTATTTCCTAGGACTTTTTGCTCTACTACAGTAAGATTCTTTTTAACTCTACCAGTGGAACACATAACAGATAGCACTGCAACATCGGATACAAGTAATAATCCTAGTATGATGCTGTGGTCCACTACTATTTTGTTTAAAACATACTGCCATGGACGATAATAAGGCACATCTTAATCAAGTCACCATCAGTCAACTTTCATTCTTTTCCTGAGTTGACATTCTTTAGTAGGTTCACATCACATAATGCTACCTGAATTATTTGGCATGGGGCGTGCCTGTCCAGTCAGTCCCATAAAGCTAACACTGCCATTCTTTTCTTGAAAAAACATAGCAGTATTTGTCTTTGAGCTGCTAGAGTATGTGGAAATACTTAGGGAATGGCCACCTATTGGCTTCATAGGGAACACAGCTAGGTAATCTAATTTTTTTAAAATGTTAATCTGATGCATTGATCGTGCTCTATTTGAGGTAGACTACAATTTTACACCTAGTGCTGCAAAAGTCTGGGCTGCTGAAAGAGAAGGAAATGGTCCAGCTAGATGATGCTCTGCAGGTAGCCGGAGCCGGTAGACGCAATAAACAAATGTGATACTAGTTGATTTCCCCGCGCGTTGCTGCGGGATGTAAAGATCAATTCCCGATGAATTCTCTATCAATGGTTATGCAAAAAAAAAAGCGAATGGAAAAAATAAAACCCAAAACATATTAGATAATCACACAAGCTAAGAGAAGAATAATTTCATCGGATCAATATTAAGGAATTAACAGATATGGGCAGAAGACAAATCGCAGCATTAGAGTGACATCTTCAATACTGTTGTAGTTAAGGTCAAAAAATGAAAATAGGGATGTTCACGCAGGTAGGAAGGAAGCTTCTTTGCTTGCATGCTAAAATGCTCAAAGTGGTGGAGCACCCTAAGGTTGATATTACAAATTCATGTATACTATTGCTACGATATGTAAACAATTTCTAAAAGATGTGAATCAAACCAAGTCAAATGATGCCTCTCTAACCATACATGGTAAATCGTGTCACATAGCTGGATAGGTAAATAATAATCTGCTCTAAATAGATCACAACCAAACTTCCAAACAAACCATGTAGATCAACAGAAAAAAAATTCAAAGTAGGCGTCAGTGCAATGGGCTCATCTTGACTTTGGAATTGAAGTCTATATCCCTGTGTAACTGTGTTAGGACGGTGTGCACCCATCTGTACCAAAAATAAGAAGGAATTATTGGCTTAGCCATGATCAGTACTCGGTAGCAACAAAACACAAGATAGGTTCTCGAATAAAATATCAACAAATACTACACTATGCATGGCATCAGCACGGGTACAGAGAGAGAAAGGAAAAGGAGCACTCTCTGCGAAGACAGAACTGCGGTTTGTAACCGGCAAGCATGTGCTGAACTGCTGATGTGCAGTCGTTCATCGACCTAGCACCTTGAATGCAGGAATCGACCAAGAGCCAAGAGGTAAGGTGATCCTTGTTGTTTTAGAGTTGTATATACAAGTGGAACGGACAAAGAGAGAAGGGGTGCGTCTCTTGGGTTTCAATGGGATACAAAAAGATCAAATTGGAGTATCAGACATGGCTAGTGGATGATAGTGGTGTCATCTCTTTGTCTTCGATCACTCAGGAATAAGGATACAAAGAGATTGGATCAGACATGACTTAGTGGATGACAGTTTCCAACATAAAGACAGACTGGACGGCAATCATCACGTTAAGAGCTGGACAAAGGATGTGATTGCCTGTTTGTTTCATGTTCCTAGACAATTGCGACAAATTGCCCAATCATTAAGCCATCGATGGGTTAAATCATAATGACACATGGATGGATAGATGAAACTGAAAGCTTATATGATCCAACGGTGAAGAATAATAGAGATGACGTGGATCAACGTGGTTGCAGAGAAATAGAAGTTAATGACCCTTAGTGGGTTCCATCTATGTAGGTTATATAGATTCTAGCATAGTCGAGTAACCAGCGGAACAGCCCCCTGCCTCGTGATTCATTAGATCAGGAACGAGATCGGAACGCAAGGGACCAATGATGAAATGAACCCAGGAAGTACGTATAGATATATGTGTTAGGTTGATCTCCTCCGAGTCAGGCCCAATGGCCGACTCGAGCCCTGATCTACGCCCTGATCAGGGGTGTCCAACCCAGGAAGGTTAGTGGGCCCCCGCCGCCGGACGCACCGCTGCTCCTTCACTGACACCTACTTCACCGACATCCCCACGGCGAGCTACTCCTTTACCAAGCCAGATGGTCAGGTACCTCTGCCCCTTTCTCCCTCATTGTTTTCCTCTCTCTCTATCTCTCTGGATCTCTCTCAGTTATTCTACTTGTTTATACCAAATTGAAAGAATACACCCCCCTCTAATCCACAGCTAGACGATCTAGAATTTATATCAATATGATAGTTAGTTTACAAGTATTTGGGAACATATGCAAACTAGCAATGAGTAATCTCCAACCTTGCACCAATTAGGGAACGATCCAGGAAAGGGGATTCCGGTAGGAACCAATGTGAATCCAGAAAAATTAATTCCCCGATCACACACCAACATCAATTCACACAGGGATCCGGGATGATAATCATCAGTACGAAGAACCCAATGGTAATACCATCTAGCGTTTACTTGAGCGGCCACTTGACAGGAAAAAAAAATCATGAATACATGCAGGTGCAGGACTCTGACGCTTACTAAACAAGGTCTGAGTCAACCACGAAGTGTTGACCTAGTGCGCATGAACCAACACGGACTCAACTGGCTAACTGCTAAACAAAACAAACTAAACTAATCAACATGTAGCGAATTTATCAGCTTCTTTGCAAGTGCTCCTATGCCAATAATAACTCACGTGATGTCCACCTGCATAGAACTTTTTTTTTTGAACAGCACAGGAGAACTGTGCGTCATTTCATTAAGGTAGAAGAAAAGTTACAGTTACAAGGGTCCGAGACCCAACACACACACCACACCCTAGACACTAAGAAACAAACTCGCCACCAAAGAACAAGAACGACCAAAAGCCTCCGAGAATTAAGCTACAGCAGGCAGCGACCTGATAACAAGCTCCTGGAGTTTGGAAGCCCCAGCCGAGCACCAAAGCCCCCCTTCCGCGCTAATGGTCCTAAGGACCTCATGAACACTTGGCCTCTTATTATCAAAGACACAAGTGTTGCGATGCTTCCAAATCTCCCAGGCCACCAGGATTATCAAGGAATTGAGGCCTTTACGTACTTCTTTGGGGATAGCAGCAGTAGACCTCTTCCACCACCCTGAGAAACAAGTTACAGCAGACTGTGGTGCTAAATGTAGCAGTCCAAACTGATGTAAAACCAGGGACCAGACCTGTCGAGCGAAGACACAACCCACTAGCAAATGATTTATTATTTCATCCTCTTGATCACATAAGGGGCAAGACTCAGGATGGGGCAGATTTCTCTTTGCTAGTCGATCAGCTGTCCAAACCCGGTTGTGAAACACCAACCAAATGAAAAACTTACAGCGTGGGGGAGCCCAGGTTTTCCAGATCCTTCTCCACGACCCAAACTTGATGGATCCAAGAAAGAAGGCTGCATAGGCTGACTTGCTACTATAGGAACCATCGTTTGTTAACTTCCAAATATATCTGTCCGGAATCTCTGGATGCAAAATAATTCCATCCACCATATCCCAAACATGGAGGTAATCCAGCAATACCTCTACTGTACGAGCTCCCCTAATATCTTGAACCCAGCTTCTATTATGCAGAGCTTGAGCCACAGTCCTTCTTTTTAGCTGTTCGTTTTTGAACCGCATTGAACAGGTTAGGCGCTATTTCAGCCACGGTAAGCCCATCCAGCCATCTATCTGTCCAGAACAATATTTCCTCTCCATTTCCAACTATGGCATCAACTGCAGCATTAAAGAGGGCCCGGGCTTTGTGAGGAACAGCAATAGAAAGACCGGCCCAAGGCCTTCCAGCATTTGTCTTTTGCGCCCACAACCACCGAATCCTAAGTGCCCAACCAAGGAGCTCAAGATTATGGATCCCAAGGCCTCCATATTCAACTGGTCTCTGTACCTTTTCCCAGGCTACCAGGCAATTGCCTCCATTGGCATGTTGGTGACCCTTCCAAAGGAAGCCCCGCCGCTTTTTGTCAATAGCCTTAAGCACCCATTTAGGAAGGTCCAGGGCTATTAAGATATAAATAGGGACAGCAGTCAGCACAACCTTCACCATGACTAACCGCCCAACCCTGTTCATTAGAGAGGCCTTCCAACCAGGGAGATAGTCTGACACCTTATCCACTAAAGGCAGCAACACCTCCTTAGTTGGTTTTCCAAGTGAGAGTGGGAGGCCAAGGTACGTACAGGGGAAGGCCTTTATTGAACAAGAGAGGACGCTTGCCGTGAGTGCCAAATCCTCATCAGTACAGTGAATAGGGGAAACTGAACTCTTGGACAGGTTGGTTCTAAGACCGGAGGCATGTCCAAACAATTCTAGGAGATGTCTGACAGTGACCAGATCCAAGTTGTGGGGTTTCAAGAATATGACTGCATCATCAGCATAGCAGGAGACCCTGTGCCGTGCTTGCTGAATGGCTAGCGGCTGCATCAAACCCTCCAGAGTAGCAAAATTGACCAGGGAATTGAGGACATCCATAACAAGGATAAACAACATTGGTGACAGGGGATCTCCCTGTCTAAGACCACGGTGATGCAAAATAGTGTCTCCAGGCACTCCATTAACCAGTACTTGTGTCGAGGAGGTGGACAGGATCAAGCAAATAAGGTCTCGCCACCGCTGACCGAACCCCACCTTGCACATGACTTCCAGGAGAAACGACCAAGAGACAGAATCAAACGCCTTGGAGATGTCTAGTTTAAGAAGGATATGCGCCTCCTTCTTCTTATGCAGAGATTTCACCATCTGTTGGACCAGCATAAAGTTGTCATGAATCTTCCTTCCCCGCACAAAAGCGCTTTGGTTTGCAGAGATTAAGGAAGGTAACAGCGGTGCTAGCCGATTAGCCAAAATCTTAGTTACCAACTTGGCAAAACTATGGATCAGGCTTATAGGACGAAAATCCTTCACTTCAACTGCATCCACTTTCTTAGGCAGTAGAGTAACATAGGCCGTATTCAATAGCCTAAATTTGAAAACGTGGCCACGATGGATGGCGTCCAACGCCATCAGCACATCCCCCTTAATAATGCTCCAACATGATTTGTAGAACCTCCCTGTGAAACCATCCGGCCTAGGGGCCTTGTCCAGGTGCATGTCTTTTATGGTAGCCCAGACCTCCTCCTCAGAGAATGGGGCATCAAGATCGGAAAGATCATGGTGCTGCATATCTAACTCATCTAAGTTAAGAGTATAGTCCCTTACTTCAGCACTGCCAAGAATGTTCTCATAAAAATCATCCACTGCCTTCTGTTTTTCATCCTGCGACATGACCACCTGATTACCCACTTGCAGCTTTGGGATGAAGTTCTTCTTCTTTCTGTATCTAGCTTGTTGATGGAAGAAAGCAGTATTGGCATCTCCCTCTTGAAGATACAGTATCCTAGAGCGCAGCCGTGCAATGGTTCGCTCTAGAGAAGCCAGACCGAGACAATGCAGCTTGAGTTTCTTTCTCAGCCATTCCTCGCGCTCAGAGAGTGCCCTAGAATCTCTCTCTATTTCCAAGCGGTGAAGAATCTCCCTGGCCAGCTCAAGCTGAGCCTTAATGTTCCCTATTTTCCGCTGCCCCCATTTTTGTAGTCCCTTACTGAGGCGCTGTAGTTTAATGAAAAGGCGCTCTATAGCACAAATAGTTTGTACCGGAGCCTCCCAATTCAGTTTAACAACATCGAGAAAACCAGGGATTTTGGTCTAGAAGCTCTCAAAATGGAATCGCCGCTTGCCGCTAGTGCTCACTTTCAACCCTAGAATGAGAGGGCAGTGATCCGATACCCCAGCTACTGTGCTTTGCAGGACAACATCAGGAAAAATATTGTCCCAATCACCACAACAGAAAACTCGATCCAGCCTGACCAGAGTAGGCAATCTCCTCTCATTGGACCAAGTATATTTTCGGCCCAAGAGCGGGATCTCCTTGAGATCCAAGTCATCTAGAAAACGCCGAAATCTTCCCATCATTGCTCTGTCCAAATTAGCATTGTTCTTGTCGGCAGCTTGATAAATTAAATTAAAATCTCCCCCTAGAAGCCAAGCTCCATTGCACAGGGCCCTGATATTTCTTAGCTCTTGTAGAAACATCACCTTCTCATCATCCTCTTGTGGCCCATAGACACCAGTGAACCACCAATTGCGACCTTGTTGTTCCGAAAACAGAACAGAAGCAGAGTAAGTATCTACCCTTGAAGCCACTGCCTGGCAAGAACACCCTTTCCAAGCAATCAGAACCCCTCCTCTAGTCCCATTGGCAGGGAGTGCGATGAATTTATCATACACAGACCCAAAGACCGAGAGGAACAAATGCTAGGACATGTTGGCAACCTTAGTTTCTTGCAAACAGACAATGTTAGCGTTGCTGGATAGAATAACCTCTCTGACAGAATTCCGGTGATCCCTTTGATTCAGGCCTCGCACGTTCCAGATTAAAATAGACGAAGGATTCATCTGACCCAAGAAATAGAACGACCCCGACAAAGAACCAAATCCTTACAACATTGTAAGGACATCCACAGCCCGCACCTGCTCACCTTCTCCAACATCCCAACCAAAAATAGCAGCTAAAGCACAAACATGGGAGTCAGAGAGGAATGGCCTGAAAAGCTTACTATAGTTATCTTGAGCATTCGGCTGAATAATCTCCCTTTCTTCATAGCCAAGCTGTCGCATCACCCTCTTCTGAGCCTCCGAGAGCACCGGTCCTGGAGGGCAGGGGGCAGCGCCAGCGACCCGCCGGCTACGCCGCGGCAGAGACCCTGAAGGAGGGGCCTTCATTCGCCGCTTCTGGATCACGGGCAGAGGGACAAGCATATCCACTGGCCTGCGCACCTTCTCAAGCTTCTGTGAAGGGGATCCCTCCCCCAAACACTGGGAGGAACCGTCCACGGCGGCCGGGGCAGCAGTTCTAGCACGGCGCCGTTGCCTGGAATAGACCCGAAGCGGGGGCGAGACGAAGACCTCACCCTGCGGTGCTTGAACAGTCAGAGCGGGCGGTGGGACAGGCTCGGGCGGAGCAGGCACCTCCGAGCCCAGGGGATCCCCACACGTAGCCGGCGGAGCAGGCACCTCTGAGCCCAGGGGCTCCCCAATCAGGCCAACAGAAGCCGACGAAGTGGCAGGCCCCGCGCCAAAAGTTGGCAAGCGGGGGTCAGGCGCCGGTGGGAAGAATTGAGGTGAGCGTGGTGAGGCCGGAGGAGCTTCAACCGATGCCAATCTGACGGGGAAGCTCAATGAAGAGCACGGCACCGTCGGCTGGCCGGGGGAGCTCCAGACCGTAGCCTCACACAAGCCAGTGGACGCCAATTGGGAATCAATCACAGGCCGAGGGCCCAAGTCCAGCCCAAGAGAAGCCGCATCCGCTAGGCCAGAAACGAGGACGCCATCCGAAGGCAAAGGCCCAGCATCCACTTCAAATCGCACAATCGTTGGGGAGGCCACCGAGGGGAACGGGGACGTCCCCCGAATACATGCGACATCTGCGGTTTCCGAAACGACTGCATTTGTTGCAGCCATCGCCTCGGGCACAGGGACATCCTCGGGACTGCGCGTCAAGATCTAAAAGTTTGTATTTGAATTTTTTCCCATTTAAGATTGTTTACTTATCAAAATATTGATTACAAGATTGGTAAATATTAGTACAAATGGATAGCATCATATAAATGGTCACAAGTGACTATGTGGCATGGTGGTAGGGGACAGAACACGTGAGGCAAGAGGTTGCGGGTTAGCAAAAATTAAATCCTGTGTGAGTGGTGGTCGGTCCTCAAGCTTGCGGTCACATTAAATTTGTTTCCCTATTTTTATGACTTCTAAATGATTTTTAAAAAAATTGAAAGTTATTTTTAGGGATGGTTGACTTAAGTCAACCGATCCTGAAAACCGATTTTTAAGAGTGGTTGTCTTAAGAAAACCATCTTTGAAAATCAATTTGTGGGGACAGTCTTAAAACGGTCTCTGAAAATAAATTTTTACAATCGACGGCAAGTAACGGTTTTGCTAACCGACTCAGAAGATCGTTTTTTACCGTCTTTAAAAAACATTTGTGTACTAGTGACCAAAAGTAATTTTTCTTTGTTCTTACTATATTTCTCATCAAAAGGAATAGCTCCAAATTGAAGGCTTGATGACTTCAGAGATTTACCAGTTACCATATTTGAAACAGCCCAAGAATTTTTTACAGGTATATTTTGAGGAGCCATGTACTCATCATAGAGCCTAAGTGTCCCACTCTTCCCATAATAAACACTAGTCTCCCTCTCTTCCCCTGTTTAGGCCTAAGTGTCCCACTTTGACCATCGCCCTGCGAAGGTACAAGTCAAAGACCTAGAATCCAACATGTCCACCAACATGTCCACAAATAAGTGCATGCATTCATAATAATCTCAAACACATGGGGAAAATCTGATGTTGGTATAAGGTCAAATCGTCTCAAGCGCTTTAGATTACATTAACTTTAACAACATGGATCAGATTGCATTGTGATTAAAATCCATTACTAAGTGAATACCTAAGTGCCATAATGATGATTAGTTGATCAAAATGCATAAGCATTAATTTAATACAAACTGATTAGGGGTCACTACAAGACTTTGGACTAATCCTCTGATTGATTCTTTGAATCGCATGACCTAATATGACTCCCGAGAAGACTAACCCCCCGCCCGAGTTCAACCAGTTGGGCAGGGGCTTGGGGGCTATACCCATCGGGCGCGCTCATGTGCACCTGCTGGAGATGGTCAGTTTCAGGCCGGGCAGCTCCTGTACGACTAGTCAGAGGGTGCTCCGACTAGGGGAACCACGCCCACCTACACAGGCCGACCCCCAGTAGTCCAACTGCTCGGAGTGCACCCCGCCGCATCTCGAGGTGGCGGATATTCCAATCATATCTGTACGCGATAGGGCCAGGCATAGGACGCACCATGCTTCATACTATGGCAACCCTGTGCGGAATAGGTGATGGCGATGGCCCTGTTGATGACTATAGTGGCACTGCTCCACCAACCATGACACGTGGGCGGACCAATGTGGCAAGCCTCTCCTCCCGTCTGTAGATCTGTCGGAAGGATGGCTCCATGTCCTCTACCACTCCCCCGAACAAGGCGACCAAAGTAGCAGGAAGGACCGACTGACATCAGCAGATGACCCCACCATATCTGACCGACATGTGGGACCCAAAGATATATGTAACACCTACCTCCTGGATATATAAAGCGAGGTAGGGCTCCCTCTCTTTGGCTTCAAAGCTCTCGACACCCTATGGAACCCTTTGCTATACTCTACTTCCTTCAACCTTAGGAACCCTAGTTCCATCCACACATGTTTGTCATCCCTACTGCAAACTTTATGCTCTTGGTGCTTAGGAACACGATCGAACCCCATATTGGATGTGGGGCGTGTTGCTCGACTCCTGAGTCTCTGAGTGTTAAGCCATTCGAACTCTACACACGATGCTAAATTTACTAGTTGGCAGCATGACGGACCAAGATCCTTAGGGTTCCCTATAGGATTGACTACTCGCCATGGGCTTGGGCCGGCTCATGGTCTGCTTGAAGACATGGAAAAAGGTGGCATGATCTCCAAGCTATGAAGGACCAACCTAGTTGGATTGCTAGGAAAGTTGGCTTCTGTAATAGAACTAGAACTTCTTCTATTGTAACCGACTAGGACTAGATCAATACGCCCTGCCCTTTAGACTATATAAAGAGAGGTAGGAGCGTAACCGTTGTACAATCAATCATACACAACAACCCAACACAAAGGCACAACGCCTAATTGGACTAGGGTATTACGCTATTTAGCGGCCTGAATCAATATAAATCGATGTGTTTGCGTTTACTTTCGAGTTCTGCATACACCGAAGCCCTCCTATCATTGTCCAGTAGCCCGTCATTAAACACCGACAGATAGCGTGCCAGGTAGGGGCTTTCGGTGAATTTGCGCTCGAGAGCTTGACGGACCTCGACATCAACATGATTTTCCTTGCGGAATCAACTTTCGTCTTCCATTCCTGGATCTACACGGCAGATGATTGCGGTAGGCTCTAAGGTTGCCTCACGGAGATCTCGGCGGATCAGGCTACTCTAGCAAATCCCCAGGGTGCACTGGAAGATCTCATCGAGAAAATCAACTATTTTTCGATTTCCGGTCCTACTTGAACTCAGAAACAGCTGAAGCAATTCGAGTCTCACGCAGATACAGTCACCTTGTCTGAGTCAGACTCCAAATTGTCAGGTGTCTGCGCCAACCATCCAGATTGATTCCAACTCGGACTTGGAAATTCGGCTTTTGTATAACAGGAGTTGATCTCAAAGCTTATGCAATCAGATCAGGAGATCCCTCTGACGGGCGCCCAGCGGGGTCTGGTTTTTTCTGCTACGTCAGAAGGAAATATTGTGCACTGGCCAGCAGTCCGGCCATTCAACGATCCTTCAGTTTCATCAAGGTTGGTCAGCATGGTGAGCCGACTGCCATTCCAGGTCAGCACACCTCTTCCAATCATTGAGGAGGAGGGTTCTACTGAGATTCTTTCTAGCGCTTCGACTGCAGAGTCTGGCACCAATAGCACTGTCTGCTATGCCCACAGCCGAGAAGTCTTTATGCTCCGACAACCACTGCAAGCTCCAGATGTCAATTTAGGAGATGAAAATTTATCGGACATCTAAGTTGACGCTGTTGGCCCGCCCAATGAATCGGATAAGAGCAAGTATAATAAAAGGCTGTAAGCAGGCTGTATACTGAGGTGGAGGAGAGAGGAGAGGAGAGAGAGGAGAAACGGACTGTAAGCTTACAGCCAGCTCAGGCACAAGAACCAAGAAAGTCCATGAGACAGACAAGTGGACCATGTATTATAATATAGAAGAATCAACTTCTATATAGGTAGGTTGAGAGATGGCTGTAAAGATCCTATACAGCTAGCAGCGAACTTAATTATTAACCTTGCTCTAAGCAGAGGGTTGCTAGAGAGAAAAAGAATAAACATAAGCAAGCCCGACGAAACTGTACCCAACACCGCAAGGAAGAGATGGAGCGGTATCGGGCCACTTGTCAAGAAGCTGAACGCCAACGCTTGGCGAATGAAGCAGCTCACCAACAGCATATAGAGGATGAAGCAAGGAATCGGGCACGAGATCTTTCGCACAGCTGTTTGTGTGGCCGAGATCTTCCGCATAGCTGTTCGATTACCTGTGCGTGGCTTCTTAGGCACTGAGCCACTCGGCAACCCCACGCTCGGACTGCGGGAGTGCTTCCAGCTGCTTGGTTCACCTACCTCCCCTTCTTCGATAGCTTCTGCATCATCAGAATCTGTGCCCTTGTTGAGTTCCTAATTCCACTCCCTAAATTTTACTATGCAAAAAGGAGATTCCCCATCACATCAAAATGTCGATAAATGCATGGAGTACTAAATGTAGATGAAATCAAAAACTAATAGCACAGTTTTGTTGTACTTTGCGAGACGAATATTTTGAGTCTAATTAATCATTTTTGGACAATTTTTTACACTAAAAAACAAAATGCGCTACAGTGTTCCGACAGGAACACTGTAGCGCGTAGATCCAACTCGGTGCTGCCGACTTCGGAACTGAACACGGTGTGTGTCAGATAGGCTGACACCCCCTGTTGGATCATCAACTTCGTGGACTTCTTCGGCCATCATGGGCCAGTCCAGTTGCACGCCCTTTGCCTCTCCTGAAGGAGGCAGAGGCGGACAATCATTCATACTTCGTCCTAGTACTTGCAACAATGGGCCAAGATTAGATGGTCACAATATGTACGCCTACGACTACGTCTATTTAACGAGTACTCGGTTACATCACATACCGTCGGTGGAGGCCTTGCAGCACACCAGGTGCTCATCTATGCTCCAATTACACCAGTACTCACGTTACACGATGGAATACTTCTTTAGTCGGGAGTTTTGTTGATGATATCCTTGATGGATCGTTTGCTCCGAGATATTCAAAACCAAAGTTCACCCGTTGTTGCAACGGCTGGATCCAGCGGCTAACAAAGTTGCGGACGACTACTCCACCAGTCAGTCTGGCCTTCTTCATATTCTCAATACGGAGCAGTAGTGGCTCCAGTTGCCCCTGCTCCTTCATGGTTGTTCAATCTGACCACTTGTCTTGTTTCCTCGGTGGAAATCCGGTATGAACAGCAAGGGGCAGGTGGTGGTTTACCATGTAGAACCAACCCCTTGCCCATTCCTTAACAAAATCTATCAGATCATACTCCACATATTGTTTCTTCGACTTAGTCCGCAATTGAATCCCTGCACCGTTGACTGCTAAAGGTGCTAGGTCGTCTGGTTGGCACTTCACTCAGAGAAAGTGATGAAACAAAGTGAACGAGGGACAGATCCCGAGATATGCTTCGCACAGATGAACGAAGATAGAGATACGAAGAACAGCATTGGGTGAGGTGATTGATGGTCAAGCCGTAATAATGCAGCAGTCCGCGAAGGAAGTCGAACGCTGGCAAACCTAAACCCCATTGTATGAAAGATCTGAAGAGAACAATTTCACCTTCATTTTTCCCGGGGGTCCGATGATTGGTCAGCACTCTCCATCTGCCGACCGCCTTCTCCGGTAGCAACCCCTGTGCTGCCAGTTTTTCTAGATGTTTTTCAGTAGTTGTGGGTTCTTTCCACACAAGCTGCTCGAGCGGCGGATTCTTGAACTGCGGCTTGGGCATCGATGCCAGCTTTGCCTTGTGCTTCTCTTGCTTAGTGATTCTCTTCTTCGGTGCCATCGAGCGGATGTAGGCCGAACGCTCACTCGCATTCACCAGTGGACGCTGGGCTAGGGTTTGGTTGCCTTAGAGCGGCGACGCAAGAACCAGATGGCAGAAGAAAATAAGATTGTGCTAGTGGCAGGGTGAAAAAGTTTTACCTTAAGACGGTTTATTTATAATCAGACCTAACAGGGAATCTTCCCCCAGAAGCAGCCATTGAAGACAGAACACGCAGGATTTGTTCCCGTTAATGCCGCAATGGGCGTCTCTTCATTGAAGGGATGGCACATGGTTCGAGTAAATGATGCATCTCAACTAAGGCTATGTTCAGTTCCGAAATATTTGGGAGAAATATTCCTGTAGCACTTTCGTTGTTATTTAGCAAAAATTATCCAACCATGAATTAATTAGGCTTAAAAGATTCATCTCGACCTTTACAGACAAACTGTACAATTAGTTATTTTTTTATCTACATTTAATGCTCCATACATGGGTCTAAAGATTCTATGTGACCGGTGACAGAGGAAATATTTTGGGAAGTGAACGGGGCCTAACAGTATGTTTCATCCCCGCTACTAGCCTGGCGACGGTCAACAGTCCTTCCATGGTCAAACAATGCGTCAGTTACTTGGAATTATTCGGATTCATATTTTTCAAGGCAGAATACTTGGGTTTGTTTGGTTTTGGCTTTCATTCAGACTAGTCGGAGAACTCAGTGTTCAGACTCTGTTCTACTCGGATTTCAATCGAAAGACTTAATAGATGTCGGATCTGAGTTCCATAATGGACCCTAATTTACTCAGCATGCTCTGGGCTTAGTTGGCGATGCTCCAACTATGCTCGGGGGCTACAATTCAAGAAGATTTTTCAATCTTTTTTGAAAATGAAAGATTGTGATACAAGTGTTACAAGTACATGGCCTAGTCAGCCATCAAAGGATACAAGCGCTGTAAGTGTTACCCGGCAGGCAACACCCGACTCGATGCACCTGCGCCTAAGGAAAATGTGCAGTGCATCAAGGTCTAGGTTTCAACATTGCTAAACTTCCTAGCCTAGAAGCTTAGGTAGCCTGAGGAGCTAAGAACAATGCTTCCTCTGGCATGCTACAGAGTCAAGCTCAAAGAATTACCAAGTAACCGAGCTGGATCTCTATAACCAGCCACAGGTCATGATCGGCATCTGTCTACCCAAGCCAAACGTCTAGACTCTCTCGAGCCGGGAAGATGATCGTTAATGGACAGACGCTGAACTACACGCTCGAAGAACTGATGTGGGACTGCTGGATGTGTTTCTTACCCAGCCGTCGCAAGGATTCTTATAACTATAGCTAAAGGACATTCTGTTCTGCACAACTCTGGGACTAGCCTGACTCTAGTCCCTATCGCAAGAATTCTTCTAGTTGCAAGACAAGACTACAAGCTCTGCCGGCTACACCCAATGGTTGAGGCATCTCAGATACTATCATATTCCCTATCGCAAGAATTCTTCTAGTTGCAAGACAAGACTACAAGCTCTGCCGGCTACACCCAATGGTTGAGGCATCTCAGATACTATCATATTTGAAGGATGGAGATTAAGTTTTGCTATGCAACTGCTACTAGTGATGATATTGAGCCCGCTAGGGGGTATTTATAGCCCGATATCCATGCCTGTGGACCGGGTTTATTCAGCTATTTTACATCTTAAAGGACAGGTTCATGTGTTGAGTTAAAGACTAGTGCACCTTGCTCAGCTTTTACAGTGCACAGTACAAGTTTCCAACTGCCCATGTGACTCTGCAGTGCACCATGGGTGGTATAATGACAAAGGCAGAATAGTGGAAAGGACAGAGATTCTTTTTACAGATTTGCATATGCTTTATAGTACTCAGTTACTCTATACCAACCGGTCATTGATCATTGTCATGGGAAAATTACTCGACTGCACCCTTGAGGATGTCTTACAAGATCCTATAACCGACTACAGAGTAACCGGCTTTATGCTCGGGGGCTACGGGGTACATATCCTTGGTGGATGCATTCAAATTTCTTTGAAAGGAATTGGACATTTGTAGAAAGGACCCTCCAGCCTTTCATGCTAAATAGCAAGAGACTTGGGGCTACACTCAGTGAGTGCACTTTTCTGGAAATCACCTAAAGATTTCAAGAGCACTTCATGGCTTCCCTCAGAAGGTACTCGGATGATGCTTGATTCTACTCGGCCAGCTCCAGCAGATTCAAGATGACTATGAAGATCAACCATGAAGAGCTTGGGGGCTTGACGGACCAAGATCCTAAGGGTTCCCCATTGGGCTAACTACTTGCCATGGGCTTGGGCCAGCTCACGGTCTGCTTGAAGACACGGAACAAGGTGGTGTGATCTCCAAGCTATGAAGGACCGACCTAGTCGGATTGCTAGAAAAGTTTGCTTCTGTAATAGAACTAGAACTATTCTATTGTAACCGTCTAGGACTAGATCAATATGCCCTGCCCTCTAGACTATATAAAGAGAGGCAGGAGCTCACCCCTTGTACAAATAATCATACACAACAACCCAATGCAAAGGTACCATGCCTAAATGGACTAGGGTATTATGTTATCCAGCGGCTTAAACCAGTATAAATCGTTGTCTTCACATTTACTATCGAGTTCTGCAAACACCAAAGCCCTCCAATCACTGTCCCGAGTAGCCCATGACGTGTTGCCCGTCATTAAACGCTGACACAGTATGAAACGCCAACAATGTTTCAGTAATGACTTAGTAAAAAGTGACCTGTATGCATCTGCACTCGTCACTTTTAACTCGTCATTAGTGATGTGTTTAGCGTGATGGAGTGGGACTCATTACTATTGCAAGTTAACGCTCGTTACTTTAAATAGGTTTTCTTTAGCAAAAGTAAAGGTTAGATTGCCTACGTTACCGGGCATTATTGTAATTTAACCTATTACTGGCACAAGTGCAGGAGTGGGTTTCTGTCCTAGTTGGGAAACCCGACTGCCAATCTGGGACTAAAGGCCTAGCTTTAATTTGGGTCCCCTCAACCGGGATTGATTTAGGACTTCTAGTCCCAGTTGGTAATACCAACCGGGAGTAAAGGCGGCTCCGGCCCGGGCCCTAGGTGCTGCCACATATTACACCTCCAGGACTGAATGTCACTTTTTTCTTTTCTATTTTTTCTTTTCTTTTACAGTTTCTTTGCATTGAATATTGTACGTACATATTAAGAGTGAAACTAATTAAGATGTTGTATATTACAATGATCATCCATCCCACAATCAAATTTCATACAAACCATAAAAATTTAAACCAAGTAATTACACACTACATGTCCAAGTACTCCCCAAAGTTCATGCAAACATATAGTATGTCACCACTACTACCTAACGAAGTTGACTTCCTCATAATATCAATTCGGTGAAGTGTAGGTCACTGATGTGGTATCCAAAAATATCATTGATGAAAACCAATGCATTAACTAGTGCACTCTCCCTTGCTTCACAACTACGAGCACATGGTCTACTAACGATGTTTAACGGTGCTCGAGAAGTTGGTGAGTCTCCCCTCTTAGTCGCAAGCAGCATTGCCTGAAATCCTTCCGTGGTGAGTGTTGGCCATTCATGAGCATATTTCCAATCATAACCCAACCGATACATTGTCTAGGTTAGAATGACTTCAAAACTGCACCCTTTGTAGGTTAAGTCATAGTTCTCAACCTGTAAGTGTCGGCAGAAAAAAGGTTATGCGAACCAAAGCTTTGCAACATATAACAACAAATCCAGATATAAGCTATGAGTTTGACTTCGACTTTACCATATCATTTTGATTGTTCTGAGCAATGCTTGCACAAAAGCCCTCAACATCGTGATGCATGTCCGCATTTATAGCTTGTATCAGCACAGAGGATAGCGTAGGCAGGGTGTACCCAATATTCGCAAGCTTAGTTACACATGCAATGACAGTATATTTTTATACAACAGTTTGCTAGGGTGCCTTTATTCCCATCTCTGAGATTTGTACAACACCTTTACCCGTCCTAGCGGCGATGGAAAAGCCAATTAGACATTGGATTAATGGACCATTATCTACATGAAAGGTCTGAACATCCACTGCTTGAACCCTGAAATTTGAGAGTGTCTCTTTAAGCCAAATGATTGGGTCAATTACCTAAGCTACATTTAAGAATCACATATATATATACATATCAGAAAATATATTTATACAAGTGTATTTGACACATTAATTTATTAGAAACATATAGAGTTGCTTACTATGCTTGGATGATTAAACGATACATTCGGCAACACTGGATCGAATCCTATGACTTCCGACGGAGGGAGACTACGTCCAGCCATCTCTTCTCACTAAAGTCAATATATAAAAAATCATATCACTAGAGACAATATTTTCATACACAGAAATGCATATCACTAGAGTCAATTTTTTTTCATAAGTTTGTAAATATCAAAATTCACATCACTAAACCCTATATATCAAAATTCAAATCACTATAGTCAATATTTATCATATACCAAAATGCATAAACACTAAAGTTAATATATCAAAATTAATATATGTATGTCACTGAAGTCAATTTTTTTATAAGTCTATATATATCAAAATTCGCATCAATAAACCTTATATATCAAAATTCATATCACTAAAGGGATGACAAGGGATTGGCAACGAGTATTACCATCTGGCGGCAGACGAAGGTCAAGGCCGAGGCCAGAGACGAAGAAGGCGCCAACGGAGATGATGTCGAGGCTGGAGACGATGTCGAGGTCGGAGACGAAGGCGCTGTCAGAGATGAGGGCGAGGTCGGAGACGTGAAGGAGCTGGCTGGAGACAAGGAGGGCGATGGAGCCACCGCGCGCACCGGAGAGGATGACGAGAGCGCCACGCACGCCGGATCCAAGGACGAGGGCGAGGCTGGCCGACCACCGGAGGACGAGGACGAGGGTGCCGCTGCGCGCGCCGGGGAGACGAGGACAAGGGCCCATCGCACGCACCGGAGAAGAGGGCACAAGCTGTGCGTGCCGGAGCCGTGGACGAGGACGAGGACCCGTCGCGCGAGTCGAAGAAGAGGGCGAGGTTGGACGGGCAGCGCACGGTGGGGGTGGTGACACGGCGGGGGTGGCGGCGCGGCGGATCCCGCGCTTGAAAGGAGAAAGAAGAAGAGAAGACACGAGTATATGTAGGGCTGGTACCTTTAGTTCTGGGTTGGACTAACAACCAGGACTAAAAGGCCTCTAGTCCCAGTTAGTGTCCCAACTTGGGACTAAGTTAGGCCTCCAACGGGGCTAGAGGCCTTTTAGTCCCAGTTGGTAGCCCAACCCAAGACTAAAGACAAATTTTGGCGCGCGGCGAAACTGCTGCCTACCCGGCAGTTTCGTTTTCCGTCAATGCAACAGTTTATAACATATACAATTTATAATGCTTTTGTCATATGCTTTAAATGTTTAATAACATATGCTATAAATTATAATTACAATTTAAAAATTCAAATTTGAAATCTGAAAAATTTAAACATAGTTTCCTTTGACAAGATGATTTCAAATGAAAAAATTGTCAACTACAAAGTTGCATAACTTTTTAAGATCTACAACTTGCTTTTTGGTCATTTCTCTATTTGAGAACATTTTAAAAATTCAAATTTTAAATTTTAGAAATTCAAATACAGTTTTCCTTGACAAAATGATTTCAAATCAAAAAGTTGTCAACTACAAAGTTGCAAAACGTTTCGAGATCTACAACTTTCTTTTTGGTCATTTCTCCATTTGAGGACATTTTAAAAATTCAAATATCAAATTTTAGAAATTCAAATATAGTTTTTCTTGAAAAAATGATTTCAAATCAAAAAGTTGTTAACTACAAGTTGCATAACTTTTCGAGTTCTACAACTTTCTTTTTGGTCATTTCTCCATTTGAGGACATTTTAAAAATTAAAATTTTAAATTTTAGAAATTCAAATATAATTTTCCTTGATAAAATGATTTCAAATCAAAAAGTTGTCAACTATAAAGTTACATAACTTTTTGAGATCTACAACTTTCATTTTGGTTGTTTCTCCATTTGATGTCATTTTAAAAATCTAAATTTCAAATTCGAGAAATTCAAACATAGTTTTCCTTGAAAAGATGACTTCAAATGAAAAAGATGTCAACTACAAAGTTGTGTAACTTTTCGAGATCTACCACTTTCATTTTCATGATTTCTTCGTCTAACAATGTGGTAGTGTACATTATTCACAAATTTATATCTCTCTTATAAATTTGTAAACAATGTAGACTACTGCTTTGTCGAACGAAGAAATAACCAAAACAATAATAAAGATCTTAGAAAACCTTACAATCCATACAAAAATAATTACGATGTCCATACAAATAAACCTAATGAAACATAATTAACTTGCATATAAACATAATCAAAATATCCATACAAATAAACCTTATTAAAGTACATAACCGTTCGAATAAATCTGATTAAACATAACAGTACGAATAAACCTAATTAACACATGGATCCTACGAACCGGCAGCAACCCTAGTCTGTCTTCATTGCCAGTAGTGTATGTCTCAGATTGTGTAACTACAGTCATTGTCTATGTAATACAAGGCCTACACTACAACACTCTCTATTGCCTCACAATGCCGAGGACATGGCATCCCATAGATGTAGCCTACTGACGGACTATCGATGCCTTGTTCTGCCTAAATCTTACGCAATACTGGATGCCAGCTATTGTCCTCTAGCCCATTGCTTCCACGAAGTCCCAAGCGTACCCCAGTCGCTTAAGAGCTTGTGTGAGAATGAGCTGCAAACCATAAGCATATGTGAAATCATAGAGCAAAACATGCAAGCGGACAAACAAAAAATATCAGGAAGCACTCACATAATAATAAGAACAAATAAGCATTTCTCTCATATCATACATGACGTACCACATCTATATAGTTGAATGTCGCATGCCTCTCGCTTACTCGTGGCACATTCAGACTACACTGACGAAAAGCTTCTATCTTCAAGGACGAGAAATCAGGCATACGGTAGCCAATTCGCTCAATTGCCTGTAAAGAAAGTAGCACGACATCGATTTGGGTGCCTATCTTGGTCGGCGATTGTTGTCCAGTCTGCACGATGTCCTGGCGCACCTCATTATTGTACCTAATGGGGATATCGAAGGCGAGACTGCACGTCCATAAATCGCCTTCTTCATCATTCACGATCTCACTTGTCGTCGTCTCGAAGATGTCCCACACCCCCAAGCAACCATAGTGCTGCTTTGAGCCACTTGATCGGTTTTATAGTCCGTTACATATGCAAAAATCATATTATGAATGAATGTATATATATGCAAAAATTATATTAGCATGCAAAACTTAAAATATTCCATACTATTAATGGGTCTGGGTAATGTGGAACGGCCCTATCTGGCGATGGCGCGAATGGAAGATCGCCAGGGTGAAAACCTACTTCCTGTGGCTGTGGAAGTCCGCCGCCATTCATCGTAACTAAAAAAACTGAAAAATATCCCAATAAATATAGAACCCCATATACCATGCAACAATATATATTAGCGAAACATATAAACTATAAATCATCATATATATATATATATATATATATATATATATATATATAATGTATGCCAAGTAAACTTAAACATTTTGCACATAATTTTGTTTAACGATTATTTACTCTCATCAAGAAACAATGTTGCTAACAAAGATCTAGAAAACAATAAATATTTAAGGTTATGTAGAAATGATGTATAAATAAAAGTAAAATCCACCATTATTATTCCTAATCTAAAAAACTACATATTTGAATATTTCTATGCTTATTACTGAAGCATGAAACGATCTATATTATTAGCAAGGAAAGATTAGAAGAAGAAGTTGCTAACCTTTAGAAGATTGAAGATGAAGTCGGCGACCGAGAGCAAGAACTTGCTCCCCCAAACAAGAATACGGATGAACAATAAGCAAAGACCAAGATTTGACCAGTGTGTCTCGGGCTGGGGTTATAGTTGAAGCAGGTATATATAGGTGGACACCTTTAGTCCCGGTTGGTGGAGCCTACTTGGATTAAAGGATCAACCTATAGTCCCGGTTGGAGCCAAAACCTGGGATAAACGGCCAACGGGACCTTTGGTCCTGGTTGGTGGTTCCAATCCGGATTGAAAGGTAACCTTTAGTTCCGGTTTAAACTACAGACCGAGATTAAAGGTCCCTGCTGCAAAAGCCTGCTGCATTATCCGTTGGGCAGGGGATTCAAGTAGGGATGAAAACGGAATAGAAATATTCTGAATTGACCGTTTTCGTTTTCTATATTATGAACCATTTTTTAACATGAAAAATTGTTAGTTTCAATCAGTTTCACAACCATTTTCAACTATTTTTTGTACTCTTTAATTGCTAAATGTAGAAATATCCCGAATCGACCATTTTCGTTTTTCTATATCGTAAGTCCGTTTTCGACCGTTTCCGACTGTTTTCATCCTTAGATTCAAGTCCCGGTTGGTGGTTCCAACCGAGACTAAATCTCCTATTACTCCCGGGCCAAATTCCGGCCGGGATTAAAGCCAAAAATACCAAAAGTCTGTTCTCTGCTAGCGCGGATACATGAAATTCTTACGCACGCTATGGAATTATTTTCTTTGGTAAAGACTTGCCATTGGCCCATCAGTACTATAAGGTGCTTGCTTATTGCTTTCTCTTCGATTCATTTCCAGCCCCACTATTCTCCGACATGGAACTTGAGCTTAGTCTAGGGGTTTCTCCGGCTCTAGCAAAGGGCACTGTCAAGCATATGCTGACATGTACACGCGCAGGCGATGGAGAAGGCCATGAGCTTGTGCTAGAACTAGGAGTACGGATCGCCAAAGGAGACGAACTAGACAATCTGAAGACATCCATGCAACCAGAAGACATGCAGGAAGAAGATCTTTACAAAGGCTGCCCTCTACGAACTGCCTCTGCAGAAGGTACGAAAGAATTTTACATGTCTGAATCGGCGAGGTTAGCTAGGTAGCTCTATGATAGATTGTGGCTTAAGCACATACGAGCACCCGCGGTGGTGGGTTGACCAACACAGGAGAGAGGGCGCCATGTGAGCAGCAAAGAGGAATCGATTCCTTGAAAAAAAGCATCGTGGGTCCCACATAATATAATAGAAGATTGCACATAGATTCTTTATGTAATCTTCTCTGCTTTCTTCCGGCGCACATAGGAGTCGGTCAGATAGGGGAGAGAAATTTGTTTTTTCTTATTCACCACGACTTGACTCCCAACCTTGCATCGGTTCTTCTCTCTCCTCCATGAGTCGTCCTCTCCCGTGGTTGAGTCGGTTCATCTGCATGCCACGTCGGACGATGACAGTGGCGAATCTAGGCCAGAAAACCATCGGGGTCTTTTTTGAAAATAGATGGGGTCATTAGGAACTATCAACACTGTATATAGTATTTTCTCATGGGAATTCACAAAAATCGTCGGGATCGGCTAACCCCGATGGTATACTGTAGCTCCCCCTGGACGATGAGCCACTTTTACTTTCCCACTGGCGAAGCCCTAAGAGCCCAAGTTCTTGTTCTTCTTGGACGTACGGTGATAAATCCTTGTCTGTACAGGGAGTGTGAACTCATACTTGCAGGTGGAAGTTCCTGTGCGCCAGACAGCTAAAGACAACGGTGGGTTTGGTGGTAGAACCAAGAGAAAGCTGAGGCTGAGCAAGGAGCAGTATGGGTTCCTGGAGGACAGCTTCACGGAGCACAGCACCCTGACGCCAGTAGGTGTTCTGATTACTATATGGCTCCCATACATGTCTGTCAAAAAAGAAATTACATGCCCTGTCGTATTTTTGGAATAGAGTCCTGATGTGTTAAGACTTAAGTGCATTTTTTTGTTTAAAAAAATGAAAACAAACTCAACTACCAAAAGAAATTCCGAGTATATACAGCTTATATCAGAAAGTCATTGTAGAATGTAAGCCTGCCTATCATTGACAAGGATTTTATTTATTTTTCTTCTTATTTGCAGACAAAATAAGTAAGAAGTTAGAATATGCATGTCTCATTGAATTAATTAATTTTGTTTTGTTTTGGAATACTACAGAGACAAAATAGTGATTTAGCGAGCCGGCTCAACCTTGGACCACGGCAAGTGGCGACCTGGTTTCAAAACAGAAGAGCTCGGTAGTGCATGTCATAGACCCTTTTTCTCATTGATGACATATATATATATATATATATATATATATATATATATATATATATATATATATATATATATATATATATATATATATATATATAGTGTCAATGTCGTCGAGTTGTTTTATATATTATAGCGTGAAATCAATAATATCTCAGGACAAAGCTGCAGCAAACCAAGGAGGACTGCGAGAACCTGAAACGTGGCTGTGCGGCGCTAACACAGGAGAACCGAAGGCTCCAAGGAGAGGTCGCGGAACTGCGTGCCTTGCTTTACCAACCCTGCAAGTTTCTGTTCTCGTAAGTGCTAGGGCAGCTCGATCTGCCGCTGCCCGATCGACGACACTGCAGCAGCCGTGTGCCATGGCACTGCCGGCCTGGCGTCCGAAGGTGCGTGTGTGTATAAGTATAACGTACGGTTAGGAAGATGCATGCGTCCACGCGCAACCCCCAGCCCCTTCGTCTTGTGTGTTAAGAATATTCTAATATTCCTTAGTGATCAATTAGAGAATACTTAGCAACTGCTAATAGCAGTTTCCGCCTCCACGTTCCTGTCTCTGCAATCGTGAGAGCGGGGCTCCATCGTAGGAGCGGGCCCTAGAACTGCCCCATCGAGGGCATGTATATAAACATTTCATCAATAAGACAAACTTTCACTTTTCCTGTATCTCTCTCCATTTACTGTTCTACTTACAACACGTTATCAGCGCTCTAACCAAGAGGCCAGGAGCAGTTCGTGAAGGAGAGAAGCAGTTCGTGAAGGAAGGCAAGTTCATGATGAAGGAAAGTGAGAGATCAAGGTACAATGCCTCCGATGCCGTATGTTCCTTCGGCGCAGCTTGTTCTTCGCCTTGTCTTCATGCTCTACTATCGAGCCCGTCGGATCGGCGTCCCGTTCGACGACAACAACATCCGCGACTCGCTGCTGAACGCACTGCGGAATCTCCTTGGTGAGACCCGTGGTGCTGGTGGTGCCGCACTGGGTCCTCGCCGTCGCCGACGACGTGGTCGCCGTGCGTCGGTTCCCCTGGCGGTACCGCCTCAACCGGCGGTTGGAGTGCCTGCATCTTGGAGTCCCGGTCATGGGGTGTCGCCATACCATCCTCCATGGCCAAACATGGTCGGGTCCTCCAACTGGGTACTGGTGGCGCTGGTTGCCATGCCACCGGCCGCTGGGACTTCATCCCCGTCCACGCCTCCACCAAGAGCGGCGCCGGCGGCATCGACTCCACCGGCAACAGGGTCAGCTACTGCAGTCGTGACCCCTTTGGCGAATGGAACCACTGCAGCCGCGACCCCGTCCCCGTCGACTCCTCAGCCCTTCGTGACCATTGCGGCGCGTCGGGCTGCACCACCGCTCCGTCTCTTCTCCAGGGATGCCGGCGAGATCCTCGACCCGGCCCTGGCTGCACCTCCTCCACCGCCTCCGTCCACTCCTCCGGCCATCAACATCGCCAACGCGGCTGGAAGTCCGACCCTCCGGCGTACTTGGGTCTCGGTGCCGCACGGCCCGTCCGGCAAGTCCTCACGCGAACGGCCGTGCTCGGCCACTGGAGAACGGCTACGCCAGCCCGGGCATGAAAGGCGGTGGTGGCACTTCCTCCTCGGAGGGACGCGCCCCTCCCTCCGCTTGAAGCTGCGACCGGATGAGGAAGGGGAAGCTGCAGGCTGCCAGCTTGGTCGATGCGACTGAGTTGGGGCGGCGGCTTGGCCCCTTCCTCGATCTGCGCTGGTGGTCGTCACCAGGTGCAGAGGACACGGCGGCGGTGCGGTACCAGGTGGTGATGGAGTGGACGCCAAAGTGGATCGAGCGGCGGCGGTGTGACTACATTAGCGGCAGGAGTTTTCTACTAGAAGCGGTGGCGTTTGATGCGAGGCTGTGGTGCGTCTGTGCGAGTAGCACCACTTGCTTCTTATCTGTTCGTAGAATCCACCGCTTGCTTTTCTGGTAGAAGATGGTAGAAGGCACCAGCAGGCTGGCCTACATGCTACTTTTGCAGGCATACGTGTACTGCATGGACTGACTACCTAGCTTTGCTTGTTGCTAATAGTTATCTACTTCATTTATTGCTGTATTTAGTTTGTTAACTATATTGTTAATTGCTAGTCTCGCAATATTATTCATCAGTGTATTAGTCTAAATTACTGTACTGTTTTTAGACAATGATGTATCCATGTACTTGTACAAATGTGTTTATCTATATTGTACTTATGCAATTTCGGATTCTAATATAGAAAGCTCGCATGTTCGTGTTATTTTATGTGCACTTACATACTTATTTCGTTATCACGGTAATTTTGTCACATACTCCATCATTAGTACTGTTATTATTTTTAGTAATTTTTATTACTGTTGAACTACTGCAATTAATTTATTTGCATAACTTAATTATTTTGGGATGACTACCTATAAAATGTTTCCCAAAGTAAAGGATTAAGACTAAGGAAATTGATGGCTTACACTATTATAGTGATTACCATGATTTAATCATTAATTTGAATTATATATGGTGTAGTAGAGTTCTTAGCATTGGCTGCGTTTAATCCAAGATTGGGTTATTTGGCCTAGAGACCGTGCTAAGGCAGCAAATTATTTGTCTACTATTAAGATCTACTCTATGTCTTATGGCATTTGAGATTATCTAACCATATATATAAATTAATGAGAGTTATATTTGAGGTTTACATGATCAATTGTCTACCTAGATTTGTCTTAAACCATGATGAGCTATGTCATTTAAATTAATTTGCATTTTATTACAAAATTTATTTACCATTATGATTATAATTTACCATGAGTAAGTTTATTAAATCAAATGGTCCTACTTTGTAGGCTATGGCCATGACTAAGGAGTTCGATGAACTAGCCTTAGATGGTCACAATTACCCTACTTGGGCATCGGATATCAAAATTAACTTTACATCCCGTGGACTTTTGGCACACATAAATGAACTCGTTGATGGGGTAGTGCTAGATGAACAAAAGAAGTACGGGGCCTTAATGTTATTAAGGTTCTATATTCATAAGGACCTCAAACAAGAGTACCTTATGGAGGAGAATCCTCGTGCATTGTGGCTTGCTCTTAAAGAGCGTTATGAGCCGCAAAAGGAACTCATATGGCCTGAGGCTAGTCATGAGTGGAACCATTTGCGTTTGCAGGACTTTAAGTCCATTACTGATTATAATCATGTTGTTCATAAGATTTGCTCTAAGTTGAAATTATGTGAGAAAGAGCCAACGGATGCTGATAAGATAGAGAAAACTCTATCTACCATGCTTCCCGCTGACCGAGTCTTACAGCAGCAATATCGAGCTAGTAACTACACTGCGTATTCTCAACTTATTCATACATTAACTCAGGCTGAGAAATATGATGAGCTTCTTATGAAGAATCACCATAAGCGTCCAGTTGGGGCAACACCTCTACCTGAAGTCCATAATGTACAGAATAATGTTAAGAATAAAAAGTTCAAGGGATCTACTTCTGGTGGTCCTAAGAACAAGCCTAATAAAAGCAAATTCAACAAAAAGCAAAAGTCAAATGCAAATAACAAGCAAAAGGGTGAGGCTAAGTCCAAGAATGACAATAAATGTCATAGGTGTGGGACTTACTCACACTTTGCTAAGGATTGCAGTACTCCTAAGCACTTGGTTGCACTTTACCAAAAGTCCTTAAAGGAAGCAAAGCAAGGAAAAGCAAATGAACCAAAATATGAAGCACATTTCAATCTTGCTTCTAAGGCTACAAAGGAAGTGGGTTGTTCAAGTAAGGCTCTTGTGGAAGTAAAGAACAACGATGCTCAACAAGTTGAGAACCTTCCAGGAAAGGATGACATGATCGTGGAGTTTGCTTCCAATGACATGTTTGGAGATTTTGCCTAAAAATCTCGATCCATGGTTGATATCTAATTATTGTGTTAGGGATTCAAGTATGTTGTAATAAATTAAGTTGTACAAACTCTATGTGACTTGAGTTGTACAAACTTGTTAGTGATGGGAGTATTGTGAACGCATATGTATTGTAATGTCAAACTCATATGTTAGTATTGTAATACAGTTAAGTTGTGTATGTATTTCTATATGTTCAATAAGAGTCTTTAATTATATTCTTATTTTACTATAGATGTTTTTCGATGTCAATCCAATGGAGGAATTATGTCTTGTAGATAGTGGAACCACAAACACTATTCTCAGGGAGATGAAATATTTCTAGACTCTTAAGAAAAGAGAAGAAAATGTTATGACCATTGCTGGTCATGATACTCTAATAGTTGGTTCTGGTAGAGCCACTATTATTCTCCCGATGGGTACACAATTAACGATAGAGGATGCATTATTGTTTCCAGAATCGACTCGTACCCTTTAAAGCTATAGAGATACCCGTAAGAATGGTCTTCATGTGGAAACACATGTAGATAACAAAGAAGAATTTATTATCTTTACCAAACTTACTAGATTTGGCAAACAAGTTTGTGAGAAAATTCCATCCCTCCAATCTAGATTGTACTATACATACATAAAACCTATATCTCATGTTGCATACAAGATAATTTTTCAAGATGTTAATTCATTTCAAACATGGCATGATAGACTTGGTCATCCAGGAATTGGAATGATGAGAAAAATTATATGCAATTCAATTGGTCATAATTTGCATAAAGCAAAGTTCCCACAATCTTCGGATTTTTTATGCACCGCATGTGCTACTGGGAAATTGATTTTAAGGCCATCAACTCTTAAAATCAAAGCTGAATCACTAAAATTCCTTGAAAGAATTCAAGGAGATATTTGTGGACCGATTCAACCTGTATATGGACCGTTCATGTATTTTATGGTGTTAATAGACGCATCTACTAGATGGTCTCACGTGTGTCTCTTATCGACACGAAACCATGCTTTCGCTAAAATAATGTCTCAACTAATACAATTGAAAGCACATTATTCTGAACATCGAATTCAATCGATTCGAATGGACAATGCTGCTGAATTTTCATCCCACACCTTTAATGATTATTGTATGGCAATGGGAATTCAGGTTCAACATTTTGTACCTTATGTCCACACTCAAAATGGTTTGGCTGAATCATTGATAAAGAGAATTAAACTCATTGCTAGACCAATGTTGATGAATTGCAAATTGCCTACTTCGTGTTGGGGTCATGCAGTACTGCACGCTGTTGAATTAATCCAACTACGACCAACTGCATATCATGATAATTCTCCCTTACAATTAGTATGTGGAAATCCTCCAAGTATTTCCCATTTGCGTAAGTTTGGGTGCGCCGTATATGTACCCATCTCACCACCTCAGCGGACAGCTATGGGGCCACACAGAAAACTGGGGATCTTTGTGGGATTTAAATCTCCATCGATCATTAAGTATTTAGAACCTCTCACCGGGGATTTATTTACGGCCCGGTTCGCTGATTGCATTTTTAATGAGGATCATTTCCCGGCATTAGGGGGAGAAATATACCAAAAGGATGAATGCCGATAAATTAATTGGAATGCGGAAGGCATTTTATTTTCTGATCCACGTACTATGGAAACTGAACTTCAGGTTCAAAGACTTATTGATTTGCAAAATATTGCAAACAATCTGCCAGATGCGTTTACTAACTACAAAGGTGTTGTTAAATCTTTCTATCCTGCAAGGAATGTGCCAGAAAGAGTGGAGGTACCGAATAAAACCACTCAAATAATTGAAAGTCCTATGTTTGGTGTTGGTAATTAGTGACAATGTCTAAGTACTAATCCTATGCCTAAGTTGTATGTAGCATATGAGGATTAGTACATTCCAAGGTTGGTGGCAAGATGGACATGCTGATCATGATGGCCACACTTTGATTTGGACGCAACCCTACGTGATTAAGGCAAAGGTATATGCTTAAGGGTTGTGTTTTAGTAACCAAAACACCTAGTGGGTGTGGTTACATTATAGGATAGATAGTCGTACTATAAAGAGGGGAATGACGCGGCTATTGAACTCCTAAGTGCCTCTAGATGTGCATTTTATAATCGTATGCATTTGGATAGAACTAATATCGCCTCGAAAAATTATTGTGAAAATGCTAACACACTCACACATGACGAAGATCACTTGGTGGTGTTAGCACGTTTGCGATGGCGGTGGAGTTTGAGCGGTAGAGAGGGTTTGGGGTCCTCTCTCCCTCCCGCCGAGCTTGCGAGGCGGGATTCAGGCGTTTTCGAGGAGTTGAAACGACTATTTTCCACTACGCCGGAAGTCGGAAAAGAAATGGAGGCGAACGGAGGTCACAGAGGTGACCGGACGCTAAACCGGACGCGGTCTTTGAATGACCAGACGCGTCCGGTCAGTGTTCAGTGTCTGCGCGGTTTTTAGTTTGATGATCGGACGCGAAGCGCGTCCGGTCACTGACGATCGAACGCGTCCGGTCGTTCAGGGAGCTTACTGGACTCTAACCGGACGCTGGCACTGTCGTGTCCGGTCATTTTCACCAGCGCGTCCGGTCACTGTTTCGTTGTGCGGTTTGACTTGTGCGGTTGAGTGCAAATATACTAGAATTGTGAATTGGTTAGGTGGCTTGCAAACACCCTGTAGGCTAAGCAAAACTTGTATCTCGCTACTTGTTATATTGATAAACTTGTTTAGCTTGTCTTTGTAGAAAATTTTAAAAGGCTATTCACCCCCCTCTAGCCATCAAGACCTTTCAATAATCCCTATTGGAAACAAGAGGGGGAGAGGCAATTCCAAGGTGCAAGATAAGAAACAAAAGAAAGTAGTAAACGAAGATCAACTTTCTGTTGATGTACACCTAGTGAATAATCAATATTTTTTGGAAAGATTTAATATGATACCCAGCTCACTTATGCGAATAAACACTGAGGCTCAGACATCGAAAGACCCTAGATCAAATGTGTTGGGAAATCATGATGATCTATTAAGGGTAGATGAAATTGGCATTAATTATATAGAGACTAGAGAGTCCTATGATCATAAAGCTACAGTTGTCGACATTTACTTCTCTGAACAGATTGCTGAAATCCTCCAAAGTGATCTAGATCCAAAATCCATGGTAGAGTGCAAAAAACGCTCGGACTGGAACAAGTGGAAGGATGCAATAAAAGCAGAGATAGCCTCGCTTTCAAAAAGGGAAGTGTTTTCGGCTGTATTGCCAACACCTCCTGGTGTCCATCCTGTTGGATACAAATGGGTTTTCGTCCAGAAACGGAATGAAAATAATGAAGTGGTGAGATATAAAGCAAGGCTAGTAGCACAGGGCTTCACGCAAAGGCTCGACGTTGATTTCAATGAAACTTATTCTCCAGTAATGAGTGGCATAACATTCTGATATTTAATATCCTTGGCAGTACAAAATCGTCTATCTATGCAGTTGATGGATGTAGTGACCGCATATTTGTATGGGTCATTAGATTCTGAGATATACATGAAAGTTCATGATGGAATCAGTATACCATATCTTGAGGCTAATCGCAACATGTTTTGTGTTAAGTTGTAGAAGTCATTATATGGCTTGAAACAATCAGGTCGAATGTGGTACAATCGGTTAAGTGAATTCCTTACACATAAGGGATACACAAATAATGATGAAATCCCAAACAAGTTTTTGTATCGTGTCTGTATACATTGATGATATTAATATCATTGGTAATGAGCATGACATTAATGAAGCACGTCATCATTTGAAGGCGAAGTTTGAAGTGACAGATTTGGGTCAAACCAAATTTTGCTTAGGCTTGCAACTTGAGCATTTTTCATCTGGGATTTTTGTATACCAAGCTGCCTATATCCAGAAAATGTTGGAGAAATTCAATATGGATAAAGCGTACCCATATAAGACTCCCATGATTGTAAGATCTTTGGATGTAGAGAAAGATCCTTTTAGACCAAGGGAGGAAGGTGAAAAGATTTTAGGACCTGAGGTTCCTTATCTTAGTGCTGTTGGAGCACTTATGTACCTTGCTAATAGTACCCGACCGAATATTGCTTTTGCAGTCAATTTATTAGCAAGACATAGTGCAGCACCCACCAAGCGTCATTGGGTTGGGGTAAGACCATTTTTAGGTATCTTAACGGCACAAGAGATCTTGGATTATTTTACAGGAAGAATCAAGATCAAAATTTATTAGGGTATATGGATGCTGGCTATTTATTAGATCCCCATAATGTCAAATCCCAAACTTGTTTTGTATTTTTAAATGGTGGAACAACTATTTCTTGGAAATCATCTAAGCAGACTTTAGTGTCTACATCCACCAACCATTCTGAGATTATTGTATTATATGAAGCATCACGTGAGTATGTATGGCTTCACAGAATGGTAGACCACATATTGAAATCATGTGGAATTAGTGTACTTGATACACCGATAATTATCTTTGAGGATAATACTGCTTGTGTTGTGCAAATAGAGTCAGGTTATATCAAGAATAATATAACAAAGCATATTACTCCCAAATTATTTTATCCCCATGAGTTACAACAGAATGGGGAAATTGAGATTCTGCAAACTAAGTTATGTGACAATCTTGCTGATTTATTCACCAAGTCTCTACCATATTCTATGTTTTCATAAATATGTTGAAGGAATTGGTATGATAAGACTTAGGGACTTGTAGAAATTAGGGGAGTATCTCTTGATAAATAATCTATTTCACATCATATTATACTCTTTTCTTTGTATGAGTTTTACTTTAAAAGGTTTATCATATAAAGTTTTTAACGAGGTAATATCAGCATTTATATATGTCATATCATCTAGTTTTTCCCCAAATGGTTTTTTCGGAGATGATATTTTAAGGCACTATCAAAATGACTATCATGGTGTTTCTCCTTTATTTTCCCATTGGGTTTTTGAGGAGTTTTATCCTGATATATCAAGGCATTCCTAAGTTTTTTCCCACAGGGTTTTCAAAGGATTAATAATGGTGATAATTATGATGAACATTGGAGTTTCTAGAAGATAATTGATCAAGGGGGAGTGTTAAGAATATTCTAATATTCCTTAGTGATCAATTAGAGAATACTTAGAAACTGCTAATAGCAGTTTCCGTCTCCACGTTCCCGTCTTTGCAATCGTGGGAGCGGGGCTCCATCGTTGGAGCGGGCCCTAGAACTGCCCCATCGAGGGTATGTATATAAACATTGGGCACTGCTAGCACCCGGATGTCCGGATCCGGGCGCTAGCATCTGGACGCGCCGCCGGAGAAGGATTCCAGCCCGCCCCCACTTCCACCCCCCGAACGCGGAAAACGCAACGTCCCCACGCGTGCGCGGGACGGATCGAACGCAACCCGGCCGTGCGCGGGAATCCGCTCCCCCCATCTCCAGATCGAACGCGGAACCCACAACGTCCCCACGCGAGCGGGGGGACGGATCGAACGCAACCTAGCCGCACATAGGGATCCACTCCCCACATCTCCAGACCTTCGTCATGCCCCCAAAGCAACCATAGCCCCCTCCCCACACTGCAACATCCCCACCCCGCAAACTGCACCTTGCAGCACCATACAGACGCTGAAGATGCAACTGACAAAGGAACACCTACTGCACCAAGGCATGATGCCAACTGCAACGACAACCAAACACTTACTGAAAACAACTACCAAACACTTACTGAAACAACACAGGAAAATAAAGCTTCAACATAGAACGACTACCTACTGCACCAAAAGCAAGACAACTAATGCAACAACAACTAAACATCTACTGAAACAAAGCGCAAAAACACCACGAACACCTACTGCACCAAAAAGAGCATGAAAACTACTAAAACATTACCCAACTGCCTACTACAACAGCAGGCGACAACTACTTCACCATGCGGTTGAAACAAAAAAATGAAACAAGATCTCAAACACACATCAATACCAACTGAAAACACTACTACAACAATGCAAAAGAACCATTGCAACAAGGCGAAGAGAAAAGGGGAGGAGGGAGGGAGGAAAGCTCATACAACATGCTCAGATCTGCTTCTCCAACATCCAAATAGTTCTACTGAAACATACCTTTCGAGCAAATGAAACAACAGAAAAAACACTACTAAAAAAGGGGAGAGGAGAGGGGAAACGCCGCCAGCGCCGCCAGATCTGCATCGCCCCCCATGGATCCACCATGGGGGGCCGCTGCTACATGCATCCCCCACCGGGGGAGGCCCCCCATGCCGCCGTCGAGGTGGGGGAGGCGCGCCATGGTGGAGAAACGCCACCGAGCAGCTGGATCTGCACCGCCTCCCCATGGATCCACCATGGGGGACAAAGTGCACCATGGATCCGTCGCGGGGGAAGCCCCCCATGCCCCCGTCGTGGTGAGGGAGGGCGCGCGAGGGTGGAGGAGGCTCCCACGACGCTAGATCTACAGCGCCTCCCATGAATCCGCCACGGGGGAGGTCGGGCTCCCATGGATCCACGGAATGAAAAGTCGAAGAGACCGTCGCCGCCGTCAACTTCGAAGGAAGCCACGGAGGTAGGAGAGTCAAAAGAGAGGGAAGTGGCTTCGCCGGAGAGAGCAAGGAAGTGGCGACGAGCCGGCGGCGCGCGTGGGGAGGGCAGGCAGGGGAGAGCGAGGGCGCAGCGGCGGAGAGAGCGAGGCGCGCGCGGGCAGCGAGTGAAAGGGAGGAGAAGGCGAGCAGGTGGGCGCGGTGGTTTGACGAATGGATAAGGGGAGGGGGAGCGGGCTCGGGCGGGACGGGTCGCACCGCGTCGTGCCCGTCGGGTCCGTCCGACGTCGTCCGGACGTCCTCACTGTATCATTACCGATAAATATTTCCACTGTTTATCAATAAGATAGACTTTCACTTTTCCTGTGTCTCTCTTATACTTACAACATTGTGAATAGAATGAAGCCTCCGGCTCCAGCGTGGCGCAGGCGGGCGGTACCGGCAAGATGGATGTACAGGCCCGGTACTTAGGCAAGACGTATGCGCAGCGTGGAAAGGCCCAGATGGTGCACCGGCACATGTATTAAGAGCTCCTTGTTACCGTGTACTCTATGCGTGTTTATGCAATATACACTTGTATTGTATGTTAAATATGTAGATACGGCCCCTCAAAAAAAAATATGTAGATACGGAAATGCCCATTTTTACCGGTGGTTGCTTATGTTGATCTCTACTGGGAACAGGGGTATTTCTAGTGGCAGTAATGTTGTGTCGCCCACCTTTGAAAATCTGTTTTCGGTGCACTAGCGGCAGCAAATTCTGACCGCCAGTGCTATATATATAGACCAGGTGCGCCAATAGAAATCGTTTTGTTAGGATTTCCCCCGGAACAGTAAACACGAAAAGAAAACAGCGCCAAACAATAAAGGTGAATGAACAATAACAAAAAGTGATGAGCAGTAAAACGAATAAACAATAATTGAAAATCGGTGAGCAGTGTAGAACAGTGTTTTTTACGGTGGCCGGAGCGCAGAAGAGGCCGGAATTTATTTGCATTTGAGAATATTATTATTACATAGACTTGCCATTTTAAATTTTATATAGAAGGATATCATTATACATGTCCAAATGGGTGGCACGGCACAGGCCCGGCCCTGGCACGACATGGCACAGCACGGCAGGGCACGGCACTATCAGGCACGGCGGCGTTGCCGTGCCGTACCGTGTCATGTCGGCCGTGCCCAGTTCGCAGCCTAGGCACGGCACGATGCCCCTTGTACTGTGTCGTGTCGTGCCTGCGGCGCCCATACCATCCTTGGCCCGACGCGGTGAGGCTGTCGCACCGCCGCCAAGGCCGGTCTCTAGCTCGTCCGCACCGAGGTCATCGCGCTGCTGCGCCAAGGTCATCGCGCCACCTCGGGCCACTGCGTCTCGCCACCGCCGCGCCGAAGCTATTGAGCGAGGTCGGGGGAGCTAGGAAAGGCTGAGAGGGGCGAGAGGGAGGACAGGCGCCGCGTCGGGGGAAGCGGCCGGCAGTGGGATCCGAGAGGCGGAAGGAAGTCACAGTAGAGAGAGTAGCGGTGGGCGAGAAGAAGCTGTTGGAGGGAGGCGGAGCGGCGGCCTGGAGTGGCAGTCTGGTGTCGGGGAAAATCAGAGGTGTGGAGGAGTTTATTTTATACCTAGGGTTTGTAAAGATCTGAATCCAACGGTTAGGAAAGGACACAGGAAATCTAACGGCCGATAGGTATCGGGTCGGCATCGTGCCTGCCCATTTAGCCGTGCCGGCACTATGGGCCAAGATGCAGGCCCAGGCACGCACACGGTGGTGGGCTAGGCTAGGCATGGGCACGAGGCAGGCCATGCCGCACCGGGCCTGGGCCGTGCTTTTTTTTGGTCCAGGCCCGTGTCGGCCCAGTGGGCCTGGCCCGTTTGGACATATATAGATATCATCCCGGCGTGGTAAAGTATCTTTTTTTATTTGTGGGCCAGCGGCATATTTAGTAATTTTGTGGTGAAACTTCGTATCTGGGACAGTGACTACAAACATGCTTGTTGAGATAAGGTCAGTCTCAATAGATTTCATGGGGTGTTTCATGCACATTAAATGAGGTGACATGTCAGCAGATGAATAGTTTTTGCATGAAACAAGCAGGAGAGAGAAGGGAAACGTCATCCCCACGACACGAGTGAGCGGCGTTTCCAAAACGTTGGAATCGGCGTGAAACGCGCGTTGAGAGCCTTCCTTCCGTTTCATCGCGAGTTCTTCTTCGCTGTCCGTCCGCCGTGTCCGCCGGTCCGTCGTGAGGCTAAGAGAGAGGCTCCGTCCGTCCGCTATGTCCGCCGGTCCGTCGCAAGGCTGAGAGCGAGGTTCCGCCCTGAGCACCGCGAGCGCTGTAGCTCCTCCGTGCCGCGCCGCGAGCGCCGCCGCGCGAGCGCTCCTCTGTCGCGAGCACCTTCTCCGCACCGCGAGCACCGTCACGAGCATCGCAGGATCCTCCGTCGCGAGGATGGACTGCGGCCCCGTGAGGATGTACTGGCCGCCCGCCGTTTGTAATCCGTCCGCCGTCGCGAGTCCACCCGTCGTCGCGATCCCGTCCACCATCGCGATTCCGCCCATCGTCGCGATTCCGGCGTCGGGCGGCCTCGTCTGTTCCCAGCGCTCGGTCCTAGGTTCCTGTTCGCACGGTGAGCAGCCCCACCGGTGCGACTTCGTCCTCTTCTTTCGTTCTGTGCATGATTGAAGGAGTCGGACTCCAGGGGCAGCAGGTCCGCTCCTTGGCTGCCTGGTCTGACTGCAGCTTGTTCGATTTCCTCCCCTTCTTTTTACAGCAGGCAGCTGTTCCCTTGCTCGGCAATTCTCCGCCGTCCGTCGGGTCCGCCGTCCGCCGGGCACAGCTCAGTTGGCTGCGACGCGAGCGCCAGGCAGGCTCCGCCGGGCGTGTGCGCGAGCTTCACCGTGCAACGCGAGTTCCGTGTGGGCACGGCTCAGCTGGCCACGATGAGGGAAGACAAGAGAGAGCTATGGGACCCACAAAAGTCTAAAATAATATATGAAACCGTACCATGAAATTATGCATTGTAGAGAGAGATCTATTTCAAGTTGAATTTCACGTCTTAAAAACCGGGAGGTGAAACTTTTCATTGAGACTGACCTAAGTAACGTTAAGCGGTGACACTGACCCGGCCGGCTTTACAAATCATTTACCTAGACTAACCCTTCGCTAGCTGTGTACGTGTACGTCAAGCACTGGTACTTCTTGTTTTGCGTGAGTCATCCACTCCATCCTGGAGGTGTGCTCATTACTTTAGTTGTCGGATAAATTAATTAATTAGCGTGCAGGTTTGTCGCCAGATCTCATTAGATTCGAATGTACAAAATGAATCATTAACAACATGCCACGCGTTGAAACGTGAAATTTCCACATATTTGCAAAAATAACAAGAAAAGAAGCTTTTCCCGTCCTGAAAGGCTGAAAACTGGAACGATCAACTTGTAATAATATCATGGGTCCAAAACAGATGATGTTCTAAAAATGGGATCAAAACAGATGGCGTTCTAAAATGCACGTTACTGAACTTTTAAAACACTAAATACTAGGATAGGCAATAAAGTAATATTACTTGTTATGGAAGGAGGAAATATGAAGTTTTTAATACTCAAAAGCACTTCTAAAATATGGAGCTATTGGCTAACCCTAAAGACTTGTTGAAGGAAAAGAAGTCCCCTTTTCATCCGGTGCAGATGGTTGTAGCAAACATGGCTCCAACGCCATGTCCTTTGTGATCTGGTGATTGAATAAGAATATAGACATTTGGAATAACAAGTTTGTTAAAGAATGTGAATTACAGAGATTATAGGTTATAAGGATGCAAGATATAGAGTAGCAATGAAGATTGGATTGAAGAAGCTAAAACAGTAAACATACATTGAGAGAAAAAAATGGTCTGACCAGTGTTAGGAATTTAGACTTTTTCATGTTTAATTTAATTCAGAAAAAGTAGTAAATTCGTGACAACACATATGTGCACGTGTGAACTACAATTAATCGCTACAGTGGCAACCATGACGAACATACTGATTGTTAACAACACAAATATCTTACTGAATATAAAAACAGTAAGATCAAAAATATACCCAGCGGAGGACCTATGCTCAAGGCACCGGTGGCTCATGCGCACTAGTCGACATAGTGCATTGCTTGATGCCACGGACCACGGTCGATACATGACGATGTTCGCAGTG
Organism: Saccharum hybrid cultivar R570; assembly: GCA_038087645.1. Taxonomy (NCBI): domain Eukaryota; kingdom Viridiplantae; phylum Streptophyta; class Magnoliopsida; order Poales; family Poaceae; genus Saccharum; species Saccharum hybrid cultivar. The sequence goes on along the minus strand of JAQSUU010000671.1, from coordinate 2,330,381 downwards.
CAGTCCCTCGAACGTCCACCCGGAAGAAGACGGTGTCGTCGATTGGATCAGTAGCGAGCAGTCGCGTTAGATGGTCCCCAAAAACCTAATCACCCAGCACACCCGAGTAGGTGTCGCAGACGTGGGCATGGTTCCGAAGGCCTGCTCTTCCAATCCTCCATGCACGCAAAAGATCAGAATGGGAAAACTTGAGAACAACTCAAAAGAGAAGAGAGGGTGTAGTATTATGTATTCTCATATGCATGGCTGAAGGCAAGCACTCCTTATAAACGCGGAAGGTGGAAGGTGAAGCGTAGAGGATGAACCTAGACGTCATGAACCATCCATCAAATATTAGTAACCACTGCAACATACATGGGGTTTACTAGTAATTACAACCATAACCATGTGAGTTGCCAGTAACCATAGCCATAACTATGACCGTTACAAGTTCAACCATCAACTATGTTCAGTCCACTGTTTTATTGCACCAAGAATTTAATATGGTCTTAGATTTTATTTGATTTAATTAAATAAAATATGGGTCATGCCCACATTAAATCCAACAATCCCCACCAAATTCTAGGGTACATATGAAATACTCTCAATACTCTGTTGTTTGATATACCAGTGTTTCGATGGAGACTATGTTAAGTTGAACATCCACCTAGAATAGAGGTTACACTCTTCACAACTAAACAATGGACTATGCCTTGAATTGACAGTTTTATGCGAAATAAGTTTTACCTAAGTCCTTTATGGATACTAGGTTGCCTAAAGCATCCCCTCTGGTTGGAGCATATAAGTCAACCTCTAGGACCTTTCATGAGTATCTAGAGACCACCCAAATCTCATAGACTGTGTCTAGCAGTCGAACTCATATAGGTGTGTTCCTCAAAAGATGTCCTGTAGGACAACATCTTTGCTTCAGCAAGCCACTTAGAACACATTAAGATAAAAATCAACATGCTTTACGAAAAAGAAAGACATGCATCTCAGACGACATGGACCTTGTTAAGGGTCTTTCCTCACAGTCTACCACTAGCTTATTTCACCATCCTACTTCATGGAATCTCCAATCACATAGAACAGGTTACCACTACGATAGACTTTATGTAGGTCTCAAGCCCATCTCACTCGATGCACTATCTATCAAATTACGTGACTTTCCCTTAGTGAATTGATCTGCCAGATTTTTAGATGTATGGACATAATCAAACGCTATCACTTCGGAGTTTTTTTAATTTTCTGACAGATTTTAACTGCCTCTTTACATGCCTTGTCGACTTCATGTTATCCTTAGAACTGTTCACTTTGGTTATCACAGTCTGATTATCACAGTTCATAGAAATAGCCGATATAGATTTTTTTAACTACTGGTAAATCTATAAGGAGTTCACAAAGCCACTCGTCCTCAATAGTGGTGGTATCCAATGCTATGAGTTATGCTTCCATTGTTGACCTCATTAAGATGGTTTGCTTGCAAGACTTTCATGAAACAGCGCCACCTCCTAATGTAACACATATCCACTTATGGCATATATCTCACAACATCAGATATCCAGTTGGAGTCACTATAGCCCTCAAGCACCCTTGGGTAGCCAGCATAGTGAATTTCATAGCTCATAGTACTTATAGATAGCGCATTACTCTCTCAAGAGCACACCAATTATCATCGCCCAAATTTAACACAAACGGGCTAAGTTTGCTCACAGCAAACGAGATATCAGGCCTTGTAGCGCTAGCTAGACACATAAGCGAATCAGTAATTTAGGAGTATCTCAATTGATCTCTTGCTGTTCTTTGGTTTTTTTTTCAATAGCACACTAGGGTCATAAGTTGTAGGAGTAGGTTTGCAATCACTAAACCCAAAGTGACCCAAATCTTTTTCCACATAGTGGGATTACAGAAGTGTAACCCCACCATTGCCATCTCTCAGTAGCTTCATATTAAGAATAACATTAGCCTCTCCCAAATCTTTTATCTCAAAATTATTAGACAAAAATCCCTTAACCCCCTTGATCACATCAAGGCTGGTTCCAAAGATTAGTATGTCATCAACATACAAACACAAGATCATATCTTTGTCCCCACAATACCGACAATACACACATTTGTTAGCTCATTCACAACAAAGCCAGCAGATGTTAAAGTTCTATCGAACCTCTTATGTCGTTGCTTAGGTGCTTGTTTTAGGCCATATTAGGACTTCAATCATTTACACACCTTGCCTTCTTTACCATTTGCTATAAACCCATCTGGCTAATCCATATAGATCTCCTCCTCTAACTCTCCATTTAGAAAAGTTGTCTTAATGTCGATCTGATAAACAAGAAGACCATGTGAGGTTGCTAGGGGAAAGTAACACTCAAATTGTGGTCAATTGAGCAACAGATGAATAAGTATCGAAGAAATCTTCACCTTATTTTCTAGATTTAAAATTTCAATTTCCGTGAGCTTAATCGTTTTCCTTGATCTCTTCATCAATCTTTTCATGAGCTCAAACTCATTTAGTTGAGTTCTTTATCCTTCCAAGAGTCTTTAGGATTTTTCCCATGATTTTTCCTGAGCCCCGGGCTGTTTTTCACGGCCAAAAAGGTAATTCTAGATTTGGTTTAAAAATTCATTTTGAAAATGGTATTGGAAATATGTTTATAAAAAATAGAATGAATCACTCACCCTCCTTACCTTTGCGGCCTGGTTGGCCTGCTCTGCTAGCTTGGGCCGCCCGAGGCTGCTGCGCAGCCCACTTCCCCCGCAAGCCTGCTCTCCTTCCCTTGCTGCGTTCACGTGGGCTGGCCCAGGAGGCCGCAGCGGCCGCACGCCCCCTTCCCTGTTTCGCTGACGGATGGGGCCCGCTGTCAGCCGTGTCTTCCACCTATGAACTATAGTCGAGTTGGACTCCAACTCGGTGGAATCTGCCTCCGCCCGATCTTCTTTGGCTTGATCCGCAAGCCGTGTTTCCCTATAAGAGAGGTATGACCTGATGCGCCCCATTTTTCCCTCCACGCACCGCCTTAGGTCTTAGCCTCGCCATCACGCTGATTTTGGATCTCGCCAGGAAGCACAGAGCCGCCATCGCCATTAACGTTGGTTGTAGCTGCAAAGCTGTCGAAACTTCCCCTCCGCTTTTTGGTTTGAAGTAAGAGAGCCGTAGGTGCTATCCTTGAGCTATTTCTCGCGGATCTTGCAGTTTGGAGTCGTCCGTTCCGTCGAGCTACTCATCTACTCCATCTCGTTTCCGCTCGGTTTGAAGCCATAGGTGAGTTCGCCTCGAGCTCCTGATTCGATTGGTGCCGGTTGTATTTCCTAGTGTGGTCTGAATCACCGGTTCGGCGATTCCGGCAAGTCGCCGGCAATGGCGCCGCCGTGTGGTTGTTTTCTCCAGTGGCAGCGCCGCCGGGCTCTCCCTCGGCCTAATCACAACCATCCAAGATCAGATCAACGACTAAGATTAGAAGATACCCTTTTGGCTGCCATTTTGCTAAAGAGCCCTTGCCTTTCATTAATTTGGAACCCGCAGTCCCTTGGCGTATTTCTAGAATACGTTTTCCCATTTTGAAAACGTAATCTTCATCGGTTTAAGTGAATCATATGTTTCAAACTTTAAATGCTTATAACTTGCTCATTTTAACTCCGATTTGACCCGTTCAAGTTGCGTTAGGTTCGTATTTGCGAGCTCTACATGTTAGTGTTACTATATAGTAGGTTTATAGCATTTAAATTTCGAGCTTATATTAAAGTAATTATTTATCTATAGGAAATCTTAGGAAATTCATAACTTTCATGTTTTGAATCCGAATTTCGTGATCTTTACGTCTGTGTGATCGTAATAATGTGTAGACGAGTTTTACAAACTTTTTATACTGTTTTGATACTGTTGGTGTACTGTTCTAATTATGTCTCTTTGTTTTTTTCATGTATGATTGCTCGGATGATTGTGTGTTGATGCTTGGTGATCGAGTATAGACGGTGAGCAGTTTCTTGATGATCAGGAGTATTATTTTGAGCCAGACTAGCAGTATCAATAGGTAAGCTTTGATCAAGACAAGTATAACATGAGACCATCCTTGTTGTCCTATTCATTGAAATTATCATACATATGCATGTGTTCTCCTTAACCATAGAGATTATAACTTAGCTATTGATATCTTGTTTCCTTGTCACCTATGAGTTATGCATTTGGGTAGCTATTGCTAGTGTTTAATTATGAACAATGATCTTGTAATTTGATTAATGGATTAAGCAACCAACCATTAAGATGATTTTATTACTGTTGAAAGAAGCCTAGAGCAAGGGGTTATATTGTTGCTTTGGTTTCTCTCCGTAAGGACTTACTTGTAAGTGATAACCGGGATTGACAGTACAGCTGTGAGGGCTATATGGCTCTGGTTTTAGTTGTTTAAAAGACATTTTCCAGCTTGTTAGTGGTTACCTTAAATGGTGTAAGAATGGCTTGCCACGTTGGGTGTAGGACAGCCTCTAGTCTATGAGTATAGCCGAGAAGGAATTGTGCCATTTGAAAAGGGGTTCCTACATCTGCCTGTCGAGTGAATCTAATGGCCCTAACTTGTTAGACGAACTTTTGAATGGCTTTATATGGTTTCTTGTGCTTAGGGATTCATGACCCCTTAGCATATGGAAATCATGACTCACAGTGAAAGTGTACACCTCTGCGCATAGTTTAATAAACTGGTATACTAGCCGTGCTCACGGACACGAGTGGCCTTGGGGATTCTTACAGAATAGTTGATCACTATTGTTATATCATGCTTAATTATTATTGTTACTATTATGCTCATGTTAATGCTATTCATTATTCTTATTACAATTGATCATTGGTTCATTAATGGGAATTGGAATACCTTGATACTACTCAATTGCTAAATAAATGATGATTCAAAGATAAATGCAGTCAAACAGTGTCTAGCCTTTTGTGCCTCATGAACCCTGTGTTATACCTATTGAGTTCGACATGGACTCACTCTTTCTATTTCCACCACACTCCAGTGTGTAGTAAGGTGCTACTTAGAAGAAGGATGAAGGTGTAGTGGAGTTTCTAGAAGTCTTTCAGAAGTACTCGGTATACGGAGCCACCAGTCAGCCGTCCCTGAGAAGAATAGAGCTTGAAGTTTAGTCACTGTTCCGTGATACTCTGATGTAAGTGTTAATATAGCTATGTATATGTTATATAATAAAATTGTTTCTGATACTTTTTCATTCTGACATATGTGTGGATTTTCTGGGCACACGTATGATTAGTCTGGTTTTGTTCTTTAGAAAACCGAGTGTGACAATTTTGCACATGGGGTTTCGTAATTTGTTCTATCAGAATAAATTGCTCATGGGGTATTATAGGTTCATGACTAGATGTGCAAGGTATATTTTTCATAGGAAATTCGCTTTAAAAAAATATAGCATCTCTGGACTCCGTAATAGTACCAACATGTATTTTAGGTACCCCATAATTTATTATTAAGAACCTATAACCAACACTGTGAATAGCATAACCAAGGAAGACACAATCAACAGTTTTAGGTCCAAATTTACGCTTCTTGTTAATTGGCACATTCACTTTGGCCAAGCAAACCCAAGTGTGCAAGTAAGAGAGATAATCCTTTTTTCCCATTCCTCAAATATGTAATTTCTTTATTCTTTGTAGGAACTCTATTTAGGACATGACACGCAGTCAAAATAGTCTCACCCTACCATTCCTTAGATAGTCCTACTGTTCTAACGTGGCGTTAACCAACTCAATTAGAGTGTAGTTCTTTGTTTTGGCAATCCCATTGGATTGTGGTGACTATGTCGATGCTCTGTCATGAATAATTCCATGTTCTATGCAGAATTCAGAAAACTCACTTGAAGTATTCTCCGCCACGATTAGACCTTAACCGTTTAATTTTTCTCTTAAGTTAATTTTCTACTTCAGCTTTATAGGTCTTAAAATAATGCAATGCTTCATATTTTAATTTTAATAAGTACACCTAGCAAAATCTAGTACAATCATCTATAAAAGTTATGAAGTATCTTTTGCCACTTTTAGTCAACTCGCCATTCATCTCGCACAAATTGGAATGAACTAGTTCTAATGGCGCCAAGTATCTTAACCTTCACGTGTATAGTTTAATTGCACCAAGTTCCTCGCACTTTGCAAAAATAACAAGAAAAGCTTTTTCCTTCCTGAAAACTGGAACAATCAACTTGTAATAATATCATGGGTCCAAAACAGATGATGTTCTAAAAATGGGTTCAAAACAGATGACGTTCTAAAATGCACGTAACTGAACTTTTAAAACACTAAATACCAGGATAGGTAATAAAGTAATATTACTTGTTATGGGAGGAGGAAATATGAAGATTTTAATATCAAAAGCACTTCTAAAATATGGAGCTATTGGCTAACCCTAAAGACTTAAGATGGGGTGTTGAAGGAAAAGAAGTTCCCTTTTCACCCGGTGCAGATGGTTGTAGCAAACATGGCTCAGATGGCTGTAGCAAACATGTCTCCAAAGCCATGTCCTTTGTAATCTGGTGATTGAATAACAATATAGACATTTGGAATAACAAGTTTGTTAAGAATGTGAATTATAGAGATTATAGGTCATAAGGATGCAAGATATAAAGTAACAATGAAGATTGGCTTGAAGAAGAAGCAAAAACAGTAAACGTAGAGAGAAAAATGGTTTGATCGACCAAATGATCCGGCAGTAGAAGGTGGTATGCGCTGGAGTATTGGACATGGTGAAGAAAATTGAGGGACCAGAGTAAGCGACAGTATTTATGTACAATAGTTGATGAATGGTAGAAAAAGACAAAGACCGGATGATCCAGTGATAGGTTGGGTTCGAACATTGGAGTAGTCAGAGAAATATTGTTTGGACCGGATGATCCGTTAAAGGCATAGGACAAAGTACGAATGTACTGCACAATATTCTTCACGGCTAGAAGACAAGTGGCAAAAATAGAGCAAGCACAGGATGATCCAGTAAAAAGAAAGTGAGCGCACCAAGATATTGGCCTGACTATGCTATAGTGGATTGGGCCCATGTTGCAACGCTTAGTATGGAGGAAATGCAAGCACTAGATAAGCACTCACATGAGACTGAATAGCATGGCGTTAGTGTCATGCCCGTCGGCATCACGCACACTACCACACAAATAATTTTTAAGGCACGGTCAGAATCAATTTTCACGGCGGTTTCGGAAACCGCTGCTACACCACCAATTGTACAAATGAGGCATTTTCAAGGGCGGTTTTGCAGCAGCCCCATAAAAATCTATTTTTATTGAGTCAACTGTCCATCCCTAAAAATCAATTTTCAAGGGCCCCTAACAATATTTTTAAAAAATAAAAAATATAATTAAACTACCCAAAGAATGGAAAAAAAAATCTCATGACTGAGCCGTGGACACACGATCACGTGTCTCAAGTTTCACATTTTTCCACCACATTTTGCCGCACAAATATGACACATATGCTTCCATGAGGAATTGAGGACCTCTTACCTCGCGTGAGCCCCCCATACAACCATATATATAACACACAGTCACTTATGATCAAGTATAGGATGTTATCCTTTTATCTTAACTTCTGCTAATATTGTATTTAATATTTTGGCCCTTACTGATCTCAAATGAAAAACATTTCAGCTCTAAAGTTTTGGAACAGCACTACAACTTTGGTTTAGGGTGGGTCTCCATCCGAGATCATTTGAAAAAATTTAGAAATTTGAATTTTAAAATCTAAGAACTTAAAATACATATTTGGGCCCTCTAAATAATCTCAAATAAAAAAGTCATTGACTACAAAGTTTTAATCTCATCGAGCTCCTCTACAATTTTGATATATAGATTATCTTAAATTTATTTGCTCAGCAGTTATTTTTAGGGATGGTTTACTTAGTCAAACACCTCTAAAAATTAATTTCTAGGGTCGGTTGACTTCGTCAGTTGGATTTCTAGGCAGATTTTAGGGCCGGTTTCATTAAGTCAGTCACCCTTAGAAATCGAATTTATGGGTGGTTTGGAAGCTTGGGCCAGTTGGACATTTATAGGGATGGTTTCTTATACAAACGGTGTCTAAAAAAATTAGCAAGCGTCCATGAAAATCATTTGTGTAGCAGTGGCAGCGGCCCGGCAGCATCGCGCAAGAAGATGCAAGTGCTTTTAAATCCCGTACCCTATGAGGAGAGAGAGGAGAGAGGAGAGAGGGAGAGATATATCTGGTGGACTGACGTGAGGTGTGGTCCTAATGGGATATGAGTAAAATATCAGGTTTGGGGCTTCAGACGCTTCTCTCGGAGCCCTATCTGTGACAATGGTCTTTCGTTGAAGACGCATTTTGTCAGGACCTGTCTGTGATGTGTGTCCATTAGAGACGCACCTTGACATGGCCAAGATACACCACTACAAAAAAAACATTTCTACATATGATTAAATATAGTTTCTGTAGGTGGCTGGGTAAACCACCAGTGAAAAAGGCTAGTGGAATGGGGGGTTTCCACAGGCCGCATTCGTACTGTATTTACACAGGCAGCACACTAATGTTAACGGTTCGTGGAAATGCATTTCCATAGGCAATACCATAACCTGGCTAGAAATCAATTTCCAAAGGTAGCAATTTTAAGAGAACCGACTCTGAAATAATTTTCAAAATTTTGAAAGTTCCCTGCTATTTGTTCGTTTTCATTTTCCAGCCACATTTTAGAAATGATAGACATGTATTTAATAGCAATTAAATATTATGCCGTCAACTCGCCATCATCATTAATATTTTGTGTGTCAATAAATATTAATGATTAACTAGATAGAAAATATTGTTCATCATATACTGTACACATGTGCCAAATGAAGTTACATTTCAAGCCAAACCCAATCACGAAGATATTTGAATTTGTCTCTCGCCAACTCGTCCCCGGGATAGAATTTGCCATCCTGATGAACATTTCACATAGGATGAACTGCCACATGTACGTGCAAATGCTTGTAGTATCCGCATCAGTGGCATGTTTTGTAGTTTTAGAGATCTTCGGCATCTGCAACTAAAACATGAAACCAAATGAGTCAAAGATGTGGCAAGTGATTGATATATAAGGATATATGATGATCGGTTTGCATCTTGGGGGGTTATTATGTATCTTAATGTTTTGCACACGTAGTACCAGTAGAGGGACAGTGCTGAGAGATTGCTTGTCGCACTTTATAATAAAATATAGTAATGATGGAGCAATGTGTTAGTACATTGACATGCCACAGTATGAACTCGTTGATAGTGCCTCCATGATACTAGATCCCCTCTGGATCGGGGATGCCTATGTCATCCTTATGAAGACCAGAACAACCGTAACCACCTGTACCCTGGTGTAATTGACCGGAATGGAATTTCCGTGAAACTGGTGGCCTAGAATTACCTGCTGGCCTGTGGCAACGTCTATTGTCTGGGTACCGGCCCTACTGATCGAAGCATGTAGCAAGCAAAGGTGTAGCGGCATTGATCTCTTCAAGTGGATACTTGTTGGCCTGGTGCTGCTTGGATTAATCTAGCCTCCAGTTGGGGGCAGCGGCATCATTTGAGAAGACTATTGTTTTTGCGTCATGTTGTGCATCATTTGTCATTGCTGTTGTTGAGCCATCATGCTGCACACTTGCTACATAATTTGCCAATCTTGATTAGCAAACAATTCCATAGAACTTTTATTGACTAACTCCTTGGCCTCTTCTCCAATAGCCTCCTTGTAATAGTTCCTACGTCCTTGCCGAAGCCTTTTTTATAGCTGCACAATTGCTACATAATTTGGAGATCTGGATTAGTGAACAATTCCATAAAACTTTCATTGACTAATTCCTTGGCCTCTTCTCCGATAGCCTCCTTGTAATAATTGCACCTCTTGTAGCTGCCTACGTCCTTGCCGAAGCCTTCTTTCTAGCCCAATTTCAAGGAGATGCCTCGGACATAGCTAGGGTGTTCCAGGGTGCCAAGGCTGTAACAAAGGATGTCCTTCTCCAAGTCGGGCTTGAACAAGCATGCCTTTTGCTTTTGTGGTGATCGTTATTATGTTCAAGAAACTTTGTATTTCAAGCGTTGAGGCAATTGATGCTTGGTTTGTCTAGACCTTCCATTAGGTCCAGTATCGTAGCTGCCTTCTATGCTCATTCTTCCATCCTCCCTTTTGGGATTTGGAGTTTGTAAACCCCCCCCCCCCACACACACACCCCAATGCCAATGTGGTGGGGTGTTTGTTCTTCCTCACAAGTTCAGAATTCACTTCACTAAGACCTTTGAATTCCTTTGTGGTCTTCTGTCAAACGAACTCGTCCCATTGGGCTTTCATAATCCTCCCAATTCAGTCCTAGCACTCAGTCCCTTTATGGCCACCTCCATCATCTGGTCCATGTTCTTGCTGACCGGGATATCCAGCAAGCACAACATATTGGAGATGATATCGTGTCGACTGGGAACTTCTGGTTTGTATTCGACGAACTAACATCCCTTGGTCTAGCTGCGTTTGTTCTATTCGGCTAGCCTTTCGCAGCAACTGGGACCTCAGTTGCACCATCTCGGGGTCGTTGCTCGTCAGAGCATTATGAATCTCCTTCAAAAAGTATACACCAAGGGATATCCCATTGCATTCCTTGTGACCTCATCCATTACCAAGGCAAAAAGATGCAGGCTCAAGGCTGACCCTTGATGTAGTCCTATTTTAAATGGGGAGTAATCTGCGTTACCATCATTTGCTCGAACACTAGTTACAACATTGTTGTACATGTCCTTAATGAGGGCAACGTACTTTGTCGGGGCTTTATGTTTGTCCAAAGCCCACCACATAACATTCCTTGGTATCTTGTCATAAGCCTTCTCCAAGTCAATGAAAACCATGTGTAGGTCTTTCTGCTCCCTAAACCACTCCATAACTTGTCGTATAAAGAAAATTGCTTCTATGGTTGACCTTTCGGGCATGAACCCAAATTGGTTCGTAGAGATCCGCGTTGTTCCTCTCAGATGATGCTCAATAACTCTATCCCATAGCTTCATAGTATGGCTCATTAACTTAATTCCTTGATAATTAGTACAACTTGAATATATCCCTTGTTCTTGTAGATTGGTACCAATATACTTCTCCTCCACTCCTCAGGCATCTTGTTCGATCAAAAAATATTGTTGAACAACTTGGTTAGCTAGGCTATAGCTATATCCCCGAGACATCTCCACACCTTGATTGGAAAATCATCAGGGCCCATCACCTTACCCCCTTTCATCCTTTTTAGAGCTTCTCTAACATCAATAATTCTTGGATCCTCCACACAAAGCTCCTATTGGTGTCATCAAACGAGTTGTCCAACTAGACAATTGTGTTCTCATTCTCACCATTGAATAGTTTGTCAAAATAATCTTTCCATCTATGTTTGATCTCATTCTCCTTCACCAAGAGCTGCTCCCTCTCATCCTTAGTGCACTTAACTTGGTTGAAGTCCCTCGTCTTCCTATCATGAGCCCTAATCATCCTATAAATGTCATTCTCTCCTTCCTTCGTACTCAGATGTTGGTAAAGATCCTCGTAGGCCTACCCCTTTGCCTCACTCACTGCTCGTTTTGTGATTTTCTTTGTCACCTTGTACTTCTCTATGTTATCTGCACTCTTGTCATGGTACAAGCACTTATAGCAATCTTTCTTCTCCTTAATAGTACTTTGCACATCTTCGTTCCACCACCAAGTGTATTTAGGTTCGCATCCACTCCCTTTGGTCACTCCAAGCACCTCTGAAACAACCTTCTGAAGGCATGTTGCCATCTTCTCCCACAAGTTGTTTGCATCGTCTTCTACCTTCCAAGAGCCCACTTTGACAACCCTTTCCTTGAAGACCTTTGATGTCTTCCCTTCCAATTTCCACCACTTTGTTCTTGCAATATTGGCTTGTTTATCCCTACGAGCATGCAACATAAAGCGGAAGTCGGCCACCACCAGCTTGTGTTGCGAAACCACACATTCTCCAGGTATGACCTTACAATCCACACATGCTCGTTTACCCCCCTCTTCTTATAAGGACAAATTCAATCTGGCTAGAGTGTTGGCCACTACTAACAGTCACTAAATGGGATTGTCTCTTTCTAAAGAAAGTGTTTCCTATCATCAAACCAAAAGCTATAGCAAAGTCAAAGACTTCCTCTCCTCCTGATTCCTAATACCATACCCGAAACCTCCATGTGTCGCCTCGATGCAGCACCTATTGTGCAAGGATGGCCATTAAGATACCCTCCAATAAAAAGCTTCTCGCTACTAGGTACAGCTCTAACTAAGCCATCTAAGTCTTCCCAGAAATGCCTATTAGCACTCTCATCCTGGCCTACTTGGGGGGCATACACACTAATTACGTTTAAGACCATATCATTGATGATCCTATCCCCTTGCCTTCTCACCTCCACCACACCATCCTTGAGGCTCTTATTAATCAGAACACCTACTCCATTTCCATTTGCAGCTACCCCTGTGTACCAAAGCTTGAAGCCGGTATTGTCCACCTCCTTCGCCTTCTGACCCTTCCATTTAGTTTCTTGAACACACAAGATATTTACACATCTCCTAATCATTGTCTAAACTAACTCTCTCAACTTACCCATAGGGGACCCTACATTCCAACTACCTAAACAGATCCTAGTTGGGTAGACTAGCTTCCTTACCCTTCACACCCGTCGAGTTAAGTGTGAAGACCCTTGCTCATTTTTCACCAGACTCGGCGCCGATGTGGCGCGCCACTGAGGATGCAACAACTTGATCCTTGTTCACTTAACACCATCCCTAGATCACAACACGGCGCATCATAGGGGTGACGACGTGTCCCTTGCCCATTTAACACCATACTCGAGTTCCAATATGGCACGTTGCCAAGAGGGTTACGCCCCAATGGGATTCTCTTGGGTTTCATCTCCATTTGAGTAGCTAAGTTTGACGTTGGCTCGCTAAGCCTAACACAACCCTCCTCCTTTACCAGGGCTTGGGGCATGCTTTGTTGAGACACCATAATTCACCTAAATATATGGATTTCTAGTGAAAACACTGCGAGATAAAAAGCCTGACCCTTCGCTAATAAACAACGTCCGCATCTTCTCTAGCCATTGTTGTATCGATCACGCATCTAACTTTGCACTACCAACTCCAAACTGTTGGATGTTTTCTTATAGGCTCCTTTGTAATGCCTCTTAGATGCAGATACTGATCAATAGCAAGCTGCAGATCACATGACTTAGTTCCATGTGATCCAAGTTCTCAGAAACAATATCTTGATCTTTCTATTTGTTCTCTTTTGAAGCACCTTCTTCAACAAATCTTTGAAAACATTCTAACCTAGAGCTTAACAACACTTTGCATCCATATGAGCAACCCAGTAGCACAAAGCTTAGCACAGATACTTACTGAAAATTAGCATCATTCATATATGAGTTTATGAAATAGCTAGAAACAACATGTAGTACATACCAAGCGCTTTTGTTCTTTCTAGTCAGGGTTGGGAGCACTTTCTCCATACTATCCACCTTTTTGAATCTAGACTTCATTACATCATATGTGTTTAAAGTGCCAGCCTTGTCAAGACCAAATTTATATTTCTACAAGGCCATCCAACTAAAGTTGCATCATGCTTGAAGCAGTCTCATTCAGAATTAGAAGCAAAAGATATTATAACAGATAGTAACAAAAAAAGCACAAGTACTAACTACAAGCAATTGTTGTGTCTCTCCCCATGGCCTTGAACCTCCTCTGTTCTGAACAACATCTTCATATTTTAAGCGTAATTTTTTAGCTGTTCTTCTCTTTTTCTTGTACTACTCAGAGGTCCAGTACTTGGCAAAGAAGGCCCAATCATCCTTGCTGCACCAAAGTGGCCTGCAAAATAAGTACTATGCTTCTGTGAGTTCTATTGTGTGTGCTTGATTGTCATCGTGGTCCTCATGCTCCTTACAGCATCCAGACGGGCTTGATCTATCAAATCAGATATTCTTTTCACAAGATCCATCTCCAAATTACGGTTGGCTTTTCTTACATCACCTCGAGTTACTTTGAACACACTCTGCATGCATAATAAAGGCAAAGTGTAGATATCCCAAACAAAATACAAGAAGCAAAAGGCTGAATCAAGTTGAGTCAATTACCCAAAACTCCCCCTTCACTCTTCTAGCATATGTCATTCCAGTTTCATCCTTTTTGCAGTAATAATCATGCCATGACATTGCTGCCCATGTTTCAACAATCCTGCCTTCATCATCACCGGTTTTGACCATACTAGGGTATAGCCATTTGACAATAACTCCAACATGTGAGCCGTACTTATAGCCTTTAGGGTTGTAGTTGACATAGGTGAATTGACTGTAACAAGGAACGTAACATGTCAGTTTGCAAATTTAGTAAGAAAAAAACATGCATATGTGTAAATTGATCTATAGTGGTTAAATTTAAATTTATTTTGTACTATAAATAGGAGACTTTCTAACAGGTAGCATATAAGTAGCTGCAACTGATTTTATTTTATTACTAGCAAGATGTGTGCTCAGAAAGCACCACAGGGTGCTCAATATGGTCAGCACTTTCTACCATCCTATAAGAAGCTCGGGCATAGGCAACTGGCTCCTCATAAATTGGCAATGGAAGGCCAGCAACTAGGCGTCTAGGCCAGCTAACATTTCATCCATGTTGTCAATTTCACCAAATCCCTCATCATGTCTACCTTCACCATGGCTATTAACAAGTCCCTCGCCATGTGATGTCCATGTTTTATAGTTGTCCTTAAATCCAAACCTACACAAGTGCATCTCTACTGTAAACCTTTTATGCCTAACACAGTTTGTACACTTGGCACAAGGACACTTAATGGTGCCATCTTCAACTAAATTAGGCATAGAGAAGGCACGATCAAAGAATTTGTTGGTGTTTTCAATCCAATCACTAGAGGGAGTTTCTCTACGTGACCAACCAATGTACATCCAATTACATTCTTCCACTGTTGGGTTTTGTTTCTAAAAGGATGACTGATTTTAGATACAAAATAATTTGGCACAGCTAGCAATCATATACCACCACTATTTTCTACAAAATCAGCTTGTTCACCATATTGACATCAACCCATACATGGCAAACGTACTGATTTCCAAAGCTGGTCACTGTATGGATAGATCAATGCAAAATTGATAGTGATGGCTAGCTTATAGAAGTGAATGCGCTAAAGTGAATCAAGATTCTAGCTGCATAATTCGATGGAAAGGAAACAAATTCGATGTAGTTCAGGAAACTGTCAGTTGTGATTCAGTTAAGTTTCTACAGTGAATTTTGCATTTAGTGAGGGAATCCTACAAAATTGGTACTGAACACTTCCAGCATAGTATACAGAAACCTTATTCAGTTCAGTGCATCAACATATAGAACGCATCAATATGGAACAAGCATCCTCATATAGGCGAGCACAACACATAGAAAATATGTATGGGAGAAAAAAGGATGGGGATTTATTACCTCAGTCGAATTAGGAACCACAGATCGGCGTTGTTGTGGCAGCCTCCTCTACAATTGGCTGTGGCAGAGGGACCTTGTCTCCGGCGTTGGTGTAGCGTGCTCCTCCAAGCTCGTCTAGGCTCGGCTCTGCATCGGTGCTGCGTCCGCCTCCAAGCTCAGTGGTCAATGACACAATGGCTCCTCCAAAGCCGATGCAGTAGGATCCTCACGGGCCAAGGCTCCTCGAAACAGAGGACGACGTCGAGACAGGGTTTAGTTGACGAGATGAGCAGAAGAGGCTGGATTTGAGTTGTGGCCTCACGCAGACAGCAGAAGGGTGGCTCGATTTCAGACTTCACCAAGGCAGTGATGTGGTGGCGCAGCGAAGACACGAGCTAGGTCAGGGAGCGGCGAGCAGGCTGGGGTTGCAGGAGCGAGCGCCGGCTGGGTCGGGGTGGGGGGCGGCGGTGACAGTTGGGGTCGGGGTTGTTTGGCTGTGGGTGGCGGCTGATGAGTGCCGTCCTGTTATTGGCTTTGGCGCCAATGCAAAACGAGCGCAAAACGAATGGGCCGCGAACAGCCAGGGTCGGGGCCCAAACGCCGTGGATCACCCAGGCCTGGAAAGGATCCTGGCCCACACGGAAACGAGTGTTCGTTTAAGCGCGATGTGGGTTATAAGACTACCCGCACTCATGGACCTCTATATTCATCCTCTATATGTCTTAGTCAGCAAGATTCTCTCCTCTATACTCAATTCTCCCGCACCCTCCATCCTCTATATCATCTTCTATCCACTCTATCCACTGTGGGACCCACTTGTCACTTTATCTAAATATATTCATGTGTGATCTAGTTTTGAAGGATTTATTGAGACGAATTTAATGGTACAATCGAAATTTAATTTGAATTTTTAGTTTGTGAGTTATAGCATTTTTTTTTCTTTATTTAGCTAGTGGGGCCGCCACTATTGAGTATAAAGTAAGCACAGTACAACTCTAAATATAAAGTGAGAGAAAGGATAGAGCATCGTTTTAGAGTACCCAGTGCAACAGTTTTTACTCTATATTCATACTCTAAAGTTTTAGAGTATTATTTTAGAGTATCCACTGCGGGTAGTCTAACCCCCGGCCATTTTCCCTCACACCGGCACGGGGAGAGACCACGGAGGTGGCGGCGTGGTGGGAGCCCGGCGGCGGCACGACGTAGACGCGACAGAGCGATGGCGACGATGACGCGGCTCTCTCGTCCAGCGTCCACTCCTTCTGGAAGCCACCTGCGAGACGCCGACGGCCTCCACGGGTTGATGGACTAGTGTCAAATTAGAAACTCTCTCATTGATCGTAACATGTGCAGCGATTAAGTTAGAGGAGGAGCCGTCAATTGCACTGACCCCGCACACACGGTGCCGTAAGCTACGGTTGTTGGGCACTGGATTCCCATTTATTTCTGTGTATCTGAGAAGTACTGAGTCCTCGAATTATAACACCTAAAAGTACGACTCGCCGTACTATACGGTTGTATACTTAAATCCGTATCGATTGATCGTTTGTGTGTAGTTTTAGTGCATTCATAATTTTAATTACTCTCTCCGATCCAGTTTTTATAAGACATTTTACGTGAGTCAAGAGTCAAACTTCATAACCTCTGATTAATAATTTGATCAACCATTTCTAATTATTGTAATACAAATTTGATACTATTAGATTTCTAATCACATATACTATCCGATAACCGCAAACAATATAATATAAAATAAATGGATGGTCAAAGTATAATTTAGAAGATCGTAGTATGTTAGACTACGTTTTATAAACTGGACCGGAGGGAGTAGAAGAGATGGTTCTCTTTTATGACTAGTATAACTAAGGTGCTAAGAATACAGTGAAACCTCGGCCCTACAAGTTTTGGGCATATTTGTATTTAAATATAGACTTTGAGAGATATTTTGGTTGAGATAAGTGATTTCCGTACAAATTAAAGCGGTTAATTTATAAGATCCTTTATATTGACAAATGTGGGTATTAAAAACAATTTTCGGAGTTATTTTAGATTATTTTTTTATAATGGCAGAGTTCGATAATTTAGTGGTTACTTTGCATTATTTTTCATAATAGAATATGTGGGTGATTTGGCTGTAGATTTAGAGATTTATTTTGAATTATATTTCATAATGACAGCAATGGGTAGTCTAAATGCAATTTTAGGGGTTACTTTTATGTATTATTCGTAATGATATAAGTGGGTTATTTTTTAGAAAAAAAACTTTATTCATTCTAAATTATAAGTTATTTTAGTTTTTTAGATACATAGCTTTTGATATGTACGTAGACATAACGAATATCTAGGTGTGTAACAAAAGCTATTTATTACAAAAGTCAAAACGACTTATTATGAAATGAAATGGAGGGAGTAGAATAGATCCAATGATTATTATAGCCGATGGTAATTAGAGTACATCAAATTAAAGGCCATATATTCCGGATTATTTTGAAAATTTTAGGGACCTCCTTTTGACCTACGACATCTCGTGGGGATTAAACACGGGCTCCGTTAAAGGCCTCATTGAGATTATGATATGATGTCCAATGTGAAATGATACAACTTTTATGCAGTAGACATCCATATACGATTCGAGTATTTATTGGCAATAAATATGAAATTTAACCTTCTCGTCGAAATACTATTTTTCGAAGCATAGGAAGTAGTATATAAAACAATCCATGTCCCAATTTTATGTATAGTTTTTTTTTGGAAAAAAAGTTTGAATTGAAACGTGGGGAAAAAATACTTTTCTTGTCCCGTTGTGCACGACCCCCGAAGCAGTGGAGCGGGGCACCCATGAGTCGTGACCGCGTGAGTGGAGCGGAGCGTAGCAGAGCATTGAGCCAGTGACCGACCGCTGGTCTAAAGAGGAGACGACGACAATGACAGCAACAAACGCCGTGGCATCCCCGACAAATCGCTGCGGCTTCCAACCAAGAACCGTCCCGAGGTCAGCGTTGCCGTCTTCCTACCTGTATCAGTCCGTCTTTTTTTTAAAGCCCTTTTTTCGAAAGATTTTCTCAAATATGCCTCTGACGGAAAGATTTCAGGAAATGAACTCATGCCTTGGCGCCATCAACATTGGCGCCAAGATAACACAGCTTGGCGCCGTTAACGTTAGCGCCAAGCCCCCATGCCACTTGGCCGACGACGCCGAGCTAGCGCTGACGTGGCAGCACCTTAGCGCTGTCACCATTGACGCCAAGCTTGGCGCCATCGTCATTGGCGCCAAGCCTGGCGCCACAGACTTGTTACCATGTATATCATTTTTTTATCCTAAGTATTTTCTAGGTTGTTCTAAGTGATCAAACAGAAAGTCACTGTAAAAACTTTAGAGTTAGTCACAATTCTCAATATCCAAGTCATGTTAAAATTTCAAATTTGTAAATGTCCAAGTCATGGTAAAAAAACCATTTTTCTATATGTCTACCACATGGTAGTTGGTATTCTAACATATTTAAAATTTTACCATGACTTGGACCCTAATTTTATTATAAGATGGAATTTTAAGTCACGTAAAAAGGGCTTCATGTTAAGTCATGGAATTAGGGTCCAAGTCATGGTAAAATTTTAAATATCCAAGTCCAAAACATGAAGCCCTTTTTCAATATCCAAGTCATGGTAAAATTTTAAATTTGTCGATGTCCAAATCACAGTAAAAATCCAGACTTAGCCAAATAAATGTACTGTAGCAAAAATCCAGATTTATTTGGCATATGCAAATTTTGGCTAAGTCTTTAAATTTTGGCCCCAAGTAAAATTTTAAATATACAAATCCACAACATTAAACCATTTTGCAATATCCAAGTCATGGTAAAATTTTAAATGTCTTCAAATTTACCATGTGATGGACATATGCAAATTTTACCATGACTTGGTTATTTAAAGACTTAGCCAAAATTTGTAAATTCCAGACTTAGCAAATTTTAAAGACTTAATCTCATGGTAAATTTAAAGACTTAGCCAAAATTTTAAATATCCAAGTCTTGGTAAAATTTGCATATGTCCATCTCATGGTAAAATTCTAGACTTAGCCAATTTGCATATGTCTAAACCTTAGTAAATATCAAGACTTAACAAATTCCAACATGTCCATCTCACGGTAAATTTGGGTACTTAAAACAGAGTCTTAACGTCGTGATCTGTGGCGCCAGGCTTGGCGCCAATTAGAGTGGCGCCAAGTCTTGGCGCCAAAGATCACGACACCAAGACCCTGCCTCGTCAGCGCCACGCATTAAGGTCTTGACGTCAGTTACCCTGGCGCCATGTCGTGTTATCTTGGCGCCGACGACCATGGCGCCAAAGATAAGGGTCTATTTTTTGAAATATTTTCGCCAGGAGCATATTTGAGAGAATCTTTCGAAAAAATGGCTAAAAAACAAAAAAGAGTCCTCGTCCGTGTCCATGTGAACAGCGTCGCCGTCAGCAACCGGACTCGCGGACCATGGTCCCACGCGTGCACCGAGTCCAAGTCCCGCACTCGCGCCGAAACTCCACTGAGCTAGGTTTAGGTACGGGACTCTCGCGTCAATAGTCCGGCTGCTTGTCAACCCTGGGTCCGACGCTCTATTTTCATCTCTTTTCACTTTCAATTTCCACCCATGCTTCCACGTGCCAACACCAAAGTGGTTTTACCATTTGTGCACGTGTGTTAGTATTTTCGAAGCATTTTTCAAGGGTTTATAGTTAGCACACACTAGATCCTAATGCATATGCAAGTATGACTTCACCTAGTGGTACTTGATAATCATGATTACCATGATTTTCCTCTCTTTATAGTATGGCTATCTATTCTAAATATGATCACACTTTCTATAGTATCTTGATCACCAAAACAAAATGGTCATATTGCTTATACGTTTGCCTTGAGCCCATTTTATTTTTCTCTTTCTACTTTTCCAAATATGGAGCACTTGATCCATCATCCTTTAGACCATCTCCTTCACTTGAGCGTCATAGCTCCACCACTTGGTATGTACCACCCTATCTCATATGTCACTTAGAGCAAAGGGGTTAGTACACTAAGGTATTATTAATTATCCAAAACCAAACTAGGGCTTTCAACACCTGCTTTTAGATTTTCATATGCCTTTGATGTGTAGTGTATATCGTTTTAGGCTTAAGACCATCTTTCGATGTTATTGATCTTTTTCATAGATGGAGCGAATAAGGACACAGAATAAATAATTCTTTGTTGTTGACAGGAGGTGCAACTTACTGTGTTGTGGCGCCAGTGGGGTGCTAGGAATGTCACTATCTTTAGAAATGAGGCGCATTTGACGCAATAAATCCTCTCCACTGTATGTGATGACCTTGCTGTTTGGGAGGGTAGGTTCGCCTCATCCTCCATGGTTAGTGGTGTGCGTCAATGGCACAGGTTCTTGCGTTCCTGTAACCCCTCCCACCAGTGGCGGATCTAGAAAAAAAATTTAGGGGGGGCTAAGCAATAAAGAGCTAGATCAGCTTTACTCAATTATATCTCGTTCAAAGCTAAGATATAGCAGTTTTAAACCTTTTACAGGATAACTATGATAATCAATCAAAAGTACATCATAAAACGCATAAACAGAAGTAAAAGATACAATTTTTAGAACTAACCAACAAAAAAATCGATAGATGATGACGCATTCACAAAGTGTCGCAGTCGTATTCTTCATGATTCATTAGAAGCAATCTATAAAAGCAAAAAAAAATAAATTAGTGAATCAAAGTATATACGTATATACCTGTTGTTGGCCTGTTGCCTGCTGCCTTGCTGTTGCTGACGACCTGAACCTCACGTTGCCGTTGGCCTGTTCGCTGGCGTGTGGCGTGCTGCTGCCTCGCCTGGCCGCCTCCCGGCGCCGCCGGTCTGTTGCTGCCGCGTCGCCCGGGCGCCTGCGACTGCGATGCGCGTGCGGCACGGCTGCTCGCCTGCTGCCTCCGCGGCTCCGCCCGCCGGGTGAGGGACGCAGGCTCCTCTGCCCGCCGTGCCGCTGGCCGGCTGGCCCTGGCCGTGCCGCTAACCCTAGCTGGAGCCGCTGCCGCTCGCCCGCTTGTGCTCGACGCGACTCGCGCACGCCCCGTCCGTCTCCCCCCTCCCGTGACCGATGGGGTGAAAGCAAGAAAAAAGGCTAGTTTTTTAATGGGCTGCGAACTTGCTTCTCTATTTTACATCTTGGGCCACTGAAATACACACAAAAAAAAAGGCCCAGGAAGGAGGCCAGAGGCGGCCAGCACCACGACCTGCTCGTCTTCAACCTCTGTCAGCGATGAGCAGCGCCTCCAGCCCCTCGTTCCCTGTGATTAATGGCTCAAATTTTTAAGGGGGGGCTGAGGGGGGGCTCCATTGGCTCTGCCAGGGTAGGGGGGGCTTGAGCCCCGGCAGCCCCCCCGGCAGATCCGCCCCTGCCTCCCACGGTTGACATGTATCAGGGCATAGTGTGTTATACTCGACCGTTTTGAAAATGAATGAAGATCTAGGTGGGGAACCTCTCCCCTCCGTAGTTTACCTTCAAAAAAAAAGTTAGGAGATGCAGCCATTTGATGGTCAATATGGCTTACAGGGAACTGCGAACCTTTTTTTCCGCAGGTCTTGTTCAGGGGAACGGACTGATTAAGACATTAAACACAGCTACAACTGTGTGATGACAAAAAAAAACATATTCATCAAGTGTGTCAGGAGCTAGAAGCGGCGACTATGCATTTTTTTTTGCTTCCTTTCTATGGCCACATAATGTTTTTTTATGAAACTATGGCCACATAATATTAGAGTTGAGTTTTAAGTTAGACATGTTTTATGTTAATTTAATCTTTTGTGATAAATAGTATGATTCCCTTAGTTCTAAGGGATGAAGCCAGATTGTGTTCCTTTATTAAAAAATGATCATAACATGTGCAACAATTAATTACTCTCTCTGTGCTACAAAGAATGTCATTCCCACCTCTTGAAAAATCTAATATTTTCAACTTTGACCAAATATATATAATAAAATATTTAGATTTATAGTGTATAATTAGTATCATTAGATTAATTGCTAAATATATATTTTTTTATAATAAACTTATTTGATGATATAAATATACTAATATTTTTTAAAATTTAGTTAAATTTAATAAAGTTTGACCAGCCCGAAACTCTATAGGACCCTCTTTTATATAGACAAATACAGGGAGTAGGTTATTAGCGACAGCCTTGCGTAAGTGGTTACTGGATGAACTGTCAATTGCACTGACCCCGCACATACGGTGCCGTATGATACGGTTGTTGGGCACTGGATTTCCATCCTAAATGTCGGTCGTTTTCGTTTCCCGAGAAACAATATTGATAAAATATGTATTAAAAAACAATAATATTTATAGTACATAATTAGTATCATTAGATAGATATTTGAATCTAATTTTTTTAACAAATTTATTTAGAGATACAAATGTTGCATGTATCTTTTATAAATCGAGACAAACTTATCGACACGTAAACCGTGGCGACACACATTTAGGGATAGAGGGAGTAGCTAACAATATGACTCGGTGTAGGGTTGCATACATAAATCGGTAGCACAATTGATCGTTCATGTGTAGTTTTAGTGCATTCATAATTTTAATTACTCTTCCCGATCTAGTTTATAAGACATTTCACGTGAGTCAAGACTCAAACTTTATAATATTTGACTAATAATTTGATCAACAACAACAACATAGCCTTTTGTCCCAAGTAAGTTGGGGTAGGCTAGAGATGAAACCCAAAAGAGACAAGAAACAGGAAGACACATAAAGGGCACAAGACAAAAAGGGGTCACGGTTCAGGCACGTTGATTGCCAATCTCCAAGCGCTCCTGTCCATAGCTAAATCCTTGGAGATATTCTACTCCTTAAGATCTCTCTTAACGGACTCGTCCCAAGTTAGTTTAGGTCGACCTCTACCGCTCTTTACATTATCGGCTCGCTTTAGAACTCCACTACGCACCGGCGTCTCAGGAGGCCTCCGTTGAACATGTCCAAACCATCTCAACCGATGTTGAATCAATTTCTCCTCAATTGGTGCCACCCCAACCCTATCCCGAATATCATCGTTCCGGACTCTATCCCTCCTTGTGTGCCCACAACACCAACGCAACGTACGCATCTCTGCTACACTCAATTGCTGGACATGTCGTCTTTTTGTAGGCCAACACTCAGCACCGTATAACATCACCGGACGAATCGCCGTCCTATAGAACTTACCTTTCAGCTTCTGAGGCACCCTTTTGTCACAGAGGACGCCAGAAGCTTGACGCCATTTCAACCAGCCGGCTGAAATTCTATGCCTAACATCTTCATCAATGTCTCCATCCTTTTGTAGCATCGACCCTAAAATACCGAAAGTATTCTTCTTGGCCACCACTTGCCCATCGAGGCTAACGTCTCCCTTCTCATGCCTAGTCGCGCTGAAATCGCACCTCATGTACTCGGTCTTAATCCTACTAAGTCTGAACCCTTTCGACTCTAACGTGTGCCTCCATAGTTCTAACTTCCTATTAACCCCTGCCCTACTGTCGTCAACTAGCACCACATCATCAGCAAAGAGCATACACCAAGGGATATCACCTTGTATGTCCCTTGTGACCTCATCCATCACCAAAGCAAATAAATAAGGGCTTAAAGCTGACCCCTGATGTAGTCCTATTTTAATTGGAAAGTCACTGGTGTCGCATCACATGTTCGGACAAACGTCACCACATCCCTGTACATATCCTTGATGAGGGTACCGTACTTAGTTGAGACTTTGTGCTTTTCCAAGGCCCACCACATGACATTTCTCGGTACTTTGACATATGCCTTCTCGAGGTCAATAAAGACCATGTGCAAGTCCTTCTTCTGCTCCCTATATCTCTCCATCAATTGTCGTAATAAGAAAATCGCCTCCATGGTCGACCTACCAGGCATGAACCCAAACTGATTTTGGGTCACATGTGTCACTCTCCTTAGGCGATGCTCGATAATCCTCTCCCAGAGCTTTATCGTAATGATCAACCATTTTTAATTATTGTAATACAAATTTAATATTATTAGATTTGTAATCATATATACTATCCGATAATCATTAATAATACAATATGAAATAAATGAATGTTCAAAGTGTAATTTAAAAGACTGACATGTCAGAGTACATCTTATAAAGAGAACTAGAGGGAGTAGAAGAGATGGTTCTCTTTTTAGGAAATGTACAACGCAAGGTGCTAAGAATACAGTGAAGCCTCAGCCCTACAAGTTTTGGATATATTTGTATTTCAATTTAGACTTGAGAGATATTTTAGTTGAGATAAGTGATTTGTATATAAATTAAAGTCCCTAATTTATAAGATCTTCAATATTGGCAAATGTGGTTATTTAAAAGTAAATTTCGTAGTTGCTTTATATTATTTTTTATAATGGTAGAGTTCGATAATTTAGATGTAATTTAGTGGCTACTTTGCATTATTTTTCATAATGGAACATGTTAGTGATTTAGCTGCAGATTTAGAGAATCAATTTCAGTTATATCTCATAATGACAACGATGGGTAGTTTAAATGCAATTTTAGGGGTATTTTTCTTGTAGTGATAGAGGTGGGTTATTTTTAAAAAAACTCTATTCGTTTGAAAATATAAATTGATTTGGTTTTTCTAGGTACATAGCTTTTGCTATGTATCCAGATGCATAACAAAAGCTACTTATTAGAAAATTCAAAACGACCAATTACGATATGGAGTGGAGGGAGTCGAATAGATCCGATGGTTATTATAGCCGATGGTAAATTCAAGGCCGTACATTCCTGATTATTTTAAAACTTTAAGGATCTTCGTTAAAGGCCTGTTAAGATTATGATAATATGATATCCAATGTGAATTAATACAACTTTTATGCAGTAGGCATGCACACGATTCGAGTAATTATTGGCAATAAATATGAAACTTGACCTTCTCGTCGAAATACTATTTTTAAGCATATATAGGAAGTATATAAAACAATCCACGTCCCAATTTTTTATATATAGTTATTTTTTGGAAAAGAAGTTTGAATTGAGAGTCTGTTTAGTTCCCAAAAGGGAACCTAAAAAGTGCTACAGTACCTGTCACATCAAATCTTACGGCACATGCATGAAGTAGTAAATGTAGATGAAAGAAAAAACTAATTACACAGTTTAGTTGTGAATCACGAGACAAATCTTTTGAACCTAATTAGTTCATAATTGGACACAAATTGCCAAATAAAGCAAAAGTGCTACATCCCCAACTAAACAGGCCCTGAAACGTGGGGAAAACATACTTTTCTTGTCCCGTTGTGCACGATCCCCGAAGCAGTGGAGCGGGGCACCCGTGACCGCGTGAGTGGAGCGGAGCAGAGTAGTGAGAGCCAGTGACCGACCGCCGGTAGAAAGCGGAGACGACAAGGTCAGCAACAAACGCCGTGGCATCCCGGACAAATCGCTGCGGCTTCCAACCAACCTAGCGCCCGTCCCGAGGTGACGCTTCCCTGTCACGGCGAGCGAGGGAGCGGAGCCTGAGGAGTCTCTCTGACACGGCGCTAGCTCGTGGCTAGTGAGATGCTATTTTGTCAACGATTAAATTTAGTGGAGTAATATAGAAACATGGCCATTACACTTACGCAAGTGCATTATTCAAAATGCACTCACATTGACATTGCAGGTAATTAAATAAGAGCTTACCACTCATCACTCCTCAGTGAGAGAAGACCTATGTACTGGGAAAAAAAAGGAAACTTGAATTTTGATTTTTGAATTATCTTTTGATTATACGAAGTTGTAGAGGCAAGGCCGGTGCTGCAACTCCAGCTGAACCGGCACTAGCGCTACCTATGTGGGCAGGGACAGCACTTAAAAATACATACTCCCTCCATACGGGTAAATAAAGTCGTTTTTGGACAGAATTAAGCATATCATGGAGTAATTAACTAGGGTGTATTTTTCACTGTCTTGCGGTTATCCCCTATTCAACAAGTGTTTGTAGCTGGAGTGGTTAATGAGGTGAGTCCTGAGGTCAGAGGGTCGTGGTCGTGGACAATTTTTTGCGTCCAGTGCTAATTTTGCATGTCACTGTGGGCTGTGGCGTGTGAATTCAGGATCTGGCGCTGGATTGCATGCCGCGAATTTAGTTGGCGCTGCGCTCTGGATTGCATGCGGCGATTAGTTGGTGCCACTTGATTTTGTTTGTTTGCCTTCGCGCTCGGTTTGCTGGTGGCCTGGCGCTCGAGGTCTTGCGGCATCATCTCGTCCGATGTTACGGGTCCGGCGCCACCTCCATGGCTGCTGAAGAGCGCCGGTGACACCAGCGCCGCGGAGCCGAAAGCGGCCACCAAGCGCGTGCGTCCGCTTCAGGACCCTGTGCGAGCGAGCTAGTCTAGTACTCCATCGGCTTTACGAAGGGAGCGGAGGGGACGGCAACATCGTGATGTGGCGTGACTTTACTACTCCTCGTGAAGCGGCGCGGCGCAACAGAACCAAAGAGATGACGCAGGGGCATTCACGTCCAAAACAAGGCTTAAGGATCTACAACGACTTGATTTGTGCAAACTACACCACACCCTAAAACGACTTTCCATTAGAGTTATGACTTTAATACCTTTTGTAATATACTGATTTTTTATTGGTCTTTGTTAACTTTTGTCTGCATATGACGTTATCGGGGCTAGGAGGAGCGATGTTGTTGATAATAATAATGTGGACAAAAGACTGGTCAAAGCAACACCACTTGTATTGGCTTCAAGGTGACCCATGATGAAGGACACATGCTCTCCAAATTACCTATCCACACTGACGATCATGATGGAATAGACTATGGTTGTGCCACAATAGAGACAAGAGAGAAGAGAGGGGTGGGAGGGGGGGGGGGGGAGATCTAATCAACCAACTTAGGATTTCCAAACATAGGAGGTCACAATACAGTAGTTTTGGTGTGTCTTTCCCATAAGAGATTGATACTTATATATAGGGAGGAGAATTCTTACCTTCACATCAACTAACAATATGGTATTAATTTATTTCATCTCCACTCATAGGCTTAAACATTGAAGTCTATTAGGGGACATAGCCAAATGGGGGCTTTAGAGGTTAATTAGAATTTCTACATATATGTGCTTTTAGGGGAGCTAGCCTATATATGAATTCTAACATTTCAATTGGCTAGTTTAAAAATCGGAGGACGACATTGAGCATTCATACAAGTTTAATTTGGCTATTGCACCATAGCGCTAAGTATATATATTCCATTCAAAGGGACTACAATATGTATAGCACTTGTATATGTCAATAATACAACGTACGTACTACTAATTTGATGTTGACCGATAATTTGAAATTTAAAATTGATTAAAGTTAGAAAAGTATAACTTAAGACAAAGCTGAACTGATCTATAATATAATTTGAAATATGAAATAGAGGGAATAGTAAAAAAGAAAATAACAGGATAAACTACTAATTAAGTGGGCTGCCCCGCCTAGGAAGCCTAGCCCATCGAATCCCCACCCGCGCTTCCGCCCACCGTCCAGTTCCTCCGCCTCCCGCGGTTTCGTCAAACTATCACCTCTCTTGGAAGTTGCCATGCCGACCTAAGGTTTAACATGAAACGGGACAAATTTTATTCTCCTGTTTTTTGTCCTCTCTTTTTTTCCTTTCTCATGTTTCTATTAGGTCTAGCGTCTAACTAGTTATCGTCTAAAAAGCTGAAATTTTCTAAGCTACTTAAATGACATTCGTTTTGCTATTTATGCTGATTGTGATGTCGGCTGCCTGTTTTATGCATTTCATCCATAATGCAAGACCATCAGTACAAACTGGGGCTGGCCCACAGGTCGTCGCTGATGAGAACATGTGTTGCTGGATTCGGTCACGGGACTTTTGGAAGGGATGTGATTTTTTCGTGCTTTGAATTAGAACGTATCCTACTCTTTTTCAGCATTGTACAGTGTTTTGTTGATTATCCCTGTTTTATAAAAATTAAAAGGCTGTCAAATGTATTTGTTTTCATTTTGTCCTCTCCTGATCTCCTCGCTGGGTAGCACGGGAATCAAAGTTGCTATGGATGTTTGGCATGTGAAGTTACCTCTAGAAAGAAAGATTTTTCTATGGTTTCCAAAATAGAGTTTACCTTAATTAAAAACAACTTAGCAAGGAAAGAATTAGAACATGAATAAATACTGTGCCTTTGTTGCAAGAAAAAAATAATTCAACACCTATTTTTAGGTTTAAGATCACCTTTGGATGACCTTTTTCATATATGGAACAAACAAGGACGTGGGATAAATAATTCTTTTGTTGATAGGAGGTGCAGCCATTTGTTGGTAAATATGGCTTACAAGGAACGAAATTATTTTTGATAAATGCCAACTTAATTTTTTTTTGCAGATCTTGTTGAGGGAACACACTGGTTAGGGAGCAACTACAAATGTGTGATGACAACAAAAACATATTCATCAAGTGTATTGGGAGTTAGAAGCGGCAACTATGCATTTCTTTGCTTCCTTTGTATGGCCACGTAATATTAGAATTAAGTTTTAAGTTTGACATGTTTTATGTCAATTTAATCTTTGGTGATAAGTGGTATAATTTGCTTAGTTCTAAGGACGAAGCCGGATTGAGTTTCTTTTCTATATACTGTATCTAATAATAAAAATGTAAAATTTCTCTCCACCTATATTTTGATCCGGCCCATTCTTTGGCCCAACGGCCTGACCCACAGTCCCCGCACGCTGAATCTTTAAGCCCACGCAGCCGCTCCCCCATCTCTTCTCCCGCACCGCAAGCCGAATCCGCATCCGCTTCCCCGTCTCTCCCGCACGGGCGCGCCTCTCGTTCGTATCTCTCTTTTCTCCTCCTCTATCCGATTCCGAATGGCACAAGGAAGTTCTCCGAGCTGCGCCAGGGCTCCCATCGCTCTGTTATACCGAGAAAACTGGAAGTCAGAACGGAATCGGCTTGGTTTAGAAAAATAGAAATTGAGAAGACAAGGAGCTGTAGTATTCATCATACCGAAAAGGAGGAAGCGAGACTGCCAGAGCACTCAGCAATTCATCAACAGTCAGCAACGGTCTCACCAGCCTCGGCGAGTCGGAGTGGGAGAGCGGCCGGCAACCGGCGCGGTGGCCTGCGCTGCGCGGATCCACGGAGGGCGTCCGGCAGCCCAGCGGCCGGCGCAGGGCCGCACCTCAAGGTCGTCGGTGCGTTGAGGATAAGCAACTGGAAACCAAGAGAAGCCGTGTCCGTCCGATTGATCAATGCAACCGGTCGCGGGCCAAGAAATCGAACAGCGATTCTGACGGACTAAACAACTCTGTTATCCCCAAGAACTGGAAGCACCCGGACGAACGGGCCCAGTACAGATCGATGACCTTCACGAATCAGGTGAGCCTAGCCCGGACCGCTGCGCCCCTAGGTTGCTGTTAACTTGCATAGACAGTATTGTTAGGTTTCATATTTCTTAGGGTTCACTAGATCGGGTACTAGACAGTAGAAAAACGAGATATTGATTTACAGAGAGACAGAGAGAAAGGGTGATAGGTAGCAAACCATCGAAAGCCGTAGTGGTCGAAGCTCCGGACGGGGTTTCGTTGACGGACGCCATCTGCGCGCCGGCAGCGACGTTCGGTGGAGAGGGAGTCGGTGCTGTGGCGTCGTCGGCGACGGCGAGTGTGTCGGGGTGGCGTTGCCGGCGTCGGTGGTGCTTCCCGTCGCTGGCAGCGCCCCTTCTCAAGATCGGGTCTAGGGTTAGGATATCGGTGGGGTGACTGGCGGCGCGGCTAACCTCGTACTGCGAGCCCCGGCCCCCACCTTCCTTTATAGCGCTATGCGACGGGGGCCCACCAACCATATAGGGTTGGGCGCCCCCGATTAGGGCGCGAGAACAAGGTCCATTTAGGCCGTTGGGCCTAACTAGATGGGAGATCAATCCTAACATTCTCCCCCTTGATCTCTCGTATATTATTCGTTTTTTTAATTTCATACTCAAAACTTTCGATTCATATCTTTCTTGCTTCTATCCTATTCCATTACAGATTAGTGCATTGAACTGTCTCATCGTCACAGCAATTAGTGCCGTTAGACTAACAGCCACAACACATTTCTCCGTTTTGGAACGAACTTTCTTCTGGGCCCTTCATATGTTCGGGAATCATAGGCTTTCCCTTAAACCCATGCCGGCTACGTGTTCTCTGAACACGTTGGGTGGTAAGCTCTTTGTGAGCGGATCCGCGAGCATTTTCTCTGTACTTATATGCTCAAGATTTATTATATGATCCCGAACGATCCCGAACTTTATCTTTCACAACATAGTACTTTATGTCAATGTGTTTGGCAGCACCACTTGACCTATTGTTGTGAGCATACTGTACCGCTGGGTTGTTATCACAATACAACCTTAGTGGTTCATTGATATTATTAATCACTTTCAATCCGGATATGAATTTCTTTAGCCAATTCACCTGCCTCGTTGCCTCATAGCATGCTACAAACTCGGCATACATTGTCGAGGATGTAGTTACGGTTTGTTTGGAGCTTTTCCACGATATAGCCCCTCCTGCGAGAGTAAATATATATCCTGACATGGATTTTCTTTCTTCTCCCGCATAATCGGAATCTGAATACCCCTCTATCTGCAGGGAATCAGATCTTCTATACGTTAGCATGAGGCCTTTCGTGTCCTGCAAATAACACAGGACTTTCTTCACCAATTTCCAATGTTCTATTCCTGGATTCTTTTGATATCTGCCAAGTAACCCGGTAACAAAAGCTAAGTCAGGGCGTGTACACACTTGAGCATATTGTAAACTTCTAACTGCTGAAGCATACGGTACCGCTTTCATTCGATTAATCTCATATTCGTTCTTGGGACATTGATGTTCCCCAAATCTATCGCCCTTGACAATAGGAGCAGGTGAAGGGCACGTATGCATACTAAATTTCTTCAGAACCTTTTCTATGTATGCCTTTTGCGATAATCCTAAAACCCTCTTTCTTCTGTCTCGGTGAATCTCTATTCCCAAAACGAACGAGGCCTCACCGAGATCTTTCATATCGAAGTTTGAGGACAAGAATGTCTTCGTTTCCATTAGTAGATTGACATCACTGCTAGCAAGCAGAATATCATCCACATACAAAATCAGGAATATATACTTTTCATTCTTGAATTTTGCATAAACGCAATTGTCCTCAACATTTTGCTTAAACCCAAAACTTTTTATTGTTCTATCAAATTTCAAATACCACTGTCTTGAGGCTTGTTTCAATCCGTAGATTGATTTCTTTAGGCGACATCCCATATTTTCTTTTCCTTTTACAACAAAACCTTTCGGTTGTGCCATATAAACATTTTCTTTCAAATCCCCATTAAGGAACGCCGTCCTTACATCCATTTGATGTAATTCTAAATCATAGTGGGCTACAAGTGTCATTATAATTCTGAAGGAATCTTTACATGAGACTGGAGAAAACGTCTCATTGTAATCAATCTCTTCTCTTTGCGTAAAGTCTTTCTCCACAAGTCACGCTTTAAATCTTTTTACATTCCCTTGGGAGTCATATTTTGTTTTGTAGATCCATTTACAACCTACTGTTTTGGCTCCTTTAGGAATAATTTCCAAGTCCCAAACTTTGTTGGTACTCATTGATTTCATTTCATCTTCCATGGCCTTAAGCCACTTTGATGAGTGGTCGCTTCTCATGGCTTCTTCAAATAAGGTGGGATCATCCCCCATCTGAAATTCTTCTGTTTCATAAACTTCATAGTCATTAGAAATAGCTGACCTTCTTGTTCTTTGAGACCTTCTAGGTGCCTCTAGCACTTGTTCCACATTGGGCTATTGCTGTTCTTCCTCATGTGCGACATTTGATTCTATAGATTCCTCAAGGACAGGCTCCTCAAAGATAGGTTCCTCATGTTCATTCATTGTCACCACGGGAGAACATGCAACAGGTGTTGGCACTATAGTGTCTTGCACTGTCGGCGCAACATCAACAGGTAGCGTAAAGAATGGTTCTTCAACCATCGGAATGGGTACATGTACCTGCTTCTTCTGTAGGCTAATTTCTCGTGCTACCATGCTCCCCCTGATCATGTTATCCTCTAACAACACAGCGTGTCTTGTTTCTACAATCTTCGTATGTCTGTCAGGACAATAGAAGCGATATCCTTTCGATCTTTCTGGATAGCCAATAAAATGGCAGCTGACTGTCTTGGAGTCCAACTTTTCTATGTTTGGGTTAAACACTTTTGCCTCAGTCGGACAACCCCACACATGCAAATGGTTAAGTGAGGGTTCCCTTCCTGTCCATAATTCATATGGTGTTTTAGGTACCGATTTGCTTGGTACTCGATTAAGTATGTGAATGGTGGTTTTCAGTGCCTCCATCCATAAACTAATCGGTAATGTGGAGTAACTTATCATGCTTCTTACCATATCCATTAAGGTACGGTTACATCTTTTAGCAACTCCATTCTGCTGAGGCTCCCCCGGTGTGGAGTACTGAGCGACTATGCCATTTTCCTGTAGAAACTTTGTAAACGGTCCAGGAATTTGGCCATATGGGGTATGTCGTCCATAGTACTATCCACCTCGGTCTGATCGTACTATCTTTATTTTCTTATTGTGCTGATTTTCAACCTCAGCTTTAAATATTTTAAATTTATCCAATGCTTCCGATCTTTCTTTAATTAGATAAATATAGCCATAACGAGAGTAGTCGTCTGTGAATGTTATAAACAAATCATAACCATCCACACTTTTCACAGGAAATGGACCACATATATCAGTGTGGATTATTTCTAAAGTTCCTGCGCTTCGTTTGGTATTTTTCTTAATTTTCTTGACATACTTTCCTTTGATGCAATCAACGCATTGTTCTAAATCTGAAAATTCTAAGTGCGGAAGAATTGATTATTTAATCAGCTGTTCTATTCTCCTCCTCGAAATATGGCCCAAGCGACAGTGCCATAATTTTGAAGAGGCATCATCAATTCGCTTTCGCTTCTTAGTTACATTCGCAGATGGGGAATCATTCATATTCTCATCGCATACATTGTTCGCATTCTCATCAAGAGATAATAAATAAAGCTGGTCTTGTCGAAAGGCAAGACCAACACATTCATTATCAACAAGTATCTTACATTTGCCATTACCAAAATGGCAATCAATTTCATCATCATCAAGTTTCGAAACACTTATCAAATTTCTACACAAAGAGGAAACATAAAGCACTTCTTTAAGTCTAAGTACAAAGTCATTATTCAATTTTAAAGATAAATCTCCAATAGCTTCAACATTGGCTTGCACTCTATTTGCAACTTTAATCGTTCTTTCTCCTCTTTGCAAGGTTCTCGTCCCACTTAACCCCTGTAAAGAATTTGCAACATGAGTAGTTGCTCCTGAATCAACCCACCAAGTGGATTTAGCATAACATAAATACAGGGATTCATCTACAAATATAATAAATTTATCACCTCTCTTTAGTAGAGATTTCAGGAAGTCTGGACAGTCTCTCTTGTAGTGTCCCTTCTTGAAGCAGTGCTTGCATTGATCTTTCTCAGCTCCACCATAGAAGTTGTTCTGCTGATTTTCAGATTCCTGGGGTTTCTTTCCCTGTGAATTTGAGGAAGAGGCCTTATCCCACTTAGATTTCCCTTGTGGTTTAAAATTCTTACCATTAAAGTTCTTTCTTTTGTTATCCTTCATAAAGTGAGCGAATTCACCCTGTGAGGATTTAATCCTCTCCTCTTTTTGAGCACACATTGAAATAAGTCTTTCTATGCCCCATCTTTCAGGCTGCATATTATAGTTCACAATAAAAGTGTCATATTCTTTTGGCAAAGAAGCAAAAATTAAATGAATCAGAAAATCATCTTCCTTCAAATTTATTTCCTTTAGCTTAGATGTCGTAGTGTTCATCTTCAAAATGTGCTCTCTTATGCTACCACCTGTGTATTTCTCATTCATAAGCTTTTTTATCAGTGAACTTGTTGTGGCCTTGGTAGACCCAGTAAACTGACTCTTGATTTTATCAAAATATTCTGTGGCAGTAGCACATTTAGGGATTGAGCCCCTTATCTGTTCTTCTATGGTGGCCTTAGCTACCAACAGGCACTTGCGGTTGGAGAGAGTCCATTGTCTATGTTCAAGATCATATTTCATTCTTATCTCAGCATGATCACGCTTTCTAGTAGCGAAATCAGCGTCAGATTCATTTTCGTCTCTCACCGGGTCCTCTGGTTCAATGGGACATGGTGAGATGATGGCAAAATCGACCTCTCCCAACGTAAGTTCCAATTCATATTTCTCCCACCACACACGGTAATTGCTCCCGTTGAGTGTCGGAATGTTCGCGATGTTCACAATACATTTGCCTCCTGAAACCACACCAGAGTTAGTGAGAAACGTTTATACATAAAATCACATGCTTTAACTCAACGTTGGTCAAATTAAAACATATAATTCATTCATGCAAAACATTTTACATCACCGTTGGGCAGAAGTAAAATTTATGCACAATTTCTCATGGATCAAAATTATAATATTGTTATTAACAACGTTAGTAAGAAAATAACAACATTATAATCTCATTAAAATTATCAGAAATTCATTTCTCTTAAAATTAAATTATCCCGTTGGTTCAAATTTAATCAAAGAGAACAATAATTTATCATGCACAGCGGAAACATTAACGATCTTTTCATATTATTAATTTTCAGAAGCACTAAAAGATTCACTGTTTTCTGAGCAAAATATCGTTGGATAAAATTTGCACAGAAAATTATGTCAAAATCATTCAAATTCATCAAAATATGCATTTAAAATTGCTTCTGGAAATTAATAAGAAAAAAATTTCTTCTTCTTTTCATTTTCAGCCCAGCGCGGCCCAAGTTGCACTGAAACCGGCTCGGCCCGGTTTGCCTCGCGCGCACAGGCCGCACCTAGGCCGCAACCTGAGCCTGGGCTGGCAAAGCGCCGCGCGCGCTTGCGCCCGCCTGGGCCGACGAGTTGGCCCATCGAATCTCGGCCGTCCGTCTCGATCCGACGGCCGAGCGGCCGTTTTGGCTGATCAAAAGGTCACCGGTCGTCGTTCCCTGGAAAACCCTAGCCATTCGTCCCTTCCCTTTCTCTCTCTTCTTCGCCGCTCTCTCTCTCTCTCTAGCGGCAGCAGTGAGCCACAACCGAGAGCGAACAGACGAGCGTGCCGGTCCTTTGCGCCGTCGCCGGCCCCCTCGCCGGCGCGCGTGCTCCCCAACGGGTGAGCACGCCGCCGTCGAGCGGCCTGGCCGCGGCGCCCCTTGGCCGAGCCCAGCGAGCAGCGAGCCGAATCGGCACTTCTTCTCCTGCGCCGGTGAAGATTCATCCGACGCACCCTAACCCTAGCCCTACTTTCCCCTTTCTGATTTGAGTTGTTCTTTTCGGGTTTATCCGAATGGGAAAATAGGGTTAGGGTTAGGGTTCGTTCTTGCCGATTTGTTTTCTTTGCTTTCATTTCTTTCTTTTTGTTCATCCGAATGGAAAACTGGGATTAGGGTTAGGGTTTGCCGATTTCTTTCCCGATCCGCAGTGGATCGGATGAGTTCTACCTTTCTTTTACTCATTTCCCATCTAGGGTTAGTCTTCCAGTGAGTGTTCTTTGCCGATCCAAAATCGGTCTGCCCCGATCTAGGTTTCTACTTAGTAAAAACCCCGGCTCCGATACCATTGTTAGGTTTTATATTTCTTAGGGTTCACTAAATCGGGTACTAGACAGTAGAAAAACGAGATCTTGATTTACAGAGAGACAGAGAGAAAGGGTGATAGGTAGCAAACCATCGAAAGCCATAGTGGTCGAAGCTCCGGACGGGGTTTCGTTGACGGACGCCATCTGCACGCCGGCAGCGACGTTCGGTGGAGAGGGAGTCGGTGCTGTGGCGTCGTCGGCGACGGCGAGTGTGTCGGGGTGGCGTTGCCGGCGTCGGTGGTGCTTCCCGTCGCTGGCAGCGCCCCTTCTCAAGATCGGGTCTAGGGTTAGGATGTCGGTGGGGCGACTGGCAGCGCGGCTAACCTCGTACTGCGAACCCCGGCCCCCACCTTCCTTTATAGCGCTGTGCGACGGGGCCCACCAACCATGTAGGGTTGGGCGCCCCCGATCAGGACGCGAGAACAAGGCCCATTTAGACCGTTGGGCCTAACTAGATGGGAGATCAATCCTAAAGTATCACAACTAAGCGAAGTGAGCGGCCAGTCACGAGTTGGATTGCATGCAAGAATCATGGAGGCCTCACGCGCGCAAGCCATAGTTTGTGTTTTTGTTGACCAAGACCCAGCTAGACTTCAAGGTAGACAGATAATCTTATTTAATTAGTGTATATATATAAGAACTACAAAGCTCAAGATGAATGGAAGGGTCTAAGGGCTCTGATTGGCCACAGTAGAATTTATTTACAGACAGTTGCAAATAGATACCGCTGAAGTAGTCTGTACTCTGAAGCGCCGTTTTATGAATCCCGAAGTGTTGAAGAACTGACACCTGTGTTCCTATCTCTCTGAAGATCATCATGGAGATGGTGAGGCTTGCAAACATGCATCGTACCGGGGATATTTCCAAAGGCCCTTGAAAGATGTTGAGATCAAAGCAAGTCGCGAACTCGCGCCGCCAGCGCCAGCCGGCCAGCTCCCCAGGCCCCAACCCGCCACCGCGCGTCACTACCGGCCCGCTGTGCCTATGCCAACTCCGCAAAATAATATTACAGCACGGAAAAGAGTTCTACGCAATTTGCTGAAGATACGTACCATTTGTCTTATAGGAGAACCAGAGATGGCATGTGCATTTTGTGGTGTGTGCGGCGGCTTGAGGGGCGCGACTTGCGTGCAGTGTGCGCTGTGTGGTTCGTGCGGCGGCTTGAGGGGCGGGACGGCGTGCATACATAGGTCTTCTTGCTCGAGCCACTCGAGCGTGAGAGACGGGAAAGCATGAGTCTTTTTTTTTTTTTGGCATTGGGTCTTCTTATGCATGGGCCTAAAAAATTTCTGAAATATTAAAAACTATTGGACCGACGTCTAAGACCTTCTGCACTGGGAGCTGGAAACCATCCCCTATCCTGACCTAGAGTAAATATTTACCGTGAAACGGCTTGCACCGGGGTCCGGTACACGATCCGCCACAACCCGTCGTGCGCCATTTGCAGCGTCGTCCAGCTCAAACGCCATCCGCTCGCTGGCCCC
Source organism: Saccharum hybrid cultivar R570 (assembly GCA_038087645.1). NCBI lineage: Eukaryota > Viridiplantae > Streptophyta > Magnoliopsida > Poales > Poaceae > Saccharum > Saccharum hybrid cultivar. The sequence continues at coordinate 2,292,701 of JAQSUU010000671.1, read as the reverse complement.
CACCACGCGAGCGAGAGCATGCAGCGCGCGCGGAGGGAAAACAGGAGAGAGGTGGCATGAAGCGGGTCCCACTGATATAAGCGGCTAAAAAATATTATAACTTACAAACCATAAAACCAAATTAAATTCCGATTGCGCCATTAAATTCGTTTCAATAAATTCTTTAAAATAAAATCTCATATGGATATATTTAGATAAAGTGACAAGTGGGCGCCACAGTGAATAGAGGATGATATAAAGGATGGATGAGCGCGGGAGAATTAGGTATAGAGGAGAGAATCTTGATGACTAGGATGTATAGAGGATGAATTTAGAGTACCACGAGTACGGATAGCCTAAGGCCTTGACCCTAGGAGCCGTAGGCCAGGTTAGCCCCTGGCAAACGCGAACAGACCTAGGATTTGGAGTAGGAAGGAGATCAAGGCCTTGATTAGTTCGTGGGAGAAAAGTTTTTGAGTGTCACATCGGATGTTTCATTGGATGTCGGAAGTGGTGTTCGGATACTAATAAAAAAAACTAATTACATAACTCGCCTGGAAACCGCAAGATGAATTTATTAAGCATAATTAATCTGTCATTAGCATAGGTGTGTTACGGTAGGAATTATGGGTAATCTGTACTAATTAGACTTAAAAGATTCGTCTCGCGGTCTTAAAAGATTCGTCTCACGATTTCCATACAAACTGTGTAATTAATTTTTTTTATCTACATTTAATGTTACATACATGTGTCAAACATTTGATATGACGAGGTGAAAAGTTTTTGGAATGGGCACTAAACATGGCCCGAGCCGGGAGGTCAAAGTGAAGCGCCGTCACGAGCGGACGGGAATAACGCACGCGACGAGGAGAAAGCAAAGCACACAACAGATAGGAAATAGAAGAAATAGGGCCCAACGATGAGACTTCTTGGGCCAACGACATACACGGGAAAAGAAGCAATAATAGACACAGTCAATTGGAGAAAAGCCTGTAATCTTAATTCAGTTTTCCTTTTATTAATCATATTATACAATACAAAAAGACATGTATGCGCATTGGTCAGAGAATAACAATACCATAAATACTTATATTGAATCAACAAAATCAAGAAAATATAAAATGGAAGGATTTAAACAACCAAACGACAGTGCCAAACTCAAATTTATATTAATGTTCCCATTTAGAATAAAAAATAATAACAATCACCCATAGCGAAGCACGGGCAGATAGATTTACTTTAGTTTGATATACGAGATTAATTATACATTGTCATGTAATTGCCAACTTTTGCTTATATGTTCGATGTTATCGGGGAAAACATAAATAGTTGTGTCACATGTTTTCTCTCGTTGCAACGTACGGGCATGTTTGCTAGTTATTAAAAATAATCATAACATGTGCAAAGTTTAATTACTCTCTTCATACCATAAAGAGTATCATTCTTACACGTCGAGAAGTCAAATATTTTCAACTTTAACAAAATATATAAATACTAAATATATATATATATAATAAAACATTTAATATTTAGTATGTAATTAATATTATTAGATTAATCATTAAATATTTTTTATAATAAACTTATTTAGTGATATAAATATACTAATATTTTAAAAAAAATGCTAGTCAAATTTAATAAAGTTGGATCAGTATGAAATCCTTTGCGACACTCTTTTGACACAGACACACGGAGTAGGGCACCGTTTAGATGCCAAAAATTTTGCCAAAATTTTCAGATTTCCCGTCACATCGAATCTTTGAACACATGCATGAAGCATTAAATATAGATAAAAAATAAAACTAATTACACAGTTTAGACGAAATGGACGAGACAAATCTTTGAAGCCTAATTAGACCATGATTGGACAATATTTACCAAATAACAACGAAACTACTACAGTAGCATTTCGCCAAAAATTTTGCCAACTAAACAGCCCCTAGGTTATTAGCGACAGCCTTGCGTACGTAGTCACTGGAGGAGCCGTCAATTGCACTGACCCCGCACACACGGTGACACGGTGCCGTATGATACGGTTGTTGCATTGGGCACTGGATTTCCATTTATTTTCTGTGTATCGGGAAAGTACTGAATCCTTAATTATACAGTAATACCTAACAATACGACTGGCCGTACGGTTCTTGTGTAGTTTTAGTGCATTCATAATTTTAATTACTCTCTCCGATCAAGTTTATAGGACATTCCACGTGAGTAAAGAGTAAAATTTTATAATTTTTGACTAAGAATTTGATCAACCATTTTTAATTGTTATAATTTAAATTTGATATTATTAGATTTGTAATCACATCTACTATCCAATGATCATAAACAATATAATATGAAATAAATAAATGAGTAAAGTGTAATTTAGAAGACCATGACCTGTCCAAGTACGTCTTATAATTAAACTGAACCAGAGAGAGTAGAAGAGATGGTTCTCTTTTTATGACATGTGCAATGCAAGGTGTACAAGTTTTAGACATATAGTACTTGTATTTAAATGTAGACTTGAGCGATATTTTAGTTGAAAAAAAACTCGACCCGCGGGGTAAGACAACCCGAGCATTGCGCTTAAGAAGAAGACCTTCTCACACAGGTCGAGAAAACCCCTGAACCTCTGCTCCACCCATACACAACAGTCCGCAGCTCCCGTGAGACTGGGCTATGTGTGGCAGAACCTCCTAAATAATATGGCCCACATGTACTTGTCATCCTAACAACTATACATGTGTACCATAAAACTTAAGAAGTCTGTCGAGTGTCCTCGGAAAACCCGAATCATCCACATTTTACAACTCACACAGGATCAACAAAGGAGTAACTACAACATTACAGCATTTGTTACAAAACTTTACATCAGAGTGCGGAAAATAACAATACATTTATAAATTATGATTAAGTTAACTTTTTACAAACTTAACTTAAATGACGGAAGTCGAGTAGAACTACAGAAGACAACTTAGGTAGAGCACCTGAGTTAGGAGAAGATAACCAGATCATATCGAAACCACCGACATGACCTGACTAGCAGCACCAGTCAGCACCTGCAACAGGGGTTAACAAAATCTGAGTACTCAATTGTATTCTGCAAGACTTACCCGACGAAAAGAAAAGACTCCAAGGATATGCTGGCTTTAAGGAAAATAGTAGAGCTAGAAAAGAGCAGTTTTGCAGAAAAGCTTTACTATAAGTGGATCCTTACTTTCAATGTTTTAGTCAAGTTTTAGCATCAATTTTAGTGAAGCTTACTATAGATAGATTTGCACCTATTCTATCTCAATCACTTGTATCAAGCATCACATCTCATATCCATCTCTTCATTTTCTTTCCATGGTCACTATTTTTCATTATTAACTACGATGATGAATAGAGAATCGAGTCTCCATAACCGAGGAGCAGTGACGATTTGAATCGATTATACCCAGCTGGGGATCCCTAACCACACAAGATATGTAGGACTCTAACCTACATAAATCAACCTTCACTCGGATCCTCCAAAATGTGACTAGGTCCAGCGCCATCCGAGAGTATAGTACACCTCCAATCCAGCCCTTGGCTACGAGGGTACCCACTACTCTCGCCATCTCTCCACTCCCAGTGCGCGGTTGGTCATTCACATGTTGGTATTACCGAGGTCTTAGGCTTACCGGAGCATGTGGCCAGTTGCAAAGTCTTGACGCACATAATTCAATCAACGGTACGATCCTTAATCGACACAGGTGGAAACACTACATTGAGACTCCTTTCCCAATGTAAGTTACCCGTCCGGTCTCAGCTTAATATTACCATATTCATATTCATATTCATATTCATATTCATATTCATATTCATATTCATATTCATATTCATATTCATATTCATATTCATATTCATATTCATATTCATATGCTCTCATGATCCGTCATTAGGTCAGAAGAAACAAAGGTAAACTTGTTTCTCACGAACGATGAAACCACCATTCGACTTCTACCGAAGTCTAAGCATTATGTAACACCCCTAGGTGTTAATCATGCATTAACATCCCAAAGCATGAGCATTAGCATCACATACATGTCCATTATCACATGCAATATAAGTTGAAATTAAATTGAAGTGTGAAAAACATCTGTTTGAACCCTAAATTATTGCATTTGCTTGCTAAGAGTGGTAAAACTTGTTTGGCTATAACTTTAAAAGACTTAGAATTAATTAGCATGATTTTTGGAGCAACTTTTGTATTTAAAATCTCCCCAAATTTTGCTTTTAAAAATATTATAGAAAAATAAGTTTTTATTTAAAAATTTGACTTTAAATCATTAATTCAAAATCTGTTTAGAATTTTGAAAAGTGCCCTAAATGAAAGTTGTAGAGAATTAAATTTTGAACAACTTTTGTTTTGGGGACAACTTGTGAAAATACCTTTTTCATCTTCAAAATTTGAATTTGAATCAATTTAGAAAATCTAGAAATTTATTTATAAAAAGAAAAGGTATTTTTGGCCTTAACGGGCCGCCGCCTCCGTTTCGGCCCGCTCGCGCAAGCCAGTCCAGCCTGCTCCGCCCGCTCTGAGCCCGCTTCCCGCGCGTCGCGCGCTCGCTCCGACCGCGTCAGGGCGCGCTCGCTGCGTGGACGCCGCTCGACGTCGCCGGCGTACGGGTGGTGCCTCGACGGGTCCGACCTCCTCGTCCGCGCCTTAAGCAGCCACAGCGCTAGCTCCACTTCACCTACCTCGCCTCCATTCACCATTTCCTCCCCTCTCGCCAGTAGCAGCCACAGAGCCGTGGCGGACGCTCGCGCCACCGCTCGCCGTCGTCGCTCCGCCACCACCGCACGCCCCCACGAGCGCATCTCCGGTCGATTCCTCCCGGCCTCAGCCCCGCCTCGCCTCCCTCCATCTGGTGCTCGCGCCATTTCCGCCACTCAAGCAAAGGTGAGGCCAAATTTGGTCGTCCGTCCGCCGTAGGCGCCATGGCCGCCGCTCGGCCTACGCTGTGGCCGATGCCCGTCCGCCATCCCATCTTCCCCAACTTCCACCCTTTCGCGCCTGCCTTCCTCTTGCGAACCCGGTGCTCGCTTCACCGTGCCCCGTCGTGGCCGGCAACGCCGCCGGACCGCCACCGCCGCGCGGCCACACCACCGTGAGCGCCGGTGTGGCCGCTTGCCCTCGCTCGCCCCTCCCTCTGGGCCGTCTTGTTTCTGGGCCGACCACCGCCCGAGCTCTTTCGAAAGAGGCAAGCCCCAGAGCATTTCTCTCCCGGTTTGCAAATATTTTATTAATGATTTACTTTAACTGATGCATTACGTTTAAGAGTTGTTTGCAACCGTTGCTGCATTACACCTTGTTTACCCTGTTCTACCATATCCTTGTTACCTTGGTATTTGCAGTCAAGAAATGCTTAGCTTGCTTAGACCGGTAGAAGTCAGGTGATTTTCTGTCACCTGCGAGCTATAGGTGGTTACCTGGATCTGCTTGAAAAAAATATGTCATCATAGAATAACTAAGTGTTAATGTGAAATTGAGACCGGACGGAGACTTGTAGGGTTTTTAGACTGTAGTGTTTTCCGTCAGTGCCTCGAGTCATGTTGAACACATGCCTTACATTTAGCTGGCCGAATAATGTACCTTTTGGCCGCGAAGCTGGAAGATTATTCGGGCCGAGTGGATTGCTCGTAACGCACTATATCGGAGCAGGTGTGGTAGGACACGGGGGCGCGATAATAAGGCCAAAGAGCAGTCAGGCGGCCCCCGGGTACATGTGGTTCCTGGCAAACTCGAGACTTTACCTGAATGGTTGACTTGGTGACCAATATCTCACTTTAGCGGGTGAGTGAGGTTTGTGTGAGGAATAAATTACCAGCTGGTTAATAATCGATTCGAATCGCCATCGTTCACTGGATAGTGAACACTTGACTTGAGTTACTTCATCATAGTAATATTGATGGAACACTTGGACAGTTATATGGAATATGATATGATGAAAGTTGTTAATGATCATTGGTTATCCTTACTTGTTTAATCACATGTTTACTCTAGTATAGGTGTAAATATAGTTGACAGGTTAATAAAGATTTAACTTGATATAAAAACTTCTGAAAAAGATTCTTTAAATACTAAAAATGCTTTGTTTTTGCAAATGAGTCGCTACCCCACCATAAAGCCTATCATGATCTTTGGTGTCATTTATTTTTTGTTATGTCGGGTAAGTCTAGCTGAGTACCTTCTCGTACTCAGGGCTTTGTTCCCACTGGTTGCAGATGGGGCAGATGTATTACGGCTACTGTATCAACTGCCTTTATCCTGCGATGGGTAAAACTTAGGACCATGGACAGTGGTCATCCCTTATGTCTCGTCTGATGCTTTTGTTGGAGATGATCCTGAGCTGGCACTTTATTTTGAACTCTGTGTGAGTGTGTGTGGTTTAAACTAAATGCTTCCGCTACTTTTATTTGAACTTGGTTTGTAATAACTATGTTTAAACTCCGATGTATTTGTGACGCGAACTTTGTAACTTGTGATGGTGACTGCTAAATTTATTACGATCTTGGCTGGCATGCAAGTTGGTTTGAAATCCGTCGTGATTTCACGGACTACCGGGTTATACGGGCTTAAGTTTCCTAAATCGTCTGCTCGGTGGATGATTTTCTTACTTAATTTCGTATAATTGGTCGGTTCTGCTACACATTACTAGGCATAAGAGATCGGCATACACATACTAGTGGGATATCATCTGGATATAAATGTAGATCAAGGTAATCATGCAGCAACGGTATCAACCAACTCCTACTAACATAATGCACATTACACTAGACTTAAGGTGTAATAAAACATTTAAAAACAGAAGAGTGGTTGTATGTCCGGGGCTTGCCTTCGTTGCAGAGAAGGTTAGTTCACAGAAGTCAGAATTGACACCAACACCTCGGGTGGATCACCTTCTCCGAAGCTTGATCGACACGATACAAAACGCTCTCGTATAAACTACACATATACAAATGATGTGAAGCTTAATATGATGGAATGCATGCGATGATGCATGATGATGAACAAAGCATAGCATACAAGAGACATTTAGAAAGGATAAACATTAGTTATGTACTTGAGTACAACTTTCTTTCACGGTACAATTACAATCCGACAGAACTATTAAACAATTTCAGTTACATTAAGATATTGTTAAGAAAACTACTTAACTTTACTTTTTACCTAAGAGGTCGCATCTAATAAGCAAGTAAGTCTATCACAAGACCATTAATTACTTACACAAGAAATCATTAACTATTAATGATCTATGTTAAACACATTAATTATCATTAACAAATCATAGTTAACAAGTTAATCGTGAACTCAAGCAATTCAATAAGATGCTATGGATCATCACATGTTAATGATCCAAGGTCAACAAGAAATCTCAAAGTCACACAAATCCTAAATTATCAAGTTAAACACAGGTTTAATTAATTAAGACAAAAATTAAGAATAAAATGAATTTTATCCAATTAAGCCCAAACTTTTTCTAAAGATTAATCTTACCCTAAAACAGTACCCAAAATTAATTTCATGATTTTTGGACTTTTATTACAATTACTAAAATTCATGGAAGTTGCATTTAATAATTAATTAAGCTAATTAAATAACTTTTAAAAAGTAAACAAAATTGGCATTTAACATTTTTCCTAAATAGTACACAATACAGAGAGGTTACTCAAAATTTTTTATCATTTTTGGAATTCTAAATAATTTATAACAAAATAAATAAAACTAGTTATTATTTATATTTTTGAAAAAGAAAAACAAAAACCAGTCACTCGGGCCGCTTCCCTTCTTTCCTCCCTCGCTCGGCCCATGACACCATGGTGGCCCAGTCGCGCGCTTGTGCTCGTGGCCTGCACGCGCCCGCACTCCTCTCTCTCTCGCTCTCGCGCGCGGCCTGCTCAACACCGCCCGGCCTAGCAAACTAGGCCGCACGGCCCACCCACTGTCGCTCGCTCTCTCCCTCTTCTTTCTCTCCTCCGCTCGCCGGCCATGGAACCACAGTGGCCGGCCGGTGGCTATGATGCCGACGTCCAAGTACTAACCAAGCTAACCCGAGTATGACAACCTACATGACATCGCGAACACCCTCAGGCACACCACCTAGCCGCCGACACCCTGGGGGTAGCTCCACCCCGGCCATGGTGGCTCGGTGGCCGCGATTCATATCGCCTCAGCGAGCAGGGCCGGTAGCGACTAAATTGGGAAAACAGGAAGCATCAGTGACTCACCACGGACCTGAATGAGCAAACGGCAGGTGCGAAGAGGCAGTGAAGGCGGCTGGCCACGGTGAGGCACCCGCGGCGGCGCTGTTGTCGATCGTGGAGAAGACGACCGCGCGCACTCGGCTCAGGCAGCAAGGCTAAACGCGAAGGGGCGCAATCGACGTGCAATGTCACACCCATTTTTAAGGACAAAAATAGGATGCATAAAAGACTCATGTGCGCCCCAGGAAACAGTCGCACGCATAAGTTGACAAATTACAAAGTATCATCACAGTGCTTATTACATAACGAATAAGTATTTAAGACATAGTCTTGAACGATAGGTAATAATAACTATTAGTAATTCTTCAGCGGAAACTCCACACAGGGACACGGTTGACTGGTTGACACCAAGACTAGTACTCATTCCGATAATCTTCCTCATTATCTTCATCTGTTATGGTGGAAATAGCAAGGGTGAGTCCATGTCGAACTCAACAAATATAACACAGGGTTCATGAAGCTCAAAAAGGCTAGACATAGTTTAACTGCGTTTAGCTTTTAATCATATATTAGCAATTGAGTAGCATCAAGATAAACCACTTCCCTTTAAAGAACCAATGATCAATTGTAATAAGGATAATGAATAGCATTAACATGAGCAAATAATAATCAACAATAATTAAACATGATATAACAGTTATGATCAACTATTCCATAAGAATCCCCAAGGCCGCTCGTATCCGTGAGCACGGCTAGTATACCAGTTTTTAACTCTGCGCAGAGGTGTACACTTTCACTGTGAGTCATGATTTCCAAATGAGTGGGGAGATCAAGCCCAAACACCCGAGAACCATATAAAGCCACTCAAAAGTTCGTCTAACAAGTTAGGGCCATTAGATTCACTCGGCAGGCAGATGTAGAACCCCCCTTCCCTGTGGCACAACAACCGCAGCCTATACACACTAGGCCAGGGGCTCGCACTACACCCAACGTGGCAAGCCATTCTTATGCCATTTAAGGTAACCTCTAACAAGCTAGAAAAGGTCTCTTGAACAACTAAAGCCAGAGCCATATAGCCCTCACAGCTGTACTGTATATCCCGGTTATCACTTACAGATAAGTCCTTATGGAGAGAAACCAGAGCATCAAAATAATACACATGCTCTAGCCCCCTTTTAACAGTAATAAAATCATCTTAATAGTTGATTGCTTAATCCATTAATCAAATTACAAGATCATTGTTCTTGGTTTAAGCACTAGCAATAGCTACCCATATGCATTCCCAAGGTTGACAAGGAATCAAGATAACAATCACTAAGTTATAATCTCTAAGGTTGTCAAGGTAAGCACATGCATATGTATGACAATTCAATGTATAGGTAACAAGGATAGTCCTGTGTTATACTTGCCTTGATCAAAGCTTTCCAAGTGATACTGCTGACTTGGCTCAAAGTAATACTCCAAATCGTCCAGATACTGCTCACCTTCTATACTCGATCATCAATCAACAACACACATGCATCCAATCAAACAAACACGAAGCAAACAAAGAGATACAATTAGAACAGTACACCAACAGTAACAAAACAGTAATAAAAGTTTATAAAACTCTTCTACACGTTTCTACGATCACACAGACGCAAAGATCACCAAATTCAGAGTTAAAACGTGAAAGTTATGAATTTTCTAACATTTCCTATAGATAAATAAATACTTAATTATAAACTCGAAAAATAAATTATCAAACTAACTGTACAACTACACTAACATGTAGAGCTCGCAAATACGAACCTAACGCAACTTGAACGGATCAAATCGGAGTTAAAACGAAGATTTTATGACCAAAACAATCCTAGTGGCAAAACTGTAAATACTTGAAAACGTATTTTTGACTTATCCGGGAGAAAATACGCTTTCAAAACACGAAAACGGATTCAGGATATTGCGCTAAGGATCACGGGTTGAGACTTAAGAAAGTCAGGGTCTCTTTAGCAAAAGTGGCTACGAAGGGGTATCAAGAGATGTAGGCCGTTGGATCAGAACCGAACGGCCGAGATTGAATAAAGGGAGAGAGAAAAGAGGATTCCGGCCACCAACAGTGACCGACGGTGGAAAACTGGCCGGCGGCGAGCAATTGCTCGTCGGCGTTGCTCAATCCGGCGGCTTAGGGCACGATTCGACAAACGGTCTTCACCGGAAGATAAAGGAGACAAACGCGAGCTCACCTGAGATGAAAACGGAGGCGAGAACGGACGGTGGACGACATGCAACCTCCAATGGCGGGCGGCGGACCCCTGTGCACGGTAGTGTGAGCAACTAGACAACACCAGTGATGTTAGAAGAAGAAAAAGGGTTTGGCTACCTCAAAGGAGTGACCCGAACCCGTCAAAAGCTTTCGAAGACAACTGAGTCGGCAAATCCGTCGCTCAACTTCCGAGCTCAAGAGGCGGCTTCGATTGCGGCTACGGTAGCTAGGTGTTGAGGCGTAGCTTGCGGCTAAGGTTGGGATAGAGGCGGTGGAGACATGGCCGCTATTTATGAGGGGCTCACCGACGTGTCGGGCAAGGAATAAGAGACTCGGGGCAGCATCGGACTCGGTCGAGTGACCGGCTCGGTCACGACGCGATGAAGAAGATGCGTCTGACATGCGGCCCCCACCCGTCAGCGACCAAGGAGAGAAGGCGCGCGGCTGCTGGCTCGGCCGAACTGGGCTGGCTCGGCTGCTGGGCCGGCCCACGCGGTCGCAGGCGCGGAGGAACGGAAGGCGGCAGCGGCCCACTCGGAGCGGCCCAGGCTCCAGCGCGAGAGAGCAGGCCGTCGGCCCGTCGACTGCCAGGTAAGAAGGTAAGTATTTCTTTTTTTTTCTTTTTCTTTCTCTTCTTTATTTACTTGTTTACAAACTATTCCAAATAAAATTTCCAAACCAAATCAAAATAAAATAATTCTACTACACAACAGTAAATGAATGCAACAGCATGAATGCAACACCAAATATATTTTATTATTATTTTAATTTGCCATTTATTTCAAATCAAATTTAATCAAAATTCATTATCTCTAAAATTTGGGTGTTACAAATTCTACCCCCCTTAAAAGAATCTCGTCCTCGAGATTGGACTGCTTACTCAAACAACTGCGGATATGATTTCCTCAATTCATCCTCTCTTTCCCAAGTTGCCTCTGCCTCTGAATATCGATTCCACTGCACTTTGCACATTTTAATAATCCGACTTCGAGTAACTCTCTCAGCAGTCTCTAAAATCTTAATCGGAAACTCTTCATATGTAAGATCCTCTTTAACAGTCAACTCTTCTAAAGGTATCTGCTCCTCAGGCACCCGTAAACACTTCTTAAGTTGTGAAACATGGAACACATCATGTACTCCAGATAAATTCTCAGGCAACTCCAACTGATAAGCAACTTCTCCACGTCTAGCAATAACTTTAAATGGTCCAACATACCTTGGTGCTAGTTTACCTTTCATGTTAAACCTCTTCACACTTTTCATAGGTGACACCTTCAAATAAACATAATCACCTACCTCAAAAACTAAATCTCTTCTTCTATTGTCAGCATAACTCTTCTGACGAGACTGTGCTACTCTCAAATTCTCACGAATCACTCGTACTTGATCTTCTGCGTTTCTAAGAACATCTGTACCAAACACTTGAGATTCACCTGTCTGATCCCAAAACAATGGAGTTCTACACTTACGTCCATACAAAGCTTCAAACGGTGCTATCTTAAGACTCTGTTGATAACTGTTATTGTAAGAGAATTATGCATAAGGCAAACTCTTATCCCAACTAGTTCCATATTGCAATGAACAAGCTCTCAACATATCCTCTAATACCTGGTTGGTCCTTTCAGTCTGTCCATCTGTCTGTGGATGATATGTTGTACTAAAATTCAATTTTGTTCCCAATGATTCATGCACAGCTTTCCAAAAATGCGACGTAAACTGCGATCCTCGATCAGATACAATCTTCTTTGGTACTCCATGCAAACAGACTATTCTCTCCATATACAACTCTGCCAATTTTGGTCCATGGTAAGTAGTCTTAACTGGTATAAAATGAGCAACTTTAGTTAACCGATCTACTATCACCCAAATAGAGTCATAACCTTTCTGAGTACGAGGTAACCCTACTATAAAATCCATACCAACTTCCTCCCACTTCCATTCAGGAATCTTCATTGGTTGCAACAATCCAGCAGGTCTCTGATGCTCTGCTTTCACCCTCTGACAAGTGTCACACAATGCCACATACTCAGCCACATCTCGCTTTAATCCAACCCACCAATATTTCTGTTTCAGATCCAAATACATCTTAGTACTACCAGGATGAATAGAATAAGCTGACTCATGAGCTTCGCGAAGAATTGCCTGTCTAACAGTTTGATCCTCAGGTACACACAGCCTCTTTCCAAACCACAAAATTCCATTATCATCCATCCGAAAGCCTGGTGACTTACCAATCACTATATCTTCCGCTATCTTCTTTAGTTTCTCATCCTTCAACTGACCCTTGTAGATTTCTTGCTCTAAGGTAGGCTCTATCACTAATTCCATTGTATTAGTAACAATTCCCAAATTCAAATATTCAAATTCAGCACATAACTCCCTAGTCATAGACAATGTCTGCATCTCATTGACATAACTTTTCCTACTAAGAGCATCAGCTACTACATTAGCCTTACCAGGATGATAGTGTATCTCAATATCATAATCCTTAATCAACTCTAACCATCTACGTTGCCTCAAATTCAGATCTGACTGAGTGAAAATATACTTCAAACTCTTATGATCAGTGTATATATCACTCTTATGTCCAATTAAATAATGTCTCCAAATTTTTAAAGCATGAACTACAGCTGCTAACTCCAAATCATGTGTAGGATAATTCAACTCATGCTTTCTCAACTGCCTAGATGCATAAACCACAACTCTGCCTTCTTGCATAAGAACACATCCCAAACCTTGACGAGAAGCATCACAATAAATAGAAAACTTCTTACTCAAATCTGGCAAAACCAAAACAGGCGCTGTAGTCAACCTCTTCTTCAATTCCTCAAAACTAGCTTGACATTTATCTGACCACACAAACTTGGCATTCTTCTCTAACAGAGATGTCATAGGTTTAGCAAGTTTAGAAAACCCTTCAATGAACCGTCTGTAATATCCAACTAATCCCAAGAAACTACGAATCTCGCTAACATCAATAGGTGGTTTCCAATTTAATACATCCTTTACTTTACCTAGATCCACTGATATCCCTCCATTAGAAACAGTATGACCAAGGAAAGAAACTTCCTTCAACCAAAACTCACATTTACTTCGCTTCGCATACAGTTTATGCTCTCTAAGTTTCTGCAATACCAACCTCAAATGTTCAGCATGCTCTTCCTCCGTCTTGGAAAATACCAGTATATCATCAATAAATACCACCACAAACTTATCCAAATATTCCATAAACACCTTATTCATCATGTACATAAAGTATGCAGGTGCATTGGTCAATCCAAATGACATAACAGTATATTCATACAATCCATACCTTGTAGTAAAAGCTGTCTTTGGAATATCAGAAACACGAATCTTCAACTGATGATAACCAGAACGTAAATCAATCTTAGAGAACACACAAGCATCTCTTAACTGATCAAACAAGTCATCAATCCTGGGCAAAGGATACTTATTCTTGATAGTTACCTCATTTAGTGACCGGTAATCAACACACATCCTCTGACCGCCATCTTTCTTGTCAACAAAAATAACTGGTGCTCCCCAAGGTGATGAACTAGGTCGAATAAAACCTTTATCTTGTAATTCTTTAATTTGTTTCTTAAGTTCTTCTAATTCATCTACTCCCATCCTATATGGTCGTTTGGCTATAGGTGTAGTTCCAGGAAGTAATTCAATAAGAAATTCAATGTCTCGGTCAGGTGGCATACCTGGCAATTCATCAGGGAAGACATCCGGAAATTCATCAATCACTGAATTCTCCTTAATAGTATCTTCAAGCTGATTCACCACAGCGGTTGGTTGCTTCTGCACTGCTACATCCACATTGATTTTATCTCCATTAGGTGCAGTCACAACTACCACTTTTTGCTGACACTGAATCTCTGCCTGATTTTGCTTCATCTAGTCCATACCCAATATCACATCAATACCAGATGTCCTCAACACTATAGGAGTTATCTTAAACTCTACCCCCCTTAATACCATACTAATTGGAAGACAACGATTACTGGTTTGCATGGTACCTCCAGGTGAATTTACTAAGAGAGGTTCTTTCATAGCTAGCATGGGTATACTATGCATTTTAACAAAAATGTTGGATATGAATGTATGAGATGCTCCAGAGTCAAAAAGAACAGTTGCGGGAGTGGAATGTACATTGAACGTACCAATCATAACTTCTGGTGCATCATGAGCTGTATCAGAAGACACGTGATTCACCCTTCCAGTACTAGATTGCCTCTGGTTGCTCTTCTGGCTCTGAGGAGTCTGCTGGTTCTGCTTCTCAGGACAATGATAAGATATATGCCCCTCTTTGCCACAGACAAAACATCTAGTAGGCGTGCTGGGAGCACTATTCTTCATGGGGGTAACATTGGAATTTCCAGTACGAGGGGTCTGTTGCCCAGTCTGCTGATACTGTTGACGCTGTGAATATGATGAACGCTGTTGTGACTGATTACTTTGCCAATTCTGGGACCACATCTGATTCGGATTGCGATTCCATTGACTAACCGGTCCTTGAAACTTCTGATGAAAACCATGCTGAGAATTAGTGCGCTGACGGTTGTTGCTTCCTGAGCCTTGTACCTTCATTTTCCTCTTCCTGTCCATCTCTCTGCGCTCATTATCAAGCACAATAGCTTTATTTACCAACTCTTGAAAACTAGCATAGTTGTTCCCCTTCAACTGCAAGCGAAGATCATAATAAATTCCCTTCAAGAAAAGACGCTGTCTGTCTGCATCTTCCCTCACTTCATTAGGAGTTTAGCGAGCCAACTGGGTAAATCTATCATGATATTCACTAACGCTCATCTGTCCCATCCTAAGGTTTCTGAATTCTTCCTGCTTCAGCTCAATTATACCTTCAGGAATATGACGAGCTCGAAAATCTCTAACAAACTCATTCCAAGTGATAGGAGGAGCATTGTCAGGGCGTGCAGCTTGATACGACTCCCACCAAGTCTGAGCTGTCCCCTGTAACTGACCAGATGCATATAACACCTTCTCCATATCATTGCATTGGGCTATATTCAGCTGTTTCTCCACTGCCCTCACCCAATCATCTGCCTCTAAAGGATCAGCAGCATGAGAAAACACTGGAGGGCGTCCCTTCAAAAATTCCCCACGCTTATCCCTCACTTGCACAGGCGGTGGTCCTCCTGCAGGGGGATTGTTCTGCATGTGCTGCATAAACATCTGCATCATCTGGTTCTGAGTTTGCATCAGTTCCTCCATAGTAATGGGTAGGTTAGCACCTCCACGACCTCTGCCACGACCTCTGCTTGACATCTGTTTCCAAAAACACAGAAATTGAAATTCAGTATAATCCGAGGTGATGTATTCAATAGATAAGCAAAATCTGATTTTTCTGGGCGAACTCCAATTTCAACAACTCAGTAAAACTGTCATATCTCGAACTACAGACGTCCAATTCAGATGATCTTTACATGGTTGGAAAGCTTACAAAATTATCTACAACTTTTGTTCACAACACTTTTTCTGATTCTGTCAATAAATTGGCCAAAAACTGAACTTAACCGAAACTGTTTCAGAATTCCAGACTATGCAGTAACTCCAACTTGGAACAGGTATATCTCTTAGCTCATAATAGATATTAAAGTGATTCTTCTGGGGTTGGAAAGATATAGAAGTCTAATTATTCCCAGTAAAATTTCTTAAATTTCTCATGAACGGATTTTAAGTTATTTCTAAAACATCCCAGACTGATCCAAAAATCAGCAAAGGACAGAACTAAGTTAACCTCATAATCAACTAATATATTTTGATCAAACTTAATATTCTTAACCATGGAACTTGTAGGCATGTCTACAAAACTCCAGCACACATTACAAAGATCCAAATCACACATTATCATAATAACAATCCATCAATCACATAATTGTTCACACCACAAACTGACTCTTAAAACAATCCAAACTTAAAATTAACTCGCAACTACTATCGTTCCTATTACATAGGGATTTTTCCTATTTCCTAATTAAGCTTCTCATAAATCTTGGGATGACCTAACTCTGCCCTTAATTGGTCAATCTTCTTATAAGCTTGCTCCTTAAGTTCTTTTTCCTTCAGCAACTCATCCTTCAAATCCACCTCATGGAGAGCCAATTCACGAGCTAATCCCACCGTAGCTTGTAAAGTCAAGGAGGAATCATCTGCAAGCGGCACGGTCCAAATACCCTTGTCATGTAAGAAACAAGGAAAATGCCGGAGTGCACCCTTTAACGTCTTGTCCAAGCGTAGACCATGGTAGTAAACAAATGCATTGAAAGCGACATCCTCCATGCTTATCTCCACAGTTGCCCGGCTCACTCTGGTAATGAACTTTGACTCCACCTTAGACTCCTTAGTAGTAGGATCCCTTTTCTTAACCCATAACTCCGTTTCCCAATAGGAATCCATCCATGGATGACTATACTCTGCACTACGATACTCCAACGTAGCTTCCCAGTCGTAGTAGTAGTTGTCCAAGGTTCTTGTCAACATGTCATGGAAGAAAGCATCAGCTTTAGGAACCATGATATGAAACTTCGTAGTCCACCCCATAACTACATTCTCCATTGGTATATCACCAACTCTTGATTCAGCATCAGATAGCTCTTGATCACCATCTTCACACGGCTCCTGAGGTTTGAAACGAGCAACATACTGTGCAGCTGACAGACGGGGATGAGGAAGCATCTATAAGATTTAGACATAGATTAGATAGAATCAATGTATTTTCGCAATAGAATAAAGTAGAGGAAGCATAAAACTTTAGTAATTAACAAGGTGAAAAGAGGAAGCATGAATTAAGTGAAGTATGGATGCTATTAACGACCATTCTAACTAGGCTCGCGTCCTACAGTCAACACGGCTCTGATACCAATCTGTCACACCCATTTTTAAGGACAAAAATAGGATGCATAAAAGACTCATGTGCGCCCCAGGAAACAGTCGCACACATAAGTTGACAAATTATAAAGTATCATCACAGTGCTTATTACATAACGAATAAGTATTTAAGACATAGTCTTGAACGATAGGTAATAATAACTATTAGTAATTCTTCAGCGGAAACTCCACACAGGGACACGGTTGACTGGTTGACACCAAGACTAGTACTCATTCCGATAATCTTCCTCATTATCTTCATCTGTTATGGTGGAAATAGCAAGGGTGAGTCCATGTCGAACTCAACAAATATAACACAGGGTTCATGAAGCTCAAAAAGGCTAGACATAGTTTAACTGCGTTTAGCTTTTAATCATATATTAGCAATTGAGTAGCATCAAGATAAACCACTTCCCTTTAAAGAACCAATGATCAATTGTAATAAGGATAATGAATAGCATTAACATGAGCAAATAATAATCAACAATAATTAAACATGATATAACAGTTATGATCAACTATTCCATAAGAATCCCCAAGGCCGCTCGTATCCGTGAGCACGGCTAGTATACCAGTTTTTAACTCTGCGCAGAGGTGTACACTTTCACTGTGAGTCATGATTTCCAAATGAGTGGGGAGATCAAGCCCAAACACCCGAGAACCATATAAAGCCACTCAAAAGTTCGTCTAACAAGTTAGGGCCATTAGATTCACTCGGCAGACAGATGTAGAACCCCCCTTCCCTGTGGCACAACAACCGCAACCTATACACACTAGGCCAGGGGCTCGCACTACACCCAACGTGGCAAGCCATTCTTACGCCATTTAAGGTAACCTCTAACAAGCTAGAAAAGGTCTCTTGAACAACTAAAGCCAGAGCCATATAGCCCTCACAGCTGTACTGTATATCCCGGTTATCACTTACAGATAAGTCCTTATGGAGAGAAACCAGAGCATCGAAATAATACACATGCTCTAGCCCCCTTTTAACAGTAATAAAATCATCTTAATAGTTGATTGCTTAATCCATTAATCAAATTACAAGATCATTGTTCTTGGTTTAAGCACTAGCAATAGCTACCCATATGCATTCCCAAGGTTGACAAGGAATCAAGATAACAATCACTAAGTTATAATCTCTAAGGTTGTCAAGGTAAGCACATGCATATGTATGACAATTCAATGTATAGGTAACAAGGATAGTCCTGTGTTATACTTGCCTTGATCAAAGCTTTCCAAGTGATACTGCTGACTTGGCTCAAAGTAATACTCCGAATCGTCCAGATACTGCTCACCTTCTATACTCGATCATCAATCAACAACACACATGCATCCAATCAAACAAACACGAAGCAAACAAAGAGATACAATTAGAACAGTACACCAACAGTAACAAAACAGTAATAAAAGTTTATAAAACTCTTCTACACGTTTCTACGATCACACAGACGCAAAGATCACCAAATTCAGAGTTAAAACGTGAAAGTTATGAATTTTCTAACATTTCCTATAGATAAATAAATACTTAATTATAAACTCGAAAAATAAATTATCAAAACTAACTGTACAACTACACTAACATGTAGAGCTCGCAAATACGAACCTAACGCAACTTGAACGGATCAAATCGGAGTTAAAACGAAGATTTCATGACCAAAACAATCCTAGTGGCAAAACTGTAAATACTTGAAAACGTATTTTTGACTTATCCGGGAGAAAATACGCTTTCAAAACACGAAAACGGATTCAGGATATTGCGCTAAGGATCGCGGGTTGAGACTTAAGAAAGTCAGGGTCTCTTTAGCAAAAGTGGCTACGAAGGGGTATCAAGAGATGTAGGCCGTTGGATCAGAACCGAACGGCCGAGATTGAATAAAGGGAGAGAGAAAAGAGGATTCCGGCCACCAACAGTGACCGACGGTGGAAAACTGGCCGGCGGCGAGCAATTGCTCGTCGGCGTTGCTCAATCCGGCGGCTTAGGGCATGATTCGACAAACGGTCTTCACCGGAAGATAAAGGAGACAAACGCGAGCTCACCTGAGATGAAAACGGAGGCGAGAACGGACGGTGGACGACATGCAACCTCCAATGGCGGGCGGCGGACCCCTGTGCACGGTAGTGTGAGCAACTAGACAACACCGGTGATGTTAGAAGAAGAAAAAGGGTTTGGCTACCTCAAAGGAGTGACCCGAACCCGTCAAAAGCTTTCGAAGACAACTGAGTCGGCAAATCCGTCGCTCAACTTCCGAGCTCAAGAGGCGGCTTCGATTGCGGCTACGGTAGCTAGGTGTTGAGGCGTAGCTTGCGGCTAAGGTTGGGATAGAGGCGGTGGAGACATGGCCGCTATTTATGAGGGGCTCACCGACGTGTCGGGCAAGGAATAAGAGACTCGGGGCAGCATCGGACTCGGTCGAGTGACCGGCTCGGTCACGACGCGATGAAGAAGATGCGTCTGACATGCGGCCCCCACCCGTCAGCGACCAAGGAGAGAAGGCGCGCGGCTGCTGGCTCGGCCGAACTGGGCTGGCTCGGCTGCTGGGCCGGCCCACGCGGTCGTAGGCGCGGAGGAACGGAAGGCGGCAGCGGCCCACTCGGAGCGGCCCAGGCTCCAGCGCGGGAGAGCAGGCCGTCGGCCCGTCGACTGCCAGGTAAGAAGGTAAGTATTTCTTTTTTTTCTTTTTCTTTCTCTTCTTTATTTACTTGTTTACAAACTATTCCAAATAAAATTTCCAAACCAAATCAAAATAAAATAATTCTACTACACAACAGTAAATGAATGCAACAGCATGAATGCAACACCAAATATATTTTATTATTATTTTAATTTGCCATTTATTTCAAATCAAATTTAATCAAAATTCATTATCTCTAAAATTTGGGTGTTACATGCAACGATGTTGTGAACAACAAGGCGAGATGGAATGGACGGAGACAAAGCAGTGGCGGTGGTGTACGTCGGCGGCCGAGAGAACGACGTCGACGATGAGGAAGCAGAGGAAGAAAAGAAAAACACGACGACGACACTCGGCTTTATAGAGATGGTTGAGCAACGTGATGACGACACGCGGGCGAACTGGCCAGCGCGAAGCAGCTGTTGGCGATCGCGGGCGTGCCTGGAAGCCGGCCGAAGGCCGCCGGCGACGGCGGGAGGTGGCGCACTGCGGTTGGACTGATTTCGCCATAATTATGAAAATGCCACTGGTGAATTTTCAAAAATTACTCTTAATTTTTCTATAAAAGTTGAAAAATCTGTAAATACAAAAGTTTCTCGATTTTCAAAGTTCTACAACTTTCTAAATATAAATATTTTCAAATTCAGCCTAGATTTTGAAATTTGAATTTAAAATTAAAAGAGGACATTTTCTGGAAATTGTAAATTCAAAATTACTTTGAATTTTATATTGAAACTTCAAAAACTCAAAATACCAAAGTTGTACATCTAGGTAAGACCTACAACTTTTCTATTCAAAACATTTTCAAAATATGCCTCCATTTTGAAATTGGATTGGGGAGATGAAAAGGGGTCAAATTTGAGATTTGAATCTTTTCAAAATTACTCCAAAATTTACACTGAAACTTTGAAAACTCAAAACACCAAACTTGTAGCCCTAGAAAAGATCTACAAACTTGGTTTTAAACTTTTTTTTTTCTAAATTTTGCTTAGATTTTGAATTATTAAAAGGGGTAAAATCAGGGTTTTGCATTTTAGGGGTTTTCGAAAAGATTTCAAATTGAAACTTGATGTTCTATTAATTGGTGATTATTTAGTGATCACACCATCACCCAAGGGCATCATTGAGTCAAGCATCACATGTTTGACCAAATGTCACTCTTGGTTGACTAGGTTGACTTCAGAAATTCATTTAATAATTCCTCAAATTTGAATTTGAATTCGAATCGGAAAACTTGCAACAAGTTTTGGATTCCAAATTTAAACTAAAACTTGAATCTCCATTTTAAACATGTTTGACTTACAAAATATTATCAAGCCTTGATCCCATATTATAAAGCACATTTAACACTACAACCTTTATTTAAACAAACTTTATTTGCTTAAGCCAATTCTCATATATATAAATTCATAAAGAACCTAATGTATCAACGTACCATCATTTTATGGAATTAACTAAAATACCGGATTTGCAATATGTGAATATGACAAAGAAACATATGAAACATTTCATATGGCAACATTACATATGCAACATAGACCTGGTATATGCAACATAACAATGCTATAAATGCAACATGTAGCGTATATTTGAAACAGGGCAATTATCATCTAAAACATTCTAAAAACCATACTTGAAACATATACAACATATGATAACTATTATTGCAATATGAATGCATTTATGGCATAACACTTGATACTTATGCTTGATGATGCATCATTATCACATTTTAATTATTTCTTAACATCTAGGATGTGACACTATGGCTTTAGACATGTGCTTTGGTGTGGGATAGACGAGAGGATTTTTTTCAACGCGCAGATAAACTGCGCCTCTTCCGGCCAACAAATCCGCCTTGATGGGGGTCCAAACTCTGGCCGGCACGGTGCAAAGCGCACAGCCAGACCAACTGGTCTAGCGTTCGCTTGTGACTTGTGAGATATTTTAGTTGAGATAAGTGATTTGGATATACAAATTAAAGTGGCTAATTTACAAGATCTTCAATATTGACAAATGTGGTTATTAAAAGCAAATTTTGGAGTTACTTTATATTAATTTATAATGCCTGATAATTTAGATGCAATTTAGTGGTTTACTTTGCATTTTTTTTTCATAATAGAACATGTGGGTGATATAACTGCAGATTTAGAGATTTACTTATATTTTTAATTATATTTTATAATGACAAGGATGAGTAGTTTACATGCAATTTTAGGGGTAACTTTTATGTATTCTTTGTAATGATACATGCGGGTTATTTTTAGGTAAAAACTATGTTCTTTACAAATTATAAGTAGCGTGTAGGTGTATAACAAAAGCCACTAATTAAAAAAAAGTCAAAATGACTTATTATGAAATGGAATGGAGTGGAATAGAGTACACTAAATTAAAGGCCATATATTTCTAATTATTTTGTAAAGTTTGAGGATCTCCTTTTTATCTCGTGGGGATTAAACACGGGCTCCGTTCAAGGCCTCATTAAGATTATGATAATATGACATCCAATGTGAATTGATACAACTTTTATGCAGTAGACGTGCATACGATTTGAGTAATTATTGGCAATGAATATGAGATTTTCCTTCTCATTGAAATACTATATTTTGAAGCACAAGAAGTATATAAAACAATGATAATGATACCCTTGAGACGTCCATCCTTTCTTGACAGGACAGACGCGCCTGCCCCCGTGCCTCGCGTCACATGCCCCCGCGCCTCATGCCTCGAGCCAAAGGATAGGACAGACGCGCTTAGTCTCGTGCCTCGTGCCAAAGGATGGGATAAACACGCCTACCCCCGCGCCTCGCACCGCGTGTCTCGTGTCTCACGTCGCGCACCCTCGCTTGCACCTCGTGCCTCCCGCCGTGCCATGATCCATCCACTCACGATCCATCCACCTGTTGACCATGGGGTTTAGGATTTAGGGTGAACGAGCCTCCATTGTGGTACAGTAAGTAGATGAGCACATGTTGCAACCGTATGTTTCATGCATTTCATATTTATGTTACATATGTTTTATCTGGATGTTGCAAAAGTAGATCTGGTGTTGCCTATGTTGCAATAGCTATACACGTATGTTGCAAGTGTATGTTTTAAATGTTTCTGCTGTTTTAAATGTATGTTGCAAGTGTATTTATCTTAATGTTGCATATGTTGCACTGGCTATACATGTATGTTGCAAGTGTATATTGCAAGTGTTTTATCTGGATGTCGCATATGTTGCAGTGCCCATACACATGTTGCAAGCATATGTTGTAAATGCTCCAGGGCCGGCTCTAAGGGAGGGGCAGGCAGTGCAACCGCCGTGGGCCCATAGAGCTGGGGGCCCTAAGACCATATAGGTAATTAGTACATATAATTTTCTATTTGGCATAATTAGCATTTGAAGGCCCATCACAAACCAGCCCAAGCCATAGGTAACTCTTACTTCTAGTCCTATTCTACGTAACCTGATCCATCGAGCGGAGCCCGAGGCAACGTTTCATTTGATCGTATCCTGCCGCCGCGCGCCGCGACCCTGCCCTGCCCATCGCCATTGACGCGCTATCCTGCCTGAGGAGAGGAACATCAGTTCCTAGAATCGCAGAGGGGTACTCTACATAAGTTTTTTTAGTGTCAAGTAATGCTGAAGTCAGTCAAGATCAGAGGCATGAATGTGTTGCAGAACTCGATACCAATAAAGGTGCTACAGAAGAGCAAAATTTAGATGTTGAAGTTGATGCCAATGATCATACTCTCCGGAAGGTGACATTTTATGGCTTTCAGATGATACTGTCATTTTGATATTAAAAATTGATTCAACGAACCCTTATCTTCTTGCTCGCCCAAGGACCCTTAAATTTATAGAGCCGGCCCTGAAATGCTCCATCTATTTCGGACGTATGTTGCAGCAAATGTTTTATGTTGCAAGTGTTTTATCAGCAGACGCAGCTAGGGGGTGCAGGCAGAGGTGGCCCCAGTGGCGGAGCCAGCCGAAGAAATGAGGTAGGGCGAACCGCTATATGCTATGTAGTACTTTACCGATATATCAATCTAATTATGTAGGTATACCTTTCACATGGTACAATTATATTCTAATATAAAATTCAGCAAACAAATGGTACGAACATGATTACCTTTCAAATGAAAAGGCCATAACCAGAATTTTTGTTCCATAGTAGTCTAGATAATTAACCATGTCCATACATCAAATTATCAAAACAAAAAGCATAAATAACCTGTAATTAAACTAAATTTAGTAATGACTAATGAGTAAGTGATAAATGAGAGAATATGTAAAAACTTGTCAAACATAGCAGGAAAACATATACTGATCCAAAAATTCTAAGAACATCGAGGCCTTCACGCACTTTGGCCTCCGGGCCAACCGGCGGCCGCTTGGCAGCTTGGGCGCAAGCATGCAGCGGGAGCCAGTGGGCCGCAGCCTCCGGTCGATTCTCGACGGCCGGCGCGGGCGTGCGGCGGGCGCGGCCGAGTGGGGCGACGGCGGTTGGCGGAGCGGCAGTTGAATCCCTGGAGCAGCGGAGCGGCGTGGAGGCGTGGTCGAGCCAAGCGAGTAGTGACGGTGCGAGCGCGGCGCCTGCTTTGCTGCTTGCCCTAAGGCCTTAGACTAGTGAGCTGTGAGATGGGATGGGCATTGGGCCTTGTTTGCCAGACGGGCGACGACCCATTAGCGCACAGGAGCCCCATCTTCAACCTTTCGCTTGTCGGACATGTGCCGCTGCGTGCGCGGACTCCGTCGGGCATCAGCGCTGGAGGTCGGGGTCCTAGGTGTGGTGCTCGCCGGAGGGGAGGTAGGGCGGCCGCCCAACCTCGCCCTATAGGTGGCTCCGCCTCTGGGTGGCCCCCTTGGGCGTAACAGTCCTTGCGTCGCGCGGGAAGCCAAGCGGGCGCAACAACAAGCGTAGAGCAAAAGTGCCGTGGAGCACGAAGCTACGTCCATGCTCGGCTCAGCTGCTCTCTCTCTCTCTTTCTCCTTATTTCAGCTGGATGCGGTCGGTCAGCGGCAACATCACGCGGCAGCAGCATGCGGGCAGCAGGAGTACATGCCCAGACGTGGGCCATCGCTGCTGCTCCTGATGGTAACGGGCACGGCAATTTCCCCCATAAGTATACACGGTCAAATCGGAACCAGCAGCAAAGGCATGGGAAAGGAGCACACGCGGGCACAAAGTGAGAAAGCCGAACACGAGGCGGGCAATGGGCATGAGGCGTCCCGATAAGAAAATCCACGTCCCAATTTTATATATATAGTTTTCTTTTGAATTGAAACGTGGGGGAAATACTTTTCTTGTCCCGTTGAGCACGACCCCCGAAGCAGTGGAGCGCGGGGCACCCGTGAGGCCGTGACCGCGTGAGACGTGAGTGGAGCGGAGCGGAGCGTAGCGGAGCAAGGGTGGGCAAAATACCCGATACCCAATTTCCGTACCCGAATTACCCAAACCCAGACCCGAAGTACCCGAACCCGAAATACCCGATCACAATTTCGGATAGTGATTGTAAAAACCTGAAATTAGTTCGGGTAATTCGGGTAATGTTTCCCGGTACCCGAACTACCCAAAATACCCGAAATATCTCAAATATTTGCTCTTCTATTCCTAATATGAAGACATGAAGTATTTCAATGCCATATAAATATATTATTTGGTATGAATTAATGTAGATTTATGCTAACTTGATAATTTATTTGTTGGTAATTGATATGAAGACATGATGTGATTTATATGACTATTGTTTATTGCTTTAAAATGGTACTTGAATTCTTCCAAAATGGTTGTTTTTGTCAATTTCGGGTATATCGGGTAAAACCCGAACCCGAACCCGAATTATCGGGTACCCGAAATTTCGGGTAATACTTTTTCGGGGCAAAAATCGGGTAACAATTTTTAATACCCGAATTTCCAACTACCCGAATTACCCGACCCGAATTTTTCGGGTAACCCGAATGCCCACCCTTAAGCGGAGTAGTGAGTGTGAGACCCAGTGACCGGCCGCCGGTAGAAAAAGGAGACGACGACAAGGACAGCAACAAACGCCGTGGCATCCCCGACAAAATCGCTGCGGCTTCCAACCAACCTGGCGCCGTCCCGAGGCGACGCTTCCCTGTCAGCGTCGCCGTCTTCCTACCTGTCTTTGGCCCCGTGGCCCCGTCCGTCCCCGTGTGAACCCACGCCAAAGCCCAAAGCAGAGTGCAGAGTGCAGAGCAACCACCACCCCTCCTGTCCGTCTCTTGCTCCCTTTCCTCTCTACCCGCCTCCAGTCTCCACGCACACAACCACCAAGAGACAAGGGAGCGGTTGCCTTGCCTGGCGCTGATTTCCCTTTTCCCGATTCCAATCAATTAAGCATAAGCACAGGCAGCAACCGCAGCGTTTTGGCGTTTGATGATTGCGCAATCAAGCAGCGGCGCGGGGAGGCAACAAGACGCTCCACCGAAAAGGGGCCGCCTTTACAGGACGCGCGCCGCGCCTTTCCCTTGAATCTCGCCGCGCCGCGCCTCCTTTCGTTTTCCCGCCCGTCGCGACCTTCGCAATTGCAACCACAGCGAGCGACCAAGGGAGCGGAGCCTGAGGAGTCTCTGACGCGGCGCTAGCTCGTGGCGGAGGAGGAGGCCAAGAGGGCCGAGGGCCTCGCCGAAGCGCGTGCGCGTAACCCACGCCTCCGTCCGTCCGGCGACGGCGAGATGGAGGCGGCCGCCGACCCGGTGAGTTCAGCTCACCAACTCTCCTCTCCTCCCGTTTCTGTGCTTCTCCTTGGTCACCACGCCAGGGTGCAGCGCAGAAGCCAGCGATCGGTTCGTTCCTCGTTGTCTTGTTAGATTTGTTTTGGCTTGCTTCTGGATTTGGTGCGGTAGGAGCAGAGGAATATGTGTGTACAAGTGGTCCAGTTCATCTGCGTTGGTTCCATTCCATGGGCTGGCCGTGGTCCACAATTTTTTCAGCATAAGTAGGAGTACATCATTGCTTGTGGCTGGGGATGCTCAATTACCGTAACCGCTGGGCAGTGTTGGATCGGAGGTGAAGTCGCAATTGCTTAAAAGAGGAGACAATTTTTGTGTGTGCCTCTTGCTTCTAGTGGCGGCAAGTTACAGTAGCCTGTAGGACGTTGGGCGTGGTTTGGTTTTTAGTAGAAAAATCTCACCTTGTGAATTGTGATTGCAAGCTCCACACGGTTTGGAACAATAATTCTGCAAACTTTTCTTCATGTATTATTAGGTCTGCTAGCAGCTACTTTCCTTGTCATTTCCGTAGTAGGAGAATCGTTGTTTCTGACAGTTATGTGCGATTTTCTTTGAATTTGGAAGGATGAATGACTGCACTCTGCATTACTTGCTGCTATACCCTTGCTTGTTTGTGAAATCATCCCACACTAGTTAGACTAGCACTAGCTCACGTGGTTGTTTCTTTTTTTTTTTAACAGTTGGAATATGAGCTGCAGAGAGAAATCTCTGACATCTTGATTCAGAACTACGTTTGCGGTTTGCGCCACGAGTTTGAGATGAAGTTATGGGAGCATCAGAACTGCATCAGCACTCTGAACAGGAAGTGGTCGGAAAAGGTTTCTGAGATCACGGTGCTGCGAAACGAGCTTCACAATGTTTTGAGTGTTATAGTAGCTTCTGAACCTGGTACTCATCATCCTCACCAGTCCCACGGTGTTCTTGAAGATCAGATGATCATCGTGAAGACGAAAGATGATAGTGAGCCTCCAGTAATGGAGAAATCTTCTGAGTCAAGTGAGGTTATGCTTCAGATCCCAGATTTTTCCCTCCTGAAGCACATGCACAGCGAAGAAATCACGAATTTTCTCAAGACGGAATGGCTGAAACTGCGAAGACAGCACGAGTCCGAGCTTCATGAGAAGACAGAGGAGCTGTTCAGGGTGAAAAGGGAACACGCAAAAGAGAAAGCTTCGTTGCCTCTTAAGAAAGAGAGAGAGCTTGAGTTCATCAAATCGAAGTTGCTCCAGACCATTTCCAGGCTGGGTGAGATAACCTCGAGGAAAGATAATTCTTGTTTTGACGGTAATGAGAATGAGGAGATGTGCAGATTGAAGGACAGGATCCGTATGCTACTACATGATAATAATCGTCTCCGAGGTTTGCTGGCTGATAAAAAACAGGAGGTTAAGCACCTCACTTTGCAAGTATCAGATTCAAAGAGCAAAATAACCCAGTATCCACTGTCAGAGGCAAAACTGTTGGATAATTCTGAGAAGCTTAGGGCTGAACTTGAAGATTTAAAGGTTGAGAGGCACTTGAACAATTTAGTGGATTCGTCTGTATTCAAGGAAGTTTTTGATAATTATGAGAATCAGATTTATGAAATGGATCAGGAGGGATCCTTCCTCAAAGAGTTGCTTGATGAAAAAGAAGACCAGCTAAGTATTATATATGAAGATAGACAGAAGCTCAAGTATGAAAATAGTCAACTTGTATCAATTGCAGGGTCAATCATGAAGCACCATGACCAAGTTAACTTTGTTAATGACGAGCTTATGATGTTTAAGGAGAAAGTGTGCGAGCAAGAACTGCTGATTTTAGAGTCAAAGGGCGAATATAACTCCATGAAAAGGTGTTTGTATGAGGCTATGCAAGAAATCCAAGTATGCAAGCAAGAAATACTTGGGCTGACTGAAAACTTAACTTCTATGTCTATTGCTTTGAAGGAAGCCAAGGAACAGAATGCCTCACTTGATGCCACAATCCGTGAAATGAAGAAAAACCAGCACAAAGTATTGGTAGTCATTGGGGACAGACTGGGGAATTTGATCTTGCCAGTATGGAGAAGTTGTCAAAAACATATGCTGACTTTGAAAGCAGATTAGTAGAAACTATGAAAAGAAATGAAACCAGGTGTGTAAGTTAACTTACATCCTTCCACATTTCTCTGTAGTTGCTTACTTGCTTGTTTAATCTAGAACCACACGTGCTCAGTTAGGCTCGTTGACTCTTTTGAGTTTTGATAAGAGCATCCTGACAGTCCTTGTATTTTAGTCATCTGCATGTTAGTGCAAAGTAGCAACTTGGTCATATCTTTTATGTATTTCAGTATATTATTCAAACGTTCATTTTCTTTTCTAAAAAAATATGTGCAGGTTGACTAGTCTAGTTTGTCAGTTTAGCCCACTGGCGCAGCAAGTTGCTGTCTTAAGGAAAAAAGAATTCTGGTATAAGCAAATACTTGAGATTAAATGCTCAAATCTTCGGAAAGCAGAAGCAGAGGTTAGTCTTGTTTTGAAGTTTTTTTCTTTATTATTATAAGCTGCTACTGCTAGGCTACATCGACCACAGTACTCCTGCACAAAAAATAGATAGAATGATAAGTTCATGACGTATTAAATTCCAAAGGAGGACATCTGATTTATTTTCTTATTCTAATTCAGGTTGATATACTTGGCGATGAGGTTGACACTCTTCTAACTGTTCTGGGAAAAATCTATATTGCACTTGATCATTATTCACCAGTTTTGAAGCATTACCCTGGGGTAAGATAAATACTCCATAAAAGAATACGTCTCTGGCTATTGAGATTTAACAGGACATAACCTTTTCTGCTATGCTTCCAGGTTACAGAAATTTTGATGCTTGTGCAGAAGGTGTTGAAAGGAGAAAGCATTGAACACCTAGCCACTATGGGAAAATCCTGACAGATTTCTTGTCCATACAAACAGTTGCTCAAGATCCTAAGAAGAGTTAGAACAATGTGCTGTGGGAAAATATTTACACGGACTTACAGCAAAGAAACTTGCTAGCTTAGAGTATTTTGTGCAGTCAAAGTAGCCATGACTCCAATTAAAAGGATACGAAGCCATGACTGTTGAATTTGTAGAGTAACCAGTTTTCAGAATTGCTAGCTTCATTTGTATTAGTGTGCAGTTATAGTTGAGTTCAGACTAGAAATTCGATAGGTTGATTCAATGATGGTAGCTTTACATACATGTATTCGGGTTGTATAAATGTGTAATGGTTGTAGGTTTAGGTTGCATGATGATGGTTTGGTGATAATTATTTCAAGGAGCATAGCTTCTTGTAGTCATATGGAGTATTGTATGCTTGTAGCGGGTAGGGAAAATGTACTTGTAACAGTTGCATTCCTTTGGTTGCAGTAAAATATACATTTTTTGAGAATTACACAGTACAATGAAGATTCTTTGTTTGATGGAAGGAGGTATTGACATGAACATGCCCTGGCTGATAGATTGCAAGTGTCTACGGTTTTTCATTTGAACATTACACACTAACATTTTCCCCCCAGAACGTAAAGAACAAAATTATTATACTTGTTCCAGATGAACATTAGCTTGGAACACTGACTTTGAGCTAGAAATGTAACTCGTCCTCTCACCGACATTATAATTTAGAAATCAGAAATTCTTGCGCTTTCTGCTTCTGCTGATCTTTGCATCAAGTACACACACGGACTCTCTCTCTCTCTCTCTCTCTCTCTCTCTGTATCTCACACACACACATGTAGAGGACTTGGACTAGGGGTATATATTATGTATACATTGATTGACTGATTCGTTGGCAGAGATTGGGAGGTTTACTGTGGTGCAAGTAAGCAGTATCTGACTGCTGGGCTCCAAGCCACAAGATCCATGGTATGTATTCTGCTTGGCCGGCTGGAGGAAAGAGAAGGAAGAGACGCACGCAACTACAAGTGCATCGCCAAGGGCTACGAGTACGGCAATGCGGCATCGTGTCCCTGCACCCGCACTGGCACTGTATCTGCCACTGCCTGCCGCATACCCAACACCAGCTGCTGACCGAGAGGCAGAGACAGAGAGAGGCTCAGCAGTACAGCTGGCGGCTGATGAAAATCTCTCAACTTTAGTGTCTCCTGATGATGCATGAGATGAGTCAAGGGGGGAAAACACTGATGTGTCCGAATGTCTTTGAAGAAAAGATAGAGTGCGCGCTCAAACTAAAATCCGACACACGATTTGGCAGAAGTTCGCCGCCAAATCAATAAATCAAGGTATTGTTAGCAACCGATACAGAACAGGTTCGTAAAAACAAAAAAAACAAAAAACCGATACAGAACATAGTTGGGGAGGAGGAGACAGAGCCTAGACAAGGTCAGATTTCCTTGGAGAAGAAGATGTTTACTTCATACGCACATCATCCAAGCTGTCTTACAAGAGCCGCTGGCTCCCCCTTTAACCGTGCGCAGGCGGTGAGCACATTCTACAGGCGTCAGGCGTTGTTGCTCCACTCTGGGCCGTAGTAGCGCTTGTTCAGTCTTCTGCTTCTAGGATCCTACGAGACAGACGGCCCAACCCTGGCGCCATGTTCTGAATGTCTGAATCGCGCGACACACTTGAGGTCCTGACAGTTATCACTTTTTTCTTCTTGAAAAGAAAGATTTTATTTCATCCCAAGATCAGTACATGAAGTTGATACATGGCCTTGGGACAACCTCCCCCAGCCTCTGTCTAAGGACAGTTATCACTTATGATAAAAGATAATAATTGTGGAATGGTTATCGTCTATTATGCATGTAATGAGAACATGTGTACATCACAGTTGTTGTGTGACTTGTAGGTCGAGAGTTTGACTCAATAAAAATCTCACAAAAAAAGGTCGCCCGCTTTGCTATTTGATAGCTGGGGTTCATCCGTTCATGGTTTGGTTTTTGCATAAGGTCATTCGCTGCCTTCCTAATAAAATACTCCTATCTCAAGGGACACTTTCCCTAAGGTCAAGTTTTTTTTAAATTTTTTTATGCATGTAATATGCTGATCTAGTTGCAAAAATCCCTCCCCTCTACTTTACCACCTTGCTCTACACCTAGTGCAAAACATTTGTATTGTTTTGACCCTGGTTAATCAATCAATAAGGATTTCATGTGGGGACAAAGTGTCCCATCTCTTCCCTTGACCTTTCAAAAAAAAATCGTTCCTTTTTATGGTAATAACTCTAATCACTGTTTTTCTGTTACAGTATAGCTACAACATTTAATATAAGATTATGAAAGCACGTGTAATGATACTGGGATTTAGCTTACTAGAAACCCATATGGGTGAGACTTAAAAAGAGAAGTTAAGCAAGATACTTTGGAGGTATGCAAATTCCAAGAGTAGAGAAATAGAACTGAATATAAATCCTTGTATATATTTTAATTATCCAAAGTTGTCAAACCAGCTACATGGTAAAAGATTACGATTTTGCTTATATCTACTTAATATTCTCTCCTTCTCAAAATATACATCTCAATTTTTGAGAAATAAATTTTCTTTTTAAAGTTTGAATAACTTATAGAAAATAGCATCAACATTTGTATATCTAAATAAGTTTATGAATATATATACCACAATTAATTTAATATTATTTATTATACATCATAAATATTATTATTATTTTTACGTATTTAGTTAAACTTAAAAAGTTTGGCTCCTCAAAAAGTGAGATGTGCAGTTACATAATATACAAATTCCAGATATATGAGGTAAAGTTTGGATCTAGAGCTAAACTCAAGACTAAATAGGACACCAATGTAACCAAAATTGCAAATAGAGAAGCCCGTGTTTGAAGTACCGAAAAAATGGCTGAGTCTGGCAAAACGTGACACTTATTTCTTTGGGCCTCAAATATACAAATTTCTCCTACTAACCACAATTTACAAAATGATTGATAATTTTAACTTGTTTTTTTTTTTCAAATTTTAGCTATTAGCTTTTCTCATAAATACATGAACAAACAATTACAAAGTATATGGTGAGATTATAGTAATAAGATGAAAATAATAATTTATTTTGATTTTTTTCAAATAAAAATAATGATTGCCAAAAGCCAGTCACTAGGGTTGGTAAAAGGCCAAGAAGTAATAATTTTAAGGAAAAAAAGGTAAAAGGAAAATAAACATGTTTGGCATGAATGATTTTCTTGTTGAAGAAAGAAGCCAAGTGCCAGTTCACCACCACTTTTGCAGTCTCCAACTCCACCGACCACCGGCCACACGTTCTCCTCCATCTCCATCTCCTCCTGGACGGACACCACGCGCCCGAGCGACGCTTCCGCTTCGCTTCTGGTTTCCGGGTACCGATTTCTTCATCCAATCCGCCCCTCTTTGATCCGCTTCGATTTCTCGGAATCTCCCAGTTCGTGCGGTCGCTCTCCTCGTAGCAATATACTGCACGTCTCCTCGTAGCAAAAGACTGCAGTGTTCATGGTTGGATGCCTAGACGTTGTTGGTGCCAGATTGTTTCTTGGTGATGGGTGGATGCCTGGATGGTGGTGCCAGATCGAATGGCCGTCGTACGGGACCGCTGTCGCACTGTCCGCGAGTGGGCGGGACTAGTCTGTAGTTAGTCTGATTCATTCACTTTGATTCAATCACTCGAGTTTATTAGGAGGAGTATTGCAAAAATGGAAAAAAAAAGTTCTTTGGGCGTCATGGAACGATCTGATAACTGTGCGGGGGACGGAATTCTGATTATGGGTGCGTTTGTGTTCTTCAGTCACGGGAATTGATGATCAAAATTGGGAGCTCCTGATTTTAGCCGGCTTGTTACATTCTAGTGATAAATGTTAACGGTTTATCTTTACTACCCTTTCTCATGCTATTAGTCTAGGTGAATGAGAATGTGTGCAGGCATCATATTATTAGATAACATGAAAGCATATTCAGAATTGCATTCTGTAGAGTTCAAGACTTCAAATGTCAGGAAAATGTGTCGCACTTGTTGGCATCAGACATGTGCAGACAGTCTGACATGCTCATCTGTTGTTTGTCACTGCGTCATGCCATCCTTCCTTAAGGAGCAATGTATATGTATTATTCAGTTTGCTCAAGGCATGGAAATATGGTTTTGCAGAGGCTTCAAAGCACCAACTGTGAACCAATAAACAGAAAAATACTTGCTTATTGATTTGATATAGCATTTCTACTGTTTACCGCTTTGTTTAGGCATATTATAATATATGTTCTCCATAGATAAAACATGTTGGAAGATTACTCTCAGCCTCAAATTATGTTCTCTCTCAAGACCTCTGCTAAGATTTTGACCTGTGTATTGAATTTTGCTCCTTTTCAGATTGTCCAGCTAAAGACGCCGTATTTTACAATCCAAGCTTCTTTGGGAAGCCCCTGAAAAAGAACCAAGTTGGACTCGCGAAGGTGGATAGCTGGTCCAATAGGGCTGGCTTTAGACGATCAATCACGGCTCCAAGGATAGGATCCCATATTACACTTCGAAGGGGAAGACAATGTGCCCAGTGCTTTCCTAAGTTTCTACTTGCATCCCCTTCTTTTCACGGTGGTCGTGGTGCCCTCCCATCTGCGGGGGGGCATCCTTCCGATTTGACCTACCTTGCTGGTGGTGGTGCTGCTGAAGCCTGAATTAGGATTGTTAGTATTGTAGATATTCAGATAGTATTACATAAACTAAACATCATAACTATGGTGTCGGCCACCAAGGTAGAAGGTGAATATTCGTTTCTGAGCAAGAACTCTCATCTGGATCAATCTGAAGGTAAGGAATAGTTTCTTTCAAATGGTTTTTATCTCATTTATTACGAATTTTCCGTTTTTTGCCTGTTCTTCTCTGTAGTAAAGTTCTCTATTACATGAGTTGGATCAATTAGTCATGTTACAGTTTCAGTTCATAATATGTGCCTGGTTGATTCTTGAATAGGTTGGTTTGGATAAGACATTAAAACACCTAGACAATTTTGTAGAACCAAATCAGCTATTCTCGCTGGTATTTGCATTTAGAATAACAAGTATATATTCATTTTTTTTGTGTAATGCTAGTCCTAAACTCCTCATTGCATCTTCAGGTGTGAAGATACATCTATATCAATTCGGTGCAGAACACAGAAATGAGAAACTTACAAGCTTTGCATGCTCTGTACAGGATGGCCCAAGTTTGCTTGATATGTTGCTTCTTTCTCAGGTTTTGTAATTTCAAGAGTTGCAAAATTTTGTGAATTCTCAAAGCAATGTTTTAATCCATGATTTCTTTGCACCAGTGGGATAATTTTGCCTGGAAGGGCTGTTTGGACTATGATGTTACTGCTTGCCAACTTAAGGTTATCAAACCTTTTCTTTTCATTTCTTCCATTGTTGAGAGTTTAGTCAACTCCTTAAATGGTGTCCATTTGTTCACATCAGTTTGCAGTGCGCAACATCGAGTTGCTTTCTAACATGTGTTGATAGTTAACACTTTCTACATGTACAACATCTTCCTCACCCCAGTACCCACCCCAGACGCAGAATAGCAGTGTTCTGGCTAGTGGTCACATCAACATAGTGGCATGGAAGCAGCCTAATATCTCTGCAACTCTGCCAGACATTCACTCCCCCATATGTTGGAATTATCTTTCTCTTATGCTTGTAATGTCATTGTGCTTTACAATTGCTCAAATTGCCAGTACTTAACATTGCCTATGGTGGTGGCTGTTAAGAGAGATTATCCACAATTGTTCACATATTTCTATAAGCAATAAGGCACATATATTGGCATCTAAGGCCAAAATCTTGACTAGATGGCCTATTTGAGAATCCTATAATTTACCAAACCTATGGTCACAAGCCAGCAGTTGAGTTTGTGGGCGGATAGGATGGGGAAAGGGTGTGTTGGCTGTCAGGGGGTTTGTGATCTACTATTATCATTGATAATTATGAAATTTAAATGGTACTAATATATTTCCCTTTCAAAAAATATGACTGCTCCGTCGACCCTATTTACAATACGGTGGTCCTAAGTTTGTTTGGAATCATCAAATTTGAACTGCTGTACAGGTCATTGGAGGTGGAAGAAATTTTGTGGGTCAGCTGAACAATAAATGGAATCCAATTTCACTGAAGGAATATGACAAGTTCTTTGAGTCCTTTGCATGCTTGAAGCCAAATAGTATGAAGAGTAATGATGGATTGCTCCTGGGCATTGCACAAGGAGAAAATGATAGACCTGAGGTTGCTCCTTCAGCATCGCCACCGAAGGATGGA
This sequence comes from Saccharum hybrid cultivar R570, assembly GCA_038087645.1. Taxonomy (NCBI): domain Eukaryota; kingdom Viridiplantae; phylum Streptophyta; class Magnoliopsida; order Poales; family Poaceae; genus Saccharum; species Saccharum hybrid cultivar. The sequence goes on along the minus strand of JAQSUU010000671.1, from coordinate 2,256,741 downwards.
CTACATGTTATTGCAAATGTATGTTCCAGTGTTGCTACAAATATCTGCCTACCCTCCCTTGCTCCATGGTAGTTGGTATCTGCATTTTGCTTGTTCCCTTCTGATGGACATTTTTCTCCCTGAAGCCATATCCTGTTGAATATGGTCATATCTTCTTGGTCCCAAGTGCAATCAATCAACTATCTTGCTACTGGGACACAAGGATGATTGGACTGGCTACAAAGATTTCCTCTGAAGTAAATAATGAAGCATTCAGGGTTTTCTTTGACAGCGGAACATCTGTAGTGTCAGGTCACATGATTTTTCAGGTAATGTTTACCTATTTCCAGTGCCTATCCTCCAACTTATTTCATCTATATGTTTTGAGGTAATTGTTGTCCTATTTGGCAGTATGAACTCATCAATTACCATTAAACCATCGTTATGCAGTTTATATACCACAATGAGTCGTTACAGTGTACCTCAATGTAACACCCAAATTTTAGAGATAATGAAATTTGAATAAACTAGATAACAATTAATGGCAAATTAAAATTTTAAAAACTATTTGGTGATGCATTCATGCTGTTGCATTTATTTTATTTTGTGGTGTGGATATATTTGTTTTATTTGATTTGGTTTAGGAAAATTTGATTTGAAAATGTGTTTGGAAAATTAGAAAAGAAAAGAAACAAAAGAAAAAAAAGAAACAACTTACCTTCTTACCTGATTGGCCCGGCGGCCCAGCTGACCGATGGCCCGAGTTCTTCTCCGCGTCTGCGACCGCGTGGGCCGGCCCAGCAGACGAGCAGCCCAGCTCGGCCCGAGTCCAGCAGCCGCGCCTTTCCCTCCTTTCTGTGTCACTGGCGGGTGGGGGCCACTTGTCAGTCGTCTTCTCCCTTTCGAATCGTAACCGAGCCGAACTCCAGGAAGCAGCCGCCGGTCCTTGCCGTGATAACAGGGGACTCCTACCCGAATACGGTGTTTTGGAGCTACAAATAAGAAGCCGTGACCCTCTTCTTTCCGTTTTTCCATCTAAAAACCGAGCCTAACCACGTGAAACCGAGCATAAGAGTTTGGGGAAACCTAGAAGTTTCGATTGCTCGTCGTCGGAGCTTGCGGGTTGGTTTGAGTTCTTCTTCTTCGCTTTGGTGAGTTCGCCATCTCCTTCTCTTCCTCTCCATGCTTTTCTTTTGAATTGTAGTGCTTTGAATTGCGTGTTTGCGAAGCTCCAGTGAGTCGGCAATGGCGCCGCCGCCCTTCCCGAGCCGCGTTCCCTCCTCGGACCGTCGTAGCCTTCCTAAACCACGTAGATAAGTTCGAGTGGACCTTCTCTTTCGATTGGTGTCGGTTGCGGGGTGAATCGTGGTCGGAAAAGGTGGAGCCGGAGCTCTCCGGCGGGGTTTTGGGGCCGGCCATGGTGGCCACCGGCCGGACCTGGGGAAGAAGGAATCGGTTGATCACTGTAACGTTGCTGATGAACCCGAGCCGCCCGATCTCAGATCAACGATCAGGATTAGAACATACCTTTTCGATGACAGTTTTGCAAATAAGCCCTTATAATTAATGCTGACTCAACCCGCGGTCCAAAGCGCGTTTACAAACTTTTGTTTTCTCTATTTGAAAGCGTACTTTGGTTCGGTTATGTAGAAATACGTTTTCGCGTTGTGAAAGCGTATTCTTTTCCGGTTTATTCAAAAATACGTTTCCAGGAAATTACAGTTTTGCCACTAGAATTGTTTTGGTCATAAAATCTTCGTTTTAACTCCGATTTGATCCGTTCAAGTTGCGTTAGGTTCGTATTTGCGAACTCTACATGTTAGTGTAGCTGCACAGTAGGTTTGAAAGATTTAATTTTTGAGTTTATATTAAAGTAATTATTTATCTATAGGAAATCTTAGAAAAATCATAACTTTCACGTTTTAATTCCGAATTTCGTGATCTTTACGTCTGTGTGATCGTAGTAACGTGTAGAATAATTTTATAAGCTTTTCAAACTGTTTATCTACTGTTGGTTAGGTTTTCTACCTTCAAGATTCGATGTTAGGTTTAATCTATTGTTTTACTAAAGAAAATCTCGTTTAATTCATAATTTATTTGTTTTAATTCCGAATTAGTCCGTTCAAATTGCAATGGATTTATAATAACATAAACTACATATTAGTATTCATGATTTCCTTATCAAAATCTTTAGAATTTCATGGTTTGAATCATATCTTAAATAACAATTATGTAACCGAGTTTTGTAAATAAAATATGATTTGTTTTACTTTAGTTTTATAATTTGAATCTAAATTTGACTTAAATTATAATCTCTATAAAATATCTTATATATGTTTTTATACCATTAAGAAACATGAAGCTAATAGTTTTATGGGTAAATCTATTGGTAGTTGTATCTTTTCAACCATAGCTTCGATTAGCGTGCTTTTCGTGACTTTGTGTTCGCAGCGATGCCTAGAATCGTGTTTCAAACTCTTTTACTTATTTTTATATGATTGGTGTACTGTTCTAATATGGATCTATTGTTTGCTTCGTGTATGATTGCATTTGGATGCTTGTGTGGTGTTCTATGATAATGTCCAGTCGGTGAGCTTTATGTGTTGATCGAGAAGGAATACAGTTGAAGTTTTGGACTAGAAGAAGCATCAGAGTTTAAGGCAAGTATAACATGGGACCATCCTTGTTACCTATTCACTGAAATTATTATACATATGCATGTGTCTTCCTTGACAACCATAGAGATTATAACTTAGCTATTGATATCTTGTTTCCTTGTCACCTATGGGTTATGCATTTGGGTAGCTACTGCTAGTGCTTAATTATGAACAATGATCTTGTAATTTGACTGATGGATTATGCAACCAACCATTAAGATGATTTTACTACTGTTGAAAAGGGGGCTAGAGCATGTGGGTTATTTTGATGCTCTAGTTACTCTCCGTAAGGACTTACCTGTAAGTGATAACCGGGATTGACAGTACAGCTGTGAGGGCTATATGGCTCTGGCTCTAGTTGTTCAAGAGACCTTTTCTAGCTTGTTAGAGGTTACCTTAAATGGCGTAAGAATGGCTTGCCACGTTGGGTGTAGTGCGAGCCCCTGGCCTAGTGTGTATAGGCTGCGGTTGTTGTGCCACAGGGAAGGGGGTTCTACATCTGCCTGCCGAGTGAATCTAATGGCCCTAACTTGTTAGACGAACTTTTGAATGGCTTTATATGGTCTCTGATGTTTTGGGCCTTGCAAACCCATGCATTTGGAAATCATGACTCACAGTGAAAGTGTACACCTCTGCGCAGAGTTAAAAACTGGTATACTAGCCGTGCTCACGGATACGAGCGGCCTTGGGGATTCTTACAGAATAGTTGATCACCATTGTTATATCATGCTTAATTATTGTTGATTATTATTATGCTCATGTTAATGCTATTCATTATCCTTATTACAATTGATCATTGATTCATTAATGGGATTTGGATTACCTTGATGCTACTCAATTGCTAATTATATGATGATTAAAAGCTAAACGCAGTTAAACAGTGTCTAGCCTTTTTGAGCCTCATGAACCCTGTGTTATACTTGTTGAGTTCGACATGGACTCACTCTTGCTATTTCCCCAACACTCCAGTGTATAGTAAGATGCTACTCGGAAAAAGGACAAAGGTGTAGTGGAGTTTCCAGAAGACTAGTAGAGGTGCTAGGCATATGTTACCCCCAGTCAGCCGTCCCTGAGAAGAATGGAGCCTGAAGTTTAGTCACCGTTCCGCGATACTCTGATGTAAGTGTTAATATAGCTATGTATACGTTATATAATAACATTGTTTCTGATATTTTTTTCATTCTGGCATATGTGTGGACTTTCTGGGCACACATATGATTAGCCTGGTTTTGCTCTTTAGAAAACCGGGTGTGACAGAGTGGTATCAGAGCGGTGTTGACTGTAGGACGTATGCCAAGTAGCACTGGACGTATTCTAAAACTTATTTTACGATAAAACTGTTTTGTCATCCCTTGACTCATTGATTTTGACTATTCCTCTTCCTTGTCCTGTTGTATCCTCTCCTTGGTAGCTTCCTTTGAGCTAATATTTCTTACTCCCTTGGAATTTGTTTTACGTTGCTTTTACTAAAAGTTTTCTGATCTTACCTGGTTCAAAGATTTGATGGCCTTTCATCATCCATACTTTTCCCATAGGATGACCACCATTGTTGAAGAAGCACGTGTAGTACCGATGATGTGATGTGTGCTTGTTTTGCTTGATGTGTTGCTTGTGTGTTGTTCTTGTTCTCGTGTTTCAAAGGTAGACCCGGAAGGTATAAGTCTTAAGAAGTAGCTCGATCTATGTTAAGTGGGGTAGTGACATCTTGTATCTTACTTATCTTTCAATCGATCCTAATTCATGCCATTTTCTCTTACACCGTTCCTGTCTACCCTTGGTTGTCATGCTACCTTATTAATCTCATCTTAATGGATGATCAACACATGAAGGACTTATCATTAGCAGCAAGCTTTAGAGAAAGTGTTGCCTTCAATGACATCGTCAGGTGAAACAAGATCTTTGTTAAGTGGGGTAGCATCTGCTATCAACAACAGTAAGTCCTGAATATCTCAAGCGACGAGGCATGAGGAGGCATGAAGAACTAAAGATCAAACTTTATCTTTCTTGTCATCTTTTGGCTATCCTTGATTCATGTCTTATATCTCATCAACACAAAGCAAAGAAGCATGAAGACTTGAAGATTAGTGTTATCTATCTCTCTAGTGTCTTTGAATCTCGTTTCTATCTTATCCTGTCTTTTTAGAGCAGTATGTCTTCCTTAGCTTATACCTGTATTTTTGGATGCCCAAAAATCGTGGATAAATTCTAGACAATAGTAGACTTCAATATCTTTCTCTGACCGTAAGAACCACCCTGATATCTATTATGGTTTGGGATTTATGAAAATCACAAGGCGACGCATCTGTGCTGTCAGCAATCTGGAATAGTTTCTATTGTGCACAGTTTTCGACTACCTTAACTGCAGAATCTGGAGAAGAATTCTATAAGGAAGTTGTAGTAAATTTGATAAGCTTTCCAACGGTATAAGCTACAATATCATCGGATTCGTAGAACTCGAATTATAACTGTATTTCTGCACTGTCATTTTTCTGCTCGCGAGGAAGTACAAGTTACTTGTTCTTGGATATGCTCATGAGTCTCTTTGAGATGATAGAAGGACATGATGGTAGTTATCACTCAGAAACAAATGCAATCTATCCATTGGTGTTCTCCAATTGATCTCTTCTTAAGGGGTTTGCCGAACTAAAAGACGATACAAGATGAAGGTTTATAGGTTCTGTTTCATCACCTGGAAGCATCAACTAGCTACATGGTTGTAAAGTCACTATCGAGCGCAAGTATCTTTTCTCGGGGTTGGTAACCTGTTAGAACATCTACAAGAATCATAAGGGTCTAAAGGACACCTTTACAAAGTTGGTTTTGAGCTTGTGGCATCATCATTGCATAAGAGTTACTGAAGGAAAAAGAACTTAAGGAGCAGGCTTATAAGGAGATTGACCAATTAAGGGCGGAGTTAGGTCGTCCCAAGATTTATTAGAAGCTTAACTAGGTAATAGGAACGATAGTAGTTGCGAGTCAATTTTAAGTTGGATTGTTTTGAGAGTCAGTTTGTGGTGTGAACAATTGTGTGATTGATGGATTGTTAACGTGATAATGTGTGATTTGGATCTTTGTAATGTGTGCTGGAGCTTTGTAGACAGGCCTACAAGTTCCATGGTTAAGAATAATTAAGTTTGATCAAAATATATTAGTTGGTTATGAGGTAAACATAGTTCTGTCCTTTGCTGATTTTTGGATCAGTCTGGGATGTTTTAGGAATAACTCAAAATCCGTTCATGAGAAATTTAAGAAATTTTACTGGGAATAATTAGACTTCTATATCTTTCCAATCCCGCAAGAATCACTCTAATATCTATTAAGAGCTAAGAGATATACCTGTTTCAAGTTGGAGTTACTGCACAGTCTGGAAATCTGAAACAGTTTCGGTTAAGTTCAGTTTTTGGCCAATTATTTGACAGATTCAGAAAAAGTGTTGTGAATAAAAGTTGTAGATAATTTTGTAAGCTTTCCAACCATATAAAGATCATCTGAATTGGACGTCTGTAGCTCGAGATATGACAGTTTTACTGAGTTACTGAAATTGGAATTTGCCCAAAGAAATCAGATTTTGCTTATCTATTGAATTGGAAACCACCTACTGATGCTAGCGAGATTCGCAGTTTCTTGGATTTAGCTGGATATTACAGATGGTTCATTGAAGGGTTTTCTAAACGTGCTAAACCTATGACATCTCTGTTAGAGAAGAATGCCAAGTTTGTGTGGTCAGATAAATGTCAAGCTAGTTTTGAGGAATTGAAGAAGAGGTTGACTACAGCGCCTGTTTTGGTTTTGCCAGATTTGAGTAAGAAGTTTTCTATTTATTGTGATGCTTCTCGTCAAGGTTTGAGATGTGTTCTTATTCAAGAAGGCAGAGTTGTGGCTTATGCATCTAGGCAGTTGAGAAAGCATGAGTTGAATTATCCTACACATGATTTGGAGTTAGCAGCTGTAGTGCATGCTTTAAAGATTTGGAGACATTATTTGATTGGACATAAGAGTGATATATACACTGATCATAAGAGTTTGAAGTATATTTTCACTCAGTCAGATCTGAATTTGAGGCAACGCAGATGGTTAGAGTTGATTAAGGATTATGATATTGAGATACACTATCATCCTGGTAAGGCTAAAAAAAAAGTAGCTGATGCTCTTAGTAGGAAAAGTTATGCCAATGAGATACAGACATTGTCTATGACTAGTGAGTTATGTGCTGAATTTGAATATTTGAATTTAGGAATTGTTACTAATACAATGGAATTAGTGATAGAGCCTACTTTAGAGTAAGAAATTTACAAGGGTCAGTTAAAGGATGAGAAACTGAAGGAGATAGCAGAAGATATAGTGATTGGTAAGTCACCAAGGCTTTCGGATGGATGATAATGGAATTTTGTGGTTTGGAAAGAGGCTGTGTGTACCTGAGGATCAAACTGTTAGATAGGCAATTCTTCGCGAAGCTCATGAGTCAGCTTATTCTATTCATCCTGGTAGTACTAAGATGTATTTGGATCTGAAACAGAAATATTGGTGGGTTGGATTAAAGCGAGATGTGGCTGAGTATGTGGCATTGTGTGATACTTGTCAGAGGGTGAAAGCAGAGCATCAGAGACCTGCTGGATTGTTGCAACCAATGAAGATTCCTGAATGGAAGTGGGAAGAAGTTGGTATGGACTTTATAGTGGGGTTACCTCGTACTCAGAAAGGTTATGACTCTATTTGGGTGATAGTAGATCGATTAACCAAAGTTGCTCATTTTATACCAGTTAAGATTACTTACCATGGACCAAAATTAGCGGAGTTGTATATGGAAAGAATAGTATGTTTGCATGGAGTTCCAAAAAAGATGGTATCTGATCGTGGATCGCAGTTTACGTCGCACTTTTGAAAAGTTGTACATGAATCATTGGGAACAAAATTGAATTTTAGTACGGCATATCATCCACAGACAGATGGGCAGACTGAAAGGACCAACCAGGTATTAGAGGATATGTTGAGAGCTTGTGCATTGCAATATGGAACTAGTTGGGATAAGAGTTTGCCTTATGCAGAATTCTCTTACAATAACAGTTATCAACAGAGTCTTAAGATGGCACCGTTTGAAGCTTTGTATGGACGTAAGTGTAGAACTCCATTGTTTTGGGATCAGACAGGTGAATCTCAGGTGTTTGGTACAGATGTTCTTAGAAACGCAGAAGATCAAGTGCGAGTGATTCGTGAGAATTTGAGAGTAGCACAATCTCGTCAGAAGAGTTATGCTGATAATAGGAGAAGAGATCTAGTTTTTGAGGTAGGTGATTATGTCTATTTGAAGGTGTCACCTATAAGAAGTGTGAAGAGGTTTAACATGAAGGGTAAACTAGCACCAAGGTATGTTGGACCATTTAAAGTTATTACTAGATGTGGGGAAGTTGCTTATCAGTTGGAGTTGCCTGAAAATTTATCTGGAGTACATGATGTGTTTTATGTTTTGCAACTTAAGAAGTGTTTGCGTGTGCCAGAGGAGCAGATACCTTTAGAAGAATTGACTGTTAAGGAGGATCTTACATATGAAGAGTTTCCGATCAAGGTTTTAGAGACTGCTGAGAGAGTTACTCGAAGTCGGGTTATTAAAATGTGCAAAGTGCAGTGAAATCGATATTCAGAGGCAGAAGCAACTTGGGAAAGAGAGGATGAAATGAGGAAATCATATCCGCAGTTGTTTGAGTAAGCAGTCCAATCTCGAGGACGAGATTCTTTTAAGGGGGTAGAGTTTGTAACACCCAAATTTTAGAGATAATGAAATTTGAATAAACTAGATAACAATTAATGGCAAATTAAAATTTTAAAAACTATTTGGTGATGCATTCATGCTGTTGCATTTATTTTATTTTGTGGTGTGGATATATTTGTTTTATTTGATTTGGTTTAGGAAAATTTGATTTGAAAATGTGTTTGGAAAATTAGAAAAGAAAAGAAACAAAAGAAAAAAAAAGAAACAACTTACCTTCTTACCTGATTGGCCCGGCGGCCCAGCTGACCGATGGCCCGAGTTCTTCTCCGCGTCTGCGACCGCGTGGGCCGGCCCAGCAGACGAGCAGCCCAGCTCGGCCCGAGTCCAGCAGCCGCGCCTTTCCCTCCTTTCTGTGTCACTGGCGGGTGGGGGCCACTTGTCAGTCGTCTTCTCCCTTTCGAATCGTAACCGAGCCGAACTCCAGGAAGCAGCCACCGGTCCTTGCCGTGATAACAGGGGACTCCTACCCGAATACGGTGTTTTGGAGCTACAAATAAGAAGCCGTGACCCTCTTCTTTCCGTTTTTCCATCTAAAAACCGAGCCTAACCACGTGAAACCGAGCATAAGAGTTTGGGGAAACCTAGAAGTTTCGATTGCTCGTCGTCGGAGCTTGCGGGTTGGTTTGAGTTCTTCTTCTTCGCTTTGGTGAGTTCGCCATCTCCTTCTCTTCCTCTCCATGCTTTTCTTTTGAATTGTAGTGCTTTGAATCGCGTGTTTGCGAAGCTCCAGTGAGTCGGCAATGGCGCCGCCGCCCTTCCCGAGCCGCGTTCCCTCCTCGGACCGTCGTAGCCTTCCTAAACCACGTAGATAAGTTCGAGTGGACCTTCTCTTTCGATTGGTGTCGGTTGCGGGGTGAATCGTGGTCGGAAAAGGTGGAGCCGGAGCTCTCCGGCGGGGTTTTGGGGCCGGCCATGGTGGCCACCGGCCGGACCTGGGGAAGAAGGAATCGGTTGATCACTGTAACGTTGCTGATGAACCCGAGCCGCCCGATCTCAGATCAACGATCAGGATTAGAACATACCTTTTCGATGACAGTTTTGCAAATAAGCCCTTATAATTAATGCTGACTCAACCCGCGGTCCAAAGCGCGTTTACAAACTTTTGTTTTCTCTATTTGAAAGCGTACTTTGGTTCGGTTATGTAGAAATACGTTTTCGCGTTGTGAAAGCGTATTCTTTTCCGGTTTATTCAAAAATACGTTTCCAGGAAATTACAGTTTTGCCACTAGAATTGTTTTGGTCATAAAATCTTCGTTTTAACTCCGATTTGATCCGTTCAAGTTGCGTTAGGTTCGTATTTGCGAACTCTACATGTTAGTGTAGCTGCACAGTAGGTTTGAAAGATTTAATTTTTGAGTTTATATTAAAGTAATTATTTATCTATAGGAAATCTTAGAAAAATCATAACTTTCACGTTTTAATTCCGAATTTCGTGATCTTTACGTCTGTGTGATCGTAGTAACGTGTAGAATAATTTTATAAGCTTTTCAAACTGTTTATCTACTGTTGGTTAGGTTTTCTACCTTCAAGATTCGATGTTAGGTTTAATCTATTGTTTTACTAAAGAAAATCTCGTTTAATTCATAATTTATTTGTTTTAATTCCGAATTAGTCCGTTCAAATTGCAATGGATTTATAATAACATAAACTACATATTAGTATTCATGATTTCCTTATCAAAATCTTTAGAATTTCATGGTTTGAATCATATCTTAAATAACAATTATGTAACCGAGTTTTGTAAATAAAATATGATTTGTTTTACTTTAGTTTTATAATTTGAATCTAAATTTGACTTAAATTATAATCTCTATAAAATATCTTATATATGTTTTTATACCATTAAGAAACATGAAGCTAATAGTTTTATGGGTAAATCTATTGGTAGTTGTATCTTTTCAACCATAGCTTCGATTAGCGTGCTTTTCGTGACTTTGTGTTCGCAGCGATGCCTAGAATCGTGTTTCAAACTCTTTTACTTATTTTTATATGATTGGTGTACTGTTCTAATATGGATCTATTGTTTGCTTCGTGTATGATTGCATTTGGATGCTTGTGTGGTGTTCTATGATAATGTCCAGTCGGTGAGCTTTATGTGTTGATCGAGAAGGAATACAGTTTGAAGTTTTGGACTAGAAGAAGCATCAGAGTTTAAGGCAAGTATAACATGGGACCATCCTTGTTACCTATTCACTGAAATTATTATACATATGCATGTGTCTTCCTTGACAACCATAGAGATTATAACTTAGCTATTGATATCTTGTTTCCTTGTCACCTATGGGTTATGCATTTGGGTAGCTACTGCTAGTGCTTAATTATGAACAATGATCTTGTAATTTGACTGATGGATTATGCAACCAACCATTAAGATGATTTTACTACTGTTGAAAAGGGGGCTAGAGCATGTGGGTTATTTTGATGCTCTAGTTACTCTCCGTAAGGACTTACCTGTAAGTGATAACCGGGATTGACAGTACAGCTGTGAGGGCTATATGGCTCTGGCTCTAGTTGTTCAAGAGACCTTTTCTAGCTTGTTAGAGGTTACCTTAAATGGCGTAAGAATGGCTTGCCACGTTGGGTGTAGTGCGAGCCCCTGGCCTAGTGTGTATAGGCTGCGGTTGTTGTGCCACAGGGAAGGGGGTTCTACATCTGCCTGCCGAGTGAATCTAATGGCCCTAACTTGTTAGACGAACTTTTGAATGGCTTTATATGGTCTCTGATGTTTTGGGCCTTGCAAACCCATGCATTTGGAAATCATGACTCACAGTGAAAGTGTACACCTCTGCGCAGAGTTAAAAACTGGTATACTAGCCGTGCTCACGGATACGAGCGGCCTTGGGGATTCTTACAGAATAGTTGATCACCATTGTTATATCATGCTTAATTATTGTTGATTATTATTATGCTCATGTTAATGCTATTCATTATCCTTATTACAATTGATCATTGATTCATTAATGGGATTTGGATTACCTTGATGCTACTCAATTGCTAATTATATGATGATTAAAAGCTAAACGCAGTTAAACAGTGTCTAGCCTTTTTGAGCCTCATGAACCCTGTGTTATACTTGTTGAGTTCGACATGGACTCACTCTTGCTATTTCCCCAACACTCCAGTGTATAGTAAGATGCTACTCGGAAAAAGGACAAAGGTGTAGTGGAGTTTCCAGAAGACTAGTAGAGGTGCTAGGCATATGTTACCCCCAGTCAGCCGTCCCTGAGAAGAATGGAGCCTGAAGTTTAGTCACCGTTCCGCGATACTCTGATGTAAGTGTTAATATAGCTATGTATACGTTATATAATAACATTGTTTCTGATATTTTTTTCATTCTGGCATATGTGTGGACTTCCTGGGCACACATATGTATTCCCTTTTTTGCTTGTATTCTTCTTCTTTTTGGCCATGTGTAAAGTTCATAAGGTAGATTGGGCATATATTTGAGCAATGGTTCTAATATTCTATTATAATAAATTACCTCTGAGTAGACAAGTTCTCTGTAGTAAGCTTTGTTTAGATGGTAGAATCACCTGTTTGGCTTCTTATAGTAGATGGTTGAGGAGAATCCAGTGTCATGTTTTGTCTAATCTTGCAGGCATGTTACTTTGCAATCCCTTTACCAGTGGAGTCTGCCTCCACTTTCACGGTATATGATAGAAAGGTCAGATCAGACATTATTGTGTCTGAAACAGTTGACTACCCCCTAAAAGCTCTTGTGTTCACCAGCAGCAACCTAAAAACACTTGTCAGTGTTCTCAGTGAAATATCCTTTTCTCTGCATGACAATGCTACTGCATACAGCCTGCTGATTTCCAACAATGGCACAAAGGCTTTCTTGTTTCCACAGGTAAAATCTATTAAACCTTTTCTTCGATTTATAGACAATATTATTTCAGCAACCATGGCATGGAAACACGTGAATATCTAATATTTGGTTTATAAGGTGAAAAATCTGGTTACTGGCTGCTGTCTGTCTGCTTGGGAGTGTGGCGGCTACTTTGTTTACCAAACCAAGTTTGGTTTTGATAATGCTTCTGAGACTGAAATCTCCAACAGAATGGGCTCCGTTTCACTTGAGGATAGCACCTTTGAAGATCTGAAACATCTTTGTTGTACTATTGCAGACAATCTTGTTATGTAAGCTCATGCAGAATGTTACTGCATGATAAATAGTCTCTGTTAACAGCTTCATATGTTTTTAAGTTCAGCTGGTTGTCCATATATAGTGTGGAAACTTTGACTTAACATCTGGATTGATCAATAAAGCTTGCTGTTTTTAACATGGATCAATTGTGTGTAGCACTCTGCTGGTTGTGGAGGACACAGTGATCTGGATTTATTCACAATGTTTTTTTTGACAGGTTTTTGCGTGATTACTTACATTGTTGCAAATGTGCATGCTCTCATCAAACACAGTAAAGTGTAGATCTGGTCGTCCCATTCTGAGTTAGGGGGTGTTCGGTTCAGCGAGTTAAAGTTTAGTCCGTGTCACATCAGATTTTGACCGGGGTTGACCAGGGGTTTTCGGATACTAATTAAAAAACAAATTATATATTCGGTGGATAATCCGCGAGACGAATTTATTAAGCCTAATGAATCTGTCATTAACACATTTTGTTACTATAGCAATTAGTGCTAATCATAGACTAATTATGCTTAAAAAAATCGTCTCGCAAATTATCCTCACCCTATATTTTTAGTTTCCTAAATAGTCTATATTTAGTACTCCATTCATGTGTCCGAACATTTGATGTGATGGGGACTAAAATTTAGTCCTGAGAACCAAACAGGGCCTTAAAAGATGCTGAATTGCCTGAACCACAGTTGAATAATGCAGTATGCATATCTTTGCTGATGAGTTTTTCCTTTCAACAATGCTGGTGTTTTCTTTTAAATGTGTATTTGGCACCAGCAACTTGCGTAAGCATGGTCCGGACAACAGTATGGATATGACGAATTGGTCCTAAAACCACTAAAAAGGTGAACTTGAAACATCGATTCTACTGCAATTTATACTTTAAACCACCACACTTGTAGCACAACGATAGTGCACACAGAACAATATATCTCACTAGATGGGAATTGAGTCGAAATCCACAAGTATTGGCAAAAGGATTATTGATTGATTCAAAGATCTTAGTAGCCACATCACATCACAACCTTGCTCTTATTCATAAGCAAGTCACCGTTGCAGTTCAGATGACTGTGTTCAGTCGCATTCTTTGGTGCAGAAGCAGAAGGACCTGAAGATGAGGAAGCCACACTTCCCCCTGGTGGCGCCCTCGCCGATGCAGTGCTTGCTGCATGTTTTGCTGCTACACAGGAGCAGCATCCGGTATGTATCGCTTGACCACTCGTCACACGCTTCCTTATTCCCACAGCCTGCAGTAGAGAGCAAAAATATTACTAAATAAAAACTTTTTACCATCATGAATTACAACTTATTAATTTCATTTGCCACCAAGAAAGAATCAGATAGCTTGGAAGCAATTAATCTTGTTCTATGACATTGGAGTGTAAAGCTTTCGATGTGCTATAAAATTTAGCCCTCTTTGTCTAAGGATGGACTTACTTGGATCCAAGAGGAGTGTCATGACCAGCAGGCTGAGGCACAATGCTAATGTCATCTTCAGAGTTGCCATATCTAGAAGAAACCTTCTAGGTATCAGCCTAATATATGAAAATTCTTCTTATAGCCTGAATACCATGCTTTCCATTTGTCTCCAAGGTAAATAGAGAACAAAGAAAAGGGAGGGCTGATGATGCAGATATCCTCAACATGGAATGCATTCTGAAACCCGACAAATTTCAGTTAGCACCATTTAGTAGGAAGCCTCATGATGCTTGCTCCACGCATGGAGCTTCAGACGAAGCTGATGTGTTGCATGGGACAAAGATGCTGCCATGTTCATGTATCATTCCATTCAGTTTCACTTGGCACACATGAAAAAGTATAAAAAAGGTATAGGAACAAGACAAGGGAAACAGAAGACTTACGTGAGGTAGGCAGGCAAGGCTCCTGTCATTCACTTGCAGAGAGCTCAGAGCCGCATTCTGATAATTCAATGATTGATGATCACTGGATGTACATGAATTGCTGTTGCATTATTATCAAGATCACAAGGTAATTTGGTTGGTAAAACCTTTGGCTCGAAGCATCACTCCTGTATGGGTATGGCAATCAGGATTGCATATGCATCAGGACATAAAGCCGACCTCTTTCAGTTGACAAGTTGTTGAATTCATCTAGCACAAGAAGGCTCCATAGCTGTGGAAGAAACCAAATTGGCAGAAATTCAAAAAAAGATATTCTGATCTTTGGCCTTGCACCAAGCAGCGTAGAAAACTGATTTCAATCTCTCCAGTAAGCATCTATTCCCCTCTAAAGAAACATCTTAAGGGCATGTTTGGATGCCCATGTATTCACCTCAATCCATGTGTGTTGGAGTGGTTTGGTGGATTTATGAGCATCCAAACAAGGCCTAACATGTCACAGGAGCCCATGGAAGCTGCATAGCCATCTCTTCCTCCACCGACCACCACCAGAACAAAGGATCCTACACCAACCCAAGGCCAACAACGGCTGAGCAGCAGCATCCGGGGAAACATTTCCACTCTTTCAGCAATATTTAAGAATATACCTTCATAATAAAATAGAACCATGTTATTTTTTACATGTAAAAAGTCTCACAAGTGTTTAGTCAGTCATTCTTCAACAATTATTTTTCAGTTTTTGTTTGATACTTGAGAAAAATATTATGGTTTCAGAATTGTGTCTGCTATTTGGAAATTCAGTGATCAAAACTAAATGTTTTTTTTACTTGTTCAAAAAAAACTAAATGTTCTTTTGGCTGCCCACCTTTGAGCGTTCTAGTCATTGAGATGTTGGAAAAGAAAACAATTTGCATTCTAGCATATACAACAACTTTCATATTATCTTGTACTTTTATTCTGTGATACTGGCATTGGTTTTGCCCTTCCGTTAAAAAGAAAAGAATTGACATATTATTATTTTGGTTATGGCTCCAATGGAGATTCTTTGCAAAATAAATAGTAGCACGACAGTGCTAGTGTATTCTCCTGTTTCTACGTAATCAAAATTGGATTGCCTGGAAGTAGTGAGGAACACATACAGACAATACACTCAGTCAGTTAAGCAAGTTGACAAGTGCATCTAAGAAGAATACAAATCACCACGTTGGAGCAGCAGATCAGTCCTATGTTCAGAAAAGATATAAGAATAGTAGAGTTCAGGACTAATAAATATTAGAGCTAAGAACCAATAAGAAGTTTCAGAGTTAATAGCAAAGTGATGCAATTTTTTTTTGCAGCAGTACCTCAGGTCCTCAAGTCAACATTGAAATAATTGAAGCAGGTTTTACAAGCTGAGAGCATTACTTAAGTGCTAGATCACTTGAGAATCAAAGCAATCCTCTGCCAACGAATTTTATGCATTAGTGGATTGCAGGGAAATGAGTATATACAATTATGTTCAACATAAACAGAGCATACTTTTCAAAATGTGGTTGTTACCTTGTCTAGAGGGCTAGAAGTAGAGCCAATCATTTTTTCTCAGATACAAGAGACATGGGAAGACTGGAACCATTTATTGCTGAACTGGCTTTCGTAAGAGTGCAAACCATTGTCTAGAAAAAAGAAAGCATACATTCAATAAATCTTCTGAGATTCAGAACAGCAAGGCAGGAGTACATTAAACATATTCACCTGATCGAAAACATATTTAGGTTATTGTTACACATGAAACAAAAGGCATTAATAAGTGCATAAATAAGTGGATCAAGCATCAAATAAGCAAATGTTCTGATATGTAAATAGCTGTATGAGACTACAGAGGTGATTTTACAGTCACATACCAGTTTGATTTATAGGGTGGAAGGCATGTGCAGAGATTCATATACATTATTATAATTCAAAATTGTGAATAGATAGAGAGAGAATTCAGCGGACAGAATAATACACAATATGAAGAAATGCCCTGCACAGCAGATGGAAACAAGTAGGTTACCCAGAAGAAAACATCAATTGTGGCCAAACAAACGAAACAAGAATGACTGGGTTTTATGAGGGATAGGGAGAAGCAAGGGAAATTGGTGGGTGGGAAGTTCCACCTCTTTGTTACCTTGGGTTTGTCAGGCTCTCACTATTGGAATGATATTTATCAACTCGCGGCACTGCCTCCTTAGCTCCTCGCTTTCACTTAAATGGACATCTATTTCACGCAGCAAACTTGGAAGGTCATCCACCTCAGGTAGCGATCGGATGGTTGGGCATCTTTTGATCACTAATTTTTGTAGTGAATCTGGGAGGCAATCCTTGGGCAGTGACTGGATATTTGGACAACTGATGATACTCAACTCTTCCAGTGAGCTTGGGAGGACATCATTGGGTAGTATCTCGATTGCTTCACACCACGATATGTGTAACTTCTTGAGGTTGGGAAGTCTATGCAGCCGTTCGGGTAGGGACTGCAGGTTGTTCCAGAAATGAAATATGATATCCTTGAGGGAGTTGACAAACAGAAGGGCCTCTTGCTCCTCCGTGAAGTGCTCCACCTTATTATACCAATAAATTCCCAATTTGGTGAGCGAGGAAAAGAGCAGGCTATGACGAATGGCTGCAGCAGTGAATCCAGCCACATCATCTATTTCGAGCTTCTGCAGTTTGGAGGAACAGGATGGAATCTCCTGTTCATGCACCTGTGAGGGATCGGAATCAACAGAGAAATTGGGCGTTTCGATGACAGATAGTTCGGTGAGATGGCCATGGGTGAGGAGAGAGAACAATCCCTCGCATCTTAAATCTCTACAACTGGATAAGGATAAACTTGTGAGAGCGGTGAGGTTTGATACAGGCACCAGCGTATCCATGCCCACCGCTCCGAAAATACGAAGGTGCTCCACGGAGTTGGGGAAAGGGAAAGAAGAAGAGAACGATGAAGATGAGTAGGAGGACAGGAACTTGGGGCAACGGATCATTTTCAGCCGTCGGAGGGAGGTTAGACCTTGGAGCCCTCCTCCTCCCCCCAGTTCGTCCATCTTGGTTGCTGTCATGTGGATTGAAGCGGAGGAGGCTCAGCTCTGTGCAGTCGCTGATCTCCAGTGTTAAAGATATAGATTGACTCGGCTTGTGTTGTTATCATGTATCTAGACGTGTGGTGTATTCTTAAGGTGGTTAGCATGTTGTTGATAAGATAGAACATGTATAGCCAGTTAGTTGGTAAGACTCATTGTAATCTAATCTTGTAAGCCACGTGAGGGGCTGTTCCTCACCTATATTAACACACAACCGAGAGATCCCGAGAGTTATCTCGTTCCCTCATACTTTATATGGTATCGAGCTTTTTTTCTCCTCACGGAGTAGATCCCAATGGCCACTCCCAACACTGCCGCCGCCGGCTCCCCGACTTTCACCTTCGGCTTCCTCCCACCAATCTATGAGAAACTCACTCGCGGCAACTGCAATATGTGGTTCGCTCAGGTTTCCTCCACCATCAAAGGCGCGCAGTTTGGCAAGTACATCAGCCCTAATGCAGTTCCTCCGGCGGCGTACATTGATGGCGCCGTCGACGCCACCACCGGCAAGCAGGGCGAGCCCCAGTCCAACCCCGCGTACGAGACGTGGGTCACCCAGGACCAGCGGGTCCTCAGCTACCTCTTCTTGTCGCTGTCCAAGGAGGTGTTCTCCCAAGTCTCCTCGGCCACCACTGCCTCCGAGCTTTGGGCGGCGATCCAGGCGCACCATGCCAGCCAGTCACGCGCCCAGATCATATCCACTCGCATGGCCCTCGCTACGGCATCAAAGGGGGCCTCCTCCATTGCCGATTACTTTGGCAAGATGAAAGGGCTGGCGGACGACATGGCTGCGGCTAGGAAGAAGCTAGATGACGACGACCTCACCACCTACATCCTTACTGGTCTCGATGAAGACTTCGACAACGTCGTCATGTCCATTGCCACCAGGGTTGAACCCATCACCATCTTGGAGCTGTATGCGCAACTCATCACTCATGAGGAGCACAAGGGGCTTAACCCGGCGAACAACGGTGGCCACTCCACCAAGAACGGACGCTCCGGCTCTTCCTCCAACAAGTCCCGTGGCCGTGGTGGTGGCCGTGGGGTTTGTGGCAGTGGCGGTGGAGGCCGCGGTCGTGGAGGCAACAGCAATGGGGGAGCATCCATGGCCGCAGCTTCCAGCCGAGCGTCTTCTGCCAGATCTGTGGCAAGGAGGGGCATCCCGCACATCGCTGCTACAAGCGCTTCGATTCCAACTACAATGGTCCGCCGTAGAAGAGTGCGTCGTCTGCCACTTCCAGTTCGTATGGTGTCGATACAAACTGGTATATGGACTCCGGCGCCACTGATCACATCACAGGCGAGATGGAAACGTCTGACTATGCGCAACAAGTATCATGGTGGTGACCAGATTCATGCTGCCGACGGCACAGGTATGGAGATCGCTAATGTTGGTCATAGCATTTTATGTTCCCCTAGTAGATCTCCCCATCTTAATAATATACTTCATGTCCCTCAAGTGTATAAAAGTCTTTGTTCCGTAAATCGACTTGCCAAAGATAATAATGTATATCTTGAATTTCATCCCGATCAATTCTTGATTAAGGAACAGGGGACGAGGAGAATCCTCCACAGAGGCAGATGTAAAGGAGGGCTCTACCCGTTGCAATCTTCATCATCGTCGTCTCCATCAAATAAGCAAGCTCTTGGCGCCGCCAAGTTCCCTATGTCCCTGTGGCATCATCGCTTGGGTCATGCTTCTTCACGCATTGTTAAGCAAGTCCTAGATCGCCATAGGCTGCCTTTTTTCATGATTCAAATAATGATAGAGTGTGTGATGCTTGCCAACAAGGCAAGAGTCGTCAATTGCCATATCCCAAGTCCACAAGTGTGTCGGCTAGTCCTATGGATCTAGTCTTTTTAGATGTATGGGGTCCTGCTCCTAGTTCTATTGGACGATATTCATACTATGTTAGTTTTATTGATGATCATAGCAAATTTACTTGGCTTTATTTATTGCGGCACAAGTCTGAAGTTTTCTCTATTTTTCATGAATTTCAAAACCTTATTGAAAGGCAATTTGGTCGCAAGATACAAGCCATCCAAACTGATTGGGGTGGGGAGTATCAAGCTTTGCACTCCTTTTTCAAGCATGTAGGCA
The DNA here is from genome assembly GCA_038087645.1 of Saccharum hybrid cultivar R570. Classification (NCBI taxonomy): domain Eukaryota; kingdom Viridiplantae; phylum Streptophyta; class Magnoliopsida; order Poales; family Poaceae; genus Saccharum; species Saccharum hybrid cultivar. The sequence goes on along the minus strand of JAQSUU010000671.1, from coordinate 2,237,142 downwards.
TCACTCACCAAGTATCCTGTCCCCATGCTCACCAGCAGAACGGCTCTGCCGAGCGCAAACATCGTCACATAGTTGAAATGGCTCTCACTCTTCTTGCTCATGCATCTATGCCATTAAAATTTTGGGACGAGGCAGTTTCTACTGCGGTCTATCTTATCAATAGACTTCCCTCTAAGGTTCTTGCGGATGAATCTCCTTTTGAAAAGTTGTTCAATCAAAAACCTAACTACAATTTTCTTCCCACTTTTGGGTGCGCTGTATGGCCGCATCTCAGGCCTTACAATTCTTAGAAACTAGCCTTCCGTTCCAAGCAATGTGTTTTCATTGTCTATAGTTCTCTTCACAAAGGCTATAAATGCCTTGATCCCAAGGATGGGCGCGTGTATATCTCTCGTGATGTGGTGTTTGATGAGCATGTCTTTCCCTTTGCATCTCTTCATCCCAATGCCGGTGCGCGACTCCGCAAAGAAATTGAGCTTTTACCTGATCTTTTTCCTTCACCCTCTACTAGCCTCGGGAACGTAAATTTGCTACACCAACATATGCCTTCTCCTGCCTCCACTAATAGGTCTTCGAGCTGTCTTGATGTTGTAGAGAATGCAGAAAAAATTCCCAACTCAAATGGTGAAGAAACACGACGTCTTGCCACCATAGTGCCGGGACATTTCATGTGCTCCCCGGTCGGAGGTAGCGCGCACCTCGAGGCTGATTCGCCTGCGCTGGTTCCGTCAGGCGCCGTCGGAGCATCATCATCGGCAGCGGCACCCACCGACCCTTTGTCACCCGACCGCTGCAGGGACCTGACTGCTGGCTCTGGATTTTCTACGCCCTCGTTCGCGCCTCACGTCCCTCCACAGCCATACGTCGTGCCACAGCCGGATCCCACCGGGGGGACAGCTGCACCGACCGAGATCCTCTCCTCCGGATCCACTGCGGTTGCTGCTCCTGCGATTGTTCCTGCGGCTCCTACTCCTCAGCACCCGTCCACACGCCTTTCTCAAGGTATTTCAAAACCCAAGTCACGTACTGATGGTACTGTTCGCTGGTGTATACATGCCAAGGTCCCAATAGGTGAACCAACGACGGTGGATGAGGCTCTGGGTCATAAGCATTGGGTCACGGCTATGGATGCATAATACCAAGCGTTGATGAAAAATAAAACATGGCATCTTGTACCACGTCCCAAAGGGAAAAATGTTGTTGGGTGCAAGTGGGTCTATAAGATCAAACGCAAGGAAGATGGGACTGTTGATCGTTACAAGGCACGATTAATAGCAAAAGGATTCAAGCAACAATATGGCATAGATTATGAAGAGACGTTTAGCCCTGTTGTCAAGGCTGCAACCATTCGACTTGTTCTCTCTATTGTTGTGTCCAAGGGGTGGTCACTTCGACAACTTGATGTACAAAATGCTTTCCTCCATGGTTTATTGGAAGAGGAGGTCTACATGCAACAGCCCCCAGGGTATGCAGATCCTACTCACCCTACATACGTTTGCAAACTTGATAAAGCACTTTATGGTTTAAAACAGGCTCCACGAGCTTGGTATGCTAGATTGTGTCAAAGATTGGAATCACTTGGTTTTGTGGCATCAAAGGCAGACACTTCGCTATTTTTCTATAATCGTGGTGGATACAACATGTTTGTGCTCGTCTATGTTGATGATATCATCGTTGCTAGCTCCTCCTCTTAGGCAACCGAGGCACTTCTTAAGGACCTAAAGCGTGATTTTGCTCTCAAGGACTTGGGCAATTTGCATTATTTCTTGGGAATTGAGGTCAAACACGTACCTGATGGACTTGTGCTCTCTCAAGGGCGATATGCAGCTGATGTTCTGTCCCGCTCAGGTATGGATAAAGCAAAGGCAGTTGATACGCCTCTTTCCTCTACAGAAAAGCTTAGTCTCACTGCTGGTGATTCACTTGGTTCTGATGATTCAACACGGTATAGAAGTGTGGTTGGTGCTTTGCAGTACCTCACTCTTACCCGGCCTGATATCTCCTTTGCCGTCAACAAAGTATGTCAATATCTTCATGCCCCGACCACAGTACATTGGAGTGCTGTCAAGAGAATTTTGCGGTATGTGAGCGGTACCATCAAGCTTGAACTCTACACTAGTCAGTGCATTCTCTGATGCCGATTGGGCAGGGTGTGTGGATGACCGCCGATCTACAGGTGGCTTTGCTGTCTTTCTAGGTAACAACCTTATCTCTTGGATGGCCAGGAAGCAAGCAACTGTCTCACGATCTAGCACTGAGGCTGAGTACAAGGCATTAGCTAATGCGACTGTTGAGATGATGTGGGTGCAAAAATTGTTGAAAGAGTTGCGCATTCAGCATCCTTCCGCAGCGAGGTTATAGTGTGACAACCTTGGTGCCAAGTACTTGTCAGCAAATCCTATCTTTCATGCTCAAACAAAACATATAGAGATTGATTTTCATTTTGTTCGTGAACGGGTGGCAAACAAGTTGCTAGATATTCGGTTTATAAACTCTGTAGATCAACTTGCTGATGGTTTCACCAAAGCAGTACCAGCTGTCAAGATGAAGCAATTTACAAGCAATCTTGGCCTTGTTAGTGGCTAAGATTGAGGGGGAGTGTTAAAGATATAGATTGACTCGGCTTGTGTTGTTATCATGTATCTAGACGTGTGGTGTATTCTCAAGGTTGTTAGCATGTTGTTGATAAGATAGAGCATGTATAGCCAGTTAGTTGGCAACAACCTTGACTCATTGTAATCTAATCTTGTAAGCCACGCGAGGGGCTGTTCTTCACCTATATTAACACGCAGCCGAGAGACCCCGAGGGTTATCTCGTTCCCTCATACTTTATATCCAGCTCCTGCAGTTGGGGAGGCAAAAGCAACAGGCTGTCGTCCTCTGCTCTTGTTCCTGCTGCTGCTCCACTTCGTTAGCTGAAGATGATGGCCCGGGTGTACCTGTTGCCCGCTGCCCCTTCACATTCACGGCCAGACCTGTTACCTTCTCACATTCGCACAGCAGCAGATCTGAGAGCTTCGGCGCAAGTAGGTAAATAGCTGGGTTAAATCTTTCCCACTGGCATTCCACTTGTCGATTTGCAACGATTCAACTGGAAAGGCATGGCTGTCAGCTTCAACAAATGGAAAGGCATTACTCAAACAAGATATCACCAGGGTCCTTAGGGATGATAGCATTTGTAAGTAATGCAGTGGCGGGGGTTCACTGCTTTGTATGCTCAACTCCTTCAGTCTAGTAAGATTATGAAAAGCTAGCACATTCCAAAACATGCTATCATTTGTATCCATATTTCCCTCAATTGTCAAACCATATTCAGAATTGTCAGTTTTTCCACAAACCAATTTATCAAGACATGAACTTCCAGTTCCTTCTATATTAATGAAGCAGGGAGTTTCAGTCCAACGAACAGGAGGAAATGACGATAGCTGTGGACAATTTCTAATCTCGAGCTCAAAGAGTCTGGTAGGAAATAAATTTACATTTACCTCTTTGCCTTGTTGACAACAACCAAAATGTTGAAATGACAACTCCACAAGTTGAGGGCAATCCTTAATGATAAGCACTTCCAAATAAGGAAATAATTGACAGGGGGCATGTACAGCCCATGTTTTCAACCCTGACAAGTGTACAAGTTCTAGCCTCCTCAAATTTCCGAACCTCTTCTCAGGGATATTGATTGAGATTTTCTCACGTGGCACATTTACTAACCACAAATCTCCTATAGGTGGAAATGTTTTCCAAGCTACATCAGCTAGACAAAGAGATTTCAGACTACTGAGTGAGAGGTTCATACCCAGCCATGAAGGGCAAGTGCCTCCTCTGTGCCCTATAATGGATAACTTTTGAAGATTGCGACTTGGCTTAAGCCTTTCAAGAACATGTTCTTCAAGCGCAAAATCATTGGTAGACCAATGAATATTCCAACGTAGTATCAACTCATGTAGGTGGCTTTTTAGCATCAATTTTGCTTCATCTGCTTCTTCCGGTGCCTCAACATTTTCAAGACTATCAATGCATAGTGATCCATAGAGCTCTTCCAAATGTCCTATCTGCCTTAATTCAAAACCTTGATTATCTTGTTCGACCACAAATCTTCTCAACTCTTGTAATGATTTTAGTTTCCCAACCTCAGTGATGCTAGAGTGTATTGTATCATCTTGAACAAGAAGATGACGCAATGGAGGATCTGGCCGGGACAGGGCGAGGAGAAGCTGTTGGTGTCCCATTTATAGAAGAGAGACAATGAAGGGCGGTTGGGGATTTGTGGCCAGGGACCATCAAGGTGAAGCGGTCATAGCAGGAGCAGGCCGGATTGCAGCTGTACCGGACGTGCTGACTGCTGAAGCATCCTCTTGCGCCAAAGCCCTGCAGGCGACATAGGGTTCAAAATTTCGGCGAAATTTCGGCTGAATTTCGCGAAATTCGGTAATTTCGGTGGTGGCCGAAAGAAAACTCCGAAATTTTGTAGTACTCTAATACATGTGATGTATAACTCTAGACTTGTATTTTTCTATTGATTATATTGTATATTCTTCTACTCAATAGATGTGTAGTCATAAATCATACTAATATTTATTTAGATCTAAACTAACATACTTCATGTCCTAATCTCTAAAAAAATTTCGGCTGAATTTCACGAAATTCGGTAATTTCGGTGGTGACCGAAATTTTTGCGATAACGAAATTAAAATCCTTGCAACAGACTTTGGTATTTCTCGGATTCAATTGGAAATGGATTCTTCGATCCTAAAGCAGGCTCTTCTCACGCCATCGTTGGACATGGCGGCTAGCGGGTTGTTGATTAGGGATATTCGAGATCTTCTTCATGAACATTTTATTTGTAATGATATCATTCTTATTCCTAGAACTTGTAACTCAGTAGCGCATGAGCTAGCAAGGTTAGGGATGAGTTGGGACCCGGGTGAGTCTTGTATCTGGACAAGCCCCCTCCCAGAATGTGTAAAATGTTTGGTGACTCGCAATTCTGTCGAGTCTTCGGTTTCAATAACAAGGCCATAGCGCCAGGTTAGATGTTTCAAAAAAAAACATGTATACTTGCGTTGGTTTTTTTGGAACTATGGTACATTTTTTTATCACATATTTCATTAACATGTCTAATACAGATATTTATCTTGGTTCACATTAAAAAAAACTTTACACAAAAAATTCACATGTTTGCCGCCGTTTGCCTTTGACATTTGTACAGTATATTTCATATACTTGGCGGTGCAACCGGCGATGGAAAGCTTGCGTACAGGAAAGCAGGTTCAGTGTCGAATTCCGCCACGCATAGCTGCTCAACCAGCAAGGTCTGGAGCTCCACCGTGAAATAGTGTGCGTTTGTTTTTGGCCTCATCTCTTCTGGAGAGCACCTCCAAGCCCAGTACTCGTCCCGTGGAATCCCTTGTAGGAGTGCGTAGCCCTGATCAGCCGCACCACCAAAAAACCACTCATAAGAGTCGAGCAAGGTGACTACATCATCGTGTCGCCATTGCCAGCTATCATTTGCACTGCAGAAGGCCTTGCTGTAGAGGTGTAACGTGTTGCCACGAAGAACCAACAAGCCAATCCTGTCTTCTTCAGCTGCCTTCACAACAATCTTGAATTCATTCTGATTGATTCTGGACGGGAGGCGAACGACGGAGAATTTCATCTCGTTCATGTCAAGCATGAGCATATCTTTCTGGTAAGAATCCACATCCACCCAGTAGAAGCAGCCGTGGGCATAGTGGCGCTCCATGGAGGAGAGGTCTTGCAGAGGTTTATAGTTTGCATCGCTAAGAGACGCCACACCACACCATTTTCCGGTGACCGAGGAGTAGATGAAGGTCTGAAGCACATCGTTGTATTCCATGTCTGTGGACAGCACAGTGCACATCACCCGGAACGACAAATCATCCTCGTTGTCGGCGGCCGGAGCGAGGAAAGGGTCGAACTCGCAGTTGCCGTCGCAACAGCTGCAACGGTGCTGCACTGTACACGTACAGGCCATGATGTCGGCGGGGATGGGAGGGATCTGAACATGCTTGCGGTGCAAGGGGTCGTAGAGCACTAGGTTCGAGAAGGACAAGCAGGTGGCGTCGTCATCGTCGCTGTCGCTCCGGCTCAGGCAGAGGAGGACACGGCCGTCACGGGCGTCGCGTGGACGTGCCAACAATGCTCGGTCGGGTCTGCAGGGACAGGGAGAAAGGAGGAGGAGAAGCCAGCGGCTCGTGCGATGGCGCGAGCTGCCTGTGCGGTGCGGCGCGGCGGCGCGGCTGGGTAGAAATAGAGTGCCCTGCTGGCACTGCAGAGACGGCTGCTGAGCAATCCGAGGACGGGCCGGCGGTGCATGGACCTGAAGCGGCGGAGGAAACGGCTGTCGGAGACGACACGGCGGAAGGCAGCGCAGGCAGCGGAGGCGCGGACGACGTCGGCCGCATCGTCGAGGCGGAGGAAGATGTCCTCCACGAGATCAACGGGGAGGTCCGTCGCCGAGGCCATCGCGCGGACGTCGATCTGTAACTCTGGATCGGCGGCCCAGGCGAGAATAGATTGAATTGAAATAGCCCATGCATGCCTGTAATTTGTAACCGCACGTCAAGGCTGCTGAAAGCCTGAAACTAGGTAAGAATAGATGTTGGAAACGGAAACAAACAAAATAAAGGATAGTTCGATGCCTATCTATCTATCTATGATTTCTTTTCGGATTAGGATTCTTGTGACCATACGGCGCATGTAAATCGTCTCAAACACTCCTTAATGAAACATGTGCCACTGCACGCTTTTGGAAAAAAAAATTGTTCCAAACAGACACTATCTTTGCTGTGTTCTATTCTACCATCATGAGCTGGTCACCTTTGCACGTCGCAAAAGAAAAAAAAAAAGAGAAAGAGCTGGTAACCTTTTGCTGGACGATGGAGTGGCTGGGGTCGAGGAAGGGGATATGTGAGCTGCCGAGATGGTATGTAAATCAGTACTAAAAAAAAAGGTTTGTTGCAACGGCTCTTTTAGGGGTAGCTAATGATGGAGTCGCCGCTACAGTGGTGTGTTCGGGTCCCAACAGAGCGACAGTCCCTACAAATCAAACAGTAGGGGCGGCTGGTGATACAGTAGGGGCAGCTAGTGATACGAGCCGCCCCTACAAATGGGTCGATTTGTAGGGGTAACTAAATCACTAGCCGCCCCTACTGTTTGATTTGTAGGGGCGGCGGCTATTACCAGCTGCGCCCCTACTGTTGTGATTTATAGGGACGGCTTCATCACCAGTCGCCCCTACAAATGCCCGACGTATAAAGGCTACAACCCCCTTCTTCCTCCTCGGATAAGTCATTCCTACCCAAGAAAAAAAGGAAGGGGCCTTGGGCTACCTCCCAAAAATTGCTCATTTGAGGGGGGGGAGTTTTGATCTCAAATCCTATAGTGGGGAGGTTGTAGAAGGTAAAAAAATGCTATTCCAAACATTTATTTGAAGTTTTAATGGTTGGTTAGTGAGTAATTAGAGCTTTGCTTTTCTCTCTCTTCTATAGTGCTTGAGCTATGTATGAAGCAAATTAGACCCTAGTTTTAAAAATACTAGAGTAAATTAGTTAGAGAAATAAGATTACACCCTTTATTAGTCGATCTTGCTTGATTTTAGTGGATTATTAGTAAATTTCATGGATGTTTCATGTACATCTAGATCTAGATCTAGGGTTTGAATTTTTTTATTAATTTCATTTTTGAAAAATTTTGTTTAGCGAAATGGGGCTAAGTTTGTATGAAGGTTAGTGGGTAAATATTAATTTTTGCTAATTGTTGTCTTCGAAATTGTTTATTATAATTAATAAAATGTATATTTTTAATTAGTTATGGATATAAATAGGTCATTAATTAATTATTCTCTAGCATGGTGTTTTATATGCATCATATAATTATATTTGATTTATATATATACATATGAATATATAATTATTCTCAAGTAATTATTAATTTGTGTCGGTGTTTTTGGAACCGACCGACTAGTGAATTTGTTTTGCGCGTCTAGGCTCGAATGGTAAGCTCGGAGAACACAAGGGTTTATACTGGTTCGGGCTAAATGTCCCTACGTCTAGTCCTTATGTTACCATCTTTGTTTGCAGTAGGGGTTACAAACGGATGAAAGAGAGAAGAGCTCCCAAGTCTCTGTGAGTGAAATGCGTGTGAAGTGGAGTTGAAGTGCCTTGTCTAGCTTTGCATGCGAGGGTGTTAAGTTTTCTCCCTTGCCCTTCGTTGGGCGTCCTGCCTCCCCTTTTATAGTCGAAGGGGAGGACAGGTTACATGCGGGAGAGAACAGGAGCTCCCAGAATCGCGTCGTTCTTCTCCTTCCCATGCGGTTCCATCGCTCCTGTAGGTGATGATGAGGATGGTTTGTCATTATGTCCCTATCCGTTATTGTTGCCGCACGCATGCGTCGTCGACCGGTCGAGGCGTCCCATCCCGCCCCCAGCAGGCAGCAAGGTCAGCGGGCCTTGCTGACGAAAACCATCATTGGGTAGGGGCAGCATGGTCAGCGACTGGCTTCGTGGGGAGTCAGGCGCGTGCGCAATCATTCGCACGAGGGCAGCGTGGTCAGCAGGCACGGCTAGCGAAAGCCATGATTGGGCAGCACAGTGTCACCCCATTTGGCACCGTGGGCGGTGTGGAGGCTTAGGCATGGCCTGTCGTGGCAGCGGGCTGCGTCGAAGTGTGCCCAGTCCCTTCCCGATGGCAATGATATGATTGTGAGCCCACGCCTCCACGTGCGTAATGATTGCGGTCAACGTGGGGCCCCATGGGAGTCGTGCTTCCATCCGAGGCCGATTTTGCGCCATCAGAGTCAGGCGAGGCGGAGATTCCTCCTTCTGTGGGGTCGGCTGAGGTGGAGCCCACGCCTCGGGGGTCGGATGAGTCCAAGGCCTCACCCCAGGGGTCGGGCGAGGCGGGAGTCCCCTCCACAGGGTCGGACGATGCGGGGTCCATCTTCTTGGGGTCGGACGAGATGGAAACCTCGCCCTAAGGGTCGGGCGAGGCGGACTTCCCCTTTGAAGGGTCGGATAGTACCGTTTTGTCGTCCTTAACCGTCGTCCGGGTTAATGTTGATGCCTACTAACCCTTTGTCCTTAGACACCGCGATATTTATCCTCGACAATTTGATTCCTTTATATATCTATAGTATATATAATTATTCTCAAGTATATATAATTAGTCCTTTAATTTATTTTCTTTAGTTGTTGTCCTAAAAGATGGAGTATAGGAACTCTTCGATGTTTGCATGGTTCGTTAAGGTTCAAGGCAAGTTTCCGTGAAGAGGTGGATAAATTTATTGAAGCCATAGAGAAGCATGCAGCGACGTTGACAGAAAATAAGGATACAATTATTTGTCCCTGTAAAGATTGCAACAACCTTATCGCATGGATAGATGTGACTATCATTAGATCACATTTGATTATGCGAGGATTTGTTAAGGACTACAAAGGGTGGATTCATCATGGTAAAACATTTGTTGTTAACGACGACGATGATCAAGAAGACAACGCCGAAACCCTAGAATACCTGTCCCAGTACTCAGAAAAGCTTGATGCACAATTGGATCCCAAGTTTGGCAATGAACAAGGTGATGATGCTGGTGGTTGGGATGGTAACGATGAAGGTGGTGATGCTGGTGGTTGGGATTTACATGTCTTGGCATGAGTGTAGTGAACAAGTGCTTAGGGTCAAAATGCTATACACAAGAAGTACAACAGCTATGAGCATGCACTTAGAGATTTCAATGCCTATGTTGGAGCAGCAACTCCCTCCCCTAAGCTGTTCCCAGCTGATTGTTGTGAAAGCATTCCCCCTCAAGGTGGTAAGACTGGTTCTTAGAAGAATGTGGTGATTATCAGTCTGTTGGTAATGGTGTTTGGACTTTGGATGAGGCTGTCCATGAGCAGCCAATGCAACTGCAATACTTAGACCTTTGATGACACAATTAGATGGTCGATGAGCTAGGTCAATGTATAGTAGTTGGATAGGAACCTGATCTTGAATGCCTTCTCCCAACAACGGCAAGGGCGCCGGGTTGCGCCGCGCGCCACAACACCCAACACGAACTGCTACTCCACCACTCAGATCTGGTGCTAAGGGCAATAATGAGAGGAAGAGGGAGAGGGAAGGGGCAAAACTCGCTGGCTCTTACCCCCCAGCTTAAATAGACGCCTTGAAGACGGTAGTGGGGTGTGGGTAGTTGGCATTCAAGACGGGCATGGTCATCAAGACGCACCTATGAGTTAACGAGCGGGGGAGCGGAGAGGTTCGGGTTCCCAGGCGCCCCAATCCTTATCTCAATAGGAGTCAATGACACGTAGCCACCTGTGCGTTCAAACAGGAGGAACACTTACGCCCGAACTAAATTCTCAAGACTCGAGAGCATAACGCTCAGTAGTCAACTCTATTCTCAGGACACCTCCTTTGAAGCTATTCAAAGTATCCTGGCACTCGAGAAATGCTATTCGGGACTTACAACACCCGAAGATTACAGGACCAACGGTACCCGAAGGGTTATGCAGCTTAACAAGCCCGTCATTAAATCCTACGGGGGCTACTGTCGGATATATTGGCCCGAGGTACCCTCACCTGCCGTATATCCAGCCCATCGAGTGGAGGACATCTCCGGATGAAGCCCACAAAGATTTGGCACGAGCACCAACCAAAGGACACGATGAATATCTGCCGCCATCCAAACTATGGAAAGATATGATCGATCTGTTGTAGCCAACTAAGAATACAATATGCAGCACCGATCGCCCTCATTGTAACCCTAATCCCCTTGCCTATATAAAGGGGGTAGGATCCTGTGATTGGCATGTCTGCGAGCGCTACCGCCGCCCACCATCTACTTCATAGATTAGGAGCAACAACCCCTGTAATTGAGCATTCAAATACAAGAAGCAACAACGCCACTGGACTAGGGTTTAGCACGCGCCGTACCCCGAACCAGTATAAATCCTTGTGTCTCGTATGCTACCATCTGATTCCATCTTCGCGATCACGTTGCCGCAATATTACTGGAGCAAATTATTCCGACACATTCATACTAGGATAGCTGATGCTTTGGTTATTGCAAGAGGAGGATATTTATGTTGAGGGATAGCATTATTGTATAAGCCCTTTGATGGATATCACTTTGATGGATGGAAAACTTAGAAAAAATATTTTTTTCCTTCTAAATTAGTCATTTAAATGCGACTTTGTGAACACATCATTTCGTTACAAGCAATTTGCATATAAACTGACCCTAGGCCTTGAGGGGCATTACAAGTATTTCTTACACAGTCTACAGTTTCACGGCTTCACTAATAAACAAGTGAAAAGAAGCTGTGTATTCTTTCCATATTTTTCTTAGCTAGTACATGTCAAGACAAAGCTAACAAAATTCAAATCATGAATTTTGGATATTTCTAGCTCCTATTTTACAATTTACAAGTTTAGAGAGTAATTAACTTAGGTAACGAATACTGTATACAAAATATTTTCAAATAGAAAATTTTATACTTCTAGCAAGTAGAGCACTTCCAAACAAAACTAACAAAATTAGTTTCACCCCATTTGAATTTCTCTAGCTCAAGTTATGGATTTTACAAGATAATACACATTTTAATAAAGAAAAAGAACAAGAAAAGGGGGAAAAGGCTCCGGGCTCAAAAGTGGCCCATCCTGCCTAGCTTGGCCCACGCGGGGCGCAGGCACGCGCGCGGCCCATGCGCGAGGTGCGCGCGATGGCAGGCCAGCCCAGCAAGGCCTGGCCAGGCGCGGTGCTGACGGTTGGGGCCCGCGGTGACCCTACCTGCCAGAGACACAGAGCAGGGGAGGCGCTGACCATGGCAAGGCGGCGGCGGCGGACGACGTCTTCGCCGTTGCCGACGGGAAGCGAGTGGAGGGCGTGCGCAGGAGCTTCAGGGAGAAGTAGCAAAGCCCCCAAGCCCGAGTTAGGGTTCTCGGTGGCTTGAGCGGAGCAGGGCCGCGCGCATGGCGGCGGTGGCCGGAGCACGAAGGTTGCGGGGTCGGTTCCGACGAAAGCAGCGCGGTGGTGGTTAATCGGGCTCCGGCTTGATCTTCAGTGCCTCACAGTGAAGCTAGCGCCGAGGACGACTCTAGCAACGAGAGGTGGCGCAAGGATAAGGCGGCTCAGAGGGAGAGAAGCAGTGGACGGAGGCGCGGTGCGGCAGGCGAATTTCGCCGGCGGTGGTGCGGGCAGCGGTGTCGCCCTCTCCGAACGGAAACAGGGATGGAGAGCGAGCGACTGAGAGGAAGGGGGAGCGAGAGGAGAAGGCCGGGTTGGCTTCTCCACCTCCCGAACACGCGGGAAGGCCAGCTGCACGCCCACGCGCGCGCTACGCCACGCGAAGAAGCCACGGCGACAGCGAGAAATAGAGAGGGAGAGAGGGAAAGGTGACGTCAATGGCACTGTAGCTATTTCCCCCTTTCAAAATTTACCAAATTACTTCCAAATTTACCTAGAAACTCCAAAAACTCTCAACATAAAAGTTGCTCAAAATTTAAAACTCTACAACTTTCATTTTTGGACCATCATCAATTTCTCATTAATTTTGAAATTAGGTTTTCAAGTTTTTAATTTGAATTCCAAATTATGGTTTTCACAAAATATAATTTATTCAAAACATTGGTACTTTTTATTTGTGACAAATTGCTTATCAAACATACCACCAATTGTACCATTGCAAGGTATAAGCTTTACACCAATTCATGAAATCAAAGTTTGACAAAATTCATCTATGGAAATTGATTTAATAAATTCACCAAAACTGAATTTAAAAATTGAATTCCAAAACTCGACCAAAGTTGACCAAGTGTTGAAATGAAATTTTAATTTCAAATTTGGAGTCCATATTTTAGTTAATCGTACTAAAATTCATAATCACAACCCTAATGAAGAGCACAAACATCACAAATGCAATGCTTACTTACAATTAAACTTGATTTTTGTGAATGCGAAACATAGTTGGTTAATATGAATGCTTATGATGCGTGATGATGACATAACATATTTTAGTTTTTGCTTAACACCTAGGGTGTTACAACGCGTGTCCGGCCTCCGCCAAGCTTGACGCCTTCGCCTTCCTTCTTGACTTGACCCACCGGCCTCCGCCAAGTGCCACGACGCCATCGTCCCCCACCTTGACTTGATCGACGCCGTCTTCATCACCCGTGTACACTTATGCTTGTCGATGTCCTAGATGTCAACCACTGCAGCTGGTCACCCGGCTTCTTAGTCTCTCGGTCTAAGCCTCACGTCCGTCCTTCACCACTCCCGGTCCGTCGACACGGCACGTCTCTACTTCACCTTCATCTCACCGTTAATCACCGCCTCCGAGCTCCACACCTGCACACCACAAGCCAAGAGACATGTCGCACAACCCAAGTCACGCCATGATTAGTCACAAAACACAACCCAAATCACGCCAAGAGACATGTCGATGACCGGCCACGGTCGTGGTCGACGGCGCCAAGGACGACGCGGTTCCGCGGGGCAGGACGCGGCCCGTCTCCGGGTCCTGGGTGGGACCCCTCTTCTTGGTGTGCCGCTCCAGTCGGCTCAACAGGCAAATGCTGTCGCTTGAAATCACGCTGCTGAGCCCCTGGTTTGCCTGAAGCCGGGACGTGCTGCCTGATTTGGCACATTGCTGCGCGCGTGCTGCCCCGGTCCCATGCGTGCCGAGGCTGAGCTCGGTCCCCGTGCGGAGTCGAGTCCCATCACACAGTCCAGCAGAGATCGCACGTGGCGGCCTCATCATGGAGCTGCTGGACGCGGGCATTGCCGGTGGCATGAATATGATCTACCGCGCCGAGGACAAGAATATATAATGGATGCCCCAATCGTCGTACAATGCGTCGTCGCTTTCCACGGTTCCTGAATGAGCCGCTGCTCGATCGGGCGAGCTCTTCCTTCAGGGAAGGTTAAGTTGTTCACTTGGACCAGTGAGCATGAGCACCCTACCTTGGAGCGGATCGATCGGGTCTTCGCAACAGCGGACTGGATGGACATGTTCCCTGACCCTGATCGCCGATTGCGCGCTCTGTCTTCTGGCTGCTTTTGCCGCAGACTAATGTCGAACACTGGGCCAAGAGGAGGTTCCGTTTTGAAACAATGGGCCTGTTTAGAAGGCAAAATTTTTTAGGTAAATTCCTGTAGCACTTTTCGTTATTATTTGATAAAATTTATCTAATTATAGACTAACTAGGCTCAAAAGATTCGTTTCGACATTTACAGACAAACTGTGCAATTAGTTATTTTTTTTACCTATATTTAATGCTCCATGCATGCGTCCAAAGATTCGATGTAATCGGTACTGTGCAAACTTTTTTTTTTTTGCACTTTTTGTCAACTAAGCAGGCCCAATGTGGACACGCTTTGACGGTTACCTGCAGGTCGTGCGCGACGCGTGGGTCTGTCCGCTTGTTGACGCTGACCCGAGAAATCGCGTCCTCGATTGCAAGCTCCGGAGCGTGGCCGGGGCGCTTCAGAGCTGGAGCATGAGAAATCTGAGCAGCATCAGGTTGCAGATTGTCGCGGGGCTGCCAGAGAGGTAATCTTCGGACTCGAGGCTGCCCAGGACTGCAGGCAGCTGTCGGTCGATGAGGCCAACCTCCGCACGCAGGCGTCTGAAATGGCGATCCTTAGGACTCGCCTCCATCTCCAGAACGATCGCTAGGCAGCGATCGAGAATGTTGTTTCTTGAATTCTACAAGACCGCCTTGGGAGGTGATCAAGCAGGACGTTGCCGCGGCTTTCAGCGCAGATGGCATTATTGACAACCTTTGGCTGCGCCGAGGAGGCGTTCCCGTGTCGATACCTTGGCTTGGCGTCCCTCTTTCAGTCAGGAAGCTCAAGCGCTCCGATGAGCAGCCTATCATTGACGTACGCCATCTCTAATCGGATTCCGACCTGGAAGGGTTCCATCTCCATGCTCAACATTGCGGGGAGGTCCACGCTGATCAAGGCTACTTTGTCGGCAATCCCCGTCTACATTTCCAATGTTGTGTTCCTGTCGCCATGGGCGATCGAGTGCATTGATCGAAGACGCCGTGTGTTCCTTTGGGCAGGCGACCAATCTGTCGCTGGGGGAAAAGTGTCTGATGGCTTGGAAAGCTGTCTACATGCCAAAGGAGCTTGGTGGTCTGCTGGGCATCATTGATCTGCGTCGCCTTGGGATCACCTTGGAGTGGAATGGCTGCGCCACCTATCGGCTCTCCGCCAACCGATAGGGCCTGTCGGCCCGTAGGCCCGGCTGACAGGGTCCTGTCGTCGTTCCAGTTGCCGATAGGACCCTATCAGCTAGCCAGCAGGCGACAGTCCGTCTGAGAGGGCCGTTCGGGCCTTCTTCTAGGTCGCCGTGCACGTCGAGATTGGCAGTGCCTCGAGCACCCTCTTTTGGACGGACAGGTCGATCGACGGTAACTCAGTCGCCCATATTATGCCCCTTGTTTGTTTGCCGTTGTACGTGCCAGACAGCGATGGAGGTCGGTGTCCTCAGCTCTTTGCAATAGAGCTTGGATCGCGGACATTCGGGGTGCTCTCATGGTCCAGGTCATAGTCGAATACCTCAAGCTTTGGGACGTTCTGGAGAATGTTGCGTTGAGACCACAGGTGGAGGACCGTTTCGTATGGCGATTCGGCGCAGAAGGCCTCTACTCTGCGTCCTCGGCCTACATACAGGGTCATGTTCATCGGCTCCTCGACGCCGTGGGGGAGCAAAAGAGCTCTCAAAGACCTCCAAGGGTTAAATTTTTCTTCTGGCTAGCCATCCACAACCGCTGCTGGATGGCCAGCAGGAGTAAAAAAAAAAGAGAGAGAGAGAGGACTGCAGGATTGCGACCTGTGCGTGTTGTGTCATCAGGAGAAGGAAACAATGGATCACCGCACCTTCTGGTTCATTGTGTTTATACACGAGAGGTCTGGGCGAGGCTTGCAGCTGCGCTTTCGATTCAGCAGCGGTGGCAGGCTGATAGCGCCACTACCGGAAACAGTATCTTTGCCGACTGTCATATACTTTGCCGAGTGTCAAATATCGGCAAAGTAAGACACTCGGCAAAGTAAGACACTCAATGATGCCGAGGAGCCTCTTTGCCGAGTGCCGTTCTCGGCAAAGTAAGACACTCGGCAAAGAAATACACTCGGCAAAGAAAGTCTTTGCCGAGAGGCCAGCTCTCGGCAAAGATTTACACTCGGCAAAGACGTACTCACAAACGGTGAGCCCGAACGGTGATCCTTTGCCGAGTGTCTGCTGTTAGGCACTCGGCAAAGTTTTTTTTAATTACTTTGCCGAGTGCCAGAAATCTAACACTCGGTAAAGAATTTATTTACGGAGTGTCAGAATCTTGGCACTTGGCAAAGAATTTAATTTTTTTTCTTCTTTTTGCATCTAAATTTTTTGTGAAGCCCTACTATAGTATTAGGAGCTAGATTTTAAAATTTGGTACATTTTTTATGTTTTTTGCTGCAGTTAGTTAATTTGTATCATTTACTTGAATTTTTTTCGTAAAAAGCAAATTTGAACTGCAGGTGCATTGAATAATGGAATTTAGTCATTTAAAAAATAATATTCATGCTTTTGACTGTATTATGAGGCGCTATCTAGGAACACACCCGAAATTTCGAACATCATGTTCACGAAACATGGGCACCGACTTGCGGGCGATTTGTTTTTAAATTCTATTAAATACAAACGAAGTCCGAAAATCACAAAAATTGCCAAGATGTCATGATATCGCATGTAGAGGCTATGATAAAAAATTAAGAATGTTTCGATAAAGTTGTGACGTACGTTGCTCGAAACCCAGACATCTCCACATGTGTTATCACGCCGCCGCGCCCCACGCCCGGCCGCACCGCGCCCGCGCCCGCCCAGCGCCCGCGCGCGCTCGGCTGCGCCGCGCCGGGCCGCCCCGCCCCAGCAGCTCCGCATCAGCCGCAGACCGAGGAGATGAGCACCAACGCCAGCGCCAGCAGCTTTGGCTGCTCGGATTCGATGGGGAGGAACGGCACGGTGGCGGCTGCTGGGAGTTCCCAGAGCCTGGCGCTCTCGATGAGCACGGGCTCGCACCTTCCGATGGTTGTGGCCGGCGGCGGTGCCAGCGGAGCGGCCTCGGAGAGCACGTCGTCGGAGAACAAGCGAGCGAGCGGCGCCATGGATTCGCCCGGCAGCGCGGTAGAAGCCGTCCCGAGGAAGTCCATCGACACGTTTGGGCAAAGGACCTCTATATATCGAGGTGTAACAAGGTTAGAACATTGATTAGTTTGTGTCTTCGATACATTTTGTTATTGTTCTTCGTTCGTTCGTTTCCAATTGGTCTAGTACTCTAGAGTTATTTATTGGAGCCTTAGATAACTCTCATCGCAGAACATAGCATTAGCATGGCCTTGTTCTAGCACTAGCTACTCTAGCAAAATACCATGGACTTGTTGAGCGATCAATCCATCGAGAACATAAACTATCATCAGAGATCTATGGAAACGCAACCTTTGAGACAGTGGCCATGCTATTTTGCTTTTAATTTTCTCTACTAGCTCATATGTATGATTAGAAGATAAGGTGACTAATTCTGAAGTATACCATTTGTTTACTAAGAAATGAATGCAATATACGGATCTATTTTCATATGTGCTGTGATGACGGCAACATATGCCACTTATCACTTAGGTAATTGAGAACGGAGTATATATATGCATGTACAATTCATGACTAGTTGTGGAATGGTTAACATTTTGAAATGGTACTCCTTGAGTGCATTGTTATCATTGCTTTTATTCTATTTGCCAATGAACATCAAAAGCTATATATATGCAAGCGTATTTTTGCTTAGTTCTCGGATATTTAGCATATATATAGTCGTGTTGAGGGTGGTAATAACAACTGTTTTTTTAATGCACTATATTTGCATAATTTTGAGTGTTCTTGTTTACTTATTAATTATATATGCTCTTGCTTTTGGTTTTGGTTTTGGTTTGTGCAGACATAGATGGACAGGGCGGTATGAGGCTCATCTATGGGATAATAGTTGTAGAAGGGAAGGGCAGAGTCGCAAGGGTAGGCAAGGTAATGAAAAATGTATCCATAATAACCACTTATATCCTCATAGAGAAAACATATACAGTATGTACAGCTTGAGCTACTGATAAAGCATTGTGTCTTTTGTTTCCGTCAACACTCTCGCTTCACACATTGCCTACCGGAATGTCACCAACAATATGCAGTTTACCTCGGTATGCATTCACCTTAGCTCCTGCACTTGCATTTTCATTGTATAGATCTTCCCATGCATTTTAACGATCATTTTGCCTTGTCATTGTATATCCACTAGGTGGCTATGACAAGGAGGACAAGGCAGCAAGGGCTTATGATTTGACAGCTCTCAAGTATTGGGGCACTACAACAACAACAAATTTCCCTGTACGCAAAGTTCTATATGTTTTTTCTCCAAATGCTTATAACAAAAGGATTTTGATTTATTTTTTAAATATTATATTAATCTTTGTTCTTGAATGCAAATTTTTGCCAAAATTTTATTGTTGCAGATAAGCAACTACGAGAAGGAGCTAGAGGAAATGAAACATATGACTAGGCAGGAGTACATTGCATACCTAAGAAGGTAATATTTTGATGCTTGTATCATTCTCAATGTTTCATTTCCATAGATGGTTTAATTGGCAACAGTCCGGGAACCTCATGCAACAGTCTCAAAAGTGATGACTACTAGCCCACTAAGCATCTCTTTTAGAAGGGCTCTGGTGGATAATAAACTTACAGAATGGCTTAGTTTAGTAGCAGGGATCTCAAATGTCGCATTGGTGGAAGGTTCAGATTACTTCAGATGGAGTTTAACCAAATCTGGTTTGTTCTCTGTCCGCTCAATGTATCTCTATCTTATAGATACACAAACACCTTTTCGTCATAGGAAGATCTGGAAGATAAAAATTCCTCTAAAAATTAAAATCTTTCTTTGGTTCTTGCAAAGGGGTGTCGTCTTAACCAAAGACAACCTCGCTAAGAAAAATTGGAAGGGGAGTCAAAAGTGCATCTACTGTAATGGGAATGAAACTATCCAACATTTGTTCCTAGACTGTCCCCTTACCAAAATGATTTGGAGGATTATCTTTTTTGCTACTAGTTTGACCCAACCTAGATCAATCAGCCACATGTTTGGTAGTTGGCTGACTAATCAAAATAAAAGGATTAGAAATTTGATTTGGTGGGGGTGACTGCCATGTTTTGGGCTATCTGGAGATGCCGTAATGATGTTGTTTTTAATCAAATGAAATCTAACTCTATTATGCAGGTAATTTTCAGAGGAGCGTACTGGTTACGCTCTTGGGCCCAGCTGCAGCGTGATGAGACAGCCAAGGACGCGCTCTCAACGATGAGCAAGAAATTAGAAATTATTGCTTTAGAGATATCCAATAAAGGATGGAAACATTTATTTTGTTTGAACTAGCGTCCTGGTCGATCTATAAGACTATGACTTTCTCATTTTTTTTCCTCTAAAACTTTGTAATAATGGGCTGTGTACATCCTTGGATGTAGAGACCGGATATTTGTTTTATCCATTATCTAAAAAAAAGATGGTTTAATTGGCTAACAGTAATACGACCCTATACATTCAGAAATAGCAGTGGATTTTCTCGTGGTGCATCAAAGTATCGTGGAGTAACTAGGTAATCAAACTTCACAAGTAGTAGGCAATATATGATTTGTGTGCATTCAATCAAAATTCTCCATGTTTTTATTTCACATTATCATTAGATGCCTGTCGTGGGAAAAGCATAATTACAAAATATTTATGGAACTTGTTTTTATTCTTTTTTATTATCGAAATCAATGTTGTTTATCGAACAGACATCATCAGCATGGGAGATGGCAAGCAAGGATAGGGAGAGTCGCAGGAAACAAGGATCTCTACTTGGGCACATTCAGTAAGCTATAGCTGCCTTCTTTTCTTGTTTGTTTGTTTTGAGAACCCAGTGAAGCTAGCACCTATTGAAGTATTGAGTGAGTAATGCGACTCATCAAAACCAAATTACTCGGCTAATGGAGATCCTTAAGCTAGTTAATGACTACTCATAGTGTTATATATGTCCCCAAGATCTAAGTCATCTCGCCCCGTCGTACTTGTTTAGTCAAATTTCTTGAAATCTCCGTCTCGTAGAACTGAAGATTAGATATTCTATATGTTGCCCTATGGGAGCATAAAATAGTGATCACAGCATTATGATGAACTGAAGATTAGCTATTTGGACTTACGATGCACTTATGTTATATATGTTGTGATGCATCTGATCTATATGAGATATTTATGATGTATGTGAGATATATGTGATGAATTGGATATATATGCGAAATATTATTTTTGTCACGATGGAACGTAAAAATTCAAAAAAATAGGGCGGTTATGGTCACTTTGCCGAGTGTAACACTCGGCAAAGGAAGCCTTTGCTGAGTGCAATCACAAAAACACTCGGCAAAGCTGGGTAAAGCAAAGAATTTTGGAAAAAAATTTTTGCCGAGTGCCCAGCTGTGGGACACTCGGCAAATTTTTTTTTTAAAAAAATCTTTGCCGAGTGCCCAGCTGTGGGATACTCGGCAAAGCACCCGTTAACGTTATCTCCCTCCCCCGTCACGGCAACTTTTCTTTGCCGAGTGCTGTCGTGGTGCCCGACAAAAAACACTCGGCAAAGAGGTCTTTGCCGACAAATATTTTGCCGTGTACTCTTTGCCGAGTGCGGCACTCGGCAAAGGCTTTGCCGAGTGTATTTATGGCTTTGCCGAGTGTCCTGGACACTCGGCAAAGCGCCTGATTCCCGTAGTGCGCGGTCGAACAATGGCTCTCGTAGAGGAAGTTGCTGCCTAAGGACCTGATGAGAATCGAAAGGCGTTCGTCTCCTTGTTCCTGCTAGTGTCAGTGGCTTATTGGAAGGAGCAGAACAGCCGAGTCTTCGACAAGTTTGCCACCATGCCGGCCATCAAGCTGGAGGCCGATCATTGGGTAGCAACAGGCTTCAGACGCCTGCCAGCGCTGTTGGTGCGTTGGTCACCAATGGTGTTTGCGTAGTTACAGGCGAGCTTAAGTTCTCGGTCTGTTTTACATTTCTTTTGCTTTACTCCTTCCGTGCGGCAATCCACGGCTTGCCTTTTATTTATGTCGCTACCCTCTTTAATGAAATACATGCTATTTGGCACGGTCGCGAAAAAACCAATGTGTCACACGGGGACCCGGACCACAACACTTTCTTGGCTGTTGCTGGCGTATTGTCAGAATGTGCATGAGACCTCATGCTCCACATAGTATATATATGGAGTATATTTCTCAAATTACTGATTGACTGACTCGTGAGTCGTGACTAAACAATATAATGTACACACACTATTATAGTAGATGTATAATGGGTAGTTTCAACGCTAGATAGAGGCCCTAGTCTTGAACAAAACCTGGTTCCGCCACTGCAACACACATGTTCTATATAAACCTCAGCAAAACTGGATGTTGGCTTCAGGAAAGAGAATACATGTTCCATGATTGACTCCGAAACTCATATTCTGACATGAACTCCAACATGATTTCACGCTAACAACAACTTGGCCACATGAGAGGTATCATATCATGCACATTGCTCCCAATGGCAACGAGGCCACACTGTCCCTGGAATTACAGCAGCTGCGGTGCCGGCATCGGTGCCAGCGAGCTTGTGATGCCGAGCTCGACGCCCCGCTGTATCAGCTCCCCAAGAAGCAGAGCTGTGTTGCGCACGTCATCAGATGCACCACGCGGGCGACCCTCCCACTCCATCCCTGCCATCCTGACTGCATCTGCCAAATCGGCCGTCGGCTTGCTGCCGCCGAATGCCGCCACGAAGGGGATCCTCAGGTTGATCCACCGGTCGAAGTATGCAGGCCTGCCAATCCCCTTGAGCCGGCACTCTGGCTCCAGCATGCTCCGGCAGTACCAGTTCCCCCACGTTACCACGACGAAGCAAAAGCGAGAAGATTTCTTTGTCCCCATCTTCTGCAGCCATGCGCCGTGCTTCCGAAGCGCCACGGCTAGCTCCAAGCCAGCATCAACATCTTTTTGCCGGATGCCGTTGAGGTCCCTGCAGAAGTCCGTCAGTTTGGGGTGTAGCCGTGGTCGGACATAGGTGTGGAATGTGAACTCTAGCTGGCCAGTGGAGCCATTGACGAGCACTGATGAGAACTCAATGATCTCTTGTGGGTTGATCCGCTTGCCCTTCTCACAAGTCGCCTTAAAATCTACTACCACAAAATAGTCCAAAGTTTTGCTCGTTTGGTCATTGTGGAAACTGGCATTGAAATAATTGTCTCCTTTTTCTGTTTTTATTTCTTCCCATGTGTAATAGCCACTGTATTGGTTATTCACAGATTCGTGTTGACATTTAGAATCCCTTTTCTGCTTAACTGATGGCCTGAAAATGGTAGATAAATGGGAATCTTAGCAAGGATTAGATATGTACCTTGTTGGTTTTAAGAAGTTAACATATCTAATATGTTGACAGAATTGAAAAGCAGTTATGTCTAACAAAATTTTAGAAAATTCACTCTGATGGTTTTATTGTATAAACAGGGTTGGTGAAGGACATATATATATAACTCTAGCAAATTTAATATTGGGTTTGCCACATCCACTTACATATTTAAATGGAAGGTATCATAATGCAGTAAAAATAGTGTAAGGCTTATGCATGATCAAACTTAATATATATATGCACCAGCTAGTAACCAACATGTTCTTGTTCTTGCTGGGATGATTACTATAGTACATTTTCCCATCATGCATTTCAACTTACTCATCATTGGGCTTTTTGGCTGTGGAAGCAGATGGGTGACACCCTTCACTGATGTAACGCACTGGTTGCTGAATAGAATAAAGAAATATATTAAAGGAGAATATACAAACTCTTATAGCAAAATGTAAAGCACAACATAATGTCCAATCATCCTAAGGTCATGATAGCACCTTCGCCTGAATATGAGAAAGAAACTACTGTGTGTTTACCAATTAATATGAAAACGAGACATAACTTTGGACCATTATTCCCTATGTTCTCTAATGTTTTGTTGCAAAAAGGCAAAACCCTATGTGGGAACATATTGTGTAAAAGAGGGCACGAGAGTTCATTACTCGAATAAATAAATTTGCAAAAAGATGTGATTTATTAGTACCTAAGGTGTAATAATGCAGAAACTACAATCTAATATCAATTTAGTCAAAGAGGTGAAATATAAAATACTTACAGTCATTATTGATGTACTATTCTCACTAGTTTCTGTGGACAGGTTCATACTTTCCATTTGATAAAGTCGGTCCAGTATATGCTCTGTAGTTGGCCTTCTCCTAGGATTACTGTCGATGCACTCTAATCCAATCTCAGTGCATACTCTTATTTGTTCCAACTCTTTGTTTCCTGTGATATCCCCACCATGTTCCTCCAACTTTCAAGTACCTATAGCCATGAGTTTTGTGTCAGAAAGGGGCTTTTTTTTATAGGGAAACGATGTATATAGTAAAAGAGTTGACATAAATACCTTTCGAAAACAAATTTTAAAGAATTAATTGATACTTTAAAGTATTTTGCAAACATCAGAATGTCGGAACACTCTAAAAATGTACTTTTTAACAAAAATATCTATTTTTGTGTTATGCACAAAAAAAATGAGATGGAGGGCTAACCAGTACTTAATTTGTGAGTATGAAAACAGTTTTCTAGGAACTGAAGTACACACTATTAGAAAAAAATACGAGTATGCATGGTATGCCCAAATATATATATGAATATGTTCTCAAATGTTTCTCTAGGAGTACACATTTGCTGCTAATCTGACCTCCACTATAGGATTCTGTCACTTGTGCTCATTATCTTAGGGTTAGAGTTGGTAATGTACATTGCTGGATAATTGACAGAAGTGATAAGAGTCAAATGAATTGATGGAACAGGGTACAATGTGTAGTCAAGTCATGGTACAATGTAAGTTAGGAGTTGGACTAATGGCAAATGTGCAAAACTCCCCTTGTTTAAATTGCAATGCTTATCTAGGAACAGCCAAACAACTGTTCTTACATTATCAATTTCAGCATACCCCTTTTTTCCTGTCAGTATTTCTGTGATTATAACACCAAGGCTATATATGTCTGACTTGAATGTGATTTCCCCACTATAGAATTCTGGTGCCATATATCCCCTGCATTAAAATTTGTACAATATGGTCAACGAATGGGAGGAACCACCAGAGTATTCTTCGTACCTAACCAAGAAAAATTTCCTTCAAGTGGCTTAATAAACTTACATTGATCCAATCAATTTTGAAGTAACAGCCCGACTTTGGTTTTCATCAAAGCACCTTGAGAGACCAAAATCAGCAATTTTTGGTACCATATTATCATCCAACAGTGTATTGGAAGGTTTGATATCTAGATGTACAATTTTGTTCTTGTGAAGGTAATGCAAACCCTCACAGATACCCTTGATTATTTTGTATAACTTTGTCCATTCAAGCCATTTAGATGCACCTATAAAGTGAGGACACGGAGTTTAGTGAGATACTTGAAATCTTTAATCTCTTGAGTGAAATATAATAAAAAAGATGAGATGATACAATTTCATTTTTTACTGTGGAGTATTCAAATGAATGATCTCTGATAATGGGGAAAAAATGCAAAGAAATGTTGGATTCCACATGACAGTACCTGTAATGTAAACATCAAGACTCCTTGGTAGATATTCAAAGCATAGCAATCTTTGTTGTACATCTGCCATGACAAATTTTCCATTGTAGTTAGCCATTTTACCTTGTGTATCAGCACAGTATCCCAGAAACCGCACAACATTTTTGTGCTTCGCCTTCATGAGGCAACCAACCTCTTGCTGGAACTTATTCTCATGAATATGTGTGTTGATCAACTTCTTTACAGCGACTGCGCCATTCTTAAGTGTTCCCTGCATTTGAAGGACCTGTAGTGTCAGCATTGCCTAGAATAGTTTTTCATCAAAACTCAGATAATGGTTAGTCATAGTACCTTATAAACCACGGCGAACCCACCTCTGCCAATTTCTTGATCACAGGAGAAGCCTCCTGTGATGTCTTCTAAAAGTAGTAATGGAAGATCCCTGGGCTGTACACTTTCATCTAATAGCATGCTTTCCAGGTCACTTCGGCGAACTCTGATTTGGTGATCCATTTGCAGTTACATGTGCCTCTGTAACCTTTTGACACAAACTTTGCTATGAACAACTTTGCAAAGATATAGGCTGGCCTACTGTGGCATGTATTTGAGTGGTGTCTCTCCAACATCCAAGGAAAGTTTGGTGCCAAACAGAAGGTGAGCTTTATTCAGGAAACACTGCTAAAAATTAGCAGTCTCAATCGTGTGGAAAACAACAATAGCTTTATTTGACTACAACAATAACATTTAGTTAAAAGCTAAGCCAGGATCTTCTGATGCAGCAAAAGCAGGCATGTGGATGTGGGTGCAGATTTTTGGCTCCTGGACACCATACCTCGGCGTGCACCAAAAAAAGGAAGTATATTCTGTATTCCTATGTGACTGACAAATGATCCAAAGCTGCAAACTCGAACAGGACGGCCTACTGATTACTGATTTGTTTAGTTTGTGTATATAAAAAAAGGTAGGTAGAAATTAGGAAAGAGAAGGAAAGAAAGGAAGCTAACACATGAAACGTAGGGAAAATTATTGACTACCTGAAGAAGCCGGCGTTGCCTGCGCTGGTGTTGGCCGGATTGCATCTGAAAGCAGCAAAGGATGGAAGCAAGGGATGATGGGATATCTGGCTGCAGGCTGCTTACTCCGGCTGCCCGCGAATGAAGAGCGGCTGGATCAGAGTACCTGCGGTGGGTGGGGGAGGGCCGGACGAGGCGACAGAGGTAGACGACGGACTAGTGTTTGGACTTGGGAGCGAGTCATCTAGACGGAACCCACGGATTTCAGAGCAGCCGGAGGGCGGAGGCGGAGCGGTTTTGACTTTTGTGTTCTGATGACGGGCACGAAACGGATCGGGTGCGGGTGGATTTTTTTTTGAATTGAAAAAATGTTTAAACAGATCTTCTTTAACTTTTATAAAACCGTTCGATCTATCTTCGAATAATTTTGAAAACGATTTTAGCTGATATAGCGCCACGTCAGTCTTGAAAAATAAAATCAGACTTTCACGTTCTGGGTAAAATGAACTTTATTAAAGAATTTAGAAAGTTTTCACAAAAATATCCAAATATTTTAATTGAATAAATGTGCATTAAAAATACTAAAATATGATTCGATCTTAAAAATCATAGAAAATTTGTTTTAATGATATTTTTTTTTTTCTAAAACCATGCTATATGTTTTTTCCCTTGCTAAGAATTATTTAAATCTTATATGGTCTCCTAAAATCTAAAACGGCCAAATTTGAAACGGTGGATGTAGGCCAAGACAAATCCTTGCAAACCCCATCGCGAATCACAGTGCAACCCGCACTGAAAACTGCAAACAATGTTTCCTCAGCAACGTCTCACTTAATCATCAAGACATGCACGGGAATATAATTCCAAATGAAAAATATAATGTAAGTTTTGATTGCACATTAACAACACAAATCATGTGGCTTAACTTTGTAGCAGTACTATATCTAATCCAGTAGGGATGAAAATGAGTGGGTAACTCCATTAACCATTTTCGTATTTGATTACCAAAAATGGGATATGCAGGAATACATTTTACACAGGCAGGTATTTGTGCCGCCTACGTTAATGCCAATTTTTGCAGAGCTCTGAATGCAGCGTAAAACCTTTTTGACCGCCTCCGATTATGTAGTAGTGACTGCTTCCTTAGCTCCTCTGTTCCACTATTGCTGACATCTAATTCTTGCAGCGAACTTTGGAAGGTCATCGAGCTTGGGCAGCGAGTGGATGGCTGGGTAGTTTCTGGTCAGTAATTTTTGCAGTGAACTTGAGAGACAGTCCTTGGGTAGTGATCTTCGAGCTCTTGAGGTGAACTTGGGAGGCCATCCTCGTTGGGAAGCATCTGAATTGCTTCACACCCGGAGATCTGTAACCTCTTGAGGTCGGGAAGTCTAAGCAGCCGTGCGGGTTTATATCTTATAGGATATGAAAGGCGGAACATGTATGCTGGTCGGCCACCTTTGGCGTGCCGCGTGCGTAGTTGAACTAACATGGTACTTGATAAGAGAGTAGGCAGAAGATAACATTTTTTGCACAATTGCTGCGAATGCATCGGGTTCACTATTTTGATATTGAAGTATTGCTCCGCTGTCCTGATCTAGAAAAGTTGGCATGAATCTTAAAGCAACCGTTAGTTAATTTTTATTTTCCTATGGGTATTATTTGGGCCCGATCCTACCCGTGCCCGGTTCAAGCCCAGCCCTAGCTCAGCCGATGTTTGTGGATCTGATGGATCCCATTTGGTGCAAAGCATGCTGCTCTCACACTGCAAATGGCGATGACAGTGCCGGCACCACACGAAAGACTAGTGCCTGGACATCCAGATGCGGCGTCTGTCCGGACGCACGCGCCTACTGGCCGCCCATGCCCTGCCATGCTCCCTTTGAATGCGACAGAAAATGGTGCAGCTGATGCACTTCCCTTGATGCATACGGTCAACGGAAGGGACACACTGCGCCTCCGTCTCCCACTTTGCATGGGGCGGGGCCCACAGTGCATGCATGCAGCTCCTGCCTGCCCACCAGTATGTTGCTGCTGCCGCACCTGTCCGTGTGTTGCTCTGCTATTGTCACCGCGCGCTGCTGTTGCCGCACCTACCGGCCCGACCCCACCAACTGGTGCAGTGCGCATGCGCCTATGCATGCAAGTGGGGGCCACCGTGCCGTCACGTGGGGACCACCTCTGTCTGGGCCCACTTCCCGCGCCTGGTCATGTAACACTTGCAACATAAAGCATTTGCTGCAACATACGTCCGAAACAAATGAAACAATTATAAACATATGCTTGCAACATATGTGTATGGTCACAGCAACATATTCAACATCCAGATAACAAACTTGCAACATATGTTTGAAAATAGCTAAAACATTTGAAATATATACTTGCCACATTCGTGTATAGCTAGTGTAACATATGCAACATCTGGATAAAACACTTGTCTCGGCACCTACAGAATAGGGGTACCCACAATCAACGATAAAAAGGACGAAACACTATCCGCGAACACAACAAAGCCAAAAAAAAACAGCGGACGATGCACCTCGACTGCGTTCCGACTCGCACGAGGCCGGCTCGATGGGACGCCTCGACCGCGCTCCGACTCTGACTCGTATGAGGCACCCTCGACGGGATGCCTCGACCGCGTCCCGACTCGTATGAGGCCCGTTCGATAAGGCATCTCGACTATCAGCAACCTCCGACTCGCACGACCCCGGGTCGAATCGCTCGACCTATCTTACTCACCTACTCTGAGACAAAAGTTAGAGCATTTAATGCGACTACCTACTACCCCCTACCGTCATGGCCACAGCCGTGACCGACGTGGACGCAATGCCGGTGTCAGGTCTCACTTTTTACTGCCCATCCCGGGATGGGAGGTGAAAACCTGTCACTATGCACACCATACTGCACACTGTTTCGCCACTGATCACCCTCGAGGGAGGATATGACAAGGTCCGCATCCCACGATCTCGGGGATTCGACCTTATCTGTCCGTCCCCGACCCGACCTCGACCCATCCTCGACCCACGGCCGAACAACAGGGAGGAAAGACCGACATGCCACAGGACTCAAGGTCTTTTCACCGTCTCATCCCCGACGTCACCATGGTGCCTCAGGGATAGTCGGCCATTCCTGAGCCACGTCGCTACAGCCACCCCCACAGGGATTGATAAAACTTCGCCTCAAGGCACCCCGACATCCCGGTCTCCTTTTACGTTATAAAAGGGTAGGCCAGGGCTCTACAAGGGGGGCAAGTGAAAAGCCAGAAGCCAAGTGCTAGCAAGCAAAGGCACACAACCCACAGATCAGCATCTCAAGCAATCGTCCTTGTACTCTTTCATTTCCATTGAGACTTGGGCTCGGTTCCCTCTCTCATAGCTTGTAATCCCTACGCAAGCACTTCGGTGCAAGGAAATACAATACTTCTCCCTCCCCGCTGGACGTAGGGCCTTCTTTTGCCTGAACCAGGATAAATCCCCGTGTATTCTCCTTGCATCACCATCCAAATTAGGGACACTCAGCACTCACTCGTTGGCTTAGGACCCCCACGGGACCAAACGCTGACAGTTGGCACGCCAGGTAGAGGAAGCTGCGTGCCAACATCGTTTTCCCGCATTTTTCTGGATGGCTGACCCTGAACGCCCGCTCCCGTTGGCTACGGTGATCTGGTTTGGGAGTTTGGAGTTCATGTCGGCTAGCCACGGCTACGACACGGTCCTCCTCCCGCCCAGGCACCCTACCGATGAGGACCACGAGCTCTCCCAGCCTGGGGGAGCACTGCGCCAGTACCGTCGCTCTCGTCAGGCACGAGCCGCTAGACGACGACGAGCCCGGCGCAACCACCATCATCACCTTGCGGAGGACGGTGGGATTCTCCGATCCGGGGCCTCTCAGCCGGACGCTAACACGGAGTTCCTTGCTGAGGATCTGTGTAGGATGAGCTTGGCTAAGGGTAAGATGCTGACAGGGAGTTCCACTGCTCTACCGCTCGGTGTGATGCCACCACCACCCGGTCCGACTACACCGGCACAAGGAACGACGCCTCCATCAGTATTTCCGTTTGGGCTAGACTCGGTTGCCTGGGTGTACTCTTCCTCTGTGAGCACCAGCATGAGTGCTTATGAGGAACTCCCCGGACACCATCTATGCTCCACTATCGACCTTGTTGCATCTACACCGGCTTTCGAGTATTTGGACTCTACGGAGACCCCAGAAACGGAGCCCTGTGTGACTACTTCCCGACGTTACGACCCCAGAGACAGACGACATCACATGCACCCATCATACTACTACTTCGGCGCCCCCGACTCTGACTCTGCCGATGACACCTATGATCCAACCCGCGAATGCTTCAACATCGATGGGGTAAGCGCGTCAGATTCAGAGGATGAGGCACCCATCGAAGGAAGGAACACGACACCTCATGTCGAGCTCCCTGCCGAGCGGGATGAGGCTCAATTCCTTGTGGATCAAGGAATGCAGCTCGAGCAAATCCGCGAGTTACAGGATAGGCTCGACGAGGAACGAGAAAACCTACGTCAACTACAGCGAACCCTCGAGCAAGAGCGCACGACACACGCACATGGTGGTGGAGCTCGAGAAAGAGCTCGTGACGTCAATCGTCGCATCCTCGAGGGTCGGGCGGTTGACCCCCCGGTTTTCGGTCAAGCTAGCCAGAACGTGGTCGCCGCCGCCATGCTCCTTCGTAACATGCCTGAGCCATCAAACCCCGACGCCCGACGAGCCTGAGATGAAATCCGAGGACTCCTCGAGACCACTGCCATGCAGCAGGCCGAGAGTTCTACCTCGAGGCGACGCGAGCCTGCCTCGGAGCAGCCTGCCGAGCCCTCCCGACAGGAGAGAGAGGCCTCGGTTCATCCCGAGCACGCCCAATGGAACCAGGCAACCCCTGTCCCTGAGCACATCATAGACGACCGTGAACCTTGAGATACCCGAGGCAACATCGTCAAGTGTCAGACGCGCAAACATGGTGACGGTGTGGCTCGAGGCTACCACGTGCACAGGGGCGGGCGCTACGACAGCTCAGAAGATCGAAGCCCTTCACCCGAGCCACCAGGTCCTCGGGTCTTTAGTAAGGCCATTCGTGAAACAATACTCCCGGCTCGGTTTCGCCCTCCCACAACTCTCACCAAGTACAATGGTGAGACCAAACCTAAACTTTGGATCGCTGACTTCCACTTGGCATGTCAGTTGGGTGGGGCCACCGACGACCGGGTCATCATCCGGCAACTCCCCCTGTCAGACACCGCTCGACGCCTGGGAGGTCGACCCCCCAATGGGCTCCAAGAAGGGGCGCACATCAGGGAGGTCCGCCAGAACAGTTGCGGCGTCGTACCACGACAAGGCGTCGTCATCGTTGTCACCGTCATCATCATTCTCCCCCGAGACCGTCTCAGAGGGAGACTCCTCGAGTGGGAGCCCGTCGAGGCTCTGTTGGCGCCGACGCTTCTTTAGCGCCTCCTGCTCCTGGGCCTTGCAGATTTGACGCTTCTTGGCGATGTCCTTCTCCTCTTTCTGTTGGGCCGCCAAGAGGCATCGAGCCTCCCGAGCAACCCGATCTTCTGGAAGTGGCGGTCATGTTTCCTTAACCATCGATAAATCCTGCACATAGACCTCGACTAAGTCAGTGGAAAGAATCCGAAAACGAAAAATCTCAAAAAACGCCAAGAACAACACTTACCAGGGGCTCGAATCCCTGAGTAGGACGCATCGAAACCCTATCGACGTCCTCCGACTTGAAACTCCCCACCATCCGACGCGCGCGTCGAGTGACCTCGTCGAGGGGGAGGGACTCGTGCGACATCCTGCTCCCCTCCAATGGCGCCTCCGGCGTCATTTGGTCAAGCCGGAGCCGACGCTGCGTCAGCGGCATCACTCTCTGGCGTTGAAACGCCGCGGCCACCATCCCCGCCGTCAGACCGCGCTGGCGGAGCCTCCACAGCGTGTCGAGTAGTGGCTCCAGCTTCGGCTTCTCGTCTTCCATGACCAGTTCTCCTCTCGGACAACCAGCACTCGGCCAGAGTACCTCGGCAGCTGGTCACCGTCGTTGCGGAGGTAGAACCAGCCATCATGCCAGCCGCTGTTCGAGGAGATCAGCTGCGCCGGGATGTACTGGTCGCCTCGACCAGACTGGACTTGGAGCACGTAGCTCCCCGTGTGCACCGTGCGCCATGCCCCCCGCTCTCTAGCCTTCTTGGCAAAGAGCTTCGCCTTGAAGAGATGGAGCCACAGATTCCACTGCGGCTCCATCCCCAGGTACCCCTCGTAGACCGCCGCGAAAATAGCGGCCTACGAGATGGCGTTGGGGGCAAGGTGGTGTAGCTCCACCTTATAGTAGTGGAGGAGTGCTCGCATGAAGGGGCTGGCCAGCACACCGAACCCCCTCTCGTGGAAGCATATGAAGCTCACCACGTAACCTTCTGGGGGCGCCGGTTCCCGGTGGTCGGACGACGGAGCTCTCCACTTCGGCTAAGTCTGGCTCGTCTTCGGCCGCAAAAGCCCATCGCAGACCAGCTCTTCCAGCCTCCTCTCCGTTACCGAGGAAATAGCCCAAGCATCGGCAGGGAGGAGCTGGCTCTTGCCTGCCATTGTCGCCAGGAAACTACACGGACGAGAAAAAGCGACGGCGGCGCTGAACGGCGGCTGAAGGGCGTAGGATGACGAAGAGGGCGATCTAGGGCAGGGAAGGCGATAATGCAAAGGGCCTGTGGGGAAAACGGACCCCCGGGCCTTGCTCTTATACCCCGATGAAAGTCCAACGGACACGTGAAAAGGTAGGAGCAATTTTTGCATTCAATGACCTTACCTAACCGCTCCCTCAAAACCTACAGATATGGCCACGTGGCCGCTATTCACGCCATGACCGTCACACCATGCCGCCCACTACCACGCCGATCTCGCTTCCCCCTCCTGAAAAGACGCGCCTGAAAACGGGCAGGAGACGGATCCGCGAACGGATATTCTCAGACGCCTAGGTAATGGGCTCCGAGCCCGGCATAAACCTCGAGGGATCGAAAGCTGGCCCTCGACCAGGGTTCGAGAGCTGCCCTCGAGTAACGGGGTCAGGAACGACTAGGGATGCGCCCATACAAGGCCAGGGCTCGAGGCGCGCTCTCGAGACATCCCAAGACGTATTCGAGGCTAAAAGAGAAGGTCGACAAAGGAATCCCCTCGGAGGGAGGCATCGAGCCCTCGAATCCCATCGCAAGGAATCGAGATCCACACGACTACTCTTTGGCATTTTTGAGAGCGCCTCCGTGGCCGCTAGTCGACTCCTATCAAATGGAGCACGGGCTCACACTCGAATTCCCCCGTTAGCAGCTCACCGGAGGCCGTCGGAACTCGCCCAAGCGAGGGTAGTACGACGTCCCCCACCCCTCCTCCTTTTTTCTAAAAAAGGAGCATGAGGGTTGAACGGTAAAGACGGTCAAGACTCTGATTGACCTCACGTGCACGAGGCTCGGGGGCTCGACCGCAAGAAACTGAACCTCGAATGAAAAAATATAGAACGCGCCACGATACGAGACCGTTCCTCAGTAGAGCGTATAAAAGACCTCAGAGGAGTCCAAATACTCCACCGAGGCCTCGGGGGCTACACCCGGCAGGTGCGCTCGCGCGCCCCCACCAGAAAAAGTTGTGACGCTATGACTCCAGTTCATTAACCGCTGAGCCTCTGAGAGAGTGACATGCACTCACCCAAAGGCTCGGGGGCTACTGTCGGTACCTACAGAATAATGGTATTCAACGATAAAAAAGGACGAAACACTATCCGCGAACACAACAAAGCCAAAAAATAGCGGACGATGCACCTCGACTGCGTTCCGACTCGCACGAGGCCGGCTCGACGGGATGCCTCGACCGCGCTCTGAATCTGACTCGTACGAGGCACCCTCGATGGGACGCCTCGATCGCGTCCCGACTCGTACGAGGCCCGTTCGATAAGGCATCTCGACTATCGGCAACCTCCGACTCGCACGACCGCAGGTCGAATTGCTCGACCTATCTTACTCACCTACTCTGAGGCAAAAGTCAGAGTATTTAATACGACTACCTACTATCTCCTACCATCATGGCCACAGCAGTGACCGACGTGGACGCAATGCCGGTGTCAGGTCTCACTTTTTACTGCCCATCCCGGGATGGGAGGTGAAAACCTATCACTATGCACACCATACTGCACACTGTTTCACCACTGATCATCCTCGAGGGAGGATACGATAAGGTCCGCATCCCACGATCTCGAGGATTCGGCCTTATCCGTCCGTCCCCGACCCGGCCACGACCCAGCCTCGACCCATCCTCGACCCACCGTCAGACAATAGGGAGGAAAGGTTGACGTGCCACAGGACTCCAGGTCTTTTCACCGTCTCATCCCCGACGTCACCATGGTGCCTCAGGGATGGCCGGCCATTCCTGAGGCACGTCACTACAGCCACCCCCACAGGGATTGACAAAACTTCGCCTCAAGGCACCCCGGCGTCCCGATCTCCTCTTACCCTCTAAAAGGGCAGGCCAGGGCTCTACAAGGGGGGCAAGTGAAAAGCCAGAAGCCAGGTGCTAGCAAGCAAAGGCACACAACCCACAGATCAACATCTCAAGAAATCGCCCTTGTACTCTTTCATTTCCATTGAGACTTGGGCTCGGTTCTCTCTCTCACAGCTTGTAATCCCTACGCAAGCACTTCGGTGCAAGGAAATACAATACTTCTCCCTCCCCGCTGGACGTAGGGCCTTCTTTTGCCCGAACCAGGATAAATCCCCGTGTATTCTCCTTGCATCACCATCCAGATTAGGGACACTCAGCACTCACTCGTTGGCTTAGGACCCCCACGGGACCAAACGCCGACAACTTGCAACATACATTTAAAACATACACTTGCAACATACGTGTATAGCCATTGCAATATATGCAACATCCAGATAAAACACTTGCAACATACGTATGAAACAGCTGAAACATTTGAAACATACACTTGCAACATAGGCACAAAGCCATTACAACATATACAACATCTAGATGAACACATGCAACATCCAGATGAAACCATCTAAAAAAACATGAAACATACGGAGCTAGATGCCATGGAGTGACAAAAAATTTGGGTCAGCACTGAGCTGCCATGCAGATGTGGACCCGCGCTCCTCTCACAAACAGGCAAGTGGCCAGGCTAGCCCTACAGCTGGCTAGGCGCCTAAGCCGGTCGGCCAAAGCAGCAACGCGGCAGGGGTAGCTTACCCTAGGCATAGCCAACACAAAGAGAGCAGCAACACAACAAGCAGTAGCAGGCATAGGCGCTAGAAAGCAGAGGCAGGCACGGTAGGGAGGCCTACAGCCCTAGCTAGGCACATGCGGGTAGGGGCCTGGCAGGTGGTCTAGCCAGCAGCGGATGTAGCAGGCAGCCAATCCTCTCTCTCTGTGGTCACGCGCATGCACAGGCCCCCATGCGTCGCTTGCACCCCGAACGAGTGGCTGTATGCACTCCCAGCGCGGACCCCTTTTTATTGGGCGTAACACGCGTGGGGGTTGGTCCGTCGGTTTGTTCGGACGCCCTCAACCAAGCAATACCACAACGGCAATGGCATAGCAAGACTTAATATTAGAAAAAAACATATCTTTCCCATACGACGTCCGATGAAGATGATTTTAATATGAAAGTTGATCTACAACTTTTTATTTTTGAGTTTTGTCATTTGAGCTCGCTAAGATGCTAAATGCTATGGCTAAATTAGCTAGATGTTGCAAACATTCTAGAGCTTGGTTGGGCCAACCACCTGCGTGTGCTTGGGACCCTCTTAATGTCGATTGAACTAACGCTGGTGTCTAGTTAATAAAGCTTCTCTTTACTCGCAAAAAATGTGCTAAAAAATAAAATGAAATTTTAGTAGCAAAATAATCGCGTACACAGACGTCGCCTTAGAAAAATAATGTCCTTGTTTGGTGTCAAATGAAGATACTTTTTATATGGATGTAATAACTCTCAACGAAATCTACAATTTTATAGTTTTGATTTTTTACATTTGAGGTCATTAAGATGCTCAAAAAAATAGTATAACGTTTCAACAGCATATTTCCAGCTACAACTATCATAGATAGATTTTGATCCAAATTGTCATCTGACCAGTTTTAAAGGCCCAAACTAATTATAGCCCAGACCAACATCGAGCTCGAGGGTAAGGCCACGGCCTGCTAGAGCGGCCCAGCTTCTAGATGCCGAGGCATCATGCATCTCTTCTCTCCGGTCGACCAAGTGCTGCTCCGCTCCCCTGCCTGCGCGTGATTTTTTTTCGTGTGTGATTTTTTTAACTCTTCTATTCTACTAAATGAATTTACTGTTTGAAAAACCATATCAATCACCACGTCGCTCTCAACTAGTCTAACAAAAAAAGGTTCGAATTGAACAGATTCATTTTTCACTCGGGATTTTCAATCTTTATTAAAAGCATTCAACAATTTGAATAAATATACTATTAGAGCAATTAAAAGATTTATCAAAAGTCACATGCAAATAATTAAAGAATTTAGTGTGAAGTCATGTTTAATTCCCTGGATCATTTGATGTATTTAAATTGCTCTTAAGGGAGAGGGAAAACCCCCCTTGGTAATCACTATACTTCCTTTTTCTTCCTCGGTAGGCTTCGACTTAAGACGAAGTTTCTGTGATTTGTGACAAAAGTGCCTCGAGACATGATGATTAACAAACGAAGAGCACTAAAATCAGAGTGCCTCGGTTGCTAAAAAAATAGTTCAAGAGCGTGTATACAATATATAGGTACGTAGAATCATGTTAAAAGTTAGTTATGCCCTTGGAGTTGTTCGGATCTCTACATGTGCTATATTTTTGTAGTGGTGTTTTCCCCCTTTCTCTTTTCTCCACATATCAGCTACCAAACTCCAAAAAATCATCCCAGAACAACCATCCGAGTTCAAATTTGAACATAGGCTGCTTTTTATTATGGGTACTATTGTAACAGCCTAAAAATGGGTCAAGTGAGCCTAATTCGCGGAATGGGATGATGTACTGTAGCAGGGTAGTGGATTGACACTGTAGGTGCAGGTCACTGCACATCCGGACTCCGGACACTGTAGCACCGAATTGTTTGGGCTCCTAATTATCATATTTGGATCTTGTGCATGTTCATGATACAAACTCTGCAACTCTGGCCGCCCCGAGTTATCGGACTCCGGACTCATCTATTATCATATTTATCATTATTTTTCCCTTGTGGGCTCCTAATTATGTTGAAATCACCGCCGATAAGATTCGGCAGTGTTTCTTTAGAACATATTTGAACCAACTCCACGAGAAAAGCTTCCTGAAACTCATCTTGAGCAGCCCCATCCCATAAACTTCTATAAGAATCCATTGGAAGCCACCCGCTTCGTTTCTACGTTGTAATTTAACATAGAAATCTCCTTCGGCAATAGCTTTGATGTCAAAGACCTCTAAGTCCACTCCTAACAAATACCACTCGACTTACCATGAGGTTCGGACCAATGCCACAAGAATTCTTGTCCACCACAAATCTTGTTTAAAATTATTCTGGAAATTAAATCTTCCTTACTAGTCTCCATGAGAGCAATAAAGTTTAGGGTCTGTTTGGATGTAGATACTGGAGACCTTGGAATTGAATTGGTACCAATACCAAATTAGACTTATATTGGAAATGGATGCCAATACCAAAGTGGCTGTTTGGATGTAGATAGAATTGCTAGCTAGAAACAAATGCAGTGCCAAATACAAATTCATGTTTGGATGTGCATAGCATCAAATTGGCAAATTGATCCATCTTCTTCCACTCTTCCGAGTACCTCGACCTAGACGGGTACGGAGGGGGCGCTGAACTGGTGCTGGAGATGAAGTTGCAGGCGCTCGCTGCCGGATCTGGCCGTCCCGAGTGCCTCCACCAAGCTCGGCGACACCCATGGTAGGACAGACTTGGGCCCATCGATGGCGGCCATGGTGGGGAGGAGCCCGACGGTGGCCATGGTAGGGAGGAGCTTGGGCTGAGGTCGACGGAGGCCATGGCGGGGAGGAGCTCTGGCGGAGGTCGGCGCTGGCCATGGAGGGGAGGAGCTCGGGCGAATGTCTGCCGCAGCCATGGCCAGGAGGAGCTCGCGTGGAGGAGGCCATGGCGTGGAGGAGTCCAGCGGCGGCCATGGCGGGGCGGATCTAGCCCCCCTTGGTGGCAGCCATGGAGGGGAGGAGCCCGACGGCAGCCATGGTAGGGAGGAGCCCGGGCACAGCCATGGCGGTAGCTCGGACAGAGATGGAGGAGGAGGAGCTGCCACCAGAGGAGGAGGAGGAGGAGGAGGAGCTACTACCAGAGGAGGAGGAGGAGGAGAAGGAGCCACTGGCCGATGGGCGTCGGAGACGGGGAAGGAAGGAGCGGTTCTTTTTTTCTCGCGAGACTCGATCAATTCCCTATAATACCAAGGGGCAAGGCTCCGTATTGAGGGATGCGGCGAGCGAGTGCTGCGAATACCGGTTGGTATTGAACTCGATCTCCAATTCTAAATTCTAAACCATCCGAACATCTGCATTCAGCGCTATCCAATACCAATTCCAATACATGTGGCTGAATATCTACATCCAAACGCAGCATTATAGGTTTTGCTCTCTAGACATGTCTGACGGGAATCTAAATTTAGCCAAGTCACTATGACCTCTGCTATTCCAAAAGATTGCTTTCATTTTGACTTAATCTTATGTTTTTTTAATCATCCTAATCTTATGGTGTTTCTTCCTTCTAAAGGACGAATGTGACTTGTTTTTCTTAAAGAAAACTTTAAATTCACAGCTTAGGTGATCATTGTCCTCATCCATTCCCTTTTTCTATCTTTAAAACATTCAACAATTTGAAAAAAATATACTATTAGGGCAATTAAAAGTACGATAGGGAAGAGGCATGACTAAGAATGCTGACACTAAAGAGAAGACCCTGATGATCAATACAAGTAGATGTCAACACTAAAGAGCCTCACCAAGAATTAATACTGTTAATTAAAGCATCAGAATATATAGATAGATGTCCCCAAACTAATAATATATATATATAATAATGCGGCTCGATCGATGAATATAATCACATGTTTCAGTTGTCTATGGGCAAAGAAAAAGAAAGGTTCTTACAATTTCATACACTAGGCGGAGATAATGGTGGAGGGAAGCCTGCGTAGAGAAATTTGGGCTGAATATCAAATTCCATCACACACAGCCTCTCAACTAGCAATGTCTTTAACTCCATGGTGAAATATGCTTCTGGTGTCTTCTTACTACAAATAGGAAACAACAGCTCATTCTGGTCTTGTGGAATCCCACGTAGGAGAGCATAGCCTTCGGCTGCTCCAGCAAGGCACAGATGGAAGCCAGGCATTGGGATTGAACTGTCGTGCCGCCACTCTTCCGGTTCTTGGATGTCTCGCCATGCCTTACTATACACATTCATCGTCGTGCATCGATTGCTGAGAACTAATACACCAAGCCTTCCATCCCGTGCCTCCACAGCCATCCTAAACTTCCCAATGCATTTGCGTGGGAGGTCTGTGATGGAGAATTTCATCTCACGCGTGTCAAGCACAAGCGTGACGTTTGCAGCTTTATGCGACCAGCAGACGCCACAGCCGTGGCCGTGCACGTACTGGCGACACCACGGCAAAGGTAAATCCGTGCTTAGATTGCTAAAAGACGCGCCGCGTCGCCATTGCGGCGCGCTGGCTGAAGAGAAGACGAAGGCCACCACCTCCGTTTTGGACAGACCAGTGCACATCACCTGGAACCGGAGCGACGACGACTCATCATCATCGACGACGGCCGGCGCGAGGAAGGGATCACCAAATGTCATTGTCTCGTTATTGCCATCCTGCGTAGCAGATAGTAGCAGGTCGCCGGGGATGGTCGGGATCTGGATGTGCCGGCGGTGCAAGCAGTGGCGGAGCCAGGAATTTGACACAGGGGGGCAGCCACTTACAATTAATCGATTGCTATAATCGAACTGCCAAGCACGATGAAGATTGCATGTAATTTCACCAAATGTATCACATATAAAGTCATGGTTTCATATTTTCAGTACATAAAAGTTGTTATAGGCAAAAGTATTCATAGGAACTAACCTTTTTTCATTTTAGTCTTACTCTGCGTGTCTTCATATCATAGAAATTATCAATAAGTGTATCAGTCGTGAACTCAATTGCAATCTCCTTCTCAATGTAGATTATCAGCAATCTCTTAGAAATTCATCTCCCATTTTATTTCGGAGTCTTGTCTTCACAAGTTTCATTGCAGAGAATGCACGTTCTGATGTAGCTGTTGATACTGGTAGTGTTAGAACAAGCCGAATCAATCTGTCAAAGAAAAAATGTTTAGTATTTGCCATCTACAAAAATGATTTGGAACAACACATAAAAAATGAGGGATGTTATATAACCTGTCAATCAAATAATAGTCATTTGATTTTCCAATTTCAGCTAGTCGACGACATAGATCAGCAATAGTTGATAAATTCTGGAACTGTAGATTTGTGAGGACATCAAGCTCATAATGTTGTAATTGATGTCTCAAGTTATTTCTTTCTTGTTCAGAAAAATCAGCGGGATAGAATTTTGAAGCCAGCAAGCAAATATCATCAATTTTGAATGATCTAAATGAATCTCTAGGATCCAAAGATGTACACAAAACGAGAAGCTCTGTGGCTTGTTCACTGAAGCTGCTATTTAACTCATGTAATTGTTGATCAACAGCAACTGTGAAAATGTCATATTTGTAGTGATGCTCAACTGATAGCTCATTCTCAGCACGAGATCGAATATAGTCCGCATAGAAGGCATACATATCTGGCACTTGTATTCCTTGTTTTATGCAAAATGATGTCACATCATTAAGAAGGACACTCCAGCCAAGATCTCTTAAATTTTGGATCAATTTCTTGGTAGTGGTCACATTGTCCATAGCATTGACAATATCCTGAGTTTTTTGTTGTAGCTTTTTGCAAAGCAGGTCTGTGATGCCCATGAGTTCTTTCATAACATGTAAAATAAAAACAAAGTCAAATGACATCATTAATTTAACAGCACCAGCAACCTTTGCTCGTCCAGCAGGTGTGGTTCCAGAACCTTTAGCAGTAGCAATATCTTTCAATACTATAAATGTAGGCTTGTAAAGCTTTAAAAGACTACAAATTGAATCATAATGTGAGCGCCACCTAGTATCCCCAGGACGATGCAAGGTTCTAATCTGGTTAGCCCCACTTCCAGTTTGAAGCTCATTAAATTCAATTAGATGCTCCATTTCAGCAACTTGATTGTCATGAAGGTCATCATTTCTCTTAGTGGAGGACACAACAGTATTGACAACAAGAGCAAGATGTTCAAAAAAATTATGAACCTCAGTTACTTCTTTGGATGCAGCAACAAGAGCTAACCGTAATTGATGGGCAAACCAATGGACGTAATATGCATAAGGACAGTCTTCCATAAATTTTGCTTGGAGTCCATTCCACTCTCCTCTCATGTTACTAGCACCATCATAACCTTGTCCACGAATATTTTGGACATTCAAATTATGGGCAAATAAAACAGAGCATATTTCTTGTTTTAGAGTTGCAGAGTTTGTATCATGAACATGCACAAGATCCAAAAATCGTTCTCGGACAAAGCCTTCTTTGTCAACAAAGCGAAGAACAACTGCCATTTGTTCTTTTCTAGACTCATCTCTTGATTCATCAACAATCAAGCAAAACTTAGCATCACCTATTTCATTACGAATGGCTGTTTGCACATTACTAGCCATAAGGTCCAAGATTTCTTTCTGAATCTGTGGTGATGTGTATTTAGCATTCATTGGGGCATTATCCAGTACCACAGCCTTTACCTCATCATCATAGGAAGCTAGTAGTTTTACCATCTCAAGAAAATTACCTTGGTTTTTTGAGTCAACAGATTCATCGTGTCCTCTGAAAGGACAAGCCTGGAATACTAACCATCGGACTGCATCAATTGATGTTCGAAGACGAAGTCTATTCTTTTTAATATCTCCATTTGTTTGCGTCTCCACTGCATGTTCAATACGACATTGCTGATTCTTTAAATTCTCATAACACTGAACATTGTATTTATGAGCTGAACCACAATCTTTTCCCATGTGAGTCATGAAGGAACACTTTGATCCATCATTGACTTTCTTCCAGTTTCTAAATCCTTTCACTGTGAATGCATCAGATCCTATTTTTTCAACTGGTTTCTTTGAAAACAGGAAGCATGGAAAGCAAAAGGCGGCATCTTTTGTAGGTGAATACTCTAACCAAGGAAAAATATTTGAACCAATTAGATTGAAATCTGCGTGGATGTTGCTTCGAACCTGAAGGAGGGTACACATCTTTAATAAATTGGTATGGACCGTGCTTCATATATGCTCTAATAACTTGGTCTTGTTTATTAGGAGGATAATCCCAAATTTGACAGCGCAGGCCTGGATCACGCTCTACCATTAAAATACTTGTAGCATCACAATTCACTCTCTGAACTTACTTTAGGTGTTGTTTGCCTCGGAGTCTTCTCTGCTACCTCTTCATCTTTTTCATCCTCTTCTTGTTGTGCAGCAAGCCAATTAGCAATTTCATCTTCAAGTGTCTCCTCGTCAGAACAAGCAACACTATCATTCTTCTTGTAAAAAGAATCTAGTGTCCTCTTTTTGAGTACCATGATTATCCTTCAAAAAAATAATTGTCCAATACTCCAAATTAGAATATACAAAAATACTCATGAACATCAACTAAATAAAAGTGATAATTTATGAATCAGACCCCGTACTATTGCTAGATGTGGACTGTTCTAACTCGTATGTACATTGGAGACTTGAATATTTATTCAATAATTACATCCGGTGTTCCAATTCATTTATGATTCATAATCTACAAATTGTATCATCCATTTCGATTCATTTTGGAATCAGACTTCACACCATATATGGCACGGTGCTCTAACTCGTATAGAAAATATTTCTCTATTTTATATAGGGAAGGATCAATGGTTCAAACATTTATGACGGTTGAATTTAGTCCTTTTATTTCTGATATTTATAGGAGAAATAAAAAACAATCGCTTAGATGAATGGGTAATGTGTGAACACCCTATAAATGCTCTCATAGATGCTCGGCACACGCTTGCAAGGATGAAAAAAATGAGAACACATTAGAAAAAGAGAAAAAAGTAAGGTGGATAAAAAAGATGACATAGCCCACCATAAAGAAAACGCTGGACTCTGGTCTATTATGTAAGTTTCCAACATTTTCTAGGAAAAAAAAGTTTCCAGCATTAAAAAAAGAAACCGGTTCATATAATCTACTGTATATATCCCGTCAAAGGAAAATAAATACACAGCATTGTCGTCAGATCTGAGGAATCTATTTAGATTAGGATTCCTACTCCATATCCGTCTAGACGCGAGCTATTTTAACTCGTACGTAAATAAAGAAAGTGGTGCAAAATAAAGAACATAACTCTTATCATTTTCTTTTTATTATTAAAAGTTCTATTTAGAGTACTCAGGATCTGAGGAATCTATTTAGGTTAGGATTCTTATTCCATAATGGTCTAGACGCGAGCTATTTTAACTCGTATGAGCACGGGTTATATATATAAGTCCGGACAAAAGAAACTCTCCATTGTTCGGTACCTAGAGGAAGACAGACAAAAAAAAGGATGGACGAAAAAAAGAGCCTGAAATTTTACCTCTTTATTATTAGGTATAGATTTTGTTTTTATTTATTATGGTTTTCCTTGTT
The DNA here is from genome assembly GCA_038087645.1 of Saccharum hybrid cultivar R570. NCBI lineage: Eukaryota > Viridiplantae > Streptophyta > Magnoliopsida > Poales > Poaceae > Saccharum > Saccharum hybrid cultivar. Next base: position 2,193,626 of record JAQSUU010000671.1, on the reverse strand, counting down.
TTTGTTTAGTTGTCATTTTCTATTTGTCTTTTCAGTTTCATTTTTCCCGTAATTTCAATTTCATTTTTTTCAATGTATATATTTTAGTTTTCAGTTTTGTTGATTTTCTGGTTGTCAATTTCAGTGTTGTTTCTGGTAATTTCTGTTTCAGTAAGTTTTTTTTATTTTTCATTGCGTCTTTAGTTTTCAGTTTCTATTTGTTAATTTCTTCTTGTTGTCATTTTCAGTTTCGGTCTCTAGTAACTATTTTCAGTGGTTCAATTTCCGGTTTAGGCTTGAATGCTTTCCTAAATCCTACGTATTAACTGTTCTTCAATATTTCCTTCCTTTAAATATTTCCTTTTTGTCAATATTTATTTTGGTTTTAGTTTTATTGAGTTTTGAGTTTCATTATTTCATTTTCCGGTTCGAATACATTCCTTAATCCTACGTATTAGTTGTATAATAACTTATCCTCTAATTAGCACCTAATGCAATGCTTCTTCTAATAATTCGCCTCTCAGGGCGTAGCTTGTCTTATTTTTGGTTGTTAATCTTGTATTTTTAATATATGTCACTCCATTTGTTATCTAGTCATGTTTCTCGGCTTATATAATGATTTATATAATAACTTGCACCTCTAATTGACAACTTATGCAATGCTTGTTCTAATAATTTGCCCCCATATTGCAGCTTGTCTTGTTTTGTGCCGCTACCCTCATTTTTTAATAAATGCCCCCAAGTTGGCTGCAAGTCATGTTCCCTGGCTTTTTTAATGTGTTGTATAATAACTTGCCCCTTTAGTTGGTAGTTTATGCAATGTTTAATTTAATAAGTTGTCCCTCGAGGTTGACGCTTGTCTTGTTTTTGATCCGCTGCTCTCTTTAGGGGTTAGTACCTTCATGTAAATACTATAAAACAAATTTATTATATTTTCATGGTAACAATCGAAGTACATACCATGTAAAAACTTTTGTTTATTTTTGGAGTAGAAAGTTTAGTATTACATAGTAGCAACTTATTTCATGTATCTCCTAGCAAATTTTTACATATAAATTGCTACTAAAATAAAATTCTTTGAAATATATGCAAGTAGGGTCTAGTTTTATTCATCTCGTCACGCAGAAGACACCGGTGCAGACGGAATTAAAAACAGATACATTATTGAAGAGTTATAGCAATTCAAAAGAAAATGTTTCGCTTTTTTTAGTCGTGTCAGCCTCATGTCAGACTCAAAGCGACGTTTGCAGGCTTGAAATGGAAAGAGACTGGGAAGGCGTACTCTATAGTGGGCACGTTGCATCAACAGACATTCGCTGAAAATGGGAAGAACCGGAGAACTGGAGTGGGTCAGATCACGCTCAGCGCGCACGGAGGAGGTGGGTCGCGCACTCGGCATACAGCACGACCAGTTGCGCCATATTTGCGTCCATTGCCATAGTCCAGTCTCAGTATTTCGAATGTGTTTATAGAGTACGGTGTATGGGCACGCGTGTTTATAAGACTGAGTGTCTATGCCTGTATTGTCATTTGTAAAGAAAAATTAGGAGTCACGGTGAACAAACTAGAGACATGCTAAAATATTCTAGAGATTTATTATCATCGCTGGTTGTTAAAGCCTATCTAGCTTGACCGCCGATTTCTTGTGTTGGAATAAAATAGAAAACTTTGCCAAATCTATGTGACTATTAGTAAATATAGAGTCCACTAAAAATAGTAAATATAGAGGAGCAAAGTGCTAATATGAACAAAGTGGCGTCGTCTATGCTTGTGGAACGTGTATTTTTTTTTTAGATTTCAATGTGGCCCCATTAACAGTTGAGGCGTATGCCGAATAAAAGCTACGCCGTGGCTAGCGCCCGGACGTTAGCCCCTGTCCGGACGCCTGCACCTGTCGTGCCTGATGCGCATGCTGCCGCCTGCCCCACCGACTACACGCACCCATATGCGTCTGTTGCTGTTGTAGGCCTACGTATGCTACCTTACCTGCTGCCATGCTGCTACTGCTAGACGCGCCCGTATGCTCACAAATTGTGAGCAGGAAGTGGATGTGCGTGGCCCTGGTCTCCAGTGATGCATGGTCACCGAAACATGGGGTCTGCAACCGGTTATTGTCGTAGACCCTAGCTACAAGCATGAGATCTTCTAGTGCTCCGCATGTGCCCGCATGTGCCTGCTGCTACTGGTGTACCTAGCATGCCATGCTGTTGCGCATGCACGCGGGGACCACCTCTGCCTGCACTCATTTCTCGTGCCTACTAATGAGAATACTTGCAACATGAAACACATGCTGCAACATACATTTGAAACATGTGAAATATTTGAAACATATGCTTGCAACTTATGTATATAACCATTGCAACATATGAAATATTCAAATAAAACACCTGCATCATACTTCTGAAACATTTGAAACATACAATTACAACATACATGTATAGTCACTGCAACATCGTGCGAATCCGCCGCCATGCCGCTCGACATGCACATCTGCGGCATCGCGCGCGGTCCCAACAACAACGTCTCCACGGGTGGCCATGCATGATGCATCTCAGTACCACCACCACCAAGTCACCGGCTGATCGACATCGGCAATTTGCTGGCACCGGCGACCGCAAGAACGACGACCCTGGCACGCGCTGAGACTCTCAGAGCCGGCGGTGCCCAGTCGGACTGCAGCGCTGGCGAAAACGCCCCATGAATTGGACTGCAGATGGAGGCGCTCCAAGATGTCCTCGATCGGTCCAGCGGCCGGCCACCGATCCCGCATCCACACCTCCAGGGGCAGGGTCGACGATGCATGGACGACCTTCACACGAAGCTGATGTGCTGCATGGGAGATAAAACATACTGCCATGTTAGTATATCGTTCCAATTCTGTTTCACTTGGCACGTATGAATGATGATTGAAAACGTATAGAACAAAGGTAGAGGCACAAGAAAAGGGGAGGCAAGGGTATTGGAGTTGAATGAGCCTATAAGTACCTGCAAGGCTATTGGGGTTGTCGCCTGACCACTGAATAACCAGGCAGTTGCTTGAACTGAAATCGATCTGCATAAAAACAGAACTACCAATCTGACTAGTTGGTGTCACGTGTAAACATTGATCAAAAGGTCACTACAGCTCATTCACATTACCCATCCTTTCATGAATTCATGATGTGAACAGAAACACTGAGTACACACGACACGAAAAAGAAAGGAAAGAATGATATTCAGCTGCATTTACCTCTGAACAAAATAAGGAGAGCTCTCTTTTCCATTCACTGCATGTATGTGCTGGTGCTAGTTTCCCAATCTGCTCTTCCAAATTCGGAGCCACAGTGGCACAGCCTACAGAATTGAAATGCAAAAATGTTGAACTGAGCTTAATTCTTCTTCCAGCTGATTGAGCTCAATTGCAGGATGTACCACTTCCACTTTTCGAGTCATCTTACAATCGCAATCTGCCGTGGGGGAACTGGGGAACACAATTGCAGGTCTCATGTATGAAACTCTAAATCAGTGAAGGGAATCATGAACATTTGTATATGTAGAGGCAAACAACCAGACAACCTGAAGAACGTCCTGCCGCAGCTGGCGCGTGTCGACTGTCGAATGTCGATGTCCATGATGTTCATCCCGGCTCCATCGGTCTCATCGATGCAGGCGTTCCCGCCGACGAGCAACCACCCCGTGAGCATCGCCAGGCGCAGAAGGCCCGCCCATGGCCGTCTCCACCTCCCGGCACTGCGCCACGGTGCTGCTGTCCATCCACACGGGCGACTCCGGGGCCGCGAGTCCGTCGCCGGTAGGTCCAGACGTCCAGTGCGGCCAGTGCGGATCCGGAGACGGTGGTGGAGGTCGGCGCGAGGCCGCAGCCTCCCAAACCGAGGAGCAGGTCCAGCGCCTCGGCCCACATGAGCTGCGGTGAAACGATGCGGCCCCGCTCGGTGGACACCGCCACAGTTGTTCCTGAATCGTGACAGCTGCAAATCTAACTGAAGAGACTCATGTGAGGGGGGGAGAGGCAAGGCTCCTGTCATCCACTTACAGAGAGATCAGAGCTGTGTGATGATAATTCACTGATGGATGATCATTGGATGTGCATGATGCCATGAACTGTTGTTGCATTATTATCAAGATTGCAAGGCAATTTGGTTGGCAAATCTTTGGCTCCAAGCACCACTCCAGTATGGCAGTCAGCACTGCAAAAGTGCAAATGCATCTGGGCACAAATCTGACCACCTTCCAGTTGATTCAGTCAGCAACGTAGATGCGTCTGGACAGTGGACACAGATCAGGCCTCTTTTTCAGTTGACAAGTTGTTGAATGCTCCATAGCTCCATAGCTGTGGAAGAAACCAAATTGGCAGAAATCCATAAAAAGAGATTCTGATTTTTTCTGATCATTGGCCTTACCCCAAAAGCAGCATAGAAAACTGATTTCAATCTCTCCAGTAGACATCTGTTCCACACCAAAGGAACACCTTAACATGTCGCAGGAGCCCATGGAAGCTTGCACACCTTAAACATTTCTATCCTTTCAGCAATATTTAAGAATATACTTTCTTGATAAAATAGCATCATGTTATTTTTTACATGTACAAAGTTATACTGGTGTTTAGTTAGTCATTCTTCATCAATTGTTTTACAGTTCCTGTCTGATACATGAGAAAATTATTATGGTTTCAGAATTGTCTCTGCTATTTCGAAATTGTGTTCAAAACTAAATATAACTAAAATTTTTTTTTGGCTGCTCACCTCTGAGGCTTCAATGGTTATTGAGATGTGGGCAAAGAAAATAATTTGTACTGCAGCATGGTTTAACTACTATCATATTATCTTGTGTTTTATTTGAGATGAGACTGGTACTGTTTTTTGTCGTTCCACTGAAAGGAAAAGAATTGTCATATTAGTATTATGGTTAATAAGTGGTTCCAATGGAGATTCTTTGCAAAGAAATAGTTGCATTACATCTCAGTGTAATCTCCTTATACCTAATCGAAATTGGAACGCCTGCAAGTAGTATGGAGCACATACAGACATAGGGTCCATTGCACTCAATCAGTTAAGGGATTTGACAAGTGCAACTAAGAAGAATAGAAATTACCACATTGATGCCACAGATTAGTCCTATGTTCAGAAAAGAAATAAGAGTGAGTTGCCGCACTTTCGGGTCACCCATCTTGCCAAGGACTGCAAATCATACAAGAAGCGGGTCATGCAAGAAGGGGAGAAGGAGGTAGCGAAAGGGGACCACCCGAACAAAGGTAAGCACTGAGAGGGCGGCGATGATTAGGATGAGTTCCCGAATGTTGAAGACACGATGCTCATCTTTGGTGGCCCGAAGGCCTACGAGGACCGTTGGCACTAGAAGCTCGGTCGGGAGGTTTACAATGCCGTCCCCGCTACCCTAATCTACGTACGTTGGTCCGAGCAACCAATCACCTTCGACAGAAGTGACCACCTCGATCACGTCGTGGAGGCAGGCTCATTGCCTCTGGTGACCAGCACGATGGTGGAAAATGTGAGGATGACAAAGGTCCTCATGATCTTGTTGAACTTATCCCAATTGTTTTGCTTTTGCTTGCCGTCACCGTACTTCTCGGTGTTGGCAACGAACTCCCCTCTGCACTTGCGGTCCTTCTTCCATGATGAGCGAGGGTCGGTATTATTGTCACTGACACGGGGCTTGCACTTGCCATTGCTAACGTTGACGGCATCAGCATGCTATAGGCGAGGTCGAACATCTCCCTAATGGTGATATTCTTCTTTGGTCTATGTCGTGAACGAGAGCCTTGCTCTGCACGCCTGTCATGAAGGCGATAATGATGTTGGAATCGGGGACATCCTAGAGTTGATTCTTGTGTTGGGTGAAGCGCCTGATGTAGTCACGCAAGCTCTCCTTTGTCTCGCGCTTGCAACCTAGGAGTTCCCAAGCCGTAACAGGCTTTGTGTAGGATCCCTCAAAGTGGTTGTAGAACTCACGCTTGAGCTCGGCCCAACGTTGATGGTATCCTCCCGCAAATGGTTCAGCTAGATTCTGGCCGAATCAGTAAGGAATAGTGCCAGGTATTGGATCATGAAAATCGGGTCTGGTGCAAATGCGGCTTTCAAGGCGAGCCGGTACTACTAATTTCTACCCTGTTACAACGGCAATTTTTGATGTAATAGGGCCAAAACTGATGCAATATCTGGGAATTGCATCAATTTCGCGTTTGATGCGAGCTGATGCAATAAAAGTTGATGCGAGCTGATGTGTCTCGATGTGATACATGAACAAAAGGGTTATTGCATCAAAATCGTTTTGATGCGTTTGATGCGAGCTGATGCGTCTCGATGTGATACATGAACAAAAGGGTTATTGCATCAAAATTGTTTTGATGCAAGGTCGCTATTGCATCGGCCATGGATGAGGTTATTGCACCAAAATCATGTTCATGTAATACATCTAAATAAATTTCATGCAATAAAAGTTTCTATTGCAACGGCTAAGGTTCGATGCAATACAGCCTATTGCAATGCATCGACATTAGGTTTGTTGCAATGGGATCTTCCAATGTACAACTTTCGATGCAACAATAACCATGTATCACATCGAATCACTGCTAAACTGATGCAACAAAACTCACATATTGCATCAGAGTTTAGCAATATCAATCTGTTGCAATAGTACTTCCTAATTGCACCCATATTCTAACCGGTGCAATACCACCTACATATTCCATAAAAAATCAGTAGTAACGCAACCAAATTTGTCCGATGCAACAATTTATACCTATTGCATCTCTTGTTCGAAATCATTGTGATAGATCATACCTATTGCATTGACATAAATTACTATCGCATCCAATTCCTTCTCAATGCAATAATGAACACCTATTGCATCAGATTTGCGTTTGATGCAAGGTGAAGCGATGCGATAGCGTCAAAAATTAGTAGTAACGAGCCAGATCTTTGGATCTGTCTGGCCATTGTACTTTTTGACTTTTGGAGCACGAAACTTTTGGGGCATCGGTGCGCCCAAATCTAGTCCCTGAACATGACTGGTCTGACCCAGTTCGGAAAATAGTCTTCCACGTGGGGCGCTGATGAGATCCTAACATATGGGTATGTTAAGGCCCGAGTCCAGTGGCTTCTGAACGAAGAAGTCCCCCCGACCGACCCCTCCAAGATCGCCCGAGGGCTCGGGGGCTATACCCATCAGGTACGCTCGTGCGCACCCTCTGGAGAAGAAGCCTGGCCGAGCCTAACTCCACCACGACTTCCGCTTGGCCCCCGAGCCCTAAGGCTCCCGATCTACGACCGGCCGTTGGCTCCTGCCCCGCCAATGATGCTAGTCAAGGCCCGGGTGCAAAAAGACAAGCCCCGAGTTATCGAGGCTCGGGGGCTCCCCGGCGCTGCCCCTTGGGCACGGCATTGCCGGCCACTTTTTCAACAAGGACACGCACGGGCCGTGACACAAGAAGACAAAGCTTCCCAACAGCCTCTAGGGGCTCGAAGACCCCTAGGCCTGTGCTTCAACCGCTAAAGCTAACCTCCTTCACTGCCAAGAAGACTCTAGAAGGTCCACCTAGGGAAGGCTGGGCCAAGATAACACAACCTGACCCGTAGAGTGTCAGAACAGAGCAGCTAAACAGCACCCAAGGCTTCTTTGGCTTCACGACACCGCCATGGTCCACAACGCGTCGCTGCAAGGCCCTCCTGGACTCCGGCGCATATAGACAATAGACTAGTTCCCCCAAACTGCCATGTACCCGACCTATCTCGTTATATAAGGGATAAGGTTAGACCTGGGGGAGGGGAAGGCAGATCATTCCACTCCATTTCATTCCTTGGCCTACGCTCAGTACCGAGAGCAAGGCAACCCACCAAGGGGTACTGAGAGCTCCTCCACCGCATCCTATCATCTTCCACCTCTCTGATGAGGGGAATGCATCACCGATGGCGAGGCAACCTTAGGATTAGCACCAAGCTAACCCCTACCAAATCTCTCTACAACACTGCTGTAATCCCCTGATTTTGGGTGCTTTTTTGAGTATAAGGATCATCAACTGCTAGATGTAGGGCACTGATTGGTCCGAACCAAGATAAATTATTGTGTCCTCTCTGTGATTCTTATGTTCTTGAGTCCACCCAAGCCACTGGAGACCCGTACTCTGATACCGACTCGAACAACAATGCTTGCCATGGTTCTGACCCTGTGACAGCTGGCGCACCAGGTAGGGGGCAACGTCAAGTGCAATTCTAGCTGTATGGTGGCTGGAGCCACCCGCCTCGTCACCGGAGCAAGTGGCACCGCCCCAGACGGTGGTGCCCGCTTCCCCAACGAGTTCTTCGTCACGGCCGGTGCCTTCGCTCTGGGCCAGGTCCTCAACTTTGGGAGCCTGGCCTACGTCGCCGACTGCTATGACGAGCTTCGTCCATTCCACGGGGTTGCACCGGTGGTCAGCGAGCCCCCGGTGTCGCCCACTCCACCAGGACTTCTAGGAGCATATCTTGAGGTCCTGGCCTGATAGATCCGTCGTAGTTTGGGCCCAAACCCCACCGTGTTAGAGCGTTGATAGATGTTCTACACGCTAGCCAACGTCCACCACCAGATCGCCACCGAACACGGCGGTGTCCTTCCAAATGGAGCTGGAGCACCTCATTAGTCGCGAGGCGCCGCGGAGCACCATCCTCTCTAGCGCAGCGGGGACCGATGTCCTGTCATTGCGCACCTTCCTCGAGATCCTTTTGGGGAGCGACTCAGAGTACGACTCCGACGACGTCGACTACAGCGCCCCTCCATGCATATGCTACCACATCGATGGTGACGTTATTGCGGAGGAGGCACCCAAGCTCACGCCGTCGGACTAGAGTCCTCACAGCTGCGCGGCCTACCTCCAGGAGAAGGAGGATCACTTGCGGGCTCGGCAAGTGGACCTGGAGGCTGCCGAGGCAGAGCTCGTGCGCCAAAGGCTGGACCTTGCACGGTAGTGAGCTGCGCACCCTCTTAGCGATGACGACGACACCTACATGGGGGCTCCCAGTGGCCTCTACTTTCCTTGTGTGGCGTACAACATGGCAGTCATCGCTTGGCGCCTGGAAAACATCTCCGTTACGCTGGAACTGAAGACCAACGAGCGGCTGAACGAGGTGAAGTTGCTCCTTCGCATCACCCTCAAGCAGCAGGCCGAGAGCTCGGCGTCCCGGCGCCGTGCCGGGCTTTCTTGGTCATCCTAGATGATGACCACTCCCAATGGGAACCGCTCCGATGCTCATGCCCCATAGGCAGGGAGAGCCGCGACAACAGCTCCGGCAACAGCCCCGACCGGCTGTGTGACAGAACCGCCCAATTTATACAAGATCAAGTACGGATGTCCCCGCTAAACACGTTGACACGAGATACTTTCACTTATATAAACCCGGTAGTCCGCCGAGTATCACGAATGACCTCGATAAATCAACTTTACAACCAAGATCGCATGATTAAGCAAATATACATCACATACACAGAGTTGCAGCAGAAATAATATTACAAAAGTGTTCATAAATAATAATACAAGTTTGGGTTTCAAAACCAATTAGTGAAACAACGTAGCTTTCAATTGACTACAATAATGTAAGTTCCAAATACATTGCTAGCATAAGTGACATCCTTTGAACAAAAGCATATAGATGAGAAATGAATACAGAGTCACCGAGCCCACTGGCGGTTAGCCACCATCTTTAGCAGGCCGAGAACTGCACCTGCAACACGGTGGGATAAACCCTGAGTACGAGGGGTACTCAGCTAGACTTACCCGTAACAAACCAAAAATAAATGACACCAAGGAGTATGCAAGACTTTTATGAGTGGAGCTAGCTTGAAACCATTTTGCATAAAAAGCTTAAGCACAGAACTTGCATATTGAATCTTTAGCCTCAAGTTAAACCTATTCATTTAGGTATCTCTAGGTTAGCACCTGTACTAGAGCAATCACTTAATTAAGATTATGCAATCAATAATAACCATATCATATTTGGCTTTTCATCATTATAACCATCATCAAGTTTCATAGTCACATTACTACAGTGCAGGCGACCAGTCCAGTTTCTCACTATCCAGGAGAGATAGCGATTCGAATCGATTCCTAACCAGCTGTTAAAATTTCCCCACACAAACCGGGCATGCTTTGCAAGGGCAGCCATTGGTCATCGTTGGTACTATTCGAGTTCACTCACGGGTCTAATCTGAACTGCATACTCAGGGACCAAGCAATTGCCAGGATGCATCAGGCCTTGCGTGCCCTTGGTCAGACCGTGTCCCCGCACGCCTTTCTTCCTCCAGTATGTGTGACATCATAACAGATTCCGGCTCGAATAGAACTACAAGGCTTCGTGGTCGGAACAACTTATCCTTCTAGCTAAGTGTGAGGCATGCGTTCAATCTCGACTGATGTCCTACAATGCGCACGGTCCTTAAACGACACAGACAGGAATATCAACACCACATCCCGCCCAGTCTTTATTTATTCATCAACACATGGTTAATTTTCACGATAACAAATATAGCCAACCGTGATCAGGTATCCACCTATAGCTCACTGATGACAGAAAATCACCTGACTTCTACTGGTCTAAGCATGGCTAAGCATTTGTTTCGATTCTGGACCTAACAGGGATATGAACATATCATGGTGGATATATATATATATATATATATATATATATATATATATATATATATATATATATATATATATATATATATATATATATATAAAAGCAATGGTGTCGCCCAATTCTTATAACTTAATGCATCAAATATAAGCGATTCAAGTTAAAGTTTTGCAAAGACATAGGAGACTTATAATGCTCCGGGGCTTGCCTGGAATCCAACACTATGTCAATGTTTGTTAGATGACACTCGCTAGCGAGTATCTCCCATCTTGACACTTGCTTAGTCCTCCCGTCTTCTGGATAGATCTTCAAACACCATCTTTGGGTTCAGCTCCATCCTCATGTCCTTCTTCTGGTGCACCTAGCGTACCTAAATGAGGTGCAACAAGGTGTATGTATGAATACATAGTAGTGCAATATGCAAACCATTCATGAAAGCACATCAAACTTAACATAAGCACCTAGAGCTATTTAACTTGATCATCACTTAAGCATAACATAGGAGATGGCAAGCACATCTGGCATGACACACAAGACAAGTACATTCAAGCTGCTGCAAGAATCCATCAATCAAAAACTAGTTAATCATATTTATCCAAGCAAGAGTAAGCTAAAGCAATCACCAAAGCAAGCACATTCAGGACAGCAGCATAGCAGGCATTTGTTTTAGCTATAAACAGAGATCTAGATACCCAACAAAGATGAGCCTAGACTTTTTGGAAAGCTTATGAAATTGTCTACAACTTTGTTATTAACATCAAAAGCTAATTCTAAAGTTAACTAGGGTAAACATGCCAATGTTCTTGGTCTGTACAAGCAAGGATAGAAAATTAACATGAACTTTAGAAAGGCATATCTAGAGTTCTAGACATTCAACAAACATGGTTCTTAACTCTTTAGAAAGCTTATTAAGTTCTCTATAATTTCTTGTCATCAGCACAAGATGATTTCATAGCTAACAAGGTCAAACAACACCACAAAGATATCTCTGTCCAGATTTAGACAGAATCTACCATTGAACTTCAGACAGCAATATCTGGAGATTTAGATCACTAAAAAGGGTGTTCAAAGATATTTCGGAAAGCTTAACAAAAGCATTACAACTCTTCCATTATCACCTAGGGGTGATTTAAATCCTAACTAAATCAAACACTCGCATATTTCAGATCTGCTCAGAATACAATCAAAACGTGACAGCAGACTTAAAAGTCATGCAACTCCTAAACTATCAAAGTTTGAGATCATGAAAATTTAACACATTCAAGATAAGATAATTATCTATAACTTTATTATTATGATCTAGAGCTAATTCTATTATTAACAAGGCCACACATTACAAACAAGGCAATCCTGTCGAGACTTCGGCAGAAGCAGCCACAAGACTTTAAACAACTATAACCGAACATCTACTTAACTAAAAATTGTGATCTTTAACTTTTTGAAAAGCTCAAGAAAAGTACTACAACTCATTTACTGTCATTAAGGCATGATTCAAAACTTAACTGAGCCAAATAATACAATCTTTCAAGTCTATTCAGAATAGGATCAAAGCAACAAAGAGCATTTGTTATTTTTATAGCTCCTAAACTATCAATCCTAAAATCCTAAAATTTTTAACAGCCATCAATAATCACATGAGTAGCATTCAGTAAAATTTTCACATTTATTTGAGCACTACTACTGCAGTTATGAAAAAGACAAATAGGACTAGCATTAAAACCCTAACCTGCATAAATCTAGTTTTACAGAAAAAACTTTAAACTAAAACATGTCAAATCCATTGCATAGATAATTTCACAAGGATTCCAAAAAGTCCTCATTTGCTATTTTATGATTTTTCTACAATTAACTACGAATTTCCAAAGTTTCAGCCATTTATTAGAAAAAGGAAAAGATAAAGGAAAACAACTTTGCATTGGAGACCCTAAACTTCTCACCAACTAGATCTCAGTGAATAGGTCCCTTTGGGCACTATTCATCTAAGTCACGGCTTTGCAGAGAGGCCCTCTCTTTTCATGAATTTTAGCCCGACGTCCCTCCCTTTTTCCTCTGTACAGAGAGAGCAGAGGGAGGTTTAGGAGGCGGCGATTTCGGATAGTGGTGCTCCTTCCCAGCAGTGGAGCATTAGGGCATGCTTGCGCGCCCGCTACAGGGCATAACCCAACCTGTGGAGGCCTGTGGTGGCTCAGTCATGTGCGCCGGCGTGCAGGTAGGGCGGTGGCCCATCCCAGCGGCGCTCCGGTGACGACAGGGGCCGGGAAAGGGGTGCGCCAGGCCCGGTACGGCATTGTGAAGGTGGTGGTGCTAGCAGCTAGGGTGAAGGAGCCCCAGAGGCAGGGAAACAGCGGAGGTAGCTTGGAGCTCGCTCGGCAGAGGGTGAGGGCGAGCGTGGCGAGGCGAAGGGAGAGGCCAGGGAGCAAGTGAGGGAGTGGAGAAGCTTCGGCGTCCACTTTGGAGGGCAGGGGCATGCGGCAAGGCCGTAGGAGGGCTTGGGCGCGTGGTGTTGTGCATGGCCAGTGCATCAACATTGCATCGAGCACGTGGCGGGCAGCGAACGGGGCAAGGTGGGCGACGTTTTTGGGCTACTTCTGGGCTGAATTAGCGAATGGGCCCAAAACAAAGTTTGATGCCCACGTGAAGCTCTCCTACTTTCATTTAGCTACTCAGGTCATTAGGGCAATAGATTAGTGGGTAATTAGTTGCCAAGATAGCAGTGTCAACACAACAACGGTGACCACGGAAACTTGCTTTCGGAGGTCAAAACTCGGTCAAACTGAACCCAACTTTTTGTATGCTCTTCTCCATTGAGTTAACTTCAACTTTCACTTTTGGGTCAACACCAATGCCGATGTTGATGAATTTTCAGACTTAGAATTATTCTTAAGGCTGAAAACAACATTTCATTCAATCTTGAGTCCACTGTTTGAGCAACTTAGAGGTTGAATCATGACTTGTTCCAAAAATAACATTTGTTGTACTCATCCTAATCCTCAACTTTGCTTAAAGTTCAATCCTCATATCTTGAATATAATCTGCAGTTCCACTTTGGTCAAAGCAGCATCACGATAAAACTTAAAACTAGGGTTTTAGGCCAATTGAGGCATTTTCTTGGCATATGCTCAACATGAATCCTTCTTGACTTTTGTTGTAGAGTTCATCTAGATTCATTTGGCAAGGTTGCCAAGTTTGGTTGACATCTCATGTTCTCCTTCACTTAATAGTACAATCCAAGCAAGAATATGACTTATCATTTTATGTGACCTTTTGATTCCAAACTTCACAAAAAATTTTTAGTGATCAATATAGATAGAGATGGATGTGAGACACATGAAAGAAGCACATCCAACATTACTCAGGCATACATTTGAAAAGGGGTCAACATATAAGCAAAGGTGTGTTATCCAAATTCAATTTGGGGCTCATTTTCATAAATTGGATCTTGACATCTTCATCACCACTTAACCTATCATTTTTAGTTCAAATCCACTGCTTAACAGGTGACTAATACCTGGGGTGTTACAGGCTGCAGACTCGGGGTGCCAAGCCATGGCAGGAGTGAAGGCGTGACCTTTCTCCTCGGCGTCCCCCCACGTGCCACCGGATTGGCGATGACCGCGACATCCACGACACCATCGAGGCCAAGCACCACACTCAGGCGCAGTCTTGTACCCCTGAGTGATGGGGCGGGGGCACCTCCCCAGATCACTTCGCCCCCCTGACGTTCAGGGCAGCGATCCAAGCGACCCCTACCCCAGACATTTCTGACCACCAACGCACATCTCCAAGTACAATGGCGAGACCAACTCGGATCACTGGCTAGAAGATTATTGCCTCGCCATGAAGGCTGGGGGGTCAGACGATGACTTCGCTATCCAGTACCTTCCTCTACTTCTATCAGGCTCGACCAGAGCCTGGCTCGAGCAGCTCGAGCCTGGTAGCATCTGCTGCCGGGGCGATCTCCGCTCCATCTTCATCGGCCACTTCCAAGGTACGTACACTCAGCCTAGGAACTCATGGGACCTCCACAATTGCAGGCAGAGACCCAACGAGACCCTCCGGCAGTACATCCAGCGTTTCTCCAAGAAGTGCAATGAGCTCCCCAACATAATCGACGCTGACGTAATCAATGCCTTCATCTGCGGCACGACCTACGACGTGCTCGTCCACGCACTCGGCCGTGAGACCTCGCGCACGATGCAGGAGCTCCTAGACATCACCACCCAGTACACCACCGGCAAGGAGGCGGTCTAGGCCAACTTTAGCGGCAAAACCAAGGCCGCCGGTCACCTCAGCGGAGGCGACGGCGGTGACGACCCTGCCTCATCCCAACAACGCCATGATAGGAGGAACAAGGACCAGAAGCACCGTGGGGAGGAGATGGTGGCCGCGGCTGACCGTGCCACTGGACCTCACCCCCGCTCCAGTCCATTCCATTCCTTGGCCTCTGCTCAGCACCGAGAGCAAGGCAACCTACCGAGGGGCACCGAGAGCTCATCCACCACATCCCATCATCTTCCTCCTCTCTATCAAGGGAAGGCACCACCAGCAGTGAGGCAACCTTAGGATTAGCACTGAGCTAACCCCCTACCAAATCTCTCTACAACCCTGTTGTAACCCCCTGATTTTGGGTGATTTTGAGTATAAGGATCATCAGTTGCTGGATGTAGGGCACCAATTGGCCCGAACTAGGATAAACAGTTGCGTGCTCTCTGCAATCCTTGTGTTATTGAGTCCACCTGAGCCACCGCAGACCCGTACTCTGACACCGACTCAAACAGCAATGCTTGCCATGGTTCCGACCCCACGACAGGCACCGACTCTCAAGCATTCCTCAGATTTTTCCCATTAGGCGAGTGGTCGCACTCGTCACCTTGGCGGGAGTTATGTCTGTTGTAGCTGCCGCTTGCCTAATTGTGGACAAAGTTTTGATGGGGCCCTAGTTGTTGGTGATTGCCTCTGCCTCCTCGAGGCAGGTCTCAAGCCCTCGAGGGCCGTGCCGGTAGACTACGCTAGGTTGAGGCGTGGCTCGCTTCAAGGATTTGATCTGCCATAGCTGCCATCAACTCTTGAATCCTGAGGAGTGCCTGGCGTCCCTTCTCAATCGATGGCTGAGGCATGTCCACTACCTCCTATAAAGCCTTAGCCATGTTCTGGTCGGCTCTTAGGTATAGTGGGGCTGCTCGCAGGGTATCATTGTAGACTTGGCACCCTCATGCCTTGTTTTGCTCCTAAAGCTATTGACGGAGCCGCCTATTCTCCTCCGCCAGCACATCATTGTGGTTGAAAAGGTGATCTCAAACCTCATGGCTGGTTTCATAGGGGACATCATTGTCAAAATTGAAGTGGTCACGAGGAGATCGATCTGGGGAAGGCCACTCGTTCTCCTCACGCTGGGCATTGCAATTAGGAGTGTTAATGTCGCATTTGCGTAGATGCGAAAGAACTTCCTCCTCCTCATCCTTCGACTCAATGTACCCAACTGTCTAGGAACTAAAAGAAACTAGCAGGGTTGATAACGATGGAAATATTGGCCCCGTGCCTATTGGAGCCACAATTGGAAGCGACCAACTCATCCCGTACGGTACCTCCCTCACTAAGGTTGTGGATGATCACCCCGACAAACCGGGGGCCGAAGTTGTCATCGCTGCATGCCTAGTCAGATTGATCTAAGTCATATCCTCCAGATTCCTTGGTAGGAGGTTAGGTGGGTACCACCATAGCCTACGGAAGCCAGCTTGAGTAGGTCGCCACCGCATTCCTTAACCTGAATGGGGAACCAGGCGGAGTGTGGTCAGCTAGCGGTGATGAATCTACCTCAGGGGCAGAGTCCGGATCTTTCTAGATCTGGAAAGTCACGTTGAGCTCATGCTCTCGACCAGTTTCAACAAAGACATGACCATGGCGGGTCACATGGCGGGCGTGGGCGAGCGGTCCTCCATCTACAACCTCCTCAAATCCAGTGATGAATGCACGGACCGAGGGTGGCTCCTCCTCCTCCTGCTCGGGTGATTCGAGTTCCTACAAGCATAGGTTCCTGAGTCGATCGGCAATGAAGTCGTGGTTGCCGAAGGAGATCTTTTCGCCCGGCTGCATCTTCTTAGCATCATCGCCAAACTTGAAGATGAGGCCCATCTGAAACACAAATGGATCTGTACGTGAAAGACCCCTACCTGGCATGCCAACAGTTAGAAGAATTAGCTTCGGAAATACTTAGCAACTATTTGCGTAAGACAAATAAGATGGGTAGCATACAAGACATAGGAATTATATTGGGTTCAGCACGAGGTGCCCTGTGTCTAGTGTGAAGTAGCTTCTCTGTATTCGTATGCTTAGTTACAGGGGCTGCTGCGTGTAGATATGCGCTAGAATGTAAAACATGGATCTAGATCGAGAGACCCCTGACCCTCCTTATATAGTCCGAGGGTAGGGTTACAGTAGATCCGATATGCTAACAAACTGCCTTCCTATCGTCTAGAATGTGCAATAGAATGATTATATCCTATTGCGTAGATATGATGGCGCTAAGGATGGCAGCGGATCGGGTTCAGGTCGGATACCCGCGGGTTTCGGGTCCTGCGGGTTCGGGTTTGGGGATGGTTTCTCACCTACGGTTTTCGGGTTCGGTTTCGGGTTTGGTTTTTCACCCGTGGATATCCAATGGATATCCGAAATAAATCATTTAGAATTAAAACTCATGTTTTATAATATGCTAATAATAACTTGTTTACTTAGATTATTAAATCTATTCAAAATTGACTCATGAAAATATTTATTATTTGTTGCCTCTTATTTATACATGTGAATATGTGTATATTTATCCGTGGGTTTCGGGTATCCATTCGGGTTTCGGGTATCCGTTCGGATTTCAGGTATCCACGGGTTTGGTTTTGGTGATGGATTTTCACCCGAATCGGTTTTCGGTTTGGGTTCGGGTTTCGATTTCGGGTTTCGGTTTTGGGTGCACGGAGACTCCACCCGATCCGAACCCGACCCGTTGTCATCCTTAGATGGCGCCAGATATCCTCAGAATGTTTTGATCTCTAAGCTAGTGGATTCGCCTGGCCTTCGTGGGTCTCATCCCTCGTCGTCTTCGCCCTGGTAGACGAGCATGGATTGAGTATACGGCCGGTGAAGATACCCCGGGCTCATATATCTGACAGCTCCCATTCACCCCACCTCTAGACTCTAGTTGCCTTATTTGGTACTTCACTTATGGATGGGCTGCACAGTACAAGGGTGAGTTTACTGTACAGGTACACGTTTGTAGGTGGGACGTGTCCGCGCTGCAACCACGGATTTAGAGCAAACATTTTCGTTGAATAAATTTTCAGAAGCAGAAGACAGGACGTGTTCACTGGGAGCCACAACAGAGCAAACACTTTCTTTGAATCAATTCCATAAGCATAAAGAAATGTGATTGGATCTTGCTATACACACTATACCACAGCCTAAACTAACGTCCAACTAAGGGTCGCTAAAAGTATCGAAATAGCGTTGGACGGTCGGTCGCTATATATTTGTAGCAAACGGTCGGACGCTATATGTTACTGTTACGTCTGAAGGTTGGTCGGTATTTTTATTTTGGATCAGCGTCCGACGGTCGGTCACAATAATTGATTAACTAGGTCAGTACCATGCTGAATGTCTATACCTACATGTGATCTACTGTATTTATCTTTCAATTTTATATTACCTAAATCCTAAAGGCTACAACTATTTTATCTGATTAGCTTCAAAATGCTTTTACTGATGGCAGAACACTGCTTTTAGCTTTTACTGGTAGTTGCTTCTTCATATACAATGTGTGGAAGTTATCTGTCATACCTTCTCTTTGCTTGTACTTTTCAGTAGTTCAGAGGAGTAGCATGGGAGGTCCTTTGTTTATACATTTCCAGCAGCAGTTTTGCAGCATCAGCGACCGACGTGAAGGTGGTGAAAGACTGAATGATGATGATTGGAAAAAACTAAAAGAGTATTGGGCATCCGTAGAATGTGAAGTAAGTACAACCAAATATATGAATTCAACAATGATTTTGTAGAATTTAATATTTTTTTTGTCATAGGCTCGCACAATACAAGCAAAAGCCAACTGTGCAAAGTTGACCATACATCATACATCAGGCAGCAGGCAGCAGGAGCTTTGCTCAAGCAGCGTATAAAATGGTATGTCAGACTATATTTGAGTTTTATTTAATACACTAATGTGCTGCATTTTTTTGGTACTGAGAGTGAAACACGTGTAGGGAATTGAACTAGGGCGTCCTGCTCGAAGAGATGAGGTGTATGTCACAACACATACAAGAAAGAATGGAGTTCCGTTACCACCTGTAGAACCAATTATTGTAAGTTTTTCCTTTCACAACTTTTATCGTAGCTTGAAATCCTACTTTCTTGTGTATTAACAATGATACTCTATATATTTAGAATAAACTAAAATCAATTATTGAGGAACATCCTGAGTTGACACAAAAGACAATCCAAGAAGGCGATGCATTTGCTGCTGTTTATGGAGAAAAATAGCCAAAAGGATGTGTGCGTGTTTTGGGTCTTGGTCCAACTCCCCAAAGTGTTGGTACACCAGGGGTGAAGTCTTACACCCAAGGACTCAATTGGAAGTGATGACCCGTAGAGATGCAAAAGTAGCCCGTAGAGATGCAGAAGCTGAGCAAGAAGCTCTACGACAACGCGTCCTGGAGTTAGAACAACATCTGAGTTATGTATTATTCTATCTTGATGGCCAAACTGTCTTGATGTAACTTGTTTATCCAAGTTGTGAGCTTATGGATATATGATATAATTGTGAGCTATGATGAGCTTCATTGTCATGATTTTGTATTGTCCAAAATGAAATTGGTGATTTTGTGGTTCATCGATGGTATGTTTGATTGCATGATTAGTGCTAATCCTAAGGTTAATTAAAGGACAATTATGCTGTTAATTTCTTGCATTGATAGCGTTGATGGTTGGACGCTATATAATATATTGCGTCTCACTATTGGTCGCTATAAGTTTGTAACTGGCGTCGAATGGTCGGTCGCTATATGTTTAACGTATCGTCCAATGGTTGGTCGCTATAAGTATGGTCGGACGCTATAACTTATAGCGACGCCACTTATAGGGACCGTTCAAGTCGGTCGCTATATGTTTATAGCGACCTACCGTAGGTCGCTATACTGACTTATAGCGACCAACCGTAGAACGCTGTAGATAGGTTGTGGTATAGTGACACACGAAGAAATTCCTACCAAACATTACTTTCACGTGAGACCTGCTCAGCTCTCTCTTCCCCAAGCACAAGATTCGCCTCAAGTTGGTGGCCCTGTAGGGTCTCACAGACCGTACAAGCCTCAAGTTGGTTTGTCGAATCAGTTCAAGGGTAAGAGCAAACTAACATAATGAAACAGTTCAAGTGTTTAACTAGTGCATGGGATTGGTTGGATGCTAGGTGCATCGTGGCCGTGCGCTCAAGTGAGAACTGTCTCCCTAGGCTTTTCGTAGTAGTAAAAAACTTCGCATCCATCGAGTTTTCCGGTGTGATGTGGCCGTTAGAATCGATTCCATCTGCCATGTGCACAACCCAAGCAAATAATGGAGCATCGAACCCATCGAGTCAAGGCTGATTCGGGCCTCGGGCTCTTGCTCACAGGCTCCTCTGCAAGTCAATTCCAAGATCAAGAAAGGGACACGCACTCGGAGCAAGCTAGCATTTCCGTTGTCAATTCCATAAGCAGGGAAGACTCGTGACACACTCAGAGCATTTTCGTTTTGAATCAATTCCATCAACAAAAGACGATGCGATATGGATATGGGCGAGGATCGATTCCATCTGCCGCCACCCAAGCAAATAATGGAGCATCAAGCCCATCGACAGAAAGCCAGCTGTGGCTCGTGCTCACTAGCTCCTCTCCAAGTCTCCACCTGGTCTATAAACTAATTAAAACTATGGGGTTCCCAGCGCGTTGCCGTGGGATTTAAGGTAGTCTTTTTGACAAATATAACCAAAAGATGCAAAAGATTTTTAGGTAAAAAGTATAGAGAGCATGCAGCATTAAAAATTAGCACCTAGATTGAATTTGTTAAAAACATAGAATTATGTATTTTCTATTAGAGGAAACTTGTCATGGGGCTAATGAACACATGGAGAAAACTAATAAAAAATAGAACTGATATTCACTTAAAAAAATGTTGCTTAACACATAGTTGTAGTCTTGGCTTGAAGATATCTATATCTCTTATAAAGATAAACCCCACTAGCAATTTATCTTGCCATGTAAAGTGTCTACATCAGTATCCACTAACACATGCCATTATGTCTTCATTCAAGCTATTGACATTAGCAAACCACATCATTTGCTAACATATATTTAGTTGTCCACATCAGAATGCTAAAAATCATCCACTGACATGTATTATAATATTTATTCAATCATATTAGTAAATAAGTAGTATAATTTCACCAGCGATTCCCGCAGCAACGCGCGGGGCGTTCTTCTAGTAAGTATAATAGCAGCTGACATACATGCGTCAACATTCAACAACCTTTTCATATTATGAAATTAAATAGACCATTTACCAATCAAACAATATATAACAAAGCCCACATGAATTTATACACAGAAAGAATGAATGTAGAAATAAATGAAATTGTCAAAAAAGGAGCAAACTACATTGCAGTGTATATATGTATATTAAGAGCTACACATCACCATCAGCGATGTCTTAAAGTGACGTATCACTATTGATATATTTAGTGATGGGTCACAACATGGCCGTTTCTAATGTTGCCATAGGCCGGTAGAGGGTCATGACTAATGAGTAGGTAGTGACGACGATTCTCAATAAAAACAGTGACATTAGTGACATGTAAACTCTCGATCCATCACTAATTCTTTATTAAGTCATTAGTGCCAGATATCCGCCGTCACTATTGCCATAGTAATTAGCGATGGCACAAATCTGGACACGTCACTAATGACTTTTGTACCATATTTATGGATTTTTGCAGCCTTTTCATATAAATTCTGCTGGTTATGGACTTTATATGATAGCTGTAAATCTCAATGAATCAACAACTGTGTAGTTACAAGTTTCTTTTTACTCGAAGTCATGTAATTCGAATATTTACTTTAAAGTTTGGGTACCCCTTGGGTGAGATGACTAGCTCGGTGCACATGGGACTGTGGGAGTTGGAATGGAAGTCGCCAGTTCGAACCATAGGTACGGCATATTATTATTGTATAAAAATGAGTCTTGTGTGACAAAATAGCCTAATGTTTTTTTATTTTTGAAAATTTGTATTTATTTTCCTGATCTATAGTCATTAGACCAATGACTTTATTTTTGCATCACTAATGACTAATCATTAGTGACGTGCCTAGATGACGGAAATACCCATCACTGTTGACTTTTATCAACGTCACTTACAAGCTTTTCCCATCACTGTTGACTTTTATCAACGTCACTTACAAGCTTTTCTACGCCATCACATATGTCATCAATCCTTTGCTTTATGGTTCACTGTGCAATACTCCCTCCGTTTAGAAATAGTTGGTGCATTCTGTTTCACTAAAACAAGCTTTTGACCAACAGTTTCTCTATTAATACATAATAAATACTTAGTTGTGACTATAATTTGTGTCGAAAAATAATGGTCAGAAATGTTGGTCAAATGTTTGTACTAACGAAATGAAGTGCATCTACTATTTCTAATCGGATGGAGTATACTGTACACTCCCGACGGTTTTTAATTATATTGATGACATTAGGAGAACTTTCTTAGCTTAAAAGTGAACTAAAAGGGTTGTCAAAACGTCATCAATTAAAATCAGATGGAGTATATGACAAGCCAGCGCGTGCACACACACACACACACACACACATATATATATATATATATATATACGCGCGACTTGAAAGCATAGCACTAATCATTTCACTCCGCCAAAAGATTCATAATAAGTACATCATCCACAGTGAGCACAACAAAAGCCTTGCGGCTCGCACCCAAACAGCCAAGCCTAAAGGAGAGGGAAGTGAAGGAGGAAGAAGGATAGACAGCTGGACAATAAGGGAGAAGCAAGGCGAAGCTGAAGAAATCGGAAGCAAAGCGTGCATCACAAGAAAGGTTAATCATACTTCCCATTACCCACGCGACCACGTCAAAGACAAGCATGCATATGTAACCGCAGATAGGGATCACCAAAACCACACTTCGCCATCAATGATCTTGTATCCACATGGAAGATTAAAACAGATCCTGGGGAGGAGAAACTAACAAGTACATAATGCATTTGTGATAGGCAATGGAGGTGAGGAAGAATTGGGGATGGATGAGAATTAGTAGATGGTAGAGGAATCTAACAGTTTTATTTAAGCTAGAAGATGAGGAAAACAGTAAAGTGATGGGATTTTGGGGGCAAATGTTTGCAAAAGTAAGGTCACCGGAGAGATGTATAGTCAAAGAAAAAGAAGATGAGCACGCTGATGAGGGCGAGTGACAGATCGATGAAGCTCACTACCCCATATTAAAAATAAAAGAATATAAAGACAAGAAATCAGGAGATTAGTGACAAATGGTATAAGTCTGAAAGATTTGGACTCTAGATTTTATTGATAACCTACTTGCTCTATCAAGTAGTTATTTTACTCAAATTACGCGTAGCCCAGTTGGTTGTTCTAGCGGACATAGCCCTCCTGGCCCAGTTTCACTTGGGATCATGTCACACCACGGATTTATTCCTAAGATCAGGTAAGAAGTATTATTACACGTGTCCCGTGCACATGTACCAAGAAAGATGTTTATTGTACATATTTGCAGTTGCAGGTATTCCCTCAGAAGCTCAATCTTATTAATGTCGATATCGCCAGACTCACCATGTAGAGGTGCTGCTGCATTCTTTCGCCAACCAGTGAACGGGACAGATGAACTTGCAGCTCTGTCCCTAGTAGAAGCAATCTACAATTACAATGTCAGGTACACATCAACTAGAATAACTTGTTGCCCTACAGAAACTTGGGTCCATGTGGAAGCTGTAATGTATCCCCACAGTTCAGTTGATGTGGAACAGATCGAAGTGGGCTATAATTTTTATTAATGGGTTGACAGGATTTAAACTCAGGATCCCTTGACCCAGATATTATATTAACTTACATGCATTAACATGGTCACCTAAATATTTAAGATTGTAAGGAATTGCATGTTATACTTTAGCATTCCCGCCTAATTAATATTTTTAACTCAAATATATTTTCCTCCTTTTGCACATTTCAGGCGCTCGATTTCTTCAAATTTGCCTGCCATTGAGTATAGAAGCAGTGATGGGGAAATAGATACCACACGTCATGTGTTCAGATGGGATAAAGCCCCATATGAATTTGTCTTTCAAAATGGACTCGAAGCAAGGCGTCAAGTCAAAGGTTGTCCCGATGAAAGTTACTTCAATTTAGAGAATTATGTGACTACTGGTGGTAGGCCTCTTGACACTCGAAGTGACACAGTTCATGTCTATGTTAGCACTACAATAAGTAGTTCCTGGTATCCCAGTGTCAAACCTGGTAGCGTAGATCTCTTGTACCGTTATGAGATATATGCTCCTGGAGGGCAGTGGCGGAGCCAGGATTCCAGAGTTGGGTATTCCTACTTTCATATCAACAAAACAAAATCAGCTGTTTTTTAATTGCAATGGATGAAAATACTATAAAATATGGTGGAGCTAGGCCGACAAGCTGTTTTTTTATTGTTTTCGACTGCAATGAGTGAAAATACTGTAAAATATAGCATTATACATATACATATATAAGTATATACATATTAGTGTATCAAAATAGTTGGGTATTCCCGGGAATACGGGGAATACCCTTTGTATCCGCCCATGCTGGAGGGATATGGGTTTCGCAAACATTGGGCAACAGATATAGCTACAGTACCCAAGATGAGGTTGCCTTTCCTGCTGGCATTGCTCCTCAATATATTCGATCTGCGCAGATTTTCCAACTCACGAATGACAGGTCGGTGCACCTTTGAAACCCCACCTTGTGATATTGCAACCTTAACTTATGATACGCAACATTTGATGTTTTATCAAAGCTTTGTTTTGGTGTACAATAGTTAAGAAATTTATTGAAAGCATTTAATTTGGAGTGTATGTGGTCGCACATTATATTTTGACATTAGAAGACAATTTGCCTGATAAAACCTAATAAGAAGACTCTTGCTTGGGGAAGAAAGTTTCCTTGAAATAGATTCTCTTGTGACCTAGGAAGTAAAACAAAGCACAAATAAGTTGGACATAAAATCGATATGACTTGGGTTTTTTTTTGCCAGAACTATGTCTTAACTGCACAAAACAATGTCTTTCCCATAAAAGAGTACTTAATGGGTCTTGCATGGAGACAATTACGGTGCTGACCATGAACTTGCTCTATCCTGTTAATTTTGCAGGAACTGTACAAGGCGGCGACGAGTGAATAACATTCTATACAGAAACAGGAATTTCAATCCTTATTCACATACAGAGAGGATGCTCAGAATACAGAGCCCAGTTTGCCATTACCTGGACGAAAATAATCAGAGAAGGAAACTAGTAATTCAGGAAGTCCCAGATGGACAGTTGTCAGTGGACGGGGCAAATGATGAGGTGAATAAGTACTATACAGAGGGGGTCACTGATATAGACAATTACATCGACTCAGCATTTCGATCTACACGGAAAAATGAAGCCTATATTTTCATTAAGGAAGAGAATGTTGTCATGAACTATGGTCCTGCAACAAGAGATGACAAAATAATCAGTGGCCCAAAGTATATAGGTAATATTTTCCACTCACTTGTGGGTACTTCTTTTGCGGAGTACGGGATAGATGCTGCTTTTGGTTGCCATGACAATGACGGGCTTTTCCGTCCTAGTAGTGAAGCAATGATCTTTTCTGGTAATCTTTGTGCAAGGATAAATTTTGCGCCACGGACCAGTAAGGACCGGATTATACATGGTCCTAAAACCATCAGGCAGATGTTTCCGTTCTTTGAAGGGACCAACTTTGAGAAGGGGATAGATGCTGCATTTGAATCCACTGTGATCGGGGAATCCTACCTTTTCAAAGGCTCAGAGTATGCTGTCATCGACTATTCCAAGCTGATACTGGTGGAGAAACGTCCCATAATAGATGGGTTCAAGTGCTTTGGCAACTGCGACTTGTTCACAAGAGACATTGGAGCTGCCCTTGCCTCTCACGTGCACAAAGACGCCTACCTGTTCAAGGATAACAACTATATTCTTTTTAACTTCACCCCTGGGGAATCGAACCACTACATCATTGGGGGTCCCAAGGAGATCGTTCCTAGAAATTGGCCGTCATTGAAGGGCATCCTGCCCCGCAAGAACAAAGCACTAGATATTTACGAGGCTGCCCAACCAAACCCTGTGCGCGACCAGGATGACTACATTGACTAGTAGTAATGTGATTTACTTAACTATGCATCGAAGTGTGTTTGTCGATCTGATTGTTCATATGTACGTGAGTATGTGTACTTTCCACGGGATCGCACCTAGCGTGCTCCCTGGATTTGTTTTCCCAGTTTATGTGGCTATCCCTTGCATAATCCTATGTATAGTTGGGTATCATTTAATTAACTATGCATCAAAGTGTGTTTGTCGAGCTGATTATTGTTCATATGTGAGTGAGTATGCATGTGTACTTTCCAACAGGATTGCGCCTAGCGTCGGTCGCTGGATTTGTTTTCCCAGTTTACGTGGCTATCCCTTGCACAATCCTATGTATTTTTTAATAAGGGAACAGAGTTCCAGCCTCTACTATCCGCAGATAGTACACAGCTGATAGTCGAGAATAGAAATCAAAACCATAAGGCTTGCACACCACAAGTAAAAAACAAACTTTAGCCTAGCTAGTGAGTGCAGCATATAAGGAAAGAAACTAGTCTGCAATACGATTCCTAAAGCTCCATCCAAACTTCGCAAAGACTACCAGAATCAATGTCTACAACTTCTTCAGCCCATCTTGAACAGTGGTATGTAGGGACCGTGACGCCTAAGAGGGGTGTTAGAATCAGCGGATCTCATGCAATAGGCTTGGCCATGTCAACGCCGATCCCACGCAATGGCTGGGCCTGGCCGTCATGGTCAAGTCGTGCGCCCATGACTGCTCCTGCCCACACAGCCGTGCATGCCTTGTAATCTTGTGGTTGTAATTAGATCTAGAGTCTCCTTGTACAAGTTGTAAGTGCCACGCTAGGGGTTGTTCCTAGCTATATTAATACAGAGCTGCGAGCCTGAGAAGGCATACATATGTTACACCCATTTTCACGATCTAGTTTATAGCTTCTTCTTCTGCTACTGCTTCCTCGGTCTCCATCGGGTATCCTGACACCGAGAAGCTCATGAAGAACAACTTCCCTCTGTGGTCAAGCGAAGGAAATCGCCAAGTCGGTGGACAAGCCAACGAAGATGATCCACAATCCAGAGTATGACACCTGGTTCGCCAAAGATCAGCAGGTGCTTAATTACTTGCAGTCTTCCATCTCTCATGAGGATAACTAACGTTTGCAGTATTATCTTCCAAACGCAGCGATTGAAATTAGAAACAAGAGCTCTACTAGAGGTCGACATGTGCTGGCCATCCAAGAGCAATTCGCTGGATTCCTACGGCAGCATGTGTCAAATCCACGAGGCGAATTTTATGATCCAGCTAGATAACTTCAATGAAGAATTACACAAAAAGATGCCGCAAGGTGAGTGAAAATCGTGTGTATGTTCCAATGTTTTGTAACTTGTGTATTATTGGTGCTACCATCTCTATAAAATTGTCAGGTCCTATTCAACCCACTGGCGTGGCATCTTCAGCAAAGAAAAAAATTGGCACGCCAAGTTCAAAGAAAGTCCCTTCATCGTCTAGGCCAACTCACGAAAATTAGATGTGTAGATGAACATGTGTTGAATTTGATTAAATTGTTTGGCTTATTTGACTTATGGAGATAAACATGTAAACTAACTTGTGTAAATATATGTCAACTTGAATCGGCTTATGTATATATAGGTCTCTGTGTGTCGATATCTATGTGTATAGAAATATGTAAAATAAAATAAAACTATTAAAAATGATTTATTTTAACTGTAAAATCAGCTTCCGTACCGGTTGGTGTGTCCAACCGGCACCCAAGCACCCACCTTCCCTGCTGGTTCATAGTTCCAACCGGTACCGAAGGTCCTTTCGGTACTGGTTACGCCAACCAATAGTGATGCCTAATGCCTTTAGGCATCACTACCACTTCGGCTGTGCTGGCATATCAATCGGTATCGAAGCCGGTTGCCAACCTGTAGGAGTATGTAGAACCCGAACTGATACTCCCTTGGGTTTCCTAAAGCCAGTCGTTTTGAGCTTGTCCAAAGTCAAACATTTTGAACATTAACTAGAAATAAATTATTTTGTGTTGACTTTAAAAATGTGAAAGTGATGTAAGTAGATTTGTCTCGAAATGATGCCCCGTTCGCTTGAGATTCTTGCTGCTACAGCAGCGGCTGCGACTGCAGGGATACACCTCCAGTTTCATAATGATTATATTTTATAAATATTTTATAGCAACCTCTCGTGCATCGTCCGTACAGGCGACTCAAGGGGCCATCGAGCCGCTGCCGCCGCTCTCCGGCTAGCGGTGGCGGCGGCCCACTACGGCGCCCAAAAAGGCCCTCCCATAGCAGCTCCCCACCTCCCCCTTCCTCACCTCTTCTCCACCTCCTCCATCGATCTTTGTTTTTTCAGCAGCAAGGTTGGCCAGCGGTGATCTTGAAACAGTGGATCCCAGTCCTGTGAGCCCGGATCCGGCGAACCCCACCCCGGATCCGGCGCATGGCGGGCGGACAGGAGCAACGAGCGCGCTTGAAGAGCCTTGTGGCTGCTGGCGGCGAGTGGATGGTAGTCAGGCGGCCTTTGCTCACGTGCTGGCCTGTAGCAGCAGTGGCTGGGCGGCCAGCGCGCTGCCTGGATCTAAGCGCAAGGAGAGTGCGGCGCTTGGAGGCAGCGTAGCCCACGCAGCAGGACCGTTGCTCGTCGTGCTCGTGGGTGGTGACGGCGCAGTGGAGCGGCGCACGTAGCAGCTCGGTGACACGCCCAAGGCCCTGGCACTCTTCTCTCGGCTGCGCACTGCAGGGGTCAAGCCTGACCTCAAGGCATACAACGCCACTGTCACCGCCTATTGCAAGTCCGACCTTCTCCGCGAAGCCAAGCGGCTGCTGCTCCGTGGCATGCTGGCCAACGGCGTTGCACCCGATGCGGAGACCTTCTCCCCCATCCTCGCCGTGCTGGCACGAAGGGGCGGGTACCTCGCGGCCTATGGCAGACGCCGGCCTGGTGCTACTCCCTCCGCCCTGTGCGGCGGACGTGGCAGCTGCAGCAGCTGCTCCCACTCCCGCTCCCGGCTCCGCCGGCAGCAGCGGCCGAGCTCTTCGCGGGACCAAGCGCCTCCAGTTAGACGACGACATCTTCCTCGTCCAGGCAGTGGCGACACCAGCAGGGCTCCAGTAGGGATGTGCTGGTGCCTGCAGTGGCGGTGACAAGGCTCCAACGTCACTATTCCCCTCTGGATTCTACTCGCTGTTGACAAACTCGGCTTGTCGCACTGTGCTCTGTGTTGCTTCCATATGCATATGGAATCTAGGTGAAAACCATGTCTGCTTGTTGCTCCAGGCCAGCGACGATGATGCATTTTGCGTCATATCCCTCCCTAGAGGTGTCATTGTAGATTTCAATTCCTTCTGAGCTCGCTACATCCGCTGGGCAGGTCTCGGGGTGAAAGCCCTTAGGAGTGTGGTGCTCCGGTCATCGACAGTGGCGTCTGTGGACGTCACTTTCCTTAGTGAAGGCATTGATACAAGCACGTCTACTTCTGTTCGTGCCCGACACGACCTTGTGCTCTCCCACCCCATCTTGTTATTGGTCTGACTACCCTCCTACCCCCTTGGCTTTGCACACACTGCTTGCTGCCAGGTGCTCACCATCAACGACTAGCTCTGTCGTCCTCTAGCTCACTTGAGTGTTTCGCCTCATCATATGCTAGGCTGTGGGGACCTTGATATCCTCCTCTGGATCTCCTCGTGCTCCTCTCGATGGTTCTCCCCCTTTGAGGCTTCCTTCCCCCAAATGGCATAAGTGGGCTTCGGTTGGACCCCAGATGCTTTTATAGGCGATGCAGCTCATGGCTGCCGCTTGTTGGCTCCGACTCAATGCCTTGTAGCTTCTTAGCTGTGAAGGACCGAAAACGACGACCAGAGGGGGGCTGAATGGGAGCCACAAATTTCTTTCGTAACTTTCGGCCGCTGTCCCAAAATCACCGCCAAACACACAAACCAAACACCGCGATATGCACGACCAAAATGAGTGGGTGGATGTTCCCTACCAATACAGCGGGACACCACAAACGAGCAAAGATCACTTTCCAAACAGAAGGACGGAAAATGAGATACCCAACTCCTATTGAGAAGAAGCGAGTTCTCAAATCTAAAATACTCAAGCCAACAGGTGACAAGAGTGCCTAGATAAGTTTCTTGAAACGGTAGAAACCTATCGCAAAAGACGGAACGCGAAATGGAGCTCAAACACACAAGTTACTAACAAAAAAGCGGGACTGGAATTATAGACCGGAAAATTCGAAGCCACCAGACCGGCAATTCCAGGGTCACAGCACAGACAGCACCGGTTCCGCAGGAGCAACACAAAGAACATCAACCGAGAGAGCAACTCAAGCAATAGGAATTAAACAACGATTAGCTTGAGAAGGAATTAAATATTCCACACACTATTGCTTGATTGAGACATCTCCAAAAGCCAAGATTGAAAATCACGAGAGCTGCTGCTCCTGCTATTGGTGCTGTGCGTGCACAGGTTCCTGGATGAGCACCGATCGGTGCTTGAAGCACTGGTGCTGAGCACTGCCAACCTGTGACGAGCGATCTCCGGCTTGAGCCTGGTGTGCACGGCGCTGATGCGCTCGTTGCTGAGGACGCCCTGCTTCTGCTGCTCTGCGACACACGCAAGAGAGAAGGGCTCGAGCGGAGGGGATGCCCACCGCCGAGCAGAGAGAGGCAGCGCACGCAGGAAAAACTACCTGGCACCGGACACCTAAGGGCGGTGCGCCGCTCGGTGCCTGGCGGTGTACACCGTCCCCTCCGGTGCCCAGGGGACGCACGGCGGTGGAGCTGCTCACCACGAGGACGCGAATTGAAAACAACGCCTAAGTGCCGGACGTACGCATAGAAGAGAGACCGACAGAAACACGGAACCGAAAAAGAACGCAGACGGCCAAGGTTTTTTTTACTGGTAGGAAAAAAATTTCGGTCCCTGGTGACAAATATGAAATTTCGGAAATATCGGGTCAAATTTAAATAAATTCAAATTGATTTTTAAAAAAGTTTAGCATTATTTCACTAGAAAAACTCTCTAATCCATTATCCATCACAAATTTATATAACATCGACGAAATAACACAATATATCACCACGGTAATACAGCGGGCTGACGGTGGGTGAGCTGCATATGCTAGCGCCATTGAATGTGTGAGTGAGAAAATTAAATAAATTTGAAGAAATTTAGGGCGTTGATAAGACTAGAGGATATGGAGGGTCATTTTAGTGTGGTTTGGTGTAATTTTGGAGAGGAAGATGAATTTAAGCGAAAAATTTTGACCGATATAAATTTTTTTCCGGACCTCAGCGAAAAAGGCGATATTTCAGAAATTTCGGCAATATTTTGCCGAAATTGTAAACCTCAGCAGCAACCAGCAAGGAAGATAAAGAAAGCTTGGGTTTACACCTTGGCAAGCATGGTTCCAAATGGCAAATGCAGATGGCCGGCTATGAGCAGATCATGATCTTCTCTCTTGGGGTGGATAATCTTATGCTTTCTCCAACATGTATGGCCTGGCTATCGCAGATTGGCAGCTACGGTGCTACACTGCTACCGTGGCTCTGATCCCTGAGGTGCAGCCGTGCAGGGGAGGAAAGGCAGATCGCAGGACTGGGTGGGCCAGTCCTGCGGGCATCCACAGCATAGCCCCGGCCGGTGACAGGAGCCGTTCCCTAGAGGGAATCTCACATCAAGCACAGCAAACTGCGGAACCATCTGCTGCTCCCACTGTAAGTGGTAACATTCTGAGTTAAAAGGGCAGTAGCATTGCCTCAACCATAGAACAGAACAAGGCACGACGCATATCATGTATATGGTCATTTCAACTACACAAACGTGAAAAGCTTAAACATCGATTTCTACTGCAACTGATCATGAACATAAAAGCACCCCACTCCTGGCAATGAGTCATGACACAACAGGTGTGTGAAACAATATTTCCTACTACATGGAGATTGGGTCGAACTTCACAAAGTATTTGGCACAAAGGATTTACGTTAATTGATTCAAAGATCTGAGCAGCCACGTCAGATCACAACCTTGCTCATATTCATCACCAAGTCGTCATTACAGCTGAAAATGGCAAGTCACCGTTGCAGCTCTGACGATTCTGTTCAGTCGCGTTCTTTCGTGCAGAAGCAGAAGGACCTGAAGATGAGGAAGCCACACTTCCCTCTGGTGGCTCCCTTGCCGATGCCGTGCTTGCTGCATGTTTTGCTGCTACACAGGAGCAGCATCCGGTATGTATCACTTGACCACTCGTCACATGCTTCCTTATTCCCACAACCTGCAATACAGAGCAAAAATATTACTAAAATAAAAAACTTACCATTTTACCAACAAGAGTTACAACTTATTAATTTCATTTGCCACCAAGGAAGAATCAGATAGCTTGGAAGCAATTAATCTTGTTCTTCTCTTGGAAACAATTAATATTGTTCTATGACATTGGAGTGTGGGGAGATTGGTCAATATTTCAGGAGTTATAAGGGGCTAAGACAGGGGGACCCCCTTTCTCCATTACTTTTCAACTTAGTGGCAGATGCCTTATCTGAGATTTTGAGCTGTGCCAATGAACAAGGGCTGATCAATGGATTATGCCCAGAGTTAGTGGAGGGAGGGCTTACCCATCTGCAGTATGCGGATGATACTGTGCTATTCTTACAATACTCTGATACAGACATGATAAACTTGAAATTTTTGCTATTCTGTTATGAAGAACTTTCAGGGATGAAAATTAATTACTCCAAGAGTGAAGTTTTCACAGTCGGCCTCTCTGAGCAGGAGAGTCAAAGCGTTGCCAATGCTTTCAATTGTAATTTGGGGGAGTTTCCTATGAAGTATTTGGGGCTGCCGCTAAGTAATAAGAGACCGTGCAAAGCTGATCTTAGTGACTCACCAGAGAAGATTGAAAAAAGGCTTCAGACATGGAAAGGTGGGCATCTCTCCTCTGGGGGGAAATCAATTCTCATCAATTCAAGCTTGACAAGCATCCCCATGTACACCATGGGTTTTTACTGGCTTTATGAAGGTATTCACCAGAGGTTCGACACTTGCAGAAGCAAATTTTTCTGGGAAGGTGTGGGGAACAAAAAGAAATATCACATGATTAAATGGGACGCACTGGATAAACCTAAGGAGTTTGGGGGCTTAGGCTTTATTGATACCAGGGCAATGAACACCGCTCTCCTGTGCAAGTGGATTTTCAGACTAGAAAGCGGGGATACCAGTCTTTGTATGGAGCTGTTGAGGAGAAAATATCTTGGAGGAGGTGGTTTTTGTCAGAGCAAGAGTACAAGTAGTTCCCAATTCTGGCAAGGTTTACACTCTGTCAAGGAATGGTATGAAAAAGGTAAGGCTCACAAAGTGGGAAGTGGTAACCAGACCAGATTTTGGAAGGATGTCTGGGTGGGGGAGGTTCCTCTGAAAATCTGTTGTCCTAGGCTTTTCAAAATCTGTCATGACCAAGATATTTCAGTGAGTTTGGCTAGAGAGCTGAGTTGGAGTCTCAGTTACAGAAGAAAATTTGGGGAAGTAGAGATGGAGGAGTGGAAGGTTCTAATGAGTTTGCTGGAAAATGTGAGGCTTGATGACAACAGAGATATGGTTTGCTGGAAATTAGAGAGGTCAGGAAAATTCTCCACACGGAGTATGTACAGGTCCATCACTTTTGCTGGGGTCATTGATGTGGAGATGATGGAGATCTGGAGCGCTAAGATTCCACTGAAAGTTAAGATATTCTTATGGATGGCGTGGCACGATAGGATTCAGACGGTTCAACAGTTGAGGAGAAGGAACTGGGATGGGGCGCTTTCTTGCAAGTTCTGTGATGCAGAAGAATCGGTCAATCATCTTTTATTCCAGTGCCCAATTGCTATTGCAACGTGGTGCTGGGTACGGGATAGCTTAGGATGGTCCAGAATTCCAACTTCTATACTTTCTTTTCAGAATTTGCTTTCTGCTAGTGGGGGAGTAGAGCGTAAAATGAAACTATGGTGGGTTATGGCGGCTGTAGGGTGGGCGTTATGGAAGACTAGGAATGACTTAGTTTTTTCCAATATTGTGATCAAATCCCCTAAACAGGTTGCTTACATGGCGCTTGGATTTTTGAAGCAGTGGACTGTGATGGAGAAAAAGGAAGGATCCAAGAAGGAAGCGTTGGTGGAGCATCTGAAGGAAGGAATGGCGCGATGGTGACCTGTGTCTAATTAGGGCTTTTCGTTTAGTCTCTGTTTTCAGTAGCTCAGGTCTCTTGGGGTTGTTTTCCTATCGTTGTTTTCTGGATGTTGCGTTGGTTTGGCAGGAGGTGTGTTCTTTGTTTCTGCCCGGGTGGCATTGCTTTTGTTTCGAATGCTCGATGTAAGAACTGGTAACCCCAGCAGAACCCTGTGACGTTTTCAGCTTTCAATAGAAGCTGGGCTGAAAAGCCTTTGGTCTAAAAAAAAGACATTGGAGTGTAAGGCCTTCGATGTGCCATAACAATTTAGTCTAAGGATTGACTTACTTGGATCCAAGAGGAGTGTCATGATCAGTAGGCTGAGGCACAATGCTGATGTCATCTTCAGAGCTGCCATATCTAGAAGAAAACTTCTAGGCATCTGCCTAATATATGAAAATTCTTCTTATAGCCTGAAGACCATGCTTTCCATTTGTCCCCAAGGTAAATAGAGAACAAAGAAAAGGCAGGCCTAATGATGCAGATATCCTCAACATGGAATGCATTTTGAAACCCAACAAACTTCAGTTAGCACCATTTAGTAGGAAGCCTCATGATGCTTACTCCATGCATGGAGCTTCAGACGAAGCTGATGTGTCGCATGGGATAAAGATGCTGGCATGTTCATGTATCATACCATTCAGTTTCACTTGGCACGCATGGAAAAGTAAACAAAAAGGTATAGGAACAAGACAAGGGAAACATAAGACTTACGTGAGGGAGGAAGGCAAGGCTCCTGTCAATCACTTGCAGAAAGCCCAGAGCTGCATGCTGATAGTTCAATGATTGAGGATCACAGGATGTACATGAATTGCTGTTGCATTATTATCAAGGTCACAGGGTAATTTGGTTGGTAAAATCTTCGGCTTGAAGCATCACTCATGTATGGGTATGGCAATGAGTATTGCATATGCGTCTGGACACAAATCCGACCTCCTTTCAGTTGACAAGTTGTTGAATTCATCTAGCACAAGGAGGCTCCATAGCTGTGGAAGAAACCAAATTGGTAGAAATTCGTAGTAAGATATTCTAATTGTTTTTCTTATCTTTGGCCTTGCCCCCAAAGCAGCATAGAAAACTGGTTTCAATCTCTCCAGTAGGCATCTATTCCACACCAATGGAACACCTTAACATGTCGCAGCCTCGCAGGAGCCCATGGAAGCTGCACAGCCATCTCTGCCTCCACAGACCACCACCAGAACAAAGGATCCTACGCCAACCCAAGCCCAACAACGGCTGAGCAGCAGCATGCAGCAAAACATTTCCACTCTTTGAGTAATATTTAAGAATATACCTTCATAATAAAATAGAATCATGTTATTTTTACATGTAAAAAGTTTCACAAGTGTTTAGTTATTCATTCTTCATCAATTGTTTTACAGTTTTTGTTTGATACTTGAGAAAAATATTACGGTTTCAAAATTGTGTCTGCTATTTGGAAATTCAATGATCAAAAATGAATGTTTTTTTTGGCTGCCCACCTCTATGGCTTCAATAGTCATTGAGATGTGTTAAAAGCAAATAATTTGCATTGTAGCATGTGACAAATAAGCCTAGGGCTCGGCAGCACTTGTATCTTACTTTTCTGTATTTTACTTTCCTTACCTCCCAAGCCTTTGTAATAGGAATTTGCTCAGCATCCACTTTAATGGTTAGAAAATATGCTGGAGTAGGTAGAAAGTAGATGCTGCCCTCTGCCTATAAAAGCAGAGGCACACCCTTGTATTAGAACAAGCCATTATATCTCCTTTCAATCCAAGCAGCCAAGGGCCAAGCTGCCCTCTGATAGTTCCCAAATCTGAATCTGAGATCTATTTGGGCCAACAACTGGTATTTGAGCCATAAGGTTCTTGAGTGAGCGAGAGCCAGATCGCGAGAGCGTGCTGCCGCCGGTGCGGTGATCAACCCCGACAGTGACGTAGCGGGAGCCGGAGCCGGAGACCGCGCGACGCGCCTTGCTGCCGCAGAGGCTGCGGCTGCGGCTGCGGCGCTGCGCGCTGAGATGGAGCAGGAGCCAGAGCCCACTGGAGGATCGCATAGCCCCGGTGCTGCAGACGGTCTAACGCCACTCTGGAGCGGGAACGTCGTGGCCGATGCTCACCAAGTCAAACTACCACGAGTGGAGCTTGCTAATGAAGGTCAAGCTGTAGGCCCAGTGACTGTGGGAGGCGGTACACGTCGGCGACGTCAGCTACGATGACGATTGTCGGGCGCTGTGCACCGCCGTTCCCACAGAGCTTGGCGCCTCCCTCACCAACAAGGCCACGGCGAAGCTGGCGTGGGATTCGATCGCCGCAGCGCGCATCGGCGGAGATTGCATGCGCGGGTGACGTTGCAGCGCCTCCGAGGGGAGTGGGAAGGCCTCGTCTTTCATCCAGGTGAGCAAGTCGAGGACTTTACCCTTTGCCTAACCAACCTGATGGAGCAGATGGCGCGCAACGATGACACCGACCTCATGGAGGAGCGCGCGATGGAGAAATTCCTCCGCTGCATGCCGAATGTCACGCCCATATTTTGTAAACACAAAATTTGGATGCAAACCATATGTGTAGAACATATAGAACAAATTGTAAAGGAGAAGTATCATACTCAGTGCCTTATTACATTAGCGAACCATAGTTCATTACATAAATAAAAACATCTCAAAGTCTCGAGATCTGATAAATAAACTAAACAACTCCATGGACGTCTCCATCACCACAGGA
This sequence comes from Saccharum hybrid cultivar R570, assembly GCA_038087645.1. Taxonomy (NCBI): domain Eukaryota; kingdom Viridiplantae; phylum Streptophyta; class Magnoliopsida; order Poales; family Poaceae; genus Saccharum; species Saccharum hybrid cultivar. The sequence goes on along the minus strand of JAQSUU010000671.1, from coordinate 2,156,691 downwards.
TCTGGTCGACTGGTTGACCCCAAACCTAGTTGTCCTCATAGTAATCATCGTAGTCGTTGCCATCTGTACCCATCTGAGATTTTTATCCAAATAATGAAAATAAACAAGCATAAGTACATCTCGTACTTAACAAGTTAATATGGGGTTCATGAGGCTCAAAAGGTAGACACTGGTTTAACTGCGATTTGCTTTTAATGAGTTACATCTATCATTAATTAAGTATGATTATGCTTAGGCTCCAAATAACCCCAGTAGTATCATGAATAAGCAATCAATATGAATCATCACCATTTAATGAGCACCATTACATTATCATCAGCAATAATTCATCTATTTCATGAGTTTTCCGGGCCGCCCGTGACCGTGGGCACGGCTAGTATACCAGTTTATTAAACTCTACGCAGAGGTGTACACTTTCACTGTGAGTCAATATTCCCATATGCCCGGGGTGATCGGCCCCCTAACACTTCCAAGGTGAGTAGGCAGGGTACACTATGAAGCCTTTCAAAAGTTCGTCTAACATGTTAGGGGCGCTAGGTTTCTGTGGCAAGCAGATATAGGTCTCCCCTTCCCAAATGGCACAATGACACGCAACCTATACACATAGGGACATGAGCCAAACTATACCCGAGTCGGCAGACCCCTTTTGCGCCCTTTCGGGTAACCTCTAACATGCTAGAAAAGGTCTTCATACTTGATTAAAGCCAGAGCCATGTGGCCCTCACAGTTGTACTGTAAGTCCCAGCTTTTGCCGATGAATAAGTCCTTATGGAGGGCCAAGAGCATCATGATAAGCAAAAGCTCTCTCGCCCTTAGTCAGGTTTCTCAAAAGCAAGTTTTAACGTATGTTGCATAATTATTAATCATTATTTAGATCCAATATATTTAAGTTGGGCGCTAGTAACTACCCATATGCAAGAGTAAACCCATCGGTAACAAGGTACATGGTAATAAAAAACTAGGATGTCCTTACATTGCACCATATTGACACATGCATATGTCTAATTAAATCATGAATAGGACAATAAGGAATATCCCATATTATACTTGCCTTGCTCGTAAAACTCCTGTTGGTCTGGATTATCATAGTAGTAGATCTCGTCACCCGTGTAGCAATTACCGTCTACTCGAACCACAATCAACAACATGCATTCCAAGACCATTCATGCAAGGCAAATAAGACTATAGGTAAGAACAGTACACCAACAGAGAAAAATCAGTATAAAAGGTTTATAAAATGAATCTACGTGTTGCTACGATCACACAGATGCGAAGATCACGCAAATCGGAGCTAGAACGTGAAAGATATGAATTATTTATGATTTTCTAAAGCATTTTAATAGATTAAATCTAAACATAAAAATTAACAGTGTACAACATGAATAACAATATGATAAACATGTAGATTATTTTGCTACGATCCTAACGCAGCTTGAACGGATCGAATCGGAGTTAAAACGTGAATTTTATAAGCATTTGAAATCAGTGGCAATCCTGTAAATATCTCAAAATATTTTTGGATTAAAATAAATTGTGAAAATCGGGATTTGAATTCAACCGAGGACCGCGGGTTTGAATTCAAGGAAACCCGGGGGCTTTTTAACAAAATTACCCCTGAAGGGGTATTCTCCAACCTGGGCCGTCGGATCTGATCCGGACGGTCCGGATTAGAAGAAAGAGAAGGGGCGGCGCGCGCGGCCGTGGAAGACGACGCGCGCGGCAGCGCGCCATCACCGGTAGTGACCGAGCTCGCTGGCGCAAGCGAAAACGGCCTTAGAGGCCACTATTTGACACCGGACTTGCACGAAATGAAAGAGGTGGTCAAGGCGGTTCTCACCGAGGAGAAAATTGAGACGAAGGTGGATCGAGGATGACGTGCGGGCGAGAATGGCGGCCGGCTGCACCCCTGCAAGTCCGGTGATGAACCGTGAGTCACCCGAGGGCGAAACAAAGGGGAAAATGGTGCAGTGGAAGTCCCTACCGTGCAATGGAGCCCGGCAATGAGTTAAATCCGGCGGCTAGACGTCGGAGATGGGGAACCCGAGCTCGGGGTCGAGCTAGGTTTTCGGACGTAATGACGAGCTCAAACCGGTGAAACAAGATGGGAAAGGGGTCCGTGGTGCATGCGGAGAGCTTTATAGTGGAACATAGCGTTGATCTCGTGCTGAAATTTGGAAAGAACCGGGCTGGTTGCTTGATTATCGGTGGCGGCGGCAAAAGAGGAAAGCTCCTCTCATTGCGGCGGGAGGTAGGAGACGGCGGGGTGGCGGGCCCACGCGTCAGCAGCTGAGGAGGGCGGGCTCCGCACGTCAGCGGGCCAAGGAGGCGGGAGCGCGCGCTAGCTTGGCCTGTGGGCCGGCCCAAGAAGAGGGGCGAGCGGGCCAACTTGGCCGGGCCGAGGGAAAAGAGGGGCAGCGCCCACTTGGGCCTGCGGAAAGCAAGGGGGGTGACGGGCTGGTTGGGCCAGCGGCCAAGAACTAAGGAAGAGGGGGGGAAATTTCCTTTTTCTTTTTTGAGACAATTTTGTAAATTCATTTTCAAGAGATTTTGAACTCCTTTTTGAATTCTGTCAAAACCACTCACCACATAAATAAATATGCAACTGCATGTATGCATCAACAAATGTCTAACCTTATATTTGATTTTAAATTCATAAAAATTATTATTTCCCCTATGTTAAATGCCCACAAATAAACATATATAAATCAAATTTCATCTATTTGAAAGTATGCAAAATTTTGGGTGTTACACCGAAGTACGCGTAGATCGTCATGTCGATCGAGATGCTCCTCGACTTCGAGCAGCTCACCATTGAGGACGTGACCGGGAGGCTCATGGCAGTGCAGGACCGTGAAGAGGGGCCTCATGCCGAGCCAGGTGCCTCCGGAGACAAGCTGCTATACACGATGGCGCGCCTTCGAGAAGAAGAAGAAGGAGGAAGGATCCGGAACATCTGACTCCTCCAAGGAGCGTCGCCGGCGACCACGCGGCGGCAAGAAGAGGAAGGAGGAGAAGGGGCCCGGGGTCAGGCAGGCGCTGATGGCGGTGCCGCTGGCGAGCACAAGGCGACCCAGGATGACACCTGCAACAATTGCGGCAGGTCCAGCCACTGGGCCAAGGACTGCGGCCTTCCTCCACGCCGCGGTGGGCAGGCTCACGTCACACAACCAGGGGAGGAGTTGATGAACTCGTCGCCATCAGGATTCGGGACTACTACTTCTCTGTGGTGTGTTCGTGCAAGGAAAGCCTGTGGTGATGGTCCGTGTTTTTGTGGCAAGTACTTTACAGTAAGGCTGTGTTTAGTTGGACAAAGAAAAATTTTTAGGTGTTATATCGGATGTTTCGTGGAATATCAGAAGGGGTTTTCGGATACTAATAAAAAAATTAATTACATAGCTCGCCTGAAAAACTGCGAGATGAATTTATTAAGCCTAATTAAGCCGTCATTAGCACATGTGGGTTATTGTAGCACTTAAGGCTGTTCATGGACTCATTAGGCTTAAAAGATTCGTTTCACGATTTCCCACCAAACTGTGCAATTAGTTTTTTTCGTCAACATTTAGTACTCCATGTGTCCAAACGCTCGATGTTACTGTAGAACCAAAAATTTTTGGGAACTAAACCAGGCCTTAGCTGCGGAGAGAGATCTCTGACATCTTGATTCAGAACTACGTTTGCGGTTTGCGCCTCGAGTTTGAGACGAAGTTATGGGAGCATCAGAACTGCATCAGCACTCTGAACAGGAAGTGGTCGGAAAAGGTTTCTGAGATCACGGTGCTGCGCGACGAGCTTCAAAGTGTTCTGAGTGTTATAGTTGCTTCCGAACCTGGTACACATCATCCTCACCGTTTCCACTGTGTTGTAGAAGACCAGATCATTGTGAAGGCGAAAGATGATGGCGAGCCACCTGTAACAGAGAAATCTTCCGAGTCAAGTGAGGTTACGCTCGAGATCCCAGATTTTTCCCTCCTGAAGCACATGCACAGCAAAGAAATCACAAATTTTCTCGAGTTTTTTACCTGTGTGCCATTATAAAATATTGAAATGACCTGTGTACCATTGGAATTCGAAAAAGTTCTCCAACACCCTCTTTGAAATTTCTTTTGCTCTGTTACCACTTTCATCAGCTTGCCGTCCAATTCTAACAGAGGTGGCTACGAACCAGAGTAAAAAATAACTTTTTGCCCATCAGTGTTTCGTCCAATTCGCTCGTGAACTTCTCGTCTCCTCCTTGTTCACTCGTTCGTTCCCCACTCGAAGGCAAAGAGCGCTCGAAGGCAAACCCTAGACCCCGGAGGGAGGCGCCGCCAGCCGTGCACCCGGAGGAGGCGCTGTCGGCCGTGCACCCCGGAGGGAGGCACGCGCTCGCGAGGGGGCCAGGGAAGAGGCACAGCTCATCAGGGCGGGCAGCGCGCAAGCCACGGGCGGAGGCGCGGCCTCTTGTTGGCGTCCGCGCGGTCACGAGGGGAGGAGGCGCGGCCTCGTTGTCTGGGCGTCCGCGTGCTCGCGAGGGGGCCAGGGAAGAGGCGCAGCTCATCGGGGCGGGCAGCGCGCAAGCCGCGTGCGGAGGCGCGGCCTCTTCTCGGCGTCCGCGCAGTCGCGAGGGGTGGAGGCCTGGCCTCGTCTTCTGGGCGTCCGCACGCTCGCGAGGGGCCAAGGAAGAGGCGCAGCTCGTCGGGGCGGGCAGCGCGCAAGCCGCATGCGGAGGCGCGGCCTCTTCTCGCGGTGTCCGCGCGGTCGCGAGGGGAGGAGGCGCGGCCTCGTCGTCTGGGTGTCCGCGCGCTCGCGAGGGGAGGAGGCGCGGGCTCTCTCTCGCGTGGGGAGGCGCGCTGCGGAGCCTGCTCGCTGGGAGCCCGAGGGAAGGTGCTCTCGTCCGGAGGCGCTGGAGGCCGCTCGCATGCGGAGGACGCTCGTGTGCGGAGGCGCTGCTCGCGTGCAGATCCTGAGGGAAGCTCGCGGGGAAGGCCCAGGTCACGTGCTTGGCAGGCAGGAGATCGGTGTGGTGCTGACTTGGTGCGGATTTGGGAAGGATGGCAGATTGGCGACCAGCATGGCTTCCCGATGGGTGAGTGTTCCTTTTCTTCTCGAAATGCATGATATTAGTAGCATCTTTTGATCTTGTTAGGACTGGATTGAACTGCATATGGCCATATGGGAGTAAAATATATGTCGTTCATTTGTAGGAATGACATCAAGACCAGTTTCAATCTAGAAATCAGGATAATTAGTCCAAATATGCGAGGACCATGGTATGGCATTAATAAAGTTGTTGATTCAGACATCAGAAATTTTAAAGACCTTGTTGATGAAATTCTAGATCAGTTTCCTTGCGGATATGGTGATGTAGTGAAGTTGTTCTATTTCTGTGCTGATAGCAAGTCCAACATACAAATTCATTCAGACCAAGACTTAATGCATATGTTTGCGAAACGTATGAGCTCCAAGTGTTGTTGCATGTCAATTGCATATCATAAACCTGATGTCGATCCACCAGAAATCCCACTATGGGATGATGTTGACATCCCACGCACCCCATCAACCCCTAGCTATGTAGAACCTAGCAAAGCAACCCAAACTGGGACTGCTACAGAACCAGATGATGACATGGTAGATGCTGAGGATAATTATCTTATGAATCCTGAACCAGAGAATGAACATGTGGGGGTTGATGAGGAGGGTTTATACCTTGACATAGCACCTTCTTCTCATGCAAATGTTGACATAAATGAGGAAAAGGATGAAGATTATGATTCAGGTTCAAACTCGGCATCTGATTCTATGTCTGACTCTGATTTGGATGATGAGGTAGATGATAGATTGCCATCTGACATCCCTCAAGTTGCATATAACAAAGATGACCCTCCTGTGAAAGTAGGGAGCATCTATCCAAACATGTCTGAATTTAAGTTGGCTCTTGCAACACATGCTATCAAGAAAGAATTTCAGTATAACATTGAAAAGAGTGAACCAGGGAGGTATCAGGCATACTGCGCGGGAGTGGAAGATGGTTGTAAGTGGAGGCTTCATGCATCGACAATGAGGGATAAAGTTACTGTATAGGTAATTTCTTTTTCATTTATTTTTGTAGTTTGTTCAAATATTTGAATTTATTTCAGTACTTCATTCATACTTCTGAAATTATTCTAGTCTAATTGAAACTAAACTTTGTAGGTCATGGTGAACCCGTACCCTTATGATCATAAATGTCAAAGTAGTAGGAGGGTTGGGAAAGTCAAGCATGCTATCAAGTTTTGGATTCGGGAGAAGATAAAGGATTGGTTATCTGAGGACCCAACTGTTTGGCCCAAAGAACTTAGGAGAAGATTGAAAGATGATTGGAAGGTCAGTATCAGCTACAAGAAAGTGTATGATGGAAAGGCACTTGCTATAGAAGAGTTGTATGGAAACTGGCACGAAAGTTTTGACAACTTGTACAGGTTTAAGGCATAGATAGAACAATCTTGTCCTGGCAGCTTTGTTGTCATTGATCATTATACAATAGAGGATAAGATCAGATTCAATAGGCTTTTTTTGCAATGAAACCTTGTGTTGAAGGTTTCCTTAGAGGATGTAGGCCTTATCTAGCTGTTGATAGTATATTCTTGACTGGAAAATTTAGAGGTCAATTATGCATTGCTTGTGCAGTTGATGGACACAAATGGATGTACCCAATTGCTATAGGAGTCATTGATTCTGAAACCAATGAAAATTGGATTTGGTTCATGGAGAGGCTTAAGGAAGCTATAGGTACCCCACCTGGTCTGACCTTTTGCACAGATTGTGGTCTGGCAGTCATTACAGGAGTTAGTAAGGTATTCCCAAATGCGGAGTATAGAGAGTGCATGTGGCATTTGGTGCAGAATTTTAAGAAAAGGTTCAGTGGAAAAGTTTTTGATGAACATTTGTGGGCTGCTGCTTATTCTTGGAATTCATATATGTATGAAAAGCATATCAATGCCATGGCTGAAGCAAATCCAGTAGCAATGACATACTTGCAGCAAACTCATACAAAACTATGGACAAGAAGTCAGTACTCTACATTGTCAAAAGTTGACTATGTCACCAATAATTTAGCAGAAAGCTTCAACAATTGGATAAAAGCTGATAAGGGGCTGCATCTAGATGACTTGATGGATACTATAAGACAGAAGCTTCTAATCAAGTGGAACTTGAGGAAAAAAATTGCACACAGAATGGAAGGAAAATTTTTGCCACAAATCATAAGTAAGATAAAGGAGCAAAGTAGGAACCTTGACATTGATGTTGTGACCAGCTCACTTGATGGCATTGCAGAAGTTATGGCAAGGGGAGGTTCTACTTACAGTTTTGTTGTGAACCTAAAGGAAAGAACATGCTCTTGTAGAGCATGGGACGTTTTTGGAATACCATGTAAGCATGCAATTGCCTACATCACCTCTATACTTGGAGAGAAGATAGAAGATCATGTGGACAACTACTACTCTGTACAGAGCTTCAGGGCTGCATATGATGGTACAACCCCTTCTATACCAGACAAATCCATGTGGCCCAAAAAAGAACATAATTTCTTCCTGCATCGTCCATTGTTGAAGTCAACGGCTGGTAGGAGAAGGCAAAATAGATACAAGGGAGCAGCAGAGGGTGGCAGCAAAGGACCCAAGGGTAGGCATCAGTGTCCAATCTGTTAGCAATATGGACATCATTGGTACACATGTAAGGATGGTGACCCAGCAGACATAGCAGCAATGCTTGCTGAAAGGTAACATAGAAGTGCCAATTTATTCTGCAATTATTTCCTTTTATAGTGCTAATTTATCCTTTGCACTAGGAGAAAGGAGACTTTTATATGCTCTTCTCTTGCTACCAAACATTAGTTAGCTGATGGGGACTGTGTGACTAAAACAGCCACATGTATGTAAAATATGTCGTATTGTTCAAACAACCACATGTGGATGTCGACTGGAGTTTGTTTTTTTGGGGGTATCCTAGTGGTCCAACGTTTCTCTTTATCTTACAACAACTTATACATGTGGATGCTTGTTTGCTATATTGAGAAATTTTTAATTATGAACTTTAAAGAACAGAAACATGAGTACAAATTGAGGTTACTGTACCCTTGGTGTCGGCATCAAGAAATAGCACTATACCAGTACTGTATTTTATTGTTGGCACTAACCATCCTACGTGACAACGTGCGATGTGAGATGTCTAGGTTTCTAACCATCCTACGTGACAACGTGTGCGAAATGTTCTCAAATTTTTACCATAGCCTTCACATGTGATGTAAAGATGCGTCACCAAGTTTCATGATTTTTGAACTCCGTTTGCATTTTATATAATTAAAAAACACTTCACCCGCAACTTTGTCGCCATGTTTCGTGCGTGAGATGTTTGAAACTTCGGGCGTGCTCCTGGAAAGGGCCTCAAAATACAATAAGTAACGTGCAATTCCATGGTTCGATGCACCTGCAGTTGAAACTTACATTTCCTGGAAAAATGCAATTAAATGAAATAAATTCAGGATATATAGCAAAAAGATCGAGAAATGTGCCAAATTTGAGGATGTACTTCAACTTAATGTGTAAGGGCTGAAGAAAAAGTTTGGAGGCAAAAAAAATTATGCTTTGCCGAGCGCCCAATTCTGGCACGAGTGCCTAAAGGCGGGCACTCGACAAAGGTAAAAGCTTTTTTTAAAAAAAACACGGATGATTTCAGATTTTTTTATTCTGAGCTTTGCCAAGTGCCAGATCTGTGAAACTCGGCAAAGAGGTAAGTATTTTTTAAGTACAGTTGTTTCTTTTAAAAAAATTTAAAAAAGAAAACTCTTTGCCGAGCGCCAGATCAGGGGCACTCAGCAAAGAGCCGAACATGGCACTTAGCCATTTCGGCCAGCTCCCATGCACACACACAGTGAGACACACGCACACACGCACGCACGCCCCCACGCACGGCCACCACCCCGCCGGCGACTCCCGCCCCCGGCTGCGACCCCCGCCTAGCGACCCTGCCCCAACCCGGCGAGCCCAGGACACAGCCGCGAGCCCCGCCGGCGACCCTCGCCCGGCGGCCCTGGCCCGGCTGCCCCCACCCCCGGCCGCGAGCCCCGCCCTCGGCAACCCCCGCCCGGCTCCCCCACGGCCGCCGGCGGCCCCGGCCCAGCTCCCTCGCCCCCTCGGCACCTGCCCACGTGCGGCATCGGCCCCGGTGGGTCCACGGCGGTCCCCGGCGTGGCCCCGGTGGGTCCCCGGCCTCATCGGCGCGCCCCGGCGTCCCTGGTAGCCCCTTCGTGGCCCTAGGAGGAGGAAGAGAGGAGGAGGAGGAAGGGGAAGGGAGGAGGAAGGGGAAGGGAGGAGGAGGAGGAAGGGAAAGGGAGGAGGAAGAAGAGGAGGCCGATAGGAGGAGGAGGAGCCGCCCATCGATCCACCCGTCGCCGTAACCCCGTGACCGGCGGTCCCCGTCAAACGACGCCCTCAACTTTGGACGCATGATCGGCCCGTCGCCATCGTAAGGTCAAATCATCGTCCCTATTGCACGATAGAAACACATTACGTGGTTGTCGGCGATCGTGCCATATAATTTTGGTTGTCGGCCATTGTGTCGTTGATATATATGCAGTTGTCGGCCATCGTGCCATTTTTCTTGCAGGTTTTTGAAACCTCACCGTGTAGGGGAGGTGCTGCCGAAATTTTGAATTGACATTATTGTGTTTTTTTGCAGGGCAGAGCCCATCGGAGCTGATCTGGAGTACCTCGGTGACCCCGATCGTATTCTTCCATGTTGCGGTTCTTCCTGCAACGCTTCGCCCCACCACTGCACCGACTCACCACGGCCCCGCTAGCCTGACTCCACCGGCACCGATGGTATAACCCCTCTTTCTGTATCTTGTAGGTCGGGTTACCCAGTTAGGCATCTTCCATCCGGAAGAGATACGGTTGGAAGTATGTGATCTTTGCATATGTATAACCGTATCTGTTTTGGATTATCCATGGTTTTTGGACAACCCGCGGATGCGTAGACGAGGTTAGTTTCCATGGTCTGCTCCGATCTGAGAAAGAGTTTTGGCATCACCTCCGTGTTGTTCTCCAGATACACACTCTCCCTGTCAGGACGTGTATCTGGAGAACAGCGGGGAGGTGCTACCGAAATTCTATCTCGGCTCAGAGTAGACCATGGAAACTAACCTCATCTATGCATCCGCGGGTGGGATTAGGACCTATCCTCACCTATTAGATAGTAGGAACACGATGTAGATGCAATCGATGGTTATGTTACTCGTTGATATCTATGTTAGATGATGGATGACCATGAGTGGATGTACACGGGATATAGAAGTCAAAGTGATTTCAGCACCGAATGGGGGCAGAAGACCGAGGCTTTCGTGGACCGTGCATTCGGCAGGGGTGTGAATAGATCGGATCTAATGAAGTGTCCTTGCAGCAAGTGTGCAAATAGAAAATGGCAAAACTACGACAACATGGGTATACATCTTCAGAAGCATGGCTTTATGCCGGACTATACCTGGTGGATCCACCATGGTGAAGCCCATCGGATGAGAGAGGAGGTGGTGGGACCACGCCTCGAGCACGTTGATGATGATGGCAGGGTTGCAAACATGTTAGATGACTATCAACAAGCACAGATCCCTGATGGACGTGCGGAGGAGACGGAGGCATCCGCAAAGGCGTTCTATGACATGATTTCTTCAGCACAGAAACCCCTTCACGGTTGGACAACGGTTTGTCAACTTGATGCCATTGGACGCGTGATGGGGTTCAAGGCCGAGATCAACATGGGTCGACAACACTTCGATGGTATGTTGGCCTTGTTTGCTAGCATGCTTTCAGAGGGCCACATTCTGCCAAAGAGCCTGTACGAGTGCCAAAAACTCCTTGATGGACTCAAGATGCCTTACGAGCAGATACATGCTTGTCCGAATGGGTGTGTCATCTTTATAAAAGAACATGAGCATGAAAAGTACTGTCCGAAGTGCAAATCCTCTAGGTACCTAGAGGTAGACTTTGGGGATGGCCACAAGAAGCAGCTTACCATCCTGATGAAAATCCTACGGTACCTCCTATTCGTGCCGAGGATCCAACGGCTATACATGAGCGAGGAATCCGCTAAGCAGATGATGTGGCACAAACAGGGCACACAATACAATCCTGACAAGATGGTACATCCGTCCGATGGTGAAGCATGGTACCACTTTGATGGCATTCATCATGAGAAAGCATCAGAGCCTCATAACGTACGTGTTGCGTTGGCAACAGATGGGTTCAATCCTTATGGTTTGATGGCTGCCCCTACACATGTTGGCCCGTGTTCGCCATCCCCCTCAATCTCCACCCCGGCGTCGCCTTTGAACTTCAGAATGTATTCTTGTCATTGATAATTCCTGGACACCCGGGGAAGAATATGGGTGTCTTCATGGTGCCTCTGATTGATGAATTGGTCAGTGCTTGGGAGGATGGGGTATGGACATACGACAGAGCTACACAGACACCCTTCAAAATGCATGTTTGGTACCTGTACTCCATGCATGACTTCCTAGCGTATGGGATATTCTCTGGTTGATGTGTCCACGGGAAGTTCCCATGTCCATTATGCAAGGATCGTCTGAGGTTCATTTGGCTCAAGAAGGGTGGCAAGTATTCATCATTCGACAAACATCGTCAATTCCTCCCTCCCGAGCATCCATTCAGGTAAGACACCAAGAACTTTATGAAAGGTCTTGTAGTGACAGAACCTGCACCATAGATGATGACTGGTGCTGAGGTTCATGCTCAGATAGATGCTCTCATGGAGAATCAAGAAGGTGATGGCTTTGTGGGATACAGCGAGGAACACATGTGGACTCATAAGTCGGGCTTAACGAGGCTCCCCTATTTTGATGACCTTCTTATGCCACATTACATTGATGTCATGCACACAGCACTCTGGGGAACAATCATGGAAACTGAAAAGTCAAAGGACAACCCTAAGGCTAGAGTGGACCTGGCAGAGTTGTGTGATAAACCACATCAAGAGATGCGTGCTCCTAGAGGTGGCAAGACATGGAAAAGGCCTAAGACATATTTCATCTTGACCCCCAGACAAAGGAGGGAATTACTCCAATGGATCTAGACGTTAATGTTCCCTGATGGGTGTGCAGCGAATCTGAGGAGGAGAGTGAACTTAACTACTCTTCGAGTGAACGGGATGAAGAGTCACGACTACCATATATGGATTGAGCGGCTTCTTCTGACAATGGTTCGAGGCTTTGTCCCTGAGCACATATGGACAGTGCTAGCAGAGTTGAGCTATTTCTTCCGCTAGCTCTGTGCCAAGGAGTTATCTCGGACAGTGATTGCTGACTTGGAAAAAAGTGGCACCTGTCTTGCTTTGCAAGTTGGAGAAGATCTTTCCACCCGGCTTCTTCAATCCGATGCACCTCCCATATGAGGCATGAATAAGGGGGCTAGTGTAGGCCCTTTGGTGCTATCCAATCGAGAGATGCCTAAAGACACTTCGGAAAAAGTGTAAAAACAAAGGCAAAATTGAGGCTTCCATTGCAAGTGCATTCACTATGGAGGAGGTGTCAAACTTCACAACATTGTATTATTCTAACAACCTTCTGAGTGTGCATAATCCACCACCTCGTTACAATGCTGACGAAAATGCCTCGAGCCTTAGCCTTTTCTGAGGGCAACTTGGAAGAGCAGGTGCATCGACCAATAAGCCCTTGACAAATGTGGAGTGGCACAAAATCATGCTATATGTGCTGACCAACCTTGAAGCGGTGGACCCATATATTGCGTAAGTTCTCAACGGACTTGTTTCAAAAATAACGCACTATTCTACATCCAACCCCCTTGTTTGCCGTTACAGGGAATTCATTCATGAATACTGGCACCATTCAAGGGATCCGACCCCGCCAGAATGTGATACCCTTCTTTCCAAGGGTGTGGGACAAGGGAGCCCCGATTTCATTTCCTGGTTCAGAACCAAGGTACTGTCCAATTTAGCCCCAATTTGTTGTTGCTCGTACATCCGATTAATATAACAATGTATCCTGCTTGAGCTTATAGGCCTGAATCAATGCGTCTATTAGTGCCGAGTTGAGACAGGTTGCCAATGGCTGTGACCAAAGGGTCAAGTCATTGGACGCTTACGATGTGAATGCATATCGATTTCACAAAGCAAGCTACGAGCGGAGGCGGCCCAATCGAAGAACCACAAAATAGCGGGGTTTTTACGCCCGGCACTGATGGCGTACACTATTATGAAAGAATTGAAGAAATATACGAACTTTCATTCCATGGTAGCACAAATCTTCATCCTGTCGTATTCAGATGCCATTGGTTTGATCCGAGAGTAATGAGGAATACCCCTCATCTTGGTCTAGTAAAAATTCGACAGGATTCCGTCTATCCAAGAGACAATGTGTACATTATGGCGCAACAGGCCACACAGGTTTATTATACATCATATGCTTGCAAGACTAGACCAGATCTTAGTGGTTGGTTTGTTGTGCACAAGGTCTCGTCACACGGCCGACTACCAGTCCCAAACGATGAAGATTACAACTTCAACCCAAGCACGTATGATGAAGAGTTCTATCAAGAAGATGGGCTACAAGGGAGGTTTGAGATAGACTTAACCGACGAGATAGGAATGGATGTAGACAATGTAATGGTTGATGATGATGATGATGGAGATGAAGTGCAAAATGCAAAGGACTTTCAAATGCTTGAGTGATTACATCTAGGCAATGACAATGAAGACAACATTCCTCCATCGGATAGTGTTGATTATTTCTACATGGTTGATAGTGATGATGAGACTTACGATCTAGCTAATCCCGGTCATGAAGATTATTTGAAACATACATGTAATACTTTGTAATTTTGTTTTGTTTTGTTTATTTTGCATCTATTTCTAATTATTTCTTTCTTCTTTTTAATTGCAGGTGACTGAACAAAAATGCCGGGCGGCCGGTAGAGGCTGAGCTCATTCTACCCTAGAGCCTCCGGTGTAGGAGCCTCCAGTAGAGGGGGCGAGGAGGTGCAGGGGACATCTTCGACGAGGCAGAGGAGGACGAGGACCACGACCAGGAGGAACAGGAGGACCACGCCCGCAGTCCAGCAGCAGCAGCAGGAGGAGGAGGAGGAGGAGCAGGTGTAGCAAGAGGCGGGCGAGAAGGAGGAGACGCCGATCTAGGAGGAGGTGGACGAGGACAAGGACGAGGATGGGGCGGGACGGGAGCTACTGCTTTCTCTAGTTCGTCAGGTGTCTACTTGCGAGGACCCTCCACCCTCCCTGGCTGATCGCATACTCGTCTACGCCCAGTGATTCGCCCGGAGGGGCAAAGGTAAGTGACTTTGCATGTTATCACTTTTACTTCATGTGCTATGTTCGATATCCAAATAGAGACTAATATGTTTTCTTAATATGCTGGGGTTGGCGGCCGAGCGGGCCATGCGGGAGGCCGACAAACTCGCCCAGGAGAAAAGGTTGGTGGACATTATTGCCTGGATGCAAACTACGACGGGTGCTGCTATGCCTCCTGGGTTAATGGGTCCACCTCAGCCTCCTCACTTCGCTACTCCAGTGAGTAATGTCACACATGCAAGGAATTGCTACAATTGCTATTCAACTAATCTTGTCTCATGCAGTCTCTTCTCTTGTGTGTAGTCTCAGTCGGCGGGTTCAAACAACCCAGCTTAGGGCACTCCGAACGAGCAGATGTTTCCTTCCCCGCCGTCAACAGGATGGCCACATCAAGGGCCGCTTCAGTGAGTAGCGCTTGTAGTTTCATGTCTTGTTCTCTTCGCGAAGGATTTCTGTATGAGACAATGTTGTTGTCATGCATGTGTTATTGTGACATGTGGTGATGGATTTGAACTACTTGTTGAATGATGTGGAATCCTATCGAATAATGGATGGAATTACTGTGACATGTGGTGAACGGATGTGATTCATGTGGTATGTGTGATGGATTGTGACATATAAGGTGCTGGATGTGGTATATATGTGATGGATGTGATATATATGTCATTTGTTGTGTTTGTAGTGATCGGAAGCCAAAAACAAAAAAACAAAAAATTTTGGTCACGACAAAGAGCCTTTGCCGAGTGCCTTTTGCCCTGGCACTCGGCAAAGCTGCCAAAAAATGCACTACCAGGTCTCTTTGCCGAGTCCCAGTGCCCTGACACTTGGCAAAGCTGTGTACACTACCATGTGTTTCACAGCTTTACCGAGTGCCAGGGCCCTGGCACTCGGCAAAGAATTTCCAAAAAAATCTTTGCCGAGTCCCACCTCTGACAGGCACTCAGCAAAGGATTTTCCAAAGAAAATATTTTTTCTTTGCCGAGTGATGGGTTAGGAAGGCACTCGGCAAAGACGCCGTCAATGGCGGAACAGCCGTGACGGCCATTTTTCTTTGTCGAGTGCCCGACAAACGACACTCGGCAAAGAACCCTTCGCCGGATGTGGCTTTGCTGAGTGCTCTTTGCCGAGTGTGGCACTCGGCAAAGGCTTTACCGAGTGCAATAGGGGCTCAGCAAAGAGCGCGTCTCCAGTAGTGATGGCTAAAACTACGAAGACAGCATGTGTACGAGCTTCATGAGAAGACGGAGGGGTTGTTCAGGGTGAAAAGGGAATACGCAAAAGAGAAAGCTTCGTTGCCTCTAAAGAAAGAGAGAGAGCTTGAGTTCATCAAATTGAAGTTGCTCCAGATCATCTCCAGGCTGGGTGAGATAGCCTTGAGGAAAGAGAATTCTTATTTTGTTGGTAACGAGTGTTGGACATGAATCATAGAATTTGGGGCTAGTTTTTCTATTTCATTAGCCTTACCACAACTATGCCAGGTTGGGGATACATATACGATAACTTGCTTGCAACTTAAAAAAGCTAAAGCATATTCTAGAGATGCTAAAGTAGATGCTAGAGATAAAGATAAGGGCTAACACAGCCACCAACTACTCTAGATAAGTATCCTAGGTAGATAAGGACAAGACTTATAGCTGTCATTCTCTCCCTAAGTCTTGTGTAGTGCCTTCTAGAAAATTTGAACCATCCCAATCCTGGCACGAAGCTCCTGGAACTTGACCTGGCCAATGGACTTGGTGAGAAGGTCGACGAGCTGATCCTGGGTGTTGATGTAGCTGGCCTTGATGCTCCCCTCATCCAAGCAGCTCCTAATAAAGTGGTACTTGATGCGGATATGCTTGCTGCGCTCATGGAAGACGGGGTTCTTCGCCAAGGCCAAGGCAAACTTGCTGTCCATCCCGAGCCCCACTACTTCTGCGTCTCTACCCACGAGATCGCCTAGCAGCCGAGCTAGCTAAGAGAGCTTGTGTCGAAGCCGTTGTGGTAGCGATGTACTCCACCTCGCAACTAGACAGAGCCACCACTTGCTGCTTGATCGACTACCAACTGATCAGGCATTTGCCAAGGAAGAATAGCGTCCTGTTGGTGCTCTTGCTTGTGTCGATGTCACCAACGAGGTCGCTGTCGCTGTACCCGATGAAGTGCTATGCACCGAGACACCTTGGGTAGTGCAAGCCGTAGTCAGTGGTGCCCTCGACGTAGCGGAGGATCCTCTTGACAGCCTACTGATGCTCAGTCGTCTGTCGCGGCATGAACCGACTGACGTAGCGAACGGCGAACACTAGGTTTGGCCGCATGTGGATGAGATAGTGAAGACTGCCCGCAATGCACCGGTACTGTGTGGCATTGACCTCCTTGGCCATGCTATCGCGGCTTAGCTTTAGTCTCTCCTCCATGGGAGTCTACACTGGGTTATAGCTAGGGAGCCCGCCCAACTCGACGATACGCTTGGCGTAGGTGGTCTGGCGAAGGGAGATGCCAAAGTTGTCCTGGTAGACCTCGATCCCTAGGTAGAAGGAGATAAGGACCAAGTCGCTCATCTAGAAGGTGACCTTCATCTCCTCCTTGAACGCCTCCACCTCGGCCTCCTTGGTGCCGGTGATCATCAAGTCATCGACGTAGACGCGTACCAACCGGGCATTGCCATCATTGCCCCGCCGATAGAGCACAGCCTCGTGAGGACTCTGCTCGAACCCTATTTACTTGAAAGTGGAGTCCAACTTGGTGTTCCAAGCTCGTGACGCCTACCGCAAGCCGTAGAAGGCCTTGCGTAGGCGAAGAACCTTATTCTCCTTGCCGGGGATGATGAATACCGGTGGCTAGTGGACGTAGACGTCCTCCTTTAAGTCACCGTTGAGGAAGGTGGACTTGATGTCCATGTGGTGCACACGCCATCCCTCCTGAGCCGCCAGCGCGAGGAGAAGATGAACGGACTCCATCCACGCGACGGGCGCGAAGGCGTCGTCGAAGTCGACTCCCTCCTACTGGACGAACCCGCGTGCCACCAGACGCGCCTTGTGCTTGATCACCACCCCAGCCTCATCCTTCTTGAGCTCATAGACCCACTTAAGGGTGATGGCATGGTGGCCGGCAGGAAGATCCGCCAGTTCCCACGTCCGGTTCCGCTCAACCACGTCCATCTCCTGCTGCATCACGGTGCGCCATGCTGTGTCTCCCTCTGCCTCAATGAAGGAGCGGGGCTCGCCATCCTCGTGCGCCAAGTGCAGTTCCGCCTCGAAGTCATGCGTCGCCAGTCCAGGAATGGGCTGATCATCAAAAATGTTGTCCAAGGTGCGGTAGCGCAGAGGCTCGTCATCGTGGTAGGCATCGACACAATCCTCGTCATCGGACAGCGGAGTGTCGAAGTCTACCATGTGCTGCTCGTCACGGACCAAGGCTGCTGGTGCCAATCTCGGAGGTGTGGGCACCGACGCGGGAGAGTGAGAAGCCGGTGTAGGAGAGTGGGATGCCACTAGTGTAGGGGAGTGGGGTGTAGCCGGTGGTGGAGAGTGGGGCGTAGCTAGTGGTGGACTCGCTGGTGGTGTAGGCGATGGAGGACTCGCCGAAGCTGATGACGAGCCGGGTGCCGAGGTGGACGAGATCGATGAAGATGAGCTGCTAGCTCCCCCGGCTCCCTCGAAGTGAGAGTAGTCGACGACGAAGTCTCTAAGAGTCAAAGTTGAGCCATCGTCCACTGCCTTGTCCTAAGCCTAGCCTCGCCCTTCGTCGAACATGACATCTCGAGAGATGCAGACGCACTGTGTCATAGGGTTGAGGATGCGGTAGGCCTTGATGCCCTCTGTGTAGCCGATGAAGACCCTCGGCGTGCTTCGGTCGTTGAGCTTGCCGACGTGGTTGAGCTCCTTGGTGAAGGCGAGCCAACCGAAGACGTAGAGGTGGCTCACCACCGGCTTGCGCCCGTGCCAAGCCTCGTACAGTATCTTGCTGTCAAGGGCCTTGGTGGGTGAGCGGTTGAGGAGATGGATGGCAGTCATCACCACCTCCCCCAGTAGATTGCTGGCATCCTTCTCTACTTGAGGAGTGCGCGGGCGGTAGCCACCACCATCTGGTTGCGGCGCTCAACGACGCCATTCTGCTACGGGGCGTACGGTGCGGAGAAGTGGCGCTGGATACCCTCATCAGTGCAGTACGCCGTGAACTCACCGTCGTTGTCGGTGCATAGCACCCGAAGCTTGCGGCCACACTCCTTCTCTGCAGCAGCTTGATGGCGTTCGTAGCCACCGCCTTAGTGTCGAGCAGGACTGCCCACATGTAGCAGGACACGTCGTTAACGAGTAGCAGGAAGAAGCGCTAGCCTCCAGGTGTGGCTAGTGTCACGGGGCCGCAGAGGTCGCCGTGCATGAGCTCCAGCTTCTCCTTGGTGCGGAAGCTCGCCTGGCGGGGGAAAGGGAGCCACCGCTACTTGGTGAGGACGCAGGTGTCGCAGAACTACTCCACGTGCTCAACTCGTGGCATGCCCTGCGCCATCTCCTTGTTGCCGAGCTGCTTCAAGGCCTCGAAGTTGAGGTGCCCAAAGCGCTCGTGCCACCGCTAGGCGTCGTCATCACGGCGGGCTGCAAGGCACATGGGCTGCACCACCTATATATGGAGGATGTAGAGGTGATTGGCGCCTCTATTCACCTTGGTGAGAAGGTGACGATGGCGATCCTAGATACGTAGGACCCTATGCTCGATTTCCACGCACGAGCCGATCTCATCCAGCTATCCCAAGCTGATGATGGAGTTCCTTAGCGTGCGGATGTAGTAGACACTGGTGAGCAGCCGATGCTCGTCGGTCTTAGCGGTGAAGACGACGGAGCCGATGCCCTTGATCTCCATGGCGGAGGCGTCCCCGAACTTGACGGAGCCTCGAATGCCGGAGTTGAGCTCAGAGAAGAACTCCCGTCGCACAGTCATGTGTTGAGTGGCGCCAGTGTCGAGGCACCACCTGTCGATCTTGTCACCACCGGACCCGTTGCCGAGGAAGACATGGGCCCGCGACCTATCAAGGTGGAGGAGCACGACAGCGGCCGGCACGGGAGAGGAGTGCGGCTCGATGCTCCCGTGTATGAAGAATAGAGCAACCTTGTCACCCTCCTACGCTTGCGCGACGTGTGCCTGACCACCACGCTTCGCCTGTCGATAGTCCTTGGCCTAGTGGCTGGTCCTCCCACATTTGTTGTAGGTGTCATCGCCGACAGCCTTGCACTCGTTGTCGGTGCCGCCAGGAGCGCCACCACGCGCCTTGTCGCGCTTGCGTGGCCGACGCTTGCGGCTGCTCGACAAACCCGAAGCTGAAGAGCCCAAGGTCTCCCCCTTCTTCTGCTCTCGCTGGCGGGCGAGCCACTGCTCCTCGGTGAAGAGAAGCTTGCCACCGATGGTGACCAGCTCTGAGCGAGGTAGCTGCTCGTGGTTGTCAATGGCCTTGAGGCGACCCGTCACCTCCTCGATTGACAGCTCGGAGAAGTCCAGCAACATCTCGATCGCGATGGCGACCTGCGTGTACTTCTTGTGGATGACACGGAGGAACTTCTCAATAGCTCTCTCCTCGTCGATGTCGTTGTCGCCGTACCATGCCAACTGCTACTTCAGGGTGTTGAGGCGAAGAGCGAAGTCATCAACGTCCTCACCCGGCTTGAAAGCCAGGTTCTCCCACTCCAGACATAGCTTCTGAAGCGTGGACCTGTGGGCGCGGTCGCTGCCGATGCGTGCCGCGGTGATGGCGTCCTAGGTGTCCTTGGTGGTCCGCTTGTTCGCGAGGGAGGAGTGCATCTCCATCAGAACAGTAGCAAGAAGTGCCTCCTGCGCTCGTCGATCCTCGTCGAAGTCGGCGTCGTCGTACCGTACCTTGTCCCACATGCGTCGTGCCTGCATCTTCACCTTCATCACCATGGACCACTCGACGTAGTTGGTCTTGGTGAGCATGGGTCATCCGCCACCGGTGTCCTTGACGATGGTCTGGACGACGGGAGAAGAGCCGGGATAGCCACGGCGACCTCGACGCTAATCCAGGGAAGGGGAGGCGCGCCACCTGCGAGGACTTCATGCGCCAGCGTCCCGTATGCCCTGCTCATCGTCATCTAGGTCGCGCCTGCCGCGGCCTCATGCGTCGAAGTCACATCCGCCCTGGTCCCACCCAAAGTCGTGCAGAGCCCGCTCGTGCGCCATGCGCTCCCAGTCCCACTGGGCCTCCAGATCGTGCTCGATGCGCGGGTTGCGCCAGTGGTCGCGTCCTCCAAGCTCGTCCAGGTGGTCCGCATCCCGTCTGCCAGGTCCGCCTCGCGCCCCTACTTATCGCGGCCGCACGTCATCAAAGCCGTGCCCATGCAGTCCGCATGGATGATCCGCATCGTGTGCGCTCCGATCATTAGCTCCACGTCCGCCGAAGCCGCGCTCTTGGTCCGCTCCTGCGATGCCACGCAGGTCTGCTCCTGTACGTGCGCGTGCGTTCGCCCGCATGCCGTAGACCTCCTCCTCGCCCGCGTCTGCCTCCGCAAGGAGCGCAGCCGCTGCTGCTGCGGCCTTCTGCGCCTACACTGCTGCCTGGTGGGCGGCTTCAGCTGCACGCGCTGCAGCAAGCTCCGCCTAGGCGATGCGAGCCGCCCGTTTCGCTGCTGCCGCATGCTCGCCCGTGTCTTCCTCGCGCCTGACTGCTGCAGCCGCTGCAGCTCGTGCGCTCGAGGTGGTGGAACGGTTGGAGGAAGAGGATGAGGAGTGAAGGGACATGGGACAAATTGGGATGGGTAAGGGTAAGGGGAAAACCCCAGGTAAGAACACTAGGCTCTTGATACCATTTGTTGGACACAAATCACATGATTTGGGGCTAGTTTTTCTATTTCATTAGCCTTACCATAACTATGGCAGGTTGGGGATACATATAGAATAGCTTGCTTGCAACTTAAGAAAGCTAAAACATATTTTAGAGATGCTAGAAATAAAGATAAGAGCTGACACAGCCACCAACTACTCTAGATAAGTATCCTAGGTAGATAAGGACAAGACTTATAGCTGTCAATGAGAATGAGGAGATGTGCAGATTGAAGGGCAGGATCGGTATGCTACTGCAAGAAAATAATCGTCTCCGAGGTTTGCTGGCTGATAAAAAACAGGAGGTTAAGCACCTCTCTTTGCCAAGTATCAGATTCAAGCAAAATGACCCAGTACTCACTGTCAGAGGCAAAACTGTTGAATAATTCTGAGAAGCTTAGGGCTGAACTTGAAGATTTAAAGGTTGAGAGGCACTTGAACAAGTTTCAGAGATGGAGCCACTGGCAGACGGAGCACAGAGGGGTAATCAAAAGAAAAACAACTTCGAGATGGAGCCGTTGGAGCCCCCCCGACCCGTCTCCCCTTCCAGGCGACGGCGACGCCGCTCCACATGCCCCCGCGCCGATCTCCCTCCTCAGCCCCCCTCCCTCCATTCCAACCTCAGATCCGAGTTGCCCGGCTCCTGATCTACCATTCCATGGGTGGAGTTCTTCGGGGAACTCAGACCCCAGCTCGCCGGTGGCTTTCCCAGCCCCGTCGGCCACCTCCAGCGCCCATGGCGGGCTCGACGGCGCCGCCCGCTACCACTCCCTGCCGGAGACCTCCACGGATCCGGCAGCCACCGACGCTGCGTGCGGAAAGGACGCCCCCCTGGACAGGTCATTGGCTGCGGCTGCCCGCCCGGCGCCGCCGACGCCGTCGGCCCTCTCCTCCACCACCCTCTCTGCCCGCCCAGCGCCGCCGACGCCGCCCCAACCTCGCGCAGCGCCCTATGGGTCCTCGGGTGTGGGGGGCGTGCCCAAGGTGACGACGGCGCTGCCCGGGGATGAGGTCATCGTCGAGGACGTCCTCGACGAGGAAGACGATGACGAAGACGAAGACGATGGAGACGTTGCGGTTCTTGCCCAGGCGTCCACCACTATCAGCCCCTGCGTCATGCCCGCGGCGCGGGTGCCGTTGCTGTCGCCGTCGACGCTGCTGCCGGCTGGCGGCCCATCTCCGAGGCCGTCATCCCTCTCCCCCCACGCTGCCCCCTTCCATCCCGAAGGCAGCTCGGTGGGGCGCTCGAAGGCTAGGCGCTGGGCGGACGCTGACCCCGTCGCGGACAGCTCAGACGACGAGTCCTCTCCTGTTGCCTCGCGCCCGTCGTACCTGGACGTTGCTCGCAAAGCTCTTCGGGCCAGGCCTTCGCCTTCGGCCGGGGTTGTCACTGCGACGCGGACTGCTGCTGCCATGGATGGTGCCCACCGGCTGCCTACAGGGGGGAAGCAGCGTCAACGACGGCGTCAGTGGCGCAGGTCCAGTGCCCTACCACCGCCGCAGCCCACGCGAGTGCCCGTGCAGCGTCGCCTTGGCCCGCAGCAGGTAGCGAGGGTTCCGGTGTCCCTGCAGCTTGGCCCGCGGCGGCAGACGTCGGTGCCTGACGTGGTTCGGCGGCCGTGTCGTGGGTCCAATGTCGACGCAGATGGTTTCCTGACTGTCGTGGGTCGTCGCCAACGGCGTGGGACGGGGGTAGCCGCACCCAAGCGTCGTCGTCCGGTCCCCCCGGAGCTTGTGGGTCGCTGCTTCAACTGCCTCGCGCGTGACCACGTCGCCGCTCAATGTCGCTCCCCGTCGTGTTGCCTCTGTTGCCGAGATACCGGTCATCGGGCTTGGGCGTGCAAGCTTGGCCTTCCACCGCCGCACACGCCTTCGGCCTCGGCGGCGAGGCGCCCCGTTGGGGAGGGCAAGGTGCGTCGTCCGGGACATCGTGACACCTCACGACATGCGCTGACAATGTTGTCGCCAGTGTCGCTGCAACGGCAGCCCTGCCCTGTGCAGCGGCCGACCGCATCGTCTTCGTCGCCGCAGCAGCTCCGCAGTCTACCGGTAGCTCCACCTGTGGGTGTTGTTGTTAACCATCCCAGGGTGGAGGCCTTCGTCGTCCAGAGGGGCATGAACCTCGTGAATTCTGGTGAGGACTTCTCCTTTGTTCTTGTCGCGCTTGCTGGCGCCACACCTGAGGAGTTCCTGGCGCACATTTCTTTGAAATTCAATGTATCTGTGGATGCGGCCCGGGACCTTTCTTGCATTGCTAGGCAGGGAGGTGAGTTGCAGGCACAAGTGGGGCTCCAGGAGCCTGAGCCCGCTGTGGACAGTTGCTCGGAGGTTCAGCGTCGGGATTTCGATCCCATGCTGGTTGAGGTGGAGGCAGGTCTCACAAGCCGGGCAGTGTCGGAGGTGCCTATGACAGTGGACCTGTGTTTCTCGGGTCCTGACGAGGGCGGCTTAGGCCAAACTTCGCCAGGACTCCTGGAGCTGGAGCAGGTTGGGGGATCACCACCCACGGTCCTGGGCGGTCCTATAAGGGACGATGCTACTACCACCATGCACTCCGACGTGGTGGAGCTTGAGAGCCAGATACCAAGTGATGGCCTCGCATCTGCCGTTGATAGCTCGGCTGTCGGGGTGCCTGCTGTTGCCGGTGCTACTGCTTCTGCTGCTACGGTCCAGGACGAGCTGGAGGCCCTGGTTTGCCTACCGTTGCAGACACCACTCATCAAGAGGCCACGGCTGCGCCGCTCCAGGACACCGGTCTCCGTCCACTCGTTGCGACGCAGTGGCCGCATCGCTGCCAGGCCGCGGGTGGCGAACGCCACCAGGCAGGCCCAGAACGTGTTGTTGAAGAAGCTTGGCATTGCCGTCGAGGAGGATGCGGCCGACTTGGAGATCGAAAACAAGTTCAAGGCCGCCTTCCATCACATGTCGACAAGGAAGCAGCAAGCCCTGCAGATCCTTTTCAAAGGGGACTTCGACCCAGCAGCCATGGATCTTAACTTGACTGGGTTGGGCATTGACGTGGCGTAGGCTACAGTACTTTAGTTCGCTAAGTCGCAAAATGTTTTATCATGTAATCAAAACCCCGTGTCATTTGGTGAGCTGAAGGCAGTGGTAACCATGGTGTTACCGTACCTTCGACTTGTAACAAAACTCTATTCTGCTTAATGAAATACGCGCTTAGGCGTGATCGCCAAAAAAAAAGAGGCACTTGAACAATTTAGTGGATTCATCTTTATTCAAGGAAGTTTTTGATAATTATGAGAATCAGATTTATGATATGGATCAGGAGGGATCCTTCCTCAAAGAATTGCTTGATGAAAAAGAAGAACAGCTAAGTATTATATATGAAGATAGACAAAAGCTCAAGTATGAAAGTAATCAACTGGTATCAATTGCAGGGTCAATTATGCAGCACCATGACCAAGTCAACTCGGTTCATGATGAGCTTGTGATGTTTAAGGAGAAAGTGTGCGAGCAAGAACTCCTGATATTAGAGTCAAAGGGCGAATATAACTCCATGAAAAGGTGTTTGTATGAGACTATGCAGGAAATCCAAGTATGCAAGCAAGAAATACTTGGGCTAACTGAGAACTTAACTTCTATGTCTATTGCTTTGGAGGAAGCCAAGGAACAGAATGCCTCACTTGACGCCACAATCTGTGAAATGAAGAAAAAACCAGCGCAAATCATTGGCAGTCATTGGGGACAGACTGGGGAATTTGATCTTGCCAGTATGGAGAAATTGTCAAAAACATATGCTGACTTTGAAAGCAGATCAGTAGAAACTATGAAAAGAAATGAAACCAGGTGTGTAAGTTAACTTATATCCTCACATTTCTCTGTAGTTGCTTGTTTAATCTAGAACCACACTTGCCCAGCTAGGCTCGTTGACTCTTTTGAGTTTTGACAAGAGCATCCTGACACTCCTTGTATTTTAGTCATCTGCATGTTAGTTCAAAGTAGCAACTTGGTGATATCTTTTCTGTATTTCAGTATATAATTTAAACGTTCATTTTCTTTTCTAAAAAACTATGTGCAGGTTGACTAGTCTAGTTTGTCAGTTTAGCCCACTGGTGCAGCAAGTTGCTGTCTTAAGGAAAAAAGAGTTCTGGTATAAGCAAATACTTGAGATTAAATGCTCAAATCTTCGGAAAGCAGAAGCCGAGGTTAGTCTTATTTTAATGTTTTCTTTTCTTTATTAAGCTGCTAGACTACATCGACCACAGTCCACAGTACACAACCGTGGAATAGATAGAATGATAAGTTCATGGTGGATTAAATTCCAAAGGAGCCATAAATGTTTGGGCTGGTGTTAAAGTGACCCAACGTGATAATTTAGAAAGAAATGTATGTCCATTAGTGACCTACCCCTATACATTTCTCTTAAAGGAAAATTGTCTGTGGCGTTAAACAACTGATACTCTTTGTTATGCTAGTTTCTTTTCCATGTAATGAGAGCATCTGATTTATTCTAATTCAGGTCAATATACTTGGCGATGAGGTTGACAACCTTCTAAGTGTTCTGGGAAAAATCTATATTGCACTTCATCATTATTCTCCATTTTTTAAGCATTACCCTGGGGTAAGATAAATACTCTATAAAAGTATATGACGCGCGCTATTGAGATTTAAACAGGACATAACCTTTTCTGCTATGCTTCCAGGTTACAGAGATTTTGATGCTTGTGCAGAAGGTGCTGAAAGGAGAAAGCATTTAACGCAGAGCCACTATGTGAAAATCTTGAAAAATTTCATGTCCAATTGTCGATACAAACAGTTGCGCAAGGTCCTAAGAAGAGTTAGAACAATGTGCTGCTGGAGAACAATTACATGGACTTACAGCAAAGAAACTTGCTAGATTAGAGGATTTTGTGCAGTCAAAGTAGCGATGACTCCAATTAAAAGGATACGTACGTAGCCATGACTGTCGAATTTGTAGAGTAACCACTTTTCAGCCTTGCTAGCTTCATTGTATTAGTGTGCAGTTGTAGTTGAGTTAAGACTAGAAATTCAATAGGTTGATTCAACGATGGTAGCTTTACATACATGTGTTGGGGTAGTATAAATGTGTATGTAAACGTAATGGTTGTAGGTTTAGGTTGCATGATGCTTTGGTGATATAATTATTTCAAGGAGCATAGCTCCTTGTAGTATGGAGTATTGTATGCTTGTAGTGAGTAGGAAAAAATGAACTTGTAACAGTTGCATTCCATTGGTTTCAGTTAAAATATACATGAAGATTCTTTGTTTGATGGATGGAGGTATTGACATGAACATGAACATTGCAAATGTCTAATGTATCATGCATATTCCTTCACTGCTCCTGAGCGCAAATTCATGATCTATTTTTGCTTATTACAGTAGATGGCATGAAGATTGCTATATTGTAACTAGCAAGCAATGCATAATGTTTCTTAATGCCAGATAAATGAAGTAGCATGTGGGTTTGACTTGAGGAAGTCAAGAGGCATACTAGTAGCATTAACAAATATATTAATTAAAAAACATACGTAACAAAACATTCAAGTGAACATTACTACTGTCTCCATTCCAAATTATAAGTTATTCTAATTTTTTTGAGAGTCAAAGCATCTCAAGTTTAACTAGTGCAATGACAAGTGCATCGTCAAGGGCTATGAGTACGGCATCCTAGGGGCTGTTTGGTTGGAGACCTCTAGTCAGCTCCCAGCTTAGGAAACAATCTTTTTTTTCCGAAGGAACCAAGCAACAATCTTAGTCTCAGGTCTCCAAAATTAAGCATCTCATGTTCATGTCTGGACCAGATAGCCTTGCCTGGGCTCAAACCAAATAGGCTCCATGTCCCTTCACCCGCTGTTATGACCGGCATCACGTACCAACACCGGGGCTGGCCCAGTGACTAGGCCACACCGGCAATTAGGGGCTAGGCGCTCACGATTAGATATTTTGCCTATTTCCTTTATTATCGGATCTTGATTGATTGGCTTGTTAGGGGAAGGGATAAATACCCCCTTGACACTTTTGGAATGAATTAAGCAAGGCATATTTCCTTGCTTGGCCCCAAGGCCCCCGTCTCTCTCTCTCTCTCTCCACTGCCAAACCCTAGTGCCGCCGCGGCTCGCACTCGCCGCCGGGGATATCGTCCCCGACTTCCAGTCTCCTATCCCTACGCTCTTCGCATAGTCGTGGTCGGATCCCAGCTCCTATCACCCGCATACCCAACAGGCCAACACCAGCTGCTGAATAAATCTCTCCCAACCTTAGTGTCTCTGATGCAGGGGAAAAACTTATGTGTCTGGATGTTTTTGAAGAATAGACAGGAATGTGCGCTCAAACTGAACTCCAACAAATATTTCATCAGAAGTTCACCAAATCAGCAAACCAAGTTACTAGTACTTATATGGTAAACATAATTGTTAAATGGTTCTGAGAACATGTGTATAGCGCAGTTGTTGTGTGACTTATAGGTCGAGAGTTTGACTCTATATTCTTAAAAAAAGGCACTCGCTATGCTATTTGATAGTTCATGGTCTTGTTTTGACCATGTAGTTGAGATATCTTTTTAATGAAATAGTACAGTGGACACTTTCTCCTGAGTCAATTTTTCTTTTTTTTAATTGTGAATGTAATATGCTGATCTAGCTCTAATTATCCCTCCCCTCTGCTTTACCACCTTTTCCCCTGTACCAAATAAAAACATTTGTATTTATTTTGACCGTGGTTAATCAATCAATATGGAATTCATGTGGGGGACAAAGTGTCCCTTCTCTTCCCTTGATCGTTCTAAAAATAATTGTTGATTTTTATGGCCTTTAGGCTATAAAATAACTCTAATCACTGTTTTTCTCTTACACTATAGCTACAAAATTTAATAAGCATATAAGATTGTGAAAGCACATGTAGTGATATTGGAATTTAGCTTACTAGAAACCCAGATGAGTAACACTTAAAAGGAGAACTAAAGCAAGATACTTTGGAGGCAGTGGCAGGTCTAGGAAAACAAGTTAGAAGAGGCTTCTTCTATTATCTTCCATCTCTAGACTCTCCTTTCAAGCTTCCATGGGTATGGCTGGATAACGAGCCGAGCTGGCTCGGCTCGTTCTGGCTCGTTAGGATAACGAGCCAGCTCGGCTCGGCTCGTTATCTTAACGAGCCAGAAAGCCAGCTCGGCTCAGTTCGTTATGAGCTCGAGCTGGCTCGTTAGGCTCGCAAGCCAGGTATAAAAAATACACAAAATATAATATTTGCATTTATCTAAAGCTTAAAAATATTAATAATATAAAAATAATATATTCAATAACCTTAAATCGAATAAAATATTCATATGAGCTAACATATCATCCATTTGTGAAGTGCAAGACATGAAGTAATACAAAACTAATATAAGTTATGATGACTTTTTCCCTAAAACTACGGCTCGTTTGGCTCGCGAGCGGCTCACGAGCCAGCTCGAGTTGGCTCGTTATAGCTAACGAGCTAAAATCCTGGCTCGGCTCGGCTCGTTATCATAACGAGCCGAGCCGAGCTGAGTCGAGCCAGCCACGAGCCGAGCGAGCTAACGAGCTTCGAGTTTTTCATCCAGCCTTACATGGGTACCAACTTATAGGGGGATTAAGAGGGGCTCCATACTTTGAGTAGCGGTAGCAGAGGCTCGAGCCCACCCCACCCCAGTGCTAGCTAGATCCGTTGATTGGAGACATGCAAATTCCAAGTGTAGAGAAACACCTAGAGCCCTTTGCCTTGTATGTGTGTCAACGAAGTCCTAGCCACAGGTGCTGTCAAAGTATCCAAATCTACATGCTTACCAAAGTATACTTCTTGGGACTAATGGCGGATGCAACCTCGGATTAGGGGGGAGGGGGTTCTCCATTTGCAATTTTGGTTACATCACCTATTTAGTCTTGAGTATAGCTCTAGATCCAAGTTTACCTCACATATCCGAAATTTGTATAGTAAATCAAGAACTATCACATTCATCCGATCCGATCCAATCTTTACCTCATAAGATTTCTATTGATCTAGCATTTTCACTTTGTTGGGGATTGGTTTTCAGCATAGGTGTCTCTTTTTTTGCAGGTGCACATATTTTAGCTAAGTCAAATACTCAGCTACATACTTTCGCCAAAAATGTGTCAACTGGCAAGATTCCCTAGTTGCACTGGACCGTATCGATGGCTTCGCCAAGGTGTCCCAAGCAGGGGTGAATCCAGCGATGGAGCTCTAGCCCCTCCTACCGCCTCCAACGCAATTGAACCCCCTCATCTATTTTTGTGGAAGAAGAAAGAAGAGACAGAAGGGAGAAAGGAAGGAAGAAAATGGAAAAGAAAGAATAGGAGAAGCAAGGCCCCCAGTGTTTGAACTTTGAGATCCTTTAGAACAGGCGCTCCCTCCCCCGAGCGCTCCCAACGGGCGGCTCGGGGGCTCCCAGTCGCCAGCGCCACAGCGCCCCCGTCGCCCCACCCTCCGCCGCCGCCATCGCCCTCCGGCGTGCGGCGGCAGCGGCCCGCACAACCGGCCCTGTCACACCCGCACCTCCCCTATCCCTCTCTCACCTCCACCCTCTCCCCTCCACTAGCTCCACCGGTGAGATGGCCGGCCGACAGGGCGGATCCGGGCCCCCCAAGGCCAGATCTAGCCTCCTACTGCCTAGATCTACGGCGGCGTGCATTGGTTGCCACCCTTGGAGAAGCGGCTCTCTTCCCCCACCTCCGGCTTCACCGGCAAGTTGGCTAGCTGGCAGGGCGGATCCGGCACCCCCTGGGCCAGATCTGGCCTCCTCCCGCCCAGACATACGGTGTCGTGTGGCAGTGCCGGCCTTCTTGGGGTGCAGCACTCTCACCCACCTCCGGCTTGGTCTCCTCGTGCGGCTTCACTGCGGAGTCGGCTGTTTCGCCCTTGGGACGACGGCAGCAGTGCGTCGCGCGACGCTCCCCCACATGGCCTGGCATGCTAGGGCGTCGGCGTCCCCCCTGACAGTAGCAGTCCTGATGTCATGGCCGCAGCTCCCCTGCTATGGTCTATCTCCGGTGGCAGGACCTGTGTGGTTGTGGGACTTGGGGGTGTCTTTGGATGCATGGTGCTTCGGGCAAAAGCTTTGCCCAGTTTTGGCCGGGCGGACGACAGTGACACCTTGTGCACCACATACCTCCCTGGAGGTGTTGTTGAACCCCCATGCCCCTGCGACAACAGCGCCGCACCAAATTCTGGGCATAAGCTCTGCCTTAGAAGCCTCTAAGGCCAGCGATGATGGCGCCATTTTCGGCGTTACCTTCTTCCTGAAGGCGTCGTCGAAGAATCATGGCTCGTTGGTCCCCTGTGTGGTCGCCGACTCCCGTAGTTCCTACCATACTGCCGGCTCCTGGTGGAGTCCCTCGCTATGCCTATGTGAGCCTAATTTTCCACTCGCAATGGTCCGTCCTGCAGCACTAGACATTGCCACTGTCGTCTTTGGTCTCCTCTTTGATAGATGCTTTGCTGCCGAGAGTGTGAGGGCCCTTCCCCGCTACGGATGCTTTGCCGTAGTGGGCGTCTCTGTTTCTTCCTCGGCGGATGCTTGGCCGCTGTTGGAATCCCTAGCAGATGCTTTGCCACCGTTGTGTCGTTGGTCCCCTCTATGGTAGATGCTTTGCTGCCGAGAGCATGCTGACCCTCTTCTTGATAGATGCTTTGCCGCCGTTGCTGCCAGATGCTCGTCTATGTTCTCTGGGTGGACACTTTGCCACTACGGCTTTATCTATTGTGTTGGCAACCATTACATTGTTGTATCCTTTTACCTGCAGGCTCAGTTGGTAGGTCTAGGTTGGTGAGGGTAGCCGCTCCTTATTTTATCTTTTTTTTCTTGTTCTTATGTTTATTCTAGGTCACTCAGCACTATCTCTGTGGTTCGTAATATGTTCTACGAGGGTTCTCTCATAGTCGTGTCGTGTAATTCACTCTGCTTAATGAAAAACGGGCTATATTCCCCGATCGCGAAAAAAAAAGTGTTCGAACTTTGAAGTGTTGGAAAAATGGTTGAGTCCTTTAAAATCAAATGGGCAAATGTGAAAACCTTATGTCTTTGGGCCTTGAATATACAAATTTCTCTTACTACTAACCACAATTTACAAAATGACTGATAATTTTGACTTGTCTGTTCAAATTTTTAGTTGTTCGCTATTCTCACTACTATAGTGTCCGTGCTAACGCTACGGGATATTTTGTAATGTGAATGAAACCACAAAGAAATGACAGTATGTGTTTGATGAGATAGATTTAAGATTCAAACAAAAAATAAAAAGTGAAAATAGTTATTATATTATTAATTACATAGAAAGATACACTTAAAAAATTGAAATTGGCTCTGCATTGGATACTACCCTATGCTTGAAGATGCCGTTGCAGCCAAGGCTCTCACATCGGTCACCAGGCACCAGCCAACCAAACTAAAGACAACATTAGTATGAATAATGTTCCCATCAAATCAACATGGGCCACCAGGCACCAGCCACCAGGCTTTAGTATTTTGTATTGCCAAATTGGAAATACAACTCCTGAGTTCTGAAGTTCTGGTCTGAGCATACAAGAGAATGATATCAGTAATAACACAAAATACTTAGCGCACTCCTTCTGATGAGGACATGACACCTTCGGATACAAACATTGATGATAAGGTGAGCTCGTTCCTACATTTGCACAGTGATTTTTGGTATAATTCACTTGGTTCCATATGTACATGTTATTATTTGAATGTAGGTACAAATATGTCTCAAAGTGTAAGTCCATCAAAGTTGAACTTTCGGTTCGTCGGCAGCCCGACAATACTTCATTGCGAAGGTCATAACTCATCCATCCGTAGTGCGATCGAGGTCAATGAGCACTTGATAGAAAGATTATTTGATAAGCTTTCAAATATATCTAGTCCCACCTTAATATCATATTGGCAAGGCCTCCAAATCATCGAGACATTCTGCCGTTATTTCTGTCGGGTGTTACGGCGTTGTCACGGGCTTGTTATTCACACTTGGGACCTAGGCCCAAGTTGAAGCACACCCCAAGAAGATGGAGAACACCTAAGAGATGTCCAAGGACGTCCTCCTCCTTGGCCACCACCTTAGGAGGCCAGCAAGGACGTCCAAGCTAAGCCGGAGGCCCAGTCCAATTTGAGTTCGAGTCTGCTTCGGCCTTCTGGACCAGTCTGCAATAAAACGGACGCCCAGGACGCATCCGGACTCCGTTTTCGATGATCCATATATGGATGGAAAGATAATTTCATAAGCTAACCAATGGATTTGGTTTGAGATCCAAATTCCATCAGAGTCAACGGGAATCATTAAAACAATTTGACGTCCAGAATCTGTCAGAGCGCTGCGTCGCCGTCTTTTGGGCCGTTTGGGCCTTGTAATATGTCAAGACTCGTTAGCGACGTGAGTAGGGGTTCTTGGACACCCCTTAGGCTTTATAATCAGTAGCCGCCGCCTATGTTAGGGTTTGAGTTTTGCTTAGATTATTCTGTCCATTGACAGTCGCCGTCTTTCGGTTTGCGAGACCCCAACTTCAAGTGCTTAATCATTCATCTGTAATTGTCACTTCAATTGAGTTGCATTTGATCTTGTTCTTGCTTGTGTTCTTCGATTCGCAGCAGGGATTAGCCTTCATGGTGAGGTCAACTAGATTGTGACACGGTTGATAACCAGAGGAGACGTGATGCTAAGGTTGCAGGGTTCGGGTCTTTGTGATCTGAAGCCGGATCAGTGTGTCGCTTCCGACCAAATCGATAGTTATCTTGAACCTGACGGAAGATCAGGAATCACGTCCCCATCTAGTGGTATCAGAGCTAAGGTATACCGTCAAGTTCATATTTATCCTAGTTTAGTTGATTTTTGCCTTCATCCTATAGTCTACCGCCATATTTGTTTCCTGTCCTACAACCATCCGCGTCATAGCCTTTGCATATTTCAGTTTCAGAGTCCGCCGTATTGAGTTTGTGTCTAGGTCAAGGTCTTGTTGTTGGTTTAGTTCGTGTTCTTTTCTAATTTGTATTGATCCCTCCATCCGCCATCATCCCGTCAGATCATCAGTTTGCATCTTGTGTCCACATAAAACCCTGATTCGAGCAGTTTTCATAAAACAGTTATAACTTTTGCATCCGAACTCGAAACGGGACAAATTTTATATCTACGGAGAATGGTAGAAAATTTTAGATCTGTTTCATCCCAGCAACGCTGGGTTCGCAAAATTTAGAATTGCGAAATTCGATCAGGAACATCGAGTTTCAGAGCCCACAAGTTTTGGCTAGCTTTTTAGATCACAATCCTGAATTTGTATAGACCACATCTTTTGTCCAATTGAGCTCAAATTTTTTAGAGTTTATTCTTGTGTGTTCCTTGCTGAGAAAAAATATCAAAAGAGCAAAAGCAAGGAAAAAAAATTTGGACAAAAAAAGAAAAAAAAATAGCAAAAGAGAAGAGAAGAGATCGAAAAGGAGCACATTAGGAACACTCGATAGCTCCATTGTTTGTGGTGCCTTTTGCCTTGTCCGTATTTCCATTGCTACCTTTCATACTTGTTTCACTCCCTTGTTTGTCACAACTGTGCTAGGAACACGTATAGGCCAGTTGGACATTTATTCAATATTGTTATCTGTTACTGAATTGTGTGCCACATATATATATTTGTTCTATGTGTACCTTCTAAGCTCCACATATATACTCTAGATCAGTACAGAAAAAGATCCTTGCAATATCAGTGCCACGCCCTCATCGATATCACGAACCAGCCGTCGGTTGTACCATCCACTGCTTGCGTTGGTAAGAACTCGATAAGACGTGTGTGAGGGTGTGATTCCGCTGACCCATAAATAGTTGATAGGGTATTTATTTTGATTCTAACAATATATACCAAACAACGAGTTTCTTTTTAAGAGTGAATTGCAAGACATCATGGATGGACTGTCTACGGAGTTTGCACAACGAGTGCTCAGTTCTCAAATAGAGAAGGCGGAGCAAAACCAGTTCAACATCTTGTTTCAAACATACTTTGTTGTGAAGGAATGACGTTGTCGTGTTATGATTGATGGCGAGACTTGCAACAATCTTGCAAGCTTAGAGATGGTTGAGAAACTTGGTCTGACCACAAAGCCACATCCACGTCCATACTACTTTCAATGGGTAAATTCTTGGGATAAGATAAAGGTAACTGAAATTGCACGCATTGAGTTTTCCCTTGGTCCTTATAAGGATAGCGCTGAATTTGATATAGTACCTATGCAATCATATCAATTGTTATTTGGTAAACCAAGAATATCTGAAAATAAAGTTATGCACCATACAATTACTAATAAATATTTATTCAAATATAATGGTACAAAAATTACACTTATACCTATGACTACTGCTCAAATTTTAAGGGAAGATCTCCTAAGGGCCGAGAGGAGGAAGAATGAGCCTTTTAGAAAAGAATGGGTTATTTCAAATGTTACAATACCTTCATCTAGATCTGAATTTTTACAAAATGAAGATTTTACTTTGCCACTTGTTGGAACTAATATTTTGCAGTCGAAAAATGAGGACAAGGTGACTGAGAAAGAACAGGTAAATGTATCAGATAAGAGCTCTCTTGTTGTAATGAATTTTTCCACCAATGATGATAATAATCCTATACTAAAACCTTCTATTGATTTACCTTTGTCACATGGCGAATATTCTACTGATCTTTGTGATAAAGAAGAGTTGTGTGATAGTGATATGATTATTCATATGCAGCAACCAGTGAATGAGAATGATTCTTTTGTTTTTGGAACAAAATACTTGTGCTAAAAATAAACAATTGCTTCCAATTGCCACTGAACAAGATGAACTAAAATTATTGACTTCTTTAAATACTTTGGGATATATTGAGTTTGAAACACTGTGTGCTCTGAGTAGTTTGGAGGAAAAAATTTTATGTGATGAATTACCATGGTTGTCTATATGTATATATCAATTTATTGGCAAATATAATTATAAAGGAGAATATGTGGTACACCGAGTTTATATTTGTTCAAATCTAAAATCACCTTTTTCTGTGCATCAATATGACCAATCAAAGGGCTGCATTAGATATAATCATGTAATGTCGAGATCCCAAGTTTTGTTATAAAGAAACAGGCTAAATTTCAAGAAGTGGAGCAATGTTGGCTAGTACCTACAACCTGCCCTCCAACGAAGCTCAAACCGAGGACGGTTTGTTGTCAAGAAGGGGAGGATGATGAGGACATGACACCTTCGGATATAAACATTGATGATAAGGTGAGCTCGTTCCTACATTTGCACAGTGACATTTATTCAATATTGCTATCTGTTACTGAATTGTGTGCCACATATATATATTTGTTCTTTGTGTGCCTTCCAAGCTCCACATATATACTCCAGATCAGTACAGAAAAAGATCCTTGCAATCTCAGTGCCACGCCCTCATCGGTATCACGAACCAGTCGTCGGTTGTACCATCCACTGCTTGCGTTGGTAAGAACTTGGTAAGAACTCGATAAGACGTGTGTGAGGGTGTGATTCCACTGACCCA
The DNA here is from genome assembly GCA_038087645.1 of Saccharum hybrid cultivar R570. Taxonomy (NCBI): domain Eukaryota; kingdom Viridiplantae; phylum Streptophyta; class Magnoliopsida; order Poales; family Poaceae; genus Saccharum; species Saccharum hybrid cultivar. The sequence goes on along the minus strand of JAQSUU010000671.1, from coordinate 2,121,018 downwards.
TAAATAGTTGATAGGGTATTTATTTTGATTCTAACAATATATACCAAACAACGAGTTCCTTTTTAAGAGTGAATTGCAGGACATCATGGATGGACTATCTACGGAGTTTGCACAACGAGTGCTCAGTTCTCAAATGGAGAAGGTGGAGCAAAACCAGTTCAATATCTTGTTTCAAACATACTTTGTTGTGAAGGAATGACGTTGTCGTGTTATGATTGATGGCGTTGTCTACGGAGTATGCATGTGTGTTAGAAAAATAAACTTCCCCAACTTCAGCACCTTTTTTTTGTTGATGAGAACCAACAGATAAACAGAGGTCAGATTGCATTTTTATCAAAAACTAATTTGTGATAAGGAATTTTCCTGGAATCGATACATCTTTTTTATCTGCATGTTCAGATAAGAGGGCTGATGGACCAAGGGCCAAGAGAGGAGAATCCTGGGCAAGAGATGAGAGCTCTTCAGGATTAAAAAGCTGAGTTTACTAGGGAAGTAAATGCCACCAAGGTAACTCCAAACATTTGGGTTTTGAAATGTATTAGGGAAGTCTGAGTTTATTTTAATAAGCTGAGTTTACTTGGGAAGTCAATGCCACCGAGGTAACTCCAATGACTTGGGTTTTGAAATGTATATTAGGAAAGTCTGAGTTTATTTAAAAAGTGGTATAATTGATTCACTCAGGCTAACACACATGCATTCTTTGTGCACATGTAGATGCTGAAGTTTTAGAAGTTGATACTTTTGTATAGATGTTTGTTCTGACAAAACGGTTTTATTCAGGCAGAGGGATGCTGGCGGTGTATTGCATTTACCATTCATGTAATCTGTATTGTATTTTTCTTTCTAGCCATTGTTCATGCAAACAAGAACCTTTCACCAATTTCGAAGAGGAATGTCAAAAGTTCTTTCTTGCCATTTTTTTGTAATATAAAGGTTCATGCAATTTTTGTAAGAAGCATCCATATTTCATTTCTACATTTCGTGGTTTCAGCCAATTTGTAGGTAAGGAAGGATTTTTTTATGTTCGTCATAGGGAAAATCAACAAACTGATCGATTTAACACTTCAAATACTTCCTTGTTCCCACATAGGTATGTAAATTGTAATGTCATGCAAATATAGATATTAGAGACCTTGTGATTAATACATATCTTTGTGCTGTATTTTTTCCCCAAGCCAACCTTCTCACAAAGAAGGAATTTCTCCCAATAGCTCAAGGGGTGGCAAAGAATTTTATTGACAATCATCAAAGGAAAATTCAATTCAAATCCTTCCTATTTTCCTCGGAGTTATATGATTGGTCGCATGATTTTGTCATCCGTAGAGTTTGGCTGTTCTTATGTGCTGTTTCTGAAAGTTCAGACTTTCTTGCTACTGTCACCTAAAGTTCAGACGTTCTTGCTACTGTCACCATTCTGCAAGTAATCATTACTTGCCTACATAGTTTAATTTGCATTAGCTTATTAATTTAGTGATCCTATGCTAGACTTCAAACTTGCATTGGTTAACTTTCTCCTGCTCTGATACTGTTCAACAGTAGCACTTGTTCTAGAGTCCACAGGTTTTGGCAGCTGCATCGTTCAGGTACTTAATAGTCATCATAGCGGGTCTGTTGCAAGGGTTTCAGGTTTATTTGTTTGCAAGATGTGATTAGACGCCAACTAAAGTCCTGAATGAAAACAAAATCCAAGGCTTTCTATATTGTCTCAACTCATGAATTTAAGTGTCACATAACCATAAACACATGCATGCCGCATGAGCATAGCTACTATGTGTTTAATAATCATAAAAATGAATCTTCTTTCTTTTGATCATAGCTTCTACCACCACATGGTTTACAGTTTCTTTTGTAAAGGTAGAGCTTTTATTTAGAGTTTACACCTAAATAGTTTATATTGATGACATTAGCCAGACAATGTTTTGTTTTCCTTCTCATAAGATATTTGCTGAAAATAGATAATTTGTTTCCATTTTGCGAAATCCATTCAATGTCTCAAAGGCATTGTATTATACTATTCTGTGTTAAATGCATATAAAATGTGCCAAGGAGTGTGCTAAGTATTTTGTGTTATTACTGATATCATTCTCTTGTATGCTCAGACCAGAACTTCAGAACTCAGGAGTTGTATTTCCAATTTGGCAATACAAAATACTAAAGCCTGGTGGCTGGTGCCTGGTGGCCCATGTTGATTTGATGGGAACATTATTCATACTAATGTTGTCTTTAGTTTGGTTGGCTGGTGCCCGGTGGCCGATGTGAGAGCCTTGGCTGCAACGGCATCCTCAAGCATAGGGTAGTATCCAATGCAGATCCAATTTCAATTTTTTAAGTGTATCTTTCTATGTAATTAATAATATAATAACTATTTTCACTTTTTCTTTTTTGTTTGAATCTTAAATCTATCTCATCAGCTGATTGATCACCAAAACACATACTGTCATTTCTTTGTGGTTTCATTCACATTACAAAATATCCCGTAGCATTAGCACGGGCACTATACTAGTTTAGGGTAGGAGATCGACCCTCAACTCGTTGAATGATGGCAGGCGTCAGGGTTCTTCACTCGATCGGCGCGGCGGTGGCACATTGGATGTGGCATGGGCGCGATGGCCGTGGGCGATCGTTGTGGCGGCGGCCTCACAGGTTTGGGGCCATCAGATATGATTTGTGTGCCCCTTGATTTTAATAGGGATGGATTCCTGTGTGTATTTTTCTAGGTACATAATGGTTGGAGGCTCTCAGCGGGGGACGTTTTACTGGGGGACCTAGTATAGTTTTGATTGGTGCATTATAGTCCTTCCTACTATAAAAGAGCGAGTAATTCGTAGGAGGCTCTCCCTCTCTAATAACCGTTGGATCTATACGTCATACTATTTGGATCATCCGTCGTCTGAGATCTTACATCTTACATGTAAGACTCCTCCTAAGCGAAGATTTCTCCTAGACTCTTCCTAAGCCAAGATTCCTCCTAAACCCTGACCTCTTACTCTGATAATCCTGTAAACTCAAGATTCGGCCCCATAAGATTTTTTTGTGCGACAGTTTCTTTCTTCGCGCGACATCGCCCCGGTGCATCTAGGCTTCACCGCTGCCTCCTTCCATGCTCGTGCCGGTCGCATCTACGCTTCGCTGTAGCCTCTCCTAGCCGGCCCTCAACCCTTCCTAGCCGGCCCTCACCCCTTTCCCGGCCAACAAGCAGTAGTAGTCAGGTAGCAGCAGGGCACCAGTGTCATCGCCCCACACATCAGCCAGTCACCTGAAGGACCTGCTTCTGGGCCAAGACGAGGGCGACGGGCCCAGTCCAGGAATACAAGGCTCTCCGGTCCCGAGTGGGCCTGCATCCGCTGCGAGCCCAGCTACGCTGCCTAGATATGTCTTGGAGGCGAAGGGAGAACCATCCATTCTGTAATGTCTATTTCATAAGCCTCACGCGTTCTGTAACCGGACCTCTGGCCGGCGATCTACCTCTCTTCGATACTAGTAGCTACTTATCTCGCCGCCGGCGAACGAGTTGTTAACAATCTGGTATCGGAGCAGGCGTCCGGGACCACCGGCAAGCTGTGGTTCAACGACGACTAACCACGAGCACTTCACCAGGCTCCAGCGAGCAAAGGGGGCGATGGATCCAGTCGTCTCCAAGACGTTCGATGAAATGCTCAAGAAGATGGAGGAGATGGACGCCAGGTCCGTCGAGCGTTGGGGTCGCCTGGAGAAGCGCATCGTCGACGCGGAAGCTTCGCTTCAGGAGCGCGAGCACGCCGTCGACATGAGGCTCTCGTCCCTGGAGAACTACGCGTCGTCCCAGTACTCCGCCGCGATTGTAGCGGACAACTGGGGCGCCCACTTCGACACGCGCGTCACTGAGTTGGAGCAGCGGATGGCTGACCTCGAGCTGATCCGGCTGGCGGAGATCCGCGACGAGCGTGACGACAGGGTGGAGGCGCTCGAGGATGTCGTCGGCAACCTGCAGGCGTGGCGCCCGGAAATCGACGGCAACATTGACGACCTCCGCTACGACATCCGCCGCCTCACCAGGAACTTCGAGGTGCCGCCGCAGCATCCCTCACTTCCGGCGCACCGAGATTTGGCCGCCGCCGCGTACTCTGGCGAGACTACGGCCGAATGGCCCAGCGGGCACCACGTTGCATCGAATACACGGGAGCGGGGCTATGGCTCGGTCACGACCATAGCTCCGAACCCGGCCAATGGTACGCACTCAATCCCTAACTCAATTCCTGCTCATCTGCATCATCCGCCACCACCTCCGCCTCCCCCAAATCTTCATTCCAATTTTTCCCCACCCAATTTCACTCCCACCCAATTCAATCCTCCACCCAACAAGCCCCCTGCTACACAGCCGTTTTCCAATTCCTTCACCCATACCCCCGATCCAGCTAACCAGCGTGTTCCTGCCCTTCCCAACGACTTCCTTCACCACCATACGTCTTTGGGTCACCTTCCCAAGCTTCACTTTCCCAAATTCGACGGTGATAATGCGCAATTGTGGATCACACAAGCCCAAAATTATTTTGAAATGTACTTCGTCGATCAATCTGTTTGGATCAAATGCGCCACTATGCAATTTACTGGTGCAGCCAAACGTTGGCTTCAGTCTGTCGAACGCCAGCTTACCGGCCTCGATTGGACCTCCTTCTGCCGTCTCATTCGCGAGCGCTTCAGCCGCGATGAGCATGAGACTCTCATCCGTCAGCTATTCCGCATTAAGCAAACCGCTTCAGTGCAGGAATATGTTGATGAGTTCATTGCCATCATTGAAAACCTTTCAGCCTACACAACCAATCCTGATTATCTCTTTTACACCACCCGATTTGTGGATGGCCTCCGTGATGACATTCGTTCCATTGTTTTGATTCAACGCCCGCAAACATTGGATGCTGCCTGCACTTTGGCCTTGTTACAGGAGGAAGCGGCCGAGCCGGGTGGGCGCAAGGACACCAAGAAACCTGAAGCATATTCTTATTTCAAGCCCACCACCACTAAAGGAGCACCTACTCTGTCTATGCCACAACCACGCCAAGCTGCTCTGCCGGGTGCGGCGGACAGGAAGCCTGCGGAGGACAAGCGTCCTGCTACCAAGCCTCCTATGGATGAGCGGCTTCAGTCTCTCCGTTCTTACCGCCGTGCGCGTGGCCTTTGTGTTCGTTGTGCTGAGAAATGGCAGCCGGGTCATCGCTGTGCACCGGTGTTGCAGTTACATGCCTTACAGGAGGTCTGGAATCTTTGTCAGGATGAGTTTGATTATGCTGCTGACGATGATACTCCTGTCACTGACGCTCCAGCACAGCTATTTCTGATGCTATCTGCAGCAGCTTCTACAGCTCATTCCCCTGTCCGTGCCATTCAGTTACGAGGTACAATTGGTGATCAGCAGATAGTCATTCTGGTAGATTCTGGAAGCACCCACTCATTCCTCAATACTACAGTGGCCAAGCATTTACCCGGGGTACAGTCGCTTGCCAAGCCAGTTTCAGTCCAGGTGGCTAATGGTTTACAGATATCATGTGAATCTGAAATCCCAATGGCTGAGTGGTCCGTTCAACAGTATTGCTTCCACTCAACTCTCAAGGTTTTGGACATTGGTAATTATGACATGATCATTGGCATGGATTGGCTCCAAGCCTTCTCCCCCATGAAGATAGACTGGCAACAGCAATGGATACAAATTCCGTATGGTTCTTCCTCTATCGTCTTACATGGCATCCATCCTGAAGAGACCTCTTGCTCCTTAGTACAGCTCTACCACATTGCATCTGACCCAGCAGTGCTACCCACCGAACCGCACTCACCTCAGTTACAGCACTTGTTGGATGAGTTTGCTCAGTTGTTTGCAGAGCCTACAGAGCTTCCCCCTCGTCGCCACTGCGATCATACTATACCGTTGATACCCGGCGCTCAACCTATTTCAGTGCGCCCTTATCGGTATGCCCCAGCCTTAAAGTCGGAAATTGAGAAACAAGTATCTGACATGCTACAGTCTGGGTTCATCAGTCCAAGTACCAGCTCCTTCTCGTCTCCAGTGCTCTTGGTCAGCAAGAAGGACGGGTCTTGGCGATTCTGCGTAGACTACAGAATGCTCAACGCCTTGACCGTGAAAAGCAAGTTTCCCATTCCGGTCATCGATGAGCTGCTGGACGAACTATCCTCTGCTGCTTGGTTCACAACACTCGATCTTCGTGCTGGATTTAATCAGATACGGCTCGCACCAGGGGAGGAGTACAAGACGGCGTTCCAGACGCACTGGGGCCATTTCGAGTTCAATGTCATGGCATTTGGGCTGACTGGCGCTCCCAACACCTTCCAAGGGGCCATGAATTCAACATTCCATCCCCTCCTCAGAAAATGTGTGCTGGTATTTTTCGACGATATTCTTGTCTATAGCCTCACATTTGAAGAACACCTGAAGCACCTACGCCAAGTCTTCACCCTCTTAGCTCGTGATCGGTGGCAACTCAAGCTTACTAAATGCAGCTTCGCTCAGCAGCGTATTGCCTATCTGGGACATGTTGTCAGCAGTCAAGGGGTAGCCACCGACCCAGGCAAGATTGAGGCGATCCGTGCCTGGCCGGTTCCATCTGACGCGAAGCAGCTCAGAAGCTTCTTGGGGCTTGCCGGTTACTACTGCAAGTTTGTCCAGCATTTTGCAGTCATTGCGCGGCCTCTTACTGATTTACTCAAAAAGGGAACACTCTTTGTCTGGACATCTACCCATGAGTCCGCATTCAACACTCTAAAGCAAGCATTGATTTCAGCACCCATACTCGCACTTCCAGACTTCTCTAAGCAGTTCCACATCCAGACCGACGCTAGTGAGGCCGGTGTGGGTGCAGTCCTTCTACAAGATGGTCACCCATTATCCTTCATCAGCAAGGCCTTGGGCCCACGAACTCGCGGATTATCAACATACGAGAAGGAATATCTTGCTATTCTTGTGGCAATAGATCACTGGCGTGCCTACTTACAACACAGTGAGTTCATCATCTTCACAGATCAGCGCAGCCTAATGCATGTCACTGAGCAACGCTTGCATACTCCATGGCAAATGAAACTGTACACCAAGCTCGTAGGCCTCCAGTATAGAATCATCTACAAGCCGGGTGCCTCCAATATGGCTGCTGACGCCCTGTCTCGCCACCCTGCTCCACCTGCTGAGCTGAATGCCCTGTCTTCTTCTCAACCGTCTTGGTTAACGGCCGTTATCAGTGGGTATGACAAGGATCCAGCAGCACAACAGCTTCTACAAGAGTTGGCAGTTGATCCAGATGGCCGTCCACCATTTACTCTCGTTGATGGAGTGATTCGTCTTCATGGTCGCATTTGGCTTGGCAACAATCAGGCACTCCAGGATCGTGTTATTGCTGCTTTTCACTCCAGCGCCCTGGGTGGCCACTCCGGCTTCCCAGTGACATTCAGCCGCCTGAAGAAGTTATTTGCGTGGCGTGGGATGAAAGCTGCAGTCCAAGCCTTTGTGGCCTCATGTCATACTTGTGCTCAAGCTAAGCCCGACAGGGCAAGGTACCCTGGCCTTCTGTCCCCTCTGCCTGTACCGACAGAGTCATGGCAAATGATCTCCATGGATTTCATTGAAGGCCTTCCTCGCTCTGGGTCTGCCAATTGCCTCCTCGTGGTCGTCGACAGGTTCAGCAAATTTGCACATTTCATTCCTCTTTCACACCCATTTAATGCTCAGCAGGTGGCCCAACTGTTCCTCGACAATGTATATCGGCTTCATGGCTTGCCCACCCATATTGTGTCCGATCGAGATCGTGTCTTCACCAGCACATTTTGGAGGGAACTCTTCAGGTTGGCACAGATCCAGCTTGCTATGAGCTCAGCATACCATCCGCAATCTGATGGGCAGACAGAACGCGTCAACCAGTGCCTCGAGACGTATCTTCGGTGCTTCGTCCACTCTTGCCCTCGACAGTGGCTCAAGTGGATTCCTTTGGCGGAGTACTGGTACAACACAAGCTTCCATTCTTCACTTCGCCGCACTCCTTTCGAGGTACTTTATGGCCAACCTCCTCGTCATTTCGGGCTCTCCACTTCTTCTGCATCGCTGGTTCCTGATGTTGACACCCTCCTGTCTGAGCGTGCTACAACGATGGAGTCAATCAAACAACACCTCCACCGTGCCCAGCAACGCATGAAGAAGCAAGCCGACAAGCATCGTTCGGAGCGAACATTCAACGTCGGTGATCTTGTCTTCCTCAAGTTACAGCCGTACGTCCAAGCTTCTTTGGCACCCAGAGCACACCAGAAGCTGTCGTTTCGCTACTTCGGCCCGTACAAGGTGCTGTCAAGAATTGGCTCCGTCGCCTACGAACTGGAGCTACCTGCTTCCTCTACGGTGCACCCGGTATTCCACGTCTCACTCCTCAAGCCGACGCCACTAAGCAAGCAAGCTGTGTCTCCTCTTCCGGACTTCGACGATGGCCTGCAATTCCCGGAAGCCATTCTGCAGCGCCGCATGCACAACCGGGGAACCAGCACCGTCTCCCAGATCCTCGTCAAGTGGTCCGGCCTCGACACATCACTCGCAACCTGGGAGGACGAAGAAGCGCTCCGCCAAAGGTTCCCAGCTGCTCCGGCATGGGGACATGCCGGTACCCAAGGTGGGGGGAGTGTCATCGCCCCACACATCAGCCAGTCACCTGAAGGACCTGCTTCTGGGCCAAGACGAGGGCGACCGGCCCTGTCCAGGAATACAAGGCTCTCCGGTCCCGAGTGGGCCTGCATCCGCTGCGAGCCCAGCTACGCTGCCTAGATATGTCTCGGAGGCGAAGGGAGAACCATCCATTCTGTAATGTCTATTTTGTAAGCCTCACGCGTTCTGTAACCGGACCTCTGGCCGGCGATCTACCTCTCTTCGATACTAGTAGCTACTTATCTCGCCGCCGGCGAACGAGTTGTTAACAACCAGCCGGCCAGGTAAGCAGTAAGCAGCCGGCCAGTAGCATTAGCACGCCGCCAGTAGCAGCAGCTACAGGACCATGCAAACAGACGCTAACACATCCAGGCGATGCTTTCGGACGGCATGCTCAGGCAGCGCCTCACGACAACGGCGGTCTACCTCACGACGACGACGACGCCGGCGAGGAGGATTACATGTATGATTTCGACGACTGCGACAACGGCAGCGGAGGAGCCGAGAAGGCACAGGACGGCGTACCGACGGCATGCGCCAGGGAGTAGAGCCGTAGAGGTACCTCGTTCTAACCGAGGAGGACGTCTCCGTCCCTCAAGTCACATTTAACACGTAGTCAATCACATATCATCTACGTTCTAATTTCTATTATCTCAAGTCACAATTGTTTATGAAAAGTGTTATGACTTCTTGAATCTTGGTACACATATAATTTATTTCTGAAATTTTTTAAGTTGTTATATCGAAATTTCAAACTTAATTCTAATTTAAGACTCATATTATTCACTGTTTAAACTTGAATTGAAGTGCAAATATATCCTTATGCGAAATCCTAGGTCCACCACTGATAATGGAACGTACTATTTATGACAATGAACTCAGGGTCTATGACAAGGCCACAACCAACTGGCCGCTCACATCTATGTGTGCATATACATGCTCTCGATCGATGCTAGCTTTGTCAAATTAATAAAGCGTGACTCGATGAAGGTTATGCGTTTTCTTTTCTATTCTTATCCAATCATCGTAATATTTTAGGGTTCTTTGCTCATATGTATAGACACATATTTTTATCCTAATTAAGCTCCTTAGTATCGTCTTTATTGTGGGGTTTGAATCTCATTGAAGCTAATGATTTAGTCTTTCTAGCGTAATATTTATTGTGTAAAAATGTTTTTGATAAACACGTGCGTACCACACGTGCATATTTGCTAGTAGAGATAAATGTATGAACAAAAACAATTACACGTAATATGGTGATATCTCTACTATAATTGACCACTTCGAATTATTTTAGGTCCACCATCAAAAACTTCTCCCGCTGAGTAGTCTAACCATTGTGTACCCAGAAAAATACACGTAAAAAACTATCTTCATTAAAATTAAAGGCTAATAAAACACCTAAATCTAAATCGATGGCCACGATTCGATGTGTGATACCAGGCTTCTCACCTCGTCTTCTCACGCAGCCGCACCCAGGCTTCTCACGCACACCCGCCTCCACACCGCGCGACGTTTGAGCGGCACCGCCCGCGTTTGATTCCCACCTTCTCCGTCTTGTTTTTTTTTAAAAAGGGTTTTTTTGATTTCTGCCATCGCAATTTTCCAACTTTTGAAGACTGCCATTACAATTCACCTTATTAGAAATTTACCATTATAATTCTTGAAACCTCATGTCCCTGCCCTGATCTACGTATGCCATGGAGTTGGGCCACTTGCAGGCGACGTATTTACGCGTACTGCACCGTATTGCCCTTGGTTACGAAGAGAAGCCAGCCTCCCCGTTCTTCTCTCTCTCCCCGTAGGAATTCCCCAATCTCCAGCGAGCCGCTCCGTCCGCATAGCCGCGAGCCGCCTGCCCTTGCCGCCGTCGCCCGCCTGCCCTTGCCGCCGTGCATTGGAGGCCACTGACGCCCGCCTGCCATTGCGAGGATGATTGGGAGCCAGTTCATGGGAGCGGCGGCTGCCGGCTCCAGCTCGCCGGACTGGGGCATCCAGAGCCCGCCGTCGGCACCACTGTTGGACTGCCCCGACTGCCACGTCCAATTGGTTCGGATCAGAAGCTGGGTTATACTAATTATCTCATTGCGTGCTTGAGGTTTTCTAGTTACTTTACTTTGCTGAAATTTGTGTTTAGATGCACTCATGATTATACGGCCAACTATCAAGAAATTATTGAACTGATGTATATGTAGTTTCCTTTTTTTTCTGTTGACGATTGGTACAGTATACAAATTGCATAGCCAGAGGAACGATTGGTACAGTTCTCCTGTTCAGTTGAGTGCAAGCATACTGAAAATTCAGGAAACGAAAGCCCATCCTTTATCGTAGTTACTGATCATGACTTGCTTTTATGAGTCTCCTCACTTCATTCACATTTTTTTTCTTTGTAGCTGGTTGGAGCATGCAGCAGTCCACCAGTATTCTGTGTCATCAATGAATTCCTTTCTGGTGGTTCTCTCTGAGCGTTTTTGCACAAGCTGGATCACAAAGCTCTTCCTCTGGGCAAGATCCTCTCAATTAGCTCTTCCTCTGGAGGTGAAGGTGTAAGTACAGAAGGTGAAGAAGGAATATGTTGTCATAGCAGCAGTCTGAGTCTGTGTAGGTGTAGCTCTTGGTTGTCTTTTGAGCAACATTTGGAAGTACTGAATTGAATGGAATTGTAGCATTTGGAAGCAGTCTGTGTAGAGCTTTTGTTGGGATGTAAACTGTCATTATCGATGGAATGTTAATGGAATGTGAAATATTTTCAAGAATTTTTCCTGAGAACTATACATATGCATTACTGATTTGGTAAATGACATTATTGTTGTTTCATCATTTAACACCTGATGACCTGAAAGCTTCTCGCCATTGGTGATCCTCTGGGGTGTCACTGAGAAGTTGGGCGACACCAGCAAGGCTAAGCCTGGCACCAATGGTCAGATGCTGTAAAGGTGATAGATGTAAAGCTAACAGATACACCTGAGTGATATTACCCAGAGTTCAGATCCATAATGGAATTTCGCCATTACTTGACAAGATCATCACTGAACCTGACAACACCATTGCTTGACGATAGCAATTTTTGAGTGGGTGAACTGGACCATCTCAAACTGAAACATGACAAACTGAAACTAAATTTACTGACAATAGCATTGCTTTACAAAAGCATTCAAGCAGCACATGCCATCAAAGGCACACAGAAAGGAAAGCATCCAATAGTTTCAGCTTGTTCAAGTTCACAAGTTTGACAAGCCATTACATAGGTCATCACAGAAGTACTGATCCAGTGCATAGAATCTCAGGAAACTAAAAGACGACATCCAGAAACACTACATAAACCTCCAGGCCATCACCTAGCCTGTCACAGGCCATCACAGGCATTACATTACCAGAACACTACAAAATAAGTTCATAGGCCATCACAACCATTGCAGTCTCACTGTCCATCAGAGACGAGGTCCATCAGGTTTCTCACAACCCTTGCTGGAGGAGCAGCAGCATCCTTTTTCTGCTTCTTTTTCAGTGGTGTTTTTTTCTTCTTAGGTGTTTTCTTCTTCTTTGGTGCTTTTTTCTTCTTCACCTTCGATGATCCAGCAGTGTCATCTTGTGGTCTCTTCCTGCCATGATAAATGAAAATTAGTGACAGAAAATTAGTGAAATTAGTCAAATAAAAAAAATACAAATGACAGAAAATTAATGAAATTAATGTTAACCTTTTATTGGTGCTAGGAGTCTCACCATCCTCTCCAACCATTTCAGCCTTGCAAGTCTTGGCGAAGTGCCCAAAATCTCCACACCTTTTACATCTAACTTTCTTTTTGTTGGCCCTTTTCTCTAGGCACCCTCTTTGCCTCACAACCTTTGGCCGACCTGCTGATCTTCCTAGTAATGGTGGATAAACCTTGAACCCAAGATTAACTTCTGGCCATTGGGATCTGTCTGGCATTGGTTCAACTCTATCTTCATAGGCAGCTCTGAACTTAGCAACAGAGTAATAGTCATACACGAAGTCAGCTACCTGCATACCTCTATTGGACAAGATCCAAGCCAAGGCATGCTTGCATGGTTTGCCAGTTACCTGCCATTCCCTGCATGAGCACTTCTGATTCTTAAGATCAACTGTGTGTCGTTTATGGTTATTCCAATCATCTATCAGTGTTACCTCTGCAAATTCATCATCACTGACTTTAACATTCACAACTTTCAGATTTTTGCTTATAAGGTTCAAGTCCTTCATGACACCAGGAAGGATTCCATCTCCCCATTTCTGTGCAATCTTCTTTCTTAGGTACCTTTTCTCCATTATCAGCTCTCTTATCCTGTCAATTAACTCATGGATATGCAGTCCTTTGAAGTCCTTGATCTGAGCATTGAAGCTCTCAGAGACATTATTAGTTAAATAATCACATTTACTTTCCTCAGAGAAGCCACATCTGTACCATATCCTAGGATGATACTCCTGAAGGTACTCAATTGCAGCTGGAGCAAACTCAAATATTTTCTTCATATGCCACGTGAACAGGCCCTGTGTATAGCTCCTTGCAGCAGGGTACAAATGGTCAGTAAAAACATCCACTGAGTAGTGTTTCATGAAATTATTGTACATGTGCCTTGTACTCCCTGTTTTCAGCTAGTGGGAAAACAGCCCCTACAGCTTTCTCTAACCCTTTACAAGCATCTGAACACACCACTAGTCCTGGAGGGTCTCCTATGCAACTGTGCAAATTCTCTAGGAACCACTTCCAGTTGTCCTCAGTCTCTGAGTGAAATACACCAAATGCAATATGATACAACCAGTTGTGGCCGTCAACACCTGTTGCTGAAGCCAACTGTCCAGTATACTTTCCATTCAGAAAAGATGCATCTACTCCTACAAAGGGTCTACAACCAGCTAGGAATCCATCAATGCATGGTTTCAAAGCAACAAAAACCCTTTTGAACCTATTCTTCTTACCAATCTTCTCTAACTCTATTTCCACTCTACCTCCAGGTGAACTTATTTCTAGCTGTGCAGCCCAATTGAAAAGTAATTGAAAGCTCTCATCATACTTACCATGAATTTGGTCCAAGGCTACCTTCAAACCAGACCAAGCTTTTGAGTACTTCAGCTTTATTCCAAAGTCACCCTCCAATTTCTCCTTTGCATGCTTTGGTCTCACTGTTGGGTTCTTCTTAACCAAATCTCCAAGCCTATCTGCACACCAACCCTGAGTGGCCATTTTTCCCTCTCTTAGCTTGGTGGTAGGACAATTGTGAGGTGCAGGAAGCTTTTTGATCTACAATGTTAACAGAAATCAATGGTACATCAAAACTCAGAAAAGAAATATTAACAGAGACAATGATAATTCACAACTCAGAAAAAATTTTTTACCTGTACAGTTTTCTGGTCAAACAAGGTGGAAGCATGTATGCGCCAAGGGCATCCCTCAAAAGCACACTTTGCTATGAACCTTTTCTTGTCAGTTTTGTAACCAGCAGTAGCTAACTCAAACCCAGTCTTCACAGCATAATGTCTTATTGCTTTCCTGAATGCAATAATATCAGGAAACAACTCCCCAATCACAATTTTTGGGTTCTCAGGGTCATGCAGTACATTGATCTCGAGAGGATCAGCATCATCCACCTCTGCCTCAACATGGACAAAATCATCAAATGGATCAGCAGTACCATGAGTGCTAGCAAACTCATCAAATGGTTGTGACTGTGCAAAATCAGTTGGCTGTGTGGGTGACACTTCATCATACATGGTCTCATCATCAACTCCAACATATTCTTCAGCGTTATCAAAAATATCTGGTGCTCTATCTGGCTCTAACTCATCAACTGCCTCTGGATTGTCAGGAGCAGCACTTGGCTTAGTTGTTGGCTCAGTAACACCACTAGTGGGTTGTTTGGGCATGTTAGCATCATCAGGAGGAACCACACAGAGAGGCCCCAGTGCATCAAACTCATGTTCCACACAAATACCACTATCAAATACACTTACTACAACCTGGCATGTCATCTCCTCCTTATACATTTCAAACAAATCAACCATTTGTATCTCATCAGCTAGTCTGGCATCGTCATTCAATCTTTTGTCAAAGAACCAAACAGTGGGTGTCTGGTTAGTGCACAGATTCAATTCAGTTGCCAGATGTTTCAACAACAAGTCTACTGTCAGTGACCCATACTCCACATCCCACTTAAACACTCTGCCTTTTGTGTATGCTTTCCTACCACTCGAGTCTTTGTAAACAAAACCTTCAACTTTCAACACTAGGGCAAACATCCCATCCCTAAGAAGCAGTAAATCCATCCCCAAATCAAAGTGTATACATGCACAAATCATCAACATTACCAAGCAAATCGGACGCCTAATTGTCAACTGTGTTGACGACACCAACACTAAGGATGCAGAAAGGGTACCTGCTACCGCTGCGCTCCATCGCCACCGCAGCGGTGGACGCGCCCGGAGGCGCAAAGCCTGCACTGCCCACCATCAGGGTGCCTCCATCACCTCCTGTGGACGCAAGGTGAGGGTTTGTCTCCGCCACCGCAAGCTCCAGTCGCCGCCGACGCTCAAGCTTGGACAGAGGATGAATGGAGGATTGGGGGTAAGGGTTTGGTGCGTGGGATGAGGATGAATGGATGTGTCCAGGCTAGCTCACTGCCTTATCCGATTAAACATAGGGGCAATACAGTCATATACGCATATACGTCACCTGCAAGTGGGGCCAGCTTCGTGGGAGTTGTAGATCAGGGCAGGGATGTAAGGTTTCAAGAATTAGAGTGGTAGATTTCTAATAAGGTGAATTGTAATGGCAGTCTTCAAAAGTTGGAAAATTGCGATGGCAGAAATCCAAAAAACCCTTTTAAAAAAACATGTACCTGTGTCCACTTCCTACTCCTTCCCATCCCGTCGAAGCAGGACACGCCTCACCCCTAATATCGCCGCCGCCCCGATCCTGTGCCCTTCCCCGCCTGGAGAGTACACCACTGTGCAGCAAGGGGAGGGGCTCCGGCCGGGCCTCTCCGGCCAGCTGTCCAGCGCGGCGTGAGGCCCGCCCTCGGGGTCAAGCAGGGCCCGCACGGGGTGGCCAGCCGGCAGCAACGTTGTCCGCCACTCGCGGGCGCCAGGATGCGGGAGCCAGTGGCGGCGGCTGAGGCAGCGTCCGCCGGTCGAGGAGCATGAGCCGGACTACCGGAGGCAGCACCAAGGTGCAAGACTCGACTCGGCAGCCAGCAGATCGAAACCAAGGATCGATCCAGGAGCTTCAAGAAGGCGAGGAGGAGGAGGAGGAGGAGAGGGCGCGCGTGCAGCGTCGAGGTGGTGCTCGTGTTGGCATGGATCGGGTTCGCGGATCCTCGTTCCTGCTCGGCATCCTGCTAGCAGGTACCTACCATGTGATCCCGTCGTCTCCTGTGGTTAGGTTTTTCTGAGGTTTTTGTTTGTTTGTTTTAAAACTGTGAGATGTGAGATGAGATCTGGTGCTGGACTGCCAGGGTTAGATTTGCGAGTGCCCTGAGATGGCTCGAGCTTGATCTGCGTGAGATATATATGTTTGCATGCGAATTTAAATTTGGATCATGAATTGAGGAGTGTGCGTAAGGCTGGATATCGAGCCAACCGTAGTTTTTTTCGAGCTTTTTTAGAAATTGGTATAATCTTATTCATCATTATTTCCTGCATTGTTTAAGACCCAACTTCATGACGAGCCTAACGAGCCGAGCCGAAGTTGAAAGTCGTTCCAAATCAAGTCATTTTTATTTTAAAAGAAAAATGAGTCTAATCGGAGCACTTTTGTACTGAGCCACCGAGCTAGCTTAACGAGCTTTTTGTCCAGCCCTGAGTGTGCGCTAGCAATGATGGGACACTGTACACTGTTCTTGTGATAATATTTAGATTGCTTCTAGGTAGTATTTCCTTGATCTAATTGGTAAGTACCCATCCGCTACCAAGGGATGTAGTTGATGCAAATTTTGTTATCCGTGAAACTCAGTTGCGTTCACTCCGACTGTTCACACTTACCTACCGATTTCAGACTTCATTATATTACTGCCTTGATATGTGATTGGCTTGATCAGGATCATGGTATAAGAATAGAGTGTAATGGTATGGAGCAAACTGTCTGATTCTTATTTTCATGTCCTGAACATCCATGTTTTCTTTTTACCCATGCATTTTCAGTTTTAAATAGCTTCGGATAGATAGCTGACATGCTGCTCCTCTCTTTTCGCAGGTGTGCTACTCCTATAGTTCCCTGTTTATGTGCGGATACTGAATAAAGAAATCTGAACTTTCCAATCTAAACCATGAATATCTTCAGCGGCACTGTCAGCGATGGTGGTGATGGCATGATCAGATCATGTGATCTACTGAGTGTTTTTTATCTTCAATTCTGAGTTGAGATTTCAGGATTTGCATAGGTTCGTATTTGTTAACTTGGTCTGTCTTGTATTTTGTGTTCAATAACTCTAAAGATTCTGTTTAATCATGAACTACACTCTTTTTCTTGCTCGGTCTGCAGTTTAGCTTCGGAGTGCTAGCGTCCACCGGCATGATTTGCTTGCTGCAATTATTGTACATGACCACATGAAATACATTTCTAGAAACTTTTCTTTCTTTTGAACTTCAGTTTGGATAGTTAGAACTCATAAGGACTTGAGATCCTATAGGGATGGGCAAGCTCCATTTGTTAATCCCGCTAGACAAACAGTTAGGCAGGGTTTTCTTTTGTAAATGGAATGGGATTCATAGTTTTTATTATAATTGCAGGAAAAGTGCATTCAGTTGTCATTGGTGATTGTCACTGATGTTAGCAGTTAGCGCTCTCTCTGTGGTTTTCTTATTTGAGTTTTCCATTCCAGTACTATTCCCTATTCTACTGATATGAGCATTGCTAGAGAGGCTGGATGAACAAAAGGATTTATAATAGAAGCAACACACCCATGTTAATTGGTTAGAAAGAGGTGATTGCAGTACAAAGTTCTATCACCAGTATGCATTGGGGAGGAGGAAAAGGAACAAAATATGATCATTGCTGCAACGATGTATGTAGGCCTGTTGGAATATTTTTAAGAACTTTGTTCTGCAAGTATAGGGTTGATATGTGGTGTTTATCGCTTTTCTCGTGTTAATCTTAGGCTTTTGGCTTTTGACCTTGTTCTGCAAGTATAGATCATAGTTTCTTGCATATACGGTTGATACATCCGGGATTCAACTATTTTCCATCGATCTGAGCATGCCATCTTTAGTTCAGACAAGGGAATAGTTTAGCATGAACTGTGATTATTTGAGTAGATGAATGACT
This sequence comes from Saccharum hybrid cultivar R570, assembly GCA_038087645.1. NCBI lineage: Eukaryota > Viridiplantae > Streptophyta > Magnoliopsida > Poales > Poaceae > Saccharum > Saccharum hybrid cultivar. The sequence continues at coordinate 2,103,075 of JAQSUU010000671.1, read as the reverse complement.
CAAGAAGCGGGCACTCGAAACCTGAATATATTTTGCTATTTGTATTCAGATCTGATCTAATTACAGGTGTACTTATCTCCCCTAACCTAACCCTGTTATTTGGAGGTAATTATTAGATTCATGATCTTACATGTTTTGAAGTCATGATTGCAGCACACATATATGTCTGCAGTTTCTTCTTGTACCCTTTGAACTAAAAAATAATCCTAGAATTAAAGTTTTATCTTTCACCATGCAGTATTTATATATTACTACATTTGATCGGTTTTTTTCCCGTAGTAAATAGCAATAGCTCATAGTGGAGGCAGAGAGGTGGCTCAGGCAAGTGTGACGACGTGCTCTTCTCTTGGCAAGTTCTGAAAGAGGTATTTAATTTTTATTACTCCGCGGCCGATCTGTTAGAATCATTGTTTGAATGCTTGAATTGGATGCATTTTAATTGTGCATTGCTGTTGTTCTGGGAGAGAGTAGGTTCAGAAAGAGATGGAGCTAGGGAGAATGTGGGCAGCCTGCTGGATCTTGGCACTGCCGCTGCTGCTCACTTTTGCCTATCTGTATTGTACCCTGCACAAATAATCTTCAGGTAATGTGAACTGATGCCGGTATCTCTTGCTATAGCAAGAAAAAACTCCCAACAGATTGAACATATATTGATCAAATAGATTATCATGTGCCTGAACTGCAAGGATGCTAATTTCTACTTCTAAGTTCATGTGTGTTGGTTTAAATGCATGGTATTTTTCAAATTGTGTATCTAATATGCAGGCTGAGAACTTGTCCAAAGCCATACACGAAATTGTTCATGTTCAGAGTTAAATGAGTTTTCTAGCTCTATATATTATCAGCTTTGCATTTATTCAGTTTCACACTAGATGCTCACTACTGTTGAATGTTTTCTCGTGCTGCTTTTCCTATTTTTGAGTATGACATTTTGTACACAGGTGTGGTTATGGGCTGCCAAAAAAAGTTGTATTGGTATTGGCAAGGCCACCTGAAAGCTGTTGCCTGATCATGGAAATAAAGGACAGATGTTCTCCATTTCTCCTAGATTTGAAGCAGGTAATAGTTGCATGAAAATATCAAGTGGCATCTGCAGTTCTCCATGATCAATAGTTTCGTGGTGGACTGATGGGTGTGCTTTTCAGATGTGGAATTGCACCAAGGAGTTCGTGCACATACTCTGGCGCCAGAGCACAGGGTTCGCGAGGGGGAGCTCAAAGTGCCATACTGCCATGGCGTGACACTGCACAAGTGTGGCCGTTGGGAAGCTAGGATGAGGCAACTTGGCAAGAAGTAAGCTGACATTAAAAAATTGACCTGCATACATAGTAGCGCCAGCCTTTCTCTTTTTATACTCTGTTAGATTTTACATTGGACATGGCGGTGCTCAATGATTAGATAGACATATTTTAAGTTCATGTTAGGTCCTTGTAGCTTGCGGCCTATTTAAGGGATACAACAATTCTTGCCATCTTCTTTGGTTGGTCTTGCTTCACAATTTCTATCCACATAATAAGTCCTATTACTCTCGATTTATCTAGAATATTGTTTCTGCAGTTATTTTTGTAATAGAGTTGCTATAATTTTTTGTAGGAGAGTTGATACTTAAGATGATCTTCACAAGTATGCGTGGCAAGGATTTTTTGTGCTCTAGCTTTGACTATTTTTTCTTTAGAGATGTGATTGTAGCATCTTTCCCAATTATCTGTAAACACGTTTGTAACTGATCCCAAGGCTGATGATCTATTCACTAGCTTAGGGCTCTTTTCTCCTTACTAACTCTTTTATGCATGTATGAATTACATATGTTCTTCCAATGATATTATTTAAGAATAAATATAAAAATGTCTTGTATATTATTTATCTATAATAATTATTAGGAGAGGTTCATCCATAAAAATTAATAATATTTCTAATATATATGCATAATATGCAGGTAATGAGGAAGAGCGAAGAAGGGTTGAAAATGATAATATCAACAGAATTCTTGTGCAAAGTTATGGGCTAATGTTGAGGGTTCCAAAATAGAGAGACCATGTATATTACTTTTCAGAATTTTGAAAACATATTGAACTTTATTGGCTTGGTTTGTCAAAAATAATATCAGATTAAGTGAAACTGATAAAAGTGTCTTTTTATTTGATTTGTTTGGTTGTGTCTTGCCGTAGCGTTAGCACGGGTATTATACTAGTTATAGTAGTCACATGATTTTTTAACTTTTTTTTATTCTTTTTCGTCAAAACAACAATAATGATTGTCAAGCTAGTCACCAGTGGTAAAGGGCAAGAAGTAATAATTTTAAATTTAATAAAGAAAACAAAAAGGGAAAACATATACTCCATCCATCCATAAAAACATGCCATTCTCGTTTTTCGAGAAGTCAAACAGTTTCAACTTTGACTAAATTTATATAAAAATACTAATATTTATAATACAAAATAAGTATCATTAGATTAGTTATAGAATATATTTTTATAATAAATTTATTTGGAGATATAAATGTTAATACTATTTACTATAATTTTAGTCAAACTTGAGTTAGTTTGACTGACACGTATCGCATAATTGTATCTTTTCTCAGACGGAACATGTTTGGCATGATTTTCCTGTTAAAAGTAAGAAGCCAAGTGCCAGTTCACTACCACTTTTGCGATCTCGAATCCAACTCCACCGGCCACACGTTTCTTTTCCCTGTTCCCCCTCCATCTCCATCTCCTCCTGGACGGACACCACGCGCCCGACGGCCCGAGGGACGCTTCCGCCCCCGCTTCGCTTCTGGTACCGGTTTCTTCATCCATCCGCCGTCTTTTTTTGACCCGCTTCGATTTCTCGGAATCTTCTAGCTCGTGCGGCCGCTCTCCGCGTACCAAGAGACTGTCCGTGCTGGTGGGTTGACCCCCCAACCCCCCCCCCCCCCCCCCCCCCCCCCCCCCCCCCCCCCCCCCTTCTATCGAGATTGCCGCGTGCATTTTTTCTTGGTGATGGGTGGATGGTAGTGCCAGATCGAATGGCCGTCAGAGGGGATCGCTGCAGCACTGTCAGCGGGACTAATATGTAGTTTAGTCTGATTATTCACTTTGATTCAATCACACGAGTTTAGTCGAAAGAGGAGAAGTATTACCAAAAAAAAAAGAAAAAAGAAAAAAAAGGGAAAAAAGAAAAATATGCTCTTTGGGCGTTATCGAACGATCTGGTAACTGTGCGGGTTTATCAGGAAATTTGTTTTCCTAGGGACGAAATTCTGTTTTTGTTCGCTTTTGTGTTCTTGAGTTACAGGAATTGATGATCAATTGGGAGCTTATGATTTTAGGTGGCTTGTTTGGTTTCTTACATGGAGCATTCTAGTGATAAATGTGTACAGTTTATCTTTACCATCCTTTCTCGTGCTATCAGTTTGGGTGAATGAGAATGTGTGCAGGCATCATATCATTAGATAACATGAAAGCATATTCAGAATTACATGCTTTGGAGTTTAAGACTTCAAATGTTCAGGAGAATGTGTTGTATATGTTGGCATCAGTCATGTGCAGACATATTCTGACATGCTTGCGTCCTGTACTTAAGGAGCAATGTATACGTACTATTCGGTTTGCTCAAGGCATGGGAATACGATTTTTCAGAGACTTGAAATCTACGTTACCCCGATACTTCCCTCAACTGCCGTACCGGTATCGCGATACGTATCCGATACGGCGATACGCCGATACGCCATCGATACGGTATCGGTGAGGTATCGAGAAAAAAGAAAAATAGAATTAATCTCGATACTTCTCAATCCGCCTCCGATACGTATTTGGAAAGTATCGGTGCGTGTGTGAGAGATTGCCGTGCGAGGGACGCGCGAGGGGCCGAGGGCGAGGCGTCGCCAATGCCGTGCGAGAATGCCGTATCACATTGTTCTACTAGCAATATCTATATTTTACTATTTTTTATATATGCCTGCCGTATCGGCGTATCCTTATTTTTGGAAAATGCCGTATCACAGTATCGCCGTATCGGTATCGGCGTATCCATATCCCGTATCGGTGCAACGTAGCTTGAAATCGCCAATTGCGACCAATAAATATTTTTTTTAACGCAATGGCAGGAGCTTTGCCTTTCAATTGAGAGAGGAAATAGAAGTTTATGTACTGGTGGAGAGGGCACGCCCCCCTCGAAGAGAGAATAAAAAGTGATAGAACAGGAAATCGATTACAACTTTTCTTTGTTGATTACCCCCTCCAAGTTAATGCCCTCTTCCTTTGTTCAATATCCTCTTTGACTCTTGAAGCCACTTGCATTGCCGATTCATGAGCATTGTTGAAGATTCTTCTATTCCTCTCCTTCCATAGATTCCATAATGTGAAGATCACCATTCCATTGAACCGTTTTCTTTCCCCCTTGGTTATCTTGGTTTTGGCCTCCTCCCACCATGAGATTAAATGGACTGGATCCTGAGATGGCAGGATCAATTGGGCATTGAAGTGCTCCCAGGATAGAATGAGACTCCATACACTTGCTTATTTGTTTGACACAATATCTTTGTTTGACACAATGAGACTCCACCTGATCATTTCATTTCATTATAGCCCAAACAGGCTCTTCTTTGATATACAAAGTTAACACAGTTGCTTTGTGTTTGGCACAGTATTTCTAGTGTTTGCCACTTTTTCGGGCATATTATAATATATATGTCCTGCATAGATTAAGCATGTTGGTTGATTACTCTCAGCCTCAAACAATGTTCTCTCTCAAGACCTCTGCTATGATATTGACTGGTGTACTGAATTTTTGCTTCTTTTTAGATTGTCCAGCAAAAGATACTGCATTTTAGAGTCCAAGCTTCTTGGGGAAGCCCCTGAAGAAGAACCAAGTTGGACTCGCGAAGGTGGATAGCTGGTCCAATAGGGCTGGCTTTAGAAGATCAACCACGGCTCCAAGGATAGGACCCCGTACTACACTTCGAAGGGGAAGACAATGTGCCCAGTGCTTTCCTAAGTTTGTACTTGCATCCCCTTCTTTTCACGGTGCTCATGGTGCCCTCCCATCCGCAGGGGGCATCCTTCCGATTTGACCTACCTTGCTGGTGGTGGTGCTGCTGAAGCCTGAATTAGGATTGTTAGTATTGTAGATATTCAGATAGTATTACATAAACTAAGCATCATAACTATGGTGTCAGCCACCAAGGTAGAAGGTGAATATTCGTTTCTGAGAAAGAACTCTCATCTGGATCAATCTGAAGGTGAGCAATAGCTGCTTTCAAATGGTTTTTATCTCATTTATTACTAATTTTCCGTTTTTTGCCTGTTCTTCTCTGTAGTTAAATTCTCTATTACATGAGTTGGATCAATTAGTCATGTTGCAGTTTCAGTTCATAATAATATATGCCTGGTCATAGTTCTTACGGCGTAAAGGCGAGGCACGGCGATGCACCAGCGCCTGGACGCCTAGGCGCCCGCCTTGCTCGCCTAGGCGCCCGCCTTGCCCGCCTAGGCGCCCATTCTGCAAGGCGATGGGGGAGCGCCTGGACGCCTAGGCATCGCCTAGGCGACGCCTAGGCGACGCCATGAGAACTATGTGCCTGGTTGATTCTTGAATTGGTTGGTTTGGATAAAACATTAAAACACCTAGACAATTTTGTAGAACCAAATGAGCTATTCTCGCTGGTATTTGCATTTAGAATAACAGTATATGTTCACCTTTTTTTTTGTGATACTAGTCCTAAACTACTCTTTGCATCTTCAGGTGTGAAGATACATCTATATCAATTCGGTGTAGAACACAGAAATGACGAACTTAAAAGCTTTGCATTCTCTGGACAGGATGGCCCAAGTTTGCTTGATACGATCCTTCTTTCTAAGTTTTTGTAATTTCAAGAGTTGCACAATTTTGTGAATTCTCAAAGTAATGTTTTAATCTGTGCTTTTTTTTTTCTTTGGACCAGTGGGATAATTTTGCTTGGAAGGGCCACTTGGACTTTGATGTTACTGCTTGTCAAATTAAGGTTACCAAAGATTTTTTTTTTTTCATTTCTTCCATGGTTGAGAATTTAGCAAACTCCTTAAGGCCTTGTTTGGATGCGCATGTATCTACCTCAACCCACATGTGTTTAAGTGGATTTAAACTAAGCTCCACTCCAACTCCAACACACGTGGTTTGAGGTAGATGCATGTGCATCGAAACAAGGCCTAAATGGTGTCCGTTGTTCACATCAGTTTGCAGTATGCAACATCGAGTTGCTTTCTAACACGTGGTGATAGTTAAAACTTTCTGCATGTACATCTTCACCCCAGTACCCACCCCAGACGCTAGCAGTGTTCTGGCCAGTGGCCATGTCAACATAGTGGCATGGTAGCAGCCTAATATCTCTGCAGCTCTGCAGCTAGACATTCACTCCCTCAGTCCCTCATATGTTGGAATTATCTTTCTCTTGCTTGTGCTTGTAACGTCACGTGTTTTACAATTGCTCAAATTGTCACATCTCTTATGTCATGTGCGGCATCCCCTACACCAGGCGGAGGCGCGCACGTGATGTGCGTCGGGCCGCTGAGCGCGCCGCGAGCCAGGCTCAGGCCGCACATGCAGATGGGCCGCAGCAACAGCGTGGCCAAAATTAGAAATAGATCAAGTCAATTTCCTTAAGTTTAGTTATTTCCAGGTTTAGTTATTTCCTTATGTCTAGGAGGTTGGTTTCCTTTTTAGTTGCAGCCGCAAGGCTATTTAAGATTGTACCTAGTACCTTGAGGAATTAAGCAAGATTATTATCTCCTATCTCTTCCTTTCTTAAACCCTAAGCCTACGGTAGAGGGGCATAACCTCACCGGAGAAGACGGCCGACGGCTACGAGCTCCGTAGCCGAGGTCTTGCGAGTCGGGGGTTCGACGCCCTTGACAACCTGGTATCACAACTCAGCCGATCCTCTCATCCATCTCCCCCAGCTGCGCCAGCCCACCCCCACCAACAGCCGCCACCATCTACTCCTGCCGCGCCCACCCCGCAACCCACCGCTACCATGGCCGAGCCTACCATCGCCGATCTCTTCTAGGAGCTGAAGCACTTATCTGCCGAGATCACCACCCTGAAGGCCGACGTGGCCTCCATGAAGAAGAAGGCCTCCACGGCCGCCGTTCCGAAGTGCCGCGAGAGCTGGACTTCCACCCGAAGCACAAGAAGTGGGATTTTCCCCACTTCGACGGCACGACTGACCCGATGCTCTTCCTCAATAAGTGCGAGGCCTACTTTCGCCAACACCGAACCATGGCGGAAGAGCGCGTGCGCATGGCGTCCTATCATCTGGACGACGCCGCACAGCTATGGTTCATCCAGCTGCAGGACGATGACGGCACGCCCACGTGGGGTAATTTCAAGGATCTCTTGAATCTGCGTTTCGGTCCTCCCCTTCGTTCCGCTTCGATGTTCGAGCTCACGGAGTGCCGCCGCACGGGGACCGTGGAGGAGTATGCCAACAGGTTCCAGGCCCTCCTTCCTCGCGCCGGCCGGCTCGACGAGGCGCAGCGGGTCCAGCTCTTCACCGGAGGGCTCCTGCCGCCGCTCAGCAACGCCGTCCGCATCCACAACTCGGACTCCCTCGCCGCCGCCATGAGCTTGGCCCGCCAGGTCGAGTTGATGGAGCTGGAGCGTCCAGCGCCTGTTCCACCGAGGGCGCCCCGCGCGGTCCACCGCTCCCCGCGGCCCGGGCCAATCTGCCGCCCCCACCGCCCCTCTTGGCACTCCCAGTGCCACCGGTGGCTGCCCCGCAGGGCCGTCCCGAGGGCAACCAGCGCCGTCTCACCCCGGAGGAGATGGCCGAGCGACGCCGCCAAGGGTTGTGCTTTAACTGCAATGAAAAGTACACCCGCGGCCACAACAGATTCTGCCGGCGTCTGTTCTTCCTCGACGGCGTCGAGATCGACGACGCTCAGGACGCGGGTGCCGCTACCGCGGCGGACGCCGTGGACCAGGAGGCGCCGATCTTCTCCCTACACGCAGTGGCTGGCATGCTCGTGGCTAAGACCATTCAGGTCCGCGTCCTGGTGGACTCGACTCCGCTCATCGCCCTCCTTGACACCGGTTCCACCCACAACTTCATCTCCGAGACGGCAGCGGCGCGGTCCAGTCTCACCATCCAAGCTAGACCGCGCCTCACGGCCATGGTGGCCAATGGCGAGAAGGTGCCATGCCCAGGGGTCATCAGGCATGCCCCCCTTGTGATCCACGACATCGCCTTCGCCGTCGACCTCTTTGTTATGCCCCTTGCAGGACATGATTTGGTGCTGGGGCTGCAGTGGATGGCCACGCTCGGCCGTCTGGTGTGGGACTTCGTCGATGGATCGGTCTCCTTCCAGCGCCAGGGCAGCATGGTCCGCTGGCCCGGGGTGGCTTCCTCCAGCACCCTGGAGACCTGTGCTGCTTGCCGGGTTCACCGACATCTTCGCCGAGCCGCGCGGCCTTCCGCCTCCACGCAGTCGCAACCACGGCATCGTCCTCAAGCCGGGCGCCTCTCCAGTCGCGGTCCGGCCTTACCGGTACCCCGCGGCGCACAAGGACGAGCTGGAACACCAGTGCGCCGCCATGATGGCTCAGGGGATCGTTCGTTGCAGCGACTCTGCCTTCTCCTCTCCGGTCCTCCTCGTCAAGAAGGCGGATGGCTCGTGGCGCTTCTGCATCGACTACAGGGCGCTGAATGCGCTCACCGTCAAGGACGCCTTCCCGATTCCCGTCGTCGACGAGTTGCTTGATGAACTCCATGGCGCCCGTTTCTTCACCAAACTCGACCTCAGGTCGGGCTACCACCAGGTCCGCATGCGGCCCGCCGACATCCACAAGACGGCGTTCCGTACGCATGATGGCCTCTACGAATTCCTGGTCATGCCCTTCGGTTTGTGCAACGCGCCGGCGACCTTTCAGGCCCTCATGCACGACGTACTTCGGCCCTACCTTCGGCGTTTTGTGCTGGTGTTTTTTGACGATATTCTTATCTACAGCAGCTCGTGGGCCGACCACCTTCGTCATGTGCGCACAGTGCTTTCGGAGCTCCACCGACACCACCTCTTCGTCAAGCGCAGCAAGTGCGCCTTTGGGGAGGTTTCTGTAGCCTACCTCGGGCACGTTATCTCCGCGGAAGGCGTCGCCATGGATCCGGCCAAGGTGCAAGCCATCGTCGACTGGCCAGCACCCCGCTCGGCTCGGGCGGTCCACGGGTTTATGGGCCTTGCGGGCTACTACCGCAAGTTTGTGCACAGCTACGGCACCGTCGCCGCACCGCTGACGGCACTCCTCAAGGAGGGGTTCTCCTGGAACGATGACGCGGCGGCGGTGTTCGCGGCGCTCAAGGCCGCCATCACGACGGCGCCCGTCCTCACCATGCCGGACTTCACCAAGCCATTCACCGTCGAGTGCGACGCGTCCTCCCATGGGTTTGGCGCGGTGCTCATCCAGGAAGGCCATTCGATCGTCTTCTTCAGCCGACCGGTCGCGCCTCGTCACCGCTCTCTCGCTGCCTATGAGCGGGAGCTGATCGGCCTCGTCCACGCCGTCCGTCATTGGCGTCCGTACCTATGGGGACGTTCCTTCGTCGTGAAGACCGACCACTACAGCTTGAAGTACCTGCTGGATCAACGCCTCGCGACGATTCCCCAGCACCATTGGGTGGGGAAACTCCTTGGCTTCGACTTTGTGGTGGAGTACAAGCCGGGCACAGCTAACATTGTGGCGGACGCCCTGTCCCGCCGCGACACGGACGATGGGGCCATCTTGGCACTCTCGGCTCCTCAGTTCGACTTCGTGGACCGCCTTCGCCAAGTTTAAGCGGCGGATCCGGCCGTGGTGGCCCTCCGAGAAGAGATCACAGCAGGCCACCGTGGCGCGCCATGGTCCGTGGTGGATAGCGGCTTGGTCATGTTTGATGGTCGGCTCTATATTCCGCCATCTTCGCCGCTGTTACTGGAGCTCCTTGCTGCCGTGCATGATGATGGCCACGAGGGAGTCTAGCGCACGCTCCACCGCCTCCGGCGTGACTTCCACTTCCCCGAGATGCGCCGGCACGTCCGGGACTTCGTGCGCGCCTGCTCTACCTGCCAGCGTTTCAAGACCGAGCACCTCCAGCCGGCCGGCCTGCTGTTGCCCCTGCCAGTCCCAACCGGGGTATGGTCGGACGTCGGCCTCGACTTCATAGAGGCTCTTCCGCGTGTGCGCGGGAAGTCCGTCATCTTAACGGTGGTGGACCGATTCAGTAAATATTGTCATTTTCTTCCTTTGGCTCACCCCTACACTGCAGAATCTGTCGCCGAGGCGTTCTTCAAAGACATCGTGCGGCTCCATGGCATGCCGCAGTCCATGGTCTCCGATAGGGACCCTGTCTTCACTTCCACATTCTGGCGGGAGCTCATGCGTCTCATGGGCGCGAAGTTACACATGATGACAGCCTTCCACCCGCAGTCTGACGGACAGACTGAGGCGGCCAATCGAGTCATCGCCATGTACCTCCGTTGCTTCACCGGCGACCGCCCGCGCGACTGGCTCCGGTGGCTGCCATGGGCGGAGTTCACCTACAATACTGCCTACCAGTCGTCCCTGCGGGAGACGCCGTTCTGGGTGGTCTACGGCCGCGACCCCCCCACCATCCGGTCGTATGAACCCGGCGACACACGCGTGGCAGCGGTCGCCAAGTCCATGGCTGACCGCGCTGCTTTCCTAGAGGACGTCAGATATCGCCTGGAGCAAGCCCAGGCCATCTAGAAGCGCGTCTACGACAAGTCCCACCGGCCGGTGGCGTATGCCGTGGGGGACTGGGTTCTTCTCCGTCTTCGTCAACGTCCAGTGGCGTCCCTGGCCGTCGCTGTCAAAGGGAAGCTCCAGCCCAAGTATTTTGGGCCGTACCGCGTCCGGGAACTCATCAACGAGGTTGCTGTCCGCCTTGAGTTGCCCCCACGCGCCAAGATCCACGATGTCTTCCACGTGAGCCTCCTGAAGAAGTGGATTGGTCCAGCTCCCGATACTCCACCTCCTCTACCGCCGGTTCATCATGGCGCTGTCGTCCCAGAACCCGAGCAGGTCGTTCGGAGCCGTCTGGCTCGTGGAGTCCAGCAAGTGCTCGTGCGCTGGAAGGGTGAACCAGTTTCCTCTGCTACTTGGGAAGACAAGGCCGAATTCCTCACCAAGTACCCTGCTTTCCGGCTCGAGGACGAGCCGGTTGTCGAGGGGGGAGAGATGTCATGTGCGGCATCCCCTACACCAGGCGGAGGCGCGCACGTGATGTGCGTCGGGCCGCTGAGCGCGCCGCGAGCCAGGCTCAGGCCGCACATGCAGATGGGCCGCAGCAACAGTGTGGCCAAAATTAGAAATAGATCAAGTCAATTTCCTTAAGTTTAGTTATTTCCAGGTTTAGTTATTTCCTTATGTCTTGGAGGTTGGTTTCCTTTTTAGTTGCAGCCGCAAGGCTATTTAAGATTGTACCTGGTACCTTGGGGAATTAAGCAAGATTATTATCTCCTATCTCTTCCTTTCTTAAACCCTAAGCCTACGGTAGAGGGGCATAACCTCACCGGAGAAGACGGCCGACGGCTACGAGCTCCGTAGCCGAGGTCCTGCGAGTCGGGGGTTCGACGCCCTTGACATCTTACTAACCAGTACTAAACATTACCTGCGATAAGGCACATATATTGGCATCTTAAGGCCAAAATGTTGACTAGATGACCTATTTGAGAATCTTATACTCTACCAAACCTGGAATTGGCTGCGGTAGTAAGCCAGCAGTTGAGTTTGTGGACGGATAGAATGGGAAAAGGGTGTGTTGGCTGTCAGAGGTTTGTTATATACTATATCATTGATAATATTAAATTTAAATGGTACTAATATATTTCCCTGTCAAAAAAAAAAGACTGCTCCATCAATTTTACAATACGGTGGCCTTGAGTTTGTTCGGAATCATGAAATTTGAACTCCTGTACAGGTCATTGGAGGTGGAAGAAATTTTGTGGGTCAGCTGAACAATAAATGGAATTCATTTTCACTGAAGGAATATGACAAGTTCTTTGAGTCTTTCGCATGCTTGAAGCCAAACAGTATGAAGAGTTATGATGGATTGCTTATGGGCATTGCACAAGGAGAAAATGGTAGACCTGAGGTTGCTCCTTCAGCATCACCACCAAAGGATGGACTACTTGTGATTGCAAATGTATGTTTCAGTGCTACTACAAATATCTGCCTACCCTCCCTTGCTCCATGCTAGTTGGTATCTGCATTTTGCTTGTTCCCTTCTGACGGAAAATTTTCTCCCTGAAGCCATATCCTGTTGAATATGGTCATATCTTCTTGGTCCCAAGTGCAATCAATCAACTATCTTGCTACTGGGACAAAAGGATGATTGGACTGGCTACAAAGATTTCCTCTGAAGTAAATAATGAAGCATTCAGGGTTTTCTTTGACGGCGGAACATCTGTAGTGTCAGGTCACATGATTTTTCAGGTAATGTTTACCTATTTCCCGTGCCTACCCTCCACTTATTTCATCTATATGTTAAGAGGTAATTGTTGTCCTATTTGGCAGTATAAACTCATCAGTCATTAAACCATCGCTATGCAGTTTATACCACAATGAGTCGTTACAGCGTACCTCAATATTTGTCTTCCCTTTGCTTCTATTATTTTTAACTTTTTTGCCATGTGCAAAATTCATAAGGCAGATTGGGCATATATTTGAGCAATGGTTCTAATATTCTATTATAATACATTACCTCTGAGTAGACAAGTTCTCTGTAGTAAGATTTGTTGAGACAGTAGAATCACCTGTTTGGCTTTTTGCAGTGGATGGTTGAGGAGAATCCAATGTCATGTTTTATCTAATCTTGCAGGCATGTTACTTTGCAAGCCCTTTACCAGTGGAGTCTGCCTCCACTTTTACAGTATATGATGGAAAGGCCAGATCAGACATTATTGTCTGAAACAGTTGACTACCCCCTAAAAGCTCTTGTGTTCACCAGCACCAACCTAGAAGCACTTGTCAGTGTTGTCAGTGGAATATCTGTACCTCTCCCTGACAATGCTACTGCATACAGCCTGCTGATTTCCAACAATGGCACAAAGGTTTTCTTGTTTCCACAGGTAAAATCTATTAAACCTTTTATTCCATTTTTAGACAATTTTATTTCAGCAACCATGAAATGGAAACACGTGAATATCTAATACTTGGTATACAAGGTGAAAAATCTGGTTACTGGCTGCTGTCTGTCTGCTTGGGAGTGTGGTGGCTACATTGTTTACCACACCAAGTTTGGTTTTGATAATGCTTCTGAGACCGAAATCTCCAACAGAATGGGCTCCGTTTCACTCGAGGATAGCGCCTTTGAAGATCTGAAACATCTTTGTTGCACTATTGCAGATGATCTTGTTATGTAAGCTAATGCTGAATGTTACTGCATGATAGTAAATAGTGAGTGTCTGTGAACCGCTTCATATGTTTTAAAGTTTGGCTGGCTGTTCATATGTGGGAAATTGGAAACTATGTCTTAACATTCGGATTGATCAATAAAGCTTGCTACTTTTAACATGGATCGATTGTGAACTTGTGTGTAGCACTTGCTGATTGTGGAGGACTCATCGATCTGGATTTACTTGCAATGTTTTTTCAACAGGTTTTGTTTGGTTACAGACATTGGTGCAAATGTGCATGCTCTCATCAAACACAGTAAAGTGTAGATCTGGCCCTCCCATTGCAAATAGTAACATTCTGAGTTAGAAGATGCCGAAGCATTGCCTGAACCACAGCAGAATAAGGCAGTATGCATATCTCTGCGGATGAGTTTTCCTGTTAACAATGCTAATCTTTTTTTTTCTTTTTTTTTTGTCGAAAATATATATTTGGTATCAGCAACTTGTGTAAGCATGGTTGAGACGACAGTAGGGATATGATGAATTGCTCCTTCCAACCACAAAAAGGTGAAGTTTAAACATCAATTCTACTGCAATATATGCTTTAAACCACCACATACGTAGCGCAACAATAGTGCACGGAACAATATATCTCAGTGGATGGAAATTGAGTCGAAATCCACAAGTATTTGGCAAAAGGACTTAATTATTGGCTCAAAGATCTGAGTAGCCACATCAGATCACAACCTTGCTCTTATTCATCAGCAAGTCATCATTACAGCTGAAAACGGAAACCCGGAAACCGTTGCAGCTCAGATGACTGTGTTCAGTCGCATTCTTTGGTGCAGAAGCAGAAGGACCTGGAGATGAGGAGGCCACACTTCCCCCTGGTGGCGCCCTCGCTGATGCAGTTCTTGTTGCATGTTTTGCTGCTACACAGGAGGAGCATCCGGTATGTATCGCTTAGCCACTTGTTGCACGCCTCCTTATTCCCCCAGTCTGAAAATAAAAGATTGAATAAAACTTACCATCAATAGTTACAACTTATTAATTTCACTGCCACCAAGAAAGAATCAGATAGCTTGCAAGCAATTAACCTTATTCTTTTCTTGGAAACAATTAATCTTGTTCTATGACATTGACATGTAAAGCCTTCGATGTGCTATAAAATTTAGCTCTCTTTTGTCTAAGGATGGACTTACTTGGAGCCAATGACCAGCAGGATGTGGCACAATGCTGGTGTCACCTTCAGAGCTGCCATATCTAGAAGAAATCTTCTAGGCATCTGCCTAATATATGAATACTCTTCTTATAGCCTGAAGACCATGCTTTCCATTTGTCTCCAAGGTATATAGAGAACAAACAAAAGGGAGGGTTGATGATGCAGCTATCCTCAACATGGAACGCATTCCGAAACCTGACAAAATTTCAGTTAGCACCATTTAGTAGGAAGCCTCATGATGCTTGCTCCACGCATGGAGCTTCAGATGAAGTTCATGTGTCGCATGGGATAAAGATGGTGCCATGTTCTTGTATCATTCCATTCAGTTTCACTTGGCACACATGAAAAAGTACAAGGCATAGGCACAAGACAAGGGAAACAGAAGACTTACGTGAGTGAGGGAGGCAAGGCTCCTGTTATTCACTTGCAGAAAGCTCAGAGCTGCATCCTGATAGTTCCATGGTTGATCACTGAATGTACATGAATTGCTGTTGCATTATTATCAAGATCACAAGGTAATTTGATTGGTAAAATCTTCGGCTTGAAGCATCACTCCTGTATGGGTATGAAAATCAGCCAATCAGTGTTGCATATGCATGCATCTGGAAAATATGACCTCCTTTCAGTTGAGTCAATCAGCATTTCAGTTGTCAAGTTGTTGAATTCATAGCCAAAGAAGGCTCCATAGCTGTGGAACAAACCAAATTCAGAAATTCATAAAAAGATATTATAATTTTTTTCTGATCTTTGGCTTACCCCCAAAGCAGCATAGAAAACTGATTTCAATCTCTCCAGTAGGCATCTATTCCGCACCAAAGGAACACCTTAACATGTCACAGGAGCCCATGGAAGCTGCACAGCCATCTCTTCCTCCACCGATCACCAACGCCAAAGCCAACTGCCCAACAACGGCTGAGCAGCAGCATCCAGGAAAACATTTTCACTCTTTCAGCAATATTTAAGAATATAGATTCATAATAAAATATAATCATGTTCTTTTTTACACGTAAAAAGTTCCACAAGTGTTTACTTAGTCATTCTTCCTCAATTGTTTTCGAGAAAAATATTGTAGTTTCAAAATTGTGACTGCTATTTGGAAATTCAGTGATCAAAACTAAATATTTTTTTGGCTGCCCACCTCTGAGACTTCAATAGTCATTGAGATTTGGGCAAAGCGAACAAATATATAGTTGGCATTGTAGCATGACTTTCAAGAACTGTCATATTATCTTGTGCTTTATTAGATGAGACTGGCATTGTTTTTTGCCGTTTCCATTAAAATGAAAAGAAATGGCACATTATTATTTTGGTTAATAAGTGGCTTCAATGGAGATTCTTTGCAAAAGAAACAGTAGTATGACAATGTCAGTGTAATCTCTTGTTTCTACCTAATCAAATTGGAATGCCAGCAAGTAATGAGGAACACATACAGACGTAGGGTCCATTACAATGAATCAGTTAAGCAATTTGACAAGTGCATATAAGAAGAATAGAAATCATCACTTTGGAGCAACAGATCAGTCCTATGTCCGGAAAAGAAATAATAATAGTAGTAGAGTTCAGAATTAATAAATATTAGAGCTAAGAACCAATAAGAAGTTTCAGAATTAAAAGAAAAGTGATGCATTTTTTTTTGCAACAGTACCTCAAGTCCTCAAGTCAACATAGAAATAGTTGAGGCACGTTTTACAAGCTGAGAGCGTTACTAATATAAACTGCTAATCACTTGAGAATCAAAGCAAATCTCTGCCTACAATTTTACTGCATTAATGGATTGCAGGGGAATGAGTTACAGTGCAAGATAATTGTGCATAGTATGAGAAAAGTGAAACAGATTAAGAGCCATACAGAATATAATTTTTTAAAGAAAATTAAATGGGTATATACATACATCATGTTCAATACAAACAGGGCATACTTTTCAAAATGTGGTTGTTTCCTATTCTAGAAGTAGAGCCAATCATGTTTTCTCAGATCCAAGAGACATGGGAAGACTGAACCCATTTATTGCTGAACTAGCTATCCAAAGAGGGCAAACCATTGACTAGAAAAAATCATACAGCAGCATCCATGTTTCCGTAAATCTTCTGAGATTCAAACTGACAAGGCAGGAGTAGATTAAATATATTCACCTGATTGAAAACATATATAGGCTTATTGTTATGCACAAAACAAAAAGGCATTAATAAGGGAAAGTGCATAACTAACCAGAACAATCATCAAATAAGCAGTAAGCAACATGCTGAACTTGTAAATAGTTGCATGAGACTACAGAGGTGATTTTACAGGCACTTACCAGCTTGATGTACAGGGCGGAAGGCATGTCCAGAGATTCATGCTTTAGAATTCAGAAGAAATGTAAATAGATAGGGAGAGAACCCACATGATAGAATAATGTACAAATTGGAGAAGTGCCCTGCACAGCAGATGGGAACAAGCGGGTTACCCAGAAGAAAACATCAATTGTGGCCAAATAAATGAAACAAGAATGACTGAGGTTTATGGGATTAGGAAGAAGCAAGGGAAATTGGTGGGTGGGGAGTTCCACCACTTTTTTACCTTGGGTTTGTCAGGCTAAGACTATTGGAATGATATTTATCAACCTGCGGCAGTGACTCATTAGCTCCTCGCTTTCGCTTTCACAGACATCTAGTACTCGCAGCGAACTTGGAAGGTCATCCACCTCGGGCAGGGACCGGATGGCTGGGCATTCTTGGATACGTAATATTTGCAGTGAATCTGGGAGGACATCATTGGGCAGTGACTGGATTTTTGGACAATTCTTGATATCCAAGCTCTCGAGGTTGGGAAGTCTATGCAGCCGTTCAGGGAGGGAGCGCAGGTTGCTGCACAACCAAAAAGTGATATCCTTGAGG
Organism: Saccharum hybrid cultivar R570; assembly: GCA_038087645.1. Taxonomy (NCBI): domain Eukaryota; kingdom Viridiplantae; phylum Streptophyta; class Magnoliopsida; order Poales; family Poaceae; genus Saccharum; species Saccharum hybrid cultivar. The sequence continues at coordinate 2,085,631 of JAQSUU010000671.1, read as the reverse complement.
GAGTAGACAAACAGAAGGGCCTCTTGCTCCTCCGTGAAGCTCTTCACCTTACGATCCCCAAAAATTTCCAATTTGGTGAGTGAGGAAAAGTGCAAGTTACGACGAATAGGCATAGCAGAGAATCTAGCCACATCACCTATTTTGAGCTCCTGCAGTTTGGAGGAACAGGATGGAATCCCTTGTTCATGCACCTGTGACTGTGAGGGCTCGGAATCAACAAAGTAATTCGGCGTTACCGTGATAGATAATTCGGTGAGATGGCCTTGTGCGAGGAGAGACAACAATCCCTCGCATCTTAAATCCCCACAGTTGTATATTTCTAAACTTGTGAGAGAGGTGAGGTTTGATACAGGTACCACCAGCGTATCCGTGGCCACCCTTCCGGAGATAGCAAGGTGTTCAAGTGAGTTGGGGAAGGGGAAAGAAGAAGAGAAGGACGAAGACGAGTAGGCCGACAGGAACTTGGGGCAACGGATGATTCGCAGCCCTTGGAGGGAGGTTAGACCTTGGAGCCTTCCTCCTCCCCCAGTTTGTCCATCGGAGCGGAGCCTCAGCTCTGGGCAGTCCAAGATCCGCAGCTCCTGCAGTTGAGGAGGCAAAAGCAACAGCTCCTGCAGTTGGGGAGCCCTTCTCCTCCCCAACTTCTTCGTCCGTCTTATTGCTCCCTGCTGCTGCTCCACTTTGTTAATGTTAGCTGAAGATGATGTTCCGGGTGTTTCTGTTAAATCCTTCACATTCACAGCCAGCCCTGTTACCTTGAGACAATTCAGCTCCAGATCCGAGAGCTTCGGGAAGTAGGTGAGCAGCTGGGTTAAATCCTTCCCACTGGCATTCCACCTGTCGATTTCCAACGATTCAACTGGAAACTGATATTTGACATGGCTGTCAGCTTCAACAAATGGAAAGGCATTACTGAAACAAGACATCTCTAGTTTCCTTAGGGATGATAGCATTTGTAAGTAATACAGTGGCAGGGATTCGCAGCTGCGCAGCCTTAACACCTTCAGTCCAGTCAGATTATGAAAAGCCAGCACATTCCAAAACGTGCCATCATTTGTATCCTTCTTTCCTTCAATTTTCAAACCATATTCATAACTGTTTTCTTTTTCACAAAAAACCAATTTACCAAGAGATGAAGTTCCTTCTATATTAATGGAGCACAGACCTTCAGTCCAAGGAACGGGAGGAAATGACGATAGTTGTGGGCAGCTCTCAATCTCGAGCTTCAAAAGTCTAGGAAATAGAATAGAATTTGCATCTTTCCCTTGTTGACAACACCCAGTAGAATGTGAAAATGACAATTCCACAAGTCGAGAGCAATCCCTAATGATAAGCACTTCCAAATAAGGAAACAATTGACAGGGGGCATGTACGGCCCACGTTTGCAATCCTGACAAGTCTACAAGTTCTAGCCTTCTCAAATTTCCAAACCTCTTCTCAGGTATATTGATTGAGATTTCCTCACAGGGCACATTTACTAACCACAAATCTCCTATAGGTGGAAATATTTTCCAGTTTACATCATCTAGACAAAGAGATTTCAGACTACTGAGTGAGAGGTTCATACCTAGCCATGAAGGGCAAGTGCCTCCTCTGTGCCCTATAATGGATAACTTTTGAAGATTGCTACTTGGCTTAAGCCTTTCAAGAACATGTTCTTCTAGTGTGGAGTCATTGGTAGAAAGGTCAATATTATTCCAATGCAATGTCAACTCATGTAGGTGGTCTTTTTGCAACAATTTTGCTTCATCTGCTTCTTTCTTCACTTGAACCTTTTCCAGACTATAAATGCTCAATGACCCGCAAAGATCTACCAAATTTCCTATCTCCCTTAATTCAAAACCTTTACCTTCACGTTTGACGACAAATCTTCTTAACTCTTGTAGTGATTTTAATTTCCCAACCTCAACAATGCTAGAGTGTATTTTATCATCTTCAACAAGAAAATGACGTAGTTTTACAAGGTTGCTCATATCCCTTGGTAGATCATCAATCAAAGCATAATGTTTTGCATCCAGGATTATAATGTGATAGAATCTGGAAAGTTTGTTGGGAAATATTGTTTCGTCTGCCAAAGAACCTCCAATCCGAAGGTAGCGAAGATGGATAAGACAGTAAAAGTTGTGCAACAAATCTTCCACGTTATAGGATGCTTCAGATATGAAAATAACACGAAGGGCTTTTGCTTCCTTGAGGAAACCACCAAAAGCCTTCGCAAAGAAACCAAGGTCTTCCCCAAATAACATTAAAGTCCGTAGTTTTTCAACTTTTGATCTTGTAAATAATGTATTGAAATCCTCCACACAATTTTTGAGAATCAATCTGTCCTTGACACTAGTGTCCTCTATGTTGATAGACAAGTGGCGGATTGATGCCGGTACTTCTAAGGACCTCATTTGCAATTGAGAACTGTCTATGCTAAGAAATTCAAGTGATGAAACTTTTCGTGCTAATTCATGTAAGAGATCATGAATAATGTAACAAGTTATTCCATCATCTTCCCCCCCTTTATTTTCCAAAAATCCATAGTTAACCAACTCAGTCAAATGACTTAGCCCGATATCTTCAACTCTTTTATTTTCACCATGTAATGAATGCAAAACTTCTTGTCCCATCCAGAAGTTAATTAGTTCTTGTCTTTCGAATTCATAATCTTGTGGAAACAAAGCAAAGTAGGAGAAACACTGCTGAAGCTGAGAAGGTAGGTAATCAAAGCTCAACTTCAGTGCAGGCATGATGTCATTCTGGCCATCACTATGCTCCCATTCCTTACTTTCTAAGATTCTAGTCCAGTGATCCAAGTCAAGTTGGGTTTTCAACAATCTACCAACAGTTTTTGCTGCAAGAGGGGAGCCCTTTAGTCTACCAGCTATCCTAAACCCAGTTTCATGTAAGAACACATGGTCCTTTCTAGATTGATCATCATCACCAAAGACAATTTCCAATAATAATTCCTCAAATTCTTTATTTTCTATACCCTGCAAATGTATTGATTCATTGTATTTTCGAACCATTATTTGTGCTTGTCCTGAAAACCGTGTTGTGACTATAATTATATTACCCAGTACTTGTGATTTTCTGAATGGCACCAGCAGCCGTTTCCATTCATTCTCATCAATGCAATTCCATAGATCATCTAATACAAGCAAAAGCCTCTTATTTTTCAATCTTTGCCCAATCAACTCACTAGCAATACCATTACTACTTTCATGATCAACTTTAGGGATATACCTTTGAATCTCTTCTGTTAGCTTCTTCACATCAAAGTTGAGTGAGACACATATCCAAACCCTGACATCAAAATGTTGTTGCACTTGCCCACTGTGATATATATGTTGTGCAAGAGTTGTCTTTCCTATGCCCCCTGGACCAACAATTGGAATAACTGTGAGAACCTTAGCAGAATGTTTATCCATTGTGATATCATGTATGATGCTCTTCATCATAAGCTCCCTCCCATACAGTTTTGGCTCTATACTTTCAGAGTTGGTGATGGGACGACTTTGTGCAATATTTGGGGCAGTGCTCCAGTCAGAACCTAATAGTGTAATAGTACTAGAAACCTCTTGTCGCATGAGCTGCATCTGCTTTACAATACATTCTATTCTTCTGGAGGTATTGTCCCTATTAAATCTCAAATTTGGTGGTTCATCATGAACAGATGGCAACACATCAAAGTCCAGGTTGTGGGCATGACCTTCGGCATGCTGGTCGATGTCCAGCACGGCGCCCTGGATGCGAAAGTATTCCATCTCATCCAGCACGTCCTCGGCATCATACACAAGCTCTCGAAGCACCATCAGAATGTCCTCGAGTGCCGATTTATGTATTACCTTGCCGAGGGTGGACTCAATAATGGCCTTGACGTATAACAGCTCTCGCTCGAGGGCCTCGATGCTCGGGCCAAGGTTGATGGTGGCTGCCCAGTCCTTGAGCACGTTGTCCTTCATGGAAGCCAATGCCTTGTGCGCCACCCAAAATGACGCATTTCGTGCTCCCTGATAACGAAGTGCAGCAAGCCAACCATCCGCACTTGCCAAAACTGGCCCACATTTTGTGCTCCACGCTAGTGCGTAATCCTTCAATGCAATTTTATTTACAGCCACCAAGTCATCCTCACGCACCGTGCCCGATGGCGGCACCCCTTCCTGGATTCCCATCTATGAATATAAGAATGCAAGAAACAATTAGACTAACTGCACCTTAGCATGTTCACAGGGAATAAAGGCTACAGGAACATAGTTCCTCTGTTTCTTTCTCTACGGCATACTATATGTATGGGGATTTCAAAAGTCAAGCAATTAATAACAAGCCACTTTTTATTAGAGTAAAGTCTGATTCACCCCTGAACTAGTAGCTAATTTGAAAGACCCCCTTAAACTTCAATGTCCGACAAAATACATATCTCAACTCTTAAAACCAGACAAAATACAACCTTGACTATTTCAAAATGGTTTCTGGGTGGTTTTGCTGACATGGCAAAGAGGCCTACCATTAAGTTCATCTCTCTCTTTCTCTTCTATAAAGAAATCATAACTTTTACATATAAAATCGTATGAATATAAACTTTATATCAAAATTGTAGAGATCTTGACGCAGTCTACAACTTCATACTTCTTTTCTATTTATTTTATTTTAGAGGCTCAAATATTCATTTTAAGTTATTAGATCTTGAAATTTAAATTTTTATTTTTTTTCAAAAGACCTTGGATGTTGACATGGTTTATACCAATATTTCCATGTAGCGAACTGAGCTTAGCTCAGTTGGTTAGGTTCCTACCCACCCTTGTTCAAGTCATCGACTTGGCACAGGTGTTCATATTTTCTTGGACTTATTCCAGGATTTAACGGTGTTGTACTTTCAGTGGTAGACGACGTTCCCATTGACTGCAGGATGCCTATGTTGACTTTGTTAATATCGAGATGTGCCGGCATCATCTTTCGAAGGTGCTCATAAGGGTAGGGTTTACGTACATGTGTTCATAAGGGTGAGTGTGCGTGCGTATAGAGCGTCTGCGTCTATACTTGTGTAATTCGCAAAAAAAATTCCATGTAAGATCCATAACTTTGTAGTTGACGACTTTTATCTGAGTTCGTTTAGAGGCCCAAATATTCATATATAAGCTGTGTAATTCAATTTTTTTTATTTCTCAAACGACCTCCAATGTTAACATAGTCTACACCAAAGTTGTAGCTCATTCTACAACTTCAAGTTGACAATCTTTTTATCACGGGTCGTTTAAAGGCCAAAATATTCGTTTTAAGTTCTCATAAGGTGAAATTCATTTTTTTAAATTTTTAATGACCACTAATGTGAACATGGATGCCAAAGTTGTTGATCTCAATGTGCTCTACAACTTCATAGTTGACAACTTTTTTATTTAAGATAGTTTAAAGGTCCAAAGTTTTATTTGAATTCTCTAATTATGAAATTCATTTTTTATTTTCTCAAAAGTTCTTAGATGGAGACATGCTCCATATCTAATTTGTAGTGCTCAATGAGATTTAAACCTTTCTAACTAAAATTGTTTCCTTTTGAGACCATTCAAGAGAACAAATATTCAATAAAAGATGTCATGGCTAAAAAAACTAGAGACATGTGAGGTCTACATGTCACATATGTGACACATTAGCCAAAACCAACATTGAATCTTTGAACTATTTTAGTGGTAATGATTTATCTGGTTTTGAAAATTAAAGGAATATGTTGTCAGGTATTCAGAGGGTGTTTTTTTTAATTCAATGACAATTTTAGGGGGTGGGAATCAGACTTTACTCTTTTTAGTACAATATACTGTCAATACTATGTTCAAAGAAACTCATAGGCAGAAAAACAAACGATTAGCATCTTCAAGTCCTATCCTATAAAAGAAACGGGAGTACCATATGATATTATTTAAGTTGTAATTACAGTCCGTCATTTCTATCAACATTATAGGCACAAATTTAAACTTGAAATATCAATATTACATGGGTAGTAATTAAAATGATATGCTAAATAATGATGGCAAGGGACTAGTGAATTATAGCAGAATTGCTTATATTTGTGGGTAAATTTTAAATGCTAAGATTACATACATTTATGAATGCAAGAGGTAAAGCCTGTTTCTAGGAAGTACTTTATGTGATTTTACTTTTAAAGGAAAGTTCATTGATACATGTAAGCAACATTAAGTCGTCTTCATATTACGTGTTGTATGATGACTCAAATCCTACTTGGATTAGGAGGCAAGAGAGGTGTGGTATTATGACTTCTATTATGAATTGAGTGTCTCCTACTTGCATGTATGAGAGCCTTGGAAGAGACTACATAAACAAGGGGTGGTCTTATCCAAAGCTTGTAAGGAGAAATTATTAGGAATGCTCAAGAGGATTAAGCTAGACATTTATGTTGCACTAGATTCTTGTATAAGGCAAGAATCATTGAGTCCTAGAGTGTCAAGTATAGTTGTTAGAGAGTAACAATTACTTTAACTCTTTTGGAGTTGTGCTTATAGAATATGAGGTTGGCTTCGCTAAAATTCTTATCTCTTGTCATGGTTGCTTCAATGTTAGGATTTAGCTAGGGTTTTCTAGTTGATTCGTCTACATCGTTCTTAATATGGTGCATGCTTGTGTCATACTCACAGTATCCTTTGAAAGATCCAAGGACTAATGCACATAAATAGGGGTATCAGATTCTAACGTTACGTGATACTTAATATGAAAACGCCTATAAGATAACACCAATATACATAATTACCCTAAGGAAGCCAAGAATAATAAGGTGAGACTTATACTAATCTAGTCACCTAATGGGCGGTTTGGAACATTTTCATGCTTATTGGATTTAAAGTTAATTCTAAAAGTCTAGTGGGAACTGATAAGAACAAAATATGATTGTTTTTCTCTTCATCAAACAAAAGCCAGCCTCGTGGTATTAAGGTACTTATTTTCTCTTAAAAATGTAACCTTTCATATTGATTGGTATCTCAACAATCTTTGACCTGCTGGTTTGCATCCCACTAAAAAAATAATGAAAAGGAAATATTATTTATGGATTCCCAGACATTATCCGTCTGTTTTCACAAAAGAAACATATAATTCATTAAAAGCTTATCAAGTGATTTTTATTAAGAAAAAAGAACTAAAGCACATGTCATGACTACCCAAGAAAATAGCATATTCTAAAATTTTAGGACACTTATAACTCTAATATTGCAATAAGTGCAGAAAGGGCTGCATACTCAGTGGGGATATAAGATATGATACCTGGTGATTTACTAGTAAATCTTCGCCATTTTGAACGCAACAGCTTCCTTCTGCTGCATTAAGAATTTCAATTATATTTGACATATTTGGCCTTATGTCCTTCTCAGGGTGCACACATTCCAAGGCTATGTTGATGCATTGTTTTACTAGCTGGGTATGTAGTTCCAGTGGCGTGTACTTCGATGATCTTTCGAATCTGTTCCTCCAATTGCTGAGCACCTACACAATTGCATATATAATAAGTGAGCTAGAGCGATGGTACACATGCACAAGATCCATTAGTTCATCTTATTACTTGCTCTGTGAATTGCTGGAAATCTGTTTCGGTGTTTTGGTGATAGTCCGGATAGCCATCCTTGCAACCTTTGAGTATCTCTATGATTATGATACCCAAACTGAATATATCTGCTTTCTTTGAGATTTCACCCGTTTTTATGTGTTCTGGTGCCATGTATCCCCTACAGTAGACATCAAGAGTTTGAGACACCGCAAGCATAATCGAAGACCATACTAAAGAAAGCAAATGGTATTGTTGTAGGGTGTCGCTTACAAGGTTCCAGCTGGATTTGAAGTGACGGTGTATGATTTTTGTTCACCCAACAACCTTGACAAACCAAAATCCGCAATTTTTGGCGTCATAGTAGCATCAATTAATATATTGTCAGGATTAAGGTCCCGATGAATAATATCGCGCTCATGAAGGTATTTCAAGCCACTGCATATTCCCTTAATTATCTTGTATCTCGTGTTCCACTCAAGACCTGAAGATTCATCTGTAGAAATACTTTTTCTAGACATAATTAATCTTGTCATACCATGCTTAATAATAAGAGCAATGAAACACATTTTGTATGGTTGAGTGCAGTAATAGTATTATCAAGTTACTGCTCGTCCAAAAACAAAGTTATTCTAGTTAGACAGTCAATTTAAGTTTGACCAAATTTATAAAGAAGACTCATATTTATAAACCAAATAGAAATACTATCAAGATATTTTATGATGGATCTTATCATACTTATTTAGTACTTACTGTAAATATGGAGGTAATATATATTAGATTTTTTGTATATACTTGTTCAAATTTAAGATGTTTTAACTCAATCTAGAATAACCCTTTTTGGATACAGGCAACATATTCCAGTGTTCTGCTGATAGTGGCTTGTAGGTGTGTTCTAACGATGTAAACTTGAGAAAATGAAAAAAAAGGGAGATAAATTATGCCTGTGTTTCCGAAACGTACCTGAAAGATGCTTATGAAGGCCTCCATTACACATATACTCGAAGCAGAGCATTCTTGTCAGTTGTTCAACGACAACAACTTTCCCGTTAGGTTGCTTCATCATCATTGCCCCCCTTGATTCAGCACAGAAACCTAGAAGCTGTATTATGTTTTGGTGTTCAATATCCATAAGAAAAGAGGCCTCGTCCTGGAAGGATCGGTCATTATCACTCGCCAGAATTGTGTCATGAAACTTTTTGACAGCAATAACTGAACCGCAGGGAAGAATGCCCTTCACAGAATTGATGTTTTATCCATTCATTAATTACTGCTGCCAACATTTGAAGATTAATTAATTGGAGTGAAAAGATTTCGTCATACCTTGTAAACCACTCCGTACGCACCCTTTCCGATCCTTCGCTCATGGCAAAAATCATCTGTGATGGATCTCAAAAAGCCTAGAGGCAGAGATACTGGTTCTGCAGTTGGATCCTTGTTCTCCAACTCCATTATCTCACATTCAGTAGCTCTGCAGTCCGTCTCCTATTTACATGGAGCTTGCTTTATGTGGGAAATTATTTACTTGTGTCAAACATAGATTGTTATGGTATATTAATTATTACTGTTAAGAGTTGTTCCAACATGTAAATTACTTCATCCAATGTACAGCAGAACGAAGAACTGTAATGCGACTCGCAAATACGTATTCCTAGGATATATATGGTATGTGAAAAACTAACTTACACGATCGGACCAACTCAACTCATCATACCTGCTGTATGGCCAAGGCCCAGGGGGGTGATGGAGCCTCTATGGGAAAGACACGGGAGGCGGCAATGATGGAGCCTTCACGGCAATAGGCTGCTGGTGCTCAACAATTGCGACCAAAGGCCTGCAAACAAACAAGACGGAAAAGAATACCGACTTAGACCGAATTACTACATCACAAGGAAGAACAAACCCCCTCCCCTCCCCTTCCTTGGTAGTAATGTGTAGTGTCAGATCACCATGTGTCATCAACATTGACCACGTGTATTCTTGTATATCCAACTCTCTCAAGACCGTGGAAAAAACATCGTCACAAGGTGACCATTGAAATTCCGCAAAAATGTTCCAGTTGGCTGTTTTTTTTCGTAATTGTGTCGAGGCACATTTTTCATTAAGCAGAAGTAGAGTTTAATGATACAAAGATTGGATGGTAATTGGTGATTACCGAGCCATACGACCCCTGAGCTCACTCGGTTGTGATTACAAATAAACTACTTGGCGACAGCGCTGAGCTACGAGCACAACAGCAAACAACAAAGTAGGCCCTGAAGTCCAGCCCAGTGAAGTCCAGCTCCATGGCCACTGGAACCACACGGATTAGAGAATAGCGCTTGAAGGTCCTCATGGTTGGAGGCTGACAATGGAGCATTGAAGATGGCCTAGAATCTGTCGAAAGCCTTAGGGTCTGTCTTGCCGCCACGTTCGTGACCCCAAGCTTCTGCATCAGCACATTTTGTGCCTGGACAGTAGGATTGGAGGCCTTGGCTTTGGCAGCTAGCCTTCCACTCTGACACACCTAATACCACCATCGAAGGTGTCTTGGACCTTCTGAACTTTGTCTTCGTGCGGATCAGTGGGTTATGAAGTGGGATGCAGATCCACGCCTCCAATTCTTCAAGCAGGGACACATCGGCCAATGGAGGTGGACTATTGTTGCCCTGATGGACGGACGAGGAACCGTTGCTGGGCCTCAACAGCTGAAGCTGCATATAACCTCTGGGAAATGGGAGATGGGCGCCTTCCTCCGAGAACACCGCCCTGGACTGGATGACACCTCCCATGAGGCCAGGGCTCGCATCAATAAGAGGGCCTAGAAACCTATGAACCCCACTTCCCTAGGGGAGCGCCGTGGGTCCATGTCCAGCGATGCGCACAGCTGTGCCAAACCCAGCGACCTCCCTTCTGGAGTAGCAACCAGCCCTGCCTCAAGCAGCACTATATTGGGTCAAAAGCCTCCCCTTCGAACTCATGCGACGGAGGCCTAACACTACTACAGAAAAACATCTTTAGAGGTGGGTAAAATAGGTTTTCAGGGCTGGTCAGCCCAACCGCTGCAATGCCAGTGATTGTGAAGATAAGTGATTTTCAGAGGCAGTTTTAAAACTGCCTCTAAAAATCGATTTTCAAAGACGGTTGTCTTAAGTCAACCACTGCTGAAAATCAATTTTCAGAGGCAGTTATTTGTGCTGCAGCTATTTTTAAGGACGGTTGACTTAGTCAACCACCTGTCAAAATTGTTTTTCAGAAAATGAGTGATTTTCAACAGCGGTTTTATGATTTTCAGAGGCGGTTGACTTAAGAGAACCAACTCTGAAAATCACTCATTTTCAGAGACGGTTGACACAAGCAACTGTCCTTGAAAATAGTGTTTTTTAGAGGTGGTTCTCTTAACAGAACTTCCCCTAAAAGTGGATATATTTTTAGAGGCGGATTTCTTAATGGAACTGTCCCTAAAAATGGATTTTCAGCGACGGTCATGGAGCTACAGTGCTCCCCGACGACGTTAGAGGCAGCATGCTAGTTTAACTGCCTCTAATAGAAAAGGGAGGTGTTCCTAAAGATTTTTTTGTACTAGTGTAAGGCAATAGAAGTCAACTTTGCTCCCCATCGAATGCTTGACATGTACCTCCAATGTGTCAGGTGATGGGTCCCGCTGCTCAGCTATGAACCTAGGAAACCTGAAACACAGCCTGTCCACTGAGCGCCCAAACTTCCACAAGCCCCGTCATGTTTGGTTTTGGGACCATGTGGGTTGGGTTGGGTCCAACTTAGTTTTTTTTGGGTTGGGTTGAACCCATCTCGTGTTTGGTTTGAGGGTTGGGCCCATTCTAATTTTTTGTTTGGTTCAACGGGGGTTGGAGTGGATGGCATTTTACACACCGTTAGCATGGGGCCCACAATGTCAGCTTCTTCTACCTCCCGTGCCACAGCGAGGGTGGGGGAAGTAGGTGCCCAGGCGCGAACGGGAGTGCCGCAGAAGCAAACTGCCATGATTCATAGTATCAAATCGAAGGTGGCCGGCACGCGTCGTCGATGGCCCTGCCTGCCCGTGGAAGCAAACCGTCGTGACTCGCTGCTTTCTTGGGGGAAAATCTCGAGTGCTTTTCGACTCAGGCCTTGTTTAGATTGAAAGTTTTTTCAACCCGATGAATAGTACCACTTTCGTCTTATTTGACAAATATTGTCCAATCGTGGACCAACTAGGCTCAAAAGATTCATCTCGTGATTTCCAACTAAACTGTGTAATTAGTTATTTTTTTTACCTACATTTAATACTCCATGTAAGCGGCTAAAAATTGATGTGATGGAGAGAGAGTGAAAAAACTTGGAATTTTGAGGGTAACTAAACATGGCGTCAGAAAGGTTGTGGCCGGCGTGGGCGTCGGGGACGGGGCGGGGCCAGCGCCGACGCCGGGGATGGGGGCGGCCGGGCGGGTGCAGGGCCAGCGCAGACACCGTTGATGGGGGCGGGGCCGACGCCGGGGCCGGGTCCGGCCCGGCTGCCAGGGACGGGGCTAACATAGAGGCAGACGTGGACGTAGACGGGAGCTTGACGCCGGAGGAGACAAAGCGGACATCACAACTACGGCCATGACGCCTGGAGAGAAGACGGAGACCGATGCCGTTCATCTTGGTCGGCTCGGTTCCTTCATTTTGAGCGAATGAGTCCAATCCGCATCTTCTGGGAATATACCCATGTGGGTTTGATCCATATCTGCTGGACTCCAAACCAAACAGCAGGAAAACTGGCTCCAACCCACACCAAGCCTCTATCCAAACACCAATGTCAATGGATCCAGGGTTTCAGCCCCCGGGTGACGACACACCGCATCCACAGGTGATGACTGTGGCATGGGTGGCAAAACAGGCTGGTGCTGAGGTGCAGCAGCGCGGCACAACAATGGCGACGCAAAGTGACCTGAGGTGAGCGCCGATCCTGAGACAGCATCATCAGTAGATGCCGCAGCTGAAGTCAGCGTGCGTGTCAATGCAACAATGTGGCGGCCCCATCCCGAACAGGCAGCCGAGCGCCAGTAGTCATGAACGTGGTGCCCCTCCTATTTACAACATGGTGCAACATTGTTGACGGCAAGGTTCTGGGGTTTGCCCCGAATGGCTCGAATTTCGGGGAAATTCGTCCATCTCGGTTGGACCTGAGACAATATGAAATCGGTTAAAATTTTTTGGCCCAATCTGAATTTTTTACTCAGCCCAAGGCCCATAACAGTTTAAAGATATATCCCATTTGTTGAAAAGCACCGAACTCACTCTGGAAACCTAGACCTGTTCGTTTTCTCCTCTCTTTGGCGGCTGACGACTAGCAAGCGGCAGCGCGGCAGCAACAGCGGCGCCGTGATGGTGCCTGAAGGTGCCAGTGAGTCGCTCAGGATAGGTTAACCACACCGAGGCTGAGGAGATCCTGCAGAGTCAGCCGGTGATGGCTGGTATGTTTACCATTGACTCTCACCCAGCATTTGTGTTGTTTGATTCTGGAACATCGTATTCATTCCTGAGCATGGAGTTTACAGAAAGGCATAATATATCTATTATGGCTATCCCTATGGCTTATAGAATCAGCACTCCGGGTGCGCAGATGTTCATTAACACTCGGGCAGACACCGTCAGTTTAGTGCTAGCCACTCACACATACCGTCTCCGGTTCATGGTGTTGCTTGGGCATGGCATTGATGCAATCCTGTGCATGAACTGGTTGATGGTTTATGGGGTAGTTTGGATCTTAAGCGGAGAGTTGTTGAGTTAAAACTTCCTTCTTCTGAGGATAGAATGTCTCTCCTTATGCCCTCTGAGTCCGCTTCACTAGTCGCTGCTAATGTTGAAGCTTCTCCTGATCTTGCTTCTATTCCCGTGGTCTGTGAGTTTCCAGATGTCTTTCCTGATGATCAGTCTGAGTTGCCACCGGATAGAGATGTGGAGTTCACTATTGAGTTAGAGCCTGACAATGCTATTATTTCATGGCGTCCTTACCGCATGGCCCCAAAAGAGTTAGCAAAAATAAAGAAACAGTTAGAAGAATTATTGGACAAAGGATTCATCCGTCCCAGCTCTTCGCCATGGGGTTGTTCGACCATTTCTGTGAAGAAGAAGGATGGTACTCTTCAGATGTGTGTAGATTACCACCCTCTCAATGCGGTAATTATTAAGAACAAGTACCCCTTGCCTCACATTGATGCCCTGTTCGATCAGTTGGCTGGTGCAAGAGTGTTCTCCAAGATTGATCTTCGGTTGGGTTATCATCAGATAAAAATCCAACTGCAAGACATACCAAAGGCAGCTTTCTCTACTAGGTATGGCCTGTATGAATACCTAGTCATGTCTTTTGGTCTCACCAATGCTCCTGCATTCTTCATGTATCTCATGAATTCAGTCTTCATGCTGGAGCTGGACAAGTTTATGGTGGTGTTCATTGACGATATCTTGATATATTCTAGGAATGAAGAAGAGCATGCACAACATATTCACATCGTCCTGACCCGATTGCGAGAACACAAGCTGTACGCCAAGTTCAGCAAGTGTGAGTTTTGGATGGATCGAGTGCAGTTTTTGGGATATGTTCTAACCCCCGAAGGTGTATTTCTAGATCCTAGTAAGGTACAGGATGTGCTAAGTTGGAAATCCCTAGAATCAGTACATCAGATCTATCAGTTTCTTGGTCCTGCCAGTTACTATCGGCGCTTTATTCCTGATTTCTTCAAGATAGCTCACCCAATGACCAAGTTGCTTTAGAAGGATGCCAAGTTTGTGTGGAGTCTAGCCTGTGAAAAAGCTTTTTAAGCCCTGAAGAAGTTTCTTACCTCTGCTCCTGTTCTCGCTCAACCGGATATTGAGAAGCCATTTGATGTATATTGTGATACATCTAGGACTAGGCTTGGTTGTGTGCTTATGCAGGGTGGGTGTGTGATAGTGTGGCTTCACGCCAACTGAAAAAGCACGAGGTGAATTTCCGACGCATGATTTAGAGCTGGCTGCAGTGGTGCACGCTCTAAAAATTTAGAGACATTATCTGTTGGGAAACAAAGTGCATTTTTTTTATGGATCATAAGAGCCTCAGATATATTTTTACTCAACCCGAGTTAAATCTGAGGCAAAGGAGATGGCTTGAGTTGATTAAGGATTATAATTTGGAAGTCCATTACTATCCTGGAAAGGCCAATGTGGTGGCTGATGCATTGAGCTAGAAGTCGCATCAGTCTGATGAAGAGCCTTTGCCCCTCTCTCACTCTATTGTTTTATCACATATTGCTCTAGTCTCAGAGTTACTTGAGCAAATTATCACTGAGCAAAGGCAGGATGAATGGGAGATTCCCCATATCAAGAAGTTGATGGCCGAAGGGCATGGTCCACATTTCAACATTGATGAATAAGGTGTAGTTGTAACACCCAAATTTTAGGAGTAATAAATTTAAATAATTTAGAGAGAGGGAATTAAAATTTTAAAACTATTTGGTGATGCATTCATGCTGTTGCATTTATTTTATTTTGTGGTGTGGATATATTTGTTTTATTTGATTTGGTTTAGGAAAATTTGATTTGAAAATGTGTTTGGAAAATTAGAAAAAGAAAAGAAACAAAAGAAAAAAAAAGAAGAAACAACTTACCTTCTTACCTTCTTGGCCCGAAGGCCGTCGGACGGCCTGCTTACCTCCGCGCCTGCCCGCGTGGGCCGATCAGCGTCCCAGCCCAGCAGCCGAGCCAGCCCAAGTCTGCAGCCACGCGTTCATCAGGTCGCTGACCGCTGGACCCCACATGTCAGTCGTCTTCCTCCTCCCGTGTTCGAGCCGGACTCCGAACTGGAGTACCGCCGCCGCCTTTCTCGTGATTTCCCAGAGAGTCTTACTCGAACACGGCCAATAGAAGCCATAAATAGGACGCCTTGACCCTCTAGTTTCCGTTTTTCATCTAAACCGCGAGTTCCACCACGTGAAATCGAGTTCTAGGGCTTCAAGTTGGTAGAGGCGGGCGGACGGTCGGCTAGGGGGTTCTAGGGTGGATTCAAGGCCGATTTCTTCGCTTGGGTGAGTTTGTCATCTTCTCCTCTCCCTCCCAATGCTCTTCTTTTGAGTTTTTGTGCTTTGAATCGCGGGTTTGGAGCTCACCGTGGGCAACAATGGCGCCGCCATTCATCCCCGAGCCGTGTTCTCTCCTCAGGTCGTCGTAGTGCTCCTAAACCGCCTAGATGAGTTCGGGTTTACCTCCTCTTTCGATTGGTGTTGGTTGCGGGTTGATTGGTGGTCGGGAACGGGAAAACCGAGTTTTTCCAGCGAGCTCGGGTGACCGGCCATGGTAGCCGCCGGCCGGAACCGAGGAAGAAGGGTCGGGTTCTTCACTGTAGACTCGATGATGAACACGAGCCGTCCAAATCGAGATCAACGGCCTAGATTAGAACTTACCCCTTCGCGGGTAAATTTGTTAAAGAGACCCTCAGCTTTTTAGTTATCAACCCGCGATCCTTAGCGTATTGTCTGAAATACGTTTTTGTGTTTGGAAAGCGTATTCTCTCCCGGTTAAGTCAAAACTATGTTTTCCGATATTTACAGTTTTGCCACTAGGACTGTTTTGGTCATAAAATCTTCGTTTTAACTCCGATTTGATCCGTTCAAGTTGCGTTAGGTTCGTATTTGCGAGCTCTACATGTTAGTGTAGTTGTACAGTCAGTTTTGATAATTTATTTTTTTGAGGTTATAATTAAGTATTTATTTATCTATAGGAAATCTTAGAAAATACATAACTTTCACGTTTTAATTCCGAATTTGGTGATCTTTGCGTCTGTGTGATCGTAGAAATGTGTAGAAGAGTTTTATAAGCTTTTATACTGTTTTGCTACTGTTGGTGTACTGTTCTAATTATATCTCTTTGTTTGCTTCGTGTATGTTTGATTGGATGCATGTATGTTGTTGATTGATGATCGAATATAGAAGGTGAGCAGTATCTGGACGATTCGGAGTATTACTTTGAACCAAGTCAGCAGTATCACTTGGAAAGCTTTGATCAAGGCAAGTATAACACATGACTATCCTTGTTACCTATACATCGAATTGTCATACATATGCATGTGCTTACCTTGACAACCTTAGAGATTATAACTTAGTGATTGTTATCTTGATTCCTTGTCAACCTTGGGAATGCATATGGGTAGCTATTGCTAGTGCTTAAACTAAGAACAATGATCTTGTAATTTGATTAATGGATTAAGCAATCAACTATTAAGATGATTTTATTACTGTTAAAAGGGGGCTAGAGCATGTGTATTATTTTGATGCTCTGGTTTCTCTCCATAAGGACTTATCTGTAAGTGATAACCGGGACATACAGTACAGCTGTGAGGGCTATATGGCTCTGGCTTTAGTTGTTCAAGAGACCTTTTCTAGCTTGTTAGAGGTTACCTTAAATGGCGTAAGAAAGGCTTGCCACGTTGGGTGTAGTGCGAGCCCCTGGCCTAGTGTGTATAGGCTGCGGTTGTTGTGCCACAGGGAAGGGGGATTCTACATCTGCCTGCCGAGTGAATCTAATGGCCCTAACTTGTTAGACGAACTTTTGAGTGGCTTTATATGGTTCTCGGGTGTTTGGGCTTGATCTCCCCACTCATTTGGAAATCATGACTTACAGTGAAAGTGTACACCTCTGCGCAGAGTTAAAAACTGGTATACTAGCCGTGCTCACGGATACGAGCGGCCTTGGGGATTCTTATGGAATAGTTGATCATAACTGTTATATCATGCTTAATTATTGTTGATTATTATTTGCTCATGTTAATGCTATTCATTATCCTTATTACAATTGATCATTGGTTCTTTAATGGGAAGTGGTTTATCTTGATGCTACTCAATTGCTAATATATGATTAAAAGCTAAACGCAGTTAAACAGTGTCTAGCCTTTTTGAGCCTCATGAACCCTGTGTTATATTTGTGGAGTTCGACATGGACTCACCCTTGCTATTTCCACCATAACAGATGAAGATATAGAGGAAGATTATCGGAATGAGTACTAGTCTTGGTGTCAACCAGTCAACCGTGTCCCTGTGTGGAGTTTCCGCTGAAGAACTACTATTAGTTATTATTATCTATCGTTCAAGACTATGTCTTAAATATTTATTCGTTATGTAATAAGCACTGTGATGGTACTTTGTAATTTGTCAACTTATGTGTGCGACTGTTTCCTGGGGCGCACATGAGTCTTTTATGCATCCTATTTTTGTCCTTAAAAATGGGTGTGACAGATTGGTATCAGAGCCGTGTTGACTGTAGGACGCGAGCCTAGTTAGAATGGTCGTTAATAGCATCCATACTTTACTTAATTCATGCTTCCTCTTTTCACCTTGTTAATTACTAAAGTTTTATGCTTCCTCTACTTTATTCTATTGCGAAAATACATTGATTCTATCTAATCTATGTCTAAATCTTGTAGATGTCTCCTTATCCCCGTCTGTCAGCTGCACAGTACGTTGCCCATTTTAAACCTCAGGAGCCATATGAAGATGGTGATCAAGAGCTATCTGATGCTGAATCAAGAGTTGGTGATACACCAATGGAGAATGTAGTTATGGGGTGGACTACGAAGTTTCATATCATGGTTCCTAAAGCTGATGCTTTCTTCCATGACATGTTGACAAGAACCTTAGACAACTACTACTACGACTGGGAAGCTACGTTGGAGTATCGTAGTGCAGAGTATAGTCATCCATGGATGGATTCCTATTGGGAAACGGAGTTATGGGTCAAGAAAAGGGATCCTACCACTAAGGAGTCTAAGGTGGAGTCAAAGTTCATTACCAGAGTGAGCCGGGCAACCGTGGAGATAAGCATGGAGGATGTCGCTTTCAATGCATTTGTTTACTACCATGGTCTACGCTCGGACAAGACGTTAAAGGGTGCACTTCGGCATTTTCCTTGTTTCTTACATGACAAGGGTATTTGGACCGTGCCGCCTGCAGATGATTCCTCCTTGACTTTACAAGCTACGGTGGGATTAGCTCGTGAATTGGCTCTCCATGAGGTGGATTTGAAGGATGAGTTGCTGAAGGAAAAAGAACTTAAGGAGCAAGCTTATAAGGAGATTGACCAATTAAGGGCGGAGTTAGGTCATCCCAAGATTTATGAGAAGCTTAATTAGGCAATAGGAAAAATCCCTATGTAATAGGAACGATAGTAGTTGCGAGTTAATTTTAAGTTTGGTTTGTTTTAAGAATCAGTTTGGGGTGTGAACAATTGTGTGATTGATGAATTGTTATTATGATAATGTGTGATTTGGATCTTTGTAATGTGTGCTGGAGTTTTGTAGACATGCCTACAAGTTCCATGGTTAAGAATATTAAGTTTGATCAAAATATATTAGTTGAATATGGGGTTAACTTAGTTCTGTCCTTTGCTGATTTTTGGATCAGTCTGGGATGTTTTAGAAATAACTTAAAATCCGTTCATGAGAAATTTAAGAAATTTTACTGGGAATAATTAGACTTCTATATCTTTCCAACCCCACAAGAATCACTTTAATATCTATTATAAGTTAAGAGATATACCTGTTCCAAGTTGGAGTTACTGCACAGTCTGGAATTCAGAAACAGTTTTGGTTAAGTTTAGTTTTTGGCCAATTTATTGACAGAATCAGAAAAAGTGTTGTGAATAAAAGTTGTAGATAATTTTGTAAGCTTTCCAATCATGTAAAGATCATCTGAATTGGACGTCTGTAGCTCGAGATATTACAGTTTTACTGAGTTGCTGAAATTGGAGTTCGCCCAGAAAAATCAGATTTTGCTTATCTATTGAATACATCATCTCGGATCGTACTGAATTTCAATTTCTGTGTTTTTGGAAACAGATGTCAGGTAGAGGACGTGGCAGAGGTCGTGGAGGTGCTAACCTACCCATTACTATGGAGGAACTCATGCAAACTCAGAACCAGATGATGCAGATGTTTATGCAGCACATGCAGAACAATCCCCCTGCAGGAGGACCACCGCCTGTGCAAGTGAGGGATAAGCATGGAGAATTTTTGAAGGGACGCCCTCCAGTGTTTTCTCATGCTGCTGATCCTTTAGAGGCAGATGATTGGGTGAGGGCAGTGGAGAAACAGCTGAATATAGCCCAATGTAATGATATGGAGAAGGTGTTATATGCATCTGGTCAGTTACAGGGGACAGCTCAGACTTGGTGGGAGTCGTATCAAGCTGCACGCCCTGACAATGCTCCTCCTATCACTTGGAATGAGTTTGTTAGAGATTTTCGAGCTCGTCATATTCCTGAAGGTATAATTGAGCTGAAGCAGGAAGAATTCAGAAACCTTAGGATGGGACAGATGAGCGTTAGTGAATATCATGACAGGTTCACCCAGTTGGCTCGCTATGCTCCTAATGAAGTGAGGGAAGATGCAGACAGGCAGCGTCTTTTCTTGAAGGGAATTTATTATGATCTTCGCTTGCAGTTGAAGGGGAACAACTATGCTAGTTTTCAAGAGCTGGTAAATAAAGCTATTGTGCTTGATAATGAGCGCAGAGAGATGGATAGGAAGAGGAAAATAAAGGTACAAGGCTCAGGAAGCAACAACCGTCAGCGCACTAATTCTCAGCATGGTTTTCATCAGAAGTTTTAGGGACCGGTTAGTCAATGGAATCGCAATCCGAATCAGAGGTGGTCCCAGAATTGGCAAAGTAATCAGTCACAACAGCGTTCATCATATCCACAACGTCAACAGTATCAGCAGACTGGGCAACAGACTCCTCGCACTGGGAATTCCAATGTTACCCCCATGAAGAATAGTGCTCCCAGCACGCCTACTAGATATTTTGTCTGTGGTAAAGAGGGGCATATGTCTTACCATTATCCTGAGAAGCAGAACCAGCAGACTCCTCAGAGCCAGAAGAGCAACCAGAGGCAATCTAGTACTGGAAGGGTGAATCACGTGTCTTCTGATACAGCTCATGATGCACCAGAAGTTATGATTGCAGTGCAGAAGCAACCAACCGCTGTGGTGAATCAGCTTGAAGATACTATTAAGGAGAATTCAGTGATTGAGGAATTTCCGGATGTCTTCCCTGATGAATTGCCAGTTGAAGATTCGTGCTTCTGATATTCCAAAGACAGCTTTTACTACGAGAAATATTGGTGGGTTGGATTAAAGCGAGATGTGGCTGAGTATGTGGCATTGTGTGACACTTGTCAGAGGGTGAAAGCAGAGCATCAGAGACCTGCTGGATTGTTGCAACCAATGAAGATTCCTGAATGGAAGTGGGAAGAAGTTGGTATGGACTTTATAGTGGGGTTACCTCGTACTCAGAAAGGTTATGACTCTATTTGGGTGATAGTAGATCGATTAACCAAAGTTGCTCATTTTATACCAGTTAAGACTACTTACCGTGGACCAAAATTGGCAGAGTTGTATATGGAGAGGATAGTATGTTTGCATGGAGTTCCAAAGAAGATTGTATCTGATCGAGGATCGCAGTTTACGTCGCATTTTTGGAAAGCTGTGCATGAATCATTGGGAACAAAATTGAATTTTAGTATAGCATATCATCCATAGACAGATGGACAGACTGAAAGGACCAACCAGGTATTAGAGGATATGTTGAGAGCTTGTGCATTGCAATATGGAACTAGTTGGGATAAGAGTTTGCCTTATGCAGAATTTTCTTACAATAACAGTTATCAACAGAGTCTTAAGATGGCACCGTTTGAAGCTTTGTATGGACGTAAGTGTAGAACTCCATTGTTTTGGGATCAGACAGGTGAATCTCAAGTGTTTGGTACAGATGTTCTTAGAAACGCAGAAGATCAAGTGCGAGTGATTCGTGAGAATTTGAGAGTAGCACAGTCTCGTCAGAAGAGTTATGCTGACAATAGAAGAAGAGATTTAGTTTTTGAAGTAGGTGACTATGTTTATTTGAAGGTGTCACCTATGAAAAGTGTGAAGAGGTTTAACATGAAAGGTAAACTAGCACCAAGGTATGTTGGACCATTTAAAGTTATTGCTAGACGTGGGGAAGTTGCTTATCAATTAGAGTTGCCTGAGAATTTATCTGGAGTACATGATGTGTTCCATGTTTCACAACTTAAGAAGTGCTTATGGGTGCCTGAGGAGCAGATACCTTTAGAAGAGTTGACTGTTAAAGAGGATCTTACATATGAAGAGTTTCCAATCAAGGTTTTAGAGACTGCTGAGAGAGTTACTCGAAGTCGGATTACTAAAATGTGCAAAGTGCAGTGGAATCGATATTCAGAGGCAGAGGCAACTTGGGAAAGAGAGGATGAATTGAGAAAATCATATCCGCAGTTGTTTGAGTAAGCAGTTCAATCTCGAGGACGAGATTCTTTTAAGGGGGGTAGAATTTGTAACACCCAAATTTTAGGAGTAATAAATTTTAAATAATTTAGAGAGAGGGAATTAAAATTTTAAAACTATTTGGTGATGCATTCATGCTGTTGCATTTATTTTATTTTGTGGTGTGGATATATTTGTTTTATTTGATTTGGTTTAGGAAAATTTGATTTGAAAATGTGTTTGGAAAATTAGAAAAAGAAAAGAAACAAAAGAAAAAAAAGAAGAAACAACTTACCTTCTTACCTTCTTGGCCCGAAGGCCGTCGGACGGCCTGCTTACCTCCGCGCCTGCCCGCGTGGGCCGATCAGCGTCCCGGCCCAGCAGCCGAGCCAGCCCAAGTCTGCAGCCACGCGTTCATCAGGTCGCTGACCGCTGGACCCCACATGTCAGTCGTCTTCCTCCTCCCGTGTTCGAGCCGGACTCCGAACTGGAGTATCGCCGCCGCCTTTCTCGTGATTTCCCGGAGAGTCTTACTCGAACACGGCCAATAGAAGCCATAAATAGGATGCCTTGACCCTCTAGTTTCCGTTTTTCATCTAAACCGCGAGTTCCACCACGTGAAATCGAGTTCTAGGGCTTCAAGTTGGTAGAGGCGGGCGGACGGTCGGCTAGGGGGTTCTAGGGTGGATTCAAGGCCGATTTCTTCGCTTGGGTGAGTTTGTCATCTTCTCCTCTCCCTCCCAATGCTCTTCTTTTGAGTTTTTGTGCTTTGAATCGCGGGTTTGGAGCTCACCGTGGGCAACAATGGCGCCGCCATTCATCCCTGAGCCGTGTTCTCTCCTCGGGTCGTCGTAGTGCTCCTAAACCGCCTAGATGAGTTCGGGTTTACCTCCTCTTTCGATTGGTGTTGGTTGCGGGTTGATTGGTGGTCGGGAACGGGAAAACCGAGTTTTTCCGGCGAGCTCGGGTGACCGGCCATGGTAGCCGCCGGCCGGAACCGAGGAAGAAGGGTCGGGTTCTTCACTGTAGACTCGATGATGAACACGAGCCGTCCAAATCGAGATCAACGGCCTAGATTAGAACTTACCCCTTCGCGGGTAAATTTGTTAAAGAGACCCTCAGCTTTTTAGTTATCAACCCGCGATCCTTAGCGTATTGTCTGAAATACGTTTTTGTGTTTGGAAAGCGTATTCTCTCCCGGTTAAGTCAAAACTACGTTTTCCGATATTTACAGTTTTGCCACTAGGACTGTTTTGGTCATAAAATCTTCGTTTTAACTCCGATTTGATCCGTTCAAGTTGCGTTAGGTTCGTATTTGCGAGCTCTACATGTTAGTGTAGTTGTACAGTCAGTTTTGATAATTTATTTTTTTGAGGTTATAATTAAGTATTTATTTATCTATAGGAAATCTTAGAAAATACATAACTTTCACGTTTTAACTCCGAATTTGGTGATCTTTGCGTCTGTGTGATCGTAGAAATGTGTAGAAGAGTTTTATAAGCTTTTATTACTGTTTTGCTACTGTTGGTGTACTGTTCTAATTATATCTCTTTGTTTGCTTCGTGTATGTTTGATTGGATGCATGTATGTTGTTGATTGATGATCGAATATAGAAGGTGAGCAGTATCTGGACGATTCGGAGTATTACTTTGAACCAAGTCAGTAGTATCACTTGGAAAACTTTGATCAAGGCAAGTATAACACATGACTATCCTTGTTACCTATACATCGAATTGTCATACATATGCATGTGCTTACCTTGACAACCTTAGAGATTATAACTTAGTGATTGTTATCTTGATTCCTTGTCAACCTTGGGAATGCATATGGGTAGCTATTGCTAGTGCTTAAACTAAGAACAATGATCTTGTAATTTGATTAATGGATTAAGCAATCAACTATTAAGATGATTTTATTACTGTTAAAAGGGGGCTAGAGCATGTGTATTATTTTGATGCTCTGGTTTCTCTCCATAAGGACTTATCTGTAAGTGATAACCGGGACATACAGTACAGCTGTGAGGGCTATATGGCTCTGGCTTTAGTTGTTCAAGAGACCTTTTCTAGCTTGTTAGAGGTTACCTTAAATGGCGTAAGAAAGGCTTGCCACGTTGGGTGTAGTGCGAGCCCCTGGCCTAGTGTGTATAGGCTGCGGTTGTTGTGCCACAGGGAAGGGGGGTTCTACATCTGCCTGCCGAGTGAATCTAATGGCCCTAACTTGTTAGACGAACTTTTGAGTGGCTTTATATGGTTCTCGGGTGTTTGGGCTTGATCTCCCCACTCATTTGGAAATCATGACTTACAGTGAAAGTGTACACCTCTGCGCAGAGTTAAAAACTGGTATACTAGCCGTGCTCACGGATACGAGCGGCCTTGGGGATTCTTATGGAATAGTTGATCATAACTGTTATATCATGCTTAATTATTGTTGATTATTATTTGCTCATGTTAATGCTATTCATTATCCTTATTACAATTGATCATTGGTTCTTTAATGGGAAGTGGTTTATCTTGATGCTACTCAATTGCTAATATATGATTAAAAGCTAAACGCAGTTAAACAGTGTCTAGCCTTTTTGAGCCTCATGAACCCTGTGTTATATTTGTGGAGTTCGACATGGACTCACCCTTGCTATTTCCACCATAACAGATGAAGATATAGAGGAAGATTATCGGAATGAGTACTAGTCTTGGTGTCAACCAGTCAACCGTGTCCCTGTGTGGAGTTTCCGCTGAAGAACTACTATTAGTTATTATTATCTATCGTTCAAGACTATGTCTTAAATATTTATTCGTTATGTAATAAGCACTGTGATGGTACTTTGTAATTTGTCAACTTATGTGTGCGACTGTTTCCTGGGGCGCACATGAGTCTTTTATGCATCCTATTTTTGTCCTTAAAAATGGGTGTGACAGTAGTGAAGTATAAGAACCAGTTGGTGGTCCCCAAAAGTGATGAGCTTAGAAGAAAAATTTTGGATGAAGCTCATAGCTCTAAGCTATCCATTCACCCAGGAAGCAACAAGATGTACCATGATTTGCGCCATGTGTATTGGTGACCAAATATGAAGCAGGACATCACCAAGTATATTGCAGAATGTGACATTTGTGGAAGAGTTAAGGCAGACCATCTGCGTACACCGGGTTTTCTGGAGCCTTTGCCTATTCTGGTCTAGAAATGGAAGGATATTACCATGGATTTTATAATGGGTTTGCCCCGCACAACCAAAGGGTATGATTCTATTTGGGTCATTGTGGATCGTCTCACAAAGTCTGCCCATTTTCTCCCAGTGGATGCAAGATATACAGCCAAGCAGTATGCAAAGCTATATTTTGATCGCATTGTAACCCTCCATGGAGTTCCTCTTACTATTGTTTCTGATCGTGGGTCAGTTTTCATGTTGCATTTTTGGACACAACTCCAGAAATGCCTTGGTACTAGCCTTCTCAGGAGTTCAGCTTATCATCCGTAGACTGACGGTCAGACAGAAAGGGTAAATCAAGTGCTTGAGGATATGTTGAGAGCTTGTGTCATCTCTTTTCCTAAAAAGTGGGATGAATGCTTAAAATTGGCTGAGTTTTCTTACAGTAATAGCTATCAAGAAAGCATTCAGATGGCACCATTTGAGGCTTTATATGGCAGAAAATGTAGGACACCACTCAACTAGGTTGAAGTAGGAGACCGTGGTTACTTCAGGCCTGACTTTATCTTAGAAGCAAGAGAGAAAGTTGGAATTATTTAGAGTCATTTGAAGGTAGCTCAAAACAATCAGAAAACCTATGCAGACAAGAGAAGGAGGCCCTTGCAATTTGAAGTTGGTGACTATGTATATCTTAAAGTGTCTCCCTTGAAAGGTGTGCATCGCTTTGGTGTCCATGGAAAATTGGCTCCTCACTATGTTGGAACTTACCAGATTTTGGCCCGGTGTGGTTCTGTTGCTTATCGCATCCAGCACCCAGATATATTGTCAGCCGTCCACAATGTTTTCCTTGTTTCTCAGTTGAAAAAGTGTTTATAAGTTCCTGATGAGGCAATAGAAATTGAAGGACTTCCTCTCCAAACTGATCTTTCTTACGTGGAGCATCCCGTAAAAATCTTGGATGAAAAAGAGAGAGTGACTAGAAACAATGTGGTGAAATTTTACAAAGTCCAATGGCAAAATCATTCGAAGGATGAGGTGACTTGGGAACTCGAGAGCTATATATTGGAGCACTATCCTCATCTCCTTCCTAGCTCCTCAAGGTAATTATTTCAATTGAAATTTATTTCTTACCTTTTCCCACACTAGGCACATGAAATCTCAGGTCGAGATTTTGTTTAAGGGGTAGAGCTGTAACATCCCGGTGTTACTGCGCAAAACAACTTGCTAAAACATGACATGAGCATCTTACTATGTGGCATTGCATGTGATTAGTGTGAATATAAATATTAGGTAATATAAGAGGACTCACGCAAAGGATACATGAAAGGGATTCAATTGTTATTGTTATATCACTTGCGGTTGTAAATAGATTTTTATCGAACAAAAATACTATAGAACTTATATGAAGCACCTAAATAAACCTTGAAGTGCTAAGTGTGTACTACTCCGTCCCAGAAAGAGTGACGTTTTTGACTTTTAGACATCGTGTTTGACCGTTTGTTTTATTCAAAAAATTTATGCAAATTATAAAATAAATAAATCATTATTAAAGTATATCTAATGATAAAATAAGTCATAACAAAATAAATGATATTTATAAATTTTTTTTAAATAAGACGGATGGTCAAATAAGATGTCTGAAATTCTAAAACGACACTCTTTTTGGGACGGAGGGAGTAGATGTTAATGCAACTCTTGTTTTCAAGAAATAAAACCGCTAGCTAACATTTCCAATAGCCTAGAAATGCAACTTGACATCAAATCCAGCTTAAAAGACTTAGAATATTTTCAAGATGGTTGACAGCTTGACATTGCCATGTTGGGAAAATAGTTTGGGAAATGGGGTTAAGTAGTGATGTCGTGTTTTAGTTTCTCTCGCTAGCCCTAAGTACCCTCTCTGGTATAGTATAGATGGGCGAGCTCGAATCACGCTAGAATAGTTGTTAAGCGTGCTTTAAAAGTCATGCATGGGAGTAGCTTCGGGTTGTCTAGCTCTCGGTGCGTGGTCACCGTGTCCTAGGCGCGTCGTGGTTCGCCCGGCTGGGCCACGCACTGGGGGAGTGGGTCGGCCAGGGCCGTCCTCTGCCTGGCTGCTGCTGGCTGCTGCCGTGTGGGCCCCTGTAGCTCGCTGCGTCATCTCACCACTGCCCTACCATGCCGCCTACTGCCAGCCAGCTGCTGGCCACTATGCCCGGCGACCGCTCGGCTTCGCTGCCCCGTTGCTCTGCTGGCCCTGCATGTGCTGCTACTGATTGCATTCGCGCGCGTGTGGTCCTGGCTGGCCACCGGCCACTGCGACGCCTTCCCCTCGCATCGCGTCTGAGCCCTGGCCCCTGCGTCGCTGCTGGCCGGTCGGTTGCTGCTCGCACACGCCACGCGACTCCACCGCTACGCGCGCACATCTTGGCGTGGCTCCAGCATGCGCCGCCCCGACCACGTCGACCTCATTCCGCCCAGCGGAGGTGACCTGAGCGCTGACTTAGTTTCCCCCCTCTCCTCTGTCTGCCATGGCCGATGGGGCCGCCTCTTGTACTCCGGCAGAGAGGGACCGCCAGAGCCTAATTTCCCCACGCCTAGGTCATCGCAATGGAGTTAGCCACTCGGCCAACCTCACCCCACCTCGAGCTTGGCCCCACCGAGCCCCAATTTGGAGTTTTCCTCCTACTGCGCTGTTAAGGCCAAGGCCGCCATTAACGCGAGTAGCTCTCCACCTGACCACCATGCGTCGAATCGAGTGCACCTCTAGGCTCACCTCCAACCCCTTAACGCAGTCAGGCTTGCTCAGGACATCTCTGGCCAAGCCATCACCAGGGCCACGTTCGGGGTGAGTCACTATTGCTCGCACGCTGACTCTACCGTCCTTTCGGTGTTGACTCACCGGAACGCCACCGCCACCATTGCAGATTGCCGTCATCGCAGGGGAACCATTCCAGTGCGCCTCCGACTTTCCAACCGCCACCCCTACGCGCTTGGGGATCCGCAGGTGAGCGTCAGCTCCTTGGATACGCAATAGGGATCTCTTGTTGGCCGGCTAGTCGACTAGTGCCACTGCTTGCCGCGCCGGCGAGCAGGGAGGCATCGCGGACCTCCCTGTTGTGAAGGCGAGTAATTAAGATGGCCTATTTGCATAACGTTGACTGTAGGAATAGCGCGCGTGGTCATCGCGGAATTGTGGGTTAGTGCGGGGGCCTTTTTGCGTGTACGCCAGCGCACAAGCGGGTTTCCCCCTCCCCCCGCATGGGCCGTCTTGCACGTCGCGTGGGCTGCGGGAGCGCAAGCGCTGCGCGCGATTTGGGCCACGCCTACATGTTTGTGGGCCGCGCCGAGGAAATAGGTTTTTCCTTTTCTAGCAAATTAAGTAATGGTTTTATAATTTACTTTCTGAGCTAAACTTTGATACTTGATATCGATTCATGTAGCTGTCCAAAAATTATGAAACCACTTTAGTTAAGTTCCTAAATTCATGATCGACCTGACTGTATAATTAGTTTATATGTTTCTGTGATGATGCCGAGATATATTAAATCATTTAGAAAGGCTCAATATATTACTAGGATTATATTTGTAGGAATTTTTTGTGGCAAATTGGTTGTAGCATTAATCATGACAATTTCACAGTAGCCTTGTGGTTTCATCATGTGCTTACTGTAAATTTCGTAGCATTAGATTAGACTGTTTCATATGGGAGCTAAATAGCCATTAAAACGAATATAAATGAAAGCATAATATCGATTGGTAAAATGGAGCACTTGTAAGATGAGTTTGATATCTTGCTTGATGAAGATGATAGATAGCTTGTTACCTTAGTCATTAGAGCTAGCTCTGTAGCTTAGCATATGTGTTGCATTTTAAAAGTTGTTGTTGCCTAAATACTAAATGTTGCATCATTATCGCATGCATATAGAGAACGACCTGGTGGAGTTCGTGACCATCGATGATCCGGAGTATGAGGAGATCGTCGAAGAGTACGAGGAGAAAATTCTCGTGCCAGAGGAATTCTAGGAGCCACTCGTGACTGACACCACTGACACTGCACCTACCCAAGGCAAGCCTCGGTGCATAACCCGTATTTTTTATAGTCTTTACCTATATATATGTGGTGCATTTACATTGCAGGAATTTTATGTACCCATATGCATATATATATCTACCTATGAGTCCTACTAGTGCAGGTTCGAGTAGTGCTTTGCTTAGGTTTATCGGTAACGTGGGTAACCTATCGTTACTTACAACAGGTGATTATTATTATCATGAATCTCATAATAAAAATGGGGGGAAAGGAAAATGGTGACCGGACAGGGATATGGTTTGGGTATTGGTGAGTGTAACAGGTTGTGTCCCGCAGCCACGGGGCATAGCTTGGTTGCACTGTTTTCACTGTCTGTGTCGATTAAGGACCGTCCGTTGCATGAATCCTGGTCAAGTCTCAGACTCTTTATCCCGAGCACATACTTGCTTATGGGAGTGGAAAGGCTTGTTACTCTCTTGTCGTGGGTTCCGGCTCTTTCTAGACCGACTGATTTGAGACGGGGATAGGTGGAGGTCTAAGCACCACATTGAGGCCAGACCTCAAGTGTGGGGGCTTGGAGTCTAAGTTTGGATAGGGACCTCGAACCCTTGACAATAGTGGAATGGGTTGGTCTCATTTGTGCCTGAGGTACAAGCGAGGCGCGTATTTTTTGGGGTACACAGCTGGGCACATTGATTCGCGAATCGCCGTTTCTACGTGACGGTACGGCTCGACTACGATCTGGCACCGTAGTAAGAACTGACATATGAAAGATGGGAAAATAGCTCTGATTGCTCACCCTTGCTTGAAAATAGAACAAATGCTTACATAGAAGGTTGAATAATGAATTAAACATGGCTGCTAATAATCTAAGGAAATAAGGATACACTCTTAGCATTGCTTTCCACAAACAAGAAACCCACAAGCCATAAAGCCTATCATATTCCTTGAGAGTCGGGAAATATATCCCCTAGTTGGGTAAGTCTTGCGAGTACATTGTGTACTCAGGGTTTATTTTACCCTTGTTGCAGGTGCACCTTGAGCAATTAGACCTTGTGTGGAGGATTCTTCTAGTGGGCATAAACTGATCCTTGTACCTTACCGCTAGATGTTTACTTCATTCCGCTGTTTTATTTATCACATTCTGAACTCTGGTATTGTAATAATAAATTCCTAAGACGCTTTGTTGTATGAAATGGACTACGTATTATAACCTTGTACTCATTATTGGATCCTGGATGTAAAATATGGATTGTTCGAGTTCTCCCGTTGGGTGTGCTCGACGGAACTGCTCGATTTAGTTCCCTTTCGGGGTACTTAGTGTCTAGTGGAAGACATGCCTCCGAAAGCATGCTGAATCGGGCGGTTCTGCCACAGCGAGGAGCGCCATGGCCGCCAGGGTGGGGGAAGCTCGGTCACCGGGGTGAGAGAGGCCGCCACCGGGGGTGGGCAGGGCGCCGCGCCGGTGTGGAGGAGAGGCGGGGGCGAGTCATCCGAGCAGCGTGGGCAGCGGATCTGAAACAGGCAGTTTGGATGCGAGCACGGAAAACGGAGCTGGCGCTGCGGTGTGCGAATTCGAGTGGACAGGGCGGAGCAACCACGAGGGTCCGGATGAACGCAGGCATCCGGACATCCGGGCACTAGTGCAACCCTTCGTGAATACATCGCACAGAAACCCTATCTAGCGCCCGATGCTTCGTTCTCGGCCTCCAGCAGCGTCGTCTCTACTCCTCCCCACCTGTGCCAGCGTGGTTGCCGCTGCTCCGCCACAACAAGAGCCGGGGTCGCTTCCCGACGCCCACCGCCGCCATGCCATGGTGGCTCCTCGATGCTCACTCCTGTGGCATGGTGGCTCCTTGGTGCCCACCCCGCGCCGTCACCGGCTCTGCCACACTGTCGCTGCCCCCTGCCGCCACCCCCGTGCCATGGACGCCTTCCCCGATGCCTGTGCATTCCATGCCGGGGCTGTTCGCACCCTCTCCATGCCTAGTGCCATGTTTGATTTGTTTGGGGAAATTTTGTTCAATTTTGTTTAAATGTCATTCAAATTTGGAGTAGATACCGGTCCAAATTTTCCGAATTTCGTCCAATTCGGTGAGCTCCCAATTTTTTCTACAAAAGAATCCCAGAACCTGCTAGGTCAGGTCAGATGGTGTCGGCAAACGTCAGCTAGGACAGGTCAGCTAGGAGACATACGGCATGCTTGGATGTGTGACCAGGTTTGCCTAGCCTTGCTTAGCTAGGCAAGGCTAGCCTTGCCCAGCAAGGAGAGCCAATTTGGCTCTCCCAGCGTAGCAAGGAAAAAATTGCTTGCACGGAGATAACGGGGCGAGGAAAGCAAACAACCCATTCTGTTCGGTTTCTCGCTGAGCGAGGGGAGGCCAGGTCCTTCCGGAGAACCAAACAGCCCTACAAACGTGTTAGACTTGTTGCTTGGCCTTAGTTTCTCAAAATCACTCCTTTTCTTTTGATTTCTTGGGATACCGTACCTTTGAGCTGAAACATTTTTGTTTGATTCCTATGCATAATATGTGCTAAGACCACATGTGAACATATGCAGTTTTGCCCTTCCACTGAATTCCCAAGAGTACACTCAATTCCGATCCCTCTATTGACTTCTATTGGGGCCCTCGCGCCGATGTGCTTGTGCGAGGTACGGGTACCAGCTAGAGCTAGATCTCATGCGTGCAGCGTACTGTACCGGAGAGAAGTCGGTGCGAAAATCTCCTAATAATAATTAATTAATGCATATATAGATAGGTCGATGTGGTGATGCTGCTCTTGCCGATTAATTTAATTAATATACGTATAAAGGAGGAAACTACGTACTCCTATCCTATCTACAAGACTACAAGTATCTATATGCATGCTTAATTAGACGTACTCACCGACAAGAGAAGCAAGCAGGATCGACTCTGATTTGCCCAAATTGTTTCCAGAACACACGATCGACCGTCCTAACTCCGATCCAGCACTAACACACGAAGGGCGCGCGACGAGAGCCGAGAGAGTGCTGGCGCGGACTCCCGGGGATGGCTCGATGCACCGTGTGGAGGGCGAGAGCGAGGTGGTCGACGAGAGCTGCCGAGCATCGCAGAGCATGCGGATGGCAAGCAAGCAGGCACATTATATTATATACTTATATTATATGCAATGGTTCACGACGTCAACGACAAACGTGTTACGGCCGTGGACAACCACTTATTGATGTCGACCATTGAATTAGCAAGCAAGCAATCAGGCACACTGTGCATCGCAGGACGGTCGCCATTGGTGTGTTTAGTTTCGCGAAAAGGTGTAAAAAAAGTACTATAGCACGTTTTAGCTTTATTTGGTAAATAGTGTTCAACCGTTGACTAATTAGATTCAAAACGTTCGTCTCGCAAAGTACAACCAAGCTATACAATTAGTTTTTGATTTCATCTACATTTAGTACTCCATGCATATATCGCAAGTTTAATGTAACGGGGAATCTTTTGTTTGCACAGTATTTTTTTGAGGAAGTAAACACAGCCCATGTGGCGTCGGCAAAATAGTCAGTGGCTGCTGCGTCTTCTCAGGACCCACTCATTGAAGGCCGCTGAAAACGACTATGAAATTTCCAGGAAACTCACTCATGCATGTTTTTATTTGTTACAGTGGATATGATAGGGGACGATGTAAGGCTGGATAACGAGCCGAGCTGGCTCGGCTCGGCTCAGCTCGTTCTGACTTGTTAGGATAACGAGCCAGCTTGGCTCGGCTCATTATTTTAACGAGCCAGAAAGCTAACTCGGTTCGGCTCGTTATGAGCTCGAGCTGGCTCGTTAGGCTCGCGAGCCAAGTATAAAAAATACACAAAATATAATATTTGCATTTATCTAAAGCTTAAAAATATTAATAATATAAAAATAATATATTCAATAACCTTAAATCGAATAAAATATTCATATGAGCTAACATATCATCTATTTATGAAGTGTAAGACATGAAGTAATACAAAACTAATATAAGTTATGATGACTTTTTCTCTAAAACTACGGCTCGTTTGGCTCGCGAGCGGCTCACGAGCCAGCTCGAGTTGGCTCGTTATAGCTAACGAGCTAAAATCCTGGCTCGGCTCGGCTCGTTATCATAACGAGCCGAGCCGAGCTGAGCCGAGCCAGCCACGAGCCGAGCGAGCTATCGAGCTTTGAGTTTTTCATCCAGCGTGAGGACGATGGATAAGTATTACCTAAAAATTCAACTCCAACTACAGTGGAGTACTGACCATTGAAGCAAGCAAGCAATCAGGCACACTGTGCATCGCAGGACGGTCACCATGTGGCGTCGGCAAAATCGTCAGTGGCTGCTGCGTCTTCTCGGGACCCACTCATTGAAGGCCGCTGAAAATGAGTATGAAATCTCCAGGAAACTCACTCATGCATGTTTTTATTTGTTACAGTGGATATGATGGGGGATGATGGATACAGTAAGTATTACATAAAAATTCAACTCCAACTACAGTGGACTACTACTATTTTAGGAGACACGAATTAATGTCCAACCGCCAACCATCTGGACAACAGTAACCTTGTACGCATGAAAATTTTTGTTTGGCCCGGGTCTCATTTCAATAGTAAATCTTGTTTAGTTCCCTCAAAATTTCAAATTTTTTCACTCTCTCCATCACATCAATTTTTAGCCGTTTGTATAGAGTATTAAATGTAGGTAAAAAAAAACTAATTATACAGTTTAGTTGAAAATCACGAGATGAATCTTTTGAGCCTAGTTGGTCCACGATTGGACAATATTTGTCAAATAAGACGAAAATGGTACTATTCATCGGTTTGAAATTTTTTCTAATCTAAACAAGGCCTAAGCCCTATTCATCCAGCGCAGCAGCATGTACTTTTCTCTGTTTACATTAATCAGGTGTTTGTTTACAACCAAAATTGTCAAGAGAAGCTGCTTCCGAATAAAGCTTAGGAATATAGGCTAGTTCGGGTTGCAAAACTGGCTAAGCTGGGTTTTTGTAAAATTGTCAAAAAAAAAAGGCATAATGGACATGAGCATTGTGTTCCTCTCGTCGAGAAGATTGAAAAACATATATGGGCAGCATCATGTACTTTTAATTTCTTTGTTTATTAATCATGTGTCAAAAATTATTTGAAGAAGGTCTTTGGTGTTCCATAAGCGTGCTTAATTTCAAATATGCTGTACACGTACGTTTATGTCTAAGATTACGGAAACTCAATCATGCGACGCGTTGCGCAGAAGCGAGAGCATGCGACGCGCCGCATCGTCTTCTTCCTCGCGACACCGCTGCGTCGTCTTCTTCCTCCATTAGGGTTTCTATGCCCGATGGCCTTAGAAGGAGGAGGGGGCCTTGGGTGGTGGCCAGACCGGCGGTGGTGGTGGGTTGAAGGGCGGCGAGCGAGGCGGTGGGGCCACCAAGCGGGCGGCAAGGGAGAACTGGACGGGATAGTTGGCGGCGCGGGCGAGATGCTCGAGCTCTGGCTCCTCCGGTCGAGGTTAGGGGAGGGCGGGGTGGAGCGGTGGGGTGGTGTGGCAGTACCACCTAATCTAATGCCCTCCTAAGAGTACTCGTCTTCCATTAGACACTAAGTACCCAAGGGAGCACACTAAACTCTCCGATTCCGTCGAGCATACCACAAGGGAGATCTTAAAAATCCACAGTTTTACATCAGGATCATAAATGAGAGAGTAAAGCTTACAACATCCTTTCCATTTCTTAAATCACTTTTAATACAACATCAGAGTAGTTCATTATTTGATTATAACAACGGAATATAAAATGTTATCAAAGTTTAGCGGAAATAAAACTACTAAATGATAAGTTAAACATTAACATGATGAACTTTTATAAGCATAAACTAGCAACAAGTTACAAGTATTTTCTCGGTAAAACTTTCGGTGAGCGTTTTAATAAATAAACTTTACTCCGCATCGTAAAGGAAATCATCGCTGAGCCCACTAAGAGGTTTCCAAACTTAAGTGTCAGCTTATCAGCACCTGTCACCTACAACAGGGTAGAACAAACCATGAGTACTCAATTGTACTCCACAAGACTTACCCGTCAGGAGGAAAGAAAATGACTCCAAGGATTATGCAAGGCTTTCTAACTTGTAGGTTTATTGCATTTGCAAGAAACATTACTAACCGTGCATCCTTATATTCAACTTATTTAGCAGCCATGATTTCTTCATTAACTAGTCATTCTATGTAAGCACCAAGGCTACTTTCAAGCAGGTGGTAAGCAATCAGAACCATTTTACCATCTTTTATAGTTCTTGCTACGATGGCAGATTATAGTCATGTTGGACCGTCAATTCGACGGCGATTCGCGAATCAATGTGCCCAGCTGGGTGCCCCGAAAACACACGCCTTGCTTGTACCCCGGGCACAAGTAAGACTAACCCGTTCCACTCTTGTCAAGGGGTCCAGGTCCCCGTCCAAGCTCGGACTCTAAGCCCCCAACACTGCAGGTCCGACCTCAGTATGGTGCTTAGACCTCCTCATCCCAATATATATAACCACATAAAAAGACGGTCTAGAAAGAGCCGGAACCCATGACAAGAGAGAAACAAGTCTTTCCGCTCCTATAAGCAAGTAAATGCTCGGGACAAGTAGGTCTGTGACCTGACTATGAAATCCAATGCAACGAACGGTCCTTAACTAACACAGGCGGAAAAAACACAATTAGAGCCCCGCTCTGTTGCCCAACCAGGTCCAAATCCATCCAAACCCGTTCCGCCCGGTCTCCAATTATTATTATTCATAGATATTCCATGTGATAGTCATATGATAATAATAATAATAATAATAACAATAATATATTTCCTAACTCTCGTGAGTGACAAGTAATCACTCGACTTCTACTGGAATCCTATAGCATAGCACGCTACCCTGATCCTATCATAATAGTAAGACTCATAGGATATATATATATATATATATATATATATATATATATATATATATATATATATATATATATATATATATATATATATATATATATATATATATATATATATATATATATATATATATATATATGCAAGTGGGTTTCATTCAACTCGTTTAAACTTAATGCACAAGCATAAATTTAAGTGTAGAATAATAGGGGTTATGCACCGGGGCTTGCCTGGATAACATGTAACCAAAAGTTAGCATTCCAATACGATGACACAATCATCAAGGCACCATCCTTTCCGCTACCTCTGGATGAGTCCACGATCCATCATACGGGGATGCAACGTAGAGATATAAATAATCAGCGATAATCGCAACCCATAAATATGATTTTTGTCTCTCACGCGAACTAGCTTAATGGCTAACATACTATGCCGCTAATCTATGCTACCAGCAACGCGCTAAAACCCGGACAAGTATTTTAGTTATACAAACCCAGATATTGCTTTATTTATTTGATTGATTTAATGTATATATTCCAACTAGGGCTCATTCACTATTCTAACAAACTAACTATTCTAGAGTTACAAAACTATAGTGAGCACTAAATAATGCCAGGAACCTACTGTGAAATTTCTGTAATTATTGCCGCTGCCGGTATAGATTAACCTTGGAAATTCATACAAGTTCATTTTTTTAGAAATGTTAAGCCTCTCGAATTAATTAACGAGCTTCTGCAAACATTACAAGACTATGTGAAATAAATGCACTAACATATAAAGAATGATTTTAGAAACCAATCAAAACTCGTTTCACAATTTTTGGATTCCTACACATTTTTCTATTGCATTTACAAGTTTTACCCTAGAACTAAATTAGGAAACACTTTAGAAAGCTAAAGGGCTGGCGGCAGCCAAAACGGCCCAGCAGCCCAGCGGCCCGCGCGAGCGCGGCAGCGCACAAAGTAGGCCAGCCCAGCAAGTGGCCCACGGCAGGGAGCCCGCGCGCTTGCAACGTGTTGTTGCAAAGAAGCCCCCAGACAAGCATGTTATTACTTAGCGACAGTGAGCACTATTGCAACAGAGTGGAGTTTCGTGTGAACCCCGAAGTGCCTCATCTTCGCAAAGGGGCAGTCCCCGGTGCCCCCGTGCACGATGGCGCGGCTCCGGGTGGCACCGGGCGAATGCGCTGGCCAACTGGAGGTCACTACGGCGCACCTAGAGGGCCGATGTCCACCTCTAGGCCAACACGTAGTGGTGGGCGGCAACTAGGTGGCTTACGGGGCACAGCCGCATGCTGGCCATGGCGGCGGGTGATTCGGCGCGGTCCGCGGCTGTGGCGTGACTACGCCGGTCAGCTTGAATGGCGTCGAGTTGAACGGGGAGGTGAGGGAGCACCAGGAGCTTACCACAAGTCCAACCACGGTGATGGTTGGGGTGGAGGGGTGCCGAGGTGGCCTGGCCACGTGCGCGCGGTGCGGTTAGCGGCACTCCTCCGCGAGCACCGATGCGTCACCCCACCATCAGCAAGCTCCCTAGACGGCATAACGTGAGCACCAACTAGAGGACACAGCTACGAGTTCACAGATACGCGCAATTGAATTGCTACTAACCCTACGAGCTTACCCCTAATCCATGCTCTGCTTTGGCGGAAAGGTGGCCGGCGACGACGGAAACCAAAATTGGTCGACTACACCGCATAGCTGAGGCTCAAGGTGGGTCGACTGGCTATCTAGTTAGCCTAGCTACTTGCAGACACAAGCAATCACCGCGAGCGACCTCCTGCACGATGAATTTGCCCGCATGTTGATGGTAGATAAGTATCAATTTAAACCGTCAACGAAACATGAAAAAGGACCTAAAATATATTTACCACTTAGATATAGGGGGTCTACTGACAGAATTCCACGAGTTTTGGTGAATGTCTGTTTCTGCACGGTGTCAGCTGAAAAGAACCAAGGAAGTCCCACATGTTAGGTGTAGAGATAAACGGGCTACGCATAACTTTTCTGTAATCTAGAAGATACGAGAAGACTCTAGAAACAAACCAGAGGCAAAATGGACCTAGAAGCCAGGCGGCCACCCAAGGGGTAGGGCGTGGGCGCCCGGGCTACAGAGCTAATTAGAGGTGATCTCGTGGATCCTACCTCCACGGCCTTTGAGGATGAATAATAATCGTTCATTGAGGTCGGTTTGATCCGACGGCTGTGGTGCTTCCTAGAGGGTTATATAAGCAAGGCCCCTGGCCCCTGGAGGAGGCATCCCATAAACCCTAATTTCATTATCTCTCAGCTGGGATCAGAGGTAGAGATGTCCCATGAAAGGATGACCTCTCCTCCCTAGAGAATTAGGGCTAGACATTCCAATGTAGTAGATTAGATCTAGATAGGAGTTAGGGAGAGCAGAGCTGCGCTCCAGTTCTGGAGAAGTCTTTAGAGATTTGGTATGTCTTTGTATATATTATTTACAAGACTTATGCTTTATATATTTTCATCTTCTCTATTTACTTTATGCCTTTATTATGTATGGTTAGTATAGTTGTTATACCTTGGCATGGGATCTTAGCTCGTATTGAGTGCTTTAGTTATTGCACATAGCTAGAGTAGTAATTGATAGTTTAGGCATGGTGTCTAGGCTATAGGTTACTTGAGGTTGCACTCAACCCCACGTATAGTTGTGGTAGCCCCAGAGGAGACAGCTCTGTAAGGCCTTCGTACTCCACCACGTTCGGGTTGATGTTCGTAGAGCTTTTGGCAGCCTTCCCCCGACTACTTTCTTCCTAGTCTCTTTCGAGAGTCGGAAAGGTACTTTGTTCAAAAGTGTCATGTGTATGATCGCTATATCTATTCATGCCTTAGTTATTAAAGAACTAAAGTAATAGAGAAGTACATAGGAACCTTGATCTCTCCCGTTGTCCTCTCACTTTAGCTAGCTACTCATTTATCCTAGAATTCTCCTATGTGTGCTTTTATTCATATACCTATCATATATCATTTACCCCCTGCTTTAGTCTAGTTGGTTTACTAAGTTAGTAGATACATGATGGTGAATTATCAGATTCTTTAAACCTTGCTTCCCTGTGGTAAAATATAAATAACGATATCTGGTTTACTCCCGATAAAATGCTACAATGGTATATTCTGTGCGCTTGCGGAATCCTTCATATTTTAGTTGCACTTAATTTCTACCAACAAGCATTTTTGGCGCCGTTGCCGGGGAAGCAATGTGGCATAAAGATTTTGATAATGATCTTGATGTCTGCTAATTTAGTGTATCAATAGCTTTAGTAGGATTACCCCTTATTCTGTTGAGTGTGGAATAGATAGGACAAAAGATGTCGTTTTGACCTTCTGACAAGTTTCCACAAGATTGAAGAACCTAGGGTGCCTTAACATTCATCAATATTGGAACCCTGCCAGGTTTGCATATACATATATGTTATTCTAACCATGTATAGATTGGAGACAAGGTCGTCGTCACAAGAATTCAACTCACATCTCAAGTGACGAAATTAGAAGCTACACCACTCACAACCATTTTGTGAGTCATGGTAAGTATGATCAAGAAAGGTGAGATAGTCTTGCTCATAGACTTTAAAATTGATGAGTAGTTATCTTTTCAATTCTTGTATCTCACAGCATGTTTACTTTCAACAATTCATGCATTCACTCAATTTAGTTTATAATGTTTTCTCATCCATTGCATGATTAGTTCCTTGCATACAATCCATATTGCCTGCATCTTTATATATAAAAATATAATTCTCACCATGATCATGCTCTTTCA
Source organism: Saccharum hybrid cultivar R570 (assembly GCA_038087645.1). NCBI lineage: Eukaryota > Viridiplantae > Streptophyta > Magnoliopsida > Poales > Poaceae > Saccharum > Saccharum hybrid cultivar. The sequence continues at coordinate 2,046,007 of JAQSUU010000671.1, read as the reverse complement.
TCTCCACTTGAGTAAAATCTCTATAGTGCTTTCATGCTACCTTTGTTTGCTAAAGTATGTTTTGGTTTGGAAGTACTAGCTATACTTCTAGAGGCTTTTAAATTAAGCATGGTGCTTAGGTTAAATAGCCTTCCTTAATCCAATTAGGCATTGAATCTAGTTTGGTTATTGAACTAAAATTGTGCTTTAGTAGATATTGGTTATTTTGTCAGACTAACCCCTGCAGAAAATTCATAAATCTAATTTGGGTAAGTCAAGAGAAGAACTCACACGAGAGGTGAAGCAAGGCATATGATGAACTCCAACAACTTCACACAAAAGACACAACTCATTCATCGTCCAAGGAAGAATTAATCTATGATGTGCCTGTTCATGGTTCGTCATGAACCTGCCAAATCACCACTTCGGTGAAGGAACAAAGAAGGAGACAAGAGTGCCACAAGAAGGATCAACATCTTGAACTCACTCAAAAGAAGTGGATGAACAAGGCGACAAGCTATGAGCAACCTTGAAGACATCATAGCATTGAGCCCAAAACTCGAGCTAGGATGCCGATGAGGAGCAGGGCGCAACTAACCTCATTTTAGCCAACCAAGGACCTGCTCTCATTGTTCTTGAAGACACCATCTTGCATGTCAGCGGCGAGGATAAGGATGACATGATAGCATGCATCCTTGTGTCAACCAATCACCAATCAAGGGTTGACTACCGACCAAGCCTTGAAAGACCATGACTATGGTTGCAAGATGATGTCCCTAAGCCATTAGAGATGAAGCCTGCATGCAAATATTAATGAAGCTCCTTCCTTGATCATCAAGGCAGATGGCGTATCATTAACTGAACAACTCTTCGCCATGCCGCCAGAAGACAAAGATCATCAAGGAAGAACTCGTGTCTATATCTCCAATGAATATCAATTCGTCAACCAAGACTCAATAAAAAAATCAAGAGTGGTTGATGAAAGAAGATCATGCAACTGTCTGTATCCTCATCTCCTAGATTGGACAATCCAAAGAAAAGCAGAATGCAAAGGAGAGAACTTTGCTCAACGGACCTAGAATCAAGAGCCCTCTCCGACAGATTGAAGAACAGAGGACGAACAGTGTCTAAGGACATGGAGTTATAACACACTTTGAGGGATGATTCAACACTCACACTTGGCTTCAAGTGACGAGCAACAGCAAGGCTCAAGCTTGGGGGAAAAAGGCCACCGACTCCTCTAATGATGATCCAGCAATGTTCTTCCTCTTCTCAAGCTCCCGTCGCTCTGGTACACTGGTTTGTAATTCCTCCACTCATAATTACTTTCTCTCTATAAATGTTTCTATAAATGTCATATATGCAAATCAAACTTAAGACAAAGTAAAACCAATCCTTAAGAGAAGAAGTAATGGTGAGTAAATGTTCTATGCTAAGTAAATGTTCAAATCAACTTTTCTATAGCATAGAATATGACCTTTAGCTCTATGACCTTGTTATTCCTTCGGGTATGTGTTGTCCACTAATACTCTATAGAGAAGAAACAATGAGTGGAGCCAAAGGTCTAGACATAAAAAAAAATAGAGAAGAGGGAGGGGAAAGAAGGAGTGCAAATCTAGAAGACAAGATGCTCATGAACAAGTCAAGGAGAGAGGTGCACCAAGCGAGGCAAAATCCAAGAAGAAGGAAAGGACCACTAGAAGCATCTACTCTTCATCATAGGGTGCTCTAGTTATAAAGGTAACATCCTAAGGTAAGTGGTCATTATTTATAAAGCATTACCATGACTCTGGTATGCACCTAAAGAAAAGAATAAACCTATTCGAGTTACAACTTGCTTGATTCAATCTGACTAAACATGTCTTATTTCTTAAGCTTGTTCATAACATCACTATCTTGATTTCATAGAAATAATTAAATGAGCTAAATGTTGCATCTTTGGGAGATGATTGTCTTAATCCTAAAAATGTTTGATACATAAATGTAAAGTTGACAATTCTTCCATTGGTTGAGCAATTCCACTCTTTTTGACAAAAGTATTTAAATGCTACATTTATGCCTGTCCTTCTGATCTTGCCACCCATAAAATGAACAACACACATCAATCTCATCATATTCAATGTGCCTAAGGTTAAAGAAGAATAAATAGGGTTATGGTTCTGTTGGTGTTTTTCCACCAACAGGACCTATGCACTTGATCTCTACCTTGTCTTTGCAAGTAGGACACACTTCAAGAAAAATAAAGGGGAATTAGTTGATTTCCCAAAAATGAAGGGGAATTAGTTGATTTCCCAAACCCTACAAGTAAGAGCTGAACCTGCAACATGCACACTGAAAGAGATGTTGTCAGCTTCCATAATTAAAGTTTTAGTTCAAACTGCTGGACAAGCGAAAAAACATGGGTGACACCTTCCTCAGAGTTACCATATCAAGAGGTGCAGTTATCAAGGTCTCTACCTTTGGGATCAGATGGTGCACCTAAGGAGTGAACATGACGAGAAGTCCTGTTCAGAGGACCTAAGTCACCGAACCCTCGCCAGGGAGGTAAACTTGGTAGTTATCCATATTTTTCTTTTTGGCATTGCATTCTCATTAAGCATATCTACTTTCCCACATTATCATAATCAATTTAGGTTGCATATTCACTTTGCTAGATCTTCATTAGAAAAAAAAATAAATATGTCTTCCATTGCATCTTAAACTACTAAGCCCCATGTGAATAAATTTGTGATATAAAACCCATAAGTCTATTTGCTGTGGTGGTATAAAAATAAAATAAATTTACATTCATCATTTCTTTATAATTTTTTGCATAGTGTAAAAGTACAAAAATATTGCTAAAGAAATTCTGCTAGAAAGATACATATTTTAAGAGGTTCTAGATGTTTAAGGCTTAGAGGTTTATCACTAAAATTTAATCAAGTTCCACAAGCTTTGTTGTCTATTTGAGCTTCATAGAATTTAAAAGAAGGAAAGCTAGCCAATAGAAAGATGATTTGTCCCCTGTCGAAGTGTTGTCTCAGCAGTCATCATCATGAGCACTCCGATGAAGGGGAGTATAGCTTCACTGCGTGTCAGCTACATCAAGCAAGACTACGTCAACATCTAGCTTGGGGGAGAGCATCCCCCATGTATCTAGCTAAGTATTTTCTTACCTATCTATTTACTTATATATTTCTATTTGAGATATGAAATAAATAAAAAGATGCATAACCTTTAGAAAGCTAAATAAATATTTTTCTTTATATATATATATATATGTTTTTCTATATGATCTTTAATCTTGTGAAATAAATATAGGAGAGTGTGTGAAGTTTCATCTTGCTAAAATGAACCCCTAGAATAAACTCTTATATGAAAATGATGAATAGTTGCTCTGCCGTAATTCCTTTCAAGTACCTAGTTTTTAACCTCGAACTCTCCCAAGTTTTGAACACAAATATTTTGATCTAAGATTTGCTCTGAACCTAAAACTTGTGGGTAGCAAATGCTTGATCTAAGTCTAGGTAGTTGGCAGATATGATATGGGAAGGTCTGAGCTGCTGTTTATCTTGTTCCTAGAGATACTAGAGTTCTAGAGATTTTATCTTTTGAAAAACATAAAAATGCTGCATGATGAGTTCATGTATGATGAGAGCTTGAATTCCTACCACAGCCATATGTACGGGCTTGTAGACTAGAAAAATTTCCACTTATATTTACTGCTTATGAGCATTGAGTATGGTCAAGCTGTGTCGACCCTTAGGGATTGGTCATGCGGTTAAAATAAAGATCTTGTACACTCCACCCATATATGCTGCTTCTACCCTAGAAGTACGCATCCACATACTTTCCATTTAGACACATTCCAAAATTGTTCTACTCCTACATTGGGAGTGAGCATAAAATAAAATTCCCTTCATCCATTGCTAGCCCCTTTTGTTATGCAATAAAGCTGTAAGTATCCCTTTTGCTACTACCTCTATCCATATATCCAAAAAAGAGGTTTGGGTGCTCTAAAAAAAGAGAGGAAAGAGAAGAAGAAAAAGAGAGAGAGAGAGAATAAAGGAAAGAGGACAAATGTCCCAACATAGAGAGGTTTTTAAGTAGCTCAAGTTCTCCCCAAGTTCTTCAAAGTTCAAGAGAGGTATAAATTTCTTCGAGGAGCAAAAGTAGAATTAGATGTTCACCATTATCATTTCTTTACCCCTTCGTTTCTACTCACCATCATCACCATTTGCCACTATATACCCATTCAACCCACATACTTAGGACCACACATATGCACATCTTGATTTGACTGTATGGCTAGACTCATTCCTCTGGATCCATATTTTGATTGTGTAATATATGTTTGCAAGTATGTATGCGCTGTCTCCCCACCTATGAGCTCCACATAAGCCTATTAAGTTGTAGGGTGAGAGAGAGAAGACAATGCTATTATGCCTTACGCCAAAAATACCACATATTTTGGGAGAAGAGAGAAGGCATACACTCTTAATGCCTTGGTAAGGATCCAGAAATACCACAAAGGAAAGACTTGAAAGGGTCATACATAGGAATCTCTGAGTTTTATTTGAAAATCTTGCAAAACTCCAGAATGAAGGTTGATCAAAGAACTTGAGATATAGTGCTTGACTTGACTGTTCTGTCTTTCAATTATTCAAGACCCGAGTGAAGGCTACAAGCCCCATGGTGTTAGGTAATATGGGTAAGTTTGAAAGTCACGATAGTTCACTCTAATCCGGAGGAGAGTTCTTGTTTGAATGCATGTGTATTTTTGAGGCATGAAAGCATTGTAGCAACTCCTCATCCATCACTAAGTTTATCTTTGCTCAAGGACGAGCAAAGGGTAAGCTTGGGGAGTTGTTGACGCTAGATAAGTATCAATTTTAACCGTCAACGAAACATGAAAAATGACCTAAAACATATTTACCACTTAGATATAGGGGGTCTACTGACGAAATTTCACGAGTTTTGGTGAATGTCTGTTCCTACAGGGTGTCAGCTGAAAAGAACCAAGGAAGTCCCACATGTTAGGTTTACATAGAGACAAACGGGCTACGCATAACTTTTCTGTAATATGAAAGGTACAAGAAGACTCTGGAAATAAACCGGAGGCGAAACGGGCCTAGAAGCCAGGCGGCCGCCCAAGGGGTAGGGGCGGGCGCCTGGGCTACAGAGCCAATCAGAGGCGATCTCGTGGATCCTGCCTCCACCACCTTTGAGGATGAATAATAATCGATCATTGAGGTCAGTTTGATCCGACGGCTGTGGTGCTTCCAAGAGGGTTATATAAGCAAGGCCCCTGACCCCTAGAGGAGGTATCCCATAAACTCTAATTTCATTATCTCTCAGCTAGGATCAGAGGTAGAGATGTCCCATGAAAGGATGACCTCTTCTCCCTAGAGAATTAGGGCTAGACATTCCAATGTAGTAGATTGGATCTAGATGGGAGTTAGGGAGAGCGGAGCTGCACTCCAGTTCTAGAGAAGTCTTCAGAGATTTGGTATGTCTTTGTATATATTCTTTACAAGACTTATGCTTTATATATTTTCATCTTCTCTATTTACTTTATGCCTTTATTATGTATGGTTAGTATAGTTGTTATACCTTGGCATGAGATCTCAGCTCGTATTGAGTGCTTTAGTTATTGTGCATAGCTAGAGTAGTAATCAATAGTTTAGGCATGGTGTCTAGGCTATAGGTTACCTGAGGTTGCGCTCAACCCCACGTATAGTTGTGGTAGCCCTAGAGGTGATAGCTCTGCAAGGCCTTTGTAATCCACCACGTTCGGGTTGATGTTCGTAGAGCTTTTGGCAGCCTTCCCCCGACTACTTTCTTCCCAGTCTCTTTCGAGAGTTAGAAAGGTACTGTTATTCCAAAGTGTCATGTGTATGATCGCTATATCTATTCATGCTTTAGTTATTAAAGAACCAAAGTAATAGAGAAGTACATAGGAACCTTGATCTCTCCCGTTGTCCTCTCACTTTAGCTAGCCACTCATTTATCCTAGAATTCTCCTATGTGTGCTTTTATTCATATACCTATCATATATCATTTACACCCTGCTTTAGTCTAGTTGGTTTACTAAGTTAGTAGATACATGATGGTGAATTATCAGATTCTTTAACCCTTGCTTCCCTATGGTAAAATATAAATAACGATACCTGGTTTACTCCCAGTAAAATGCTACAATGGTATATTCTGTGTGCTTGCGGAAGCCTTCATATTTTAGTTGCACTTAATTTCTACCAACACCGCACACTACGTTGGGTTTGCGTCGGTGCGTCGCTATCACCGACGACAAGGCTCGAGCGATGCCTTCATGGAAGTGGGAAGGTAGAGGAGGCATCCACACGGTGAGACACAGAGAGGGAGGGTGAGCAAGCAGGGTGCGAGCGAGTGAGCTAGGTGAGCTGAAGAAAACAGGGAGGGGGGGGCAGAGCGGCAAGGGTGCGCCGCGTCACAAAAATGGTGCGTGCGGGCACGGCGCGACAGCGTCAGTGAGCGCAACACGACACAGATAGGTTGAGTAAGATCACCAGGGGGGTCATGCGTGCCTTCAAGCGGTTGGTCCTGGCCTGGTCGGCTCCCAGCGTGCGGTAGTACATGGTTGCACCTAGGCAGTGCTCGACGTGGCGTGCCCGGGACAGCGGGAGCAAACAAGGCAGAGGGCATCACCATTGCTACTGTGATCAGGTCAATGACCAAGCGTGGGAGCAGTGGCACACGTCAACGAACTCGACGCGGTCGGTGGATCAAAAAGTGGAGCAAACGCCATGATGGCCACACAACGGCAGTCGTGACCTCGGTGCAGCCCTGCACGCGGCACAGCAGCCAAGGGCGTGAACGCAGTAGCGAGGGCCAGGCCACAGCCAGCCGGGGCCAGCCAACGCCAGGCTCAGACGCTATGCGGCACCACCCGGATGCGTGAGTTGGCCAGTGGCCACAGGCTTTCCATGGCCTAAGCCGAGCACCAGTAGTGCGCTCGAGCGCATGGTGACCGTGGCCATGAGCCCGAATGACCAAACCAAGGCCGTACACGCATTTTAAAGCACGCCCAATGCCAACTCTGTCCCAGTTAAGGTTCAAACAAAGACACTAGCCTAAAGTCAACTACACCAGCTACCCATCGGAGTAGTCGTCATGACTAAAGAGAGACCAGAGAGGGAGATACAGGAATGCCAAGGTACGTTCGTCATTGGAATGTCAGTTCATGGGTAGGGCATCAAACAAGAGCTCGCAGCGTGTTTCAACTAATGTTTGAGTAATTTTTGCGAGGGCAAGTCGATCTCCAACACCACCATGACCTACACAATGTTCAAGTGCTAGGTGAGGAGCAACCAACTATGCAAAAACATGCTGTTAGTGCTTAGGCATTTACGATAGAATTTAATTGTCAAATTAACCTTGTCATCACCTCTTTCTGACCTGGACGAGATCCAGAGTCTTGGTGGAGTTGGATTTCGAATCCAATTACTGAGCTTGCAAAACACTAGTTAACGATATTTATTCTCCAAAATAAAAGTTGCACTTTCCTGTACGTAACTTGCTCATAAATTTTTACTTAAGCGCAATGCTCAAGTAACATTTTATTTTTGTTTATAAAAATTGTTTTTCATGCCAAACAATTAAAACATCCTATTGTTCTATTTTCTAATTAGGGTCTCATTAGCATGTTTTTCCATAAAACCAATTAACCAACATTATCTGTTTATCATTTACATGAGGTAAAAATTTTAAAACCCGAGAACTTGTTTACTTAATTTCTTTTGATCTTAACCGGGGTGCTAAGCAAGCTCGAAACACTAGGGGTATTACAATCAACCCCCCTAAAAAGAATCTCGTCTCGAGATTCGGAGCAAGAACCCGAAGAGGAGAAAACGCGATTTCACTTCTTAGAGCAAAGATTACAACAGGAGATTACATGACTTCAAAAACTAAAGCACTCCGGGATCTAGAGGCATCACCGCTAAGAGCAACTAATACAACTCACAACCTCTCTAGAAATCAATGAAGACAGGGATAGTGGAAGAGCAATAGGAAAAACGATTATCCAGAACATGGCGAGAGACCAGCAAAGCCAGAAACTAGAGACTGGTAGATAGATCATCGCGAACCCTAAAACTTAAACTAACCAGAGATGAACTTGAACTCTTTCAATGGAAACCTGATTCCTTCTTCTCAAGTTACACCATCACCTCTGACTGGCGACCCTAGATCTGCGAGCGACGGCTGGATCTCGTAGCTCTGTCCCCCAACTACTCCTTCCCGACTGCTTCCCGAGCTTCTCCCACCTGAGCACTAACGAAGGTGAGTGATTCTATGAGCTCTACTTTGGATCTAGGGGTGGAATGGAGGAGAGGCAACAAGGTGGCAATTATAGCCTGGTGGACAGAGGTGGTGGTGCAGCGCCCCGGAAGTGGAGGCGGCGTGGAGGTGAATCACCAGTGGGTCTTGAGGTGGGGTGTTGACACCTCTAACGCCACCTAAGCTAGGTTGTCATCCCCAGCATGGCGTCCGAGGTGTTGGTATTAATAAATGCAAATGCTCCTCTAGAATGAATATGAAACCCGCAAATGCACAGATAATACCGATGTAGCATTTTAACTAGGAGTATCCAGCTATCGTTATTTATATTTTTACCACTAGGAAGGGAGTACTAAGGATAATGAGTAATGAGCATCACTGCAGGTGATAATGGAGAGTATAACCATGTCTTTATCTATCTTCTCATACAGGGTAAGTGTCACAAGATAAATAGTATATATAAATGATAAAGAATAACTGATAAGAACATAGCCACATAATAAAAGATAAACATCTCAATAGATTACTCTAAGCTTATAGCACTAGCATGGATTAGGATGAACTACAAAGATAACTCCAAAGTTATTCTAACTATAAGGTCAAAGCATATGATGATTAGTGCAATTACACTTGGCAATCATAGCAAGAGAAGGTTATATCTACGCATAGTGATATTACGAAGGAAGATGAAGAACATAGCAATCACTTCCCTGTAATAGTTGTGTTCTACCTGCCCTATACTCGGGCGGTGGACTATGAATGACTCAATAGGACTGTCACTCCCCTGATCTACCACATGGTCCAGAATATAGGGTGCAATCGCAGGAAAATACGATATAGGCACCACACCTACACAATATTTACCACTCACCCATCGATCTAATGAGCAAGCGCTATACGATCCTATACTTGAATATAATTCTAATCTAACTATGCCAAGCATATAATCAAAGTAGACTAAGAACAATACAATTGAGAACATAATCAAATAGAGCAAAGTCATATCCAATATGATAGAATAGACTAAAGTCATATTCATACAAATTATGAACTAGATGAATAATACAAGAACAAATATAAAAGTAGGAGAGAATTACCAAGAATCCTCTTGACAGATCCGAAATCCAAGCAATGCTTGCCTCCTTCTAGTTCTAATCCTATGTAGCTATGCTACTAAACTATAGAGATCTAATTGAGATGGTGGCTCTGAGGCTTCTTAGAGGAATGCTCTGTATCTTGGAATGACTTAGGGTTTCTCCTAGGGCCAGGGGCCTTGCTTATATAGCCCTCTAGGAAGCACCATAGCCCTTGGATCAAACCAACCTTGATGGACGATTATTATTGATCCTCAAAGGCGGTGGAGGCATGATCCGCAAGGTAGCTCCTGATTGGTTACCTAGGTGGGGCAGCCGCCCAGCGGGGTGGGGCGCCCGCCACTGTCATGGTGACAGGTGGGTCTCACTTCCTAGGGTTTTGCTTCCCTGTCTTCTAGATTATTCTTTTTATATATGTGGCCCTTTTCTCTCTATTTAAATATGACATGTGGGCCTCCTTTGGTTGTTTCCTAATAACCCCTGCAGAAATAGACATTCACCAAAACTCGTGGAATTCTGTTAGTGTAACCCCTATATCTAGCTAGTAATTATATTTTAGGTCATTTCTCATGCTATGTTGACGGTTAAAAATGACACTTATCTACCATCAACAAACTCCCCAAAGCTTACCTTTTTGGTCGTCCCTGAGCAAAGATAAACACATGATGGATCAGGAGTTGCTACAATGCTTTCACGCCTTTCAGGTACACATGTGCTCAAACTAGAATTCTCCTCTGGATTAGAATGAACTATTCTGATAAAAACTTACTCATATTACCTTCCACCATGGGGCTTGTAGCTGTCACTTGAGTCTTGAGTAGTTGAAAGACAGAACGGTCAAGTCAAGCGCCATGTTTCAAGTTCTTTGATCAACTATTATTCTGGAGTTTTGCACAATTTTCAAAATAAAACTCAGAGATTCCTATGTATGACCCTGTCAAGTCTCTCCTTTGTGGTATTTTTGGATCCTCTCCAAGGCATTTATGGTCTATGCCTTTTCTCTCCTCTCAAGATATGTGGTATTTTTGGTATTTTAGGCATAGTAACATTGCCTTCTCTCTCACCCTACTTCTAATAGGCTTATGTGGAGCTCATAGATGGGGAGACAGCGAATAGATACTTGCAAACATTTATTACATAGTCAAATGACGGATCTAGAGAAACAAGTCATACAATCAAATCAAGATATTCATGTGTATAGGCTAGATGGTAGGTGGTGAATAGTAGGTGGTATATGGGTTAGGAGTGGTGATGTAGGGGTGAAGGAATGGTGATGGTGAATACTTAGCTCCTTTGAGAAACTTTTTTTCTCATACCTCTCTTGAAAACTTGAAGATTTTGGGGAGAACTTGGGCTGCCCAATGGATCTTTTTCTTCTCTCTCTTCTTCTTTTCTTCTTTTTTTCATAGTGGGACATTTATCCTCTTTCTTTTATTTCTTCTTATCTCTCTTTTTTTAGAGCACCCAAGCCTCTTTCTAGGATATAATAATAAGTGATAGTATAGCTGGATATTTGGAGCTTTATTGGCTAGCAAGGGATAAATAAGGGTGATAGGAATATTTTTGGGTAGTAGAGTAAAACTATTTTCTGGGTGGATCTGAATGGTGTATATGTGGATTCGTACTTCCAGGATAGAAGCAGAATATATAGGTGGATGCATATGGATGCGTACTTCTAGGATAGAAGTAGCATATATAGGTGGAGAATATATGTAGATCTTGATTTTAACCACATGACCAGTTCCTAAGGGTCGACACAGGTTGACCACACTAAATGCTTACTAGTAAATACAATGTAGGGCTTCCTAATCTAGCAAGCATGTATATGGCTGTGGTAGGAATTTTAAACTCTCGTCATACAGGAACTCATCATGTAGTAAGTTAATTTTTAAAAGATAAATTCTTCAGAACTCTAGTATCTCTAGGAACATGATAAACAGCTGCTCAAAACCTTCTCATATCATATCCGTCAACTACCTAGACTTAGATTAAGCATTTGCTACCCACAAGATCAGGTTTAGAGCAAATCTTAAATCAAAACCATCGTATCCAAAACTCAGGAGAATTCAAGGTTGAAAACTAGGTACTTGAAAGGAATTATGACAGAGCAACTATTCATCATTTCCACATAAGAGTTTATTCTAGGGGTTCATTTTAGCAAGATAAAAACTTAGCACACTCTCCTCAAATTATTTAGCAAACTTAAAGATCATACAGAAACATATAAATATAAAAGAAAATATTTATTTGGTTTTCTAAAGGTTATGCATCTTTTTATCAAAGCAGAAATAAATAAGTAAATAGATAGGTAAGGAAATATGTAGCCGGATACAGGGGGTGCTCTCCCCCAAGCTGGATGTTGACGTAGTCTTGATTGATGTAGCTGACAGACAGTGAAGGTGTACTCCACTTGTTGGAGTGCTTATGATGATGACTGTTGAGACAGCACTCCGGCAGGGGACAGAGCGTCCTTCCGTCTGTTAGTTTTTCTTGATTCTTCGAATTCTGTGAAGTTCAAATAGACAACAAAGCTTATGGAACTTGATTAAGTGTTAGTGATAAACCTCTAAGCCTTAGATATCTAGAATCTCTTAAAATATGAATCTTTCTAGCAAGATCTTTAAAATAATCTTTTTGTACTTTTATACTATGCGAGGAATGATAAAGAACGATGCATGCTTCTTTATTTTTATTTTTACGCCACCACAGCAACTAGACTTATGGGTTTTATGCCACAAATTTATTTGCATGGGGCTTAGCAGTTTTAGAATGCAATGCACAACAAATTTATTTTCTTTTTCTATGTTGGAATAAAATGTAACATGCAATTAAGGAAAATAAACATGATACGAAAAATTAAATGCTGAAAGGGAAATATGCTAACTACCAAGTTACCTCTTGGTGCGGTGTTTGGTGATTTTAAGTTCTCTGAATAGGACCTCTTGTCTGTTTATTCTTTATGAGGCACCTTGAGTGATGCCTCGGTCTGATCCTCTTCTTGTGTTGAATCTGAAACTGATTTTACCTTTACTCTCCATACTTGTTTTGTTGGTGAGGTCGATTTTGAGGGAGAAGCCTACTCTTCTTCTTGATTCTTGGTGTCAGGGTCACTTTCTGTTGGTGGTACAACTTCCTCCTCTGAAGATGTATTGTCTTCAGGGAATAAATCTTCATGTCTTGTTACTTTTCCTTCATAGTCAGCCCAGCCGTCCATAGCTGACTAGTTCTTATTGGTGCGAGTACGGCGCCTTCTCCTTGATCTATTCTTCTTGGGTTCTTCATCAATTACATAATTATTATTGAAATGGCGGTGTACCTTCTCTGAGGGAAATTGAAAATGCACTTCTCCTGTTGTGATGTAGATGATGGCCTTGGTGGTGCTTAGGAATGGTCTTCCTAGGATGATTGGTGGATCATACTCATCTTCTCCCATGTCGACGACTAAGAAGTCAGTCGGGATGAAGTGGTCATCAATCTGTATGGGGACGTCGTTCACTAGTTCTTCCATGAAGCGAAACATTTGGTCTGTCATCTACAGCTGCGCATATGTAGGTTCCAGGGGCATAGTACCATATAGATATTCATAAGTTACCTTGGCCATTATGTTGATGCCTGATCCGGTGTCATAGACAACTTTCTAAAAGGAGCTTCTGTTGATGGTGCATTCAATGGTTGGGACACCTGGGTCATCCTTCTTGATCAAGTAGGGGGACTTGAGCTGATGATCATGCTCCCTATGGACTGCATTGATCATCCTTACTGACTCTATCTGTTGTGACTTCTTGTTCCTGTTTCTGTTCTTGTTCTTCCAATTGTTCTTCTTCTTTGGCTTGTAGGGATGTTGTGGGTGTGCAGGGAACTATAGTACTCTATTCTTGATGAAGAAGGTCTCTTTCTTACCTTTGATATTGAAACATATCTTGGCAGTGTTGGCATACATGATAGCTCCAGTGGTGTTCAAGAATGGTCATCCCAAAATGATGGGCGACCTCTCATCACCACCTGTCTCTATAACCACAAGGTCTGTAGGAACGTACGAGCTGCCTACTCGTACACAGATGTCTTCTAGGATCCCTTTGGTATAATAGAGTGACTGGTCTGCAAGCTGCAAGCACATGGTTTTATACAATAAAGGATAATTGAACATTTTATCATAGATTGCCTTAGGCATGATGTTGACGCTTGCACCGAAGTCACAGATAGCCTCATTGAAGTTTATACTTCCAATAGAGATCAGGATGACTGGTCTCCCTGGATCACCTTTCTTAATCGACAGAGTCTCATCGTTCCACCCTTTTGAGATAGGGTCACTCTAGTAGCTTTCTGCATTGAATTTGTCTACAAGATTTGCAGTTTCTAGAGCTTTCGATTGTCCCGGAATCTTACCTTGGTTAGCAGGAGGGACAGCACTTGCAAGCTATTGCAACTGAGACTCTAGCATTTTATTAAATCTAAGTTGATTTTTAATGGTAGTAGAAAAGTTATCCATCCTATTATTAATTGTCTCTAGCACTTTATCATTTGATGCTAACTTCTTAGATAGGTTATCCATTAACTTTCCTTAATTAAGCACTAACTCTCTCAAAGGCGGCTGATTAAAATTATTATAAGAGTTATTACCTTGATAGTTACCTAAGTAGTTAGGCCTTTGTTGTTGGTTCCAACCTTGATTCTATTGAGGGCGATAGTAGTTGTTGTTGTTGAGGTAGTTCACATCCTCTTGTAGCTTTGGGCAACTGCTGCCTGAATGCCCAGTTTCTCCACACTCTTCACAAGTCATGCGAGAATCATGGATATGCATGACTTCATTTTTCTCGCCGACTCTCTCATCGAGCCTCTTCATAAGTTGGTCCATCTTGACAGACAGCATGTCTACCTCCTTCAACTGGTGCATACCTCCACCTCTCTTATGGGTTTGAGTTCTCTCTTTGTTCCAACCTTGGTTGGATGCCATCTTTTTCATAAGAGCTGTGGCTTGAGCAATTGTAAGTGATAAGAATGCTCCTCCAGCGGCAGCATCCATGGTCTCACGGGTGCTATTGGTGAGCCCGTGATAGAAGATCTGCATGAATAGCCAATTCTCCATTCCATGATGAGGACATTCCAGGATGTAATCTTGAAAGTGCTCCCATGCTTCTGGGACTGACTCATCATGTTGTTGCTGAAAACTTGATATCTTCCCACGAAGAGCATTTGTTTTGCCCATGGGGAAGAACTTTGCTAGGAAATTTGTGGAGCAGAGTGCCCACGTAGTATTTTTCTCCTTAGTTGCATAGAACCACTTGGGGACATCCTTGATGGTGAAAGTGCTACAAATCTCTAGGAAGTGTTGGAGATGAGCACTAGCATCTTCATGTGCCTTCCCATAAAACTGGCTAGCTTGCACCATGTTGATCAGCGTTGGCTTGAGCTCGAATGACTTCTCAATGCTGCAGCTGGTCCAGTACGGACGTTGTCCGTAGTGGGAGCTGAGAACTCACAGAGTGACTTGTTGGCCATGGCGTCGAACTCTGGTGTTAAGCTTCGAAATACACTTGGTTGATCTCCCAACTCAGAAGGTGGAGCTTCAAGCTGAGATGTTGATGATGATGTTGCTATTGCTGCTTGAACTTTCTTTAGCTTGGCTCTCGTCCTTCTGATTAATGCTTCTGGATTGTTGATGAAATTATCCGAAAGGTCAAACCTGTTCAAAAATTACCCTACGTATGATATATAACTAGACAAAAGACAAGGGTAAAGCTATATGAGTAGAGAAAATGATGGTTCCTCGATCACATTAGTGGACGCAAGTGATGACTCATTATCCTTTGAATAGCAATTCAACCTTCCCCGGCAACGGCGTCAAAAGTACTTGTTGACACCTCTAATGCCACCTAAGCTAGGTTGTCATCCCCAGCATGGTGCCAGAGGTGCTGGTATTAATAAATGCAAATGCTCTTCTAGAATGAATATGAAATCCGCAAGCACACAGATAATACCGATGTAGCATTTTAACTGGGAGTAATCCAGGTATCGTTATTTATATTTTTACCACTAGGAAGGGAGTGCTAAGGATAATGAGCAATGAGCATCACTACATGTGGTAATGGAGAGTATAACCATGTCTTTATCTATCTTCTCATACAGAGTAAGTGTCACAAGATAAATAGTATATATAAATGATAAAGAATAACTGATAAGCACATAGCCACATAATAAAAGATAACATCTCAATAGATTACTCTAAGCTTATAGCACTAGCATGGATTAGGACGAACTACAAAGATAACTCCTAAGTTATTATAACTATAAGGTCAAAGCATACGATGATTAGTGCAATTACACTTGGCAATCATAGCAAGAGAAGGTTATATCTATGCATAGTGATATTGCGAAGGAAGATGAAGAACATAGCAATCACTTCCCTATAATAGTTGTGTTCTGCATGCCCTATACTCGGGAGGTGGACTATGAATGACTCAACAGGACTGTCACTCCCATGATCTACCACATGGTCCAGAATATAGGGTACAATCACAGGAAAATATGGTATAGGCACCACGTCTACACAATATTTACCACTCACCCATCAATCTAATGAGCAAGCGCTATACGATCCTATACTTGAATATAATTCTAATCTAACTATGCCAAGCATATAATCAAAGTAGACTAAGAACAATACAATTGAGAACATAATCAAATAGAGCAAAGTCATATCCAATATGATAGAATAGACTAAAGTCATATTCATACTGTAACACCCCAGGACCATAAAAACCTAGGATGTCACTAACGTCCCTTCCCTCATGCCAAATTCTAAAAAATTCGGTAACATAAACCCATGAACAAAGTGTAACACAGAAGCAACAAAGAGAACAAAACTATAATTTAATAAAGGTCCAACTTAAATGTTTTTATTAAACCATGAAGGATCATCCTGAAGACGAACTATGTTTATTACAACAAGCCAAGAGTGTTGTTATTATATCTAGATGTGGGTGAAAAGTGAAGGTGTGCCGCTAATCCCATCCCTTCAAGCAATCATCCAATTAAGCACCTGGAAAGATAAAGGGGTGAGAATAAATCTCAGTAAGCAAACTGCCTAAACATGTCATTCAAACTACAATTTAATTAGACAATGATTTAATCATAGAAGAATACATATCATAATAAATAAAGGTTCATGATAAGAATATTTATCCAATGAAATTCCCGTAAACATGTAATGACCATGATATACAATAAATAAAAGATATCCACCTATGAATTGAACAATACTTCTCATATAAATGAAAAGAATACTCCTCATATCCACTTCATGCCAACATAAGGCTTCAATACGACAGAACCTCAAAAGTGCAAATGCAATGCATGTCCACTTTTACATCGCACCCCTCCTCGGGCAACGTACGATGTGTACCGGTATGGTCGTGACCATAGGTCAACGACATAATCCACAAGAGCACTCCGGAATAGTCATATAACTTTCTCACCGACCTGGCTCAAGAGCACTCCGAAATAGTTATATGACTTTCTCACTGACCTGGCTCGATGCATATGCTCATGACAAGAATGCACATGATGCCATAATATGATGCAACCGCAAGAATACTTACCACATAGGTCATATACCTCCACAATCATAAAACATATCGCTTACCTTATGATGATAGACAAATACGTACCATATATGTCATATACCTCCACAACAATAAAACATAGCACTTACCTCATGATGATAGACAATTGATGAAAGATTCAACAATGAAGATCATGTATAAATTACTTTAAAGGATAAGTGATTTCATAGTTATATCATCTTGGTTTCATTCATGTTAAGACAAAGTGTAGGTAGAATGAACAAGTCAAGCTATAGCAACCACCGCTATGTTTACTTGCCTCAAGACGACGATGCAAAACGAGAGCTAAGTACGATCCAAAGGCACACCACCTGTTTAAACATCATCACCTCAGAAAAATAAACTCATACAAACATTCTTAAATGGCACATAAATCGCTTCTACGACCTGTGCTATCGTTTCCCCAAAACAACAACCGAACAATCAATCAACAGCAGGAACCCTGCTTCACATTTTTGTTATGGACAAATTACTTGCTCAAAAATTATGAAACTTTCACATAAGATGGAAAACACCATTATCTACAACTTCTATATAAAACTATCAAGCATATGAGACCTTTAAGATGACATAAATAACCCCTAAACATAACTGAACTTTTCTAACAACCCAGACAGGACAGCAAATTTATAAAATACATAACTGCAGTTATACTCATCCAATAATTACAATCTCTACGAATATGGAAAGCTTAAGAAACACACTACAACTCTTATTCAGATCATATATTCAAAATAATCCGTTAAGATAGTCAAAACAGATTGGATCTAAAATTGTCATGATTCCCATCACAGAAAAGCTGCCAACTTAAACAGACCGTATCTCTCAAACTATAGTGGTTATGATGGTGATTTTAGAGTCAAAAGAAAGCTATTTGAGTCCTCTACAACATTGTCAAGATTTGTAAAAACTATTTTGACCTTTAACATTATCAAAAACTGAATCAATTCACTACTGTTCAGAACATCGTCAAGACAGCAGTCAAACGTTTAATTGGCAACAATAACTTATCTTCACATTTTCACTATGGATAAACTACTCATACAAAAAATATGAAACGATGTTAGAGTATGTAAAACAACATTTTCTACAACTTTCATGTTATAACATTTGGAGTTTGAAGACCCTAAGATAACCAAAACAAGCCGACAAAGAAAGTTCACTTTTCTGGTGACAGAACAATAGCTAGACACTAAAACTATCATAACTCGAGATATACTAAACCAACATTTATGATCTTTATCAATATGAAAACCTTATGAAATTACCTAAAACTTTAATTTATATTTTTTTCACGAGATTATGGGCTTAATTATGACAAAACTGAATGTATGTAGAACTGTCCAGAAATCTGACAGCACAAAAACATCACCGAACAACGGTCATATCTCCCAAACCATAAGGGCTGTAAACGTGATCTCTGTGCCAAAAGAAAGATAATGAAGTCTACTACTTGAATATAATTTTTCTATGAATTTTTAGATAAATAAAACAGCCCTAAACAACACCCAAATCATGACTGCGCAATCTGAATAAAACAGCAGGGTCTAATTACGAGATTAGAACCCTAACCCATCAACTAATCCATCGAATACGGTAAACCCTAAGATAGATTTCGCATCAAAACAGAGGGGAGAAGTGGGATCTTACCCCAACAGCAACTAGGGCAAAGATACGCAATGATTGATCTCCCGTTCCCCTTCTCCCTCGCAGCAATCTCCGCGATACACGTACCATAGACTTGATCTATTCCATGGACGGCCTCACCATCAAGAACAGCGAGGAGAAGTATGGGATTGAGGACAAAACAAAAAGAAGAAGATGACCAACCAGTTTTTGATGGGGAACAGACACGGTGGCCAACAGCAATCAAGCCCTAATTTTCTCTCCCTCTTCTCCTCTCTATTTCTCCGAACTTCTCTTATCTACGATGCGTGAGAGAGGCGGCGGCTCAATAGACTAACAAAATTAGGTTACGTGGGAAGAGAAAGGAAAAGCCACGGTAAAAAGACTGGAGACGTGTTCGGTAGCGTCGCCACAGTAATCTCGTGTTTACTGTTCACGTGTGCATTAAGGACTCCTATTTTTTTATTGTTGAATCTTGCAAAAACTATATATTTGTGATCCAAACTCCAAACAATGTGTATGAGTAGTCAAACGGAATGCGTTCGACGAGCTCTACGCATCTATGGCCTCTGATCGTCCATGTGAGCGATGGATAAAAAATTTATTTATTTATTTATTTATTTATTTATTTTGCCACCTATTGGAACAACTGACAAACCATTTACCACTTTACTCTTTCCAACACATAAAAAGTATTTTGGTGCGTTACACTTACAAATGATGAACTAGATGAATAATACAAGAATGAATATAAAAGTAGGAGAGAATTACCAAGAATCCTCTTGACAGATCCGGAATCCAAGCAATGCTTGCCTCATTCTAGTTCTAATCCTATGTAGCTATGCTTCTAAACTATAGAGATCTAATTGAGATGGTGGCTCTGAGGCTTCTCAGAGGAATGCTCTGTATCTTGGAATGACTTAGGGTTTCTCCTGGCGCCAGGGGCCTTGCTTAGATAGCCCTCTAGGAAGCACCATAGCCCTTGGATTAAACCGACCTTGATGAACGATTATTATTGATCCTCAAAGACGGTGGATGCATGATCCGCGAGGTAGCTCCTAATTGGCCACCTAGGTGGGGCGGCCGCCCAGCGGGGTGGGGCGCCCGCTCCTGTCATGGTGACAGGTGGGTCTCACTTCCTAGGGTTTTGCTTCCTGTGTCTTCTAGATTATTCTTTTTATATATGTGGCCCTTTTCTCTCTACGTAAATATGACATGTGGGCCTCCTTTGGTTGTTTCCTGATAACCCCCTGTAGAAATAGACATTCACCAAAACTCGTGGAATTCTGTTAGTGTAACCCCTATATTTAGCTAGTAATTATATTTTAGGTCCTTTCTCATGCTATGTTGACAGTAAAAATGACACTTATCTACCATCAACATGGGGAAAAACGTCGGCCATGGTGCGCTCCTTGTACGAGCTTGAGTGAGGAAAAGGAGAAAGGAGGGGACGGGGTTCGCTCGGCCAGGAGGCGTGCGATCGGCGATGCTTACAAGAAAAGAAAAGAGGGGGGTCTAGTATAGGGACGAGGGCAGAAATCGAGAGCCGACAGGGGTGCCAGGAAAAGAGGGATGTACTATGCAAGGGGGCGAGGCGAGTATGGCGCCATGCCATGGGCACTCGAGCACGGCACAGGTGGGACGCACCACTGACGGCTTCCGTAGGACATGCAGCGACAACGACCCAGCGTGCGTAGCGTGGTCAACTAGGTCACAGGGACAACATCAAGTCGGGTGTTCCAATTACTCCAGACTACTAGAGGGCTAACTGTTCCATGTCGCTCTTCTGTTTCTTCTTTTTCCTTTTGAATCCAACATGCACCACCCTTTTGTATATACTGAGATTAGGACGGATGTGCTTCTTCCAAAACCCGCTATCTCAGCCCCATTTGTGAGAGCACTACTCCATCAACCCGTTGTGGATTTCCCATTAGAACCCAAGGATATTTTTACCACGAGAATGTTTGTAGCAAGAGCGGTACTGCGGTGTAACTTAGTAAAAGTGCTAGGTCAACAACCTCAATACCATCGTGCACTGAGCGGCACAATCCATGTGGTCGCGATACACCGGTGGCCCTCGGTTCCGTCGCGACACCATAAGCTATTAACTAGGAAACTATTACCAACTTACATGCAGCAAGGCAGTGGGGTCATAGACCACAGAATTAGAAAAGGATTGCAAGGGAAGAATTAGGCAACAAGTGTTCCTTTCAAAGCAAGGAACAAGAAAATTAAATCCCAAGGTGGATTTAAATTAAGGGAGTTCAAGTGTTCTGCTGGGGCATCCACAATTAGTTGATAAGTGTCCTCTGTCATCCAACCACGGCTGATCTGCTGCCTCTGTATAACTATTCCTCTTGTAACCTGCTTGTTGTCGTCTCAAGAACCAAAAGCAAATCTACGAGGCCTAAGGGAAAATTAACGTAACAAACACAACGGATAAAGCAAATACTAATTCCAAACAGCCTTACACGGGGGCAACATACATGCATTCACTCTCCCATCCCTGACACAACACTAGCACCCTACAACCAAATGGCCTTAACAACTACAGCGAAGCACAAGGGAGGGATTACAACACTGGAGGACAGTGATGAAAAACACCACCAACTACGGTTACAACTCCCCTAGGACAGCTAATCTACTTCGTCGGGCCGAACGGCTTCATTCCTGGGCTCTTGGGGTTCTTTTGCTGCACTGGATTGCGGATTTGCTTCGCCTCTTGGTAGTGGCTGAGTGAGAGGAAGGAAAAGCTCCATCTCTAAGGCTTCCGTGGGCAGAGGTGCTGGCAGCACTGCAACACCAGTCCTCCTCTCCAGCGGATGGACAAGGATTCCCTCCAAGATCAGGGGTCCCTGCCTTTCCGTGGCAAGCGTCCTATGCTTGGCCCTTGTGGCGAGATAGGCGTCCTCTAGCTCCTGGGCATGTTGGTCTTGGTCCACCTTGATGGCTTCTGCCATGGCAGTCTCTCAGCTCTTAAGGGCTGCTAGATTGGCATGGGCTTCAACAAGCTGCACATCGAGCATCCTAGAGAAGATCTCGGCTTCCTCAGCACGACAGAGGCACTCCCTCAGCTCTGAGGCCTACCGGTCATACTACTCATCAAGAGCAAGCAAGTACGTGGTCAGGTGCACCATGGTCGGGTTGTCTTCTTGCACGTCCTGACCCCGCAAAGCCTCCATGCGAGCCCGCCATACCCACCGATTCTTGTCCAAAGCTAGAAAGAACCGCATGGGGGTACGAGCAATGGGCCCTTCATAGAGCTGGCAGAGATGCCGCAAAGCTTTGCAGGCCACAACTTGGTAGGTGTCACCGAAGTGAAACCTAGTTACGGTCACATTCTAGGCTTCAGTGACGTTGGGAAACTCCTCACTCTTGCTAATGTAGACGGTGACCTTGCATCGCTCAGTGCCATGCTTCATATACTCACGGCCTTCATACTCAGGATGATCCTTGACTTCGAGCTTTTGCAGGGTGGCATACAGGATTTTGGGAAAACCCTCGGTGTTCAGGTAGTAGCTACTAACCCAGACTCCTGCCATCCTTGCTGAGTGGTGGGTGGTGGTTACAAGGAAGTCTTGAGCGAGCAGCTTGCTTGGAGGAAAAGAGCCAAGTGAGCTAGGATGCACCGAATGATGGTTCCAAGTGGTTAGGCCCACCCTTATGTAAAGGCAGAGCGGACCATGGTCCTGTCGCAGTCCACTCTCAAGCCTTGCACAGGGGCTAGTAAAAGTAAACAACAAGATCTTTACACATACACGTGATGAGCGGTGTCTGGGGTCATAAAGGGTTAGTACGACTGTAGGGCAGAGGTTCGACAAAAGCGCAGAAGGGGGTATGACAACGTATGGGCCAGGCAGGTGTGAACCAACAGACGTGCGCGACGCACGAGACTACAGTACCAACGTGCCTTCACGGACAATGATTGGTCGACCTAAACAACAATTTCACAACAGGGTATGCTTGAATGCACGTCCTATCTGACCTCCCACTATTACCGACATATAAGGCAACCGTTCTCAAATTTTTGGCACGTCGTGCTCTCCCTGTAGCTAGTCAACGCTATCGAACTAGGCTCGGAGTTAGGGTACCTATAGAAAACTTGATTAAGCCTAACTAAGTCAGCAGAGTGCCATCTATCTTGGATGCATAACCATAGTAACAGGGCATACTCATATAACTTCGCATGCAAACGTCCTAACTTTTTGAAAAGAATTTATTGTCAAATTTGAATTTAGGAAAGATTTTGAAGCATTATTGTCTCATTTATGCTCTAATACCACCTATGGCAGAACCGCCTAATCTAATGCCCTCCCAAGAGTACTCGTCTTCCATCAGAGCCATCCCTGGGCATGTGCAACAGGAGCGACGGCGCAGGGCCTCCGATTCCCATAGGCCTCCAAATATATAGTACATTACACATAATAGCTAAGCACAGCAGCAGCTTTGGCCCATTAGCAAGCCTACTCACGGTAGCCGTGCACAGTAGCAGCTTTAGCCCAATGAAAAATGATTTTTTGATCGGCAACTGGACATCGTTTTGCTTCCCAATTGCCGATCCCAATTCACAGATCGCAAACCTGTTGGTCTCCACGTCTCCTATCACCCCCGATGCCTTATCGGCGCGTATCGCAAATGACCGAGCATGACAAACTAACGGAAACAGCGAGGCACCTAGACCCAGGTGAGGAGCTGAGGCCCTGAAGGTAATATTAATCATTCACATTTTTTTCAATTCATTCACAATCACAGTGCAAAGCCGCGAACTATAGCGAGTAGTGGGTCGATCTCTAAATTTTGTTCTTCTGATCTTTCCATTCTTTTAGTGTTCTTTTGAGGTTGTCCTTAAAAAGGATGGAAAATTCTAATATTGATGCCAAAGAACTATATATGGAGTTGAAGTTTCTACAAGAATTCATTCCAAAAGAAAAAATGGGGCCTATTGAAATTCTACGGTTTTTAAAGGAGCATGGTTGTTTTCCTAATGCAACTATTGCATATAGAGTTCTATTGACTATTCATGTGACCGTTGCATCATAGAGCGAAGTTTTTCTAAATTGAAGCTATTGAAGACTTATTTGCATTCTAAAATGACACAAGAAAGACATAATAATTTGGCTATAATAGCACTTGAAGGCGAAATGTTAGAGAAGATTGATTATGAGCATATCATTGAAGACTTCACGCTAAAAGAATGATGCTATTCTATTAAAGATTATGCAACATAGGTACTATTTTTGATATATCTTATTTTTTTACGAATCCTTAATATATCTTATTGCAATGTACTACATTATATCGTATATTTAGTCCTATTTTTTCTAGACTAGTAGGCCTCATTTTTTAGTTTCGTACAAGGCCTCGTATTTCCTCAGGACGGTCATGCTTCCATTAGACACTAAGTACCCAAGGGAGCGCACTAAACTCTGCGATTCCATCGAGCACACCACAAGGGAGAGCTCGAAAATCCATAGTTTTACATCAGGATCATAAATGAGAGAGTAAAGCTTACAACATCCTTTTCATTTATTACATCACTTTTAGTACAACATCAAAGTAGTTCATTATTTGATTATAACAGCGGAATATAAAATGTTATCAAAGTTCAGCGGAAATAAAACTACTAAATGATAAGTTAAACATTAACATGATGAACTTTTATAAGCATGAACTAGCAACAACTTACAAGTATTTTCTCGATAAAACTTTCGGTGAGAGTTTTAATAAATAAACTCTACTCCGCATCGTAAAGGAAATCCTCGCTGAGCCCACCAGAAGGTTTCCACACTCAAGTGTCAGCTTATCAGCACCTGTCACCTACAACAGGGTAGAACAAACCCTAAGTACTCAATTGTACTCCGCAAGACTTACCCTCAGGAGGAAAGAAAAGGACTCCAAGGATTATGCAAGACTTTCTGGCTTGTGGGTTTATTGCATTTGCAAGAAGCATTACTAACCGTGCATCCTTATATTCAACTTATTTAGCAGCCATGATTTCTTCATTAACTAGCCATTCTATGTAAGCACCAAGGCTACTTTCAAGCAGGTGGTAAGCAATCAGAACCATTTTACCATCTTCCATAGTTCTTGCTATGATGCCAGATTATAGTCATGTCGGACCGTCAATTCAACAGCGATTCGTGAATCAATGTGCCCAGCTGGGTGCCTCGAAAACACATGCCTTGCTTGTACCCTAGGTATAAGCAAGACCAACATGTTCCACTCCTGTCAAGAGGTCCAGGTCCCCATCCAAGCTCGGACTCTAAGGCCCCAACACTGCAGGCCCGGCCTCAGTATGGTGCTTAGACCTCCTCATCCCAATATATATAACCACCTTAAAAACCAGTCCAGAAAGAGTCAGAACCCATGACAAAGAAACAAGTCTTCCCACTCCCATAAGCAAGTATATGCTCGGGACAAGTAGGTCTGTGACCCGACTATGGAATCCAATGCAACGAACGGTCCTTAACCGACACAGGCAGAACAAACGCAATCAGAGCCCTGCTCTGTTGCCCAACCAGGTCCAAGTCCATCCAAACCCATTCCGCCTAGTCTCCAATTATTTTTATTCATAGATATTCCATGTGATAGTCATATGATAATAATAATAATAATAATAATAATAATAATAATAATAATAATAATAATAATAATAATAATAATAATAATAATAATAACAATAATATATTTCCTAACTCTCGCGAGTGACAAGTAATCACTCGACTTCTAGCACGCTACATACTAGTAAGACTCATAGGATAAGGATATATATATATGCAAGTGGGTTTCATTCAACTTCTTTAAACTTAATGCACAAGCATAAATTAAAGTGCAGAATAATAGGGGTTATGCACCGGGGCTTGCCTAGATAACATGTAACCAAAAGTTAGCATTCTAACACGATGACACGATCATCAAGGCACCATCCTTTCCGCTACCTCTGGATGAGTCCACGATCTATTAGCGCTCCTATTATGACATACGAGGATGCAACGTAGAGATATAAATAATCAGCGATAATCGCAACCCATAAATATGATTTTTGTCTGTGACGTGAACTAGCTTAACGGCTAACGTACTAAGCCTCTTATCTATGCTACCAGCAACGCGCTAAAACCCCGACAAGTATTTTAGTTATACAAACCCAAATATTGCTTTATTTATTTCATTGATTTAATGTATATATTCCAACTAGGGCTCATTCAATATTCTAACAAACTAAGTATTCTGGAGTTACAAAACTATAGTGAGCACTAAATAATGCCAGGAACCTACTGTGAAATTTCTGTAATTATTGCTGGTATAGATTAACCTTGGAAATTCATACAAATTCATTTTTTTAGAAATGTTAAGCCTCTCGAATTAATTAACGAGCTTCTGCAAACATTATAAGACTGTGAAATAAATGCACTAACATATAGAGAATGATTTTAGAAACCAACCAAAACTCGTTTCACAATTTTTGGATTCCTACACATTTTTCTATTGCATTTACAAGTTTTACCCTAGAACTAAATTAGGAGACACTTTACAAAGCTAAAGGGCCGGCGGCAGCCAAAACGGCCTAGCAGCCTAGCGGCCCGCGCGAGCGTGGCAGCGCGCGAAGTAGGCCAGCCCAGCAAGTGGCCCACGGTAGGGAGCTCGCGCACTTGCAATGTGTTGTTGCAAAGAAGCCCCCAGACAAGCACGTTATTACTTAGCGACCGCGAGCACCATCGCAACACAGTGGAGTTTAGCGTTTAGAACCCCGAAGTGCCTCATCTTCACAAAGGGGCAGTCCCCTGCGCCCCCACGCACGACGGCGTGGCTCCGGGCGGCACCAGGCGAATGCGCCGGCCAATTGGAGGTCACTATGGCGCACCTAGAGGGCCGATGTCCACCTCTGGGCCAACGCGTAGCAGTGGGCGGCGACTAGGTGGCTTACGGGGCACAGCCGCATGCTGGCCACGGTGGCGGGTGATTCTGCTCGGTCCGCGGCCATGGCACGACTGCGCCGGTCAGCTAGGACAGCGTCGAGGTGAACGGGGAGGTGAGGGAGCACCAGGAGCTTAGCACAAGTCCAGCCGCGATGATGGTTGGGGTGGAGGGGTGCCGAGGTGGCCTGGCCACGTGCGCGCGGCGCAGTTGGCGGTGCTCCTCCGTGAGCACCGACGTGTCACCCCGCCGTCAGCGAACTCCCTGGACGGCATAACGTGAGCACCAACTAGAGGATGCAGCTATGAGTTCACAGATACGCGCAATTGAATTGCTACTAACCCCACGGGCTTACCCCCAATCCATGCTCTGCTCTGGCGGAAAGATGGCCGGCAGCGACAGAAACCAAAATTGGTCGACTACACAGCATAGCTGAGGCTCAAGGTGGGTCAGCTGGCTATATAGTTAGCCTGCCTATTTGCAGACACAAGCAATCATCGTGAGCGACCTCTTGCACGACGAATTTGCCCGCACACTGATTCGGATTTGCGTCAGCGTGTCGCTATCACTGGCGACAAGGCTCGAGCGACGCCTTCATGGAAGTGGGAAGGTAGAGGAGGTGTCCACATGGTGAGACATAGAGAGGGAGGGTGAGCAAGCAGGGCGCGAGCAAGTGAGCTAGGCAAGCAGAAGAAAACAGAGAGGGGGGCAGAGCGGCAAGGGCGCATCACGTCGCAAAAATGGCACGTGCGGGCACGGCGCGACAGCGCAGCGAGCGCAACACGGCACGGAAAGGTGGAGTAAGATCACCAGGGGGGTCGTGCGTGCCTTCAAGCGGTTGGTCCTGGCCCGGTCGGCTCCCAGCGCTCGGTAGTACATGGCTCGGTAGTACATGGCTCCACCCAGGCGGTGCTCGGCGTGGCATGCCCGGGACAGCGGGAACAAACGAGGCAGAGGGCATCACCATCGCTACTGTGATCAGGTCAACGACCAAGCGTGGGAGCAGTGGCACACGTCAACAAACTCGACGTGGTCGGTGGATCGAAAAGTGGAGCGGACTCCACGATGGCCACACAGCGGCAGTCGTGACCTCGGTGCAGCCCTGCACGCGGCACAGCAGCCAAGGGCGCGAACGCAGTAGCGAGGGCCAGGCCGCAGCCAGCCGGGGCCAGCCAACGCCAGGCTCAGACGCTATGCAGCACCACCCGGACGCGTGACTTGGCCAGCGGCCACAGGCCTGTCGTGGCCTAAGTCGGGCGCCAGCAGTGTGCTCGAGCGGTGACCATGGCCATGAGCCCGAATGACCGAACCAAGGCCGTACACGCATTTTAAAGCGCGCCCAATGCCAACTCTGTCCTGGTTAAGGTTCAAACAAAGACACTAGCCTGAAGTCGACTACACCTAGGGATGAAAACGGATCGGATACAGACAGATATGACTGATATCGTATTTGTTTTCATATTTATGTCCGGATTCAGATTCGAATACGGATAGTATAAAAAATACCGGATAGGATACGATTGGATATCGACATCATAAATATGTGATTTAAATATTCGGATACGAATACGGTATCGGATGTTAAATATCCGGACTCGGATACGGTCGGATTAAAACCCCTCTTAACGGATTCGGTATCGAATACGGTCGGAAAATATCCGAACCGTTTTCATCCCTAACTACACCAGCTACCCATCGGAGTATTCATCATGACTAAAGATAGACCAGAGAGGGAGATACAGGAATGCCAAGGTACGTTCGTCACTGGAATGTCAGTTCACGGGTAGGGCATCAAACGAGAGCTCGCAGCGCGTTTCAACTAATGTTCGAGTAATTTTTGCGAGAGCAAGTCGATCTCCAACACCACCACGACCTATACAATGCTCAAGTGCCAGGTGAGGAGCAACCAACTACGCAAAAACATGCTGTTAGTGCTTAGGCATTTACGATAGAATTTAATTGTCAAATTAACCTTGTCATCACCTCTTTCCATCCTGGACGAGATCCAGAATCTAGGTGGAGTTGGATTTCGAATCCGATTACCGAGCTTGCAAAACACTAGTTAACGATATTTATTCTCCAAAATAAAAGTTGCACTTTCCTCTACGAAACTTGCTCATAAATTTTTACTTAAGCGCAATGCTCAAGTTACATTTTATTTTTGTTTATAAAAATTGTTTTTCATGCCAAACAATTAAAACATCCTATTGTTCTATTTTCTAATTAGGGTCTCATTAGCATGTTTTTCCATAAAACCAATTAACCGACAAGGTAAAAATTTTAAAACGCGAGAACTTGTTTACTTAATTTCTTTTGATCTTAACCGGGGTGCTAAGCAAGCTCGTAACACAAGGGTGTTACAGGTGGGCGGTGGGCGGCGTGGCTGGCAGCGAGGGAGCCACTGGCTGGGTGGCGGTGGGGGAGGAAGGTGGAGGGAACGCATTGGTGCGGCGAAGACACCGGTCAAAGTTAGCGGAGGGCGGGGTGGAGCGGCAGGGGTGGGCGGTGGGCGGCACGGCCAGCGGCGAGCGAGCCACTAGCCGGGGGCGGCGACGAAGGCTGGGGGAAGGAGCAGGCCGACGTGGTCGAGGGAGAAGATGAACCGTACGCTCACGGCCAGTGGTCATGCATTATCTGCGTCCCTAAGATTAACCTGAGAGGGTGAATTCATAACCTGAGATGGTGATTGACATTGTGTTAATATGAAGAATAGCGTTGGAGTCAACAGGATGGTTATTAACACTCAACCGTGAAGTAGTGAACGCCAATAAGCAGGAGGATGGAGGGAGCGCAATCTCAGGTAACCTCCATCTCTATACTACCGATTACTATTCTAGACACGATCTATAACTAGAGTACTCGATGCGAGCAGAGATCCCATCTCTACATTCAAATTGTATTATGAAGATGCAGTATCACCGCTGGTCTAGCCAAATCATTGGTGATATGGTAAAACTATTAGTGATGATCAAGCCAGCACTGCCGGGAAAAACACCGCACCAACGATTATGGTCAAGACTCACCGCTGGATAAAATAACGCACTGGCGTTGATGGTAAAGACATCACCGCCGGATCAAACTCTAGTACAGTGGTGATGTCTTGTATGCTAGACTGATTGTGATGTCTCCATGATTGCCGTCAAATTGTACACCAGACCGGCGGTGGTGTTCACTCTAACAACCGATGGTGATGGTAACATCACCAGATCCTATGCTAGACCAAAGTTGATGGCCGCATCATCACCGTCAAGTCAAACACCAGGTGGTGTTCACTGCATCACCGCTGGATTGAACACCGAGCCGGCGGTGCTAAAGTTTATCACTGCTGGTTTTGAAACGGCGGTGATAGCCTTGGTTTATCACCAACAACTTTCACAAATGACAGTGATAACCGGCGGTGCTCATGTTTATCAATGCCGATTTCAAACCGACACTGATAGACTCGGTTATCACCAACTACTTTCACAAACAACAGTGATAGCGGTGATGAGCTATCTGTAGTAGTGATTGGGAGAGGAGTAGAATGAGGTTTTAGGACTTGCCTTTTAACAATTTTCTATCCAATGCTATCTACTGTCGACAAGCATAGCATAGTAAGGAAAAGAAAATGAAGAAAAACCAAAGGAACTAAAAAGAGCAAAAAAAAAAAGAAATGATCCTAGGAAGGTTTGTGCTAACTTGCTATAATTTTAAAATTCATTTTAATCCTCATGTTTTGAAATTCTTTTTTTATGATTTTTTTAAACAACCTCTGCCATTGATATGGTCTATACTAAAATTGTAGATCTCAATGTGATATATTACTTTGGTGCTGACAACTTTTTTCTATCTGAGATCTTTTAGGATCAAATATTTGTTTTAAGTTCTCTGGTTATGAAATTCAAAGTTTTTGTATTTTTCAAATGATCTCAGTTGGAGACACGCTTTATTCTAAATTTGCAGTGCTTGACGAGATCTAAAACTTTCTAGTTAAAATTGTTTTCATTTGAGGATATTTAGGACACTAAATATTAATAAAAGAAGACATGTATAAAAAAAACACAACATGTGGAGGCCCAAATGCCACAAATGTCATATGTGCCACATCATCCAAACCACCATTAGAACCAATGTAAACTATTTTTAGGGGGTACTTTGTCCAGCTTTTAAAGTGAGGAGGGGCATATTGTCTGGTATTCAAGTTCGAGAATGTTTTCTAAATTCAGCGGCAAGTTTAAGAGGGTAAATTGAACTTAGCTCAGTAAAAAATTGGATCAGCCTGGTCGACCCAGTGTAACATGTTTGTCTGCAGTTTGTAGGTTTCTGTTGTAACGTCAGCCAAGTGAAGCTACATTTGAGCTTCACCTTTGACCTCCGTTCTCAGTGTCAAAATGATTTCAGAGTAAGTATGTATTGGCCAGATGTGCCGAAACGGCAGGTTCAGACGTTCTACCGCGGCTCCGATCCCTGAGGTGCAGGGGAGGAAAGGCAGATCGCAGGACTGGGTGGGCCAGTCCACCGGGCATCCACAGCATAGCCCTGGTGACAGGAGCCGTTCCCTAGCGGGAATCTCACATCAAGCACAGCAAACTGTGGAACCATCTGCTGCTCCCACTGTAAGTGGTAACATTCTGAGTTAAAAGGAGCAGCAGCATTGCCTCAACCATAGAACAGAACAAGGCACGACGCATATCATGTATATGGTCATTTCAACTACACAAACGTGAAAAGCTTAAACATCGATTTCTACTGCAACTGATCATGAACATAAAAGCACCCCACTCCTGGCAATGACACAACAGGTGTGTGAAACAATATTTCCTACTACATGGAGATTGGGTCGAACTTCACAAAGTATTTGGCACAAAGGATTTACGTTAATTGATTCAAAGATCTGAGCAGCCACGACAGATCACAACCTTGCTCATATTCATCACCAAGTCATCATTACAGCTGAAAATGGCAAGTCACCATTGCAGCTCAGATGACTCTGTTCAGTCGCATTCTTTAATTTGGTGCAGAAGCAGAAGGGCCTGAAGATGAGGAAGCCACACTTCCCCCTGGTAGCGCCCTCGTCGATGCAGTGCTTGTTGCATGTTTTGCTGCTACACAGGAGCAGCATCCGGTATGTATCACTTGACCACTCGTCACACGCTTCCTTTGACCGGAGCCTGCAATAGAGCATAAATATTACTAAAATAAAAAACTTACCATTTTACCATAAGAGTTACAACTTATTGTTTTGACCATTTGCTTCGGTTATTCCCTTCCCCAGACACTACTCGTGTGGGAGCCTCTGGCACTGGGTCTGCCCTTTTTTTTTTACCATAAGAGTTACAACTTATTGTTGACAACCAAAAATGTCCATTTTGTGAAGTTGTCAAAATGTGTAACGGACTTCAACATTGCGTTCCTCTCGTCGAGATGGTCAAAAAAACATATATGGAACGTCCAATTTGAAGTCCGGATGAGAGAGTTATGCCTCCGAGAAAATGTATGAACTACCGGTACTACCGGTCCGAGAAGATTTGCCGCAGATATGAACTACCAGTACTACTGGTCTTTGACCGGTACTACCGGTGGCTGACGGAGGAAGGTGCAGTTTTGCGTGAAAATGAACTACCGGTACTACCGGTGGAGCCTGACCGGTAGTACCGGTAGGTGTTTATTCCGAATCTGACTTTCAGATTTAGAACTGATTTGTTTCGAGATTAGTTTTTTGACGTGGAAAACTTAGAAAATAAGCATTGGAGAGGTTTCCTACTGGGATAAGACCACCCCCTCTATATATATGAGAGGATCATGGACGATTGAGTTCCAATCTACCCAATCGACAAAACAACAACCAAAACTCCTATCTTACCCTAGTTTTCTCCTCTCAACCCTCTACCCTGCTATTCGGCAAGCCTCTCCACGAGATTTGTCGGCATCCTAGGTGGCCTTGCTGGTCCTAGGAGATCCTCCACGTGCTTCTCCCCGACGGATTCTTCCGGGAGTGGTTCAGGAGTCGTTTCGGCCGAGAACGAGCTCTACATCGGCCCTATCGATCCCTAGATCGGTTACGCCAGTTACGCTTCATCTCTTGCTACATTGCAGGTCTTGTGAGACCTCTTGGGCGTCCAAGGCCCTCACTGGTGTGTTGGCTTGGAGCGATCTTCAATGTCAACATACTTTTTGGCGACTCCGCTAGGGAACGCTAGACGAAAGATCAAGTTTTCTTCCAGCAACATGGGAAGTAATGTTGAAGATGCTGGGGATAGGACCCAAGTCCCTCATGAGGGCAACATCAACCATCCCATGAACATTGATGAGCTTTCGGAAGAACTGAAGCAACAAGTGGAGGCCAAGTTCAACACCGTTTTGAAGGCTTTTCTTCAGAGTTGCACTAAAGATCGGCGGGAAAAGGTTACTCAATTTAGGGAGCCGGATTTCAGCGAGTTGATCACTTCTACATCTTCTGCACCCGCTGCACCTGAGGTAAGATCTTCTGAACCTAAGTATGATGACATTGTCGATACTTACCCTACACATGCCAATTATGCTACTATGATGGATGATCATAAGAAAGTAATAGATAATAATCTTCTCTATGCTGTAAACATGATCATGGCCCGTTTTGATAAGTTAGAAGGAAAAACAACCGATGGCAATCCATCGGGTGTTGATTCTTCTTCTAAAAACCCTGAATTTGGCATGTCTTTAAATTTTTATGACAATCAAGGTTTATATGCAGCAGCAAATAAAGGCAAATCTGTCTCTTCGGCAATTGAAATCGATAAGACCGATTTAGCTGGAAGTGCTCCATCTAATCAAGTGGTTGTCTATGATCAAAATTCGGCTCGAAATACTCGAACCGATCAAAGACCAACAACAAGTCGAGCTTCGGCGGGGCAAAACATTCTCCCCAACCCGCCGAAGTCACCAAGCCAAGTCCCCATACTTCATGATACACCTGCTGCACCTGTTGCTCCCTCTACCGATTTCAATGATACTTTGAATCGGTTTAGGGAGGAATTATCTAAATCACTGGAAGAGAGTTTAGGTGTACAAATCAAGCCTAGTAGGACTACTTACCGTAAGCCATACCCTTCACATTTTGATTTTATGAAAGCACCTGATGGGTGGAAGGTACCTAATTTTAATAAATTTAGTGGTGATGATAGTAAATCTACCATGGAGTATATTAGTATGTTTCTCGCTTATGATTTATGAAAGTTCGCAATTTTCCATTGTCCCTTACTGGCACAGCTTTTACATGGTTTACTTCATTACCAACTTGCTCTATTGGTTCATGGGCTAAACTAGAAGAAAAGTTTCATAGTCATTTTTATACCGGCGTCCATGAAACTAGATTGTCTCATCTTGCATCAGTTTGTCAAGGTCGTGATGAGTTTGTTCTTGATTTTGTTAAGCGATTTAGAGAAATTAAGAACCGATGCTTTCATTTAATGATTTCTGAAAGAGATTTAACTGACTTATGCTTTGCTGGTTTACATCCTAGTATTAGGGATAAACTTGAACATTATGAGTTTGTGAATGTTAATCAATTATTGCAAAGGGCCGTTTCGGCTGAATTGCGCCTTAAAGAATCTCGTGAAACTTATAAGTCTAATCGTCATAATGTGCATGTTGTTGATGATCATTCCGATTGTTCTGATGATGATAATAAGGAAATTTATCCCACTGAAATTAAATGGCCAGCAGAGAATAAGATGGTTACTTGTCCATCCCTCAAACCGATTCATAAGAATTGGGGTGAAGAGACGAAGTTTACTTTTGATTTCTCTAAATGTGACCGAATCTTTGATGAATTGTTGAAATTCGGTTATATTAGAATTAATTATACATTGCCTTCAGCTGATGAGTTAAAAAGAAGAGTTTATTGTAAATATCATAATTCTTTTTCACATGCCACTAATGATTGCAATGTTTTCCGTCGGCAGGTCCAATCGGCTCTTAATGAGGGAAGATTGAGTCTTTCTGATATGCAAGTTGATAAGGTCCCTTTTCCAATGCATGCAATTGAAGCAGGACCACCCGCTGTTTTGATTCATCCCGAGCAAGCCGATACAACTCAAGGCAACAATGTGCTTATCGACGAACCACGTGTAGCATCGAATGTCGAAACGAATTCAGGGCACAAGGTGGTGCTAGAGAAGGACGATGAAGGCAAGAACAAATTAAAGATCACCACTGGATCAACGCAGTATTTAAGAAGGCAACGGTGGTATGAAATGGTGGCGGCATAGTAGAGGCCGGCTAGGCCGACTCCACTCAGCACCAGGGCCAGTCGGTTAAGCCAACTCAGGGTGTTGGTTTGGTCGACTCAGCCTCCCTCTCAGTCAAGTTGGCTGAGCCGACTGTCCCAGTCGGCTTAGCCGACTCCCCTGGTTCCAGCAGCCTCGGCTCCTCCGACGTTCAAGTTTTGCGCACATTTATTCCACACAAGCCGGAGATTGGTACCTGGAAGACTAATGACAAGAAGAACCAAGGGAAATTTATGCCGAAGCCGCCATGCACCTTTGATAGGCTTATGGCCAATACAAGCAAGAAAAGGCCGATTCCCAGAATCGGCTCTTAAAAAAAAGAGAATCTACACCACCCAAATGAGAAGATAAGAAGAATAAGCAATTGGCGGTGATGCAACCAGCAGCTCCAATTCAAAAAGTTGCTCCTCGTGTATCTCGTTGGGACCCCCGATTCCACCTCCAGTCACACCACAATGGGGTCCTTATGGAGTTTGGGTGCCATATCCCTCGCCTGCACCTATGCAAGGTCAGCAAAGAAGGAAAGAGCCTGCTGGTCCAGTTCAAAAACCTTCCATTTTTAGCCAATTGAACAATGGTCAATTGAGCTCCAGCGGCGTGAATCAAGGTTAGATGATTACATTTAAGACTCCGGCTTCACAAGGTTCAGAAAGGGCACCAATGCGACAGGTTTACGTGCCTAAGAAGGTTGAGGGTCCTATTATTCCTCCGCCAAGAGCTAGGCCTCAATCAGTCATCACAATTGGCACTATGGAATCTCCTGTCATTAACCATGATGGGCCGATTATAATTGAAGAAACTCCAGCGCAAAAGCAAGATGACGTCCTTAAAAAAGTTGCTGGAGATAAGAAGGAGTGCGCCGAAATTGATTCCAAGTATCTACAACCTAAGTGGTGCCCACCGGGGTTGAATAAAACTCAACGGCGCAAGTTACAACGTGCTCGGCACAGGCAACAGGAGCGGGAGAAGCTCGCCAAGATGGAGGGTGAAGTGGTGAACTCCGAACAAGTCAAGAACCCTCCGGATTATCGGCGTGCCACTGCTGCTGCTACCAACCAGGCTAAGCCAGCCCCAGGGCCGGCTAAGCTGGCACACCCTGCTGTAGAGACGACTGAGCCAGCCTCAGAGGCAGCTAAGCCGACCTCGTCTACTGCTGTTGCTCTGGAAGTTCTGGAATTGGCTAAGCCGACTTCAGAGTCGGTTGAGCCGACTCCCATTGTCCCGATGGCCTCTGAGGTGTCCTCCAATGACTTTGCTCGTACTGTTGCTGCTATGGTTGGTATGGAGGTTCCTGAGGTCCCGGAAGAAGAGATGGTTGACTATGAACCTACCCCAGAGAGGGAAGTCAATATGGTTGTCTTGTCCGCCGATTATTATATCGTCGAGGATGATTCAGCCGCTGTGGTTTTCAACTTCCCCATAGAAGATGCTACATTCAAGAAGCCCGGAGATCCTATTAACCATCTCAAGCCTTTGCAAATCAAGGGCCATATCAATGGTGCTCTAGTTCATGGCATGTTGGTGGATAGCGGGGCAATTGTGAATGTGATGCCATATCCGCTTTACAAGAAGCTTGGTGGCACTGATGATGAACTGGTCAAGACCAATATGACCATCACCGGTGTAGGGGCACTCCCATCCCAGCCAGGGGAATTGCTAACATGGAACTCACTGTTGGAAGTAAGACCCTGGCTACTGCGTTCTTCGTGGCAGATGTGCAAGGTAGCTAGAACTTAATACTTGGGCATGATTGGATCCATGCCAATTGTTGTGTGCCATCTAGCTTGCACCAGTTTTTAATTCAGTGGGTGGGAGATGCTGTGGAGATTGTGCATTCGGATTCATCGGCTGACGTTGCTACAGCCGATGCTCCCGTGCTCGGGCGGCATGATGCTTTTGGTTGCTTGTCTGGTAAAGATCTTTCTGGCTATGAATTTATTAGTGCTACTAGGCAAGGGTTTGTTCCTGTATCATTGAAACCGATTGATAATCGGTTCAATATCATCATGTAATCTTTTATTAATAGATTCTAATAAAGAATGGTTACAACATCGTGTTGAACAGTATCGGGCTAATAAGACCGATGCATGTGAAGCTATTGATGATTTTGATGAGCTCGATAAGTTGGGCCAAGGATTTACTTCGGCCGACCCTTTGGAGCAGGTTGATATTGGGGATGGCTTTGTGCCCCGGCCGACGTTTATAAATCAAAACTTGGAAGCCGATTACAAATTTGAGCTAATTGCGCTTCTTAAGGAATATGTTGATTGTTTTGTATGGAATTATATAGAGATGCTTGGGCTAAGCCGAGAGCTTGTTGAGCATCGGCTCCCCATCAAGGATGGATTCAAGCCATATAAGCAACATCCCCGCCGATTTAATTCTACAATTTATGATCGGGTTAAAGAAGAGATTAATCGGCTCCTGCAAGTGGGGTTCATTTAGCCATGTAGGTATGCAAAGTGGGTCTCTAATATTGTGCCTGTTGAGAAGAAAGATTCTGGGAAGATCAGAGTTTGCATTGATTTTAAAGATCTAAATAGAGCTACTCCGAAAGATGAGTATCCTATGCCTATAGCCGATATGCTTATCAATGATGCTTCAGGACACCGGGTTATTAGCTTTCTTGATGGTAATGCCGGTTATAATCAGATTTTCATGGCCGAGGAAGATATGTCGAAGACGGCCTTTATATGTCCTGGGTTTGTTGGTCTCTTTGAGTGGGTTGTGATGACATTTGGGCTAAAGAATGCAGGTGCTACTTATCAAAGAGCTATGAATTTGATTTTCCATGATCTAATTGGGGTGATTATGGAGGTTTATATTGATGATATTGTGATTAAATCGACTGTCCATAAATCTCATTTGGCCGATTTGCGTCTTGCTTTTGAGAGGATGCGCCGTTATGGATTGAAGATGAACCCACTCAAATGTGCTTTTGGAGTATCGGCTAGAAAGTTTTTAGGCTTCATAATTCATGATAAAGGCATAGAGATTAATCCCAAGAGGATAGAAAAGATCAAGGGAGTTCAGGCACCTACATGCA
Organism: Saccharum hybrid cultivar R570; assembly: GCA_038087645.1. Lineage (NCBI taxonomy): Eukaryota > Viridiplantae > Streptophyta > Magnoliopsida > Poales > Poaceae > Saccharum > Saccharum hybrid cultivar. The sequence continues at coordinate 2,008,188 of JAQSUU010000671.1, read as the reverse complement.
AGAAAGACTTGCAAAAGTTCTTGGGAAAAGTGAACTACTTGAGGAGATTCATTGCTAACTTGTCCGGGAAGATTATTTCTTTTACCCCATATTGAAACCGAAGGATGAATCTGAATTCACTTGGGGGGCAGAACAACAAGAGGCATTTGAGAAGATAAAGGAATATCTGTCAAAACCACCGGTTCTTTGTGCACCAAGGAGAGGAGTTCCTTTTAAATTATATATTGCTGCCGAAGAAAAGATTATCGGGGTTGTTTTGACTCAAGAAGACAAAGGTAAAGAATATGTAATCGCTTATCTTGGTCGCCGTCTTCTTGATCCCGAGACAAGGTATGCCCATATAGAAAAATTGTGCTTATCACTGTACTATGCTTGTTCCAAGATGAGACATTATCTTTTGTCTAGTACATGTGTTGTTGCTTGCCAGGCCGATGTGATAAAACACATGTTATATCGGCCAATTCTTCGTGGAAGGATAGGCAAATGGGCATACGCACTAATTGAATATGACTTGACCTATGAGCCATTGATAGCTTTAAAAGGACAAGTCCTTGCTGATTTTTTTTGTTGAGCATGGTATTGAATTGGATAATGAAATCAATTACCTTACTTTTACTCCCTAAAAATTGTATTTTGATGGATCGGTTTGCAAAGATGGCCAAGGTGTTGGTATTGTGCTTATTTCCGCTAGTGGTGCTAAATTTGAGATGTCAAGCCGGTTGGATTTCTATTGCACTAATAATCAAACCAAATATCAAGCTCTATTATTCGGATTGATTATGTTGCGCTCCATGGGAGTAAAGCATGTTGAAGCCTATGGTGATTCCTTACTAATGGTGTAGCAAGTTGCTGGAGAATTTCAAAGCTTAGAAGGATCACTACGAGCTTGTCTCAATGCTTGCCTTGACATCATTGGTTCATTTGCCGAATTTCAAATTCGGCATGTTCCGAGGCATGAAAATCAAAAGGCCAACATGTTAGCTCAGCAAGCATCTGGCTATGACGTTGGTGGGCATAATTTTCATATTCAAGAACAGTCAATACATAAAGATTTATATTTTTGCCATGTAAGTGCGGAAGAATTGGCTAAGCTGACTGCCCTAGCTGGTCTAGCCGACCCCGATTCTCTGGAAAGCCAGTCGGCTTGGCCGACTTTACTAGTCCGCCTAGCCGACTCCCCTATGGCCAGCCCGGCCAATGCGCATGATGAACTCTCAAATCGGCCTAGCAAAACTCCTAGTGATGTTGGAGCCGATTTACATGATTGGAGGACTCCCTTATTGGCATATCTACGAGATCCAAGTGCCAAAGTTGATAAAAGTGTTCGGCGAAGTGCTTTCAAATATGTGTTGCACAATGATGAGCTTTACCGAAGGACCACCAAAGACTTGTTGCTGAAGTGCTTAGGAACTGATCAAGCAAGAATAGCTATGGGAGAAGTCCATGAAGGTATTTGTGGTACGCATCAATCGGTCCTAAAGATGAAGTGGTTATTGCATAGAGCCGGTTTCTATTGGCCTACTATGATGACCGATTGCTTTCGCTACTACAAAGGATGTGAAGAGTGCCAAAGGTTTGGAAATATTCAGCTAGTGCCTGCTGCTATGCTTCATCCTATAATCAAACCGTGGTCTTTTCGCGGTTGGGGGCTAGACTTCATTGGCCAAATTCATCCCCCATCTTCCAAGGGACATCGCTTTGTGTTGGTTGCTATAGATTATTTCACTAAATGGACCGAGGCAGTTCCTTTAAAAAAATATATCACACAAGGAGGTGATTGAGTTCATCACTGAGCATATCATTCATAGATTCAGCATACCCCAAACATTAACTACAGATCAAGGGACTTCATTTATGTCCAAGGAAGTGAGGGACTTTGCCGAATTATATAAGATCAAGTTGCTCAAATCATCTCTATATTATGCTCAAGCTAATGGCCAAGCTGAGTCTAGTAATAAGACTTTGATCAAGCTTATCAAGAAAAAGATTGAGGAGAATCCAAGGGGGTGGCATGAAGTTTTGTCTGAAGCTCTATGGGCACATCGCATTTCAAGGCATGGGCTACAAAAGTTACTCCTTTTGAGTTGGTATATGGTCAGGAGGCCGTATTGCCTGTCGAGGTAAATTTGGATGCATACAGGCTTGCTAAACAAAATAATCTATCAGCCATTGTGTATCATGATTTGATGATGGATAACATCGATGAGGTAACTGATATAAGATTAAAGGCTCTCAAAGAGATAGAGAAAGACAAAGCTCGAGTTGCTAGGGTATACAATAAAAAGGTCAATAGCAAATCTTTCCAAGTAGGAGAATTAGTGTGAAAAATCATACTACCTATTGGATCGAAGAGCAATCAGTTTGGCAAATGATCACCTAACTGGGAGGGTCCTTACAAAGTGATCAAAGTCATATACGGTAATTCCTATTTGCTAGAGACATTGCAAGGTGAACATCTCAAAGTAGCATTCAATGGGAGATACTTGAAAAAGTATTTTCCAAGTGTTTGGCAAGAAGTCTAAGTGCTCTCCAAACAATGGCCGATACATGTATCGCCCTTAGAACAAAATGATCGATGTATACATCGTCCTTAGTCACCATGTAGCCGATGAGATGGGTATCATTGCCATTTGGTTTAATTATGTTTGTTTGATCAAGTGTTTTCAGGTTCATACATTATAAACCTGAAAATAGGGGGCATATGTTGACAACCAAAAATGTTCATTTTGTGAAGTTGTCAAAATGTGTAACGGACTTCACCATTGCGTTCCTCTCATCGAGATGGTAAAAAAACATATATGGAACGTCCAATTTAGAGTCCGGATGAGAGAGTTATGCCTCCGAGAAAATGTATGACCGGTACTACCGGTCCGAGATCACCGGTACTACCGGTTCGAGAAGGTTTGGCGCAGATATGAACTACCGGTACTACCGGTTTTTGACCGGTACTACCGGTGGCTGGCGGAGGAAGGTGCAGTTTTGCGTAAAAATGATCTACCGGTACTACCGGTGGAGCCTGACCGGTAGTACCGGTAGGTGTTTATTCCGAATCTGACTTTTAGATCTAGAACTGATTTGTTTCTAGATTAGTTTTTGGACATGAAAAACTTAGAAAATAAGTATTGGAGAGGTTTCTTACTGGGATAAGACCACCCCCTCTATATATATGAGAGGATCATGGCCAATTGAGTTCTCATCTATCCAATCGACAAAACAACAACCAAAACTCCTATCTTACCCTAGTTTTCTCCTCTCAACCCTCTACCCTGCTGTTCGGCTGAAAGGTCCTTATTTGGTTTTGGTAATTGAGTGACAACTTAGGTGGACTAATATGTGGTTATGTGAGATACACAGGAGATTAGTCCCCAGGTAATGGTGTCATGGAGGAGCTCATTGTATATGAGACATGACATTGACTCATGTGACCAAGATGATGAAGACCAAGATGATGCTTGGCTCGATGGACCGGTTGTGAAAGTGAAGGGCAAGTCGAGGCTTCGAAGCGAAGGACCATGCGGTGGTGAAGCTTGAGCAAGACTTGGCACCGACGGACCGATGCAACGGTGAAGAGCAAGTGAAGTCAAGGTCGATGGATCGAGACGGTCATGTGATGATATGAAGTGGTTCATATCATTTGTGATATGGTTGGTGCATGTGTTGCATCAACGTCAGAGGAGATGGAGTGGAATGCGCAAGGCAAAGGTATAACCTAGGGCATTTCCATTTCACCGGTCATAGGTGTGTAGAGAAGTTTATGATCGGGTTTTAGGATAGATGGCCGTACTATTAAGAGGGGCAAACTTGTTTGCATATCGGTCATCTAGTGCCACTCGAGTGATCTAACTATGCATCGTTGCTAGGATCGAGTGGCGTGGCAAGTTGAGTGGTTAACTCCTTCGGTAAAATGATTGTGAAAATGCTAACACACGTACACAAGGTGGTGATCACTTGTTGGTGTTGGCACATTTGCGAAGGCGGCGGAGTTCGAGCGGTAGAGAGGGGTTTGGGTTCCTCTCTCCCTCCCGCCAAGCTTGCGAGGCGGGATTCGGCGCTTTTTGGAGAAGTGAAACGCCTATTTTCAACTACGCCGGAAGTCCGAAAAAGAAACAGAGGCGAACGGAGGTCACAGTGGTGACCGGACGCTGCACCGGACGCGGTCACGGTGTGACCGGACGTGTCCGGTCAGTGTCCAGTGTCTGCGCGTTTTTCAGTTGTTTGATCGGACGCGAGGCGCGTCTAGTCACAGGCGACCGGACGCGTCCGGTCGTCCAGGGAGCTTACTGGACTCCAACCAGACGCGGGCACTGTGGCGTCCAGTCAGTTCTTCAGCGCGTCCGGTCGCTGGTTCGTTGTACGCGGCTCAGGGTTGACCGGCGCGTCCGGTCAGTTACGGGACCGGTGCGTCCGGTCGTGACCGGCGCGTCCGGTCGTTGCGACCGGCGCGTCCGGTCGTTGTTTCGCGGGCGCGGGTGCTGTGCGGATCGGCGCGTCCGGTCATTGCGACCGGCGCGTCCGGTCGGTGCTTCGCGAAACTAGCCGTTGCGCGACCGGCGCATCCGGTCAGTTGGACCAGCGCGTCCGGTCAACGCGACTTCGGCTGTTTCAAGTTTCTAACGGTCGTGTTTGTATTCGAGGGACACGTGGACGTCGCAGGGCGACCGGACGCGGTTGAGCGCGTCCGGTCAGTTTCGATCGGCGCGTCCGGTCGTCCCGATTTTTGCCCAGTGAAGGGGTAACGGCTCTATTTGACCGTGGGGTTATAAATAGACATTGTGGCCGGCCATGGCCGGCAGCGGAGCACACTATAGTCTTTGTGACTTGTGTGGTAGTGCTTGGGAGCCCTCTAACTCACTCATGCTTGATAGTGTTCATCGGATCGAGTGAGAGAGCGATTCTAGTGCGTTGCTTTGAGAGATTGCATCGTGTGGCACTAGGTGATCGTGTTGCAAGCCGGTGGTGCTTGTTACTCTTGGAGGTTGCCACCTCCTAGACGGCTTGGTGGCTTGTGGCTCCGTCGAAGCTCGCAAGAAGATTGTGCGAGGCTCCGGAGAAGTTTTGTGAGGGGGATTGTGCTCATCCCGCGGGGATCGCGAAGAGCAACTCTAGTTGAGCGTGTCATTGAGCTACCACACTTTATGGTAGGTTCTTGCGGTGCCTTTTGAGAGGCTCGGTGTGTGACCGATTAGCCGCCGAACCACGAAGTGTTGGTCGACACAATGGGGACGTAGCTTGGTAGCGACCAAGTGAACCTCAGGAGAAAATCACCGTGTCAACATCGTCTACTCTTCTCGGTGGTTTGCCTTCGTGCAACACAAGCTTGTATTTACTTTCATATATATATCGTGCTTGTGTAGTTGCTCTCGTAACTAGTTTGCTTGTGTAGCTTGCTAGTCGTCTTCTTGCTTGTGTAGCTAGAAGCTTTCCCTTTGCGTGACTAATTTGGTTTGTGTAACCTTGTTAGTCACATTGCTTAGTTTGTGTAGCTAAGTGTCTTGCGCTCTCTAATTTGGCATTAGTTGCCTTGTTATTGAGCTTTGCTAGTGAGCTTAGGAGCTTTGTGCTTTTGCTTCACTAGTTGTGTAGGAGCTCCCTCGGTTGGCAAAGTACTAGTGCATAGGTTTGTGTGACCTTGCTCTAGAATTGAGTAGGTGAGCTCTTGGTAAGCTTAGCACCTTAGTTGCTTAATTAGGATCTTTGCAAGGTGCTAGAGAACTTAGATAGAGGGGTGTAGTCTTGGCTAGACCGATAAGTTTAATTCCGCATTTGTTTTGGTTAGCCAACGCGTTTAAGTTTTAGAAAGGACTATTCACCCCCCCTCTAGTCCGCCATCTCGACCCTTCAATTGGTATCGGAGCCGGGTCTCTCATTTGTGGTCTTCACCGACCCGAGAGGATGGCGGCTTATGGGCTAGATGATTGTGTGGAACACATTTTTGATGGCACTCACTATGCACGATGGAAAAATCACATGCTTGATCACTTTCGTGCTCTTGGCCCTAAGTTTTGGTGGATCATAGTTGTCGGCTTTTCTCATGACTTGGATGGGTGTGGTAACCGTACCCAAGCTCAAAAGGATTGCCGAACACTTGATGCACAAGCTAAGTTTTATCTAATCAAAGCTTTGAATGATGAGATTTTTGACAAGGTGAGGGGTCTCTCAAGTGCACATAGCATGTGGATGGCGCTCAAGCATCACTATTGTGGATCCTCAATTTGGGATGATGGAAAATTCAAGAAGGATGATCACATAGTGATGGAGGTACATGATGATGTTGAGCATGACCACAACGAGGTGGTTGTGGAGGATTGCTCCACCTCAATGTCAAGTGATGATGATGATGATGATGATCATGCCACAAGATCACTTGACAAGAATGATGATAATGCCACAAGTGATGCAAGAAATGATTCTACTTCATGCACACTTGATGGTGAAGGTGATGGCTATGAGAGTGATGCTTCAACAAGCTTTTCAACATCACCACATTATTCCATGTCACATGGTGACACTAAGGTATCAATTGGTGGTTTTGTTGTTGATTGTGATGGTCCAAATTTTGAGCTTCTATATAAACTCTCAAAGGCCCTAAGAAATGAGATGGCAAAAACAAGCAAATTGAAAAATGAAAACTCATTTCTAAAAACCACATGTGAACAACAAAAGCATCTACTTTATGTTACTACTTGTTCACATGAGGAGCTAAAATTGGCTCATGAGGAACTTAGTGTTGCTCATGATAATTTGGCACAAGAACATGCTTTACTCACTAAGAAGCCTTCTAATGAAGAAACCAAATCTAGTGAGAGCTCATCATTTGGGTCAAATGATCAATCACATATTACTAACCCTTGTGATATAGGCAAGAAGCATGTATCCACCTCTTGTGATGATTTATTAGATATGCCATGTTCTTCACAATTAAATGCTTGTTCTACTTCTATGTCTTGTGAGACTAACCTTTTGAAGGAGAATAATGAGCTTAAAAGTGAAGTGAAGAATTTGAGCAACAAGTTAGAGAGGTGCTACAACTCTAAAATCGCCATTGAGCATATCATGACCAATCAAAGAAGATATGGTGATAAGAGTGGTATTGGCTACAACAAGAGCAAGGGCAAGATTATGAAGAAGCAAAATGCAAAGAAGCTATCCCAACTCATGTGCCACCGATGCCATGAAATGGGACATATTGCTAAGTATTGCCCTACCAAGAAGTCTCAAGTTGAGCCAAAAGCAATACCCCAAGAACAAATCAAGATCAACCATGGAGATGATGGTGACTTGATAAAGAAGAAGAAAAAGAAAACAAGAAGGGGTGGTAAAGCAAGGCATCCAATGCAAATTCAAGATGCCAAGATGATGAGCAAGAATTAAAATGAGAAAAGAAATTTGACTCACATCAAGTGCTTCAAATGTGAAGATATGGGACACTTTGTCTCGGGGTGTCCTACCAAGCTTGAGAAGAAGGCTCAAGCAACTCATAAGGGGCAAGGCATTGAGAAGCAACACATGAGCAAGGAAGAAAAGGCTCACTCTAAAAGAAGTTGCTACTTATGCCGGGAAAGGGGACACATGGCTCATTCATGTCTCCTAGGTAACAATTCTAATCCTATTTCAATTGATAATACTAATATGCTTAGAAAGGATGGCAATGGTACCTCATTGGTTGGAATTGCAAAACTTCCCGCTAACCATACTAAGGCTTTGCCTAAGTATGTTGCTCCTAACTTGAGAGGACCCAAACTAGTTTGGGTACCATCAAAGAGTGGATGATTGTTTGTAGGTACCATCGGCATTGGAGGCTTGATTCAATTGGTTTCATCTTGTTCATCATATATTGAGTCAAGTTATGAAGCTCAATGCATATCCAATCCCAATGCCAAGTCAAAATAAGTGAAGTCCAAAGTGCTACAACATATAAGTGTCATGATCAAGTTGTGGATGATTTATTGGAATTATTTGATGGCTTGCAATTTATTTGAGTAAAAGCTTGCTATTGGATGATCATGAGCTAACCAAGGTATATCTCTTGTTGATCATTTTATTTGGGTGCATATCAGTTGATTGAATTGGATAAATGTGCAATGTTGCTTGCTATGAGATGATTGAATGGATTAAATGCTTAGCAATCAAGTTTGGATTAATTTGTGTTGGATAAGTTCATGAGATGACCTTTAGTAAGTGGATTGAATGGATATATATGTCTTATGAAAGTATTCAAACAAGTTAGTTTCAAGTTTAATTCACTTTTGTTGAAGAATAGCTCATGTATTGAAATATGTCCTATATTGAAAATCTGAGCTAGCAGTGATCTTAGCCATGTTTGAGTGATCAAATCTATTTGGATTGGCTTGAAATTTGGTATAAATGCTCTACACTTATGAAAGAATATGCTGTAGAAATTTCATGAGAATTGGATAAGAGATGCTTTGGTTTTGGAGTGCATCTTGTCAGTTATAGTGCAGCAGTTTTTCAGCATGTAGCAGTGGTGGAAGATTTGAAATCTGGTAGCAATCTAGAAGTCAAATGAAGCTCAATTTTTTACAGTTGCTATATGACTTAGTAAGTCACATCTCCACCAAATTTCGTGGCTTTTGGACCTATACATTGGGAGATATGAATTATTCTTTGAAGGGTACAGAATCTGCCAGAAAAGTGATAATTATTGGATTGATCTAGAGTCACTTTAAGTGAAAGGTCCTCAAGTTGAAAACATATCTATAAGTGTTTGAGGCACCTAAGTTTGGTTTTGAATTGATATAGAAGCATGACAAGAAATGAGTACGAAGGCATTGATTGTGGAATGTACTTAGTGTACAAATTTGGTACTCAAATTTGAAAATGAAGATCAAACTCAAGATGAAGATTAGGCTCAAGTTCTAGTAATGATTAGAGATCATTTGGTAGAAAGAGAAGGACTTAAAGAATAATTCAAGGTTACTCATCAAGTTAAGTCCATGGATCAATCAAACTATATCATTTCAAGTGAGTATCAAGAGTAGTTCTTTGGAGAAAGGTCACTTCTCCCTAGTGAGGGGCTTGCCGCCGTGTGTAGGTGAAACCAAGTTTGGGACTTGGAAGGCTAACATGGAAGTGGTGATCCGAAGAACTTGTGATGCTTAGTTGAAGCAATCAAAATGGTTGATCAAGAAAAGCAAGCAACACCCAAAAGAGAGCTAGTCATGTATTTCAAGTGGTATTCTAAGTAGTTCTCTCATGCAAGCATTGATAAAAAAAAATGAAGCAAGCCAACCACAACTCAAGAGATAGTGCACTTGATCTTAAGTGGTTTTCATTTCATATGGGTGAAGAATGGTTTTATCTATGATGATTGGTCTTCACCAAGCTTATAAATTGGACTTCACATTGCTATTGGAGTAATGAATTAGAATCTATGAGACTATCCTCTACTCCAACATAGCAAAGGTATCATTGTAATATGCATGATCATTTCATCCCTTACTAGTATGCGGTTAGTGCATATAGTACTTGTTTAGTAGGATCATGCATAACAAATAAAAAGTTTTAAATTCATAGCCTACCACTATTGCTTGATTGAGTAATTGATCTAGTGGTATGGATATGCGTTTGTTCATGAGCTAGTGAACCCAAGTATTTGATCTAGTTTGGATTGCTAACAAGTGACAAGTACAACATTGGCAAGATAACCCTTATCATGAGGTGTGAAGAAGCTTGTCATTGGATCAAACCGGACTTGAAATCTTAGGCAAATCAACATAGTTCAAGTCATACAAGAAGCTCATGACAATGATAAGAGTACAAGCACAAGACAACAATAAAAATGGATATCTAGTTTGTTTCAAGTGGTATCTAGACTCAAAATATTTCTTCAATTGGTATTCACTAGTGATGTCTAGATCATGATCTACAAGTGATATCTTACAAGTGGTACTCATGAAGATAGCAATTGTTCAAGAAGTGAATATTATTGTCAAATCCTTCAAAATGGATCTATACTAGAAAGCTCTTTCAAATAGTATCACATTCCTACTCATGATATATTCACGTGGTATCATTCATGCAAGACGATGGTTTCACAAGTGATCCTCAACTTTAAGTGATCAAATCAAGAAATGCTACCCTCATCCTCAAGTGGTATCTCAAGTGAATGACACATGCTATGACATAGGGGGAGGAGCCCCACCGATTGGTATCAAGGTCAAAGATCCTATGTGGTATCTCAAGAGCAACCATAAAGTTTGTCATTCCAACATATGTGGTAATGTCCATCAAAATGCAAAATTCAAGTCTCAACCATCTACCCCAATGCTAGCCTTTGCATCAATAAGAAGCACACCTTTTATGGAAATTGATGAGAAAGGGGGAGAGATTGGATAAAGAAATGCAAGATTTCCTTTGGGGGAGAGATTGCCTTAGAGAGAGATGTTATTGGACATGGATATGGACAAAGAGGGAGCAACATTGAAGAATGTAAGGGGATCAAAATTCTTGGACAAAGAAAGCACACAAGTAGAAAGAGCAAGTTCATGAACGTTGATTGATTGCATTTGATATGTGCATAATTCATGTGCTTGCTTGCATTGCATAAGTTCTTAAATTCAATATGCATGCTTGTGTGGTGTATGCTAGTTATAGAACTTGAATGATGATTTGATAACTAGCATGCATAGGATGTTAGCTAGACTTGTGATTATCATGCAAAAACTAGAACCATGCTTATAATGTTGATCTCACGGGGTTTCTAGTGTTTTTGATGTCTAGCTACTCATGATGCTAAGGATGATGGTAAACTTGTGATTTTCAAATGGTATCAAGCTACTAATTGGTATCGAGCTACAAAGGTTTATTCTATACACCTTAGCATCACTTAGTAGTGCTAACCCTCCCACAAATTTCATATTTATGCATATGTGCAAGCTTGAAATGAAACCTTTTGAGCATATATGTAGGGGGAGTTATCACTACCAAGTCGGATTTTATGGTCCTTATCCAATTCTTGACATAAAGCTTAAATGTTGGATAAGTAGTATAAAATCCAAAACAAGTTGGCAATTTACACTTGTGTGAAGTGCTAGCTTGAAAAAGCTTAATTTCCATATCTTTGTAGAGTTGTTATCAATTACCAAAAAGGGAGAGATTGAAAGGTCCTTGTTTGGTTTTGGTAATTGAGTGACAACTTAGGTGGACTAATATGTGGTTATGTGAGATACACAGGAGATTAGTCCACAGGTAATGGTGTCATGGAGGAGCTCATTGTATATGAGACATGACATTGACTCATGTGACCAAGATGATGAAGACCAAGATGATGCTTGGCTCGATGGACCGGTTGTGAAAGTGAAGGACAAGTCGAGGCTTCGAAGCGAAGGACCATGCGGTGGTGAAGCTTGAGCAAGACTTGGCGCCGACGGACCGATGCAACGGTGAAGAGCAAGTGAAGTCAAGGTCGATGGATCGAGACGGTCATGTGATGATATGAAGTGGTTCATATCATTTGTGATATGGTTGGTGCATGTGTTGCATCAACGTCAGAGGAGATGGAGTGGAATGCGCAAGGCAAAGGTATAACCTAGGGCATTTCCATTTCACCGGTCATAGGTGTGTAGAGAAGTTTATGACCGGGTTTTAGGATAGATGGCCGTACTATTAAGAGGGGCAAACTTGTTTGCATATCGGTCATCTAGTGCCACTCGAGTGATCTAACTATGCATCGTTGCTAGGATCGAGTGGCGTGGCAAGTTGAGTGGTTAACTCCTTCGGTAAAATGATTGTGAAAATGCTAACACACGTACACAAGGTGGTGATCACTTGTTGGTGTTGGCACATTTGCGAAGGCGGCAGAGTTCGAGTGGTAGAGAGGGGTTTGGGTTCCTCTCTCCCTCCCGCCAAGCTTGCGAGGCGGGATTCGGCGCTTTTTGGAGAAGTGAAACGCCTATTTTCCACTACGCCGGAAGTCCGAAAAAGAAACGGAGGCGAACGAAGGTCACAGTGGTGACCGGACGCTGCACCGGACGCGGTCACGGTGTGACCGGACGCGTCCGGTCAGTGTCCAGTGTCTGCGCGTTTTTCAGTTGTTTGATCGGACGCGAGGCGCGTCCGGTCACAGGCGACCGGACGCGTCCGGTCGTCCAGGGAGCTTACTGGACTCCAACCGGACGCGGGCACTGTGGCGTCCGGTCAGTTCTTCAGCGCGTCCGGTCGCTGGTTCGTTGTGCGCGGCTCAGGGTTGACCGGCGCGTCCGATCAGTTACGGGACCGGCGCGTCCGGTCGTTGTTTCGCGGGCGCGGGTGCTGTGCGGATCGGCGTGTCCGGTCATTGCGACCGGCGCGTCCGGTCGGTGCTTCGCGAAACTAGCCGTTGCGCGACCGGCGCGTCCGGTCAGTTGGACCAGCGCGTCCGGTCAACGCGACTTCGGCTGTTTCAAGTTTCTAACGGTCGTGTTTGTATTCGAGGGACACGTGGACGTCGCAGGGCGACCGGACGCGGTTGAGCGCGTCCGGTCAGTTTCGACCGGCGCGTCCGGTCGTCCCGATTTTTTTCCAGTGAAGGGGTAACGGCTCTATTTGACCGTGGGGTTATAAATAGACATTGTGGCCGGCCATGGCCGGCAGCGAAGCACACTATAGTCTTTGTGACTTGTGTGGTAGTGCTTGGGAGCCCTCTAACTCACTCATGCTTGATAGTGTTCATCGGATCGAGTGAGAGAGCGATTCTAGTGCGTTGCTTTGAGAGATTGCATCGTGTGGTACTAGGTGATCGTGTTGCAAGCCGGTGGTGCTTGTTACTCTTGGAGGTTGCCACCTTCTAGACGGCTTGGTGGCTTGTGGCTCCGTCGAAGCTCGCAAGAAGATTGTGCGAGGCTCCGGAGAAGTTTTGTGAGGGGGATTGTGCTCACCCCGCGGAGATCGCGAAGAGCAACTCTAGTTGAGCGTGTCATTGAGCTACCACACTTTATGGTAGGTTCTTGCGGTGCCTTTTGAGAGGCTCGGTGTGTGACCGATTAGCCGCCGAACCACGAAGTGTTGGTCGACACAACGGGGACGTAGCTTGGTAGCGACCAAGTGAACCTCGGGAGAAAATCACCGTGTCAACATCGTCTACTCTTCTTGGTGGTTTGCCTTCGTGCAACACAAGCTTGTATTTACTTTCATATATATATCGTGCTTGTGTAGTTGCTCTCGTAACTAGTTTGCTTGTGTAGCTTGCTAGTCGTCTTCTTGCTTGTGTAGCTAGAAGCTTTCCCTTTGCGTGACTAATTTGGTTTGTGTAACCTTGTTAGTCACATTGCTTAGTTTGTGTAGCTAAGTGTCTTGCGCTCTCTAATTTGGCATTAGTTGCCTTGTTATTGAGCTTTGCTAGTGAGCTTAGGAGCTTTGTGCTTTTGCTTTACTAGTTGTGTAGGAGCTCCCTCGGTTGGCAAAGTACTAGTGCATAGGTTTGTGTGACCTTGCTCTAGAATTGAGTAGGTGAGCTCTTGGTAAGCTTAGCACCTTAGTTGCTTAATTAGGATCTTTGCAAGGAGCTAGAGAACTTAGATAGAGGGGTGTAGTCTTGGCTAGACCGATAAGTTTAATTCCGCATTTGTTTTGGTTAGCCAACGCGTTTAAGTTTTAGAAAGGACTATTCACCCCCCTCTAGTCCGCCATCTCGACCCTTCATCGGCAAGCCTCTCCACGAGATTTGTCGGCATCCTAGGCGGCCTTACTGGTCCTAGGAGATCCTCCACGTGCTTCTCCCCGACGGATCCTTCCGGGAGTGGTTCGGGAGCCGTTTCGGCCGAGAACGAGCTCTACATCGGCCCTATCGATCCCTAGATCGGTTACGCCGGTTACGCTTCGTCTCTTGCTGCGTTGCAGGTCTTGTGAGATCTCTTGGGCATCCAAGGCCCTTGCTGGTGTGTTGGCTTGGAGCGATCTTCAACGTCAACACTTATTAATTTCATTTGCCACCAAGAAAAAATCAGATATCTTGGAAGCAATTAATCTTGTTCTTCTCTTGGAAACAATTAATCTTGTTCTATGACATTGGAGTGTAAAGCCTTCCATGTGCCATAAAAATTTAGCCCTCTTTGTCTAAGGATGGACTTACTTGGATCCAATAGGAGTGTCATGATTAGCAAGCTGAGGCACAATGCTGATGTCACCTTCAGAGCTGCCATATCCAGAAGAAACCTTCTAGGCATCTGCCTAATATATGAAAATTCTTCTTATAGACTGAAGACCATGCTTTCCATTTGTCCCCAAGGTAAACAGAGAACAAAGAAAAGGCAGGGCTGATGATGCAGATATCCTCAACATGGAATGCATTGTGAAACCCGACAAATTTCAGTTAGCACCATTTAGTAGGAAGCCTCATGATGCTTGCTCCACGCACGGTGCTTCAGACGAAGCTGATGTGTCAGATGGGATCAAGATGCTGCCATGTTCATGTATATTCCATTCAGTTTCACATGGCACGCATGAAAAATTATAGAAAAAGGTATAGGCACAACACAAGAGAAACAGAAGACTTACGTGAGGTAGGTAGGCAAGGCTCCTGTCATTCACTTGCAGAGAGCTCAGAGCCGCATGGTGATAATTCAATGATTGATGATCACTGGATGTACAGGAATTGCTGTTGCATTATTATCAAGATCACAAGGCAATTTTGTTGGCAAAATCTTTGGCTCGAAGCATCACTCATGTGGGTATGGCAATGAGTATTTGCATATGCATCTGGACACAAATCTGACCTCCTTTCAGTTGAGTAAATCAGCATTTCAGTTGACAAGTTGTTGAATTCATCTAGCACAAGAAGGCTCCATAGCTGTGGAAGAAACCAAATGGGCAGAAATTCATAGAAAGAGATTCTAATTGTTTTTTCTTATCTTTGGCCTTACCGCCAAAGCAGCATAGGAAACTGATTTCAATCTCTCCAGTAGGCATCTATTCCACACCAAAGGAACTTAACATGTCGCAGGAGCCCATGGAAGCTGCACAGCCATTTCTGCCTCCACAGACCACCACCAGAACAAAGGATCCTATGCCAACCCAAGCCCAACAACGGCTGAGCAGCAGCATCCAGCAAAACATTTCCACTCTTTCAGTAATATTTAAGAATGCACCTTCATAATAAAATAGAATCATGTTATTTTTACATGTAAAAAGTTTTTATTCTTCATCAATTATTTACAGTTTTTGTTTGATACTTGAGAAAAATATTCTGCTTTCAGAATTGTGTCTGCTATTTGGAAATTCAATGATCAAAACTGAATGTTTTTTTGGCTGCCCACCTCTAAGGCTTCAATAGTCATTGAGATGTGGTCAAAGCAAATGATTTGTATTGTAGCATGATGCAAATAGTTGTCATATTATCTTGTGCTTTATTTGATGAGACTGGCTTTGTTTTTTGCCGTTACATTAAAAAGAAAAGAATTGGCATATTATAATTTTGGTTAATAAGTGGCTCCAACCAAGATTCTTTGCAAAAGAAATAGTAGCATGACAATGTCAGTGTAATCTCCTGTTTCTTTGCTCCAATTGGAATGCTTGCAACTAGTGAGGAACAAATACAGACATAGGGTCCATTACACTCAATCAGTTAAGCAATTTGATAAGTGCATCCAAGAAGAACAGAAATCACCATGATGGAGCAACAATAAGTCCTATGTTCAGAAAATAAATAAGAATAATATAACTAACAAATATTGGAGCTAAGAACCAATAAGAAGTTTCAGAGTTAAAAGCAAATTGATGCATTTTTTTTCATAGAGATAGACAGATATTTGAAGAAGGTTTTACAAGCTAAGGGCGTTACTAAACTGCTAGATCACTTGAGAATCATAGCAAGCCTCTGATTACAAATTTTACTGCATTATTGCATTGCATGGATTTGATTTGCAATGCAAGAAGACAGTTGCACATAATATGAGAAAAGTAAAAAATAAAAATAAAGGGTCATGCAGGCTATAAGTTTTAAAATTGAATAAAATATAAATGGGTATATAAGAATCATGTTCAACATAAACATAGCATATTTTTTAAATGTTTTTCTTACCTTTTATAAAAGTAGAGCCAATCATTTTTTTTTCTCAGATCCAAGAGACATGGGAAGACTAAATCCATTTATTGCTGAACTAGCTTTCCTAAGAGGATGAACCATTGACTAGAAAAAAAAATCATACAACAGCATCCATATTTCAGTAAATCTTCAGAGATTCAGAACAACAAGGCAGGAGTACGTTAAAGAGATTCACCTGATCGAAAACATATAAAGGGCTATTGTTAGGCATGAAACAAAAGACAATAATAAAGGAAAAGTACAGAAATAACTAGAACAAGCATCAAATAAGCACTAAGCAACATGCTGAACTTGTAAATAGTTGATGAGACTATAGAGGTGATTTTACAGACACTTACCAGTTTGGGATACAGGGTAGAAGGCACGTCCAGAGATTCATGCTTTAGAATTCAGAACTGTAAATAGATAGGGAGAGAATCCAGAGGAGAGAATAATGCACAGTATGAAGAAATGCCCTGTACAGCAGATGGGAACAAGCGTTTTACCCAGAAGAAAACATCAATTGTGGCCAAATAAACATTCTGCTGCAATGTCTGAGCAGCAGCATCCTGGAAAACATTTCCACTCTTTCAGCAATATTTAAGATTATACCTTCATAATAAAATAGAATCGTGTTATTTTTACATGTAAAAAGTTCAACAAGTGTTTAGTTAGTCATTCTTCATCAATTGTTTTACAGTTTTTGTTTGATACTTGAGAAAAATATATTACGGTTTCAGAATTGTGTCTGCTATTTGGAAATTCAGTGATCAAAACAAAATGTTTTTTTTGGCTGCCCACCTCTGAAGCTTCAATAGTCATTGAGACGTGGGCAAAGCAAATACTTTGCACTGTAGCATGATTCAATAACTTTCATCTTATCTTGTGCTTTATTTCATGAGAACTGCATTGTTTTTGGCCGTCCCACTTAAAAGAAAAGAACTGGCACATTATTGTTTTGGTTAATAAGTGACTCCAATGGAGATTCTTTGCAAAAGAAATAGTAGTATGACAATGTCAGTCAGTCAGTGTAATATCCTGTTTCTACCTAATCGAAATTGGAATGCCTGCAAGTGGTGAGGAACACATACAGACATAGGTCCATTACACTCAGTCAGCTAATCAATTTGACAAGTGCATCTAAGAAGAATAGAAATTACCACGTTGGAGCAACAGATCAGTCCTATGTTCAAAAAAGAAATAAGAATAGTATAGTTCAGAACTATCAAATATTAGAGCTTTTTTTTAAAGTAAAAATATTAGAGCTAAGAACCATTAAAGTTTCGGAGTTAAAAAGCAAAGCCATGCATTTTTTTTCTGCAGCAGTACCTCAGGCCCTCAAGTCAACATAGAAACAGTTGAAGCAGGTTTTACAAACTAAGAGTGTGACTAAACTGCTAGATCACATGAGAATCAAAGCAATCCTCTGCTTAAAAATTTCATTCATTTTTGGATTGCAAGGGAATGAGTATATACAATTATGTTCAACATAAACAGAGCAAATTTTATAAAACGTGGTTGTTACCTTGCCTAGAAGACTACAAGTAGAGCAATCATATTTTCTCAGATCCAAGAGACATGGGAAGACTGAAACCATTTATTGCTGAACTGGTTTTCCAAAGGGTGCAAACCTTTGATTAGGAGCATGCCAGCATCCATATTTCAGTAAATCTTCCCGAGATTCAGAACCACAAGCCAGGAGTACATTAAATATATTAACCTGATATAAAACATATATAGGGTTATTGTTATGCACGAAACAGAAGGCACTAATAAGAGAAAATTGCATGAACAACCAAACAAACATCAAATAAGCATGTAAGCAACATGCTGACATGTAAATATTTGTATGAAACTACAGAGGTGATCTTGAAGGCACTTACCAGTCGATGTACAGGGTGGAAGGAACGTGCAGAGATATTCATGCTTTAGAACTCAGAACTGTGCATATATGAAGAGAAAATCTGTAGGATAGAATAATGTACTTATGTACAATCCTAAGAACAGCCTGCACAATAATTGATAACTAGTGGGTTATCTTGAAGAAAATAATAATTTCGTGCCAAATAAACAAAATCTAGTTATTCTGAAGAAAATCCTAAAGATTTTGATGAGAAAATCTGTAAATGAAATTGGTGGGTGGGAAGTTCCACCTCTTACCTTGGGTTAGTCAGGCTTTGACTATTGGAATGATTTCTTTAAACTTGTGGCACTGTCTCCTTAGCTCCTCGCTTTCGCTTCCATGGACATCTAATTCTCTGAGCGAAGTTGGAAGGTCATCCAACGTGGGCAGCGACCGGATGCCTGGGCACTTCCTGATCAATAATCTTTGCAGTGAACTGGGGAGGCAATCCTTTGGCAGTGACCGGATTTCTGGACAAAGATCGATTACCAACTCTTGCAGTGAACTTGGGAAGCTGTCAGCGGGCAGCATCTTGATGGCTTTACACCCCTCAATCCGTAATTTCTTGAGGTTAGGAAGTGTATGCAGCCGTGCAGGGAGGTACTGTAGGCTGCTGCAGTGCATAAAATTAATCTCATTGAGTGAGCTGACGAATAGAATGGACTCTTGCTCTTCTGTGAAGCGATCCACCCAATAAATTTCCAATGTGGCGAGGGATGAAAAGAGCAAGCTACATGTTGGAGTAGAAGTGAGTCCAGCCACATCATCCACGCTGAGCACCTTGAGCACCTGCAGTTTGAAGGGACCGAATGGAAGCTCTTGATTGAAAACACCAAAGAAACTGGGCGTCTCTTTGACATATAATTCTCTGAGGTGGCCTTGGAGGAGAAGGGACAACAACCCCTTGCATACTAAATCCCCACAATCGAATATGGATAACCTTGTGAGAGAGATGAGGTTTGATACAGGCATCAGCATCGGCATGCCTTTCATACTTCTAGTTCTAAGATTGAGATATTCCAGTGAGTTTGGGAAGGGGAAACAAGTAGAGAAGGATGTAGACGAGTATGAGGAGAGGAGCTTGGGGCAGCCCAATAGAGATAACCTTAGGAGGGACCTTAGACCTTGGAGCCCTCCTCCTCCATCTTTTCCACCGTCGAGTGGAGTGGTGACAATGCTCAGCTCACGGCAGCGGCTGATCTCCAGCCTCTGCAGTTGGGGAGGCAAAAGCAACAACCCTTCTGCTGCTAATGCGGCTGTTTCCTCCTTTGCTAGCTGGTGCTGCTCATTATTTGCCCCCATCCACTTCGTTACCTGAAGTTGATGGTCCAAGTGTTGCCATTGCCTGCTGGCCCATTACACTCAGCCCTGTTATCTTGTGACAGCCCATCAGGTCCAGATCCGTGAGCTCTGGGAAGTAGGTGAGGAACTGTGTCAACTCCTTGCCACTACCACCCCATTTGATGTTCAACGATTCAACTGGAAATTTGTATTCTACCTTGCTGTCATCCTCAACAAATGGCAAGGGATTCCTCGAAGAATGCACCACTAGTGTCCTTAAGGAGGATAGCATTTGCAAGCGATGCAATGGCAGAGGTTCGCAATGTTCTAGCTGAAATTTTGTCAGTCTAGTTAGATTATCAAAATCCAGCACATTCCAAAGCGTGCTATCTGGATTATCCTTTCCCTCAATTTCCAATCTATATGACTTATAATCGTGACCTTCTCCGCAAACCATGTTACTGAGACATGAATGGCCAGTTCCTCTTATCTCAATGGAGCAGGGAGCATCAGTCCAAGGAACAGGAGGAAATGACAATAGCTGTTGACAATTAGTAATGATCAGGTGTGAAAGTCTAGGAACCAATTTCTTATATGCCCCTTTCTCCTTTTGACAGCAAGTAGAATGTGAAAATGATATCTCCACAAGGTTAGAGCAATCCGAAATTACAAGAACTTCCAAAAAAAGGAAACAACTGGCAAGGGGCGTGTACTGACCACCTTTTCAGTGATAGTAGGTTCACAAGTTCTAACCTTCTCAGATTTTCAAATCTTTTATCCGGGACATTGCCTGCAATATCCTTACAAGGCACATTAACTAGCCACAACTCTCCTATAGGCGGAAATAATGTTCTCCAGGCTACATTATCAAGACAAAGAGACTCCAGATTTTTTACAGAGAGGTTAATACCAAGCCATGAAGGGCCAGTATCTCCACCATGGCCTATGATAGATAACTTTTGAAGATTGCTACTTGGCTTAAGCCTCTCAAGAACATGTTCTTGTAGTGCAGAACCATTGGTAGATTGAACCATATTTGAACGTAATTTTCCAGATTGGTTATTCCAATGTAATATCAACTCATGCAAGTGTTTTTTTTGTATCAATTTTGCTTCTTCTGCTTCTTCCTTTACCTGAACATTCTCAAGGTTACAAATACTCAATGATCCACAAAGCTCTACCAAATGTCCTATCTCCCTTAGTTTAAAACCATGACCTTGTTTGACAGCAAATCTTCTTAGTTCTTGCAATGATTTTAATTTCCCAACCTCAGAAATGCTGGAGTGTATTGCAGCATTTCGAACAAGAAAATGATGCAGTTTTACAAGGTTGCTCATATCTCTTGGTACATCAATGATATCACAATGTTTTGCATCTAGAACCACCATGTGATAAAATCCAGAAAGTTTGATGGGAAATCTTGCTTTATATAGGGAAGAACTTTCAATCCGAAGATAGCGAAGATGGATGAGAGTATAAAAGCTGGGCAACAAATCTTCCACACTATAGGATGCTTTGGATAGAAAAACAACACGTAGGGCCCTTGCTTCCTTAAATAAATCACCAAAAGTCTTCACAAAACAGTTCTGATGTTCCCCAAATAACATCAAAGACCGTAATTTTTCAACATTTATTCTTTTATCCAATGTATTGAAACCCTCCACACAATTTTTTTTGAGTCAACCTATCCTTGACGCTAATGCCATCTATATTGATAGACAAGTGTTGGACTGATGGTAGGACTTGTAAGGGGCTTACTTGAGATTGAGAGCTGACTATGCTAAGACATTCATGAGATGAAACTTTGCAAGCTAATTCATGTAAGAGATCATGAATAATGTAACAGCAAGAGCTTCCATCTCCTTTTCCTTCCTTGTTGAAAAATCCATAGTTAACCAACTCAGTCAAATGACTTAGCCCGATATCTTCAACTCTTTCATTTTCACCATGTGATGAATGCAAAACTTCTTGTCCTATCCAAAAGTTAATTAGCTATTCTCTTTCGAATTTGTAATCTTGAGGAAACAAAGCACAGAAGGAGAAACACTGCTGAAGCCGAGAAGGTAGATGATCAAAGCTCAACTTCAGTGCAGGCATAATGTCATTCCGGCCATTACTATGCTCCCATTCCTTACTTTCTAAGATTCTAGTCCAGTGAGCCAAATCAAGTTTGGTTTTCAACAATCTACCAACAGTTTTTGCTGCAAGAGGGGAGCCCTTTAGTCTGCTAGCTATCCTGAACCCAGTTTCAAGCAAGAACGTGTGGTCCTTTCTAGATTGATCATCATCACCAAAGATAATTTTTTGGAATAATTCCTCAAATTCTGCATCTTCTAAACCTTGCAAATGTATTGATTGATCATTTTTTTGAACCATTATTTGTGCTTGTGCTGGAAACCTTGTGGTGACTATAATTATATTACCCTGTACTTGTGATTTTTGGAATGTCACCAGTAGCCGTTTCCATTCATCCTCATCACTGCAGTCCCATATATCATCTAATACAAGCAAAAGCCTCTTAGTTTTCAATCTTTGCCCAATTAACTCACTAGCAGTACCATTACTACTTTCACCATCAACTTTTGGGATATATTTTTCAATCTCTGTTAGCAGCTTATTCACATTAAAGTTGAGTGATACACATGTCCAAACTCTGACATTGAAATGGTCTTGCACTTCTTGACTGTGATGTATATGTTGTGCAAGAGTTGTCTTTCCTATGCCCCCTGGACCAACAATTGGTAGAACTGTGAGGACCTCAGCAGAATGTTTACCCTTTGTGATATCATGTATGATGTTATTCATTATAAGGTCCCTCCCATACAGATTCTGTTCTATACTTTGAGAGGTGGTGACAGGACGACTCTGTGCAATATTTGGGATAGTGCTCCAATTCGAACCTAATGTTGTAATAATGCTAGAAACATCTTGACGCAGGAGCCGTAATTTCTTTACAATATCTTGCATTCTTTTGGAGGCATCCACTCTATTAAATCTCAACTTGGGTGGTTCATTATTTGTAATAAGATTTCTCTGTGGTGAATGATTGTCCATGCCATAGTCAACTGTGCCATTTTTGTCATTATCATCATCATCATCATCATCATCATCATCATCATCATCAGGATCAGATGGTAGAGATGTGCAGGGGAAGCATTTACCCACAGCGTGGATGGGGTTGCAGTGAGATTTGGAAGTCACCTTTGCCTTGCACCGATGGACCTCTCGGCTAGACTTGGCCCCAGGAGTAGAAGTAGAGAGGCATGAGTGCAAACAATTGATCTGTTCGCCTACAGCCTTTGCAGTGTGATGCAGATTAAGAGCCAGGGTGTGGGCGCAACCCTTGGCATGCTCGTCGGCAGCGTCGAAGGTGTCGTCCAGCTCGTCCTGGATGCGGAAGTAATCCATCTCATCCAGCACGTCCTCGGCATCGTAGCCGAGGTCCTGCAGCCGCACCAGAAGCTGCTTGAGCGCCGAGTTGTCTATTTCCCTACGGAGGGTGGGCTCAAGCAGCGCCTTTACCAACAGCAGCTCTCGCTCAAGGGCCTCCACGTTGTCACCGAGCTCCACACTGGCTGCCCAGTTTTTGAGCAAGCCATCGGTTAGGGGAGCCAGCGCCTTGCCCACCACTGAAAACGCTGCACTGACCATGGCAGTCGCCATGCTTAGGCCGATGTCCTTTGTTTGTGCACGGCACAGCACGGCACACCACTAGATCGGATATATGTCTTGAGTTTGATGGGGGTGTGCGTCCAAACAGATCTAGAGGAATGAATGAAATCACCATTAGCGATTGCCACACTAAGCAATACAACAGATGCTACTAATAATAATCAAAACTGACGCTGCTGTCAACATATCGAGGAACCTGTCTACAAGTTTACTCACCAAAAAGAGAAACCAGCACGGCACGGCACACCACTAGATCAGAAGATGTCTTGAGTTTGATGGGGGTCTGCGTCCAAGCAGATCTGGAGGAATGAATGAAATCACCATTAGCGTTGCCACACTAAGCAATACAACAGATGCTACTAATCAAAACTGACGTTGCTGTTGACAGATCGGGGAACCCTGTCTACAAGTTTACTCACCAAGAAGAGAAACCAGCAGGATTTGCTTGACCGCCAAAGGTTGTTATGGGAACATGAACACAAATCGGTGCAAACTCGGATCCAGCGGCTAACCGAGAGATCCCATGTTGCTTACTGCCCGGCCAAAACCAAGAGAGGAACCGCAAGCAGGCCAGAAGGTGCCGGGACAGCCGAGATCGACCGAGGACTTGAGATCTATCGATTCTGGTGGTATGCGAGAGCCGAGAGGTGGTGGATGAGCTGAGCAGCAGTGTGCACATGCGAAGCAACAAGGCACGCACGCACCTAGCTAGCTCATATAGTACTACTAGTACA
The DNA here is from genome assembly GCA_038087645.1 of Saccharum hybrid cultivar R570. Classification (NCBI taxonomy): domain Eukaryota; kingdom Viridiplantae; phylum Streptophyta; class Magnoliopsida; order Poales; family Poaceae; genus Saccharum; species Saccharum hybrid cultivar. Next base: position 1,984,580 of record JAQSUU010000671.1, on the reverse strand, counting down.
TTACTTAGTCAATTAATTAATGGGTCAAATTAAACTGCCGTGGAGCAATGCAAGGAGCATATGCAGCGCACAAGCCACCACCGTACCATGTATTCGCGTGCGCTCAGCCGTTCGCCGTGAACATGCATGCATGTGCTCATGCATAAAAGGTTACGCTAAAATTATAGTATATGTTCCTCAGTGGATATGCTCATGCATGCATGTATGTGCTCATGCGTGCGCTCAGCCGTTCGCCGTGAACAATCTTTTGGTGAAATCGTTTGACTGGTTGGCTGGATTTTAATTAAAAAATATTTTTTAAAAAATAAACATGTAAATGAAAATATGATTAAAAATTTCAGAACCTTTATGGACAAAGACTAATTTAAATACAACATATTTTAACTTGTCCCACTTAAAAAGGATGAACTAAAATGTACAGTTGTTAAGTACAAAGAGGACAGAGAGAAACGAATCATGCAATACACATATATAATAGTAAGGGTGTGCTTGGTAGGGATATAAATTTTATTAGAAATGTTTCAGATCTAGATTCTCTCTACAAACACTATTTTGTTACCATAATCTCTTCGTGGAACCATTTAACTAGCTTGTTGTATTCTTGAAATTAGAACTATAGAATTAGGAGGAACCAGGTTCTTGGTGTCGATCTCTCTGGACTAGTAGAAAAAAATGAGAATCGGTTTCAAGTGTCGACCTCTCTGGACTAGTAAAAAAAAATGAGAATCGGTTTCAAGTGTCGACCTCTCTGGACTAGTACAAAAAAAAATGAGAACTGGTAATTGAACTAAGAATCTGAAACATTTCTCGGTGCCAAACACACCATGAATCGATTCCAGCCATTTCTGCTTCAAAACTAATCGGCAAGGTGGTGTTTAGCACTGGTCCTGACGTGTTTCACGTCAGAAACCGAAACGATTCTCAAACGCACCCATATATACAAAACACGTATTCTCCAAACCCAGCAGCGTACCTCTCGCAAACTGTTGCGCTAGTTGAAAACTCAAAGGTCTTCCGTAATCAGTACCACCGGTCACGGGAAGATATATGTTTTGAGTTCGATGGGTCTGCTGCGTGGAGGCAGAGGAAACCACCATCAGCAAAACTGATACTGGTAGCTGTCGCCAGAAGAAACCATCACAAGCAAAGCAAGCTTACCCACAAAGAACCAAGAAGAGGAACGAGCAGGATTTGATCACCGAGCTAGGTTGTTATGAGAACAGAATCGGTGCTAGCTCCTGCGGTTAATTAGCCTGAAGATCCCATGCTGATTACGTGTACTGTCTGCAAGCAAGATATAGTAGAGGAGCCTCAAGACGATCGAGAGGGTACCGGGGCAGACGATAGACCGATGAGACGCCCAAGATTCCGTGGAGGCGAAAGGTCGTCGTCGATGAGCTGAGCAGAGCAGTGCATACCGAGCAGAGCAGAGCTGTGCTTCGACGAGTCAACTGCCGTGGAGCTAGCAGTCCAATGCAGGTTGTATATTTAATTCATTATTAATTACGCCATGACGTGGCTGCAATTATTCAATTAATCACGTCACTATGAATGTCCCCTAGCAATCTGGTAGTGGTTGAGTTTTCAGGACTTTTAGCTGTCTCCTTCGTTTGGTGGTAGCTCCGGTTGTTTCCGCGCGCTTGCTACACGGTTGTGGTCGTATTTCTTTTTGAAACTAAAGCATGCATGGAGCTGTCAATGAGTCATCCTTTTGGATCCATCCGGCTAGTGGATCATATAATTACGTTAGCTGTTAAATAATTTAATCTTTTGCGTTTTAAGTAGTGCATCTTGTAGACGCCAGAATAGTTAGTGGTTACACGCCTACTTTCTAGTCGTAGCCTCGTAGGCCCAATCTTTTTCTGAAGAAAAGAAGAGTTTTGGTCCATGCAGCCAATTTCTTGCATATAGTTTTCAACTTATTGGCTGGTCACAAAATAAGAGAAAAGGGGACATGAAAGAGGAGGGAAATTTTTCAAAAGTAAAGTATATTATTGCTTTTCCATCCTTGGTGAAAATATCCGAACAAATAACCTCCAAACCTCTGCTTGTCGAATGGATGGTCTCCCTCGTACATGTTGCAACGACAGCTACAAACATAGGAGTAGCTAATATATTCCCCCGAAGATATCTTGCATAAAGGAGTCAACACATTTTATTTTCTCAAAAGCAAAATCATTTCACGTGCACCAAATTTCCTAAGTAATGGCTGCAGCCCCCCACAAAGATTAATCTGCATTCTTTGTGCTGTATTTCCGTTAGCCAATTACAAAGCATATGGATTATAGATCTAGGTGGGGTTAACCCAGTGTAGCTTTATATGAACAATTCTCCAAATAGTATTAGCATGTTCGCAGTAAAAAAAGAGGTGTCGTGGGCTGGCACGAGGCGGGGTCATGGGGCAGCGCGGGGCGGTCGCTGACCATGGGAAGAGCGAGGTCGCAACAGGAAGATGTCAAGAAGGAAAAAATGGCAGGTGGGTAATTTTCACAAAAAATTCGAAAGCCATAGCAGGTGAAAGCAGATGTGAGAGCCTTTGGGTGGAAGCCAACCCCTTTGGTTGGCCTTTGGCTTTTTACGAAGCCAAAGCATGTTGAAAAGCCCAACCAAAGGGGGCCTAGTCACCCCCATTTTTTTGTTTCTCCAAAAACAAAAAAAATCTCACTTTTATAAAAATTAAAAGTAATCCTAGGGTAGACCCAAACCATCATGGTTGTCGTAGATTGCCAAAGAGGTCACAGGGTTGTTCAATTCTTAAGTTGCACCTGATCAGCTCACCGATCTAGCCACAGGTTCATCTATGGAGGCCGTGTCAGTTGTTCTGAATTCCAAGTCATGGCAGCTGAGCTTGTCCATAGGGTTTGCGAGAACCAAAGATCAAGGAGATTCTTCGCTTGCCATATGCCTCGACCATGTGAAAGCCCTAGTTTAGTTTTGGATAAATGATCGGACCCTGAGGGCTTATGCGTTAGGTGGCGCAAGCAGTGCGTCCGATCAAACTTTAACACACGAGCGATCGAGTTTTGACCATTGAGATTAGGCGGCTCTAGTTCAAATGGGGGACGCGAGGCAGCCATCGGGCAACCAGACTCACCCGAGCGGATGCAGGGCAGCGTCCAGTCAGCTCGTGGCAGAGCCAACAACACTATTTTGTGAGGCCGTCTATAAATAGTGTTTGGCCTGCTTGGGGCTCACACTCTTGGCACTTTGACATACTTGACATCCTTGTGAGCCTAAGTAAACACCTCCCACTCATCTCCATCATTGATCCATCATCATAGTGAGATGAGAGTGATTCCAAGTGCATTTGCTTAAGTGATTGCATCAGTGGCACTTGAAGACTGTTGTGGCTACGGATTTCTTGTTTCTCTTAGTGGTTGCCACCACCTAGACGACTTGGAGCAGCGGAGGAGCTTCGGCAAGTGTTGGTGATTGGTCATGGGCGGCTCCGGTGATTGTGAGGGGTCATGTACCTTCCCTGGTGGAGAGCTGAAAGGTAACTCTAGTGGATTGCTTGAGTTATTGAGTTACCTCACTTGTGGGTAGGTTCTTGCGGTGTCCAATTGTGTAGACGAGGTTCGTGCAACACCTCTTAGCCACCAAACCACCAAGTGTTGGTCTACACAATGAGGACTAGCGTGCCGGCAAGCACGTGAACCTCAGGAGAAAAATCTTATGTCTCTTGTGTGATTGGATTTCTCTCAGTGGTTGGTTGTCTCCACATTGTGATTGGTTCATTCCTCGACACGGCGGTATAATCACCCTACTCACTCTTTTACATTCCTTGCAAACTAGTTGACAAGTTCTTTAGTGTAGTTAGTCTTTGAGAGCTTGTTAGTTTGGTTAGTGTGGCTCTTTAGTTAGTCTTTGAGAGCACATGAGCTTAGTGAGTAGTGACTTAGCTTGTTGAGTGTGCTAGTGATCATAGCAACTAAAATTATTGGAATAGGTGACTTGCAACCCTTGTAGAGCTAGGGCAAAATTGCATTACACCGTTTGTTGTATCAATCAATTGCTCTAGTTGGTTTGTAGTTTTTAAATATACTATTCACCCCCCTCTAACCATATTAGGACCTTTTACCATGCTAATTAGGTGAGTCTAGATTGCTGAGGACCCTAATGATCTGCAAACACATGGTTGATATGTGCTTATGTGAGTGATGAGTGATTAATAAAGGAGGTGATCAGAGCTTTCATTAAGTGTGTGTGAGACTAACCGAGGTGTGAGTGAGTCTGTGCATAATGTCCCTTGGCTTGTGATGTGTAGTTGCTGAGTGTGAGATGGTTGACAGCCGTGGTGAAGGTCAAGCGAGGAGTCCATGCTTGATGGACTAGGAGCGGTGAAGGACAGATGCTAAGGCTTGGAGTGAGGACTGAAGGATGGACCATGGACAGCTAGCACTTGGACATATTGACAAGCAAGTGTACATGCGTGATGAAGATGGTGTTGACCAAAGTCAAGACAGAGATTTGACCAGGTCAAGGTGGGTGTGCAAGAACTTGGTGATCGGCCGATCAAGGACAACAGAACATGCATTGAAGTCATCGAGAAGGCACAGCGGCTATGCCACTCCAAGTGGGTCTGGCAATTTCATCCTCAAAACCATTGACGACAGGTTTGTTGGTTTGGGCCTAAAAACCCAGCAGTGGCAGATGGATGGACAAGTGGCAGCATTACAAAGTTTGTGTCAAGGCGAAGCAAAATCATGAAGGCCTCAAGACCATCGGATATGTGAGAAAAAATCTGGATCGTTTTCTCTCTCATGGGCGTGTATCTAGTTCTAGCTTCTAGGGGATATTTTAGTCTTTCACCATGAACCTATATATATGGGATGTGGATGGTTTGGGGTATCCTTGCAACCCTAATTTTATTGGAAAATTGTAGGATGCCGGCTTGCCGGGCCTACGGACGCTCCCGTTGGTGCGCCACGATGCCCAACGGCCCAACACTCGTATCCGCACGTCCACACGCCCCCAATCGAATCCACTTGTCCAGCCCACCATGTCCGCGGCGCTACGACCGCACTCCACCACGGCCGCGTCGCAACTGCCCTCCATGGTTCCACCGCGACCATGTCGCTTTGGCATTCTCCATGGCGTCTTGGCGCCCGTTGGCCATCCCACCCACCCTCTATGTCATCACCGCCGTCGTGCAGCCCCACCTCTTCCTCTGTGCACCACCACCTAGCTCCATGACCGTGTCATGACTGGGCTCCACGGTGACCGGGCCACCTCGGTGTTCTCCACAACATCCGGGCACCCGCCAGTCATCCCACCCGCCTTTGCATTGTCCGTCGCGCTGCCGCCTAGCTCCGCGCCACCAGTGATCTCTTCAACGGGGAACTCCACACGCCGTTGAGCCTCCATTCGCCCAAGCATCAAGGTGATGTTGTGCTGAAAGTACATATTGCAAACATATGTTTCAAGTGTTTCAGGTGTTTTCAGATCTATATTGCAAGTGTTTCATATGAGTGTTGCAAAAGTAGATCTGGAAGGTGCATATGTTGCAATGGCTATACACGTATGTTTCAAGTATATGATCCAAATGTTTCATTTGTTTTAGACATATGTTGTAAGTGTTTCATTTGTGTGTTGCAAAAGTAGATCTGGATGTTGCATTTGTTGCAATTGCTACACACGTATGTTGCAAGTATATGTTCCAAATGTTTGATTCGTTTCAGACATATGTTGCAATTGTTTTATCTGGGTGTTGCAAAAGTTGATCTATATATTGCATATGTTGCGAGTGTATGTTCCAAATATTTTATCTGATGTTGAATTGTTTATCTAGGTGTTTCAAAAGTAGATTTGGATGTTGTATATATTGCAATGGCTATGTTGTAAGTGTATGTTCCAAATGTTTTGTCTCTTTCAGACGTATGTTGCAATTGTTTCATCTAGGTATTGCAAAAGTAGATCTGAATGTAGGTGCGGAGGAAGCCTAAGCCCTCGGTGGTTGTAGGTCTGCCGCGATGGACGACCATAGGAAGTGGGCGAAGGGGACCTCCAGCGACGACAGCATGGTCGCCAACAGGTGGAGGCTGGACTCCCGCTGGGGCGTGAGAAGCGCAGTAGATGCCTCGGTGAGGCCCGCGGACACGGAGAAGGTCGGCTGCTGTGGCTCCCTGACATATGGGCCGATGGTGAAGATGGAGGCCATGGAAGCAAGAGCGGCAGGGACAGGATGCTGTGGGTAACACGGGCGCGTCGGGGATGGGAACTCGTGTGTAGCCAAGGGCCGAATGGTAACGGGTGTGGCGGATCAGGCGGGATGGGCCGCGGGATGGGTGTGGGTGCGGGAGCTGCGTTCGGACGTTCGGGAGCTGGCTGCTTTGTAATTTTATTTCTATAGGTTTAGCCAAGTGCTCATTGCTAGTGAGATTAGTGTAGATTGAGTTAATCACCTCTTCCTCTGCTTTTTCCATCTTTGGTGGGAGGATGAAGGGATGAATTCATGATCTATTCTAAGTCTTTTCGTGTTGAATTCGTACACCTCCTCTTAAATCTGTGTTTTTATTTTTCTAGAATTTCAGGAATTTTCTTGGAATTTTCTTTCCTCCTCTTTGGCTGCGTTTTGGGGTTGATTTTTTTAGGGTAGTCAGTGCTAGGAATTGGAGGAAACCTCTTGCTGATCAACTGATCCATTCTTTTCACGAGCACCTGAGAATCTGGATTCCCCCAAATTTCTTCCCTTCTAGTTTTTTTTTTCTTGAAATCTGATATTTTCGCAAGAAAGCTTTAATCCTGCCGATGGATCTTAGTGAAACAAACTTTCCAGGCTGAGTTGAAGCTGTATTTAAATCCTTGATTCATTCGGTTGAGTTTAACTTGATTTCTTTGAGTTCTGGAGGTACGCAGTATTTTTTTTCTTGTACTCTATCTTTTCTGAAACGCTTTCATGGTGCAGCAGCAGTTCTGCATCGTTCTTTCAGACCTGCAGTTCTTTATTTCTCAACTTCTCACCATTCACTGAGTTGTGCTGGAGTGCTGGTCTCTTTCTTTGCTCTGCTCTCAGTTTTATTTGTTCTGCAAGTCTAGTTTACTCCCTCTGTTCTAAAATAAATACATTTCTCGATTATCGAGGAGTCAAACTCTTTTGAAGTTGGACTAAGTATAGACAAAATAATATTAATATTTATATCTCCAAATAAACTTATTATGAAAGTATATTCCATAAACAATCTAATGAGACTTATCACACATAATAGATATTAGTACTTTTTGCATATTTGGTCAAATTTAGAAAAATTTGACTCCTTGTAGCGAGATATGCACTTATTTTGGGACAGAGAGTGTATGCAACAACTGCAACAGCAGGTAAGCAGATCTACTATGGCTTCAAGAGTAAGTGCAGTAACTCAGCCTATATAATTTCTCAGATTTGTGACAAGTCCCTTTCAAGATACAGTAGTTAATCATTTAAATAACCATTGCATTTTTCTTTTTGGCCAGCAGCAAGGTCTTTCGTCGCTTTTCGTATAGGACCTGTTATGTTTCAGTAAGTTGTGTGAAATCTGAATCAGCTGCACTCTGTTTTTTCAGTCAGTTCAAAGCTTCTCTGTATTCCTATCATTTGTCAGTACAGGTCTGAACTTGTGTTATTATGTTTTTCCTTGCAATAGTACTGCATGCTCCTTTTAATTCTATCACGTACTTAGTTCACTTAAGTTTGTGTTTTGCCTTTGTTGTAGCAGTATGTCTACCTGAACGTCTTTCAGAGTATTTGCTCTGTATGTAGTTCGTCAGCCAGTGGTAGTGCATTTGGTTCCTCTTCGTTTGCAGCTTGTGCTTAGTACACCTCAGTCACTTTTTCCTTGGTGTTTTCAGCTAGTGGTTAGCTTTTACAGCAGGCTTGTATCTTGTTTCGGATCTTGCTGATTTTGCTTCTGCGAGGTATTAAGAAAGGTCATCATAATCATTCCTCCTAGGATGTTAACCTGTCCCTAGATGGCTTGTGTGACCTTGATGATTAGATAAGGGCGAGAACGTTAATGACACGAGTATGAAATGATCACGCCTGATAGTTTGTGGCTTCGAATAGAGAAGCTCATGACAGGGGCCTTTGGTAGATTTCAATTCAATGTGACCCGATAACAGTTGAGACGCAGGCCAAATATATATATTATATAGAACTGAATGAAAACACGCTATGTTGGCTGATTGGCTTCCTCCTCCTGAAGCTGAAGAAAATAGAAGGGCAGTTTCAGTATCGATTGACCCACGAGGTGCGAATCCGCTGCTCAACAACGCCTCCACGGGCAGGGGCAGCCATCTTAGTATCACCACTGATGTGGACAACTAGCTGGGCGCCTCCGACCTCATGGACGAGAACGACCCTGGGCTTAAGCACCAACACCTCCTTGCTTTAAGCACCAACACCTCATGGACTGGAGATCTGGAGCGCTGGCGAAACCGGCCCAACCGCCCAAGCAGGGGACGATGGGGCAGAGAGGCCGGATGAGACACCTGCTCGGTCCAGCGGCCACCGTCGCCAGGGACAGGATCGACGATGCATGGAGCTCCACACGAAACTGAAGTGCCGCTTGGGATAAAACATGCTGCCATGTTAATGTATCGTTGCAATTCAGTTTCACTTGGCAGCCATGAGCCATCTTAGTACCACCATACCACAACCGACGTTGGCAACTTGCTGGACTCCTCGTGAACGACCCTGGGCTTTTTTTTTTTGACAAGACCCTGGGCTTTAAGCACCAACTCCTCGACTGGAGCGCTGGCGAAACCGGCCCAACCGCTCAAGCCCCCTAGCTAAGGGTGCCCCTGCACTGGGTGGCAGCAGATGGAATGGAGGCGCTCCAAGATGGCGTGGATCCGTGAATGCAGGAGACGGAGCAGAGCGAGCAGAGGCCCCTGCTGGGTCCAGCGGCCGGTCACCGATCTTCTCGCATCCACAGCTCCAGGGGCAGGGTCGAGAAACATGCTGCCATATTCACATGTATCGTTCCAATTCAGTTTCACTTGACACGCATGATTAAAAGAGTATAGAAAAAGGTAGAGGCGCAAGAAAAGGGAGGCAAGGCTATTGGGGTTGAATGAAACGAAGTACCAGCAACTGCAAGGCTATTGGGGTTGTCGCCTGACCACTGGAAAACCAGACAGCTAGTTGCTTGAAAACTGAAATCTGCATAAAAACGGAAGTATCAATCTGACAAATTGGTGTAGTAGGGGTTTCGACCCCTCCTGTTCTCTCAAAAAAAAAACAAATTGGTGTCATGTGTAAACAATGGTCAAAAAGTCACTACTGCTCATTCACATTATCCAGCCACTCATGATGTGAACAGAAACATTACACACGAAAAAGGAAAGAGATAAAAATATTTAGCTGCATTTACCTCTGAACAAAATAAGGAGAGCTATGTTCTGCAGCCACAGCATGTATGTGCTGGTGCTAGTTTCCCAATCTGCTCTTCCAAATCTGGAGCCATAGCCCACAGAGTTGAAAATGTAAAAATGATGAAGTGAGCTGAATTCTTCTTTCAGCTGATTGAGCTCAGTTGTAGGATGTGCCACTTCCATGTTTTGAGTGAAGTCTGAATCTCTGAATCAGTGAAGGGAATCATGAACATTTGTATATGTATTATGTAGTAGAGGCAAACAACCAGAGTACCTGAAGAGCGTCCTCTCCTGCCGCAGCTGGCCCGTGTCCACTGTCGATGTCCATGATGTTCATCCTGGCTCCATCGGTCTCATCGATGCAGGCGTACGCGTACCCGCCGACGAGCAACGACGCCATGAACTAGCTCACCAGCGACAGTGGCGTAGCCAGGATTTGTAATTATGGTGGTCCATTGTTTAAATTTTTTTGTAACCATTATAAAATTAACTCGTCAGTACACAAGTTATGAACTACAAAATGCAATTAAGCATAAAAGAACATACAAAGTTCATAAAATAGATGAGTATATCTTTCTTAACATAGAATTAAAAATATTACATACCTTCCCGTTCTTCAATTTGTTCTTGTGGAACCGAGATGGAGAAGAAGCCCTTTTCTTTTATTCATATTTCTAAAAAAGTGAGGCAATATCACCACTCTTCATTTTTAACAAATCTGCAAGAGAAATAAATAATCCCAATGTCCAATGATACAATGTTTCAATTAAATATTTAAATCACTTCAGTGCTACAATAAAATTTTAAAATTGAGATGAAATAGAAACTAAATTATTTCTGCGTACCGTGGCAGTGGCGAACTCCAAACTGGGATGTGCCGTGAATTGAAGTTGGACTGTAGATCACTAGATCGTTGATTGTCTCCTGTTTAGTAGTTTAGGGCTTAATCACTTGAGATACAGAGAGAGAGACGTGATAGAACTTTGGTAAAGAAAGGATATCAGGATCAACATACAGGTACTGAAGTGCGTTGCTAGGCTCTGACTCCGACGTCTGGCCGGCGGGCGGTGGCCGCTCCGGCGCTGCTGCTGCAACTGCAACGCTGCAGTCCGTCGAGTCGAGCGGTTGGAGTCAGAAACCAAGGGGCACGTCGCAGTCTTGCGTTGCGGACGTCGCTTCGAGTCTTCCTTCCGCCAGGTTCGATCGGCAGCACAAGCGAATAGGCTTTGGACCAAAATACCGAGAGATATTAGACTTTGGGCCAAATCTACAAGGTGGTCCGCGGCCCACAGGGACCACCCTGTAGCTCCGCCCCTGACCAGCGAGACCCTTTCGTTGGCGTATGGCCCCGTGCAGCGGTGGTGCATGCGCGCGGCACCCCGTGAGCATCGCCAGGCGCAGAGGGCCCGCCCATGGGCATGGCCGCGCTCCACCTCCTGGCACTGCGCCCCGCGGTGCTGCTGTCCATCCACACGGACGACTCCGGTGCCGCGAGGCCCTCGCCGGCAGGTCCAGTGCGCAGCCGGAGGTCCGCGCGCGGCCGCAGCTTCCTGTCGTCGGCAACTTGCTGGGCGCCGCCGTCCTCGACTTCTCGTGAACGACCCTGGGCTTTAAGCACCAACTCGGCAACTGGAGCGCTGGCGAAACCGGCCCAAGCCCCCAAGCTAAGGGTGCTGCCCCTGCACTGGGGGCCCGGCCGGCAGGAGGAGGCGCCATCCTCCAAGACGGCGTCGACCGCTGTCCGCTGGATGCAGGGGACGGAGCAGAGGCAGGCGGAGTCCCTGTTCGGTCCACACCGATCCCGCATCAGCAGGGCCCAGGGACGACGATGCACGGAGCTTCACATGTACAGATCGAAATCAGTTTTCACTTGGCACGCATGAATGAATGGATGACTTACGTGAGGCGAAGAGACAGAGGCACAGCTCCTGTCGTTCACTTGCAGAGAGCTCAGAGCTGTGTGGTGATGATTCAATGATTGATGATCACTGGATGTGCATGAATTGTTGTTGCATAATCAAGATTACAAGCTAATTTAGTTGGCAAATCTTTGGCTCCAAGCACCACTTATGTATGACAATCAGCACTGCGAAATGCATCTGGCCACAAATCTGACCGGCCTCCTTCCAGTTGAATCAATGAGATGCATCTGGACAAAGGTGACGCCTCATTTCAGTAGACAAGTTGTTGAATTCATCTAGCACAAGAACATCGTTTCACCACAGTAACTGGCAATCTAGCTAGTCTTCCGACTGATATAACTATTAGAGTATACTATGTACTCTTGCTCTATCATCTGACCGTGTGCATCCTGATATTGAAAAGGTCAAGGGTGCTTTCAAGATGATTATATTAGTTTGAAACTAATAAAAACTTCCTTTATTGAAAAAGGTCAAGTGGTATAACCTAATAATCATTAGCCACAATAGCCACCGAAGACATTCTATTGTTCAAAAAGGCACCCTAATTTGCAACTATGATAATATCAAAGTAGTCCGAAACATGTGAGAGCTTTCAAAATCAGTCTACTAAGGCCTTATTTGGTTGGACTCCTTTTAACTCCGGCTCCTTGTTATAATACTGGAGGAGCCATAAAATGTGGCTTCTAAGCACTCTCATTTCAACATCGGAGAGAAAAACGGTTGATTTGAACAATGCTACTACATACAACAGTTGCTAGTTCAGGAGAAGCCAGTGCCACAAGAAGCTGTGCCAAATTGACTCTAAATATGACATATAATGTATCAGCTATTCAGCTTCTAAATAAAAAACGTGTAGAGCCGATGAGCAAATAATGCGCATGGCAAGCAAAGCACGCGCATCATCATCCTCTGCGTCAACGCGCGTAAACTGCAGGACATACGGTCACCATGTGGCATCGACAGAGCTGACAGTGTTCACGTGCTCTCCTGTCCCTCTCTGCAGACAGTGAGAATGGCCATGGAAATTGTGAGAAACGATGATTATATACTCTCGTCCTTATTATCTGTCGCAGTTAGTATACGTGCCACAAATTTAACTTTTTATAGAAAATACGTGCAATATTTGTATCTCCAAATAAATTTATTAAAAAACTAAATTCAAAGTCCTTTTTAACGATACTAATTATGTATCATAAATATTAATATTTTTTAATATATATTTAGTCAAAGTTGTTTCATGAGAAGCGTAAACGACGGATATTTAGAGATAGAGGAAGTATATGGCAATAAAAGCTAGGAGACATAAACGTGCAGCTCTGATCACGGCCAGCCGCCCAGCCGTTCCAGCAAACAGTGTCAGGGTGGACAATGAACACCCCCGCACCATTGGGCAGCCTTGTGTAGATCCTAAAATTTTTTGAAAAAAATTCCTGTAGCACTTTCATTGTTATTTGATAAAATTTGTCAAACCATAGACTAACTAGACTCAAAAGATTCGTCTCGACATTTACAGACAAATTGTGCAATTAATTATTTTTTTACCTACATTTAATGCTTCATGTATACGTCCAAAGATTCGATATGACGGGTACTGTGCAAAAAAAATTTTGGATCTTGTTGGAACTAAATAGAAAAGTGTATGTGTACAGTTGACCTCACAGAAAGAGCCAGTGGCCATGTAGACCACTCTCTTTAAAAAGTTGTGAAGTTTTTCATCAATCAAATCTACAAAAACCACCATGGAAATTTTGAGAAAAATATGTTGTAGTGCAGTGGATATGGTATGGCCAAGCATCCTACAGAAGTTTGACTTCTAATAATGGAGAAATAAAGAAGAAAACAAAAGCACCGAGTCAACATGAACTTGTGTCTCAAATCAAATAAAAAGGACAGAAGGAGTATATCCTAATAATCATTAACAATAATAGCCACTGAATACATTATTTTGTTTTAAAAAAAAACCCTCCTTTGTAAGTTGTAACTATGATAATAGCTTAAAGTAAACTCTAAATATATATCTTTTTTTTTGCTAAATTACCCACCTAGGCATTATGAAAATAGCCTATAGTAATCCACTACATTTATATAAAATTTTTCACCTTTGCCAGTATGAAAATGGTATAAAGTAAAACACTAAATTTATATCTAATAAACTACACACCTATGTTTATAAATATAATCTAAAGTAACCCCTAATTGTTAATTAACTTACCATTATATAAACAATCATAAGCAAATTTGCATCTAAATGACTGATCTCTTCCTGTATTAGAAATATCCTAAAAGAACTCCTAATTTTGATCTAATATACACTCCTTTGCCATTTAAAAAATAATCTAAATTAACCATGAAACCTACATATAAATTACCCACCTCCGCTATGAGAGGTATCATATCATGCACATTGCTCCAAATGGCAACCAGGCCACACTGACCTTGGAATTAATGCAGCTGCGGTGCCGGTGCTGGCATCGTCGACGTCAGCGACAGCGAGCTTGTGATGCCGAGCCAGACGCCCCGTCTCATCAGCTCCGCAAGAAGCCGCGCTATGTTGCGCGCGTCATCGGACGCACCGCGCAGCCGACCCTCCCACTCCATCCCAACCATCCTCACTGCATCTGCGAGATCAGCCCTTGGGTTGCTGTCACCGAAAGCCGCCTCAAAGGGGAACCTAAGGTTGATCCATCGGTCAAAGTACAGAGGCCTGCTAACACCCTTGAACCGGCACTCCGGCTCCAGCATGCGCCGGCAGTCCCAGCTCCCCCATGTCACCACGATGAAGCAAAAGCCACCACAGCATTTCGTCGTCCCCATCTTCTGCAGCCATGCACCATGCATCCGAAGCGCCACGGCTAGCTCCACGCCGGCATCAACGTCTTTTTGCCGGATGCCGTTTAGGTCCTTGCAGTAGTCGGTCAGTTTGGGGTGATGTCGTGGCTAGACGTAGGTGTGGAATGTGGACTCTAGCTGGCCAGTGGCACCGTCGACGAGCACTGATGAGAACTCGATGATCTCTTGTGGGTTCATCTGCTTGCCCTTCTCACAAGTCGCCTTAAAATCTACCACCACAAAATAGTCCAAATTTTTGCTCATTTGGTCATTGTAGAAACCGACATTGAAATAGTTGTCTCCTTTTTCTGTTATTATTTCTTCCCATGTGTAATAGCCACTGCATTGGTTATTCACAGATACCTATTGACATTTAGAATCCCTTTTCTGCTTAACTGGTGGCCTGAAAATGGTAGATAAATGAGAATCTGTAACACCCTAAAATTTGCAAGTTTCCAAATAGCTTAAAATGATTTGATTACGCATTTTGTGAGCATGCAAACTTAGAAAAGTAATAACTCTTACTAAATTAAAAGCAACTATAAGGCTAGCTACATGATTGAGCATACATGCTACTGCATAATATTTCATATTGTGTGCTCTGTTTGAAAACTTTAAAAGGATTTCAAAATCCATTTTAAAATGGCTTTGGAAAATTTGAAAAGAAAAGAAAAGAAAATCCTCTTTACTCCCTCCCTCTCTTTCATTTTCAGCCTGTTTGGCCTTGCTCCCGCTCGTGGCCCAGCTGCTGGCCTGCTCCAACTCAGCAGCTGCCGGCCTGCCCTTACCTGCTGGCTGTTGGAGGACCCTTCTCCCTTTTCCCGGCACAGCTCCACCACGTGCGGCCCACCTCTTCCCTCCCTGCTCCGCGTCATGGGCTGAGCCCAAGCCGCTGGCTCAACCCCGTACGCGCTTGCCCGCGTTCCCTCTCTCTCTGTCTAGCTTACGCTCCGGGCCCGCACGTCAGTGATGTCTCCACCATCTTCCTCCTCACGCCGTCGGGTCGACGCCTTTCATACTCGACGCCGCCCAAAATCCCCTCCAATCTCCATCCTTCCATTCTTGGAGCAAACCCGGGGCTATATAAGCCGAGCCCGTGCCCCTCCGTTCTATCTTGCTCCCTCACCGCGACCGCATTGATCCCGTGACGCCTGCGCACGTCGCACAACCCTAGCCGCCCGCCATCCTGAGCCACGCGTCGCCTTGGGACTATCCTCGGCTCCGATTTCACCCTAGGTGAGCTCGCCGTGCTCTGCACTCCCTCCCTGTGTTTTCCGTTTGTCGAATGGTGCTCGGAATCGCCGAAATGACGAACTCTGCAAGGTCTCTATTTTTCCGGCCATGGCGCCACTGCCTGGGCTTGCCGCCGGCAGCCTCACCCCCCTCCCCATCTAATCTTCGCCGTCCAAATCTAATCCAATGGCTTAGATTACTATATACCCCTTCGGTTGTCTATTTTGCTAAATAGCCCCTGCGTTTTCTTGTTTTCAAACCCATGGTCCTTGGCATATTTCCGAAATACGTTTTTCTTTTCTGAAAGCGTAGTTTGATTTCAGTAGATTCAAAAATACGTTTTCTCCATTTACAGATTTGCCATCAGTCTTATTTTGCTCATAGAATCTCCGTTTTAACTCCGATTTGATCCGTTCAAGTTGCGTTAGATTCGTAATTACATAATCTATAATTATGTTTTCAACTTTTAAATTTCGTCCTTAGATTAAATCTATTATTTAACTAAGGAAAATCTTGTTTAATTCATAACTTCATCGTTCTAGCTCTGTTTTTCGTGATCTTCGCGTCTGTATGACCCTAGCGAGTTGTAGATTCATTCTAAAAACTTTTTATCTTGTTTTATTACTGTTGGTGTACTGTTCTAATTATAGCCTTGTTTGTTTTACATGATTGCTTTTGGATGAATGTTGTTGATATGTTGATCGAGTATAGACGGTGAACAATTCGTTGGTGACCAAGAGTTTTTCTACGAGCAGGATCATCAGGACCAGTTTGATCAACACAAGTATAGCATGGGATTGTCCTTGTTGTCCTATTCACTATAAACAATTATATTCATTATGCATGTATTGCCTTGTTAAGGGTGACTTAGTTTTGATCTATTACCTTGGCACCCATGATATTGCATTGAGTAGCTTTGCTAGTGCTCAATATAAACTATGATCTTGTAAACTGATTAATGGAATATGCAACAAACATTAAAAGATGACTTTTTAGTAACATACTTAAAGAGGACTAGAGCATTGGGCTGCTTTTATGGTGGTCTAGTTTCTCTTTATAAGGACTCATCTATAAGCGAACATCCGGGACTTAAAGTACAATTGTGAGGGCTATATGGCTCTGGCTTTAGTCATATAAAAGAACATTTCTAGCTTGTTAGTGGTAACATTTTTGGCATAAGAATGGCTTGACGAATCGGGTATAGTTGCGCGTCATTGTGCCATATGGAAGGAGGGCTCTACATCTGTTTGCCGAGTGAATCTAATAGCCCTAACTTGTTAGACGAACCTTTGAAAGACTTCATAGTGTTACTCTGCCTGTTCACATTGAAAGTGTTTTGGCAGTAATTAACCCGGGCATATGGGCTATACGACTCACAGTAAAAGTATACAACCTTTGCAGAGTGTAAAACTGTTATAACAGTTGTGCTCACGGTCACGAGTGGCCTTGGACCATTATGGAATAGTTGATTACTAATGATTACTATATTTTTGCTATTCGTTATTCATTTTACATTGATCATATATTTATTGTAAGTTGAGACAATTTGATGCTATTGATATGCCAAAATTATGCCAACTAAAAGCTATATGCTGTTAAACCAATGTCATGCCTTTGAGCCTCATGAACCCCATGTTACACTTGTTGAGTATGAGATTACTTACGCTTGTTTATTCTTTTATTTGGATAAAAATCCCGGATAGGTAACAGATGGTGCAAATAGTGACTACTACTCTCGCGGTCAACCGGTCAATGTGCCTGTGCATGGAGCTACCACGAGAGAGTTATCTTTTTATTCCCGCTATAATTATGTAAAGACTATGTGATAATAATAGTGATGTAATAACATTTGTGATGATACTCTATTTAGTTTGTCGGCTTATGTGTAATTGATCTCTGGACGTATATAAGATTATGCATTCCATTTGGTTCTAAAAATGGGTGTGACAGAATCTTAGCAAGGATGATATATGTAGCTTCTTGATGTTGAAGAGAAGTTAACGTATCTAATATGTTGACAGAATTGAGGAACAATTTTAAAGCAGCTGCAGTTATATGTAACAAAATTTTCAAAAATTCACTCTGATGTTTTTAATGTATAAAGAGGGTTGGTGAAGGACTTATATATGTAACTCTAGTAAATTTAATATTGGGTTTGCCACAAATTTAAATGGAAGATATCATAATGGAGAAAAAATAGTGTAAGGCTTATGCATGATCAAACTTAATATATGTATGCACCAGCTAGTAGCCAACATATTCTTGTTGGTATGATTACTATATAGTTCATTTTCCCACCATGTATTTCGACTTACTCGTCATTGGGCTTTTCAGCTGTGGAAGCAGATGGGTGGTACCCTTCACTGATGTAACACTCTGGTTGCTGAATAAAATAAAGAAACATATTAAAGGAGAATTAACAAACTCCTATAGCAAAATGTAAAGCACAACATAATGTCCAATCATCCTACGGTCATGATAGCACCTTCGCCTGAATATGAGAAAGAAACTACTGTGTGTTTTACCAATGAAAATGGAAATGAGACATATGACTTTGGACCATTATTCCCTATGTTCTCTAATGTTTGTTGCTGTGTGCCATGCATGCATTCAATTTTGTAAATCTTTGAACACTGGTACATGACAATAACATCAAATTATGGTCAAAATCTTGCAACAATGACTGCAAAAAGGCAAAACCCTGAGAGGGAACATATTGTGTAAAAGAGGGCAAGAGAGCTCATAACTCGAACAAATAAATTTGCAAAAACTATATGTGATTTATTAGGATCTAAGGTGTAATAATGCAGAAACTACAATCTTAATATCAATTTACTCAAAGAGGTGAAATATAAAATACTTACAGTCAATACTGATGTACTATTCTCACTTGTTTCTGTGGACAGGTTCGTACTTTCCATTTGATAAAGTCGGTCATGTATTTGCTCTGTAGTTGGCCTTCTCCTAGGATTACTGTCGATGCACTCTAATCCAATCTCAGCGCATGCTCTTATTTGTTCCAACTCTTTGTTTCCTTGTGATATCCCCACCTTGTTCCTCCAACTTTCAAGTACCTATAACCGTGAGTTTTGTGTTACAGAAAGTACCTATAACCGTGAGTTTTGTATATTAAAAGAGTTGACATATACCTTTCGAAAACAAATTTTAAAACAACTAATTAATACTTTAAATTATTTTGCAACATCATGAGATGTGAATGTTGGAATACTCTAAATTTGTAGGTTTTAATAAAAATATCTATTTTTGTGTTATGCACAAAAAGAAAAGAGATGGAGGGCTAACCAGTACTTAATTTATCAGTATCAAAACATTTTTCTGAGAACTGAAGTACACACTATTAAAAAAATTACGAGTGTGCATGGTATGCCCAAATATATATATGGATATGTTCTAAAATGCTTCTCTCAGAGTACACATTTGCCGCTAACTGACCTCCACTGTAGGATTCTATCACTTGTGTTCATTATCTTAGGGTTAGAGTTGGTAATGTACATTACTGGATAATTGACAGAAGTCATAAGTGTATAAATGAATTGATAGAACAGGGTACAGTGCGTAGTCAAGTCATGGTAGAATGTAAGTTATGAGTTGGACTAATGGCAAATGTGCAAAACCCCCCTTGTTTAAATTGTAATGCTTATCTAGGAACAGCCAAATAACTATTCTTACATTATCAATTTCGGCATACCCCTTTTTTCCTGTCAGTATTTCTGTGATTATAACACCAAGGCTATATATGTCTGACTTGAATGTGATTTCCCCACTATAGAATTCTGGTGCCATATATCCCCTGCATTAAATTTGTACAATCTGGTTAACGAATGGGAGGAGCCCTGCAGTATTCTTTATACCTAACCAAGAAAAAGCTCCTTCAAGTGGCTTAATGAACTTACATCGATCCAATCAATTTTGAAGTAACAGCCTGACTTTGGTTTTCATCGAAGCACCTTGAGAGACCAAAATCAGCAATTTTTGGTATCATGTTATCATCTAGCAGTATATTGGAAGGTTTGATATCTAGATGTACAATTTTGTTCTTGTGAAGGTAATGCAAACCCTCGCAGATACCCTTGATTATTTTTTATAACTTTGTCCATTCAAGCCATTTAGATGCACCTATAAAGTGAGGACACGGAGTTTAGTGAGATACTTGAAATCTTTAATCTCTTGAGTGATATATAATAAAAAAGATGAGATGATACAATTTCATTTTTTTTACTGTGGAGTATTCAAATGAATGATCTCTGATAATGGGGAAAAAATGCAAAGAAATGTTGGATTCCACATGACAGTACCTGTAATGTAAACATCAAGACTCCTTGGTAGATATTCAAAGCATAGCAATCTTTGTTGTACATCTGCCATGACAAATTTTCCATTGTAGTTAGCCATTTTACCTTGTGTATCTGCACAGTATCCCAGAAACCGCACAACATTTTTGTGCTTCGCCTTCATGAGGCAACCAACCTCTTGCTGGAACTTATTCTCATGAATATGTGTGTTGATCAACTTCTTTACAGCGACTGCGCCATTCTTAAGTGTTCCCTGCATTTGAAGGACCTGTAGTGTCAGCATTGCCTAGAATAGTTTTTCATCAAAACTCAGATAATGGTTACTTGGTTAGTCATAGTACCTTATAAACCACGGCGAACCCTCCTCTGACAATTTCTTGATCACAGGAGAAGCCTCCTGTGATGTCTTCTAAAAGTGGTAATGGAAGGTCCCTGGGCTGTACACTTTCATCTAATAACATGCTTTCCAGGTCACTTCGGCGAACTCTGATTTGGTGATCCATTTGCAGTTACATGTGCCTCTGTAACCTTTTGACACAAACTTTGCTATGAACAACTTTGCAAACATATAGGCTGGCCTACCGTGGCATGTATTTGAGTGGTGTCTCTCCAACATCCAAGGAAAGCTTGGTGCCAAACAGAAGGTGAGCTTTATTCAGGAAACACTGCTAAAAATTAGCAGGCTCAATCTTGTGGAAAACAACGATGGCTTTATTTGACTACAACAATAACATTTAGATAAAAGCTAAGCCAGGATCTTCTGATGCAGCAAAAGCAGGCATGCGGATGTGGGTGCAGAATTTTGGCTCCTGGACACCATACCTCGGCGTGCACCAAAAAAAAGTTTATCAGAAAATCATTCAGATTTTGAAAAACCAAGTATTTGACCACTGCAAAGACAAAATAATATTGCAATCTGAATCCTGTAAAAAAGGTGGGATTGAAGGGCACTGTCAATTTGAATACCAAGGCCAAAATTTTTCTTTTTTATAGACTGCAAAAGTATAAATTTTGATTTGAAAACTTACAAGATTAACTTGTCGATGAGTATATGGATGACTTATTTTGGGATTCTTTTCATATGGACAATTTTTTGTCTTTGGCTTTTGGACTAAGGAGGAGCATATTCTGTATTCCTATGTGACTGACAAATGATCCAAAGCTGCAAACTCGAATAGGACGGCCTACTGATTACTGATTTGTTTAGTTTGGGTATATATATTAATAAAAAAAGGTAGGTAGAAATTAGGAAAGAGAAGGAAAGAAAGGAAGCTAACAATTGAAACATAGGGAATTTTGACTACCTGAAGAAGCCAGCGCTGCGCACTCGAGGCGATGCCTCGTTCTGGCGTTGCCTGCGCTGGTATTGGTGTTAGGTCCCCGGATTGCATCTGAAGCCAGCAAACGAAGCAAGGGATGATGGGATACCTGGCTGCTTACTCCGGCTACCCGCGGATGAAGAGCGGGGTAGAGCGGCCGCACGCGGAGAGGACCTGCGGGCTGCGGCAGCGGTGGCAGAGGGGATCAGATCTTTGGAGCGAATCAGGGTGTGATTAGTTCGTGAATTTTTTTCTTTGGGTATCGTAGTACTTTTGTTTGTATTTGTTAATTAGTGTTAAGTCATACTTCCTCCGTTCCTGAATATCTGTCTTTTACGCTTTTCGAGAAATAACTTTGACAAAATATATATTAAAAAATATTAATATTTATGGTATATAATTGGTATCATTGGAAAGATCTTTTAATCTAGTTTTTTAATAAATTTATTTGGAGATAAAAATGTTGCACGCATTTTCTACAAATCGAGTCAAACTTGTGGCACGAAAACCAGAAACGACAAATAAATGAGGACGGAGGGAGTAGATTAATTAGACTTAAAAGATTCGTTTCATGGCTTTCTGCCAAACTGTGTTATTAGTTTTTTTATTTATATTTAATACTCTATATATATGTCACCATTCGATGTGATAGAAAATCTTAAAAATTTTTGAGAACGCCTCAGCTACAGCAGAAGTGGAGAACAGTGGTGTGTCGGTCAGATTTGGGATGCGTTTGACTTTCGCGTTTTTGTCCCACGGATCTCCGAGCAGCCGGAGTGCGGAGGCGGAGGCGGAGCGGTTTGACTTTCGCGTTTTTGTCCCACTGATGATGATGACTCGGGTCCGAAACGGATCGGGTGGACTTTGAACTGAAAAAATACAGGTCAGCTCCTCAACTTTTACGTGTCGGGTGCGGGTGGATTTTGAATGGAAACAATACACATCTCTCTCAACTTTTACGAGAGTTTAGAGCAAGTAAAATTAGATTTTAAATTATGAGATTTAGTCATTATGTACAGTAGAAATCCCATTTAAAATGTAGAGTTTTATGACAGTCTAGCTAATTTGGAAAACACATATACCAAGCAGGACTCGCTAGGGAAATATGACCAGTGAGAATGGTAGGATATCCAGCTGAAAAAAATGGAAAACAATATAGACAAACTATTAGAATGCCTTTTTAAACACAATAGCTATAAATGGCTTTACAAATACATTTACAAAGTCTGTTGGAGTTGCTCTTATTCCTCCTGAACTACCTTCGTGAACTTTTAAAACCGTCCGTTTCACCTCCGTGGCCGGTTATAAGCGGTTTTATTTTTTTTATTTATTTCGGCTAAATTTTTTTAAAATCATAGTAAATCATACAAAAATTATAAAATAGAAAATTCAATTTTGTTGAACTCCACACGAGTAGATCTATATAGTGAACATATAATATAGTATGTTTTAGTACAAATTTTTTGATATAACTTTAGATCTATGTTTTTCTATAATTAATTTATTGCTGCAGTTTTTATGGTCCAATTATGGTAAAATTTTTATGCTAGGCTAACTATTGTATGCTTGAACTGTATTAAAAATCATAGATCTAAAGCTACAGCAAAAAATCATGTATTAAAGCATACCATATTATATGTTCACTGTACAGTCCAATAAAATTGGAATTTTCATTTTATGGTTTTTCGGTGATGTACTGTGATTGTTCAAAGATTCAGTCGAAATAAATAAAAAAGAAAAAGATAAAACTGCCTTTGAAAACTGCTTATAACCGGTCAGTGAGGTAAAACGAACAGTTTTAAAAGTTCAGGGAGGTGATTTATCCAGTTTTAGAGTTCAAGTAGGAAAAGCAAACTTTCACAAAAGTTAAGAGAGGCAATATAGACTTTTTCCATTTTGAATTGAAAAAAGTTTAACAGATCTTCTTTAACTTTTATTAAAACCGTTCAATCTATCTTCAAATAATTTTGAAAACGATTTTAGCTGATATAACGCCACGTCAATCTTGAAAAAAATCAAACTTTCACGTTCAGGGTCAAAGGAACTTTATCATAGAATTTAGAAAATAGTTTTCACAAAAATATCCAAATATTTTACTTGAATTGGAGAGAATGAACGAGAGGGGATCTGGCCAAGCAAGAGGGAGCTGCAGAGGTAGCCACCGCCGACGCCGCCCTCGGTGGCTCCAAACCCTAACCCATGACTGGTCGCTGGTGCCTCCCTGTGGAGCAATGTTTTAAATAGCGGGCTAAGGTGTTTAGCGGTATATCTCTAAAACAGCTAATAGCGGAGCTATATCGGGCTATAGCGGGATATAGCGGTTAAATTGTACATGAACACAAATAGCGGCACCCTGCCTCAAAAGGCTATAGCGGGCTATAGCGGCAGCTATAGCGGGAGATTTAAAACTATGTTGTGGAGTGTGGACGGAGCACGCCCCCACGGATATGGAGTCACGGACGCAACACAGAGGTAGCGAAGTCGAGTCAACCCGTGTTACCCCATGGGGCAACAGATAGTGACCCTGGTGGCCTGATTTCAATTTGAGGCCAACCCGCCTGGCCCAATGGCCTCAGTCTTGTGGGTCGGGTCAACCACCCAGTGGGCCGACCCCGCCCATTTCCATCCTGACAGAAAACAGATAGTGTCACATGCATTGAATATTAATAGCTATATACTATCGGTAATGCTATAGACTGGGCGTCTGACCCGTCGGGCGTCCCGCACACCCACTCGCACTTGCTCCACTTCCCCTACTCCGTCCGCTTCCCTGCACCCACTCTCCCTCACTCGCTCTTCTCTGCGCTGCTCCCCTGCACTCGCTTCTTCTCCGCGCCGCTTCCCTGCCTGCTCTACGCGCAGTCGCCGGGATAGGGGATACCGCGCCCATGCGTCCGCGAGCTCGCAGCACGCCCCCGCCTGCTCGTGCTCCCTTCCTCCCTCCATCCGTTGCCCACTGCGACCTCCATGCACCCCCACTGTCCCTGCGACCCAGCTTGTCACACCCATTTTTAAAGAACAAATGGAATGTATAATATTATGTGCGCCCAGAGATCAATCACACATAAGATAACAAATATAAATAGTATCATCACAAATGTTTATTACATAACGAATATTATCACAGAGTCTTCACGTAATTAAGCGGAAACATAGAATAATTCTTGTGGTAGTTAGCTCCATAGCACATGCACGTCAACTGGTTGACCACAAGTCTAGTAATCTTCAGGAAAATAGTAGTAGTAATCACTATTTGCACTTTCGGGATTCCATCCTGTGGTGGGAGAATGCAAGGGTGAGCACAAAAGTACTCAATAAGTGTAACATGGGGTTTATGAAACTCAAGTAGGATAGACACTAGTTTAACTGCATGTAGCTTTTAGTTGATCATATTTTAAGCAATTGAGTAGCATCAAATAGGTGATATTCCCATAATAAA
Organism: Saccharum hybrid cultivar R570; assembly: GCA_038087645.1. NCBI lineage: Eukaryota > Viridiplantae > Streptophyta > Magnoliopsida > Poales > Poaceae > Saccharum > Saccharum hybrid cultivar. Next base: position 1,960,174 of record JAQSUU010000671.1, on the reverse strand, counting down.
CACATGATCATGTAAAGAGAATAATGAATAGCAAGAACAAGTAAATTAATATTGATATCCATTCCGTAAGGGTCAAAGGCCGCTCGTGTCTGTGAGCACGGTTGATATACCAGTTTTACACTCTACAGAGGTTGTACACTTTTACTATGAGTCGCGATCCCCAAAAGTCCGAGGTCATGACTCCCTATTGGACAGTTAAGTTTCACTATGAAGTCTTTCCAAGGTTCATCTAACAAGTTAGGGCCGCTAGGTTTCTGTGGCCTGCAAATGTAGAGCCTCTCTTCCGTATGGCACAATGACACACAGTCTATACTCATAAGGACAGGAGTCGTACTACACCCAATCCGGAACACAACCCCTCTTACGACTTAAAGGTAACCACTAACAAGCTAGAAAAGGTCCTCTTATATGACTAAAGCCAGAGCCATGTAGCCCTCACAACTGTACTGTAAGTCCCGGATGTTCGCTTACAGATAAGTCCTTACAGAGAGAAATCTAGAGAAAACTCTAGCCCTCTTGTTCCCTGTTGCTAAAAATCATCTTTTAGAGTTTTTGCATATATCATTAGTCAAATTACAAGATCATTGTTTATGTGAGCACTAGCCACTACCCAATGCCATAACCATAGGATACAAGGAACAAGATCAATACTAAGGCATCCTTAACAAGGAGACACATGCAGCATAAATTAAGTGAATTAAAGTGAATAGGTAACAAGGATAGTCCCATGCTATACTTGCCTTGATCTAGCTGATCCTGTTGATCCGACTCGTAATAGTACTCTTGATCACCAACGAACTAATCACCGTCTATTCTCGATTAGCACATCAACAACAATCATCCAAGAGCAATCATGCAAAGCAAACAAAGCTATAATTAGAATAATACACCAATAGTAGAAAAATAAGATGAAAAGTTTTTAAAACAAATCTACATCGCACTAGGATCACACAGACGCGAATTTCACGTAAATCGGAGCAACAACGAAAAAGTTATGATTTAAACGAGATTTACTTTATTAAAGTAATAGATTAAATCTAACCTCAAAATTTAAAAGTGGAAAATCTACTAAACAGTAGTACTAACAGGTAGAGTATGAAATTATGAACCTAATGCAACTTGAATGGGTCAAATCAGAGTTAAAACGGAGATTTTATGACCTAAATAAATCTAGTGCCAAAACTGTAAATACTAGAGACCGTATTTTCACCTAAACCGACTGAGTTTATGCCTTCAAAAGGACAAAGCGTAATCGTCTTATACGCCTATGGACTGCGGGTTCAAATTTAGAGTAACAGAGGGGCTCTTTTAGAAAACCGACAGGCCAAAGAGGTATCGGCCGATCTCGTTCGTTAGATCTGAAACGAACGGCTAATATTAGATTGAGGGAGAGGGAAGAGGGGATTCCGTCCGGCACCGTAGCCCGTCGGCGGCAATATTGTTGGCGGCGAGCAATTGCTCGTTGGCGTTGAGCAATGAGGCGCTACGATACGTAATCGGATGAACCAAAAGCACCGGGAGATAGAGAAGATGCCCGCGAACTCACCAAGGGCGAAAACGGGATCGGAGATGGACGGAGGACGACTCGCGGCTTCCAATGGCGGACGGTAAGCTCCTGTACGCAGCGGTTATGCTCAATTAGCTAACCAAATTGAAAAAGAAGGAGAAGAAGGGGCTCGGAAACTTCCAAGCAGCAACCCAAAGCACTTTGGAAGCTTACGGAGGTGACCAAATCAACGAATTCGTCGAACCGACTTTGGCAATGGCGGAGCTCGGGTTGCGGCGCTGCTGCGAGGTTGATTCGAGGCGATGACTTGCGATTAGGGTTGAGGTAAGGCGGCGCACGCACGACTGCTATTTAAGAGGAGGCTCGACGTGCAGGACAAGCCAAGAAGAGGGTCGGGGCGGCATCAGACTCCACCGGCGTGTCCGTGACGGCTACGAGCAAGAGGAAGATGACGACACCGACAAGCGGGCCTAGGTGGCAGCGAGACAATGAGAGGAGAGGGGCGAGGCGGCCTGCGGCTCCGGTAGGATGGGCTGGCCCGTTGCGCGGCGCGTGAACTAGAGAAACTGGGCTTGGTGGCTTCGGGCTGAATAAGAAAAGAGGGGCGGGCTGGGCCAAGGAGGGAGGAGAGAAGGCCTTCGGGCCAAAATAGATATGAAGAAGACTTCCATTTTCTTCTCTTTTTTCTAATTTTCCAAATGTATTTTCAAATAAAGATTTAAATAGAATTTGAATTCTCTTTTGAAATTCTCAAACAACATTCAATACAAAACAAGATATGCAACAGCATGTATGAGCAAGCATGTGTCTAACCTTATAGTTGATTTTAATTTCATGAAAATTATTATTTCTCTAGGTTAAAATGCTCACAAAATTGCGTAAATAAATCAAATTCTCCTATTTTAAAATAATGCAAATTTTAGGGTGTTACAATTCTACCCCCTTAAAATGAATCTCGTCCCGAGATTCGGACGATGCTTACTCAAACAACTGTGGGTATGCTTTTCTTAAATCTTCCTCTCTTTCCCACGTAGCCTCTGCTTCCAAATATCGGCTCTACTGAACTTTACACATCTTTATAACTCGGCTCCTGGTAACTCTTTCCGCTGTCTCCAAGATTTTTACTGGATACTCCTCATAAGTAAGATTTTCCTTAACAGTGAGTTCTTCCAAAGGTATTTGTTCTTCTGACACACGCAAACATTTCTTTAACTGAGACACATGGAACACATCATGCACACCTGCTAAACTCTCAGGCAATTCCAACTGATATGCCACTTCACCACGTCTCTCTAAGATCTTAAAAGGACCGACATACCTCGGTGCTAACTTTCCTTTCCGATTAAACCTTTTCACACCTCTCATAGGTGACACCTTTAGGTAGACATAATCTCCCACTTCAAAAGTCAACTCTCTCCGTCGAGTATCGGCATAACTTTTCTGTCGTGACTGAGTTGCTTTCAAATTGTTTTAGATCATTCTTACTTGTTTCTCAGCATTCCTAAGCACATCGGGACCGAACACTTGACTTTCTCCTGTCTGATTCCAAAACAACGGAGTTCTACACTTCCTACCATACAAAGCTTCAAAGGGTGCCATCTATAGACTTTTCTGATAACTGTTATTGTAGGAAAACTCTACATATGGCAAACTCTTATCCCAACTTGTACCATACTGTAAAGCACAAGCTCTCAACATATCTTCCAATATCTGATTAATCCTTTCGGTTTGCCCATCCGTCTGAGGATGATACGCTGTACTAAAATTCAGCTTAGTCCCTAATGACTCTTGTACTTTCTGCCAGTAATATGATGTAAACTGGGTACCTCGATCAGACACGATCTTCTTTGGAACTCCGTGCAAACTTACTATTCTTTCCAAATACAGTTTAGCCAACTTTGCACTGGAATACGTCGTTCTAACCGGTATAAAATGAGCAACTTTAGTCAAACGATCCACTATAACCCATATTAAATCAAAACCCCTCTTAGTGCGTGGTAACCCCACTATGAAGTCCATACCAACCTCTTCCCACTTCCACTCAGGTATCTGCATCGGTTGCAACAATCCTGCAGGTCTCTGATGTTCAGCTTTAACCCTCTGACACGTATCACATAGTGCAACATACTCTGCAACATCTTGTTTCAAACCATGCCACCAATACCTCTATCTCAAATCCATATAGATCTTAGTACTTCCGGGATGAATAGAGTAAGCGGACTCATGAGCTTCACGTAGAATTGCTTCGCTTATAGCTTTGTCCTTAGGCACACATAATCGTTTCCCAAACCATAGGGTTCCTTTATCATCCAACCGGAATCCAGGTGCTTTACCTTTCGGTATATTCTTCACTATCTCCTTTATTTTGTCATCTATCAACTTACCCTTGCGTTTTTGTTGCTCTAACATAGGCTCTATTACTAATTCCACTGCATTAATAGCAATACCCAAGTTTAAATGCTCAAACTCAGCACATAACTCATTTGACATAGGCATTACTTGCACCTCATTAGCATAGCTCTTTCTGCTAAGAGCATCTGCAACAACATTAGCCTTACCCGGATGATAATGTACCTCCAAATCATAATCCTTAATCAACTCTAACCAGCGACGTTGTCTCAAGTTTAGATCTGATTGAGTGAAAATGTACTTCAAACTCTTATGATCAGTGTAAATATCACTTTTATGTTCAATCAAATAATGCCTCCATATTTTCAAAGCATGCACCACTGCTGCTAACTCCAAGTCATGAGTAGGATAATTTAACTCATGCTTCCTCAACTGTCGAGATGCATATGCTACTACTTTGCCTTCTTGCATAAGCACACAACCAAGACCCAAACGGGATGCATCACAATAAATAGAGAAGCTCTTATTCAAATCTGGCAAAACTAACACCGGGGCTATTGTCAATCTTTTCTTCAGCTCCTCAAAATTAACCTGACACTTATCAGACCACACAAATTTGGCATTCTTTTCTAACAATGTTGTCATTGGCTTGGCAAGCTTAGAAAACCCTTCAATAAATCTTCTATAATATCCAGCCAATCCTAAGAAACTACGAATTTCTCCCACATCGGTTGGTGGTTTTCAATTCAACACATCCTTTACCTTGCTAGGATCTACTGAAATTCCACCATTAGAGACCACATGACCTAGAAAAGCAACTTCCTTCAACCAGAACTCGCATTTACTACGCTTAGCATAGAGCTTATGCTCTCTGAGCTTCTGCAGGACCAACCTCAAATGTTCCACATGTTCTTCCTTAGTCTTAGAGTATACCAGGATATCATCGATGAACACTACTACAAACTTATCAAGATACTCCATAAATACATTATTCATCAAGTACATAAAGTATGCAGGAGCATTAGTCAAGCCAAAAGACATTACTGTATACTCATACAAACCATATCGGGTGGTGAATGCTGTCTTTGGTATATCAGTAGCACGAATCTTCAACTGATGATAGCCAGAGCAAAGATCAATCTTAGAAAACACACAAGCACCTCTCAACTGATCAAACAAGTCATCAATCCTAGGCAGCGGATACTTATTCTTGATAGTTACCTCGTTGAGTGACCAATAATCAACACACATCCATTGAGAACCATCCTTCTTGTCAACAAAGATCACTGGAGCTCCCCACGGTGAAGAGCTAGGACGAATGAAACCTTTCTCTTGCAACTCTTTTATTTGTTTCTTAAGTTCCTCTAATTCATTAACCCCCATTCTATATGGACGCTTAGCTATAGGTGCAGTTCCAGGCAATAATTCAATAATAAACTCAATGTCGCGGTCGGGTGGCATACCTAGCAAGTCGTCGGGGAACACATCCGGCAATTCATCCACAACTGGATCCTCTTGATTAACACTATCATCAAGTCGATTTACTGTAGCTGTCTGCGGCTTCTGCACTACAATCTCCACACTAATTCGATCTCCCTTTGGTGTTGTCAGGGCTACTGCCTTTTCCTTACACTGAATCACTGCCTGATTTTGCTTCATCCAATCTAGTCCTAAAATAAGATCAATCCCAGCTGTTCTCAACACTATATGACTCACTTTGAACTCTACCCCCCTTAAAATTAAACTAATAGGGAGGCATCGATAGGAAGCTTGCATACTTCCCCTAGGCGAATTGACTAGTATAGGGTTTTTCATGGCACATAAAGGGATGCTATGTGTCTTAACAAATATTTGAGATATGAATGAATGCGAAGCTCTAGAATAAAAAAGAACAGTGGTAGGGATGGAGTGGACATCGAACGTACTGAGCATAACTTCAGGTTCCGCCATGGCAGTTTCCTTCGACACGTGAGTCACCTTCCCGTAGTATGGTGGCTTCTGGTTACTGTTATGCTTCTGAGGAGTTTGCTGATTGGCCTTCTCAGGACAATTATAAGACAAGTAACCTTCCTTCACACAATGGAAACACTTAGTTGGAGTATTAGGGGCACTAGTCTTCATTGGGGTGTTGTTGGGGGTACTCTATCGTTGATTCTGGTTCCCATTCTGCTGCTGAGAGCATTGATTGCCATTCTGCGATTGATAAGGAGGACGTTGTAGAAACTGATTACGTGGAGGAAGTTGACCATGATTCCATTGGTTGGGCGGATACCTCTGCTGATAACCTTGTTGATAACCAGTGCGTTGGTGAGTGTTGTTTCCAGATACCTATCCCTGAAGTCTCTTCCTTTTGGCATCCATCTCCTTACACTTATTATCCACCACAATAGCGCGATTCACTAAGATTTGATAATCTAGGTAAGCATTGGACATTAGCTGTAACTGAAGACCATCATGTAGACCCTTCAAGAAAAGTCGCTGCTTATTGGCATCATTAGCCACCTCATTCGGCGCATAACATGACAACTGAGCAAACTTGTCTCTATACTCCGCTACAGGCATAGATCCCTGTGTCAAATTGCGGAATTCTTCTGCCTTCAGTGCTATCACCCCCTCTGGTATATGGTAGGACCTAAAACTCTCCGTAAACTCCTACCAAGTAATGGCGGGAGCATTGGCAGGACGGCCATACTGATATGAATCCCACCAGTCTTGAGCTGCTCCTTGAAGTTGTCCCGAAGCAAACAACACCTTCTGTTGATCATTGCACTGAGCAATGTTGAGCTGCTTCTCTACTGCATGAAGACAATCATCGGCTTCTAACGGATCAGTGGCATGAGTGAACATCGGGGGATGACCCTTCAAAAATTCACCACGCTTATCACGCGCAGGTGCTCCTCCTACTGGCTGATTTTGCTGATTGTTCACCAGAGCCTCCATCAACTGTGTCTGTATGGCCAAAAGCTCATGAATAGTAGGTGGTGGACCAACTCCACGACCATGGCCTCAACCTCGTCCTCTTCCAGACATCTGTTATCCAATAAAATATCAAATCTTAGAGATTACCATATTATAGACAATTTTAGAGATAGAGAATAAAATCTGATAGTCTTCTGGACATGTCCCAATTTCAGCGGTTCGGTAAAACAGACCTATCTCGAGTTACAGATATCCAGTAGAGGTGTACTTTATATGATTGGAAATATTATGAAATTATCTACAACTTTTATTTAACTCACACTTCCAGATTCTATCACGAAGTTACCCAAACACAGGACACAACAGAAACTGTTTCTGACTTCTAGACTGCACAGTAACTTCATCTTGTAATGATTATATCTCATGATCCAGAACAGATAAAAACGTGATTCTAGAGGCATTGGAAAGGTACGTGGGTCTAGATTCTCTCATAAAAATTTCAGAATTTTTCGCTGAACAGTTTATTTTAAGCATAAAAGGAAAGACAGACCGCTCCAGAAAGGACAGAACAGAGAGAAAGGTTAACCCAACTAAATTATTTATTTATCACACTAAAACTTAGTATTATATAATTAGGAACTTTTGTAGACAAGCCCACAAAGCTCCAGAACTCATTACATGGAAAAAACAACTCACACATAAGCACAATAATAACTCAACTAACCACACAAAGTTCACACGACACCACAAACTCAACTTAACTCGACACTACTCGTACTATCGTATTATTACATAAATGGTATTCCAACTCCTAGGGATGGGCTTGATGTTCATGATAATCATAGATCGCTTCCATGCCTTGGTCAATCCTTAATCCATCTATCACTTCTTGGTACCTCTTGACGTCCTTCCCCAAAGCTTTAACTAGGGCTACCAACCGACGATTTGTCACCATCATGTCATGACCAAAATCCACCATGACTCGAGGAACTAATTCCAAATTCCTAGGGTTCATCATTACCCATCCATGCTCTGGGTCTCCACGGGGAAAATAGCGATACTGATCATCTTACATAACCTCATAGCGAAGGTGACGAAGTCCCAAGCATGCTTCAAAGGCTGCATCTTCTATTGCATCTTCTATAGTGGCACGACGACCACTATGGGAAAAACACCTGTCCAACAAATAAGTATCCATCTCTTCGTTCTTAACGAAGATACGCACATTGCACTTCCAATAAGTAGCTTCCAAAGGATGCTTATGCTCCCAGCAGACATACTCAATTGTAGGATCCCAATCTGTGAAGTAGGCACTAAGCATGCCAACCAGTCGGTGGTGTGAAGGAGTGTCATGGCTTGACTTGTGATGGATCTTTGTAATCCAACCCATAGGAAGGGACGACACACCAACTTCAGCGGAACCACCTTGTGGAGGCGAAGGGGGCTGTTCTCCATCATGGGCAAGCTCAACATCTTCATCATCACTCAAATAGATAACCTCCTCTTTAGGTTCAAGTTCTTCTTGGGGCAAAACTGGTTCTGGCGCCTGATCTAGTGTTGGTGGCGGGGTTGGTGTAGTGTCTTCTAGTTCCTCCTGAAGCTCTTCTGGTTCCTCCTGAGGCTCTTCTGGTTTCTCCTGAGGCTCTTCTGGTTCGTACAGGGAACGGGGTGGATAATAGCCTCCAGTGATGATACGGGCAGTCTTGCGGGCACGAGGCATCTATAGATTTTAGGCCAAGGGTAAGTTGAAATTAGAGGCAATATTTTCACAATTGAATGAGGCGAAAGAAGCATAACAATTTAGCAATTATCAAGAGTAAAGTGATAAGCATGAAACAAGTGAAGAAAAGAGAACTAAGACGACCATTACTAACTAGGCTTGCGTCCTATAGTCAACATAGCTCTGATACCAATCTGTCACACCCATTTTTAAGGAACAAATGGAATGTATAATCTTATGTGCGCCCAGAGATCAATCACACATAAGATGACAAATATAAATAGTATCATCACAAATGTTTATTACATAACGAATATTATCATAGAGTCTTCATGTAATTAAGCGGAAATATAGAATAATTCTTGTGGTAGCAAGCTCCATAGCACAGGCACGTCAACTGGTTGACCATAAGTCTAGTAATCTTTAGAAAAATAGTAGTAGTAATCACTATTTGTACTTTCGGGATTCCATTCTGTGGTGGGGAAATACAAGGGTGAGCACAAAAGTACTCAACAAGTGTAACATAGGGTTCATGAAGCTCAAGTAGGATAGACACTGGTTCAACTGCATGTAGCTTTTAGTTGATCATATTTTAAGCAATTGAGTAGCATCAAATAGGTGATATTCCCATAATAAACACATGATCATGTAAAGAGAATAATGAATAGCAAGAACAAGTAAATTAATAGTGATCTCTATTCCGTAAGGGTCCAAGGCTGCTCATATCCGTGAGCACGGCTGATATACCAGTTTTACACTCTACAGAGGTTGTACACTTTCACTGTGAGTCGCGATCCCCAAAAGTCCGAGGTCATGACTCTCTATTGGACAGTTAAGTTTCACTATGAAGTCTTTCCAGGGTTCGTCTAACAAGTTAGGGCCGCTAGATTTCTGTGGCCTGCAAATGTAGAGCCCCCCTTCCGTATGGCACAATGACACACAGCCTATACTCATAAGGACAGGAGCCGCACTACACCCAACCCGGAACACAACCCCTCTTGCGCCTTAAAGGTAACCACTAACAAGCTAGAAAAGGTCCTCTTATATGACTAAAGCCAGAGCCATGTAGCCCTCACAGTTGTACTGTAAGTCCCGGATGTTCGCTTACAGATAAGTCCTTACGGAGAGGAATCTAGAGAAAACTCTAGCCCTCTTGTTCCCTGTCACTAAAAATCATCTTTTAGAGTTTTTGCATATATCATTAGTCAAATTACAAGATCATTGTTTATGTGAGCACTAGCCACTACCCAATGCCATAACCATAGGATACAAGGAACAAGATCAATACTAAGGCATCCTTAACAAGGAGACACATGCAGCATGAATTAAGTGAATTAAAGTGAATAGGTAACAAGGATAGTCCCATGCTATACTTGCCTTGATCTAGCTGATCCTGTTGATTCGACTCGTAATAGTACTCTTGATCACCAACGAACTAATCACCGTCTATTCTCGATTAGCACATCAACAACAATCATCCAAGAGCAATCATGCAAAGCAAACAAAGCTACAATTAGAACAATACACCAACAGTAGAAAAATAAGATGAAAAGTTTTTAAAACAAATCTACATCGCACTAGGATCACACAGACGCGAATTTCACATAAATCGGAGCTACAACGAAAAAGTTATGATTTAAACGAGATTTACTTTATTAAAGTAATAGATTAAATCTAACCTCAAAATTTAAAAGTGGAAAATCTACTAAACAGTAGTACTAACAGGTAGAGTATGAAATTATGAACCTAACGCAACTTGAATGGGTCAAATCGGAGTTAAAACGGAGATTTTATGACCTAAATAAATCTAGTGGCAAAAGTGTAAATACTAGAAAGCGTGTTTTCACCTAAACCGACTGAGTTTACGCCTTCAAAAGGAGAAAGCGTAATCGGCTTGTACGCCTATGGACTGCGGGTTCAAATTTGGAGTAACAGAGGGGCTCTTTTAGAAAATCGATAGGCCAAAGAGGTATCGGCCGATCTCGTTCATTAGATCTGAAACGAACGGCTAAGATTAGATTGAGGGAGAGGGAAGAGGGGATTCCGGCTGGCACTGTAGCCCATCGTCGGCAATATTGCCGGCGGCGAGCAATTGCTCGTTGGCGTTGAGCAGTGAGGCGCTACGATACGTAATCGGATGAACTAAAAGCACCGGGAGATAGAGAAGATGTCTGCGAACTCACCAAGGGCGAAAAGGGATCGGAGATGGACGGAGGACGACTCGCGGCTTCCAATGGTGGACGGTAAGCTCCTTTGCACGGCGGTGATGCTCAATTAGCTAACCAAATTGAAAAAGAAGGAGAAGAAGGGGCTCGGAAACTTCCAAGCTGCAACCCGAAGCACTTCGAAAGCTTACGGAGGTGACCAAATCAATGAATTCGTCGAACCAACTTCGGCAATGGCGGAGCACGGGTTGCGGCGCTGCTGCGAGGTTGATTCGAGGCGATGACTTGAGATTAGGGTTGAGGTAAGGCGGCGCACACATGACTGCTATTTAAGAGGAGGCTCGACGTGCAGGACAAGCCAAGAAGAGGGTCGGGGCGACATCAGACTCCACCGGCGTGTCCGTGTCGGCTACGAGCAAGAGGAAGATGACGACGCCGACAAGCGAGCCCGGGTGGCAGCGAGACAAGAAGAGGAGAGGGGCGAGGCGGCCTGCGGCTCCGGTAGGATGGGCCGGCCCATTGCGTGGCGCGTGAACCCGAGAAACTAGGCTTGGTGGCTTCGGGCCGAATAAGAAAAGAGGGGCGGGCTGGGCCAAGGAGGGAGGAGAGAAGGCCTTCGGGCCAAAACAGAGATGAAGAAGACTTCCATTTTCTTCTCTTTTTTCTAATTTTCCAAATGCATTTTCAAATAAAGATTTAAATAGAATTTGAATTCTCTTTTGAAATTCTCAAACAACATTCAATACAAAACAAGATATGCAACAGCACGTATGAGCAAGCATGTGTCTAACTTTATAGTTGATTTTAATTTCATGAAAATTATTATTTCTCTAGGTTAAAATGCTCATAAAATTGCGTAAATAAATCAAGTTCTCCTATTTTAAAATAATGCAAATTTTAGGGTGTTACACAGCTCCCGCACCCCATCGGAGACGAGAACGATGGCGGTGGCTCTGACGAGATAGGTGGCAGAGGGATCTGGATCTAAGGCCTGCTCCTCCTCCTCCTCTGGATCTAGATCTGAGCCTCCTCCCTCTCCTCCTCTGGATCTGGATCTAAGCTTCCTCCCTCCTCTAGATCTAAGCCCTCCGCCTCCTCCTCCTCCTCCCGATCTAAGGGATGCGGCGGTGGCTAGGGTTCCGGCGAGTTGTTGGGATCAGATCTCACCGTATTGCAATGGTTTTTTTGATGTTGTAATAGATGATTTTGAATGTTGCAATGAGAATTTTTTTGGGTTGTTGCAATAGGTGTTTTTGCAATGTTGCAGTAGTACTACTTGAGATGTTGCAGTATGTTTCAATTGCTTCAATCTCATATTGCAGTAGTTGTTCCATGTTGTTGCAAGTGTTTTTATTTCGAGTGTTTCATATGCTTCACACCAGTGTTGCAATAATATGTTCCAGATGTTTCAGCTCCTTCAACCTATTTGTTGCAGCAGCTTGTTCGATGTTGTTGTAATAATATATTCATGGTGTTTTCGCTGCTTCAGCCTAATGTTTCAGCCGTTGTTCCTTTATTGTTGCAATAATATATTCATGGTGTTTCAACTGCTTTATTCTAATGGTTCGCAAAAAACTGTTTTATCCTAATGTTGCAGCTGTTGTTCCTTGTTGTTGCAATATATATATATATATCCATGGTGTTTCAACTGCTTCAATCTAATGTTGCAGTAGTTGTTCCCGTATTGTTGCACGTGTTTTATTCCAGCTTTCTATGTTATTCGGCCGAAAGAGGGGCGAGCCGGGACGGACAGGGGCGTGTGGGTCACCGGGGCCTAGCTGGCAGAGGTGCTAGGGGCGGTGGACGCGGGGTGCTGTGGCCATGTGGGGCACTGGGCATGCAGCATGCTCGTCACAGGGCGTGGGGCGGATACGACGGGCTACGGGGCAATCTAGGGGCGTGCGGACTCGCGCAGCACAGAGGCTAACGGGGCTCTTTGTAGGCATCGCAGGTCGCGAGTTTGTCGGAGTTAGTGGGGCTCTTCGTTCAACGAAGACGAAGCAGCAGCCGTTCGTATGGGCACGTGCGATCTCAGGCGGCGGCGTCGGTCCTTACAAATCTAATCATATAAGTTTGTATTATAATAATTAAAAATTATTAGCCTAGTTATTGGTCAAAGTTTTTAAAGTTTGAATCTTGATATGCGTGTGCGTCAGATAAAATGGAACGGAGATAGTACTGTATAAGATAGTGGCTTAGACATTTACAAAACTAGGAGGATTCTCCGCGCATTGCCGCGGGTACGAAGGAGGAATATATATTTTAGCATTTTAATGTGAACAACTAAATATATCTACTACTATATTGCGTGCATGAACTTGGAAGACGAACTACTACTACGCATGCATGCTCATAATCAGATGGTGTTAATTGAAAGGGATAAGTGGATGACGTGGCGCAAGGAGGTTCAAGATAATAGCTTAGTGAGGTTTGTGTTAATTGCAAAGGATAAGTGGATAATGTGGCGCAAGGAGGTTTAAGATAATAAATTTAGTGGGGTTTGTCTTTATAGTATATATAGATGTGGCATTCCCCTGGTTAACCATGGCCTCATAATTGCTTTGGAGAATGTAGGATATCAATAATATTAAATGATGATAATGCACATGTTGATGATTAGTCTTTTGTAATTCACAAGCAAATATTGCTATGCATTGCAATGGAATTTATATCTTGTGCTATAGTTCCAATATATTTTGGAATCAGACTAGTATCATAGTTGGACATGCAATACATATGAGTATTGGTCCGAAGTTCGGGTCATGCACGGAACAATAAACCACCTAGGACTCTAACTCTAACATCTAATTCTCACATATTATTGCTCTCAGTAAAACCGGCTAGGACTCATGCTCTGGAGAGTGGAGGGGCACGTGGATAGTGAGAGAGAGAGAGTACGATGGGACCAAATTTTGGAGGAAGATATTTTCACTCTTTAATATTACTAGCAAATATGCCCGTGCGTTGTAACGGGAGAAAAAAAGCTATCAAACATTCGACCTATTTATTTTATCTTGTTTCACAACTGCGGCAGCCGCGGCAGCTTAATTAGTATAGGTGCTATTTTGATGTTGTGGGTGGTTGCTGTAGCAATCACAAACAAACAGGCTTGTTAATGACAATAAGGATGGCAATGTCATGTTTATTTATTTTTTTTAATTTTTTATAAACTTTGAAAGCTATACTTTATTTTATGGTGACCATGGTATCCATAATATAAGTCAATATTGGCGATAATATGACAATGTCCTGTGAATTCTGTTTGAATTAAAATACAACCTTGATAGACTTTTTTCTTTCATCGTAAGCCATAAAATATTTACTCGCAAATGTATCATAACTTTAGTGAGTTAATTAAATATCAAGTTTCATGACTCCTTTTAAGGATCCATAAAAATATGTACTTTTAATATTTTATCGAAGTCGATAAGGGGTTAGTTATTGTCCTACCTCGATTTCATATATCAGGACTTATCGAAAGTTCCCCTGGTATTGGACAGCTTAGATATAATTTGTTTTGATTAGATTGGCAGTTTACGATTTGATTAGTTAGACTATTGGCTAATTCATGTCATAAGAATAATAGTTTACTCCTAATTAAAATCAACAAATTACTTAGTAATTAGTAATAGCAATATTTATTTATTAAGTAAGGGTCAAAGTTACCAAACCCATAATGCCTTATTATTATATTTACCTTTATATTCATAAGGAAAAGCAGAGTTAGATCATCACGAGGAATAAATAAAAAGGTAAAAACAAGGAAAGGCACGGAACATGACCGTGGTGGGCGTGGGCCACTTTCCCTGAGGCCCAACGTATATGGAACCTAACGTAGCAGCAAGAGAAGAAAAGAAAAAACAATGAGAGAAGGAAACGGAAAAAAAAAGACACAGACATGAAAAATGATTACAATGGACGAAATTTTAGAAGCTAAATCTTAGCCTTTTCTATTTGATTACTAAAAGTTCTTGAAAGCATCTAGGCCCCGAGAGTTGGTTTCGGCAATTGATGACAACGCTTTATTATCATGACTAACATGTGTTTTGCAGAAACTTTGGTAAGTTAGGTCATAGAGTTGATAACTGCTTTGGGCACTATGGTATTCATGCCCCTTGATGGAAATCGTTTCGGTTTTCAAAGGATTGACGTCAAGATTAAGGACGGTTAGTTCCGGATGTCAAGATGTTGAGTTACATTCGGAATAGTCGTTAGGATCTTCGCTTTTTCCTTTGGCCGTACTATAAAGGGGGGCATGAGCGAGTAGCTTGACCTAGGTGAGTCTTGTGTTTAGGTGTGGTGCACACTTGTCAAACTTAGCACTAGGTAGCTCTAGAATAGCTTAAAGTTCAGTTGGAAGCAACTTGGTTCAAGTTGCGTCGCGTTTCGGAGTGTTTAGAGACGTTTTCCCTTGACCGGACGCGGTGTCTGGCTTGACCGGACGCGTCCGGTCAGTTCTAAACCGCTACTGTGTGTCAGCGCTGTTGACCGGATGCGGTCCTTGCGAGGACCGGATGTGGTGTTCAGGCTGACACGTGTCACTTGAGGGAAATCACCTAATCGGACGCGACTGGGGTGTGATCGGCGCGTCCGGTCACATTCCAGTAAGGTACTCTGTCGACCGGACGTGTCCGGTCATCACTGATCGGACGCGGTCGCGCATCAGGTCAGAGTACAGTAAGCTCCCTGCACGATCGGACGCGTCCGGTCACCCCTCATCGGCGCGTCCGGTCACTCAGCCGTTATTTCAGGTTTTCAACCGTTACGAGCGACCGGCGCGTCCGGTCACCTCGTATTTTGCTGAGTTGGCAGGTAATGGTTGGATTTGACTATGGGGTGTATAAATACATCCCCACCCCCTCTTTTAGAGGTCTCTTGCTTATTTGTTCAGCTGAGAAACACCTTTGGAGTGCAAGGGAGTGCAAGAGCTCTAGTGAGGATTGTGATTTAAGAATCAAAGCTTGAGAGTCCCTCACTAGTGACTAGAGAGTAGCAAGTATGCATCCATCTTCTCATTAGGCTTGTTGTGGTCAAGTGAGAGTTCTAGCTTGTTACTCTGGGTGATCGCCATCACCTAGATGGCTTGGTGGTGATTAGGAGTTTGGTGATCATCCGGCGGAGCTTGTGGATGACCCAACTCATCTTGTGAGCGGTTTTGGGTGATTCACCGCGACGGAGTGTCGAAGAAGCAGCCCGTAAAGAGCACTTGATCCTTGCGCGGATCAAGGGTTAGCTACACCCTTGCGCGGGTGCTCCAACGAGGACTAGTGGGGAGTGGTGACTCTCCGATACCTCGGGAAAACATCGCCTTATTCCTTGCCCCTTACTTTCAAGCATTTACATTCTTGTATTACTTTCATTGCTTGGTTTACTTTCCTAGAATTGCCATGCTAGACTAGGATTGGAAATTAGGGTGCAAAACTTTTACCGGTTGAATCTCTAGGAACACAAGTAGGCACTAGGGGTGAATTCTGGCTTGTAGGATTTAATTCTTGCAATTATTTTTTAGAAAAGCCCAATTCACCCCCCTTCTTGGGAATCTTGATCCTTTCAATTGGTATCGGAGCCTAGTTGCTCCTAATTTAGGCTTTACCGCCTAGAGCAAGATGTCTAACGGGGAAGGACCACCTCCCACCTTTGAGGGGGATGATTTTCCATATTGGAAAATCCGTATGGAGGCGTACCTCGAAGCCATAGATGTTGGGTGTCTTAGAGCCGCAACCCAAGGGCTTCCCGCTATCAAGGATCCCGCTAACCCAAGTGGTGATGAGGAGAAGTACGACCGGTGGAATGCAAAGGCCAAAAATGCACTCTACCGGGGCTTAGGCAAGGATATCTTCAATCGTGTGCGTAATACAAAAAACGCTCATGAATTGTGGGAAAACCTTTGTGCTCTCCATGAGGGAACTAAGAGTGAGCGTGAGGAACGCTATCATATTGCTTTAAAGAAAATCAATTCTTTTGAGATGCTTCCTAAAGAAAGTGCTAATGACATGTACACTCAATTGAATGTTCTTGTAGAGGACCTCAATGCTCTTGAACTCACCCAAATGAGCCAATCGGATGTTACAAGGAGGATCTTGAGTGTTCTTCCCGTTGAGAAGTATGGTCACATTGTCACCGTGCTTCATCAAAGTGATCTCTCCACCGCAACACCGACATAAGTATTGGGGAAGATCAATGCACATGAGATGTACATGCACATCACTCTAGAAGAGGGCTCATCATCTTCCAAGAAGAAAGACTTGGCCTTCAAAGCTAGCCATGACAAGAAGAAGAAGAAGGGCCAAGTCATGATGGTACAAGAAATCTCAAGTGAAAGTGATATTGATGATGCATCACTTGCACTCATGGTGAAGAAGACCACCAAGATGCTAAAGAAGCTCAACAAGAGTGGCATCAAGTTCGATGGCAAGAAGAAGAAATTCTTCACAAGTAGCAAAAGGAAGCCCATCTCGGAGATGGATTGCTACAATTGTGGTGAACTTGGCCACTTAGCTCATCAATGCCCTAGACCTCCAAAAGACAAGTACAAGAACAAAAACAAGGGCAAGAAGAATGATTCAAGTGATGAAGAAGAAGAGAGGAAGAAAAATAACCCATACAAGAAGAAGGATGGCAAGAAGAAAGAGTTCCATAAGAAGAAGAAGGGAGGAAAAGCATACATTGTTGGTGATTGGCTCACCGACATTGAATCATCTTGTGAGTCCTCCGGTGATGAGAGCGATGATGAGAAAGAGAAGGTTGCCGCATTTGTGATGGGGCCATCATCTTCACCGACATCTTCATCACCACTTTCACTGCCACCTTCATCATCATCGTCCACTACTCACCTATGCCTTATGGCCAAGGGTGAACGAAATGTACAAAACCATGATAGTGATGATGATGATGATAGTGATAGTGATGATGAATATGACGCACCTTCTTATGATGAACTTGTAAAATTGTTGAACAAATACTCTAAAGTCATAAGAAGAACTAGAAATGAAAATGATAAACTTCAAAATGAAAATGAATCACTCTCATCTAAGCTTGAAAGTGCACAAAAGGCTAGTGGTGAGCTCAAAGATCAAAATGAAATTATGACTTCTACTCTCAAGGAGCTCAAAACTTCTAACAAAGAGCTTAGAGATCAACATGATAAACTTGAGAAGAAGCATGATGAGCTCAACACTAGGCACAACTCTTTAAAAGACAAATATACTACATTAAAAATTGACTATGATAGTCTTGTGGTTGCTAATGAGCTTTCTCTTGAGACACATGATGCTACTAACAAAGTTGTTAAGTTTGATATAGCTACATCATGTGATGACTTGATCATTGAAAGCATTGAGCAAGGTTCTAGTAGCAAAGGCAAGAGTGTAGTTGAGTCCAACAACTATGATGATTATGCCAAGATCAAGAGTGAAAATGTGAAGCTTGCAAATGAGAACAAGAAGCTAAAAGGGTTGATGGCTCTTGAGAAGCAAACATCAAATGGGCCACTTATTGAAGAAAACAAAAAGCTCAAGCAAGAGAAAGAGCATCTCAAGACCGGCCTATGCAAGTTCACAAGAGGCCAATATTTGCAAAGTGATCTACTCATGAACACCGTAATGAAGATGGATAGAAGTGGCATTGGTTATTTGGCAAATCAAGAGAAGAAGGCTAAAGCTCAACAACAACAAAGCAAGTCAAAGCCCAAGCCAAAGAGATGTGTTGAGTGTAGACAAGAAGGCCATTTTGCTCATGAGTGCAAAACTCCACCACCACAACCCTTGCCCAAGCATGCTAGACCCTTTGCCTTCAATGCTCATTACATGCTAAGAAAAGATTTAAGTGGAAAGATGAAAGTTATGTTCTTGGGTCCCCCAAACAAGAATAGGCCTAAGAAAATATGGGTTGCCAAGTCACTAGTTGAGAAAGTCAAGGGTCCCTCTCAAGTGTGGGTCCCTAAACAAAAAGCTTGATCTCTTGTGTGTAGGTGAACTACAAGACCGGTGGATCTCATTGGGTTATTGATAGTGGTTGCACTCAACATATGACCGGTGACCCTCGTATGTTCACCTCCGTTGAAGAGAATGGGGTATGTCAAGAGAAGATCACATTTGGGGATAATTCAAAGAGCAAAGTCAAGGGTATAGGCAAGATTGCAATATCAAATGATCACTCTCTCTTAAATGTGCTCTATGTTGCTTCATTGAGTTTCAACTTGTTATCCGTTGGGCAACTTTGTGACCTTGGCTTCCAATGCTTGTTCACACCTAATGAAGTGGTAGTCTCAAAGATAGATGACAAGCAAGTGATATTCAAAGGCTTTAGATACAATAATCTTTATCTTATTGACTTCACCTCTGAAGATGCAAACTTGATGACATGCTTGTTCACCAAGACCTCTCTTGGATGGCTTTGGCATAGGAGGCTTGCTCATGTTGGAATGAACACTCTCAACAAGCTATTGAAGAAAGAACTAGTGAGAGGATTGAAGGATGTAAAGTTTGAAAAGGACAAACCTTGTAGTGCATGTCAAGCCGGCAAACAAGTTGCAAACACTCATCCAACCAAAGCTTACATGTCAACTTCAAGAGTGCTAGAACTTCTACACATGGATTTATTTGGGCCTATAACCTACAAGAGCTTGGGTGGAAATCTCTATTGTCTTGTGATAGTGGATGACTACTCAAGGTAGACATGGACTTTCTTCCTTCATGACAAATCCGAAGTGGCCAATTGCTTCAAGAAGTTTGCAAAGAGAGCTCAAAATGAATTTGAAGTCAAGATAAAGAAGATTAGAAGTGACAATGGTAAAGAGTTTGACAACACAAACATTGAAGCTTATTGTGATGAGATTAGAATCAAGCATGAAGTCTCTTCAACCTACACTCCTCAACAAAATGGTGTAGTTGAGAGAAAGAACCGGACTTTGATCACCCTTGCAAGAACAATGTTAGATGAGTACAACACTCCGGAGAAGTTGTGGGCCGAGGCAATCAACACCGCATGCTATGCTTCAAATTGCCTTTTCCTACAAAAGTTTCTTGGCAAGACCCCCTATGAGTTGCTAAATGGGAAAAAGCCGGACATCCCATTCTTCCGGGTGTTTGGTTACAAATGCTACATCTACAAGAAGCGTCAACATCTAGGGAAGTTTCAAAGACGTTGTGATATTGGTTTTCTTGTTGGCTACTCATCAAAGTCCAAAGCATATAGAGTATTTAACCATGCCACCGGTTTGGTTGAAGAAACGTATGATGTGGAATTTGATGAATCTAACGGCTCACAAGGAGCAATTGAGAATTGTGATGATGTAGGTGATGAACCCTTAAGGGAGGCAATGAAGAACATGCTGGTGGGAGACATCAAGCCAAAAGATGATGAAGATGATGTACAAATTGTTGATCCACCATCTTCATCACATGTGCCTCAAGATGATGACAAGAATGAGAGAGTTGAAAATGAAGACACTCATGTCTCTCATGAACAAGCCGAGGCACAAGCTCAAGATGTTGATGCTCCCCATTCTCATCCTCAAGTGGTTGATAGGAGAAACTCACCTCTACTTCAAGCACATCCGCAAGATCTTATCATAGGGAGTCCTACTAAGGGAGTAATGACTCGATCTCAAAAGCTTGCTTCTTTTGTTGAACATCACTCTTTTGTCTCTTGTGTTGAACCTAAGAATGTAGAAGAAGCTCTTCAAGATCCGGATTGGGTGAATGCTATGCATGAAGAATTGAACAACTTTACCCGCAATCAAGTGTGGACACTTGAAGAGCATCCAAAAGGTGCAAGGGTCATTGGAACCAAATGGGTGTTCCACAACAAGCAAGATGGCCAAGGCATAGTAGTGAGGAAGAAGGCAAGACTAGTTGCAAAGGGGTTCTCTCAAGTTAAAGGTCTTGATTTTGGAGAGACCTTTGCACCCATTGTAAGACTTGAAGCCATTCGTATCCTCCTTGCATATGCATCACATCATGATATGAAACTATATCAAATGGATGTGAAAAGTGCATTCTTAAATGGATTCATAAATGAACTAGTCTATGTTAATCAACCTCCCGGGTTTGAAGACCCTAGATATCCTAATCATGTTTATAGGTTGTCCAAGGTGCTATATGGGCTCAAGCAAGCCCCTAGAGCGTGGTATGAGCGCCTCCGGGACTTCCTCATTGAGAAGGGCTTCACCATTGGGAAGGTCAACACCACACTATTCACCAAGAATCTTAATGGGGAAATCTTCATTTGTCAAGTTTATGTTGATGATATCATCTTCGGGTCAACAAATAAAGAGTATTGCAAGGAATTTGGTGAATTGATGTCGAAGGAGTTCGAGATGTCTATGATTGGTGAGCTCACATTCTTCCTTAGTTTTCAAGTCAAGCAAATGAGAGAAGGGATTTTCATCTCTCAAGAAAATTATACCAAGGATCTTCTCAAGAGATTCAAGATGGAAGAATGTAAACCAATCAAGACCCCAATGCCATCTAATGGACATCTCGACCTAGATGAGGGAGGTAAATCGGTTGATCAAACTCTCTACCATTCTATGATTGGTAGCTTGTTGTACCTTACCGCATCTAGGCCCGATATCATGTTTAGTGTATGCATGTGTGCTCGCTTTCAAGCGTGCCCTAAAGAACCTCACTTAAGTGCCGTAAAAAGAATTTTAAGATATCTTAAGTACACCCCAAGCATTGGTCTTTGGTATCCCAAAGGAGCTAGATTCCAACTAGTTGGCTATTCCAATTCGGATTATGCCAGTTGCAAAATTGATAGAAAAAGCACATCCAGAGGGTGCCATTTGCTTGGGAGGTCTTTAGTATCTTGGTCATCTAAAAAGCAAAATTGTGTGGCTTTGTCCACCACCGAGGCGGAATACATTGCCGCGGGGGCTTGTTGTGCACAAATCTTATACATGAAACAAACCCTCCTAGACTATGGAGTTGTTCTTGAAAAGGTGCCACTCTTATGTGACAATGAAAGTGCCATTAAAATTGCTAATAATCCAGTACAACACTCTCGCACCAAGCACATTGATATCCGCCACCACTTTCTAAGAGATCATATTGCTAAAAATGATATATCACTAGAAAGTGTAAGAAGTGAAAATCAATTAGTGGATATCTTCACTAAACCCTTAGATGAGGCTACCTTTTGTAGGATGAGGAGTGAACTTAATGTGCTAGACTGTAGTAACTTTAAAAAGTGAGTTTGTGTTGTCCTTTACATTGCATTGTATTATATGTCATGTTTAAATTTCCCGCAATGCATCTAGGGCTTGTCTAACACAGTTACGATAATCCTCCTTTGGAGGAGTGAAGAAGCCTAACCGTGGATCAAACTTGACAAGCAACCTAGTTTTACTTACTTGTATTGCATTGCATATGCATGTTTGTTGCTTTGTCGTTCCTTTTCGGTTTGGCTTTGAGCAACCTCTGTGTTCATCCATGAATAGAGAGAGCATTTGATGCTCCTAAGGGTTCACAAACTCTATTGCATGGCCATACGTTGCTCCTCGGGTGTTTATTGCTTATTTTCCTAAAAACAATACTAGCCTAAGACAAATTATTTTAAAAAATTTGAGGGTTCGAGTGAGGTCACTCATATCAGGTTCCAATTGGTGTTTATTTGTGTCTCTTTGAATTGGAACTTGATTGGGAGAAGTCACGTCGAAGATCAGATTGAAGAAAGGCGAAAAACAGTGACCGGATGCTAGACCAGACGCTACACCGGACGCAGTGATGCTTCACCACCGCGTCCGGTCCCGGCGACCACCAGCGCGCCCGGTCATCCCGAAGACTTTCTATTGACCTTTGTGACCGGATGCTCGACCAGACGCATCGTTGTTGACCACCACGTCCGGTCCCGGTACCCACCACCGTGTCCGGTCATGCGCGATGAATTTCCCGGATGACCTTCGACCGGACTCTGTCCGCGTCTGGTCAGCCCTAACCGGACGCGTCCGATCGATCCAGGAGCTTACTAGATTGTGACCGGACGCTGTACCACCGCGTCCGGTCATATGACCACCGCGTCTGGTCAGTGCGTAGCGAGCGGATCTGAGTCCTCATATAACTCTTTCATCGCGATCCGTTTTCTTTCTCGCTCGCCGTACGCCGCCGCTCCCCGTGCCCTAATCACCGTCTCGCCGAGCACCGCCGTGCCTGTGTCTCCTCCACCGCCGCGCCATCTCCTCCTCACCATCCTTCTCCGCCACGCCAAGCCACCACGCCCTTGTCACCCTAGGCCGCGCCGCGTGCTGCCCCACGCCCGTGCTGCGCGCCGTCATGAGCTCGCGCCTCCGCTGCTGCCTTGCCGCGCCACCGCTGCCTTGCCGCGCCGCCGCTGCCTTGCCATGCCGCCATTGCCTCGTGCACACCACCATCGAACCCTAGGCTCCATCAAATCCTCCATCAGCCGAGCCTCTGTTCTAGGGTTTGCCCTAACCCTCAAGTTCGAAGGTGAAACTCATTTTTTTCCGTTTTCAATCCGTCAATTCCATCTTTAGGGTTTGCCGTGACAGTCACATTCTATCACTTATCATCGTTCCTTGTCTTGGCCTTTTTTCAGCAGTCATCCGGTGTGTTCGGGAAATCTCACGAAACTAGGTCATCTCATCTCATCACTGAGTTCTTGTCGATCCGAGGTAGCCATCGCTGTTCGATTCACATCTCATCTTATATGCTTGCTATCCTTAGGATTTCTTATCTTTTAGATTATATATGTTGCTTATAGTAGATCCATCTATTCTGTCTTTTCAGCGAGTTTGTCGGTGTGTTGGGGTGACAGCAGTTCAGTGGTTAAATCCGAGGCCAAGCCTGCGGATACAGATTGAGGCCAAGCCTCTTGAGTGACAGTACATCATCTTTCAGAGGTTCTCGACTGTCGGTCAGTATGGTTCGCTGCAAGAACGCCGGGGGTGCTCCTAGTGACAGGGACGAGAGTCCTCCTCATCTGACAGAGGTTGCGCGTGGTAAGCGCGTAAAGATTATGGCCAGAAAGAAGAAGAAGACTCTTATAGATGCAGAGATCGCTCAGGCAGTCGCTGAAGCAGCAGAGCAGGCAGAGAGGGGAGGCAGGAGCAGTGGCATTCACATTGGCGGGAGTCGCTTTCATCTTGAAGGTCGACAGCTTGGTACTGAGGCCACATAGGGCATAGAGGGGACATAGGGTACAAAGGCTATGTCAGTTGATCCACCTACAGAGGCTCCAGAGGAGACAGAGGAGCAGCTAGTCCAGACTCCACCGTGTCGTCGCTCGACACGTATGCGAGCTCAGGTGACTCCTAGCCCAGAGGGCCAGCATCGTGGAGGACGTCCACCTCCCAGGGCTCGAGGACACCCCCTAGTCGAGCACTTTGACTTGAGGGGAGCTACAACACGTCAGGTGCAGGCCCTGAGGTTCGTTGAGGTTAGCCGGTGGTTCCCACATGTACGGGATTCTAGAGCGTCAGAGGGATTCTATACACCCCTACAGGAGGATTTCTACAGAGCATATGTCGACAGTGGGATTGCTTTTCGACCTCAGAGGGTCTGTCGTCTTGAGGCTCTTGTTGAGGTGGTTAGTGAGCAGCTACATCCGCACCTATCCTTTCTTCTGGGCTTATCAGACTTTCTTGGATGGACAGGAGCTTACTGTGGCACTTGGGTCAGGGAGTTCTATGCCTCACTATGGATTGACCCGGCACATGAGTTTATTCACTTTGCATTCCGAGGCCGTGACCGCAGACTATACAACACTAGAGTGCGGGAGATTCTTAGACTTCCAGCGTCAGACATGAAGATACATCAGCTGTGCTTTGGTCAGACTGCTCCACCTAGACGCCCTCACGGCGGGACAGTGCCCCCTACTGATCTGATCCGACCCTGCTTTCGTGAGCCTTTTGGCGAAGGGTCCTGTCGTACACCCGCCAGCTTGACACCTCTTGTCAGAGTCTTGGATGCCATTGTTAGACGTACTCTTCTTTCGAGGCTGGGCTACAGAGAGGGACTGACCCGTATGCAGTTATGGGTTGTGTACCACCCTCTCTCACAGACACCGTTTGATATATGGGACCTCATGCTATGTGAGATGGAGGACACCTTGGTAGAAGGCTTCAAGGGACACCGTTAGCTGCCCTATGCTCATTGGATATGCTTTCTTATCAGATCTTCATTAGAGCTGCCTTCTGAGATTAGAGCTGAGATATCAGACACTACCACTGCTTTTCTAGAGTATGATATCCGTCAGCTATGGGCTTCTATCACCAGAGAGCAGGCCCCAGTGCCAGGACAGCGAGGGAGACCTGAGGTGCTAGAGACAGTGGCTGAGCAGGATGCGACTGTTGAGGGTCTTGCTGAGGCAGAGCTTGCTGATCTAGATGCTCAGCCTGCTGATCCCGTTGAGGATGAGGCCTCTGATAGCACTGATGAGGATTACCAGCCCATCCCCAGGTATTGATCTCCACGGCCTCATGACCATGAGGCCGGTGGCTCTGGTTCAGCCTCCCGCTCAGACCCAGCCATGGTGGCTATTCTTGAGAGGCTGACCTAGGCACAGGAGAGACAAGAGCTACAGATGCAGAGACAGGCTCAGGACACCGCCGCCGCTCTTGCTCAGATACAGGCACGCCAGGATGAGTTCCAGAGACAGCATCTTGAGCTACAGCATTAGCAGTTTGAGATGCAGAGACAGCAGGCAGCAAACCAGCAGCAGTACTTAGAGCTCCTGCATCACTTAGTTATAGTTGGGGTACCTCCTCCTGCACCTGTCCTGACTCCAACATTACAGTCTAGTGGACCTTCGAGTCAGGGACAGCCGAGCTTCTAGTTCACTTCTCCACAGCAGCAGGTCCCTCAGTCGTTCCAGTCCCCGAGCTACATGCCTATTCAGACGGGGTTCACTCCTTCAGACCAGCCTCGCCCTCACTTACTGACAGGCACTCCGTTTGCTGACTTGAGTGCCACCTACAGCGAGTTGACTGGTCAGCCGACGCCATCGCACACTACTCTTGTTACTACTTCAGGGTTGTCCGCTTTCAGAGGCAGCTGTTCCTCCTGTGACAGGGATAGGAACTATAGAGACTGTACCTTCATCAGTTGCCTCGACAGATCCCCCAGTTGTTGGCACACTTCAGGCTCAGGTCACAGAGACTACTCCATTGGTTGCTACTTCTTCGTCAGTACCTGCTCCTGTTGTTCAGACCCAGACTGCTTCACAGCCGCATGCTTCTTCAGAGGGTGAGCCTAACAGCTCTGAGTCCGAGGAAGATTCTTCTCAGTTTGTGATCACTCCACGCTCCTCAGCACCCGACTCGACTTCGTCTGTTCCCCCGTCAGATCCTTAGATTAGTTTTTGGCGGTTGATGTCAAAGGGGGAGAGAGAGTAGATTCAGGGGGAGTTTTGATAGAGGGTTTTCATTCTTATTTGTGTGCTACATTCGTGCATCATGTTTACATTCCCGTACTTGCATCTTGTGACATGTGGTCGTGTGAGATACTTTGAGTCTTTGTGGTCTATCTAGTCTTCTTTTTAAATCATGTCACTTGTTTGGTTATAGCTCATAAGTTTGTGCTTCCGTGCCTTACTCCGATTTCTTTTGAGCTTTGTCTTTTTGTGTACTAACGCTTCATGTTTTATCTTATGAGTACACATTGTTGGCTTAGGGCACATAAGCAATTCCTAACCCCCTGTGCTTATTGCTTTTTGCTTATGTGAACCAAACATGTTCGAAAACCTCAACTCTTATCTTCTGAATCTTAGTGTTGTCATCAATCACCAAAAAGGGGGAGATTGAAAGCATCTAGGCCCCGAGAGTTGGTTTCGGCAATTGATGACAACGCTTTATTACCATGACTAACATGTGTTTTGCAGAAACTTTGGTAAGTTAGGTCATGGAGTTGATAACTACTTTGGGCACTATGGTATTCATGCCCCTTGATGGAATTCATTTCGGTTTTCAAAGGATTGACATCAAGATTAAGGACGGTTAGTTCTGGATGTCAAAGTGTTGAGTTACATTCGGAATAGTCGTTAGGATCTTCGCTTTTTCCTTTGGCCATACTATAAAGGGGGGCATGAGCGAGTAGCTTGACCTAGGTGAGTCTTGTGTTTAGGTGTGGTGCACACTTGTCAAACTTAGCACTAGGTAGCTCTAGAATAGCTCAAAGTTCAGTTGGAAGCAACTTGGTTCAAGTTGCATCGCGTTTCTGAGTGTTTAGAGACGTTTTCCCTTGACCAGACGCGGTGTCTGGCTTGACCGGACGCGTCTGGTCAGTTCTAAACCGCTACTGTGTCTCAGCGCTGTTGATCGAACGCGGTCCTTGCGAGGACCGGATGCGGTGTTCAGGCTGACACGTGTCACTTGAGGGAAATCACCTAATCGGACGCGACTGGGGTGTGATCGGCGCATCCGGTCATGTTCCAGTAAGGTACTCTAACGACTAGACACGTCCGGTCATCACTGATCGGACGTGGTCGCACGTCAGGTCAGAGTACAGTAAGCTCCCTACACGATCGGACGCGTCCGGTCACCCCTGATCGGCGCGTCCGGTCACTCAGCCGTTATTTTAGGTTTTCGACCGTTACGAGCGACCGGCGCGTCTGGTCACCTCATATTTTGCTGAGTTGGCAGGTAACGGTTGGATTTGACTGTGGGGTGTATAAATACATCCCCACCACCTCTTTTAGAGGTCTCTTGCTCATTTGTTCAGCTGAGAAACATCTTTGGAGTGTAAGGGAGTGCAAGAGCTCTAGTGAGGATTGTGATTTGAGAATCAAAGCTTGAGAGTCCCTCACTAGTGACTAGAGAGTAGCAAGTGTGCATCCATCTTCTCATTAGGCTCGTTGTGGTCAAGTGAGAGTTCTAGCTTGTTACTCTTGGTGATCGCCATCACCTAGACGGCTTGGTGGTGATTGGGAGTTTGGTGATCATCCGGCAAAGCTTATGGATGACCCAACTCATCTTGTGATCGGTTTTAGGCGATTCACCACGACGGAGTGTCGAAGAATCAGCCCGTAGAGAGCACTTGATCCTTGCGCGGATCAAGGGGGAGCTACACCCTTGCGCGGGTGCTCCAACGAGGACTAGTGGGGAGTGGCGACTCTCTGATACCTCGGAAAAACATCGCCTGTTTCTTGCCCCTTACTTTCAAGCATTTACATTCTTGTATTACTTTTATTGCTTGATTTACTTTTCTAGAATTGCCATGCTAGACTAGGATTGGAAATTAGGGTGCAAAACTTTTACCGGTAGAATCTCTAGGAACACAAGTAGGCACTAGGGGTGAATTCCGGCTTGTAGGATTTAATTCTTGCAATTATTTTTTAGAAAAGCCCAATTCACCCCCCTCTTGGGCATCTTGATCCTTTCAGTTCTATTTAGAGTACTCATGATCTGAGGAATCTATTTAGATTAGAATTCATATTCTATATTGGTATAGACGCGAGTTATTCTAACTCGTATAAGCACATGTTATATATATAAGTCTAGACAAAAGAAACTCTCCGTTGTTCGTTAGTTAGAAAGAGACGGACAAAAAAATGGATGGACGAAAAAAAAGAGCTTGAAATTTTGTCTCTTTATTATTAGGGATAGATTAGGTATAGATACTCTATATTAGCCTGTGCATTGGAGTTCATTATAAGGTTTGCATATGCACCATACAAAGTTGTATTTCACTCTTATTCTTAGTTTGCATTGATTAAAGCAATATCACTTGTAGGACATACAATTGTGTAAGGTGTATATATATATCACCGTTATTTGATATAGAAAATACAATTAGCTTCACTACACTTTCATTTATATATGCTCTAGTATGATAGAATTTTAAGCATGACACACTTGAATTGCTTGAGTAGCCTTCATTTATTCTTAGCAAGTAGTCTGCGGCGGTACTCTCCCAGAGCCCAAATAGGGTATAAATTGCGGTAGTTGGGGTAGTTGAAATAAACAGAAGAGTTGGTGTTTCCAGCATGTTCCTATAAAATTGAAATGCAAGAAAATGTTTAGAAATGGTACTCCCTTTGTACTATGATAGCATTAACCTTCTTGAAATATAATAAAGAGAGAGATTAAAGATCCAATTTGGACGTCATTAAATTTTCCATATCATGGGTGAGATAGATGCATGTGAAATATGATAGCCTTGCTGACTATATTTGTTTGCATGCCTAAAATTTAATGGGCAACCTTCATCCTGCTGGCATATCTGGTTGAATGTCGCCTACTCAAAAGGTATTGCAAAGGGTGGTTTTGAGAAACCACATTATATAACCCATCAAAACACATAAATAGTTGTATTTTGGCATAGAATTTGGACACCATAAATAACCATTGCAGAGATAGAGCGAGTAGTTTATTTCTAATCCACCTTTTACACCATGATATAAATTTTTAGTTCAATGCATCTAACCCAACAAATGTGCTTAGATTTCCTAAAAAGATGTTGTCTTCAAAAGCAAAGATACCATGTGACTTAACCAATGGTAATTATTTGACCATTAACCAAAGCAAAATTAAATATGATAACTAAATGCTACTCCCTCCATTTGCAATTACAAGGCATATCTTAGCTCATTGAGATAAAGTGTAACACCCTACGTCCAAAATCTGCTTATATGGCCGCACGTGGAATGACAAGGCTTATAAGTTAGCTCTTATCCTCCTAAACTTCCAAGGTGGTGCTAAACCCACCAACAATAACTCCACATGTGTCACTTAGGCTACATGAGCTAACTTGACAACTACTACAAACTACTAATGGGCTGGGGTGTTACATTCGCCCCGCCACCCCCACTAAGGGCAAACACCCTCAGCAGCTCACCACATATATGTGGCAGATGTCCAGGATCATCCCTTGGTACACCCCTCAATGGGCACATGCAACAAATCTGCTTATATGGCCCAGCTCCTCATATGGAACGGTCCTGCACACGTGTAGCACCTCCTTATTACACTTTCGCCCTCACTTCATGTAAAAGGGTTAATCCAGAGGTGCTACGTTTGGAACGACAAGACTTATAAGCTGGCCCTCACCCTCCTAAACTTCCAAGAGGATACTAAACTCACCAGCAACAACTCCACATGTGCCACTTTTGGGCTACATGAGCCAACTTCACAACTACTAAGGCTACTAATGGACTGGGGTGTTACATAAAGATTATGGGAAACAATTTCTTTAAAATACATGATTTTTGTAATACAAAATTTATGCTATTAGACATGTATTAAAATCCATACTTGCTTATGATTACATTGCATCACATAAATGAAATAATGATGAGTAAAGGTTGGTTAGATATTGTCCTAACTTTAAGATTGCATTGCAATTTCAAATAGAGGGAGTATTAACGGTAAGAAATAGATATGACAATTCAATTTTATAACAAGCCCAAAATACATTTCCAAAACACAATGCAATGCCAAGGCCCATGTGTTTCAGTTTTGAGTCATGTTGCCCATATGTTCTCCAATGGTGGTATTGGTAGCCTTTTAATTTGACCAACATAATTATATATACATGGATAATACATTGAAAAGCATCAACATTATATTGTGATATAATGTACAAAAAAATGCCAATTATGTGCATATAATGACCAAGATAAGAGTAAAAAACTTCATTTTATTATCAATTATCACTGCCAAAAGCAATCAATGAACATGAATTTTCACATTAGCGAAAAGGAATTTGGTTAAATTAAGTCTCAACAAGAGGATATTGACCGTACAACATTAAAAAACTTGCAAGTACCACAACAACGTTCATAACAATATAATCTTACCTGCTGAGGATAATCTCCTGTCTCCATTTGCATATTGATCAATACTTTTGCAGCACTGTTTAATGGAGTTGGGTCCCGTTCCATCTGTGTATTACACAAATTAGAAAAATAAAATAGATGGATAACATGTAATGGTACTTCCAATATATAGTCATACACAAGTGATGATAAGAATACCAAAACTGTATGCCAAACACTAACATAAACATACTTTTTATCGTAATTTATTTGTTAAACCTAGTAAAATAATAATCATGATTTTTAGTTAGAATGAATCCGACAGATCGTGATCTACATATTCATCTAGTTATCAGTACTATCCTCCATTCATATCCAAATAAGTTCAATTCTAGTATTTCTCGAACAAATTCACTAATGCAGAAAATCTTATCCATGCTGGGTCTAAACCCACTACCTATCAGGTTATTAGAACTGGCCCTGTGAAGGAAGATATGCGTGACTCCTTTACTGGCTGCCATGCATGCGTGACCATGGTACTACTACAAACAGGCTTTTGAAAGGCAGCTGGAAACCACTTGTAGAAGCAGCTATTCTTGACACACCTCTACAAATTTTACACAAAAAAAGACACACCTCTACAAACAAACTTTTGAAAGGCAACCAGAAACCACTTGTAGAAGCAGCTATTCGAGACACACCTCTACAAATTTTACGCAAAAAAAGACACACCTCTACAAACAAGCTTTTGAAAGGCAGCTGGAAACCACTTGTGGAAGCAGCTATTCCAAACACCTCTCTATCTCCCGGGGATAAATAGCAAAAAAAAATTTGGCGAATTTTCAAAAGTCACGTCTCCAAATACACAAATTCATGTGATTTTTCCCACAAAATACATGACCATGCAGCCATTGGGGATCAATCTCACAACCTCAAACCTCTCACGTTGCTTCCTTAACACTGCGCCTCAAAGTCACTTCTAACTAAGTGGTTGACGTATTTTCCTTTTGTATTTACTTTAGTGAATCTTGTAATACATATTGGAGACCATAAAAAATTCAAATGATGAAGAATTGATATGGAAAGTTTTATATATCTTCATGTACTATAACTTTGGTTTAGGTCGTTTCTTCATCTAAGGTCATTTGAAAAAATCATAAAAATATGAATTTCAAGATCATTAATATTGAAACAGAACTTTTGGGCCCTAAATGTTTTCAAATGAAAAGGTCATGAATAACAAAGTTGCATATCTTTTCGAGTACTAAAACTTTGGTTTATGTCATTTCTCCATGCGAGGTACTTTGAAAAAAAACTTACAAGGTGAATTTCAAAATATGAACAATTAAAATAGAACTTTTAGGCAATAAATTATTTCAAATGAGAAAGTAGTCAACTACAAAGTTGCGGATCCTTACGAGTACTACAACTTTGGTTTAGATTATTTCTTCATCCGGGGTCACTTGAAAAATTTTAAAATATTGAATTTCAAATTATGAAAACTTAAAACAAGTTGTTTCGGTCTTAAATGGTTTCAAATAGAAAAGTCGTCAACTACAAAATTGTATATCTTTGAGTACTACAACTTTGATATGAAATTTATCTTCATCTGACTTGATTTTGAAAAGTTATGAATTATCACTAAGCTACATCTTATTTTAGAGACGGACCACATTACCAACCACCTCTATTTGAAACCATTTTGAAAAGTTATGAATTATCACTAAGCTACATCTTAAATTGATTCCTAGTCGTCTCTAAAAATCAATTCCTAGACGTGGACCAGCTCAAAATTCATTTTAAAAGGCAAATTTGATAGAAGAGCCACATTTACCTAGAAACGGAGGTGCCTCTAAAAATAGTTTACGTAGTACTGGCCCGTCCGGCTGCCATGCATGACCGCCGCTCGCCCACGCACGCCAGAGTGCTCGCTGTCATGCTTGCCACATCTTTGACACACTAAGCCACGTTGGTCACTGCTTCGACGTATGAGCCCACCGGCCGCAACGCGTGCCCTCCCGCTTGCCTACCGCATGGCCGCCTTGCCGGTCCCAACGAACTTGCACGCCCTTGCTCTGCTGCCACCACCACCGTACAATGAGCCCAGTGCACCCACTACGTGACCACCTCATCAGGCCCCGCTGGCCATGAGTGCTCTCACGTTTGCCTCCACCTCGCCAGTCAAGCCCGCGCCACTGTCACATGCTCTCGCACTCCACAACAAGAGATTGGGCCTTCTATGACAACAATTTTTATATGACAAAGCTTTTTTTAGTCGTAGAAACGATGCGTTTATGACAATTTTTCAATGGATGACAAGCGTTTGTGACTAAGTTGTGCTTTAGTCATAAACAACCGTCACCATGTGCACTTCCCAATCTTTATGACAATAACTCATGACGAAAGTGATGATCAAATGTAATCGTCATTAATTAAAAAACATAATCGTACAAGTAAAATATTTTGCATTTCTAATATTTTTGAACTGTTCAAATGAACTCGGATTGAGAAATAACCGAAACAAAAGTTGTAGATCATGATGAGACCTACAACTTTGTAGTTGACAACCCTTTCATTTGAAATCATTTACGCTACCAAAAGTTGTAGAGCCCTCTCACCATATGGCCGCTCGCCCGGACCTTGGCAGCATACATGCCCTCCTTTGACATGTGGCAAGGTAGATAGATGAGAGAGAAGAGGAAGATACAAAAGAAATACGGCCGGGAATGAGAAGAAAAGGATTGGCCTCAGTCAAATTGGGAACCACGTGAAGAAACTATGTGCTGGAATCATAGTTTCTACTATGGTGTTTTAAGACATGGAAACTAATCCTTGGTTTTAAGGGTTGGGACTACCCTTAGAAGTCCTACTTATGACTTGCCTCTCTGGTCCGACCACTACCTCTAGTAGCCTCCCATTTAGATCTGCTGATCAGGGACCCTGACCTAGTGGGCCCTTCAATAGTAGTTCTTTGGTTAGACCTATGCCATGTGTCCATGGTTGTCCCCTGACCGGCCGCACAACCTTGCCACTCTGCATATTTTGCTTGGCCAACTACCTCCAAATGAGGGGCCTGCCCCTGGCTCCCTCCAGACTTGGAAGGTGGCTCGGGACACCCCTTGTCCCGTAATGCTGAAACAGAGGTATTATTATGTTGCAAAGCTTGATTGCATAGTTTCCAATACATCACTTGCTTATTTTTACTAAGTGAGCATTTTTTTGTTGTAATTAAGTGATATGTGACCTTGGAAAAAAAATTAAGTGATATGTGACGAAGAAACCAAACCTGCCCAGCATACATCAAAGCTAGCATCGCCAAGCAGTTTGTACTGCATGAGTACTAGGACCCTCTACATAGACCTGCATAGGATTACAGCAAAAAAATCCTCAGTATGACCACATCAACTCTTTTCTCGATTAGGACAACAATGAGCTAATGACATGATAATTATTGAAGTATATCCATTATCCAAATTCTAGAAATATGAGTTAACAAACTGTCAGTGTTTGACCACCGATAACCTGTCACGGTGGTACCCGGGACAGTTGTTCAGGCTTTGGCGCATGCTAGAACTCGACAGTGAATGTAGACAGTCGATTTATACCGGTTTGGGCCCTCGATCGGGATCGAGTAATAACCTTACGTCCAGTCGACGTTAGTCTTTACGTTGGATTAGTTGTGTTATCTTGTCTCTTGTTACAGGGGTGCCCACAGCCTCTCTTTATATCGGTAGAGATGACTGTAGTGTGTCTAGACCATGAGGTCTGTTCCTATTGTCTGAGGTCTATTTTTCTCTCTCTCTCTCTCTCTGCCGATCTAGGAAGCCCTACCCTCCTTTATATAGTCCAAGAGGCAAGAGTCCTAGTCGGTTCACAATGTAGAGTCCTAGTAGGATTACATGATAGCAACGTTACTAGAATTACACGGGAGGAATCCTAGTCAAACTAGATCTTCTTCCTTCCTTACGGGGTACCCCATGGTCCCGCATCGACACAAACAATGCATATAGAACCCCAATATTGATATCATTCATTCACTTGGTTGGTGGCACTTATGACTGCTATATGTCTTAATGTCAATGGTACATGCATTTATCATTATGATTTACTATATGTGCCAATTGTGGTTGATATAACATTTTACTCCTTATTTTGTATTTTCCAATATTTTACTCTCTTTGTTTGACTGTAGCAATCTGAACTCACATTGCTTTTAAACTTCTATCACTTCTATGCATGTTGACTACTCAAAAATTCTGTAGGGGTTTCTCTATTTCAGACTGCACACACAAATTTTGTTTTATGAATTATTTTGGTAGGTTGCACGTCATGCCGCATGCCAAAAGTTACAGATGAAAATACGTGAGGAAAGGGGAAAAAACTAGTTTTCACCTGTCTTTCACAAGAAAGATAGCTCTCTCCCCAACCACCTGTTCTGAGTTGTGTTGACAGCAAAAACTCACATGCTTTCCTAATACAAATACTGTTCTCGTAATTTCTCCCAGCAGCAACTAAGCCTTTTATTCCAAACAGGGTCCCATAGATAAAACAGATGCCCCAAGTGCCATACCTTGCAGATAATAGCCACTTTAGTTATCATGCATAAAAAAATAGATAATACTTTGTCAAATGTAGACTGTTATCATATACAGACCAGGATCCATCTTTCTTTTGATTATTCTCAATAAACATGGCAGCTTTGCTGACATACTCTCTTATCTCTTTACTGCGGTACTCTGGATTTACCTCCCGAAATAGTACCAAAGCTTCCGTCACTGAGGAAGTACACTCAACCGTTCTGCCAATAGATTAATCCAGTGACTTGGTTTTGCCAACAAATTGAAATTAGTGATATCAAATTCTCATTTTAGTGGAATCGTCTTAGTTCTTACGGGTAATCAGCCATAATATTTCGAAAGCTCTCCAATGGATTTAAGATCTAGAAATACAACAAAAGTCAGTGTACATGCGTGCATGGAACTACAAGATCTGTGAACATGCATAATAAAGTACCAGGATTCTTTGCTAATTTTCTAATAAGATAACATTAGATAGTGGATTATTTTTCAACAATGCTATATTACACATTTTTGTACACAGCTTGTACTGAATACCATAGACTCCATGTAGAATGGTGGTGTAATAATATAAACAATGTTTGTGCTAAGCTGAAAATCAACTCATCTAGTAGAATTATCATTAATATTACTCTTGGCCCAAAGAAAATTTAAGTTGACTTTTCATGACCTCCAAGACTTCAACGTAAAATTTAACCATTAATTTTATGAGTTTATCACTGGCATAGTTTTATATTCCTCAACATAACTTTATTTCAGAAACATATAATTTTGCTCAAAGATTCTTCTTATTTCTTTTATTTGAAAGATACCTTCAATTTCAGTAGTTGATGTTGGGATATATAGTTGTGAAATTATCTTATCGAAACTCCATAGAACATATTTTAGAAGGGTCGGAATAGTCTCCTAAATTGGGCTTAGTGTTACTTACATTTTCTATAATTTTGGTTTGTGGCAAGATTAAACTTCTGGAATGGCATGGTTGAACCTCTGTCCAGATGCGCAGGACATGTTTCAGAAATTATTATGTAAGTTAGCAGTTTGGGTAGTCTTCTCTGTGTTCTATGTCTCCATGTTTTCACTCCAAAACAATGTGTTGGGCATGCTCCTAATAGAGTGTAGCACAGGGTTCTGGGAACCAAAACTAGAAATTCGGAGCCTACCGAATTGGACAAAGTTTGGAAAATTTAGAAAACTCGGGCTGGGATTCGTCTGAGTTGACTAGTTAAAAAATTGTGTTTGATAAAATTCCTCCAAAATTTTAAAAAAATCAGCTGTAGATTGGCATATCTGTAGCACCCCCACTACTAACGCTTGATGATTGCATTGAACTGCTCCTGTCCTTCTTCCCTGTGGTGCCGCAATGACCTGACCGTCAGCGCTGCGCCGCCACCGGTCATCGCACACCCTAGAGGCTGGGGTGCCCACGGAGGCTTGGAGTTGCATGGAACCCCAAGGGATCCAGTGGGGATTTCAACATGACATGGTGGAGGGCAACATAACAAACATAACTGGTAGTGGGGAAGAGTGGATGGAAGGCGGTGAGATCTTGCCTCTACATTTGTCAGGCGCCACTAGATGGGAGACGGAGGAGAAAATGAAACCACTAGGGTTTCAAGAGTGGGCTTTGCGCTTTTATATCATGGGAGATATTTTGTGGGCTGGTTTGTAGTACTAGGCTGTACGAATTGGGCTGAATCTTTTGACCAGTTTGATCTTATTTCGGGCCCAACCGACATGGATGAAATTCGGTGCATTTTGACATTGTGGTCCATTCGGGCTGAATCCCAACCCTGGCTTAGTGTTTAAACATCATTATTATCCAAATTGTCTTGATTTTAAATTTATTTTGAGCTTATTTTCCTAGCAAACAGTAAATTTGAGCCCTTCAACAAAATTTAGTTATTACATAGAGTTTTTTAAAGGAGTTATTACATAGAGTCGGATGGACATAAGATACACTAGACCGTCACTGCTTATCCTACTAATGCACATGCATATGGCATAAAGTTCTATCTTCTGTTTTTTTCAAGAGGTTCAAAATGGCAGCATTGCAAAAGGCACTCACCTCTAGCCAAGAATAAGTTCTTTGGCATTCAAATGTAGAAACTGAACCATCTTTGTTCTTCAATAGAAAAAATGTAATCGATAGTTAGTGAAATATTGCACTGGAGTAAAATGTGGATCACTTTTGCATATGTAAAATGTCACAAAAGAGATTGATTTCTGTTCACTGATAAGTAGTGAAACTGATCATTGATTTACTTGCAACAACTGCAAGCATCAAATCAAAAGGAGGTAATGATATTCCTGGTCCATTTCTTCAGCAAACAATTGATGCAATCCATCTAGAGTAGCTAGCAGGTGACATATATAGCACTGGTTTGTAGGAAACAACATTCTCACACTTATAAAGTCATTCCATGATAATTATAAAATTAATTGCATCTTATTAAATATATTTTAATAGAATTGTGATCAGGGTTGTACACAGATCTCATATTCTCAAAAAGATCTCACATTCTCGAGAAAGTTATATCGCTTTATTTGTTTCAGAAAGTGGATAATATCTATAAAAAAATTGTCACATAATTTTAGACAACTCTCAATGTATTTCTTCCTTTCTCTATAAACAAATATGCGGTAGTTGAAAACACTAGTGGTAGTTGCAAGCACAAATATATGTTTATTGGTATATGATAAATCTGTCATTAATGCATAGTACACCACCAAACCCTAAATATTTGCTGTAAAAATTAACTTTTCTAAACTCTAAATAATTTCTATAAAAAATAAATTTTCTAAATCATACCATAAAGGAAAGAAGGCAATCCACAGCATTTAAGAGCCATTCGTCTTGATTCTTAAAGAGCTTAGGATATATCTTTGAAAGCAACATCATTGCCTAAATAAAGAAAAAAATAAAATTAGTCAAGTGATGAAATTTTATGCTACCAAAATTGAGATTTTTCTTCTAATAAGATTTATGAATACCCTAATCCACACACACACACACACACACACACACACACACACACACACACACACACACACACACACACACACACACACACACACACACACACACACACACACACACACAACTGACAAGCTTACCTTAGTTGCTTCTGCAGTACAGTCACTTGAAGCCCAGCCATTATCTACAGTTGAAAGTGTCCATGAGCCTTTAGATCTGTGTCGGAACCAATAACTTGGGTCTCCTGGAGGATTTCTAATAACCTGCTTGTTACAAAGAATGTATCAAAATACACGAGAAAAAGATAAGTTAACATCAACATTGTTCTTAAAAAAAAATCGACAAATTGAAGATATGATAAACAACAGACTTGTGCTTTCTTCATATATGTGAGAGCTCTCTCGATGGTTGGACCGTAATCATTGCCAATATCTGCCGACAAGAAGGCCTGGGTTATAAGTGCTATCTCCCAGTTTTGGGTACCATCATATATCTACAATCCAAATTAATAACACGTCAAATAAATTTATCTCAATTTCCAATACTTTGAAATAGGAAATTGATATTTATCATTCTCCTGAATATAGAATTATAAATACTGCAATTTTTTGCAACGTGGAATACCCATATAAACAAAAAAATGAAATAAAATAATAACAATAATGGTTAAAGCCAATGTTAATAAATTATGTTATCTCTGTCATGTCCCTTTACCTTTTAGAAACATTGGCCTATGTAGAATGGTAAACCTTATGTTGAATTATTTATCATAAAATGAATATTATCAAGAAAATTCAAAGGAACATAACTCACAAACATCCTAGACATCACTAGTAATAAATTTACTTTCTTGTCTGAGCACTTAAGTTTTCACTGAAGCAAAGAATCACGCATCACTAAGTCCCTTGTTAGTACTATACTATTAGGGAGAATTTTCTAAATTGAAATGGATATTTTAGTACAAGTTAGTGATGAAGTTTTAACTAGAAAAATAAGTAATTAAGGAGTATATCAAATGGTATGAAAGAACTTTAGGATGCTTTCTTGTCAAAGGCAGTATTTTAAAAATAATTATTCAATTAGCTTAGTACCATTTCCAATGACGATGAGACAATTGACAACAAGCACAATGCAAGCTATTCAATGTGTGCAACTAGATTGAATACAAATGGATATCGCTAACCCAATATTTAATTTGGTTCCACAATTCCCTTTAGAATAAGAGTGTGACATGGATAGTGTCGGATACACACACAAATACAAAGTGTCTCAGTTATAAATAAGAATAAATGTGTGTTAAATATGGGACGAGTTCTAAAATAGTTTAGATAAACTGTCTTATTTCCATGTCATATTTCAAAAAAAAATTAGATAAAAATAAGGAACTCTACTTCACTTACCCTTTCGGGCAGAAACTCATCATGGACTTCAATCAAATAGGGCTTGCAGGCCACTCAAAATGATATCCGATGAGCTACTTGAGTCTAATATCTGATGACCTAACTATTTGAATTATCTGATTTGTTATCAGTCATCTGATCGAGATATTGGGCACACTATATTCGATCCAATATCTCAGTTTGTATCTGTTATCCAAAAGAAATATAGGAATCTCCAATCTAAATCACTATCCAACCCTCTTTAGACAGTTGGGCACTTGGAAAATATACATAGCGTTTGCACCTCTAATGTTGGTTTCCATCTTATGATTTGATGTGGATCTATAGGATCCTAAAGTAGTATCTCAATTGGTTCTTACAGCTGGAAACATGTTATGTCATTTGTAGAGGTTATGGAAGCATTATGTATTTACATTTTTTCAATGTGATGCAGCTGTACTGATCAATTTGGTTGAGTCCTGGCTATAAATTTAGGATATAGCAGCCTTCTAAATTTAAATGTATTTTAGACAATGAAGTCAGATTCTAATTTAGGCTTTACCAACCTCCTCAAAATCAGATTCTGCAATCATATGAGTCAACACACACAACATGGGCTCATGTGCGCGCGCGCACACAGAGAGAGAGAGAATAATCAAAGGAAATGCATGAAATTGAGTTGACTGAAATTCAAAGGAAAATTGCATGAAACTGAAAGATATTTGTGTACAGTACTTTGGTCTTCATGCCATCTTCAGCAATCCACAAATAATCATGTATCCTTGCAATATGTCGCTTGAGCACATCTGGATTTGGGTTTTCTACCCAACGGACTATAATGTTCAGTGCCTAATAATCATCAACAAATTGTAGAAATGTTAACTCTCAATAAATTTTATCAAGTACATACACATTTTGAAGATTATAGTGGAAAAGAATGGAAATAACTCCACCTTTGTCATTGAAACATACCCATTTTGTTTGTGACCTGCCACTCAAATTTTTGTCTCGGTATATTTGTGTTCGTTGGCAAGCCACAATGGCTGGTAATAAGGAGTGACATGATTTATTTTTATTGACACTAGGGGATTATTGTCCCAAAAGCCTTGCAGCTTGCTTATAGGAAATATATTTAAGAACTCGCCTTCTCTTGATCTTAACCACACTTGTTTCATTACTGTGCCATGACACTTGTCATGGTTTCAAGATATGCCACACTACAGTCATATATTTTGAAATATGCAATTACAGTCCCATGTAGTTCATAATAACACTATAATTGTTCTAATATAGCTCAAATTGTAACGGTACACTACAAATTTCATTTTGAAAGCATGGTTTTCACTACCGGTTTGGCCAAAACTAGCGGGGATAATGTTTCTCCACCAATTCAAAAGCAGGTCAGAGGATGATCTGCCGTTGAAAATCATGGTGGTTATCACCCTCGGATCATACTGTAGCTAGGGCACTGTAGCAACCGGTTACTGTTCACCGGATCGGGCCAAGACAGTTTCGGTATACTGTGCAACAAGAAATTTAGTACTGAACCGTGAATCCTGAGGTGGTTCGACCAGCTTAAATACCAGGGCCAAGGACACGCAGTAACCTTCGGTTAACCGTTTTGAGCGAAGCGAGGACGAAAGCTCAAGCAGGTTGCTATGCAGGTGGGACCACTCCTCGGTAGAGCGGTCCTGGGCCGTGTATGCCGGGACTGGATGTTACAGCATGGGCACGGGGGCGACTGTCCATCCCCGCCGCCATTGCATGGCTGCTCCGTTCCCGCCTCTGGTTCCCTCTCTCCTCACTCCCTCTCTCCTCTGGATCTCCCCTCTCGCGGTGCCGGCAGAATGCGAAGAAAAGGAAAAGAGAGAGGGAGAGTCATTGCCAGGCAAGTCCCACGTGTCAATGGTTGTGGGAAAGAATTTGGGGGCCTTTGTTTGGGTGCTACCGCTAGAGTGGAAGCACAAATTTGGGCCAACAAAAATGGGGGTGAGCACCCAAATCGAAAATGGGGGACCTGATTTGGCGGCTACTGCTGGAGTTGCTTAATGCTTGGGGAGTAGTATGTGTCAGCATAATGATTGGCAAAGAGCGTTGGACAGACAATAATATTGCCTTTGAACTAAATTTAATAACGAAATCTACTTCACCCTTTCATAAATGATTGTGCATGGATCCTCAATTAAATGACATGACAAGGAATTGATGAATGCTATACATATAAGCTGTCTAGCCAACACTCCAGTGTTCCACACTCGATTTTTCCTTCCTTCGCTATTCATCATCTTCTTCACCCCGCTGCTGCCCACTACCTCGCCACGGCTGCGCTAGGGTTTCACAGGAGCTCCGTGGCCATGGAGCTCTGGAAACCCTAGCGCGGCCACGGCCACTTCCTTCTTCTCCTTCCCGATCTTCAGCTTCTACAGCAAGCTTTGGCCATGGCGCCCCCGCCCTGACCTAACCCGGCCGCCTCCATCGCTGCCAGGGCCCCTAACCTCCCGGCCACCGTTCCCACCGTCTGGCCAGCTTACCTCTCCCCAGCTGGCCCCTTCTAAGCCCGCCGAAGATGGGGAAGAAGAGGGGGGGGGGGGGGAAGCCAGAGAGGGAGAAGAATGAGAAGGAGAGAAAATAATATAGATGACACTGGCTTAGAATATAAGATAGAGCAAGTCTCTATATAGATGGTTCTGGCTTAGAATATAATATAGAGCAAACACCACACATTACCATTCCTATTAAATGAAATAACAAGAATAAGAAGGCAGCGATGAACGAATAAAGTAAATACACAATACCTTGCTAACTGGATGTAGGCCAATATATTGAGTAGTTTCGTCCTCATAATGGATATGTTCCAGGATGTGACTCAGTGCTCTTTCTCTTAGCCTGTTAAGCGGCCAACAGTTCAAGAATGGCTCCACAAACGTGTTCAAACAACTTGCAATGGCACCGAATATTGCTGAAGGTTGATAGCGTGTGTCCACCTAACAAATAGCAAGACTGAAATTCATATCGATGTTGGTATTAATGCACTGCTTTATTTGGCGTCTGTATATATACTTGGTATGTATATGCAAGAGAATTTTAAGGTCTCAAGAAATTACAGGGGGACAATTGAACAAAAAACTAGATTAGGGGTTATTCGAAAAAACTTTTTTTGTATGAGGTGGAGTAATATAGATTTTTTTCCAAAGTTTTATATATATAGAATGGCGATGCGGCATTAATATTATTAAATTTGTTACACAAAATACTTTCATAGTATAAGAACCTTGTGTTATCAACCTATATAAAATTTAAGATATTAATTGCTATGCTTGCTGCAGCTCCAAAGCTGTGGAGTCCTGTAGCATATGCCGTGCAGTTGCAGCCGCTGTGTAGAAGCACAACCGATCAGGCTGAATAATCCAAGTTAGAAAAAAGTTGGCATAGGGAAAATCTAGATGGATTTATATCTGTGATGTGATGAAAGGAAAGTTCAAATGATGTACACTTAGTGAAACAAAGGAAAGTATTGTAAAACACGTCTTCCCTAAAAACTTGAAGAGAAATTTCAACGAATAGTCACTTTTCCATTCTATCTTTTACCTTTAGCAAGGATTTGTTCTTCATTTTCATGAAATTTATTTGTAATTTTGCTCTTGGTGTATAATAAACTTTTAGTTGACATTATGAGATATGTCAGTTCGAATCCATAAACCTTGAGTTATATTTATTTGTAATGTCACACGCACTCTCTCTCTCTCTCTCTCTCTCTCTCTCTCACACACACACACACACACACACACACACACACACACACACACACACACACACACACACACACACACACACACACACACACACACACACACACACACAAACAGTACACTAAGGAACCAACCAGCTCGACCCGCACATTGCTACCATCCCAACTGTGACAACAATGCCATGATTGCTGAGTTGTTCTGGCTAGCTAGACCAGCCACCGCATGCAGGGACAAGCATTGGCCCCGGGAATTTTCCATCGCAAATATTCACTATCCTTCCTGGCATCATGCATGCAACATGTGTCATTATAGGGTATTATGCATGCCATTATTAACTTGGTGCCAAGACCGACATTTAGGTTTTTCATGATATATAGGCATTGAAACAGCTGCCATTGTACATACCTCCGAGCGACCAGCCCAAACACTAACTTCCATTAGTTTTGTTCTTTTTTTGCCACCACACATCTCTTGAATCTTCTTCACTACCCAAGCCACCCCAAACCCTAATTCGCTGTGCCGACCCTCCCTAGCAAACCATATTCCCTTATCTCCCTTGTTTCATTAGCATAGTGAGGGGTGATTAGAAAACTGTTAATTATTAGGAGCTGGCTAGACACACTCCAATATGACACTTTGATTAGCATTTTTTCTTAAATGTACATTTTTAATTAGGATGAAACATTTGGTTCAAA
Source organism: Saccharum hybrid cultivar R570 (assembly GCA_038087645.1). Lineage (NCBI taxonomy): Eukaryota > Viridiplantae > Streptophyta > Magnoliopsida > Poales > Poaceae > Saccharum > Saccharum hybrid cultivar. Next base: position 1,916,427 of record JAQSUU010000671.1, on the reverse strand, counting down.
AAAGTATATTGTTGAACATATCCACATCTTAATTATTGTTTCCATCAATTGGATCTGATCTGAATATATGACCCAAGTGAGAGGTGGGAATGATATAATCTCTTTGTCCACCATTTAATTGGGCAAGATCCAATTGGGCCTCCATAGAACCAAAAGTGGTAAGGTAATTATTCCCAACAACAACATGGATCATTCAGATTAGGATCCAGGGATATGATGATGGGATTATATTTACCAATATTTTTTTGTTTCACAAGATATTTACTCTTTTAATAGAAACCTTGTGTACTACTTCCTTCATCCCAACAAAAGTGATGTTCTGTGATTTAAAATTTGTCCTAGAAAAAACTGGTGTTCTGAGTTTTAGACATGTTGTTGGGCCACAAATCCAGCGCCAAATTATCAATTGAGATGCGCTAGCATTTGTTGCCTGCCTCAGATATCTGCATGCTTACATGCAGTGTCCTAATTAGGAAGTAAACTATGCGACATCCCTTCTTTTAAGGGAATTATGTGTGACATACTAAGGGTATTAGGGACATTTCTCTTCTCCACTAATCTGTCTGAAAAATCCTAGAACATCACTTTTTTGGGGACTAAGGGAGTATTAAAGTATTTTAAGCAATATGATGATAATATAAATAACATTTTATATATGAACCCTACAAAAATCCTAAAACATTTTATAGTTGCATTCTAAATAAATATTTTATCAAACAAAACATTTGTATATTGTTTTTCTACAAGATGCACTGATGCTACAAAAGAGCTTCTACCATTATGTTAAATGGAGTCTGTGTTGTACTGTGCAATTCTAAAAAAATAGATGTCTTATTTGTATTTAAATAATTTTTTAGCAGAGGTAAATTATGTTTTGAACTAAGTAGGACAAAGGATAGTGACATACCTTCGCACAAGTCTTACGAGCTTTATTCCAATCAATCTTGTCATATGGCAAACTGTAGAGTTCATCCCTTAGTGCTAATATAGTTGGTGTAATGGGACCGACAAATTTCTTGCCATAAAGGAAAGCTATTGGCATGTAAGCCATCCTTGTGAAGCACCAGAATCGTCCTGTGCAGTAGAAGATCGCTTAGTATATACTCAAATATTAATATATAGTACATACAAGAATGTATTTGAAACATAGGGCCACTTTACTAATATTTGGTACTATACTTTGGACACACAATTCTATATGACAGTTGCCAAATCTGCTATTTTCCTTAGAGTAGGAGTTTACATATTATTATGACCATTCACAATGATTTTTATTTTTGTATCTGAAGGTTGAAGCGACCTCGGATATTCTAATAAATGCAATTGAAGGACTATTCATTAGTATTATTTAGTTTTGTAAAACATTTTCATATTTTAATGACTATTTGCATGTCTTATTTTGTAAAATTTACTATATGAATTCATCCTTTTATAATAGCAAATATCAACCTAAATAAATAATGCTTTTATAAGAAGGAACTAAAGGACGAACTATAGATGGCCTGTCGGTGTTTCAAGGACCGACTAGTAAATTTAGCGCCGCGCTGCTCTAGGAAGTCGATGGTAGCACTCGAGACACGGAGAATTATAATGGTTCAGGAAAAAGCCCTACGTCCAGTCTCGGAGGGGTTCAAGTTCGTGTTCCTTGGTTCAAGTGATCCGAAGGCTTACAATGGGGGGTTCGTAAGCTAGGGTTCTATAGGGAATGAATTCGAGGTAGGGCAATTCGATCCCTTGGAATGGAGGTCTGGCTCCCCTTATATAGTAGTGGGGGCCGAGTGACAATTGTGAAAACAAGGTTCTCCCGATCCGAGTGGTCGAGAGCCCGAGGGAGGGAAGGCTGGTGAGCTTGGTCGATGGGCCCTCCGTGTCTTGTCCCCGCTTCTGTTGGCACGTCCAAGTATAGTCGCAGGGTTCTTGTTCCTCACGTCAAGGCATGGCACGCCACGGTGACATGGTGTGGGTCGTGTCTATCCTTGTGCCACACTATGGGCGCATAGTGGCGGTCGTGGTTGTCACCTTTTGCGCCCGTCATCCAGGGGAAGCGTGGTGCCAGCACGGGAACAATTGGTCATCCATAGTGGACTGTCGTCCTTCCAGTCATGTCGTCGATGTCCCCGACCATGCCTGATTAGGTCAGGGATTTTCTGGCCTGGCCGGCTTCGAGGAGATAGGCTCCCAGGGCAGGTGTGATCGTACACCTACCGTTGTGCAGGTAGTGGTAGGGCGGTCTCATGCCATGTCATGGCGTCGCCCTGCCACGAGGTGGCTTTTTGACTTGGTGAGTGGAGCGGTCCAAAGGATGATGCTTCATCCCCGGACCCTGCGGTCTAGAGGGTGGTCGACGCACCCTCTGTTCTGGTAGTCTGGAGGGTGGGTGCTGTCCTCTTTGGTTCTGAGGAAGTGTATGGGGAGTGTGCGTCTGGTCGGGGTAGGTGCATTAAATGCACTATTTGTGCCTTGTCCTATCTACTCGGCTCTGACCGAGGCCGAAGGGAGCCGAGGCGAGCGATATGCTAGTATGATTGGGAGAAGAGAATGGTTGAGGCGGGCTGCGTCCCGTATAGTTGATCGAGTGGTCAAGGTGGGCCGCGGACGCTGGGACGCCCCAAGCGTTCAGTAAGCCACGCCGTGGGACACCCCGGGTATATGACCCCAACATGGCCACAATACTATAGGGCACTGGACTATGAGGCACAGTGCTCTTGTTGTGCCATGTTGTATAGGGTCACCATGCCCAACCCTCGGGCCCAGGCACTGCCCTATGGGCACTTGATCGTCTCATTCCATGCCCATGCCGTCATGCGCCACTAGGCCCATGCTGGCACGCTGCACCGTAATCACAACCATTGCGCCGCGACTTGTCGCCCCTGCGCTACGTGTGCTGCTGTCGCCTACATTGCAGGCCCATGCCGCTGCGCCTCACCACCGAGAAATGTCTGGGAAGAAGAGGGTGTGCCGTCGAGAATAGCCAGGGAAGAAGAGGGTGCGATAGGTGCCCGGGCAGGAAGATAGGATTAGTGGGGAGGGGAGGGCGGTAGCCGGAGAAGAAGGCGGATCTGGTGGAGAGAACAAGGGCGGGGCCGCTAGGGTGGTCTCGCCCGTTGGATGGGAGTGGGAGCAACTGTGACCACGAGATAGGGGGGTCGCTAGGGAGTCGGGGTGGGGATGAGGTTGAAGATTGGAAACAACTACTCATATTTATATCTAGTGTAAAGTGGGATTGGGCCAGCATAGTGCCAGCCCATTAACCGTGCCATGCCCGTGCTAGCACTGCAAGCTAGACTTGCGGCCCAGGCATGGCCCAAGACCATGCCCATGCCAGCACTGGCATTGTGGGCCCCGTGTTTGGGTTGTGCTAGTGTCGTGCTTTTTTTGGCCTGGCCGGTGCTAGCCCATCATGCCTGGCCCGTCATAGTGAAATCTTCATGCATGCTTTGGATATGGGGGCTAAGCTGGGATTAAAAGTTGTTTCCTATATTATGCACAAAAATAAATACTAAAATAGACTTTTGCTAATCCTATGGTGAATGAAGGAAACTAGAGAAGTGTTGAATTTCACATACAAGTTCTCTTGACATGTAAAACAGCTACAAAAATAACTTACCTGGATGAATTGGTAGAAATCGTGGGACCAACCATAGTTCAGGGATCATAGGATTATTTCCAGACCAATCATATACACCAATAGCCTTATTTTCAGCCAAAAAAGGCAGCATGTATCAGATACTAATTTGAATATCTATCCCAAAATATAAGGCATCATGAATTAAGTTATCCAAAGTTTGACCAAGGCTATCTTTCTTAGATTGATCCTGAGTCAAATTACTTTTCTTAGTGAAAACAAAAGTAACATTTATGGCCTCCGGTGAGCATCATTAGATTCATCATGAAATACGTTTTGATAATTTACTTGGTTTGATTTAGCACGAACTTAGGGCGTGTCTTATATTTTAGGATGAACAGAATAGTACAAGTTCATTGTTACGAATTTTGCTTCCGTGCATTAGATAAAACATCAGAACAACTTTTGTATGGCATAATCATAAGATAATACATATAATAATAAGAAGAATTGGAACCCAAAATTTGAATTAAAATGTGAGAATTTGGAAACTGCATGACAAGTGGGACATTGATACCACAAGCATCTTATCTTATAACATATATGATATTTTTGGGGTCCTTTTTTGTGTGATAGTGACCCTAATAAAGTACGTTGTGCTCATACAACCTTTTTAAGTATTCATTCATAGTTGCATTGTTTATTTTCAGTAGATTTAGAATGACACAATATAAACGCATTTATTCACGGATCTCAGGGCGCATCCATACCGAGAGTAATATCTTTGCCCACTGTGGCCCTGCAGCTGCGGTGCCATGGGATAAGATCCAAGCTCGGCCCTTTGCTAGCCCATCGTTTTCATCCTTTTGTACCTCTCCGAGAAGCCTCAAGCTGACGTAATTTAAGCACGTGCCAAACATGGCACTCTCATCCAAAATGTTGAAGCCCCATCCACCGTCCTCGTTCTATATATATATATATATATATATATATATATATATATATATATATATATATATATATATATATATATATATATATATATATATATATATATATATATATATATATATATATATATATATATATATATATATATATATATATATATATATATATATATATATATATATATATATATATATGAATGTAATAACTTGAATGCTTCAATTAATGTGTTGAAATTAATTATACTAAGACCTAGCAAGAACCTATAACAAAATATTCCTATGTATTCCTACGTTGTTTCACGAATTGTTTAATGCTACACTATTTTATGTGTTAAGATTGTTGTGCCTGATGGTTGTAGATATGACGGCATATCTCCCGTTTATGCTCTTGTGATAGGACATCATCGATTGATCCTGTGATGTGCAGTGCGAAGATCTGATCGAGCACAAAATTAAGAGAGAATAATGAGAACAAATCTTAATCAGGTAGCTAGACTAGATATATAGCTTGCACTGCATGAATCGGTGTGGACATGCATGTAAACGACTGAGACATGCATGCATGGGGAGTCTGTTAACACGCACGAACCCAGAACGGCATGATGCACATGATGCCACTGAAATCACCAGGCCAGTGACCATCTTCAGCTTGGAGAGCGGACATCCAACCGAGCCCCAGTCTGAGCGACTCTGTTACGGCATCGTCACCTGTCGACACTGAAGATAGCCAGGAGGCCAGCCCAGTTACTACGGCCCAGCCGACAATGGCAAGGAGGCAAAGCAATCGTGCAAAGATGCCCAGCACTCGCGTTACTGGACCCGATTGGGCTTGATCTCCAGGTCTAAAAGCAGCTGCGCCTGCTGAGACAAGTCACGGCTTGGCCGATGTACAAATACGAGAGAGAGTTGCTCGAGTTAGGGGATGGGAAAAAGGAATCAAACCTTCTAAAGAATACAACTCCGTCTGTCCTTCGTCCCTTGCTTTGCTTACTCCTTCCCCAAGTCTAGTCTTCCTCCCGATCCCAATTCTACTACGTTAACATCCTGGTATCAGAGACGTTTCGATCTCGATCGGTGAAATGCTCTAACCCATCGATCGTGAGAACAATTGCTGCCGGTTGGTTGAGTTCATCGGTGGACAGTGAGCTGCTGCCATCGGTGAGTTCCTGTAATTCCGCCCGCCGTTCTCCGATTTGTGGCGCATTTTCCCGATCTGGCGAAAATCCCACCACCACCACCACCTCCACCACCACAACACACCCACTTCACCAGATTCGCGAGGAAGCTAGGCGCCATGAGCCCTGAGGGACAACAGCTGTTGGCGGAGATGGAGAAGATGTTCGAGAAGCAGAACCAGCTGCTGGATCGGCGTTTCGCCGATTCGGAGCAATCGGTCGAGCACCGCATCATCGACTCCGAACAACGCATCGATGGCCGCATCCGCGACACCGAGGCCCGCATCGACGACCGCATCACTGCAGCCACACGTCGCCAGGATGAGCGTCTCCAATCCATCGAGGCAGCCACCGGTGGGCTGCAGAGCTGGCAACAGGATGCAGAGGGGGTGCTTGATGATATGCGTCTGAAGGTCCTCAAGCTCAACAAGCAGCTGGATCGGTCGCTCATTGAGCAGTCGATCTCCGCCCCCGGCCTCCTCTCATCCTCGTCATCCATGGAGCAAGCTGATCAGCACGTTACTGCTGACGACAAGGCTGCTCGGCCCAGCGGGCACGGCGCTCCAACATCTCAACGGGAGAATGAGTTCGGCAGGGTCTACACCCTCACTCATTCCCCGGCCAATGGTACGGATCCACCTCCCAAATTTCATGGTACTGCTTATGATCTGTGGATGAGCCGCAATAAACCCCCTGATCCTCACCAGTGGCCTACGGGTCACATGCCCAAATTTCCTTTTCCTACGTTTCATGGTGAGAATGTTCGGCTCTGGATATCCAATGCCGAGGACTATTTTGACATGTACCAAGTCGAACCCCACCTCTGGCTTAAGATCGCTAAACAACAGTTCAAAGACGCGGCGGCTCACTGGATTCAATCCATCGAACCAGAGCTCCCTAAACTCGCCTGGCCTACTTTCTGTCGCCTCCTACATGAACGCTTTGGGCGTGATCAGCACCAATCCTTAATTCGCCAGCTCTTCCACATCTATCAAACAACCACTGTCTCTGATTACATCACCCAATTCTCTGTTCTCATTGACAAACTCAAGGCCTATAACCCCAACATTGACATGTTGTACTACACCACTCGCTTTCTCGATGGATTGCGTGATGACATACGTTCTGTTATTGTTGTTCAAAGGCCCCAAAATTTGGATACTGCGTACACTTTGGCTCTTTTACAGGAAGAGGTGGTGGATGCCAGGAAACGTAGAGACACTCGGCGTGACACAGCTCCGTTCCGCAGGACGCCATTCAGAGGAGCACCAGAAGCTCCAGCGATGAATACAAGATCTACTGATCCTGAAGCTGTTGCTACGAACAATGCCAAAACCCCTGAAGAACGGTTTCGCGCTCTGCGTGCTTACCGCCGAGCCCGAGGTCTTTGTGACCAATGTGCCGAGAAGTGGTCGCGGGATCACAAGTGTGCCCCTACAGTTCGCCTTAATGCCATGGAGGAGGTATTCGATCTTTTCTCTATTACAAAAACCCCATTAGGTACTGATGATGCTATGGACTGGTCATGTGCTACGCCACCTGCAGAGCAGCTTTTGCTTGCTATATCTCACGATGCCATGACAGGCCACAGTGGTCCTCGATCCATGCTCTTCTATGGGAACATTCAGGGCATACCTGTTAAAGTGCTGATTGATTCTGGCAGTACAACATCTTTTCTCAGTCAGGACCTCGTTGATCAATTGCAGTTGTCCAAACTGACATCAGCCAACCACTCTGTGCAAGTAGCTAATGGGGGATTTCTTCAGTGCACTTCAGTGGCCAAAAACTGCAGCTGGACAATGGATTCTCAAGAGTTCACTCATGATCTGAAGGTCCTGCCATTGCACTCCTATGATATAATTGTAGGAATGGACTGGTTGGAGCAGTTCAGCCCCATGAAAGTTGATTGGAAGATGAAATGGATGCATATTCCAATGGGTGCCCGCACTGTTACTCTTCACGGTTGCCCTGATCTTTGTTCTCCTGAGCTCATGTTTCAGTTACTTGCAGCTGAACAAGACAGTGCAGCCTCTTCTTCTTCTTCTACCCCACCATTGTTACCTACTGACATTCAGCAAATCCTCGATGCATTTCCTACAGTTTGTACCCCACCAACAGAGTTACCACCTGCTCGGTCATATGATCACTCCATACCACTTATTCAAGGCGCACGACCGGTCAACATTCGGCCGTATCGCTACCCTCCTACTTTGAAGGATGAGATCGAATCTCAAGTCGCCCAGATGCTGCAACATGGTATCATCCAACCCAGCACTTCCCCTTTTTCATCTCTGGTATTGATGGTCAGGAAAAAAGACGGCTCGTGGCGATTTTGTGTTGATTACCGTTATCTGAACGACCTGACTGTTAAAGGCACTTACCCCATTCCAGTGTTTGATCAGTTGATGGATGAGTTGTCTGGTGCCAGGTGGTTCTCTATTCTGGATCTGTACGCTGGATATCACCAGGTCCGTCTCAAAGAGGGCGAAGAGTACAAAACCGCCTTCTCAACTCATTCTGGCCACTTTGAATTCAGAGTGATGGCCTTCGGATTAACAGGGGCTCCCAACACATTTCAGCATGCTATGAATCTTACACTATCCTCCTTACTTCGCAAATGTGTCATTGTTTTCTTCGATGATATATTGGTGTTCAGCCCGACATATGCGCAGCATCTGATTGATCTGAGAAAGGTGTTGACCTTACTTCAGTCTGAGCACTGGCATATCAAATTGACCAAGTGTCATTTTGCACAGCAGCAACTCTCATACCTGGGACATATAATCAGTGCAGACGGTATCGCCACTGATCCAGCTAAAGTTGCAGCCATTGTGTCTTGGCTAGAACCAACTAATGTTCGTGAGCTCCGCAGTTTTCTAGGCTTGGCCGGCTTCTATCGCAAGTTCATCAGGCACTTCGCCATAATCACCAAGCCTTTAACAAATCTACTCAAGAAGGGCACGTATTTCATCTGGACTTCTGAACACCAGCATGCTTTTGATACCTTGAAACATGCAATGAGTTCTGCACCAGTACTGGCTATTCCGGATTTCACTAAGCAGTTTATCATTGAAACGGATGCATCCAACAGCGGGGTCGGCGCAGTGCTTATGCAGCAAGGCCACCCATTGGCCTTCATCAGTAAACCTCTTGGCCCACGAACTCAAGGTCTCTCGACTTATGAGAAGGAGTACATGGCTATTTTACTAGCAGTCGAGCAGTGGCGACCATATCTCTTACATGCTGAGTTCCTCGTATACACAGATCAAAAAAGCTTGGTGCACCTCAATGAGCAGCGCCTCCACACTGTTTGGCAACAAAAGGTCTTCAACAAATTACTTGGAATGCAATATAAGATTGTTTACAAGAAGGGGCAGGATAATCGAGTGGCCGATGCATTATCACGCCGCCCACACCCCTCCGAAATATGTATGGCCATTTCAACTGTAGTTCCTCAGTGGTGCTCTGCGGTGGTAGCCGGATACTCATCTGATCCTCAAGCTCAGACATACATTGCTCAACTTTCTGTTGCTCCGGATGCAGTCCCACACTTCTCTCTGCAGAATGGACTCCTACGGTATAAGAACCGTATTTGGCTGGGCAACAACAAGCACATGCATCACCAAGTCATTCAGGCCCTCCATACATCGGCAGTAGGTGGCCACTCTGGCGTTCCAGTAACCTGCCGTCGTGTTCGTCAGCTTTTTTCTTGGCCGGGCTTGACTAAGGATGTACATGACTTCGTCATCAGTTGCCCGACGTGTCAACAATCCAAACCGGATCGAGCCCGCTATCCTGGATTATTGCAGCCTCTGCCCGTTCCATCATCAGCCTGGCAATCCATTTCGATGGATTTTGTCGAAGGGCTGCCTCGGTCCCATGGCTACAATTGCATCATGGTCATTGTTGACAGGTTCTCCAAGTATAGTCATTTCCTGGCGCTCAAGCATCCTTTCAGTGCACTCAGCGTGGCTAAGATGTTTATGCAGCATGTCTACAGGTTGCACGGCCTCCCAACTTCTATTATATCTGATCGTGACAAAATTTTCCTCAGTACACTGTGGCAGGAATTGTTCAGGATGGCTGATGTCCAACTTAAGATGAGTTCCGCATACCATCCGCAGACCGATGGCCAGACGGAGCGCGTCAACCAGTGCATGGAGACCTTCTTACGTTGTTTTGTCAATGCGGGTACCCCACAAGTGGCATAATTGGCTCCATCTTGCCGAGTTTTGGTACAATTCCAGTTGGCATTCCGCTCTGGGTCGCTCCCCATTTGAGGCTTTGTATGGTTATGTCCCACGCCACTTCGGTATTGACTCACTGGATACTTGTCCGTCGGTGGAGCTTACTGCCTGGCTGGAAGACAAACAACTCATGCAGAATTTGATTAAACAGCATCTGCTCCGTGCCCAGCGCCGTATGAAGCATCAAGCTGACAAAACTCGTTCCGAGCGAGTGTTCACAATTGGGGACTGGGTATATCTCAAACTACAGCCCTATGTTCAATCTTCGCTTGCCCCGCGTGCAAATCAAAAGTTGGCTTTCAAATTCTTCGGTCCCTTCCAGATTGAAGCAAAAGTTGGAGCAGTGGCTTATAAGCTCAAGTTGCCATCTACATCCCAAATTCATCCAGTCTTTCACGTATCTCAACTCAAGCAAGCCATTCCTGTTAAACATCGGATTGCTGAACTGCCCACTGCCTTGGGAGATCTTCAGTTTCCTGAACAGGTACTCCAACGCAGGATATACTCCACAGACTCGGCTGTTGTTTTGCAGGGCTTGATCAAATGGTCCGACCTTCCTTCATCACTAGCTACATGGGAAGACCTGGAACCACTGATGCAGCGGTTTCCCAGAGCTCCAGCTTGGGGACAAGCTGGCTCTAAAGGAAGGGGGGGGTGTTACGGCATCGTCACCTGTCGACACTGAAGATAGCCAGGAGGCCAGCCCAGTTACTACGGCCCAGCCGACAATGGCAAGGAGGCAAAGCAATCGTGCAAAGATGCCCAGCACTCGCGTTACTGGACCCGATTGGGCTTGATCTCCAGGTCTAAAAGCAGCTGCGCCTGCTGAGACAAGTCACGGCTTGGCCGATGTACAAATACGAGAGAGAGTTGCTCGAGTTAGGGGATGGGAAAAAGGAATCAAACCTTCTAAAGAATACAACTCCGTCTGTCCTTCGTCCCTTGCTTTGCTTGCTCCTTCCCCAAGTCTAGTCTTCCTCCCGATCCCAATTCTACTACGTTAACAGACTCCTGCACAACTTGTTCCGTTACCTCGTCACCATCTTCTAGCTTGGCTGCGGCCGGCATATCGGCGTGCAGATGTTGATGTCCAGTGAACTTGTTGCATCAATCAGACAAGAGCTCATCATCAGTAACAGTCCAGCATGTACAGTATCAAATGCATACATATGTGCGTGTGTGGCATATATGCATATGACAATATTGAGCATCCATATATATATATATATACCTGCATGCGCATGAGGAGGTCCTGCGATTCTCTCCTCTGGAAGCGATTCTTGGTGAACTCCCGACGAAGCTGCTCCACCTTGTTGCGCTCCTCTTGGGTGCCGGCACCGGGGTCGAACTCCCACACCTGCCGGCCATGGAAACCACTCACTGTCTGCATCCATGACCCTCCCCCTTCTGAGGTCTTTAGCCTCCACATGGTCGACCACCTCAATGTTATCTTTTAATTGTGCAGTTGCAGCAGCTTCAATGGTTTATACAATCACACATCACCATATATGGTACGGATATAGTATAATATAGTATATATGCATCTGCCGGCCATGGAAACCACTCACTGTCTGCATCCATGACCCTCCCCCTTCTGAGGTCTTCAGCCTCCACATGGTCGACCACCTCAATGTTATCTTTTAATTGTGCAGTTGCAGCAGCTTCAATGGTTTATACAATCACACATCACCATATATGGTACGGATATAGTATAATATAGTATATATGCATCGTATACCAATGCAAACTTATTAATGACTAGTACTAAGTAGTGTATAGAAGTGGTTGCTGAAATTAAGGACGAATTTATTTCGTAGATGGGGCATACCAATTTCTTTATTCATTCTGAATTGTATTAGTTCATGGGTCACTGTATATATATATATATATATATATATATATATAACCACTAAAACCGAAAAAAAAAATGTAGTTAAAAATTTATGAACATGCTGATGGATCTGCTAATGCTGGCCACAAAGAACTCCAAATTTGAACAGCTTCTGAAGAAATTTTCCATGTGCATTAATATCTATCACATGTATGTCAGTAAGAAATTCATATATGCATTTATATCCATGTGCATTTATATCTATCACAAAACAAGAACTACTGGGCGGCCGATCATGGACCTAGAATATTTAGAGTCATATGTGGCAGGGCAAGTGTAGCCGTACGAGTAGGATTGGGTATATATATGCGAGATAATGTTGTTGTGAAAAATATGAACACTAGGAAGAGTTTAGAGACTTCTGGTGTGTTAGGACTTATAGCAGTATTTGCTAGTATGCAAGGTTTCTCGTGGACACACATGTGCACACTTGGGAAAGGCTTAGGTGAAGATTGTGGAACACCTCAAATAAATGATGTCATAAGCATGCATGCTCTTCTTTGTTTATGTGACGAATCCTGAAAGATTGAGCTCACACCTGATGATGTACAAGTTCCTTTGTATGTTCATGCGTAGCTTAAGTCGATTAAGTCTTATGCCTCAATTTTCACTCATGCAAAAATGCCTTTCTATGCAAACTTAACATGCTTTTATTACCTACTTGCTAAAGCCATATACAAGCACTATCCTTTCTTCTTAATTCGGTAAGTCTTATACATAGTACATTTTTCATAGACATGGTGCTCCTGTCAAGTTGTAGGTGAGGAAGCACTCGTGTACGGCTACTAGCCTTCTCTGGCTAGTCGTAGAGTGACTCATATTAAGCATGAGACGGGCACTGGCGGGTGTGCCATGAACCCATGTGTTGTGATTTAAAACCTGATCTTTGGCCGTGAGATTTGATCTTAAGAGTGGAACAACCTGGGATCTAGAACATAAATCTTTTGTGTATCTGCTCTATCTATATCTATATGATATTAAAGATCCAAAATTTCATCCTCATTTTTTGCCCACCTCCTAACAACCTGAACAGCGGGAGAGCTACTTTTGTCTTGCTTTCACTACTGCAATCGTCCAGTTTCCTAAGGCCAAAAACCATAAGGAAAGGCTTAGATACCCTAGGGAAACCAGTGTGGTTCGTCAGGAACGTGGCCAATGGAACAATTTCGCAGGAAACTCTGAAGTGCCCTAGGGTGTCACCAGAAAACCCTATGGAAACTATCTTCCCTAGGATAATTTTACCCCTAGGGAAATCTGCTGACATTCACTTTGCAACCTACGTGTAAATAAGTTCATTTACCTAGGGGCTAAGTTTTTGTAGGGAACAACCACTTTACAGTAACATGTGCAGATCATATTATTGAACCAACAATATATATTTCAATTCAAAAAATTAATTCAAATACAAATTTAAACATGGAATGATACACATGCATTGTTTCCATCAGGATTCAACATTCATTAATCCGCATTGTTTTAAATTACAATATCTCATTATACGCACTAACACAACACTTGTGCCATCAAAATGACCAAACTGAACTACAACCACATAACATCATAGTAAAATTCTAAGCCCCTGATCATCGATCGACAATACAACATGTCAAAGCAATGGAAATTCATCGTCCTCTTGAGGTGAGTATGTACCCCCACCACTTGTTGTGGCATTCACATGACCATGATAGACTCCATAAGCGATCCTACTCAATGTTTCCTCCGAAGTTTCCATTCCAACAGATGATCCAAGAGTAGCAACCTGCTATGCAATTGAACAATCAGTTTTAACAGTCAGAAGTAATAGAACTGTGCAGAACTGACTAGTATACATTGTGTGGTTTGGTCAGAAGTCAGAACTGTACAGGTACACACCAATTGCAAGCATAGTTCGAAATCAGAAAAAAAAGGTCAGAAGTGAGCTTCCTTTCTTTAGCCAATTTAGAAGTGTGACACTAATACATGTGCATGAGGAGGTCCTGCCATCCCTCCTTCGGAAGCGGTTTTCAGTGAACTCTCGGCAAAGCTGCTGCACCTTGTTGAGCTCCTCTTGGGTACCGGCGCCAGGGTTGAACTCCCACACCTGCCGGCCATGGGAACTTAAAGGATCAAGATGCCCAAGAGGGGGGGTGAATTGGGCTAATTCTAAATTTCTTCGCAATAAATAAGTCATACGGTTAGCCCAATTAACCCCTTATGCCTAGAAAGTGTTTCTATTGAACTAACGCACAAAAGTTTAGCAACCTAAGTTCCAATCCTACTCTAGCATGGCAATTCTATGAATGTAAATGACAAGAATTGAATTGCACAAAGTAAATGATCAAAGTAAAGAGAGGAGAGGAAACGCGGCGATGTTTTGCCTAGGTATCGGAGAGTCGCCACTCTCCACTAGTCCTCGTTGGAGCACCCGCGCAAGGGTGTAGCTCCCCCTTGATCCGCGCAAGGATCAAGTGCTCTCTACGGGTTGATTCTTCGAAACTCCGTCGCGGTGAATCACCCACAACCGCTCACAACTTGAGTTGGATCATCCACAAGCTCTCCGGATGATCACCAAGCTCCCAATCACCACCAAGCCATCTAGGTGATGGCGATCACCAAGAGTAACAAGCACGAACTCTCACTTGACCACGACAAGCCTAATGAGAAGGGTGGATGCACACTTTGCTACTCTTGATCTCACTAATGAGGGCTCTCTTTGGGGTTCTCAAATCTCAATCACCTCACTAGGACCTTGCTCTTCTTGGCACTCTCTAAGGTGTTTCTCAACTATTGGAATAAGCAAAAGTACCCCCACACACGAGTGGAGGTGGTATTTATAACATGGGCTGAAAAACGAACCGTTATGTGCCTCTGTGGGGTGACCGGACGCTCCGGTCATGTTGACCGGATGCTCCGGTCAGTACACCCCGAACTCCAGTGTTTACAGTGTGACCGGACGCTGAACTCCAGTGTTTACAGTGTGACCGGACGCTGGCCAGCGTCCAGTCAGTACTAACTGGACACGTCCGGTCGTGATTTTCCCTCTCTGGAACCTTACTGGAGTCGACCGGACGCTGGTTCTCAGCATCCGGTTACTTCACCTCTCAGCGTCCGGTTACACCGAACGCAATCACCTTGGTCAAATGAACTAACCGGACCCTGAGCCAGCGTCCGATCAGTATTTGACCCTCTATTCACTTCCAACTCTCGATCATATGTGAATGAAGTTTGCTCCATTGGATCTAAGGGCTATTTTGGAGCTACCTAGTGCTAGTTTTAACAAGTGCGAACCACACCTAACTCACTAGACTCACCTAGGTCAAGCTACCCATCCATACCCCCTTAATAGTATGGCCAAAGAAAAAAACAAAGTCCTAAACTACTCTAAGTGTCTCTCCAACTCCAATCGACACTTAGAACTAGTCATCCTTAACCTTGTCGTCCATCCTTTGAAAACCAAAACGATTTCCATCGTAGGGGCATGACAACCTTGATTGCCCAATCGATCTCCATTACCATGACCTAACTTAATTGCCTCTACAAAACACACGTTATTCATAGTAATCTTGTATTGTCATTAATCACCAAAATCCAACTAGGGGCCTAGATGCTTTCAATCTCCCCTTTTTGGTGATTGGTGACAATACCACCTCGAGTATGTGAAAGAGTTGAGGTTTTTGACATGCTTGGATCATATAAGCTTTTGTCAATAAGAACAAAAGTGTTAGGCAAGATTATATGACCCAAGCCAACATGATGTACTCAAAAGATATGAAATAAGCATGAGTACAAACAATAAAGCTCATTTGCATCGGAGTAAAACATGGAAGCAAGGGCAAATGAGCATAACACAAGTGATATGACATATAAATAATTCAAAGTAGAGCGTACACATGTCATATATCACGATCACATAGATATCACTACCACATAAATATAGTTTTAATGCATAACAAGTAAACACACGATGAATGCATAATAGTGTATCACACATAAAACTTCAAATGTAATAGATAAGATAATATAATAACTAAGCTCCCCCTAAGACTAGCATACTCGAACCCTCTCCCCCTTTGGCGTCAAACACCAAAACCTAAGGGTCGGTCGGTGGGGCTGCAGCGGACGAGCCGGGCGCTGAGGTACGAGGAGCGAGCCAGAACTAGGCGCCATCATCATCTGATCCGGAGCTCTGAGCTGTCTGACCCTCTGTAGCTAGGAGTGATGCTGAAGCAGTCTGGGTCAGATCGAGGACTAGAGTTGTTGTAGACTCTGCTGGTATGACCATAGTAGGCTCTGATGATGCCACTAAGGAAGGGAGCGCCTCTGTAGTTGCTGTGATAGGCGCAGCTATAGATGGACCTAGTACATGCGGGTATGGCGGAGTAGGCTGCCCTGTCAGCTCATTGAATGAAGCTCCAAGACTCCTAGAGACTGAAGTGTCTGGCACTAGTAGCGATGACGTCTTAGTCGGTGTGAAGCCTGTCTGAAAAGGTGTGAACTACGAGGCTGGCACTGGCGAAGCAAAATACTAGGACACCTGCTCTGTAGGAGAAGCAAACGGTGCTAGTGGTTGTCCCTGACTCTGAAGCCTACTGGGCTATAATGCTGGAGTCATCGAAGTAGTGGCAGTCTGACCAAGCTGGGGCGAAAGCTGTGGCGGTGGAGCCCCAATAGCAGTCACTACATGCTGCATAACTCCAAGAAGCTGTTGCTGCATGAGGATCTGCTATTGATGCATGGCCTGCTACTGTTGCTGTAGCGCCTATGTCTGCTACTGAATAGCCAGCTGCTGCTGCTGGATCGCCTGCTGCTGCTAGAACTCATCCTGTCGAGTCTGGAACTGTGCAAATGTTGCAGCTGTCTCCTGAGCCTGGCGAACCTGATCCTGCCTCATCCGCTCAAGGATAGCAAGTAGAGCGGGGTCTGTCTGTGGTGCAGGTGGAGCTGAACTGGAGCTACCAACCACATGATCTTGTCGACGTGCTAGCATCTGAGGAATGGGCTGGTAGTCATCATCAGAACTATCACTGGGGTCACTCATGACCACTCCCTCCTGCTGAGCAAGCTGCTCCTCCTCAGTAGCTGCTATCCCTCTGATGATCTCATCCTGCTAAGCTGCAGTCTCTGGTATATCGGGATGACGGCGCGGCTGACTAGGTACTGTAGGTGTACTATGCCTAATCATCTGAGATAGGTTATAAGATGGGAACTCTGTGGTGGCACCACTGTACTCAGCTAGCATCTTAGGCGGTCTCACTATGACTGCTCTGTGGATAAGGAATGTGATCTAGTGAGCATAGGGTAGCTGCTTGTGACCTTTGAAGCCCTCAGCTATAGTGTCCTCCATCTCTGACAGAATAAGATCCCAAATATCAAAGACTGTCTGCTGCATCAGAGAGTTAATAAGCCATAACTGAATGTGAGTCAAGCCCTCACGATACCCCATCCTCGGTAGTAATGTCCTTCTCATGATGGCCTCTAGCACTCTAGCAGTAGGAGTGAGGTCACTGGGGTTCCTGCGCGATCCCTCTCCAAAGGGCTCAGTGAAGCAGTGGCGAACCAAAGTCTGTAGGGGGCACCATACCACCATGAGGACGTCTGGGAGGTGCAGTCTGTCCATAGCAAACCTCATGAAGTCTGACTGGCTGCTCCTGAAGCCTCAGTATCTCCCTGGCCCTAGTGCTCATCAGAAGGTAATCTCTGCCTCTGAATGCAAAGTGAATAAAGTTATGCTGCGGGTCAATCCAGAGAGTAGCATAGAACTGATGAACCCAAGATGGAACATATAAACAGGTCCGTCCAATCAAATCTGTCAGCCCCGACAGATATGCAAGGTAGGGGCGGATGTGCTCTCTAGCTGCTGTAACTATAGAATCAATGTGGCACACCCTCTGAGATCTGAATACAGCACCACTGTTGAGATAGGCATTGTAGAAGTCCTCCTACAGTGGAGTGTAGAAGCCCTCTAATGCTCTCTCATCCCTCCTTAGAGAAACCATACCTCAAAATCCATGAACCTTAGCTGTTGTACCTTCTTGGCCGTGGCGGCCCTCAAGTCAAGATGGGTCACTGGAGGCGGACCCTGTGGTCTAGGCGGTGGACAAGAACCCCTCTACTGTGTGTCCGCCCTCGGTGTAACTGGAACATGGGTACGACCAGAGCGGCGTAACTATGACTATGGTGCCTGCTCTATCTCCTCTGCCTGCTTGGCCTACTGAGCCTGCTCTGCTGGTGGTGCCTGCTGCTGTGACTCCCCCTGAGGCTGACCCTCATCAATAGTATGACGCCATCCAACAATCATGATAGTTCCAAGTGGACCACCATGAAGGCGCTCAAACCGCTCTATTCTAGCCATCGCTCTTGGTGGAAGCTGATCTGCAATAACCACTCCACTGCGAGCACCTCCTCTCTTGGCACGCTCTGTGGCCTTAGCAACTGCAGCTGCTCTAGCTGTCTCTGCATCTAGATATTTGTGCTTTCAGGTTGCTAGCTTCTTCGTTGCCTTGCCTTTAGGATCTATAGGCTGACGAGACGGGGGCCTTCGATCCTCATCACCGGGACCACCTCTGACATTCTTCGTACGAGCCATCTGATGAATTAGAAGAGAAAAAACTGCCGCTGACAAAGATCAACTGTCAATCTGTCGCTTCTGAGGCTTGGCCTCGATCTGTACTCGTGAGCTTGGCTCCGAGTTAACTGACAACTGCCATTGACACCTCAACGGCACCGACTCGCTGCACGATGAAATAGATAGTATATACAAATAAATACAATATATCTAATAGATACAAAACCCTAGGAAGCAAGCAATTTAGATACGAAATTGAAACGACTAGCTTGCTACCTGATGAACCAGTGATCTGAAGAAAAGAGAAGCGACACACGAGCAACCACCGAATCAGCTAGGGTTTGCGGTGAGTAGTGAATCGATGGCCTTGGATGCAATTGAAGTCATTGCTGTGATGGCAATGTGGGATTGGGCATGATGGCATTAGGGCAAGCCTTACTAGCGCTGGGCGTGGATGGCTCTGCTGCTGTGGAGGCACGGTGGCTCGGGCAGGGCACTGGCACGGTGGTGCACGGGAGCAGCGCGGGCGAGTGGCGGTGCGGTGGTGTGTGGGAGTAGTGCAGGAGCATGGCGCAGCGGCGCACGGAGTGGCACTAGCGTGGAAGGCGATGCTGGCAGGCTCGATGGTGTGGGCAGGTGCTGCGGTGGCGAGACTGGCGGCTATGGCGTGTGTGGCGGCTCAGGGAAGATGGCGCGATAAGGATGAAGATTAGGTCAACGCGTGCTTGGATTATATGGGGTCCCCCATGGAGTAGAATAGGAAATGGGAAAAGAGTCCTAAAAACACACATTCCCCATTGACCGGACGCTCCGGTGGCAGCGACCGGATGCTGCCACCCAGCGTTCGATCGATTCTAGAGAGGTGCAAATCCTCTAGAATCACGATAGGACGTAGCCAGAGTCCGATCACCTAGCCTTGACGTCTTCATGATTGACTGGACGCAGAGCCACCATCTGACCGGACGCTGGGAGAACACTGTTTTAGTGTTCGGTCACTCTTTCTCAGCAGCAGTTCACCTCCTGTGAACTGACCAGACGCTGGACTTCAGAGTTCGGTGCAGCGTCTGGTCACTCTTTCTTCAGCGAATCTTCAAATTTGTTCATGCTGCCTATTCCCAATCAAGTCCCAACTCTAATAAGATCCAAATAAACACCAATTGGGACTGATGTGAGTGACCCCTCTCAAACCCTCAAGTTTTTCAAAATATTTTGCCTTAGGCTATAATTATTTTTAAGAAAATAGGCAATAAGAGGGCAAATTTAGATAAACGACAAAACAACATTTATGCATATGCAATACTTGTAAGTAAATCTAGTTGCTTGTCAAGTTTGATCCAAGGTTAAGCTTCTTTACACACTTTTTGGTGGTTATCTTAACCATGTTAGACAAGCCCTATATGCATTGCCAAACATTAAACATGTTGTATATTACAATGCAATGCAAGGGACAACACAAGCTCATCTTTTAGTAAAGTTGCTAAAATCAAGAACATTGAGCTCATTCCGCAATCTACAAAATGTAGCCTCATCTAGCGGTTTAGTGAGAATATCCGCCAATTGATCATCGGTCCTTACACCTTTCTAATGATATATCATTCTTTGCAACATGATCTCTAAGAAAGTGATAGCGGATATCTATGTGCTTGGTGCGAGAGTGTTGAACCGGATTATTTGCAAGTTTTACCGCACTTTCATTGTCGCACAAAAGAGGTACTTTCTCTAGAACTACACCATAGTCTAGCAAAGTTTATTTCATGTAAAGTATTTGTGCACAACAAGCACCCGTGGCAATGTATTCCGCTTCGGCGGTGGACAAGGCCACACTATTTTGTTTCTTGGAGGACCAAGACACAAGTGATCTACCAAGCAAATGGCACCCTCCGGATGTGATTTTTCTATCAACTTTGCATCTGGCATAATCCAAATCGGAATAGCCAATTAATTCAAATATAGCTCCTTTGGGATACCAAAGGCCAATGCTTGGTGTGTGCTTAAGATACCTAAGGATTCTTTTTATGGCAATTAAATGTGTTTCCTTAGGATTATCTTGAAATCTAGCACACATACACACACTAAACATGATGTTGGGCCTAGATGTGGTTAAATATAACAAGCTACCAATCATAGAATGGTAGAGAGTTTGATCAACCATGTTACCTCCTTCATCTAGATCGAGATGTCCATTAGTTGGCATTGGTGTTTTGATTGGCTTACATTCATCCATCTTGAATATCTTGAGAAGATCTTTTGTATATTTCTCTTGAGAGATGAAGATCCCTTCTCTCATTTGCTTGACTTGAAAACCAAGAAAGAATGTAAGCTCACCAATCATGGACATCTCGAACTCCTTCGACATCAATTCACCAAACTCTTTGCAAGAATCTTCATTTGATGATCCAAAGATGATATCATCAACATATACTTGACAAATGAAGATATGACCATCAAGCTTCTTGGTGAATAGTGTGGTGTCGACCTTCCCAATGGTGAAGCCCTTCTCAATGAGGAAGTCCCAAAGGCGCTCATACCAAGCTCTTGGGGCTTGCTTAAGCCCATATAATGCCTTAGACAACCTATAAACATGATTAGGATATCTAGGGTCTTTAAACCCAGGAGGTTGATCAACATAGACTAGTTCATTAATAAAGCCATTTAAAAATGCACTTTTCATATCCATTTGATATAATTTCATTTCATGATGTGATGCATATGCAAGGAGGATACGAATGGCTTCTAGTCTTGCAACCGGTGCAAAGGTCTCTCCAAAATCCAAACCTTCAACTTGAGAGAACCCCTTTGCAACTAGTCTTGCCTTGTTCCTCACAACAACGCCTTGATCATCTTGCTTGTTTCGGAACACCCACTTTGTTCTAATGACTCTTGCACCTTTTGGTCGCTCTTCGAGAATCTAAACTTCATTGTGGGTGAAGTTGTTCAACTCTTCATGCATAACATTTATCCAATCCGAATCTTGAAGAGCTTCTTCTACCTTAGTAGGATCAAAGCAAGAGACAAAAGAGTGGTGAGCAATAAATGAAGCAAGTTTTTATGAGCGAGTCATTACACCCTTTGATGGACTCCCTATGATGAGATCTTGTGGATGATCTTATAGTAGAGGTGTATTTCTTCTATTGACCACTTGAGGAGGAGGTTGTGGAGCATCAACATCTTGTGCTTGTACCACCATTTGTTCATGGGAGACATGAGTGTCTTTATTTTCTACTGTCCCATCTTTTTCACCATCTTGTGGCACATTTGATGAAGAGGGTGGATCAATCACTTGTACATCATCTTCATCATCTTTAGGCTTGATGTCTCCAACCGAAATGTTCTTCATGGCCTCCCTCAATGGTTCATCACCTACATCATCAAGATTCTCATGTGCTCCTTGGGAGCCGTTAGATTCATCAAATTCCACATCATATGTTTCTTCAACCAAGCCGGTGGCATGATTAAATACTCTATATGCTTTGGACTTTGATGAGCAACCAACAAGAAAACCAATATCACAACGTCTTTGAAACTTCCCTAGGTGTTGCCGCTTCTTGTAGATGTAGTATTTGCAACCAAACACCCTAAAGAATGAGACATCCGGCTTCTTCCCATTGAGCAACTCATAAGGTGTCTTGCCAAGGAACTTTTGAAGGAATAGGCGGTTGGATGCATAGCATGCGGTGTTGATTGCTTCTGCCCATAGAGCTTCGGGGGTGTTGTACTCATCAAGCATTGTTCTTGCAAGAGTGATCAATGTCTGGTTCTTCCTCTCAACTACACCATTTTGTTGAGGAGTATATGTTGCGGAGACTTCATGTTTGATTCCAACTTCATCACAATAGGCTTCTATGTTTGTGTTGTCAAATTCTTTACCATTGTCACTTCTTATCTTCTTGAGCTTAACTTCAAATTCATTTTGTGCTCTCTTGGCAAACTTCTTGAAGCAAGATGCAACTTCGAATATGTCATGAAAAAAGAATACCCATGTATACCTTGAATAATCATCAACAATCACAAGACAATAAAGATTTCCTCCCAAACTCTTGTATGTTGTTGGTCCAAATAAATCCATGTGAAGGAGTTCTAGCACTCTTGTGGTTGACATGAAAGCTTTGGTTGGATCAGTATTTGCCACTTGCTTGCCGGCTTGACATGCACTACAATGCTTGTCCTTCTCAAACTTCACATCCTTCAATCCTCTCACCAAATCATTCTTCATTAGCTTCTTGAGTGAGCTCATCCCAACATGAGCAAGTCTTCTATGCCAAAGCCACCTAAGTGTTGTTTTGTTGAATAGGCAAGTCTTTAGGTTGGCATCTTCGGAGGTGAAGTCCGCTAGGTATAGGTTGTTGTATCTAAATCCTTTGAATATCACTTGATCATCATCCTTCTTAGATACTACAACTTCCTTCTCGGTAAACAAGCATTGAAAACCAAGATCACATAATTGCCCAATGGATAGCAAGTTGAAACTCAATGAAGCAACATATAGCACATTGGAGATTCAATGGTCATTTGATATTGCCACTTTGCCCAATCCTTTAACCTTGCCTTTTGAGTTATCTCCAAATATGATTCTTTCTAGTCCATCTACTTCTTCATCTAGTGAGGTGAACATACGAGGATCACTGGTCATATATTGTGTGCAACCACTATCAATAACCCAATGACTTCCGCCGGTCTTGTAGTTCACCTACACACAAGAGATCAAGCTTTAGGAACCCAAACTTGTTGAGGGCCCTTCACCTTCTCAACAAGTGACTTTGCAACCCAAATTTTCTTAGGCCTATTCTTATTGGGAGGTCCTAAGAACATCACTTTCATCTTTCCACTAGAATCCTTTCTAAGCATGTAGTGAGCATTGAAGGCAAAGGGTCTAGCATGCTTGTGCAAGGGTTGTGGTGGTGGAGTTTGGCACTCATGAGCAAAATGGCCTTCTTGTCCACACTCAAAACATCTCTTTGGCTTTGGCTTTGGCTTTGATTGTTGTTGTTGAGCTTGAGCCTTCTTCTTCTCTTGATTTTCCATGTACCTAATGCCACTTCTATCCAACTTTATGACGGTGTTCATTAGGAGCTCACTTTGAAGATGCTTGCCTCTTGTGAACTTGCTCAATCCAATCTTAAGATGCTCTTTTCCCAACTTGAGCTTCTTGTTTTCTTTCTTGAGTGCATCATCATTTTTCTCTTCCTTGAGTCTCTTGTTTTCTTCTTTTAGCTTCTCATTCTCAAGAACCAAATCACCATCATGATCAAGTGTTTCTAGCACAATGGTGTTGTGGGTTTTGAACACTTCAAACTCTTTCTTAAGCTTTTCATTATCTTGCTTGAGCTTGACATACTCATCATAATTATTGCACTCAACCACTTGCTTGCCTTTGCAACTAGATCCTTGCTCAATGCTCTCATCAATTAAATTATCACATGATGTAGCTATATCAATCTTAACAACATGGTTAGTAGCATCATGTGGCTCATTGGGTAAAAATTCTTGAGCAATGACAAGGCTATCATGATTAATCTTAAGGGTAGTATATTCTTCTTTTAGCTTGTTGTGACTAGTGATGAGCTCTTTGTGCACCCACTCAAGTTTATCATGTTTATCTTTAAGCTCTTTCTTAGAAGATTTGAGCTCCTTGAGTTTGGATGACATAGCTTCATTTGCTTCTCTAAGCTCAACACTAGACTTTTCGGCTATGTCATATTTAGCTAAGAGAGAATCATTCTTAATCTCAAGCTTTTCATTTTTATCTCTAGTCTTTATAATGATCTTAGTGTATTTCTTTAGCAATTTAGCAAGATCATCATAAGAAGGTGATTCATATTCATCATCATCGCTATCACTATCACTATCATCATTATGAGCATGATCATCACCACTACTATCATCATCATGTGATACCTTTCGTTCACCTTTGGTCATAAGGCATAGGTGTGTAGAGGATGATGGTGGTGGTGGCGGCGAAGATGATAAAGAGTCAATAACAATAGCGGCCACCTTCTCATCATCATTTCATCATCGGATGATCCACTAGATGAATCAATGTCCATGAGCCAATCACCGACGATGTATGCCTTTCCACTCTTCTTCTTCTTATGGAAGTCCTTCTTGCCATCTCTCTTCTTGTGTGGCTTGTCTTTCTTCTTCTCATCTTCATCACTTGAGTCATCTTTCTTGCCCTTGTTCTTCTTCTTGAACTTGTCTTTCTTGGGCTTTGTGCATTGGTGAGCTAGATGACCAAGTTCGCCACAATTGTAGCAATCCATCTCAGAGATTGGATTTCTTCTTGAGCTTGTGAAGAACTTCTTCTTCTTGCCATCGAACTTGATGCCGCTCTTGTTGAGCTTCTTTAGCATCTTGGTGGTTTTCTTCAACATGAGAGCAAGACTTTCATCATCAACTTCATCATCACTTGAGCTCTCATACTCAAATCTTTCTTTGCCCTTCTCTTGGCTAGCCTTGAATGCTAAGTCTTTTTCTTTCTTCTTTGTAGAGGAAGAGCCATCTTGAGGTGTGATGTGCATGTACATCTCATGAGCATTGATCTTTCCCAATATTTGTGTCGGTGTAGCGGTGGAAAGATCACCTTGATGTAGCACGGTCACAATATGCCCATATTTGTCAATGGGGAGGACACTCAAAATCTTTCTTACAACATTGGATGGTTGCATTTGAGTGAGTCCAAGCCCATTGACTTCCTCTACAAGAACATTCAAACATGAATACATTTCATTAGCACATTCTTTAGGAAGCATTTCAAAAGAGTTGAGCTTTTTCATGACAAGATGATAGCGTTTCTCACGCTCACTTTTTGTTCCCTCATGTGGTTCCTTACCCGGTTGAACACATCTTTACAAAGGCCTCTAAATATGGTGTTTCTAGCCTTTGCATTCCATTTTTCATAGTTCAACTCATCGCCTTGTGGGTGTGCGGCATCCTTAGGTCTTGGGAAGCCTTGAGAGGCGGCTCTAAGTATTCCAACATCTAGAGCTTCTAAGTACGCCTCCATACGAATTTTCCAATAAGGAAAATCATTCCCCTCAAAGATAGAAGGAGGTCCATCCCCATGAGACATCTTTCACTAGGCGGTTAAGCCTAAATATGTGAGCACAAGGCTCCAATACCAATTGAAAGGATCAAGATGCCCAAGAGAGGGGGTGAATTGTGCTAATTCTAAATTTCTTCGCAATAAATAAGTCCTACGGTTAGCTCAATTAACCCCTTGTGCCTAGAAAGTGTTTCTATTGAACTAACGCACAAAAGTTTAGCAACCTAAGTTCTAATCCAACTCTAGCATAGCAATTCTATGAATGTAAATGACAAGAATTGAATTGCACAAAGTAAATGCTCAAAGTAAAGAGAGGAGAGGAAACACGGCGATGTTTTGCCAAGGTATCGGAGAGTCGCCACTCCCCACTAGTCCTCATTGGAGCACTGGCACAAGGGTGTAGCACCCCCTTGATCCACACAAGGATCAAGTGCTCTCTACGGGTTGATTCTTTGACACTCCGTCATGGTGAATCACCCACAACCGCTCACAACTTGAGTTGGGTCATCCACAAGCTCTCTGGATGATCACCAAGCTCCCAATCACCACCAAGCCGTCTAGGTGATGGCAATCACAAAGAGTAACAAGCACGAACTCTCACTTGACCACGACAAGCCTAATGAGAAGGGTGGATGCACACTTTGCTACTCTTGATCTCACTAATGAGGGCTCTCTTTGGAATTTTCAAATCTCAATCACCTCACTAGGACCTTGCTCTTCTTGGCACTCTCTAAGGTGTTTCTCAGCTATTGGAATGAGCAAAAGTCCCCCCACACACGAGTGGAGGTGGTATTTATAACATGGGCTAAAAAACAAACCGTTATGTGCCTCTGCGGGGTGACGGGACGCTCCAGTCATGTTGACCGGACGCTCCGATCAGTACACCCTGAACTCCAGTGTTTACAGTGTGACCGGACGCTGGCCAGCGTCCAGTCAGTACTAACCAGATGTGTCCGGTCATGATTTTCTCTCTCTAGAACCTTACTGGAGTCGACCGGATGCTGGCTCTCAGCGTCCGGTCACTTCACCTCTCAGCGTCCGGTTACACCGAACGCAATCACCTTGGTCAAATGAACTGACTGGACCCTGAGCTAGCGTCCGGTCAAATCGGAGCCAGCATCCGGTTAGTATTTGACCCTCCATTCACTTCCAACTCTCGATCATATGTGAATGAAGTTTGCTCCATTGGATCTAAAGGCTATTTTAGAGCTACCTAGTGCTAGTTTTAACAAGTGTGCACCACACCTAACTCACTAGACTCACCTAGGTCAAGCTACCTGTCCATACCCCCCTTAATAGTATGGCCAAAAAAAAACAAAGTCCTAAACTACTCTAAGTGTCTCTCCAACTCCAATCGACACTTAGAACTAGTCATCCTTAACCTTGTCGTTCATCCTTTGAAAACCGAAATGATTTCCATCGTAGGGGCATGACAACCTTGATTGCCCAATCGATCTCCATTACCATGACCTAACTTAATTGCCTCTGCAAAACACACATTAGTCATAGTAATCTTGTATTGTCATTAATCACCGAAACCCAACTAGGGACCTAGATGCTTTCAGGAACAATTCACTGTCTGCATCCATGGCCCTACCCCTTTGAGGTGTTTAGCCTCCACATTGTCGACCGCCTTAATGTCTGTAACCTTTTGATTATTGCAGCGGCTTCTCAAAGGTTTATACTATCACATTACCATATATGGTATATGTAGAATAAGAGTATATGCATCTTGTATACCAATGCAAACTTATTACTTATAGAAGAGGTTGGTGACTGCACGAATTTATTCCGTATATATGGGCATATCAATTTTTTATTCATTCTCATTGAATTGTGTATTAGTTACTCATGGGTCCTAATAATCTTTTACGATTTGGGATTGTTGTCTATAAAGGCATGGCCACCTCTAGGCTCTAGCCATTAACAGCAACTTGATTGTTTCATATGATTTTTTTAGTTAAATGCACCATAGGTCTATTAACTTTTCACCATGTGTCACCTAGGTTCATCAACTTTGAAAGTGCAGTTTTATGTCATTAAATTTTTTAAGTGGTTCACTAGAGGACTATACCCCTTTGTTTGACATTCATATGCAACATGGCATGTAATTCAACAGCCAGCGTGGCATGTAAATTGCAACTCCTAGCTCCTGCCCTTTGTTCCCTCTATATTTGGCGTGGCATGCAGAGCCCAAGAACCAATTGGATCATGCTAGCATTGCTCTTAGCGTGCCTTAGATCTAGCGTGGTTTCATCTTCATAAACCTTTTTCTAGTACCTCTCCTTCACCATCTTAAATATGAGTGAAAGGTGTATGTGGAGGGATCACTACGTAGAAAATGATTTTTAGCAACGGTTCAATTTTTTGTAGGGGCGGCTGGTGATGGAGTTGCCCCTATAGTGGCGTGCTCGGCTACCCAGACACCAGCCACCCCTACAAATGGAACAGCAGGGGCGGCTGGTGATACGAGCCGCCCCTACAAATGGAGTATGATTTTTAGGGGCGGCTCAATCACCAGCCGCCTCTAGAAATGGTATTTGTAGAGGCGGCTGGTGATTGAGCCGCCCCTACAAATGAGGCCTGTATTTATAGCTTCTATTTGTAGGGGCGGCTCAATCACCAGCCGCCCCTACAAATGACATATAAAACTAAAGCAACACCTTCTTCCTCCTCGGGTCATTCACTCCAACCCGTGAAAGAAAGTTGGGGAGGGCTTGGGCACCTCCCAAAAATTGCTCTATTAAGGGGGGAAGGTTTTGGTCTCAAATCCTTTGGTGGAGAGGTTGTAGAAGGTAAGAAAATGCTATTCCACACTTTTTTTTGAAGTTTTAATGGTTGATTAGTGAATAATTAGAGTTTTGTTTTTCTCTCTCTTCTATGGTGCTTGAGCTATTTATGAGCAAATTAGACCCAACTTTTAAATGTACTAGGGTAAATTAGGGAGGGGAACAAGATCATACCCTTATTTGGTCCATGTTTCTTGATTTTAGTGAACCATTAGTTAGTTTTATGGATGTTTCATGTGCATGTGATCTAGATCTAGGGTTTGGTTTTTTTATTAATTTCGTTTTTGTAAATTTATGTTTGATAAAATTGGACTAGGGTTTGTACGAAAGATATTGTGTAAAGTATAATTATTGCTAATTGTTGTCTTTGAAATTGTTTATTGTAATCAATAAATATGTATTTTAATTATTTATGGATAAATGGGCCATTAATTAATTTTCCTCTACCATGGTGTGTTTGTATGCTTCATGTAATTATATTAGATTTATATTCATATATATCTGAGGTATATACAATTATTCTCAAATAATTATTACTTTGATTAATTTTTATATATATCTGAATAAGTAGTCCTTTAATGTTTATTTTGTTGTTGTTGTAAAAGATGGAGTACAGGAACTCTTGGATGTATGGTTCGTTAAGGTTCAAGGCAGGTTTTCATGAAGAGGTGGATAAATTTATTGAAGCCGCAACGAAGCATGCAACGACATTGAAAGAGAATAAGGATACAATTATTTGCCCCTGTAAAGATTGCAAGAACCGTATGGCATGGATAGATGTGACTATCATCAGATCACATTTGATTATATGAGGATTTGTTGAGGACTACATAGTGTGGATTCATCATGGTGAAACGGTTATTGTTAACGACGAGGATGAGGAGGAATATGACGATGAAACCATATAATCCCTGTCCCAATATTCAGCCGAGCTTGATGCACAAATGGATTTCGAGTTTGGTAATGAACAAGGTGGTGATGCTGGTGGTTGGGATGGTAACGACGAAGGTGGTGCCAATAATGATGGTGGAGCACATGTCGGAGTTGAAGATGATTTAGATGACATGATTCGAACCCTTGGACCAGAGATTTTACTAAATAGCCCGAAAGGTCTAGAAAATTTGGAAAGAGTGACAAAAGCATCGAAGGAGACTGTGTATGGTGTTGAAAAGGGTTGTTCGACACATTGGACATTGCTACGTTTCGTGCTTGAGCTGCTCATCCTGAAGGCTAAGTACGGCTGGTCAGACTGTAGTTTCAATGATCTATTGCATCTCCTGTCATGGGTGCTGCCACAACCAAACTCAGTTCCTGCCAACACATACCAAGCGAAGAAGATCATAAGTCCATTGACAATGGGGGTTGAAAAAATACATGCATGCCCCAACCACTGTATACTTTTTCGTGGTGAAATGTTCAAGTCATTGGATAAATGTCCCCGGTGTGGGGCCAGCCGGTACAAGAACAATGACCTTTACGGTGGGGACGAACCATCCATGGGGAAAAAGAGGAATAAGAAGGGTACAAAAAAGGTGGTACAAGAATCTCAGCCCCCACAGGACACTCCATTAGGCAATGATGCAAAGCAGAGAAGAATTCCTGCCCTGGTAATGTGGTACCTGCCAGTGACCGACCGCTTGAGACGTATGTTCCTAAACCCTAAAGAAGCCGCACTCATGACATGGTGGGATGATGAGCGCAAGGTGGATGATGATAAGATTGCACACCCAGCTGATTGTAGTCAGTGGCAAAGGTTTGATGAGAAGCACAAAGAATTCAGCGATGACCCAAGGAATGTACGGTTTGGCCTGAGCACCGATGGAATGAATCCCTTCAATGAGAGGATGAGCAACCACAGCACATGGCTAGTGATCTTGACCATGTACAACATCCCAACATGGTTGTGTCAGAAGAGAAAGTACCTTCTCCTCACTATTCTTATTTCTGGCCCTAAACAATCAGGCATTGATATAGACGTGTTCCTCGAGCCCTTGATGCAAGAAATGGAGAGACTATGGAGGCATGGGGAGCAGATGTACGATGCGTTCCGAAAGGAGGACTTCATATGTAGAGCAATAATATTTGTTACTACCAATGATTACCCCACGTTGTTTGCTTTGTCTGGATAGATCAAAGGGAAGACGGGATGCTTGGTTTGGTTGGATGGTACTACATGGGTGTACCTGGATGCATCCAAGAAGATAGTTTACCTAAGGAACCGACGCTTCTTAAAGACAAGTCACAAGTACCGCAGCAAATTGTTCTTTAGATTTTATGACAACACCCTGGAGATTGAACCCCCTCCGGAGAGACGTCATAACGGAGAACATGTGTATAGAATGGTAAAAAAATATACGCGTCGTCTATGGAAAGAAGAATCTAGATGGGACGAACAGAGATAGAAGCACACCTCCTATCGAAGGCATACCTTTCAAGAAACAATCGATCTTCTTTCAGTATCTGCCTTATTGGCCAGACTTGGAGGTCCCCCATGCCATTGATGCTATGCACGTATAGAAGAATGTCTTTGAGAGTCTCATTGCTACCTTGATGGACACAGGCAAGTCAAAGGATGGTCTGAAAGCACGGAAAGACATGGTGCAGCTAAACATGATGCCACAGCTTCACCCGGTACCTGAGGCTAATGGAAAATACACTCTGCCCGCGGCGTGCTTCAACCTAACACCAGACGAGAAGAGAGCTATATGCACTTTCCTGAGGGGGATCAAAGTCTCGACTGGGTTTTCAGCAAATGTGAAGAAGCTAGTGTCGATGAAGGACTTGTCAATAACACACTGCAAGGCTCATGATTGCCATGTGATGCTGACAGTATTTCTACCTATTGCAATCAGGGCTATAAAGCCAGAGTTCTTGAAAATGGCCATCACCCGCATGTGCTACTTCTTTTTGAAGATCTCACAGAAGACGATTGGCAAGCAAGAGCTGAGTGACCTACATGAATTTGTGGTGGAGACACAAAACCAACTGGAGATGTGTTTACCTCCTGCTTTTTTGATATAATGCCACATCTCATGATTCACATGGTTCATCAGATACAAGCGCTTGGCCCTTGCTACTTGCATGAAATGTGGTCCTATGAGCGGTTCATGTCGGTTTTAAGTCGATACGTGCATAATCGAGCATACCCAGAGGGCTCCATGATAGAGGGTTACAGTACTGAAGAAGTCATCGAGTGCTGTCAAGAGTACCTAAAAGTACAGAAAG
Organism: Saccharum hybrid cultivar R570; assembly: GCA_038087645.1. NCBI lineage: Eukaryota > Viridiplantae > Streptophyta > Magnoliopsida > Poales > Poaceae > Saccharum > Saccharum hybrid cultivar. The sequence continues at coordinate 1,884,999 of JAQSUU010000671.1, read as the reverse complement.
GGATTGGTAAACCCGATTCTCGTCACAAGGGTAGGCTAGCTGGGAAGGGCACCAGTGGTAGAAAAGTGTTCATCGACCATGATTACAAAGAGGTGAGTCGGGCGCATTACAGTGTCTTGCAGAGTACACAACTGATGCAATCGTATATTGATGAACACTTGGCTATCATTATGGCGGAGAGAAATGGCCGTTCGGATGATTGGGTCATGAAACAGCACAAGCAACGACTAACTATATGGTTGAAGGATCAAAACATACCACCTGGAGAAACCATAGACTCTATTACCATCAGTAGGTTGGCGGAGGGGCCATCGAGACAAGTTACATCTTGGAATACTTATGATATCAATGGGTACATGTACTATACCCACGCAAAGGATAGTAAATATGTGAACCAAAACAGCGGCGTTCGAATAGAGGCTCTCGATGGATTAGGGCGAAAGATCCAATACTTTGGCATCATTGAAGAGATATGGGAACTTGACTATGGAAGGGATATAACGGTGGCCCTGTTTCGATGCCGCTGGATCAAACAACACCAACTGAACGAGATCGGATTGAGAGTCCTGGACCTCGAGAATCTAGGCTACCAAGATGACCCTTGGGTGCTCGCTTCACGTGTCGCACAAGTTTTCTATATGTCTGACCCACAAAGTAACCTCCCCCCAAAGAAGAAGACAAAGCACGTGGTTGCCTCCGGGAAACAACACATTATTGGAGTTGATGGCGTGGGCGATGTTGAAGCTTACAATAACTATGATGAGATGCCGTTATTCACAGACTTTCCTAAGAAGATCAGTGTTGTGGAAAAGAACATCCCCAAAGATATAATGCCATGGGAACGAAAAGGTGTCAATGGGAAAGTCGTTACAGCGGGCTAGCTAGTTGTGTGTGTTTGTAAGGCTTCTTTTATGCATGCGTGTGAGACTATATATTTGTGTACGTGTGTAAGACTACATATTTTTGTATGTGTGTGATACTACATTTTATGCATGTGTGTGAGACTACCCTTTGCAACATCCAGACTTTCTGAAACTATGTCACACACTTGTGAAAGTTTTATCAAACACTAGTCACAAATTCTTGAATCTCATATAGACTTTCTGAAACTATGTCACACACTTGTGAAATTTGATCTACATTTTGTTCAAACTTTCTCAAATGAAAAATGGACTATATAAGGATTGTATATCTTGATGATATGAACAAACTTGGTATTCAAAACTTTTCAATTTGAGATAACCTAGGGTTCCGAAAACTAGTTTGTAGGCGTCGAAATTTAAAAATCACAAATTTGAACCATCCAAACTTTCTCAAATGGAAAGTTGACCAAAACAACAATTGTAGATCTTGCTGAGATGATCAAACTTGGTATTCAAAACTTTTCAATTTGAAGTTATTTAGAGTTCATAATACTAGAGTCAAAGTGTTGTTTTTTCATTTGACCAAATTTGACTTGGTCAAACTTGCTCAAATGAGACACTAAATGACCTCAGATGAAAAAACTCTGAATAACAAGGTTGTTCATCTCATCAAGATCTACAATACTTACATAGCTTATTTTCCCATTTGAGAAAGTTTTATCAAACACTAGTCACAAATTCTTGAATCTCATAGACTTTCTGAAACTATGTCACACACTTGTAAAATTTGATCTACATTTTGTTCAAACTTTCTCAAATGAAAAAATGGACTATATAAGGATTGTATATCTTGATGAGATGAACAAACTTGGTATTCAAAACTTTTCAATTTGAGATAACCTAGGGTTCCGAAAACTAGTTTGTAGGCGTCGAAATTTAAAAATCACAAATTTGAACCATCCAAACTTTCTTAAATGGAAAGTTGACCAAAACAACAATTGTAGATCTTGCTGATATGATCAAACTTGGTATTCAAAACTTTTCAATTTGAAGTTATTTAGAGTTCATAATACTAGAGTCAAAGTGTTGTTTTTTCATTTGACCAAATTTGACTTGGTCAAACTTGCTCAAATGAGACACTAAATGACCTCAGATGAGAAAACTCTGAATAACAAGGTTGTTCATCTCATCAAGATCTACAATACTTACATAGTCCATTTTCCCATTTGAGAAAGTTTTATCAAACACTAGTCACAAATTCTTAAATCTCATATAGACTTTCTGAAACTATGTCACACACTTGTGAAATTTGATCTATATTTTGTTCAAACTTTCTCAAATGAACAACTGGACTATATAAGGATTGTATATCTTGATGAGATGAACAAACTTGGTATTCAAAACTTTTCAATTTGAGATAACCTAGGGTTCCGAAAACTAGTTTGTAGGCGTCGAAATTTAAAAATCACAAATTTGAACCATCCAAACTTTCTCAAATGGAAAGTTGACCAAAACAACAATTGTAGATCTTGCTGAGATGATCAAACTTGGTATTCAAAACTTTTCAATTTGAAGTTATTTAGAGTTCATAATACTAGAGTCAAAGTGTTGTTTTTTTATTTGACCAAATTTGACTTGGTCAAACTTGCTCAAATGAGACACTAAATGACCTCAGATGAAAAAACTCTGAATAACAAGGTTGTTCATCTCATCAAGATCTACAATACTTACATAGTCCATTTTTTCATTTGAGAAAGTTTTATCAAAATGTAGAATTTATAATTGTGTTTTTATGATATAAAAAATTTAGAATTTATAATTAAAAAAATATTTGTAGGGGCGGTTGGATCAGGAACCGCCCCTAAAAATGTATTTGTAGGGGCGGCTAGATCAGGAACCGCCCCTACAAATGATACCTAGTATAAATTGGAGGGTAGCGCACGGGAGTCATCGTCTGGGCGCTGTCTTCTTCCTCCGACGCCGTCAGGCTGCCTAGGGTTTCCACCGCTGCCCACGCTGCCGGCCCCGTTGCCGGTCCCGCGCCCGCCCACACCAGCCCTCGGTGCTCGGCGTCCTGCCCCCGGCCCCTGGCGCCCGCCCCCGCGCGCCGACGACGCAGGCTCCCGGCGCCCCGCGCCCGGCCCCCGACGTCCTGCCCCCGCACGCCGACGACGCCGGCTCTCGGCGCCCCGCGCCCGGCCCCCGCACGCCGACGACGCTGGCTCCGGCGCCCGCCTCCCGCATCGCCCTTGGGCCCCATGCACCGCACGGGCGAGCTCAACCCTGCCTGCCACAAGCCGCGCAGGTGATCTCCGCCCCTGCCTCCACCTGGTGATTCTTGCTAGCTTTGCCTTGCAAGTCTACTCATATAGCTTGTGTGTTAATCTAGTAGAACTGCTCGGTCATCAAGCTGTTAGATCTGGTTTGATGCAACTTCACTCAAGGCTATGGTGAAAATGATTCGTGAAAACCATGAAGCTGTTTGATCTTGCATGATCTGTTCTTAGTAATTTTGCCTGCTAGATGTCATTCTGAAGTAGGCTGGCTTGTTCTTGAGGTTGCCATACATCTGTTGAGCATTTCCTCCATTTTGTGCCAGTTGTTAACTCTTTATGCTGTACATCATGATTTAACCTGCACTCTTTCTGTTATGGTAAAAGGGTTAAGGTTCCAAGGGGTTATTGTTGTGCTAGAAATTTCTGCCGCTGTGTATGCTAGATATGTATCTATTAAAGGTTTCTCTTCCGCAATGCACAAAACTAAACCATGATATTATTAGGACATTTGCTACTGACATCTAGCTAGGAACTGTTTTTTTTCAAAGAACTACTTGTCGCTGTTATGGCAACATTGATTGTTTTATTGCTTGTGATGTTGCATGCCAACATTTTTAGTTACCTAAACTGTAGCTATCCACTATCTTAAAATGTCTGTTGTTCAATGAAAGTTGAATATGTCCTTGTAACTATGAGCTAGCTGCTGCTATTGGCTCATGCTTTAAATGACCTTTTATGTGAACCTAGATAATATAAAAGTTGTAGATAATTTAAGTATCTTTGTTGTCCTAAAAATTTCATGATTTTATCCTATCTTTGCTGGTGTGTTGTACAGTTATGAGATTTTGTATAATTCGACCATGTGGCTGCTGCTACTTGCTACTCCTAAGTGGCTGCTTCTCTTACTCTACTACTACCACTCTACTGCTACACTTACTCTACTCTACTACTTTCTACTTACTACTACTACTTGCTACTCCTAAGTGGCTGCTGCTCTTACTCTACTACTACCACTCCTCTGTTTTTTTTGCTTATATACTGCTGGTGTGTAGTGGCTGCTGCTGCTGCTGCTACTACTACTCCTCCTCCTCCTCCTCCTACTCCTCTTACTCCTACTCTTACTACTACCACTCCTTCTCTATTTTTTTTTGCTTATGCTGGTGTGTAGTGGCTGTTGCTACTACTACTACTTAACTACTACTACTCCTACCACTACTCCTACTAGTACTCCTCCTGCTCCTACTCCTCCTCCTACTCCTCCTCCTCTTACTACTCCTCCCTCTACTTGCTACTCCTACTGCTGCTCTTCTTTCATTGATGCTCCTACTACTACTCCTAAGTGGCTGCTTCTCTTACTCTACTACTACCACTCTACTGCTACACTTACTCTACTCTACTACTTTCTACTTACTACTACTACTTGCAACTCCTAAGTGGCTGCTGCTCTTACTCTACTACTACCACTCCTTCTCTGTTTTTTTTGCTTATATACTGCTGGTGTGTAGTGGCTGCTGCTGCTGCTGCTACTACTACTACTCCTCCTCCTCCTCCTCCTACTCCTCTTACTCCTCCTACTCTTACTACTACCACTCCTTCTCTATTTTTTTTTGCTTATGCTGGTGTGTAGTGGCTGTTGCTACTACTACTACTTAACTACTACTACTCCTACCACTACTCCTACTAGTACTCCTCCTGCTCCTACTCCTCCTCCTTCTACTCCTCCTCCTCTTACTACTCCTCCCTCTACTTGCTACTCCTACTGCTCCTCTTCTTTCATTGATGCTCCTACTACTACTCCTAAGTGGCTGCTTCTCTTACTCTACTACTACCACTCTACTGCTACACTTACTCTACTCTACTACTTACTACTACTACTTGCTACTCCTAAGTGGCTGCTGCTCTTACTCTACTACTACCACTCCTTCTCTGTTTTTTTTCTTATATACTACTGGTGTGTAGTGGCTACTGCTGCTGCTGCTGCTACTACTACTACTACTCCTCCTCCTCCTACTACTACTCCTCTTACTCCTCCTACTCTTACTACTACCACTCCTCTATTTTTTTTGCTTATGCTGGTGTGTAGTGGCTGTTGCTACTACTACTACTTAACTACTACTACTCCTACCACTACTACTAGTACTCCTCCTGCTCCTACTCCTCCTCCTCCTTCTACTCCTCCCTCTACTTGCTAGTCCTACTGCTGCTCTTCTTTCATTGATGCTCCTACTACTACTCCTAAGTGGCTGCTTCTCTTACTCTACTACTACCACTCTACTGCTACACTTACTCTACTCTACTACTTTCTACTTACTACTACTACTTGCTACTCCTAAGTGGCTGCTGCTCTTACTCTACTACTACCACTCCTTCTCTGTTTTTTTGCTTATATACTGCTGGTGTGTAGTGGCTGCTGCTGCTACTGCTACTACTACTCTGTAACACTCCGGTGTTACGCAAGCATTTGCATAGCAATCATATGCATGGCATTTCATATCATCATAATCATACATGTTAATATTATAATTTGAGTGAAATAAAAGCTTAGAAAGTGGTACTTGAGATGTAATATATTAATGTGCTAATCACATTCCATCAAAATTGTGCAACTAAAAATTTTATATCACTTAGAATTATAGGTCAAAATTTTTGGAGCAACTAAATTACTCAAAGTTTTGTCAAAGATTTGTTTTTAAAATGTTATTTGAAAATATTCAAAAATCCTCTCTAAATTAGCTTTTATTCTTCAATTCAAAATCTATTGGGAATTTTTAGTTGGCCCCTTAATCAAAGTTGTAGAGAATTAAATTCTAAGCAACTTTTATTTTTGGGTCAATTCCAGAAAATGTCTTCTTCTTGTTCAAAATGGGGTTTGAAATCTGTGTTTGAAATTGATTTGAAATGAAAAATTTGAAAAAAAAATCAAAACCAGCTTAGCAGGCCGCCGCCTCGGATTCGGCCCGCTGGCCGAGTCGGCCCGCGCCACTCCCGCGCGCGCGCCCGTGTCCGCCTCCGCCGCGGCCCAGCCCAGCCAGCCCCCTCTCCCTCCTTCCCGCCCGCGCGCGCACGCTGGCGCCCCGGCAGCAAACGCCCGCCGTGTGGTGGCCGCATGCCGGCGACGCCACCGCGTGGCCGCTGTGAACCCCGCGCCCGCGCTCCACTTCAAAACGACCGGGCACCTGGTCTCCATTCCATTTCCGCCTCGCCTGCTCCCTTTCTTTCTCCCTCCGGTGAAAACCGCAGCGGAACACCGCTCGCCACCGAGCTCCGCCACCGTCACCGCCCTGTTCCGGCACCGGTGGACCACCTCCGTCCAATTGCCCGTGCACGCGGCTCCGCCCCATCCTCCCCTCCTCCGAACGAGTGTCGCCTTCTCCTCGTTTGCCCCGGTAGGGCTCAATTTTTCCTCGCCTCGCCGCGCCACCGCGACGGTGCCGTCGAGCCCGTGCTCCGCCACCGCCTCGCTCGCCCTATCTCTACCCTCCCGCGTCTCCTTCACGTGTTCGCTACTCTCTTGCGAGCATTTTGCGCACCTTAGCTGGTCGCGGTTTGGCCGGAGCCGGCCGTTGGCCGTCGGCCACCGCCACGCCGTCGCGGCTCCGAACGCCGACGAGGGCGCCCTGTCTTTCCTCCCCGTCGGTCGTCGCTGGGCTGCGCCTGTGGGCCGCGCCCCGAGCAGGCCGGCTCGACCGTTCCCCCGCTCGCGCAATGCCAGGCCGAGAACGGCCATGGGCCACTTGACTTCCCGGGCCAGCCCAGTGCCGTTATGAAAAAAAAAATTCATTCCCATTTTCTTTTATTATTCTTGATGAAAATGCTTTGGAAAATTTCTTAGCAGTCATTTCAGCTCCAAAAATTGTGAAATAAATTTATCTAGATTCATTGGAACTAGATCTATAATCTAAAAATATTGCATGTCATTTTTGGAATACTTTTCTGTAGAGCTTTAATTAATTCTTAATATTGCTAATATCTTGTAAAATAGCTAGTAAATCCTATATGTATCAGAAAAATATGATTTTTAAGTTTGTTAATCTTCATATATCATGTACTTACTAGGAAAAATATGTTTCATGCATGTGCTGTGGAAAACTTTGGAGAAGTAGTTCAAGTACCTTTAATGGCTGATTTTTGTTATTTTTGCTAGAGAGCAAACTTTGTATAAAACATGCATGTGATAATTTTTGTACAGTCATAGTATGCTATGAAGAACCTAGGAAAAATATTAATTCTGTTGTTTGACACTTTTCATAGTACAAAGTAATTTTATACTCATTTTTATGCTATAGCTTGTCATTTTTGTGTAGGGTAGTTACTTATCCAAATGCCATGAAATTTTTATGGTAGTCTGTTTAGAGTAGTATTATGCTACTGTAATTTTCTTAGATTTTTAGGAGCATCAGAATTATATGTTGCTATTCAAACCTATTATTACTTAGGGTTTAAGCAAGTGTTGCTTTAAGTGTGATTAAGAAATTAGTAAAGCTTTGGTGTATCTTTGAAGCATTTCATAAGATAGGTTAACTTAACATAATAGTAGTAGAAGAGAATGCAGTAGATGACATGTGCTTGTAGTGTATAGTTTCTTGGATGATGTTGATTATCTTGCATTTCAACATATTCATTGCATTCATCTCCTTCGATGCACACTTGCATAATCACTTACGCGCATTGCATCATACAGGATCGCAAACCGAGAACCTAGTCGTCTTACCCAAGGAGCCAGAGGAGCAGATCGAGGTGCAGCAGCAGGAGGTGACAGAAGTCGAAGAAGAGGTCGGTGAAGATCTCCCGGAGTGCCCCGATCACCGTCCGAGCTCCTTCGAGAGAGGCAAGCCCCGGAGCATTTCTCTCCTGGTTTGCAAATAATTTATTATTAACTTTACTTAATTTGATGTATTACGTTTAGGAGTTGTTTACAAACGTTGTTGCATTATACCTTGCTTACCTTTGTTATACCATATCCTTGTTACCCTAGTATCCGCAGTCAAGTCAATGCTTAGCTGGCTTAGACCGGTAGAAGTCGGGTGATTTCCTATCACCTGCGAGCTATAGGTGGTTACCTGGATCTGTTTGGTTGACTATGAAGTCATGGTATAACTAAGTGTGAAATGAATTTGAGATCGGACGGAAACTTGTAGGGTTTCGGACTGTAGTGTTTTCCGTCTGTGTCGGTTAAGAACCGTCCGTTGTTGTCCCTCGGGTCATGTTGAACGCATGCCTCACATTTAGCTGGCCAGATAAAGTACCTTCCGACCGTGAAACTAGGAGATTATTCGGGCCGAGTGAATTGCCCGCAACGCACTGTACCGGAGCAGTAGTGGCAGGATACGGGGGCGCGATGATAAGGCCAAAGAGCAGTCGGGCGGCCCCCGGGTACAAGTGGTTCCTGGCAAGCTCGTGACTTTACCTGAATGGTTGACTCGGTGACCAACACCTCACTTTAGGTGGGTGAGTGAGGTTTGTGTGAGGAATAACTTACCAACTGGTTAATAATCGATTCGAATCGCCATCGTTCACTGGATAGTGAACACTTGACTTGAGCTACTTCATCGTAGTAATATTGATGGAACACTTGGACAGTTATATGAATTATGACATAATGGAAGTTGTTAATGATCATTGGTTATCATTATCTGATTAATTAAATGTTACTTTAGTACAGGTGCAAATGTAGTTGACAGGTTAATAAAGATTTAACTTGATGCAAAGCTTTTGTAAAGGTTTTCCTAAATGCTAAAAATGCCTTTTGCAAATGAGTTAGCTATCCCACCAGAAAGCCTATCATGATTCCTTGATGTCTCTTATTTCTGATTTATGACGGGTAAGTCTAGCTGAGTACCTTCTCGTACTCAGGGCTTTGTTCCCACTTGTTGCAGATGGACAGATGTACTATGGCTATTGTATCAACTGTCTCTATCCTACAATGGGCGAAGCATAGGACCATGGGCAATGGTCATTCGTTACTTCTCGTCTGATGTTTTTGCTGGAGATGATCACAAGCTGACACTTTATTCCAAAATGTTGTGTGTGTGCGTGATTTGAACTACCGCTTCCGCTACTTTTTATTCAAACCTGGTTTGTAATAACTGTGTTTAAACTCCGATGTATTTTATGCCGCGAACTTTCATGTAACTTATGATGGTGACCGCTGAACTTAGTACGATCTTGGCTGTTATGTGAAATTGTTTGAAATCCGTCGAGATTTCACGGACTACCGGGTTATACGGGCTTAAGTTTGTTAAATTGTCCTTCTGTTGGATGATTTTCCTACTTAATCTCGTATAATTGGGCGGTTCTGTTACAGCTGGCATCGGAGCATGGTTTAGCGTGATTACTGTTCATAAGTGTATTTAAAACAAAATTTTATTTAAAAAGTGTGATTTTAAAACTAAATGTGTGTCAGTGGTCATATCCTGTATGCCCAGTTAAGGACTCTAGGTGGCTATTTAATTACTAACTTGGGGTTCTTGCACCATATTTCTCTTTCGTTGCTCATACGACGTGCTATTGTATGAGTGCCACTTAATTGAGTGGTAATGTATGGATCAGTTACCTCTACGCTTTGGTAAGTGTGAGCTGTGAGAGCATGATCGGATACACCGTCGATCTAGGGAGAGTGCTTATATGATACTAGAATAATTACATATTTTACACATGTTTTTATGAAAGTATCGCATGTATGGGTGTTCCATCCGTTGAGGCGATGCCGTCAATAGGACGATGTGTGTGGGTAGTTACTACCGTTGTACACGCATCTGGGGATTCGTGTAGAGCGCGTAGGCAGATTTACTGCTTTCATGCATTCATGGGGAATGGGTTGAAATGAATTTTCTGCAGGTACATAACAGCGTTTATCGTGTAGATCGAATTAGTTACGTATATGAGAGATCGTTGTATGCCACCGAATTCATCATTAGATGTCTTTATTTTCTAAGTTTGTGAGAACGTAAGACTTGCGCATGCATCATACTGCCTGAGCATTTTATTCATAACCTGCATTCCTCCCCTTATAAAAGGATTATCCCAGTTTGATAAAAGTGACATCAACTTAAAATATGTCTCACCGGGTAATTTAAAACTTGTGCTACAGATGGCCCGCACGAAGAAGACTGCTCGTAAGTCCACTGGCGGAAGAGCACCATGTCACCAGATGGCCCCGCGGGAGCGCCGCAGCATGGACACTTTTCTAAGTGAGTTTGGCATGCCCACCTTGCTTTGGAGAGTGCTCCATGATGTGGGGTACCCAGAGGGTCAAGAGCCGGTGTACTCTTGTAATGAGAACCAGCTAGCTGAGGATGGACTTGCCATAGTGGAGATCACCGTCCCTGCCCTTGGTGATGTGCCAGAATGGGATGGTTGGCATTTAGAGTTTGAAGGACGCACTCCAGTTGAGGGTGCAGAGGGTGCAGCCTTTCACATCATCCGAGACATAATGAGCAGGTTTCCTAATGAGTTGGCAGCAGCTTTGGCGGGTACTTTCCCGAGAGATGATCCTCGTGATGCCATTTGGGTGCAGCCGCAAGGTAGTGCCTTGGTTAGAGGCCCAAGTGAAGGACAGGCTAGCGACAACCACACCATGAGTGCCATGTATGCAGCCATCAAAGCATACTAGGGTCTTGAGAATACCTATTGGACCTTGACCGGTCTGAGAGGTAATGATCGGCTTGAAGCAAGGAAGCAGAAGAAGAAGCAAGCACGTGCTATAGCTAGCTTGCAGGAGCAGTTGGCCGACATGAGCTTACAGCGAGACCGGGCTCTCGAGAGAGGTGAGAGTGCTATGCAGCGGGTACAGACGTTGACTCAGGCCAACAGAAATGTAGACCGCATGATGGGACAGCTAGTGCAGGAAAGGAATGAAGCCTGGAACGAGAGGGACCTTCTCAGGCAAAGGGTCGAGGAGCTAGAAGGGTATAATGCCAACTTGCATGAAGAGTTGCATGCCCTCTACAACGGGATAGGCCCGTATACTCCTTCGGACGCCGCCCAGATGGACGTCGACGACGACGCCACTACTGATGGTAGCGATGGTGATGCCTCCGACCTCGACGACGGCCCCAAGGAGTAGGCTAGTTGCCTTGCGTTAGTGATAGGCTCTGTCGCGATGGCCTTCTTTTGGTTCCCATGTATCGTGTTGTATCCTGTTTGATCTTGAGACTGGCGATCTTTTGGATCTTGGTTGTGTATGTGATGCTTGAACACATGAAAGTCCAGTGTATGTATGCTGGCAACGTGGTTGTATGGAACGCGATGTTGCATTCGAAGTAATTTGATTAGTGATGTTGTTTTAATTGGAATGTGATTATTGTGCCTCTGTCTTATTGCATGACTTGTTCTCTCCAATAAATTCAGTATGGCATGATTGTTCATTCGGATACAATTACTACCACTTCGCTCAATTATTACTTGTTGCTGAAATATGCAGATGGCAAACACTCGCCGTGCCACGTATGAGGCCACTGAAACTGGTGGCAACGGTGCAGGGGCTGGTGGGGGTGGTGCAAACAACGTCAACCACCAGGAGCCACAGCCAGAGCCACAATTGCCCCCTCCTCCACCGCTCACTGCAGAAGTGTTCTTTGCACAGTTCCTTGGAAGCCAGCGCAACGCCGAGCAGTCACAAAGGAATATGGAAGATTTTCTGCGTACCATCGCTAAAAATGTTCAGAGAGGAAATAATCAAGGTGGTGGCCATGGAGTGAACCAGTACAGCAATTTCAAGGATTTCATGGATACTAGGCCACCTATTTTTAAGGAAGCAGCCGAGCCACTCGACGCTGAAGAATGGATCAACACTATGGAAGATAAGTTCCGTGTGTTGAGACTGACAGAAGTCCTGAAAACAGAATATGCTGCACATCAGTTATAGGGACCGGCAGGAATGTGGTGGAAGCATCACCGCACCACTTTTCCTCCCAATGCCCAGATTACTTGGAGAGAATTCACTGAAGCGTTTAAGGGAGCTTATATTCCCCCGGGGTTGGTTGAGATGAAGCTCGGAGAGTTCTTGGCCTTAAATCAGGGTACCAAGACTGTAACACAGTATCTGCATGTATTTAACAACTTGTGCCGCTATGCTCCAGACATGGTCGACACAGATGCAAAGAGAATTGCTAGTTTCAAGAGAGGGTTAAGTCCGAAGATGATGAAGCATGTGGGTACCAATACCCGCGCCAGGTTCAATGACTTTGTCAGTGATTGTTTGAAACAAGAAAAGAACAACAACGCCTACACTGCATCCAAGAATCGCAAGAGGGTGTTTGAGTCAGGACCATCACAGTCCAGAGTTGTCACTGCAAATCGTCTTTCTTATCGTCCGTCCGCACCTGATGCAAGGTTCAGGCCTCCACAACATAAAACTCAGAACTACAAGGGACCACAAAAGCCGTACAAGATGGCCGTGCCTATAACACCTCAGGTGTTTAGCTCCTTAATTGCATTGCATTTGCATAAGCATAAGCAAGCATCATTCATTTCATGCATAAGCTTATAATATGTAAAACATGCTTTGGAAACATTGCCACATATGTTTATATTTCATGTGAAGTAAGAAGTGAGTAGTGTGCAAAACATATGTACCTTATGTGCAATTTCCTTTGTGAGACATGTCAACCACTTTAGTGTAACATAATTAGCAAGTGTTATGCAACACACTCATGCAACATGTGCAACATGAGCTTGCAACATTTGGGTGAAAGTATTGAATTACTTGTTCCAAAGTATGTGACACTAGGAATTTTGTGCAACCAATGGGTAGAGTGGCTAATTAGGTCTTATAACACCTTAATTATATTTAGGGTAAGTAGTGGAGCAATGTTCATGTTGACCAAAATTACCAAATTGCCCTTCCAAATGTTGTTGACTAAGTTGGACCCCTAGAGTGATCTGGTTTGACCAATTAAAAAGTCCAATTTAGAGATCTTGCATGGAGGAGCACCCTTAAGCAAAGTTGTAGAGAATTTCATGAGGAACAAAAGTTCTAATATGGCCACCTCATGAAAATGATCAGAACATGCTCAAAAATGGCCCACAAGTCAGTATTAGGGGCTATTTTGGGACTTAGCAAATTTTGGCTAAGTGTGAAGCTGAAAACCGTTTCACTGTACCTCCCTTTGGCAACTTGTAACTCACAAACTAGGCCGAACCAGTCTTTGAGCCAATTGACAAAGTTGTTGTCCACACATAGCTCTACAACATTGTCAATATCACCATCACCTAGTTCTAAATGGTTTAGGAGATGTGGTGTCTTGAAAATAGGGTTTCAGTCGGGTTCACTGACTGAAAACACGTTTCAGTTTCCGAGTACACCACTTTGGAGCTCTGTGGTTTCAAATCCAGGCCGAACCAGTCCAAACTCCAATTGACAAACTTGTAGCCCTCATGTAGCTCTACAAAATTGGTGTAATCATCTTTGACTAACTCGAACCGGTTTGGGAGATAATCATCGTTAAACTTGGCCTGTCAGTCGATCACCAACGGCACCGTTCGACTCGTTTCAGTTCGTCAGATAAGGGGGAGTGGCCGACCGGCCACAGGGCCTCGCCGACGCGTGGGCATGTGGTGGCGACCGTACGCCGGTCCTGGCCCCACCGGTCAGTCCACGGCGCCTTCAAGACCGCCACGACGCGTCGAGGCTGCCTCCATTCCCTCTCCCTCCCTCGTTCGGCTTCAAAGCGGAGAAACCGAGCCGCCATTGTCGCCCCCACTCCGGCGAGCTTGCGCACACTCCCCACCACACCACCGCTCACCAGATCACGCTCGTTCCTCTGCCTTACCGCCCTACACCTCTACGACCAACCGGTGGCTTTGATTGAGCCCGAGGTGAGCCACATTGCCGTCTCGCCCGTTCCCGAGAGGTCACCGGAGCTCCACCATGCAGGTTCACCGTGGCTGGGGTAGTTCGGGCCTCTCTCCGTCTTCCCGTCCTACCTCAATCGCTCCGCCTAGCTGCAGTAAAGCTCGTACCGAGTTTAGTTGTGACCGTGCGGCCTCACCGGCGGCGGCGTACCGTCACCGACCCTCACCAGCCGCCGTTCCCGGTGGCGAGCCCCTCCCACTCCAACCCAAGCCTTCCTGCTTGCACGAATCGAAGCACCGTATGACGGGGAACGCGTGGGTGTGTTTGTTTTTCCCAAGCGAGCTCCCCTCCGACGAGCTTGAGCTCGCAGGAGCTCGCGGTTCGCCGCTCCCCTGTCCCTCTGTCGCTGACCATGGGACCCCGCCTGTCAGGTGCCGCGCGCGGGCGGGATGGCCGAGCAGGCCGCGCGTGCGTCGCGGGCCGCGCGCGCGCGCGTCTTGGGCCGCGTCTTTTCCCGGGCCGGCCTAGTAACAAATCTGATTTATTTCATTTCTTTTATTCTGTCACAGTTTTAGATAATGTTTAGAAAATGAAGATCTAGGGTTTTACTTGCCCAAAAATTATGAGATAAATTTTGTTGGAATCTACAGGGTGTGTAGTATTTTAGAAAAATATGAATTTGTTATGTGATGTTTGTTTTCTGGGATATTTAAATAGGTCTTTGAAATGGGTTTTAAATCACATGCAAACTTGTTTAAATTATATCTTGAGTTTCAGTGTTCCAAAAATTATGAAATTTGGCGAGTAGGCTAATTTATACTTGCTCTAGCTTTGGTAAAAATTTGGGCTGTAGTGCTTAAGTACTTTTCAAGTTATAATGCTATCTTGTTATTCTAGGAAATACTTAAATGAATTTTAGTAATTTTTCTACATGTGCAATGTTCATATAAATTTTTGGAGAATGTCTTAGTACCCTAGAGTGTCTATGAAAATTAGGAAATCTGTTGTTTGACACTTTTTACTATGCTTTGTTATTTATACAAAAATCAGCCTTTTGGGCTTGTGAATTTTGTGTAGGAAGTTCCTGTGAATAAATTTAGTTCAGATTTTTACAGTAGCCTCTTTTTGGGTCAGAGAGTCTCCTGAATTTTTGTACAATTTTAGAATCAGTTTACATATATGTTTAAAATTCCACTTAATTACTTAAGTAAATTAAGAAATGGGTGTAAATAAATATTCTAGGTGGCACACCTTACTTTCTGGTGTTTTTGTGACCTATGTGAACTTTTAGTAATATTAGTTTGGTCTTATGGGATGTTTGCCACATCAATAAATAATTAATCTTTGCAATTCTAGGTTTTCTGGACAGCTGGTAGTATTTCTAGGTTTGACCCTTAATAAAAGTGTTTACTGGAAAACTTGTGAATACCAAAGTTGTAGTAAACTTGATAAATTAGCTTGTGTCAAAATTTGGGAGCATTTGGCTTAGTAGTTTAGGAGTTATTGCTGTTTTAAGTGACAGTCCAGAATTGACTGCTCTCTGTTGGGGAGGACAGATTCTGGAACTTTGGAATTTCGACTAGGTAAACTTTGGAATTAAGTGATGTGGTCTGAAAACATTTTGTGGTGCGTTTCTTAAGCTTTCCAGATCATCCGCGAGATGTAGAAAGGAGTCACGAGTGGCTTTATGGCTATCGTGGATGGAAACATGCTTTAAAAAAAAATTTAGACCGGGCGGGAGTTCGATGGTACAGCCGCAAGACACTACACGTCTTGAGTGTAGAGCTATGCCCATCTGAGTCGTTTAAAGACCGATTCGCTGTACGTCCTTGAGTCATGTTGAACGCAGTCTAACACTTAGTTGGCCGGATAAGCCGTTTCGACCGCGAAGTCGAGTAGTATGGTTCAGGCGGGGAATCGAATGGTAGGTTGCATCTTGGAGGAGAGAAAGGATGTGCTTGGGGACATTGGCGTGAGACCAAGGGGAGGTTAGAGTCCCTAGCACCTGGCAGAGTGTCGCCCTTGGGGACGCGACATTATTCGGGCCCGCGATTCCTGAACTGTACAAAAGATGACCTGAGCAGCCCTCGCCAGGCGTGACTCGGTGAGTGTTAGAAATACCCCTCCAGCTGGATAGGAATTCGATTTGAATCGCCGTCGCTCCCGGTTAGTGAGCACTTGACTTGAGCAGCGGCAACGTAGATCTCATTAAATAAACTGGTGGTTAAGGGAATGATACAATGTTGCCACAATTCATACCTGCTCTGGATATAATAATGATAATTGTTTGATTATAATCAAATGCATGTTTAGTACAGGTGCTAAGATAGATGACAGGTAAATGCTAAAAATAACTGCTAGTACAGGTTATAAGAGTCTCAATTACTTATGCCTTTATGCAAAAATGTGATGTCAGCTAGCCTCTTGTGAAAGCCTTGCATAATCCTTGGTGTCATCTTATTTCTGGTTTTCGACGGGTAAGTCTAGCTGAGTACATTCCAGTACTCAGGGTTTATTCCCTCCTGTTGCAGATGATATGCTCTACCAAGGCTTCTGCAAAATTTATCTCCACCCTGCGGGTGACGAAGACTAGATCACTTGGGCGTGATCATCTTTTATGTACTTTCCTGATGCTTTTGTGGGTTGTTGATCATCAAGACTGGCAGTAGTTAAACAACTGGTGTGTGTTCGCTTCCGCTACTTTATAAACTTGGTTTGTAATATTTACGACTCTGTGTGTGTAAACTTATTTCGGAACTACTTGCGAAATGTAACGTATGATGTTGTATGTTGAATGATGCGATCTTGGATGTGAGCAAGTTGGTTTGAAATCCTTCGTGGTTTCGATTGACTACCGGGATTATATGGGCTCAAGTTCGAAAATTTGAGCGCTTCGGTGCTTGTTTTTGTACGTGTGCTCTTATAATTTGGTCGGTTCTGTTACAGCTGGTATCGGAGCATAATTCAACATTAAACACATCATACGAGTATTTAAAAACAAAAGTATTTGATTATGAAAAAGGGTTAAAACACTAAAAATTATTTTTAGGTATGTCAGTGATCACATCCCTTAGCCCAAATAAGGACTCTTAGGTGGTTTATTATAAAGACTAACTTGGGGGCCTTGTTTGTTTTTGTTTCGTCGTCCATACGGCGTGATATTGTATGGATGTCATTCACTTGGGTGGTAATGTATGGATCAATTGCCTCGACGCTCTGGTAAGTGGGAGTTGTGAGAGCATGATTGTCCAACCGGCGATCTAGGGGAGAGTAGTTTTGGTGACTTGCATACTTACATGTTTAAACCATGTAATTACGTAACACTTAATTGTGGGAACCTTTATATCGGGTAGTTTTGATACTGAAGTATATATATCAGGGGATGTGTATATGGAAAGTATTTAAATTACTGCTTTCTTGTGTGCATATATTGGGAAACTGTTGGGCTGAAATGAGGTTTTCTGCAGGTACACTAACAGCGTAACGAGTAGACTGATAGTTTCGCTTATATGAGAGAACGTATGTATGCCACCGCCTAGCGTTAGAACTTTAGGATTCTACTAAGGTGAGAGGGCGTACGGAACGTGCATGCATCATGTTTAATTATATCATTTACTCCCTCCTTAAAAAATTCAGTACTCCCGACTAAATTAAATTTCGTATCCCCTAAATGATCCTCACTTTAAGTCGTATCTTGTTGCTACAGATGGCACGTACCAAGAGGACCGCTCGCAAGTCCACTGGGGGCAGGGCACCTCATCACCAGCTCGCTCCACGTGAGCCCCACCCTGAGCCTACTGAGGTGGAAAGGCTGAGGGCAGAGTTGGCTGAAGTGACTGCTGCCAGGAATGCAGCGCGTCAGCAACTGGAGCAAGTGATCCGTGATCGTGACCAGGAAAC
The DNA here is from genome assembly GCA_038087645.1 of Saccharum hybrid cultivar R570. Classification (NCBI taxonomy): domain Eukaryota; kingdom Viridiplantae; phylum Streptophyta; class Magnoliopsida; order Poales; family Poaceae; genus Saccharum; species Saccharum hybrid cultivar. Next base: position 1,867,165 of record JAQSUU010000671.1, on the reverse strand, counting down.
ACTTGCAGTCCAGAGATTGACAGTAGCACATCGCAACTGTCAATGCATGCTGGTCCATGTCATGAATCAGAGGGATGAAGCCTGGCACGAGGAGAACATTCTGAGAGCTCGTCAGTTTGAGCTCGAACAACAGTTGGAGAATGCTGAAGAATACAATGATAATCTTCATGAAGAAGTGCACCGCCTGAACAACCAGCTAAATCCTCTGCTGCCTAGAAATATCAACGCAGATGAGGACATGGGTTCGGGAATCTTCGTGGCTGAAAATGATAATGAAGTGGAGGTCAATGGGCCCCAAGATGCCGCATCAGAAGAAGCACTAGAAGAAGAGCCTGAAGAAGAAGAAGAAGAAGATGAGGAGTTAGAGCCTGTTAGTGATGAGGACGGCGGGGAGATCCTTGACACCGACTCTGAGGATGATGCTTAGAGTAGTTATCATGTAGCTAACATGTTAGGGTTGTCTTTTGTGCCCTCCCTGTGTTGGAGTGAGGCTTTGTAATAACTTGACTTTTGGGATGGAAGGTCGAACCCTATATTTCCTGGATGTTTAGTTAGAACCTATTAATTTCGATCGCAATTGGATGTCTTATTGTGTTGCGTTCGATGATGGTGTCACGATTAGTACCCTTCGATGCCGCGACGAAACCGAGGGCCTCCTATGGCGCACGACATAAGGCTGTGCTGCTTGGCACGCGCTGGTATCAAGGTGGCTAGTCGTGATCCACCATGGAACTCTACCGATGAGAAGTCTCTTTGTGATCAGTTTGAAGTAGCCTTTCTCAGTCAACTAAAAACGTTGAAATTGAATCTAAGTACTGGGCAAAAGATCAAAAATCACGTAGATTTTAACGTAAACGGTTCAGTAACTGCTGTGCTCCTTGTGTGTGAGCCTTTATCAAAGTACATCTTGTTGGATTCTCTCGCATGATTGCGCCAATTGATCCGCTTGAATGGATTGTGCGGTTGTGATGAATTATTGTGCCATGAGTATTTTGAGAAGTCTATTTCATGAAGTCAGTTTGACATATTTACAATAATTCATCTACAAATTTCCCACATCGTCAGTGCTCATTGGCTATGCATTTTGCAGATGTCGTACAATCTTCGTCGGGGTCGTGGCAATGAGGATGAGGAACAGCCACCCCCTCCGCCACCACCTACCCCGGCTGAGTTAATGCAGACCGTGGTCGAAGGGCAGCGCATGCTGGCAGATGCTATGCGCCAGCTTGCCAACCGGGAGGCTTGTCCTGGCCGCCAGGGCCCAGAACCCAATCAGTACAGTGATTTCAAGGACTTTCTTGATACTAAGCCCCCGCTCTTTAAGGAGGCGGAGGAACCACTGCAAGCTGATGAGTGGTTGAACACTATTGAACAAAAGTTTCGTCTGCTTCGCTTGACTGATGAGCTAAAGACTGAATATGCTTCTCACCAATTGCATAGTCCAGCGGGTATTTGGTGGAGCCACTATCGTTCCACACTGCCTGCAAATGTCCCGATTGCTTGGGACCAGTTCAAGGCTGCATTCCGTGGGAACTATATTCCTCCAGGTCTTATGGCTATCAAACACACATAATTTATGAGGCTGTCGCAGGGCAATAAGAGCCTGACTGAATATCTGCAAGCTTTCAACAACCTGGCAAGGTATGCCACAGAGTTTGTGGATACCGATTCCAAGAAAATTGCTAGCTTTAAAAGAGGCCTCGGCCCAAAGCTGATGAAGACTATGGGCACTAGCAAGTGCACTACTTTCAATGAATTTATTAGTGATGCTCTGACTCAAGAGAACAATAACTCTATCTATGCTGCTTCTAAGAGCCGCAAGAGGGCACTTGAGGCAGGTGCTTCACAGTCTCGAGCTCTAGCTGCCCCGAGGGCTCCTCCTTGCCCTCCTGCCACAAGTGCTAAGTTCCGTCCTTCGCAAAAGAAGGCGCCAGTGAAGACTGGGTTTCGCAAGGCATATACAGTGGCTCTGCCAAAGAGTAATTCGGGCCAAGGCAGCTCTAGTGTCCCTCCTAGCAACATGCCCTGCTGGAACTGCAACAAGCTAGGCCATTGGTCCAGGAACTGTCCATACCCTAAGAAGAATGTCAACCAAGGTGGCCGTCAAGGGCACGCTCATTATAACAGTATTGAGGAAATCCCATCTGGTGAGGTTGTCACTGCTGGTAAGTTCCTAGTTGACCAACACCCTGCAGTGGTACTTTTTGATTCAGGGGCTTCGCATTCCTTTATCAGTCCTAAGTTTGCATCAGAGTTTGCACACAAATTGCATACTATTGAAGGTGGGGGTTATTGTATTAGCGCAGCAAGTGGGAATATTTCCACAAATAAAGTAGTGGGGAATCTTGAGCTTGAGATAGAAGGGCGAAAGTACTCGCTTGCCTTAGTGGTTTTGCCGGGTTTAGGCATAGATGTTATTCTGGGCATGAATTGGATGAGTCAGAATGGAGTACTCATTGATACATCCACGCGGATAGTTATGCTCAGAGATCCTACAGATCAAAAGGGTTTTCTGGTACAACTTCCCAGAAAAGTTGATTTGTCTGGGGAAGTTCATGCTGTGCAAGCAAAGGCGTTGGCCGAAATTCCAGTAGTGAATGAGTTTCCGGACGTTTTTCCCGATGATTTGCCGGGACTCCCTCCAGATCGGGATGTGGAATTTAAAATTGAGTTGTTACCTGGCACAACTCCTATCTCTAGGAGACCCTATAGGATGCCTCCGAATGAACTAGCTGAACTTAAGGTGCAATTGAATGAACTTTTGAAGAAGGGGTTGATTCGTCCTAGTTCATCGCCGTGGGGATGTCCTGCTATCTTTGTAAAGAAGAAGGATCAGTCATTGCGAATGTGCATAGATTATAGACCTCTCAATGCAGTCACTGTCAAAAATAAGTACCCTCTACCACGTATCGACATCTTGTTCGATCAGTTGTCTAAAGCTAAAGTTTTCTCCAAGATCGATCTAAGATCTGGCTACCATCAAATTAAAATCCGCCCGGAAGATGTTCCAAAAACTGCCTTCTCTACCAGATACGGTCTTTATGAGTATCTTGTTATGTCCTTCGGCTTGACAAATGCCCCCGCGCACTTTATGTACTTGATGAATTCGGTGTTTATGCCCGAATTGGACAAGTTTGTGGTGGTATTTATTGATGACATCCTGATATATTCTATAAATGAGGAAGATCACGCTGAATATCTGCGTATAGTCCTCACAGGACTGCGTGAACATCAACTATATGCAAAGTTCAGTAAGTGCGAATTCTGGCTTCGAGAAGTACCTTTCCTTGGGCATGTGTTGTCCGATGGAGGAATTATGGTGGACCCCGCCAAGGTACAAGAAGTACTGAACTGGAAAGCTCCTATCTCGGTTCATGAGGTTCGGAGTTTCCTTGGTTTGGCTGGCTATTATCGTCGCTTCATCCCGGATTTCTCCAAAATAGCCAAGCTAATGACTCGGTTGCTACAAAAAGACACCAGGTTTGTCTGGACTCCTGAGTGTGATGCGGCTTTTCACCAACTGCGAACCCTCCTAACCTCAGCTCCGGTTTTGGCACAACCGGATATCGAGAAACCATTTGATGTTTATTGTGATGCCTCAGGCATAGGTTTGGGAGGTGTTCTGATGCAGGAAGGCCAAGTAATTGCATATACCTCTCGACAACTTTGGAAACATGAGGCGAATTATCCAACGCATGACTTAGAACTCGCCGCGGTCGTTCATGCTTTGAAAGTGTGGCGGCATTATCTGCTGGGCAATGTTTGCAATATCTACACAGACCACAAAAGCCTCAAATACATCTTCACCCAACCCGAGTTAAATATGCGTCAAAGAAGATGGCTCGAGTTGATTAAGGATTATAACCTTCAAGTGCACTATCATCCGGGCAAGGCTAATGTGGTTGCGGATGCTTTAAGCCGTAAGTCTCATTGCCATTCCCTAGTTGAAACTGATTTTCATCGATCTCGCCTTCTACACCCAGCGGTCTTGTACAACATCACTGTCAGTTGTACTCTCAAAAGCAGAATTATTGAGCTCCAAAAGACGGACACTGGTATATTCCACATCAAGCGTAAGATGAAAGAGCAAGAAACTACATAGTTCAGGGTAGATGAAGAGGGTGTACTATGGTTCAAGGATAGATTAGTTGTGCCTAAGGATCGAGAGCTTAGAAATGATATTATGTCTGAAGCACACTCCTCTAAGTCGTCCATCCATCCTAGCAGCAATAAGATGTATTATGATTTAAAGCCATACTATTGGTGGACCAAGATGCGGAAAGAGATAGCTACATATGTGGCTAGGTGTGACACCTGCTGTAGAGTTAAAGCTGTGCATATGAAAGCTGGGTTGCTTCAACCACTTTCTATCCCAGGTTGGAAATGGGAAGAGATAAGTATGGATTTCATTGTCGGACTTCCTCCTACTGTCAAAAATCATAACTCCATCTGGGTAATTGTGGATCGTTTGACCAAATCAGCTCACTTCATTCCAGTTAGAGTGGACTATCGTCCCACTGACTATGCTGAGTTGTACTTCAATCAGATAGTCTGGCTCCATGGGATACCTCGTACTATCATATCTGACCGTGGTCCCCAGTTCACTGCTCGCTTTTGGGAGCACTTGCATCACCTTCTGGGAACCAAGTTAGTGAGAAGCTCTGCTTACCACCCCCAGACATCAGGACAGACGGAACGGGTTAACCAAATCTTGGAAGATCTATTGCGGGCATGTGTAATATCATCCAAGGGTTCTTGGGAAAAATGGTTACCTCTAGCCGAATTCTCGTACAATAATAGTTACCAAGAGAGTATTAAGATGGCCCTATTCGAAGCTTTGTATGGTCGTAAGTGTAGAACCCCACTAAATTGGATAGAAGCTGGTGAGAGAAGATTTTATGGTATTGCTTTTGTTGAGGAAGCTGAGGAACAAGTCCGTACCATCCAAAAACATATGGCTGCAGCCCAAGCTAGACAGAAAAGTTATGCTGATCGTCGTAGAAAACCACTCGAGTTTGAAGTTGGAGACTTCGTGTATCTGAAAGTTTCTCCAATGAAGAGTGTCCAACGTTTTGGTGTTAAGCGAAAACTTGCGCCAAGATACGTGGGTCCTTTCCAAATCATAGGCAAGAGTGGAGTTGTTGCGTATAAAATCCAGTTACCTCCAGAAATGAGTGCCATATTCAACGTCTTCCATGTATCTCAGCTCAAAAAGTGTCTTCGAGTTCCTGAAGAAAGAGTCCCTTTAGGAGATATCAGGCTGGAATCCGATCTAACTTACGAAGAAAAGCCAGTCCGAGTGATCGATACTCAGGAACGAGTGACTAGAAGCAAAGTGGTTAAGTGGTATAAAGTAATGTGGAGTAATCAGGGTAGTGAAAGTGACGCTACATGGGAACGGGAGGACTATTTGCGGGATGGTTATAAGGAATTCTATGAAAAATGGTACGCTTTCCAAATCTCGGGACGAGATTTTTATAAGGGGGGAGGGCTGTAACACCTCAGGTGTTTAGCTCCTTAATTGCATTGCATTTGCATAAGCATAAGCAAGCATCATTCATTTCATGCATAAGCTTATAATATGTAAAACATGCTTTGGAAACATTGCCACATATGTTTATATTTCATGTGAAGTAAGAAGTGAGTAGTGTGCAAAACATAAGTACCTTATGTGCAATTTCCTTTGTGAGACATGTCAACCACTTTAGTGTAACATAATTAGCAAGTGTTATGCAACACACTCATGCAACATGTGCAACATGAGCTTGCAACATTTGGGTGAAAGTATTGAATTACTTGTTCCAAAGTATGTGACACTAGGAATTTTGTGCAACCAATGGGTAGAGTGGCTAATTAGGTCTTATAACACCTTAATTACATTTAGGGTAAGTAGTGGAGCAATGTTCATGTTGACCAAAATTACCAAATTGCCCTTCCAAATGTTGTTGACTAAGTTGGACCCCTAGAGTGATCTGGTTTGACCAATTAAAAAGTCCAGTTTAGAGATCTTGCATGGAGGAGCACCCTTAAGCAAAGTTGTAGAGAATTTCATGAGGAACAAAAGTTCGAATATGGCCATCTCATGAAAATGATTAGAACATGCTCAAAAATGGCCCACAAGTCAGTATTAGGGGCTGTTTTGGGACTTAGCAAATTTTGGCTAAGTGTGAAGCTAAAAACCGTTTCACTGTACCTCCCTTTGGCAACTTATAACTCACAAACTAGGCCGAACCAGTCTTTGAGCCAATTGACAAAGTTGTTGTCCACACATAGCTCTATAACATTGTCAATATCACCATCACCTAGTTCTAAATGGTTTAGGAGTTGTGGTGTCTTGAAAATATGGTTTCAGTCGGGTTCACTGACTGAAAACACGTTTCAGTTTCCGAGTACACCACTTTGGAGCTCTGTGGTTTCAAATCCAGGCCGAACCAGTCCAAACTCCAATTGACAAACTTGTAGCCCTCATGTAGCTCTACAAAATTGGTGTAATCATCTTCGACTAACTCGAACCGGTTTGGGAGATAATCATCGTTAAACTTGGCCTGTCAGTCGATCACCAACGGCACCGTTCGACTCGTTTCAGTTCATCAGATAAGGGGGAGTGGCCGACCGGCCACAGGGCCTCACCGACGCATGGGCATGCGGTGGCGACCGTACGCCGGTCCTGGCCCCACCGGTCAGTCCATGGCGCCTTCAAGACCGCCACGACGCGTCGAGGCTGCCTCCATACCCTCTCCCTCCCTCGTTTGGCTTCAAAGCGGAGAAGCCGAGCCGCCATTGTCGCCCCCACTCCGGCGAGCTCGCGCGCACTCCCCACCGCACCACCGCTCACCAGATCACACTCATTCCTCCGCCTTACCGCCCTACACCTCTATGACCAACCGGTGGCTTTGATTGAGCCCGAGGTGAGCCACATTGCCGTCTCCGCCCGTTCCCGAGAGGTCACCGGAGCTCCGCCATGCAGGTTCATCGTGGCCGGGGTAGTTCGGGCCTCTCTCCGTCTTCCCGTCCTACCTCAATCGCTCCGCCTAGCTGCAGTAAAGCTCGTACCGAGTTTAGTTGTGACCGTGCGGCCTCACCGGCGGCGGCGCACCGTCACCGACCCTCACCGGCCGCCGTTCCCGGTGGCGAGCCCCTCCCACTCCAACCCAAGCCTTCCTGCTTGCACGAATCGAAGCACCGTATGATGGGGAACGCGTGGGTGTGTTTGTTTTTCCCAAGCGAGCTCCCCTCCGACGAGCTTGAGCTCGCCGGAGCTCGCGGTTCGCCGCTCCCCTGTCCCTCTGTCGCTGACCGTGGGACCCCGCCTGTCAGGTGCCGCGCGCGGGCGGGATGGCCGAGCAGGCCGCGCGTGCGTCGCGGGCCGCGCGCGCGCGCGTCTTGGGCCGCGTCTTTTCCCGGGCCGGCCCAGTAACAAATCTGATTTATTTCATTTCTTTTATTGTGTCATAGTTTTAGATAATGTTTAGAAAATGAAGATCTAGGGTTTTACTTGCCCAAAAATTATGAGATAAATTTTGTTGGAATCTACAGGGTGTGTAGTATTTTATAAAAATATGAATTTGTTATGTGATGTTTGTTTTCTGGGATATTTAAATAGGTCTTTGAAATGGGTTTTAAATCACATGCAAACTTGTTTAAATTATATCTTGAGTTTCAATGTTCCAAAAATTATGAAATTTGGTGAGTAGGCTAATTTATACTTGCTCTAGCTTTGGTAAAAATTTGGGCAGTAGTGCTTAAGTACTTTTCAAGTTATAATGCTATCTTTTTATTCTAGGAAATACTTAAATGAATTTTAGTAATTTTTCTACATGTGCAATGTTCATATAAATTTTTGGAGAATGTCTTGGTACCCTAGAGTGTCTAAGAAAATTAGGAAATCTGTTGTTTGACACTTTTTACTATGCTTTGTTATTTATACAAAAATCAGCCTTTTGGGCATGTGAATTTTGTGTAGGAAGTTCCTGTGAATAAATTTAGTTCAGATTTTTACAGTAGCCTCTTTTTGGGTCAGGGAGTCTCCTGTAATTTTTGTACAATTTTAGGAGCAGTTTACATATATGTTTAAAATTCCACTTAATTACTTAAGTAAATTAAGAAATGGGTGTAAATAAATATTCTAGGTGGCACACCTTACTTTCTGGTGTTTTTGTGACCTATGTGAACTTTGGGTAATATTAGTTTGGTCTTATGGGATGTTTGCCACATCAATAAATAATTAATCTTTGCAATTCTAGGTTTTCTGGACAGCTGGTAGTATTTCTAGGTTTGACCCTTAATAAATGTGTTTACTGGAAAACTTGTGAATACCAAAGTTGTAGTAAACTTGATAAATTAGCTTGTGTCAAAATTTGAGAGCATTTGGCTTAGTAGTTTAGGAGTTATTGCTGTTTTAAGTGACAGTCCAGAATTGACTGCTCTCTGTTGGGGAGGACAGATTCTGGAACTTTGGAATTTCAACTAGGTAAACTTTGGAATTAAGTGATGTGGTCTGAAAATATTTTGTGGTGCGTTTCTTAAGCTTTCCAGATTGTCTTAGATCATATCTTTTGGAGTTGGGATTCTCCAGTTATGTTAGAATCTTTGAGCTGCTGTCCAGAATGTCTTACTATGGTAACCTAAGTAATATTACTCTTGTATTGTTAGGTGTTAGGGCCTTAACCGAAGAGGAACAACTATATCTTAGGTTGGGTAGATTAGGTAAGTACTTCTCCACTGGAGAAGAGATTTGCACGTACTAATAAAGTAACTTGATTAGATTATTGTTTTTATTTCTGAAATGCATTTCATTCCGAGCATGTTGCACCTTTATGCATACATGATATTTATTGTGCATTCATGCAATAGGTGTACCGGAGGGGGTAACTCTCCTCGAATTCGAGCCTGTGATTCCGGAGGAAGTCCAGGACCAGCCAGAGGAGCCAGCGGAACCAGTCGGCGAAAGAGACGCCGCTGAAGACTTGCCCGAGTGCCCTGACCACCGGCCCTCGATCTTTCTGAAAGGCAAGCCCCGGTGCATGCTGAACCTACTGTTTTATAAATTAATCTTGAGTACTTTTAATTATTTACTGCATTAAGTTATAGGAGTTGTATGAAAACAATTGTTGCATTATACCTGTCCTTGTCCAGATATCGTACTTAATCCTATATTAGGTTTAGGTACGTGTCAATGCTTAGCCCTGCTTAGTACGGTAGAAGTCGGGTGATTTCCGGTCATTCGCGAGATGTAGGAAGGAGTCACGAGTGGCTTTATGGCTATCGTGGATGGAAACATGCTTTAAAAATAAAATTTTAGAGCGGGCGGGAGTTCGATGGTACAGCCGCAAGACACTACACGTCTTGGGTGTGGAGCTATGCCCGTCTGAGTCGTTTAAGGACCGATTCGCTATACGTCCTTGAGTCATGTTGAACGCAGTCTAACACTTAGTTGGCCAGATAAGCCGTTCCGACCGCGAAGTTGAGTAGTATGGTTCAGGCCGGGAATCGAATGGTAGGTTGCATCTTGGAGGAGAGAAAGGATGTGCTTGGGGACATTGGCGTGAGACCAAGGGGGGTTAGAGTCCCTAGCACCTGGCAGAGTGTCACCCTTGGGGACGTGACATTATTCGGGCCCGCGATTCCTGAACTGTACAAAAGATGACCTGAGCAGCCCTCGCCAGGCATGACTCGGTGAGTGTTAGAAATACCCCTCCAGCTAGATAGGAATTCGATTCGAATCGCCGTCGCTCCCGGTTAGTGAGCACTTGACTTGAGCAGCGGCAACGTAGATCTCATTAAATAAACTGGTGGTTAAGGGAATGATACAATGTTGCCACAATTCATACCTGCTCTGGATATAATAATGATAATTATTTGATTATAATCAAGTGCATGTTTAGTACAAGTGCTAAGATAGATGACAGGTAAATGCTAAAAATAACTGCTAGTACAGGTTATAAGAGTCTCAATTACTTATGCCTTTATGCAAAAATGTGATGTCAGCTAGCCTCTTGTGAAAGCCTTGCATAATCCTTAGTGTCATCTTATTTCTGGTTTTTAACGGGTAAGTCTAGCTGAGTACATTCCAGTACTCAGGGTTTATTCCCTCCTGTTGCAGATGATATGCTCTACCAAGGCTTCTGCAAAATTTGTCTCCACCCTGCGGGTGACGAAGACTAGATCACTTGGGCGTGATCATCTTTTATGTACTTTCCTGATGCTTTTGTGGGTTGTTGATCATCAAGACTGGCAGTAGTTAAACAACTGGTGTGTGTTCGCTTCTGCTACTTTATAAACTTGGTTTGTAATATTTGCGACTCCGTGTGTGTAAACTTATTTTGGAACTACTTGCGAAATATAACGTATGATGTTGTATGTTGAATGATGCGATCTTGGTTGTGAGCAAGTTGGTTTGAAATCCTTCGTGGTTTCGATTGACTACCGGGATTATATGGGCTCAAGTTCGAAAATTTGAGTGCTTCGGTGCTTGTTTTTGTACTTATGATCTTATAATTTGGTCGGTTCTGTTACAGTGCCGCCAGCAAAGATCACCGCAGCTGCAGAACAAAGCAACTCCAAGGGAGCAATAGGATCTGCTGGTACAGTGAAGGGGCCCTGCTACAATTGTGGTCAGCCAGGCCACTTTTCAAAGTTCTGCCCTTATCCGCCTAGAAAGAAGCAACAGACTTACACTGCCCGTGTACACCATACCACCGTTGATGAGATTCCTGAAGGAGAAACTATAACTGCCGATAAGTTTCTTGTTAACCATCACCCTGTAGTTATTCTATTTGATTCTGGATCCTCGCATTCTTTTATGAGTAAAGCATTTGCACGGAAGCATGAACAACTATGCACAGAATTGAGTTATGGTTATCGCATAAGTTCAGCAGGGGCTGATGTGCTAACCAATAAGATGGTTAGAGGGGCAACCCTTGAGTTAGATAGTCGGAAGTTTCGAGTGAACCTGATAGTTATGCCTGGACTAGTTTTGGATGTAATAATAGGAATGAACTGGATGAAAGACTGGGGAGCAGTCATAGATACAAGCAGTCGATTGCTTACCCTTAAGGATCCGCAGGCAGAGGGTACTTTTCAGGTACCATTGCTCAAAAGAACAGACCTTGTGAGTGTGACCTGTGCCATGGAAGTTGTTCCTATCTGCCAGATCCTGGTAGTGTGTGAGTTCCCGGATGTGTTTCTAGAAGAGTTACCTGGCCTTCCTCCAGATAGAGATGTTGAGTTTGGAATCGAGTTGATCTCCGGAACAGCTCCTATTTTGAGGAGACCCTATCAGATGCCTCTGAATGAGTTAGCTGAGTTGAAAAAGCAACTGGAAGAATTGCTAAAGAAGGGGTTTATCCGACCAAGCAAGTCTGAATGGGGATGTCCTGCCTCGTTCGTGAAGAAAAAGAAAGAGGGTACTCTAAGAATGTGTATGGATTATCGACCTCTTAATGCTGTAACTATCAAGAATAAATATCCTTTGCCTCATATCGATGTTTTGTTTGATCAGTTGGTTAAAGCTAGAGTGTTCTCCAAGATAGACCTAAGATCAGGGTATCATCAGATAAAGATCAGGCCACAAGATGTCCCGAAAACCGCCTTTTCTACCAGATACGGGTTGTACGAGTATCTTCTTATGTCCTTTGGCTTAACAAATGCTCCTGCATACTTTATGTATCTGATGAATACGGTTTTCATGCCAGAGTTGGACAAGTTTGTAGTTGTCTTCATTGATGACATTCTAGTATACTCTAAGAATGAGAAAGATCATGAAGAACATCTGAGAATTGTCTTGACCAGACTGAGAGATCATAAGTTGTATGCTAAGTTCAGCAAATGTAAATTTTGGTTGAAGAAAGTTCCTTTCCTTGGTCATATTCTATCTGAGAATGGAGTTTCGGTAGATCCAAGCAAAGTGCAAGAGGTTGTAGATTGGAAAACTCCAACCACAGTGCCAGAAGTCAGGAGTTTCCTAGGGTTAGCTGGTTACTATCGCCACTTTATCCCAAACTTCTCGAAGATTGATAAGCCAATGACAAGTCTGTTACAGAAAGATCATAAGTTCGTGTGGACAGAGGAGTGTGAGACAGCTTTCCACACCTTGCGGAAACTGTTGACCACTACTCCAGTTCTTGCACAGCCAGACATCGAGAAACCTTTTGATGTGTTCTGTGACGCCTCAAAAACAGGATTAGGCTGTGTTCTAATGCAAGAAGGAAGAGTCATTGCTTATGCCTCCCGTCAGTTGAGAAAACATGAAATCAATTATCCGACACATGATCTTGAGCTTGCCGCCGTGGTGCATGCCTTAAAGATTTGGAGACACTATTTACTTGGTAATGTGTGCAATGTTTTCACCGATCACAAGAGTCTCAAGTACATTTTCACCCAACCAGAATTGAACATGAGACAGCGAAGATGGTTATAACTAATTAAAGATTACAACTTGAATGTACAGTATCACCCTGGGAAAGCCAATGTGGTAGCCGATGCTTTGAGTAGAAAGTCGCATTGTCTGAATATGCAACCCTTACTCGAAGATGGTTTTAATCTAATGCACCCTGTCGTGTTACATAGTATTCAGATCAGTTGCACCTTGGAGAGTAAGATAATAGAAGGTCAAAAAGCAGACAAAGGGATATTCCACATCAAAAGGAAAATTAAAGAAGAACCTTCAAAACACTTCAGAGTGGACGAGCAGGACGTGTTGTGGTTCGACAACCGTCTTGTTGTTCCAAAGGATAGAGAGCTTAAGAATAAAATTATGGATGAAGCTCATCACTCTAAGTTATCCATTCATCCTGGCAGTAGTAAAATGTATCAAGAACTAAGACCTCGTTTTTGGTGGACAAAGATGAAGAAGGAAATTGCAGCCTATGTGGCCCGATGTGACACATGTTGTCGAGTGAAAGCTATTCACATGAAACCTGCCAGATTGTTGCAACCTTTGTCAGTACCTAGTTGGAAGTGGGATGATATAAGTATGGATTTCATCACAGGTTTGCCCACTACTCAGAAAGGCCATGATTCGATTTGGGTAATCGTGGATCATCTTACCAAGACTGCTCACTTTTTGCGTGTCAAGACAGTTTATAGACCACCTCAATATGCCGAGAAGTATATTGCGGAGATTGTGAGATTGCATGGCATACCGAAGACTATAGTGTCTGACAGAGGGTCCCAGTTCACTGCTCATTTTTGGGAGCATTTGCACAAAGGTTTGGGGACTAGTCTGATTCGTAGCACTGCCTATCATCCTCAAACAGATGGTCAGACTGAAAGAGTTAATGCTGTTTTAGAAGATATGTTGAGAGCTTGTGTGTTGTCTTCCAGAGGTTCATGGGAGTCGTGGTTACCTCTAGCAGAATTCGCATATAATAATAGCTATCAAGAAAGTATCAAAATGACACCTTTTGAGGCTTTGTATGGATGAAAGTGTAGAACACCTTTAAACTAGATTGAGCCAGGGGAAAGAAGGTATTATGGTATTGACTTCGTGAAAGAAGCCGAAAAGAAAGTTCATATCATTCAGCAAAATATGAGAGCAGCTCAGTCACGTCAGAAAAGTTATGCGGATAAAAAAAGGAGACCACTTGTGTTTGAAGTTGGAGACTATGTTTATCTGAAAGTCACGCCAATGAAGAAGAAGCGGTTTGGATTACGCAGAAAGCTTGCCGTCAGATTTGTCGGACCCTACAAAATCTTAGAAAGAAAGGGTCCAGTGGCTTACAAATTGGAATTACCAGAATCAATGGATGTTATATTCCCCGTTTTTAACATATCACATCTCAAGAAATGTTTGCGCTTTCCAGAGGAAATAATTGAACCCCGAAGCATAAAACTTAAGTCAGATCTGGTGTATCGTGAGCAGCCAATTCGAGTTTTGGATTCCAAAGAAAGGGCTACTCGGAACAGTGTGGTGAAAACATATAAGATACAATGGAGTCATCATGATGAAGGAGATGCATCGTGGGAAACAGGTGAATACTTACAAAAAGCATACGAAGATTTTTATTATAAATGGTTCGTAACCCAAATCTCGGGATGAGATTTTTATAAGGGGGGAGGGCTGTAACACTCCGGTGTTACGCAAGCATTTGCATGGCAATCATATGCATGACATTTCATATCATCATAATCATACATGTTAATATTATAATTTGAGTGAAATAAAAGCTTAGAAAGTGGTACTTGAGATGTAATATATTAATGTGCTAATCACATTCCATCAAAATTGTGCAACTAAAAATTTTATATCACTTAGAATTATAGGTCAAAATTTTTGGAGCAACTAAATTACTCAAAGTTTTGTCAAAGATTTGTTTTTAAAATGTTATTTGAAAATATTCAAAAATCATCTCTAAATTAGCTTTTATTCTTCAATTCAAAATCTATTGGGAATTTTTAGTTGGCCCCTTAATCAAAGTTGTAGAGAATTAAATTCTAAGCAACTTTTATTTTTGGGTCAATTCCAGAAAATGTCTTCTTCTTGTTCAAAATGGGGTTTGAAATCTGTGTTTGAAATTGATTTGAAATGAAAAATTTGAAAAAAATCAAAACCAGCTTAGCAGGCCGCCGCCTCGGATTCGGCCTGCTGGCCGAGTCGGCCCGCGCCACTCCCGCGCGCGCGCCCGCGTCCGCCTCCGCCGCGGCCCAGCCCAGCCAGCCCCCTCTCCCTCCTTCCCGCCCGCGCGCGCGCACGCTGGCGCCCCGGCAGCAAACGCCCGCCGCGTGGCGGCCGCATGCCGGCGACGCCACCGCGTGGCCGCTGTGAACCCCGCGCCCGCGCTCCACTTCAAAATGACCGGGCACCTGGTCTCCATTCCATTTTCGCCTCGCCTGCTCTCTTTCTTCCTCCCTCCGGTGAAAACCGCAGCGGAACACCGCTCGCCACCGAGCTCCGCCACCGTCACCACCCTGTTCCGGCACCGGTGGACCACCTCCGTCCAATTGCCCGTGCACGCGGCTCCGCCCCATCCTCCCCTCCTCCGAACGAGTGTCGCCTTCTTCTCGTTTGCCTCGGTAGGGCTCAATTTTTCCTCGCCTCGCCGCGCCACCGCGACGGTGCCGTCGAGCCCGTGCTCCGCCACCGCCTCGCTCGCCCTATCTCTGCCCTCCCGCGTCCCCTTCACGTGTTCGCTACTCTCTTGCGAGCGTTTTGCGCATCTTAGCTGGTCGCGGTTTGACCGGAGCCGGCTCGACCGTTCCCCCGCTCGCGCAATGCCAGGCCGAGAACGGCCATGGGCCACTTGACTTCCCGGGCCGGCCCAGTGCCGTTATGAAAAAAAATTCATTCCCATTTTCTTTTATTATTCTTGATGAAAATGCTTTGAAAAATTTCTTAGCAGTCATTTCAGCTCCAAAAATTGTGAAATAAATTTATCTAGATTCATTGGAACTAGATCTATAATCTAAAAATATTGCATGTCATTTTTGGAATACTTTTCTGTAGAGCTTTAATTAATTCTTAATATTGCTGATATCTTGTAAAATAGCTAGTAAATCCTATATGTATCATAAAATTATGATTTTTAAGTTTGTTAATCTTCATATATCATGTACTTACTAGAAAAAATATGTTTCATGTATGTGCTGTGGAAAACTTTGGAGAAGTAGTTCAAGTACCTTTAATGGCTGATTTTTGGTTATTTTTGCTAGAGAGCAAACTTTATATAAAACATGCATGTGATAATTTTTATACAGTCATAGTATGCTATGAAGAACCTAGGAAAAATATTAATTCTGTTGTTTGACACTTTTCATAGTACAAAGTAATTTCATACTCATTTTTATGCTATAGCTTGTCATTTTTGTGTAGGGTAGTTTACTTATCCAAATGCCATGAAATTTTTATGGTAGTCTGTTTAGAGTAGTATTATGCTACTGTAATTTTCTTAGATTTTTAGGAGCATCAGAATTATATGTTGCTATTCAAACCTATTATTACTTAGGGTTTAAGCAAGTGTTGCTTTAAGTGTGATTAAGAAATTAGTAAAGCTTTGGTGTATCTTTGAAGCATTTCATAAGATAGGTTAACTTAACATAATAGTAGTAGAAGAGAATGCAGTAGATGACATGTGCTTGTAGTGTATAGTTTCTTGGATGATGTTGACTACCTTGCATTTCAACATATTCATTGCATTCATCTCCTTCGATGCACACTTGCATAATCACTTACGCGCATTGCATCATACAGGATCGCAAACCGAGAACCCAGTCGTCTTACCCGAGGAGCCAGAGGAGCAGATCGAGGTGCAGCAGCAGCAGGTGACAGAAGCCGAAGAAGAGGTCGGTGAAGATCTCCTGGAGTGCCCCGATCACCGTCCGAGCTCCTTCGAGAGAGGCAAGCCCCACAGCATTTATCTCCTGGTTTGCAAATAATTTATTATTAACTTTACTTAATTTGATGCATTACGTTTAGGAGTTGTTTGCAAATGTTGCTGCATTATACCTTGCTTACCTTTGTTATACCATATCCTTGTTACCCTGGTATCCGCAGTCAAGTCAATGCTTAGCTAGCTTAGACCGGTAGAAGTCGGGTGATTTCCTGTCACCTGCGAGCTATAGGTGGTTACCTGGATCTGTTTGGTTGACTATGAAGTCGTGGTATAACTAAGTGTGAAATGAATTTGAGACCGGACGGAAACTTGCAGGGTTTCGGACTGTAGTGTTTTCCGTCTGTGTCGGTTAAGGACCGTCCGTTGTTGTCCCTCGGGTCATGTTGAACGCATGCCTCACATTTAGCTGGCCGGATAAAGCACCTTCCGACTGTGAAACTGGGAGATTATTCGGGCCGAGTGAATTGCCCGCAACGCACTGTACCGGAGCAGTAGTGGTAGGATACGGGGGCGCGATGATAAGGCCAAAGAGCAGTCGGGCGGCCCCCGGGTACAAGTGGTTCCTGGCAAGCTCGCGACTTTACCTAAATGGTTGACTCGGTGACCAACACCTCACTTTAGCGGGTGAGTGAGGTTTGTGTGAGGAATAACTTACCAGCTGGTTAATAATCGATTCGAATCGCCATCGTTCACTGGATAGTGAACACTTGACTTGAGCTACTTCATCGTAGTAATATTGATGGAACACTTGGATAGTTATATGAATTATGACATAATGGAAGTTGTTAATGATCATTGGTTATCATTACCTGATTAATTAAATGTTACTTTAGTACAGGTGCAAATGTAGTTGACAGGTTAATAAAGATTTAACTTGATGCAAAGCTTTTGTAAAGGTTTTCCTAAATGCTAAAAATTCCTTTTGCAAATGAGTCAGCTATCCCACCAGAAAGTCTATCATGATTCCTTGGTGTCTCTTATTTCTGGTTTATGACGGGTAAGTCTAGCTGAGTACCTTCTCGTACTCAGGGCTTTGTTCCCACTTGTTGCAGATGGACAGATGTACTATGGCTATTGTATCAACTGTCTCTATCTTGCAATGGGCGAATCATAGGACCATGGACAATGGTCATTCGTTACTTCTCGTCTGATGCTTTTGCTGGAGATGATCACAAGCTGGCACTTTATTCCAAAATGTTGTGTGTGTGCGTGATTTGAACTACCGCTTCCGCTACTTTTATTCAAACCTGGTTTGTAATAACTATGTTTAAACTCCGATGTATTTTATGCCACGAACTTTCATGTAACTTATGATGGTGACCGCTGAACTTAGTACAATCTTGGTTGTTATGTGAAATGGTTTGAAATCCGTCGAGATTTCACGGACTACCGGGTTATACGGGCTTAAGTTTGTTAAATTGTCCTTCTGTTGGATGATTTTCCTACTTAATCTCGTATAATTGGGCGGTTCTGTTACATACTCCTCCTCCTCCTCCTCCTCCTACTCCTCTTACTCCTCCTACTCTTACTACTACCACTCCTTCTCTATTTTTTTGCTTATGCTGGTGTGTAGTGGCTGTTGCTACTACTACTACTTAACTACTACTACTCCTACCACTACTCCTACTAGTACTCCTCCTGCTCCTACTCCTCCTCCTCCTTCTACTCCTCCTCCTCTTACTACTCCTCCCTCTACTTGCTACTCCTATTGCTGCTCTTCTTTCATTGATGCTCCTACTACTACTCCTAAGTGGCTGCTTCTCTTACTCTACTACTACCACTCTACTGCTACACTTACTCTACTCTACTACTTTCTACTTACTACTACTACTTGCTACTCCTAAGTGGCTGCTGCTCTTACTCTACTACTACCACTCCTATGTTTTTTGCTTATATACTGCTGGTGTGTAGTGGCTGCTGCTGCTGCTGCTACTACTACTACTACTCCTCCTCCTCCTCTTACTCCTCCTACTCTTACTACTACCACTCCTCTATTTTTTTTGCTTATGCTGGTGTGTAGTGGCTATTGCTACTACTACTACTTAACTACTACTACTCCTACCACTACTCCTACTAGTACTCCTCCTGCTCCTACTCCTCCTCCTCCTTCTACTCCTCCTCCTCTTACTACTCCTCCCTCTACTTGCTACTCCTACTGCTGCTCTTCTTTCATTGATGCTCCTACTACTACTCCTAAGTGGATCCTTCTCTTACTCTACTACTACCACTCTACTGCTACACTTACTCTACTCTACTACTTTCTACTTACTACTACTACTTGCTACTCCTAAGTGGCTGCTGCTCTTACTCTTCTACTACCACTCCTCTGTTTTTTTGCTTATATACTGCTGGTGTGTAGTGGCTGCTGCTGCTACTGCTGCTACTACTACTCCTCCTCCTCCTCCTCTTACTCCTCCTACTCTTACTACTACCACTCCTTCTCTATTTTTTTTTTGCTTATGCTGGTGTGTAGTGGCTATTGCTACTACTACTACTTAACTACTACTACTACCACTACTCCTACTAGTACTCCTCCTGCTCCTACTCCTCCTCCTTCTACTCCTCCTCCTCTTACTACTCCTCCCTCTACTTGCTACTCCTACTGCTGCTCTTCTTTCATTGATGCTCCTACTACTACTCCTAAGTGGCTGCTTCTCTTACTCTACTACTACCACTCTACTGCTACACTTACTCTACTCTACTACTTTCTACTTACTACTACTACTTGCTACTCCTAAGTGGCTGCTGCTCTTACTCTACTACTACCACTCCTCTGTTTTTTTGCTTATATACTGCTGGTGTGTAGTGGCTGCTGCTGCTGCTGCTACTACTACTACTCCTCCTCCTCCTCTTACTCCTCCTACTCTTACTACTACCACTCCTTCTCTATTTTTTTGCTTATGCTGGTGTGTAGTGGCTGTTGCTACTACTACTACTTAACTACTACTACTCCTCCTACCACTACTCCTACTAGTACTCCTCCTGCTCCTACTCCTCCTCCTTCTACTCCTCCTCCTCTTACTACTCCTCCCTCTACTTGCTACTCCTACTGCTGCTCTTCTTTCATTGATGCTCCTACTACTACTCCTAAGTGGCTGCTTCTCTTACTCTACTACTACCACTCTACTGCTACACTTACTCTACTCTACTACTTTCTACTTACTACTACTACTTGCTACTCCTAAGTGGCTGCTGCTCTTACTCTACTACTACCACTCCTTCTCTATTTTTTTTGCTTATATACTGCTGGTGTGTAGTGGCTGTTGCTGCTGCTACTGCTACTACTACTCCTACCACTACTCCTACTACTAATCCTCTTACTAATCCTACTTCTCCTCCTCTTACTACTCCTACTACTACTCTTACTATTCCTACTACTCCTCTTACTACTTGCTACTCCTAAGTGGCTGCTGCTCTTACTCTACTACTACCACTCTACTGCTACACTTACTCTACTCTACTACTTTCTACTTACTACTACTTGCTACTTCTAGCTACTAACTGTTGGCTGCTGTTGCTTTTTTTTGCCAAATCTCCCAGGACTCGCCCAGGACTTGTTGTCCTGTATTTTTCCATCAGCTGCTGCACTATGTTTGTTAAGCAGCAGTTGCTTTTTTTTGCCAAATCTCCCCTCTCCTCTCCTCTCCTTTGTTTTGCTGATGATGAAATTGTCCAAGTCCATACATTATATGGAATATGAGCTGATGATCAAGAACTTGTGAGGAACTTGGCATCATTAGCAGCCGCCCCTACATTACCTTCTCCTCTCTTCTCTGTTATGATGCCTTGATGCTCCAAGTTCAAGATCAGATGATGATTGACATGTTTCTGAGGCCTCTACCACTGCTACTTCTCATTGTTTATATTGTTGTTTTATAGGACTACTTTGGTTTATAGACCTTTTTGATTTCTTATACCTTCTCACGTACCTAAAGCACACTTTCTTGCATCTTTTAGAACAAAGCGCGAAATAATGTCGCGGACAACAGACCGTGCAGCTCGATGCCCTGAGCATGATGAGCAGCCAACCCTTGAGGAGCAAGCACTAGAGGACCAGCTTACTCAGGAACAGTTCGATAACGAGGTAGAAAAAGATCTAAAAGTGATGCTTACTCATGAGGAGTGTGACGAGGAGGAAGGCCCTGAAGGAGAGGCTGCTGAAGGCGAAGAAGAAGATGATGAGTCAGAAGAGGGATATGAAAGTCCTAAGGATCCTTTCCCACCTGAAGCAAGAAGGAGGCCAACAGAGGAAGATTTGGGCAAGGATGTTGACCCGAACGAGGAGGTAGGGAAGAAGCCTTAGCTTGTAAATTTTGCTAAAGCTTTAGCTGTGTTACCTCTGCTAACACTTTGACTTGTCCTATATATAGGTCCCTCCTAAAACTCAGAAAAGATGACATCGACGTCCGCGACATCTCGTTGGACAAGATGGAGTAGAGGAAAGGAGAGCAGAGGCAACAACCACAGAGACGGATCACGATGCCTCTGCTCCACAAACTCAAGACACAACCACGACTACCAAGCCTAAGAGGAAACGAGGGGATAGAAAAGGAAATCTATATCCAGATAAGGCTTGCTATGTGATAACGGAGGTTGGGCCAGCAGGGGAGATCCTTGAGCCGAAGGAATTAAGAGGACGATTCCGTAATGCGATCGGGGCCCTAGTAAGAGATAAATTGAACCCAGCAATCCCTAACTGGAAAGAGGTACCAGAGAACATAAAGAATGCACTATGGGATAGGCAGCTGAAGGTCAATTTTAGATTTCCAGAGGGTAAGCACGAATTGGTAAAAAATGCTATCAGGATGATGGGAGAGTCATTGCAACGTTAGAGGTCGGAGCTTAACACGAAGTATATCCAAAAGGGGTTAACTCCCTTCAACGAGTTCGGCAAAATAACTCCTAGTCAATGGGAGGAGCTCGTGGCTCAGAAGACTTCAGCGGAGGCATTGGAGCTCAGTGCTCGTAACACCGAGCTAGCGAAGAGGAACAAACACCACCATCATCTAGGCCCCGGTGGCTACTATGCCAAGGAAGAGCAGTTTAGAAAGATGGATGAAGAGGCCGCAGCTGCTGGGAATATCGATGTGACGAAGTTGAAGGTACGCTCAAGGAACTGGATATATGCGAGGAGTACAGAACCATCCGGCAGTAATCTTAAGTTTGATAAGCCAGAGACCCAAGAGGCGGTATCAAGGATACTGAAATATGCTGAAGACAAAGAGAAGGGCTCATTCAATCCTTCCAGAGAGAGGGACGAGCTTAGCCTTGGCTTGGGAAACAAGGAGCACACAGGCCGCACCAGGGGGCTAGGGAAAAGGATGACTTGGAAGCAAGGATTCGAAGAGGACAGGCACATGTACAAGAAACATGGCCGAGACTAGGAGACTAGTCTTAAGCTCCAAGTGAAGGCTCTAGTTGTGAAGGCGCTGGAGGAGCAAGGAATGTCTATGGAGCCACGTATATTAGTGACGCCACCGAGAGAACTGGCATTAGTTGGCAGCCCTCCGAAAGTTCCTAGCAGCCAAGGTTCCACTGCAGCCACAACCTCAGTCGATCTCATACGGGAACCTACTAGTTGCACCTTGGTGTTTCTCAGCGGCCGGCAGAACACTGTGATGGAGGTGGCAACGGGTGTTGCACATCCTCCCGGTGGCTTACACCACAATAATAAAATACCGCCGGACTACACTAGGGTCGAGGTGCATACAGTGAAGCCCGATTTCATGCAGTGGAGGATAGACTACGCAACTCCCGAGGGGCTGGTGTTACTCAGAGACGTTATGGGGCAGTTCATCCTCTGGCACAAATGGGACATTATATTGACTGCTTCTTCGCCGCCTCCCCTTCTCCCAAATTTGGAGCGAGTTGTTGAGGTTGGGGAGATATTTTCACCGTCTCGTGACCCCCACATTCCTGAGATGCCACATTCTTCCCCGCCTCCTATCGAGCATGTGCCTGATGAGATGCCACAACCTTCTCCAGCTCGTACCGGGCAAGTGCATCATGAGATGCCACAGGCTTCTCAACAAGCACAACCGATACATGAACCACGAGTGCCTCCTGAAGAAGGTGATGCACAAGAAGATGAGGACGTGCCTGAATGGGAACTCCGAAAGAAGATTCCAATCCACATAAGGCCAGTTTATGTTCCGATCAAAGACGTCTCGTCGGTGTCCAAGTGGTATTCCCATGATCAGTTCAAGCCTAAAAACCAAGTTAAAAAAGTCCCATCACGGGGTTCTAAGGAGGCCGTCAGTAGCAAACTTCACCAAATTGCAAAGCAGTATCCAAATGTTGATGCCATCGAATGGTCAAAGGATTGCCCGAAAAAATATGAAAGAGGCAAGCCCTTCCTACCAAACCGGGACATCCAGCGCCTACCACTTGGAATGAGAAGGTTCCATGATTGGTACTTGCATGTTCTCCCAACGAGCATAGATATCATACAAGCATGCTTTCCCACCGGCACATTTGGAAGCCCAGCCGGGAAAATTGTCTTTGACTTCAATGACATGCACACATGCTTTCACCTGGGAGAAATGGAGATGAATCTAATTCGCACGTGGTGCCTGTAAGTCCTTGTCCTCCCGATATGATATGAATGTAATCTTTGAATTTTGTTGTAACTAACCCACGCCGTGATTTGTAGAATGCAAGTGCACATTGTCAAACAAATGCCAAGTGTGAAAGACGGGTATGTAGACCCTCAAGCTATAGCCCAAACAAATTTTAATTACCCTAAACGGTGGACACTGGATGCCAAAGAGCTAGCAGCTGCAAAGACTCTTCGGGAGAAAGAGCGCATCTGTAGTGTGAAGCTAAGGGAAGAGTCCCTTAAGGTTGCGGCATACATTGCTCTGGCTTTCAAAAATCTCCAACAACACTCTACTATATGGCTACCATACAACTTCGAGTAAGTTCAACTATAACTTAAAGCTATGTTCGATATATTTTATTCGATGTAAAAGAGCTTATCTAGTTCTATGATCAAATCCATGCAGCAACCACTGGATTTGTATAGCCGTAGATGTTGGGAAGAGCATGGCATGGGTCTTTGATTCAATAGATAAGGACCCGGCGACATACAAAGACTTCGTATCGATTCTCAAGACGTATACATATCGACAATCCTCATTAGCTTATATGTCTGTATACATAGTTGTAACGTTCACTTATGCATACTAACAAGTTGTATTTGCTAAAATAATTCGAACAGGGCATTTAGGTTCTTTGTCTCTCATCATCACGGAAGGCATGATCCAGCGAGGAAGGAAAAGCTGGCTATAAAAACACTATGTGCGGTAAGTGTAACTTACTTCTTCAGTACTCCGTTACATGGCTGTCAAAAGCATTACCTAATATTTTCATATGCAAAACACACAGTGCCCCAAGCAGAGGCCTGGGAGTGTACATTGTGGATACTATATATGTTCTATGATGAGTAACACCGGTGCCTACAGGAGACACCCCTTAAGGGTAAGTTTGAACCTCTTCACCCGTAGTATAAAAACTTCATAAATGGTATGAAATACTAAACTGAAACTTGTTTTGTTGTAGTGGAGAGAAGAGAAAGGAATTAAAAGAGACCCATACAAGGATGGCCAACTCTTAGAGCTCGTCGGTGACCTTTGCAACTTCATATTGGACCAGATTGTACACGTTAGAGGCGCCTACCATGATCGAGAGTCTGACTTAGGTACAAATCCTCAGTACCAACACCTTCGTGAGACTGAAAGGCTAGCTCTAGGACATTGATAACAATGTGTATGAAATTTGTATATTTAATGATGGATTGTATATATATATATATCATTACGAATTGGACTTGTAATTGTACTTTATATAATACTATTGTGCTTGTAGTCGCGTTCGGAACGTTGGTCGCGTGGCGTTCGACAACGCGAACGCGGTTCGGAACGTTGGTCGCGGGGCGTTCGGCAACACGGATGCTCACGCAGAAACAAACCGTTCTGGTCGAATTTGAATTGTAAATTTGAATTTTTTTGGTGGGAAAACGTACTGTAGGGGCGGTTCTAGATTGAACCGCCCCTACAAACAGGTATTATAGAGGCGGCTGGCACTATAGCCGCCCCTACAAATAAATTTATAGGGGCGGTTGGTTCTTGAGCCGCCCCTACAAATAGATTTGTAGGGGCGGTTCGTAATACCAGCCGCCCCTACAAATCGATTTGTAGGGGCGGCTCGTAATACCAGCCGCCCCTACAACTACAAATCGATTTGTAGGGGCGGCTCAATCACTAACCGCCCCTATAAATCGATTTGTAGGGGCGGCCTGGGAACCGCCCCTACAAATACATGATTTGTAGAGACGGTTCGGTAGGGGCGGCTGGCCAAACCGCCCCTACAAAGGGTTACCAGCCGCCCCTAAAAATGCTTTTTGTAGTAGTGGATATTTCCTAGAAAGAGGGTTCCTCGTAGAGAAATTCCAAGGAAGAACTTAGGATGAAGCACTGGGCATGGCAAACCTCTGTGGCACTATAAGAGCGCATATGGAGGAACCTACCAATTGTTGCCTATAATGCAGTGGAAGCAAGGAAGAACCAACACTAGCCTATTTACAACCAGAAGCAATGGGTAGTTGGATGCGATGGTGAAGAACCGAGTAATTTGGGGTAGGTGAATCAAACGGATGGTTAGGACACTATACCAGATCAATCCACAATCCTGAAAGTGATACCGTGCTGCCACTACCAGGTCAAACTACAACCCGATGATATTAACATATAACAGTCGTGTTGTGGTCTGACCTGACAGTGATGTTCCACATTTCACTCACAGCTCATGGCTCTATCCATTAGCCACTTGACAATTAGTCCTAACAAAAACGGCTAATGGCTAGGGGCAAAATGTAAGAAGCCTTTTGGAATCAAGGAATTTGACAAGGGAATCGAATTTCACAAGAACCAATTCATTTTCACATGAAAAGAGCAGGAAATATAAAAATTTCCTGCATTCCAAAGAGGACATAATAGACGTGTAGAATCTTGTTAATTAAAAGTCAGTGGTAACCTTGGAGTTGTTCCGCTCTCTACATGTGTTGTTTTGGCATCATTAGTGGGGTATTTTGGTCTTTTGTCGTTCATTGCTGTTTTAGTTTAAATTAGGTTGGGCCTGAGCTGATAACTAGTTAGAGCCTTAGAGCTAGGAGCTAATTATTAACCTAACTATTATCTCTTACTATATACTTTGGGTCAGAGCTAAAATTTAACTTGTTATTAACGATTAGCCCTAAGTCGTATGAAATTCTAGCTAGGCCTAACGAAGGTTCTGACTTTTGATCACGCCGCTCCATCGATGGAGAGTACGGGACAAAGCAAAGATTTATTTATTGCCAGCACCATAGCAACGATTCATGCTAGTAGGAGGAGGCGGCACTACTATAGAATTGAACATCAATGTCGGCCACATAATTGTCGAATTTTAAGAAACTGACAGCGATAGCCCATCACTATCGGTTTTAGCTAAAACCGGCAGTGATAGGACCAATAGAAACTGATATTCGTGTCTTCACTGTCGGTTCATATCACTATCAGTTTTAGCCAAGAATCGGCAGTGATATTGGGTCATCACTGTTGATTTTTACCAAGAACTGATAATATATGCTGCAAGAAAACTTCATAAGTTTCTCATATGATGTCCGATAAAGACAAACTTTATATCAAAGTTGTAATACTCGACAAGATCTACAACTTTGTTGTTCAAACCTTTTTTAATTTGAGATCGTTTGGATGTCCAAATATTTTCATTTAAAATCATCTATTTAACGAAAATTACATTTGATTTCTAAAATTTAAAATTTAAAATTTTCAATAGACCTCGGATAGAGAAACGCCCAAAAAAAAGTTGTAGATCTCAAAAAGTTATGCAACTTTGTAGTTGACAACTTTTTCATTTAAAATCATTTACTACTTCAAAATACTGTTTGAAATTAAATTTTAAAATTGTTGAAGAACTCTGATTTCTATTTTTAATCTCTGGCTAAAATTTGTAACTAGTTTTTCTCCCTCATACTAACTTAAAATTTGATGATTTTTTCCTAAAAATTTCTAAAATCATGCTCTATCAATTTATTGTGTTCTTACCGCTATTATTTTATCCATATTTTCATGTGACTTTGTTTTATCTATTTGAATTTTGAATTTAAAAAAAATGGCAACTTCAAACGTCATTTTGGAACACTAAATGATTTCAGCTGAAAAAGTCATGAACATAGAAGTTGTAGAAATTATCAAGATCTACAACTTTTATTTTAGTCATTTCTTTATCCGATAAAGTGGTAGTAACATTGTTCACAAATGTTACATATCCCTTTTATAGTTCATAAACTATAGGTAGGATATGTAACATTTGTGAATAATATTACTATCACTATGTTGGATGAATAAATGATTAAATAACCAAAAAAAAGTTGTAAATCTTGAAAAGTTATGAAACTCTGTAGTCGATAAATTTTTTATTTGAAATCATCTTGTTAAGGAAATTTACGTTTGAATTTCTAAAATTTGAAATTCAAATTTTATAAACGACCTCGGATGGAGAAACTACCAAAATGAAAGTTGTAGATCCAAAAAATTATAAAACTTTATAGTTGACAACTTTTTTGATTTGAATTCATCTTATCAAGGAAAACTACGTTTGAATTTTTAAAAAATTAAAATTTGAATTTTTGAAATGACCTCGGATGGACAAACAGAAAAAACAAAAGTTATAGGTCTCAAAAATTTATGAAACTTTATAGTTTACAACTTTTTTATTTGAAATCATCTTGTCATAGAAAACTACGTTTGAATTTCTCAAATTTGAAATTCAAATTTTGTAAATGACCTCGGATAGAGAAACTACCAAAATGAAAGTTGTAGATCTCGAGAAGTTATAAAACTTTGTAGTTAGCAACTTTTTAATTTGAATTCGTTTAGGGTCTCAAATACTTATTTCAAAATCAGATGAATATAAAATGGCTAGGACCAAAATTTGATTTGGGGAGTGATTAGGGGCTGAAGATGCGACGCAAGAGGTTAGGATTTCGAGCGCCGGTGGCCACAAAAAATCGTCTAACTTGTGACTTAGGACACGCGGCCGTGTAGCTGTCCAGTGGAGCCTCTCCTAGAATTAAAAAAAATTCTTTTTTATGTTTTCAGCTTGTTTTTTTGGATTTCCTGAAAACCATATCACAGTCGGTTAAAAAGTGACGTCAAGACCTAGGACAGTGAGGTCCATATCTCACGCGCAGGCAAATGTGGCCGCGTGACCTCCAGGTCGGCCGTGGACGCTGCTATGATCGATGAGGATGGTGGTGGGTGTTTGGTGTAAGGGATTCGCATTGACTCCATTCTCCATGGGCTGGTACATACATGCACCACCTCCGGTTTACACGGAGTACTTTTGTATGTGTATGTGTACTACAACCGAATGAACTCGTTCCACAAAAATTCAAACCTCACAGCTTCGATCCACAATTGGTATTGCATGGTCGATCGGAGTCGGAGCCTTGGAAGAGCTAATTGCACCGCTGCCGCAAGTGTGTATGGCCGCGCGACGGATCGGATATATGGGTGTGTTTGATTTGAGGAATGAGGTGATCCATTATCTTCTTACTTCTCCATTTTTTCATTTGGTTTATGAAATGGAATGAGTTGATCCATAACTATCTAATTTAACTCGTGCTAATAATTAGTATATGCATGAGAAATAGGTTGATTTCATCAAAATTTATAGAATAAACTCGTGAAACATGATCCCATAAAGCATGAGTTGGCTTCCCGAAGCAAACACACCGATACGCGCTGGCGCCGACTGCCATCGCAAGCGGACACGAGGAGGCCGCCGGTGTGCCGCATATGGAGCGCGTCGTCAGGATTTCATTTAATTTCAGCGCCCTTCTCTGCTTCTCCATCCCCTGTTTTTAAACTGCTGTGTGTCCATGTTGTGCTCACTTGTGAGTATTTCTTTCTCTTCCTTGGAAACTGATACTGTTTCAGACCGTGCATCTCTACTCTCTTGGTAACATGAAATTTCCTTGGACGTACATGACTTGATTTCTATCGGGACTTGTATATATATCCCTTTCTTCTCTGAGATTTGAAATCTTTTTCTTGTTGGTTAATTATATATTATTATAGACGCAGACGCTTACAACACGGACGTATACTCAGCCATATACACGCACGCAAAATCCTATTTCTATGACCACTTCTGAATGACGACGCTAGCAGATCTGGTGATTGACGAAATCAATACTGATGCCTTGCCATCAATAGGAATGTTGCCTACCACTGAAATTAAAGCACAATGCCTGAACATCGTCTACCACTAAAAATACAGCACCTTAAATCTTAGAATAAATCTAGAATCCAGAAAAATAGGAGCGCCCACCTAACCGAGGCCTCGGTGCCGACAAGTTACACCATAAGAAACATAACCAACTGGAATCTAATGAACATGCTCCAGTCGATCAGATCCAGGAGGAGCACGTGGCCATGTTCAATATGGACCACTCCCTGAGCACGTCGTCGTGGCTCGCGCATAGCTTTTGGGCATGGACAATGAGTTCGTGCAGCTGCTTGATGAAGCTAGATGCTGGAAATTGTCGGCGATTAATGGCATCGATCACGGGGTGTTCGATGTGGCGGCCTAACGTCCAGTTGAGGCCCTGCCACCCATGACCCATGTGTGATTCAGTACCTCAATTATTTATTTTGCCGCACCGTCTAATGCCATGTTCGCTTGGACTTGTTTGGCTGATAAGCCATAGCTGAAAGTACTGTTGGCCAATTTGGTGTGAGAGAAAAATATTGTTTGTTGACTGAAAAAATATGGCTTATAAGTCAAACAAACACAAACGAACGGGGTGTAAGTTGTTGGTCGTGTCGTCCCAACCTATGTCTCCCTCAGTGGCGTCGTTACCGTGTGTTAGTTACAGCTAAGATTTTTTTTAAAATTACACAGTACAACGTAGACATCTAATACTCACACACACATCTATAAACACACATACACAAACTCTATCCATATGAGCACCTTCGAAGGACTGAGCCAGCATCGATAGTGACGTCATCTACCACTAAAAACATAGCGTCGTTAAATCCTGAAATAAATTTAGAAAAATACAAACATCCATGTCAAATCAAGTAGAGAACTTAAATCTGGATTGACGGTTATTGCATAGACTTGAGGTGCTGGATGCAGAACTTCTAACAGCCCGAGTGTGTTGTATGTCCAGTCACACCACACCTTCTCGCCCAAAGCTAGCTCGGGCCAAAGGTGGAGTGGGCTGAATGTGTGGGTGGCTGATCGGCGGTGCCACGCTAATGTTATCTGCAGAAAAGCCCACGAAGGGTTTTAAGGTCAGCAGCAAAATAATTCAATTAGCTTCACAAGCGGGAGTTATAGTGCATATATGTATATTACTACAGGCATATTATTTTGGGCAATGGATTGAAAGCAGTGAGTGAATAAACACTGCTCACTACTAAAACAAATAATTTTAAAGACAACCTGTTTTATTAACACAGACGGACAAACAACCTCCGAGTCTCTAAAATGCCTCGTTATTTTCAAAGGCGGGCAACTGATTTACGATGACACCTAAAAATCCACCGACACATAAATTGACTCAGATAAACAATTTTCGGAGCCCTCAAAATTGACATATTACTTGTTTGAGCTGGCTATGGGTTACAAATTAGTGAGAGATAGTGAGATACTCACAATGAGGTTTCATGCCTCAAAAACTTTTAGTTCTTGGACCCTAGCTCAAAAGTCTAGTTGAACATGGCATATTATATACTTGATATAAAGAGTAGGCAGAAGATACCAACCTTTTTTGGTACAATTGGTGTGAATGCATCAAGGTTCACTATTTTGAGAATAAAGGTTCACTATTTTGATATTGGGTATTGCTCCGGTGGTCCAGATCTAGAAAACCTCGCACGAATCTTAAAGCAATAGTTAGTTAGTTTTATTATGGGTATTATCAGGCCCGTGCCCAGTTCAAGCCTAGCCCCAGCTCAGCCGATGTTTGTGGATATGATGGATCCGATCCAGTGCAAAGCGTGCTGATCTCATAGTGTGAATGGCGATGACAGTGGCGGCACCACCTAGCGATCAGCCCTAGTTCCCTTTGGTGTTTGTCCTGGTACGTGGCTATGATATGGCCTAGGCGTCGACGCGGTGGTCACGACCTCACACTCAAGCAATGGCTGCCGAGAATAACAATCATTTTTCGAGAGCGTGTCATTGTGACACGTGTGTTTCATTAAGTAGAAGTAGAATGTCAAGGTTAAACCAATCCTAAGTAATCCTTGGATTACCGAGGAAGGACGAAACAATGACTGTAAACGCAGGAACCAACAGTGATACAGGGATTACCGTTGAACCCACACGACAACAAGACGAACAAGAAAAGGCAAGGAGGGAGGGGAGAGGGCCCTCTGCCTCAGACCTAACAGACTAGACCTGCAGAAGAAATAAAACACCAATGCCTAGTTGCCAACACAGGTGAAGCCATGGTGACAAAGTATCCACCAAGAGGAGACAACAGACATCCGGTAGCACAGCGGCAAAGCATGCGCCAGAGACAACTAGAGTGACAAAGCATCCACCTGAGGGAGCGGGTATCCGCAAGCAGACCATAGTGACAGTGGCAGCAAAGCATCTGCCCAAGCAATAGCGACGGCAAAGTATCCGCCGAAGAAGAGCGATAGCGGCAAAGTATCCGCTACAAAGCATGGGGCAGCAACGGTGGCAAAGCATTCGCCAAAGGAGCGACAGCGGAAAAGTATCCACTGCGAAGAACCAAGCGACTATGAAAACACCAACTGAGGCAGGGAAAATCGAAGCAAAGAGTAGAAGGAGGCACACAGGCACAACATAATAAGGCGCAACTTCAGTGAATGACACAGGAGGAGAAGCAAGGGCACGTTCGGTGGGCACACCAATGAAGCCTTTGAGAAGGGGATGATATTTGCGGATGCCAAAAATGTTGTGAGAAGCATGCAAGAGGAACTATCATCCCCAAATTTTCCCCAGCGACCCCTACGACAAACATATAACTTCGACGACACCTCCAAGAAGGTGATGACGCTACCACGCCACCGTCATCGGCCCAGGGCAAGAAGCCTAGTGGGGTTTTCACCTAGAGACATTCCAATGCCATCGCTGATAGACATGGTCCAGCAAGGCCACCGAAGAGCACACCAGAGGTGGCCCCATAGCCAGCTAGGCCCTTGCCAAGCCGCCACCCACTCCAGCCAGCCCGCCACTAGTCCTAGATTGACCAATGCTTTCGGCCCTAGCCAAGCTATCGTAGCCCCAGTCCTAGGCAGCCAGCCCAGGTCTGGTTCTAGCCAAGCTGCCACCGCTAGCCATAGCTAGGCACTGCTAGGCCAGCCGCCCCTAGCTAGGCCGATGCTAGCACTATCGATGTAGCCCAAGTCTAGCCACAGTCACGTCACCAGGCACGAAGAAGGGGCACGGGGAGGTGGAGGTGCTGAAAGATCCTTGTTTGGTTTTGGTAATTGAGTGATAACCCTAGGTGGACTAATTGTGTTTATGTGAGATACACAGGTGTTTAGTCCACAGGTACATGTGTGTGAGCAACATATGCCATGGAGGTGGAAATGGCTTGGAGATGTTGTAAAGCTCACACATGTGATGATGATGGAGCTCATTGCACATGAGACATGACATTGAGTCATGTGATCAAGGTGGAGAAGATCAAGACATGACTTGGCTTGATGGACCGATTGTAAGCCCGAAGGGCAAGATATAGGCTTTAGAGCGATAGACCACGTAGAGGTGAAGCTTGAGCAAGACTTGGCGCCAATGGACGAAGGCAATAGTGAAAAGCAAGTGAAGTCAAAATCGATGAACCAATATGATCATGTAATGATATGAAGTGGATCATATCATTGTTGATCGTGTTGGTGCATGTGTTGCATCGACATTGGAGGACAAGAATGGAATGCGCAAGACAAAGGTATAACCTAGGGCATTTCATTTCACCAGTCATAGGTGTGTAGAGAAGTTGATGACCAAGCTTAAGATAGATGGCCGTACTATCAAGAGGGGCAAACTTATTTGTATATCGGTCATCTAGTGCCACTCGAGTGATCTAACTTTGCATCGTCGCTAGGATCGAGTAGCGTGGCAAGTTGAGTGGCTAACTCCTTAAAAATGTTTGTGAAAAGCTAACACACATACACATGGTGGTGTACACTTGGTGGTGTTGGCACATTTATAAAGGAGAAGAAGTTGGAGTTAATGTGGATCAACTTGGTGAAGAAACATAGGCGAAACAGGTCACTAGAAGTGACCAGACTCTGCGCAGCGCAGCGACTGGACGCTGGCCGGCGAGTCTAGTCATGTGTTCCAGTGAAGGCACAGGCATCGGTCTTTGACTGGACGCTACGGGAAGAAGTAACCGGACAAATAGTGGTCGAGTCCTTTCAGAGTGACATACACTGATGTAGGCAGGCGCGAGAAGTCAGAGAACGATCAGACTCGGGCTCTGTGTCCGGTCACCTGTGATCGGACGTGTCTAATCGCGAAAAAGCGTCTCTAGAACCTCTCTAGAAACGACCGGACTCAGGCAGTGGCGCGTCCGGTCTTGGCGCTGTGCTGCGTCTGGTCATTACTTGACCGTTGGTGCGCAGCAGCTGACCGTTCAGATCAAGCGACTGAGGTTTAACAAAGGCGACGCGTAGCGTGCATCTGTTGACCGGTCCGGTCGATACAACCGGTGTGTCCGGTCGCCCTGAGCAGTGCCCAGTAAAGGGGTACAACGGCTCTATTTTCGTGGGGGCTATAAATAGATGGGGGTATCTACCATGATGTTTGCAAAGTACCTTGGGGTACTTTGTGTCCATGCTTGAGAGTGCTTAGGAGCCCTCCATCTCACATATGATTGATAGAGATCATCCAATTGTATGAGAGAATGATTCTAGTGTGATTGCATTATGAAGTTGCATCGAGTGGCACTAGGTGATCGAGTTGCAAGCCAGTGATGCTTGTTACTCTTGGAGGTTGCCACCTCCTAGATGGCCTTGTGGTGGTCTTCGTCGAAGCCCGCAAGAAGCTTGTGCGGTACTCCGGCGAAGAGCTTTGTGAGGGGCATTGTGCTCGCCCCGCAGGAGCCACGAAGAGCAACTCTAGTTGAGCGTGTCATTGAGCTACCCTCACTTTTGGGGTAGGTTCTTGTGGTGCCCGATGTGCGGGCTTGGCGGGTGATGCCAATTAGCCGCTGAACCACCAAGTGAGCGGTCGACACAACAGGGACTAGCGTGTTGGCAAACATGTGAACCTTGGGATAAAAAATCATCGTGTCATCCTTGAATTCCTGTTGGTTTGCATCCTCGTTACACCAGTTTGTATTTACTTCATTTACATTGTGCTTGTGTAGTTGCTCTTGTAATTAGTTAGCTTGTGTAGCTCACTAGTTACCTTCTTTCTTGTGTAGCATAGAAGTAGCTCCCTTGCGTGGCTAATTTGGTTTGTGTAACCTTATTAGTCACATTGCTTAGTTTGTGTAGCTAAATAATTTGTGCTCTATAATTTGGCTTGTGTAGCCTTGTTATTTGGCATTGCTAGTGAGTTTAGGTGGTTTTGTGCTTTTGCTTACTAGCATGTGTAGGAGCTCCCCTGTTGCTTGAAGTACTAGTGGCATAGATTTGTGTGACCTTGCTTCTAGAATTGATTCGGTGAGCTCTAGCTAGCTCAGCACCTTAGTTGCATAATTAGGATCTTTGCAAGGTGCTAGAGAACATAGATAGAGGGGTGTAGTCTTGGCTAGACCGATAGTTTTAATTCCGCACTTGTTTTGGTTAGCCGACGCGATTAAGTTTAAGAAAGGACTACTCACACCCCTCTAGTCCGCCATTTCGACCTTACAAGTGGTATCAAAGCTAGGTCTCTCATTTGTGGTGTTGATGCAAAAAGTGAACTTGCAAACACAAAGGGCTAATACCCGAATCGA
The DNA here is from genome assembly GCA_038087645.1 of Saccharum hybrid cultivar R570. Lineage (NCBI taxonomy): Eukaryota > Viridiplantae > Streptophyta > Magnoliopsida > Poales > Poaceae > Saccharum > Saccharum hybrid cultivar. The sequence goes on along the minus strand of JAQSUU010000671.1, from coordinate 1,832,842 downwards.
TATCCCAAGCGTGCCAGTAGATTTAACCTGTTAATCGACAAGGATGAAGATACAAGCACTTTGGTCCTGACAACAACGATGCGCCTGGAAGCCATGACCAAGAGGTACTCACGCGGAACTCAAGAATCGTCGAGGGTTGCTCTGAAGCGATGCAACTCGCCGAATCAATGAGAACTCGTAAAAAGGAAAAAGATATGCAAATTGATGAAGTCGCCGAAAAGTAAGTAAATGCGAATAGGAGTAAAGATTGGTTTTGATATTGATTGATATATGATCTTACATTGCCCCTCACTCCATATTTATACCCTGATCTAAAGAGACAACCAAACACAACTAGGACATCAAGCCCATATCTAAGGAAACACGTGACTTTTACATGAATCATACTCTAACAAATATAGAAAAGGAAATTGACTCCTATCTATTTCCTTGTCCGCCTCAATTACGATGGAAATCTCACCGTCCTCCTTTCCATCGGCATACTTCCTACTCCATCGGCAGTAGTCTTCAAGCCTTCCTTCATCGGCATCGGTTCCTGTTCCATCGGCAGTAGTCTTCAAGCCTTCCTTCATCGGCATCGATTCCTGTTCCATCGGCAGTAGTCTTCAAGCCTCCCTTATCGGCATCGTTTCCTGTCCATCGGCAACCCTCTTTACAAGCTGATTTTCATCGGCTGTCAGCATATACAATAACTTCTCCTCCTACCAATTAGTCCATTCTGATCATTTTTACACATGCAAAAAATGGTGTCAACACATGCCCCCTAATTTCGGAGTATAAAACCATTAATGCTCCGAAATTTACTTTAGATAACGTTTGCCTTTGCCCATTTACCGCAACTCATCCTCCAAGCCAAACTTGATCTGTTATCAAATCTAATCCAATCTAATCCTGATTCATGCATCTCAGCAAATATCACACAGTTTCCAACCGTTCTTGCCCATTGAATCACCTGTACAATCCCTTGATTATCGCGCGAACAATTACCATATCTTCTTAAACCACCTTGACCTATATGCACGCTACATAGAGATAAGTCCAAAGTACCCCTACTCCAAGCGGCTTATAAATAGTTTTTCTCCGGAACATTTGTCTCCTACCCTTAATTCCAATATCTGGTATTCTCTCTCCGGTGGCGACCCCGACGAACAACTGCGCGACCTCATCAAGACTTCTTCTTCAGCGCCAACTTCGAGTCTTCGGCTTGTGCCCCCATCTTCCTCAAGACAATGGCAATCAACTTTGACGTACCTGTGGTTCGTTCCACTCCCGTTACCTTTTACCTCGATTCCCCTAGTTTTTTGCAAATTCATACATTTGGTGATTTTTCTTTTCTTTTATTCTCCGGATCCTTTAAACTTAGGAGCTGCGCAACAAATTAGTTATTCCAACCGATCAGCCGTATGTCCAATGCCTAGGACCAAGGGGCAACCCAGATCCAACTGATCTGATTAATGCAGAGGTTAACAGAATCCCTTTTAGAGCCCAAAATTTCTCTCTGAATTTATGGAAAGATACATTCCGATCTTGGCCCAAAACCACCAAAGGGTGGAAAGATTGGTACTTGAGGGTTAATAGGTCGATGCAAGTATACTGGGCAGAATAGAAACTAGACCAATGCATTAGGCTATCTATTACCAATATGCAGAAGAATGAGTCAATGATAATTGCAGCCGCTTACTTCTGGTCAGACACAACAAATACTTTCATGTTTAGACATGGCCCAGCTACTCCCACACTTGCCGATGTGTACATGCTCACTAGTTTGGATATTTCATCTGCCGATGAGGGCTCCATCTATGGCAAAAAACCTGAATATAGGTTGAATACCCGCAACATCGGCGGTTGGACGGGATACATTCAAGAATACCAGAAAACCGGGACAGTTAACCAAAGGGAACACGCCACATTCTTGAATATGTGGTTAGAAAAATTTATCTTTTGTGGTCGATCAGTAGGACCAACCAACGCTTTCCTCCCCGCTGCTGAACTCTTGGCCAATGGTGTAAGATTCCCCCTTGGCCGATACCTTCTGAGCTCCACTTATCATCTTCTTCATCAAGTGTCTCAGAAACTTTTGCTTGGCGAACCCATCGGCAACTTAGGAGGTCCATGGTGGTTCATCAACATGTGGCTAAATACCCATATGCACAAACGGTTGCAATGGGACTTCTTTGCCCAACAATTCCCATGAGAAATTGCTGAAGACCATGTGCTTGGGGACGAGGAATCGGCAACACGCTCACCCCTTAATTTTGGTGAAGCAATAATTGTCCTCCCTGGAACAGAAGCCAATGAAGACCAGATTGGCAGATTCTTTCAAAGCTTCTACAATGGTCTTTCTCGTGATCACATGGCTTGGGTGCCTTACATTGACGAAGAAAACAGATTCCCCCTTCTTTTCAACTTTGCCGATGATACTCTGAATCAGGATAACGAGCTCATGATGGCCATCATTACTCCTAGGGCAATTCCAGTGAATACATTTGGTAGCGGGGAAAACACCAACATCACATATGAGTTTTACAACCCATCAGCAGTATCCCGTCAATTGGCTTTTGGGCAACTGCCAATCAAACTTTGTTTTGCCGATGTGATCAAACCTAGAGAGACAATCACCTACGGAACAGATTGGAACAGGGTAGTGCAACTCTCCCCCGATGTCGATACTACAAATACCGATATATCCGTCTGGACGCCAGTATCTTTCATCACCGAATCATATAAGCAATGGTGGTGAGAATGGAGGGAACAACTGTTTGCAACATCTGCTCACACATATCAGCACATGATCGACCCTGAATACACCATTCCCGATGATGTAGTAAGTTCCTTTCAGCTCCCTTCCGCTTTTTCTTTCCACATATCGGTAACTAACTTTCTCGTGACAGGTTAACAACCCAGCACCAACTATGAGCAAAAGTGGGAAACCCTTCGATCTTCAGCCCGTTTCTCTGATATCATCGATCGGCTACAACGCTCCTACCTTAGCCGCTTTGACTCACCAGAAGATCCGTACCAAGACCATCACCTCCAAGTCCAAATTAGCTAAAGCTAGGGCTACTCCATCGGCTGCCACTACAACCTTAATCAAGGCATTCAAGGTAACAACCCTGTTTATTTCTACTTATGCCGATCACAAACTGTATTAACATTAATCATCAGGGGGTGAGAGCCGCTGCTGGATCGTCATCGGCAATTCCTCCGATATCAAGCACCACTTCTTCTGGCAACCCTTCAGAGGTATCCCTTTGATTTCACATTTTATCTGTTAAATATCATACCTTACACTTGTTTTGCAGCAACAAATGGGTACATCGGCAAGCGTACCAGATGTCCAAGCTTCACAACTAACAAGTGCTGATACCCCCCATCCAATCGTCACCGATGCCCAAGCAAAGCGCAAAGCCTTAACAGATGTCGAGGCACAGCCAAAACGACAAAAGTCCATGCCGATCTCTACATCTACCCTAATGTCATCGGTCATCATACCTCAAGAGCCAACTACCGATGAAGTCACAGAGGATATCCCATCGGCAAGCTCAGCCGATCGTCCACTCGGCATATTCCAGGTTGTTTCCTCCCGTCAAGCACAGGAAATTGCTTTGAAACAGGTAAACCGATTGACCTAGTTGATTTGTAATACTCATACTTATCCTCAACTGACCTCCTTTTCCTTTCCTCAGGAACAAGACTTCCCAAACAGCCTATTCTCCTTCGCCATTGACGTTTCTGACGATGATGGAGAGGAAACAAGTTCTTCTCTTGCATTGGGAACAATATCGGCAGAAACCAAGTTCAAGTTAGAAGCTTTTCTGAACTTGTTATAGCAGGATACCACCCAACTAGTAGATGATTTAGACCCTACAAAGGCAATTTTTAAAACAATCCGTGGCTAGGCTGCCGATAGAGCAGCTCAGGCTGCTACAACTGAAACAAATCGCCGATGAGAAACACAAGGGCATCGACAACTTGCAGACTTCAGGCTCTGAACTTAAGCAGAAAATCTTAGCTTTATCGGCAAAGAAGATGGCTCTATTAGCTGAACTGAAAGAAGTCGAGGCAGCCTTGACTCATGCTCAACAAGAAGAAAGCCAACTACCCAATGCCATCAAAGCCCTTCAGCAAGAAAGAGATATCCAGGCTCGCAAAGCCTTGGCCATGAAGAAAACAACTCAAGCCTGTGGAGGGTGCTGCCGATGAAGACATCAAAGAAATGAAGGAAGCTGACCAGATTCGCCTGCGTGTGATATTAGCTATCCAATCCTTGTTAAACTTGTAAATCTTGTCTATTGCATCGGCACTTTATGGGACATTGATATCCTTGTATAATTCTAACCGATAGGACTGTTATCGGCACTTATACTTTTATGCATCCATCCAGATACTAGGGTAATATTTCTTTAAATATTTTCCATTTAATGCTCTGGGAAATGCAACCCCTTCGAGGGTTTCTAGAATATATGCGTTACTAGGAACAGACTGATTTATCCGATATGGACCTTCCCAATTAGGAGACCACTTTCCAAACTTTGAACTTTTAGTCCCAATCGGTAAAATCAATTTCCAGACTAGATCTCCATCGGCAAACTCTTTTACCTTCACCTTCTTGTCATACCATCTGGCTACTCTTTTCTTATTTTCTTCGATGCTAACTAAAGCCCTTAACCGATGACCCGCCACATCTTCCAACTCATCCTTCATAAGAGTATCATAATCATCGGCTGTCAGCTAATTTTGAAAACGTATTTGCCTAGAGCCAATTTTAATTTCCCAAGGCAATACTGCGTCATGTCCATATACTAACTGATAAGGCGTTACTTTGGTTGCACCATGACATGACATCCGATATGACCACAAGGCTTCATTTAATACGGTATGCCACCTCCTAGGATTTTCTTCAATTTTATGCTTAATGAGTTTGATGATACCTTTGTTAGAAGCTTCAGCCTGACCATTAGCTTGGGCATAATATGGAGAAGAATTTAAAACTTTAATTCCCATACCTACAACAAACTCACCAAACTCTCCCGATGTGAACATAGTACCCTGATCAGTAGTGATAGTTTGAGGAATACCAAATCGGTAAACAATATGCTCTTTCACAAAATCGATCATGTTAGTCGATGTCACCTTTTTAAAATGAATTGCCTCAACCCATTTTGTGAAATAATCGGTAGCAACCAGAATAAATTTATGTCCTTTGCTCGATGGCGGATAAATCTGACCGATAAGATCAATAGCCCACCCCCGGAACGGCTAAGGTTTAATTATAGGGTTCATAGCCGATGCAGGCGCTCTTTGAATATTACCAAACTTTTGACACCCTTGACATCCCTTAAAATATTTAAAACAATTTTCAAGGATAGTCGGCCAATAGTATTCATTCCTTCTGATCATCCATTTCATCTTGAAAGCCGATTGATACGCTCCACACACTCCTTCATGAATTTCACCCATCAAACTTTTCGATTCATCACTGTTAACACATCTGAGTAAAACTCCATCTATAGTTCGATAATACAATTCATTATCGAGGAGCACATACTTGGTAGCTTGGAACCTTACACGTCTTTCAACCTTTTTATATGGATCCTTTAAATAATCGACAATCTCCTTTCTCCAGTCATCGGTATCGACTACCGATGTTAGCACTTCCTGAATAAGCTGATACCCTGAAGCATGCTGAGCTAGTCGATTAGCCTCTTCATTATGCAGTCGAGAAATATGTTCAAGACGAAAATCTCTAAATTCTCTCAACAATTGCAAACATCTTTCATAATACGCAATTAAAACTTCACTTCAGCATTCATAAATCCCAGCCAATTGATTTATAACTAGCATAGAATCACCAAAGATTTCAACAGCATCGGCACGTATCTCCTTCAACAATTTTAACCCTTTTATCAAGGCTTGGTATTCAGCCTGATTGTTTGTCAATGTAGCAGCAATCGGCAATGAAAACTCATACTTCCTTCCTTGAGGTGAAATCAACACAATGCCGATACCTGCTCCTTCTCCACATGTAGACCCATCGAAGAAAAGTGTCCAAGGAGCAACCTCCAGAGAATCCATTGTATTACAGTGCTGAGTGACAAAATCAGCCATAACTTGCCCCTTAACTGCCTTAGTCGATTCATAACGTAGTTCAAATTCTGATAATGCTAACATCCACTTGCCGTTCTACCACTTAATATCGGCATCGACAGCATATACTTGACTACGTCGTCTTGTCTTAGCATCCACTAGTCTTCTGCTCAAATAATAAATAACACGCTCTCTCCCTTCAAATTCTTGAATAAGGGCTGAACCGATAACGGTATCATCAGTTGACAAATACAACCTGAAAGGTTTCCCGTGTTGAGGTGGAACTAGCACTGGAGGATTTGTCAAATATCTCTTAACTTCATCTAGGGCTAACTGCTGCTCAGCTCCCCACACAAATTCCTGATCGGCTTTCAATTTAAGTAATGGGTTGAAAGCCTTGATCTTACCCAACAGATTAGATATGAATCTTCTAATGAAGTTAATCTTACCGATCAAAGATTGCAATTCAATTTTATTAGCAGGAGCAACCACCTTGTTAATTGCATCAATATCTACTTCTACTAAATCATCTGCCGATGTGAACCCTTGACCTAATTTTCCGTCATCGGCAAACCTATCCATTAAAACTCTTCTTCAGAACCGACTGCTTGGATCGGTGGAATTTCATAATCAGCAACTCTAAGGAACTCTTTTTCCCAAACCTCCCCTGATATGCATTTAGTCCATTCATAAGTATCTGATTCTGCCGATGCGATGATATAAGAAGAATGACCAAGGACAAACTCAATCTTATCCCCAATCCATTGTACGAGGCATTGATGCATTGTAGAAGGAACACAACAATTAGCATGAATCCAATCCCTCCCCAGAAGCAGATTATATGCACCCTTGCCATTAATAACAAAGAATGTTGTCAGCAAGGTTTTGCTGCCAATAGTCAATTCGACGCACACTGCCCCCTTAGCTGGTGATACATTGCCTTCAAAATCCTTCAGCATCATATTGGTTTTGGCCAAGTCTTGATCTCCCTTACCAGGTTTCCGATACATTACATAAGGCATAATATTAATCGTAGCCCCTCCGTCGATAAGTATCTTAGATACAGGCTGCCCATCAACTCTGCCTTTTACAAACAAAGCCTTAAGATGCCATCTCTCATCATCAGTAGGTTTCTCAAAAACAGCCATCATTGGATCTAGTGTCAACTGAGCTACGTGATCAGAGAGAACAACTTCTTCCTCATTATCAGACAGTGCCAAAAACTCCATCGGTAACATGAACACCATATTAACATCTGCCGATGAACCCTTATCTTTATGTTTTACCTGCCACTACTGATGACCGGACCTCTTATTGGAAGAATTTTCTTCTTGGTATAAATCCTCCTGACGCTCACGTTGCGTCCTTCTTCTCTATGTCCTTGTCAGACCCTCCGGGCACCATCGAGAAAACTTGGTCTTCCAAACCGGCTGATAACAGGTCCTAGTTGATTCTACATGGCGTATATTAGGGTCCCTATAGAATATTTCTTCATCAGGAACTCTTGCGTTTGCCATTTCCTCAAGCTCCTCTTGATTCCTTAGAAAATATCTAGCACGTTTACCAAGCCTCTCATGTACACTAAGCCTGCCCCCCAACCGATCATGCATTGATGCTCTGCCTCTGACTGGCTCATTGATAAATAAACCCTGATTGTTAGGTTGAAACCTCCTTTCTGACCGATTGACCCCATAATAACCATTGCACTCAGGGCAATTTTCAACAGTCAGTAATTTAATACCTTCTTCCCAGCAATGGATGAAAAATGGGCACCTCCAATGATCTTTATGCCGATGCCATTCTTCCCGACGTCTCTCTTCTCGCCGTTGTCAATATCGGTCATTTTGCTGGCGCCAACCCTCCTGCTGCCTTCGATGAGTAATCACAATGCTAGGACGAGGAGGATTTTTTGAATTACTGCTTTCTCCCAGCAAGCCCTTACTTTTTGCATCATCGGTAGTTATCCGATGTTGGGGATCCACTGATGCGCTTTTCTCGGCAGTCTCTGACGTCAATACCTTGGTTTTTCCTTTGGCTGCCAACATATTTGCTGGAAAAGGATATTGATCAATTTTCAGTGGCTTCTGGGTTTTGGAAGCACCAAATTTAACTCTCCCAGATTCAATAGCCGATTGTAACTGTTGCCTGAACACCTTGCACTCATTTGTACTGTGTGAAGTTGCATTGTGCCATTTGCAGTACAAGATCTTTTTCAACTCCTCTGCCGATGGGATAATATGATTAGGTGATAGCTTAATTTGGCCCTCTTGAAGCAGAAGATCAAATATTTTGTCGGCCTTGGTGATATCAAAGGTAAACTTTTCCGACTCCTTCTGACCAAAGGGACAAGATATCGGCTTTTTATTCTTAACCCACTCAGCTAATCCGATAACTGATTCTTCATCTGAATCAGAATCTCCTACTTCTTTAACAAATGATACTTTTTTACTCCAATTCTTCTTAGGTTCAAAAACCCTAAAATCTTGATCAGAGATCCTTTGCACAAGATGACTGAGGCTCTCAAAATCCTGAGAGGCATATCTATCTTTAAGATGTGGCAATAATCCTTGGAAAGCTAGATCGACAAGCTGCTGATCATCCAGTACCAAGCTGTAGCACTTATTTTTTACATCTCGTAGCCTTTGCACAAAGCTCTCTACCGATTCATCATTACGCTATCTCAATTTTACTAAATCGGTAAGCTTCTTTTCATGGATTCCAGCAAAGAAATACTTATGAAATTGTTTTTCTAGATCAACCCAAGTAATAATAGAATTCCATGGTAATGAAATGAACCACGTAAATGCCGATCCAGACAAAGATGATGAAAATAATCGAACCCTTAATTCATCTCTGCTAGCCGCCTCTCCACATTGAATAATGAAGCGATTGACGTGTTCCATTGTTGATGTGTCATTTTGCCCGGAAAATTTAGTGAAATCTGGTACCTTGTTCCGATTTGGAAGAGGAATTAAATCATATGCAGGAGGGTATGGAGTCCGATAAGAATAAGTATTGACCTTGGGCTTTATCCCAAACTGATCCTTCATAATTTCTGCTATCCTATTGGCCCAAAAAGCATCAGCCTCCTGATGACGAACTGGCTGATATCCCTCCACGTATCTTTGTAGCCCACTGTCTCTAGCAATCGGCATATTTGCCGTTACTTGTGGTCCATTAACCTGCTGGAAAGGATTCATCGGCTGAGCTGCCGATGCTTGATTCTGGAAACCAGCTTTCATATGACCTTGTGGAATTCCTGCAACCTGCTAATTCTGCTGAATTGTATGTTGAACAGGTAACTGTCCCGACCAACCATGATTAAAACTCATCGGTGCAAAACTTATCGATGGCTGGTAATTTGCTGACATTGTTGGATAATTATAGCCAGCTTGAGGCATGAACTGAACCCTAGTTTGACTTATAGCAGGGGCTTTCTGCTGCATCGACAGTAAGCTTGCCGATGGATCTGAATTGGGTTTTTGCATCTGGAAACCTCATGGAGTTGGTTGCACAGTAGTTGCTGTGGCATATTGAAGCACTTGAGCCATCGGCAAAACAGCCGATGGTATAGGAGCTTTTTCTACTGTATCAAACACTTGAGGTAACCCAGGATTGAAAGCAGATGACTCCGGAGGCATACCATATCCCCACCAATTAGTAGGAATCTAGCTATTCTGAGTCATAGGGCCTGACATTGCTGATGCCGACAGATCTGTATTAAGTTGAATTCGTCCTCCTAGTAGTCCCAGATCTGATCGTATCGGCGTAGATTGAATATTAAGTAAGCCTGCCGATACTGGAGGAGAAGTAACTTCTGTACCCACAACGGTCAAAGGAGCCGATGGAGTATTGACAGATACTGGCTCTGGTTGGTGATAAGCAAGCCCAACGTAATGCGGTAACACTTGTCCTTCTTTGAGAGTTCGAACCACAGCATTATGAACAGTATTGGACAACACATTGGAATGATTAATCAAAGCATGATTTACTACAGAGTTAACCATCTCTTGAAGTTTACCAGGATTGGAGTCAAAGGTAACCTGCCGAGGCAACGGCAAATCCTGCTTCTGGATGACTTGTCCACTCTTGTTCAGGCTAAACGACTTCAGACAAAGCTGCTTGTATTCTTCTACAGCCTTTTCCATAGCCTGCCTCTGCTCTTCCTTAAGATCTTCTTCTGATACCACAATGATGTTCCCTGAATCGATCTCAGGATTGAACATACTGATCGGATTGATCGGTCCCACTGGGCGTGCCAAAAGATGTGTTGATGCAAAAAGTGAACCTGCAAACACAAAGGGCTAATACCCGAATCAATATCCCAAGCGTGCCAGTCGATTTGACCTGTTAATCGACAAGGATGAAGATACAAGCACTTTGGTCCTGACAACAGCGATGTGCCCGGAAGCCACGACCAAGAGGTACTCACGCGGAACTCGAGAATCGCCGAGGGTTGCTCTGAAGTGATGCAACTCACTGAATCAATGAGAACTCGTAAAAAGGAAAAAGATATGCAAATTGATGAAGTCGCCGAAAAGTAAGTAAATGCGAATAGGAGTAAAGATTGGTTTTGATATTGATTGATATATGATCTTACATTGCCCCTCACTCCATATTTATACCCTGATCTAAAGAGACATAACCAAACACAACTAGGACATCAAGCCCATATCTAAGGAAACACGTGACTTTTACATGAATCATACTCTAACAAATATAGAAAAGGAAATTGACTCCTATCTATTTCCTTGTCCGCCTCAATTATGATGGAAATCTCACCGTCCTCCTTTCCATCAGCATACTTCCTACTCCATCGGCAGTAGTCTTCAAGCCTTCCTTCATCGGCATTGGTTCCTGTTCCATCGGCAGTAGTCTTCAAGCCTTCCTTCATCGGCATCGATTCCTGTTCCATCGGCAGTAGTCTTCAAGCCTCCCTTATTGGCATCGTTTCCTGTCCATCGGCAACCCTCTTTACAAGCTAATTTTCATCGGCTGTCAGCATACACAATAACTTCTCCTCCTGCCGATCAGTCCATTCTGATCATTTTGACACGTGCAAAAAACGGTGTCAACATGTGGTCTTCACCAACCCGAGAGGATGGCGTCTAGTAGGATAGATGTTTGTGAGACACACATTTTTGTTGGCATAAACTTTGCACTTTGGAAAAATCACATGCTTGATCATTTTCGTGCAAAGGGGCCTAAGTTTTGGTGGATTGTCATAGTGGTCTCACCCATGTTTTGGACCATAGAAATCTCACCAAAGCTCAAAGAGTTCTTTATGAGCTTGATGTACATGCTTGTTGTTATCTAATAGATGCTTTGAGCTTTGATTTAATGAAAAGAATAAACTATGTGGGAACTGCTCGTGAGATATGGGAATCAATCAAGCACACCTTCAGTGTCCACGTGGGATGATGGCAAGTTCAAGAAGGAGGAGCCCAAGGAGGAGGCACATGAGTGTGTTGAGCATGACCACGATTTGGTGATTGTGGAAGATTGCTCTACCTCATGGTCAAGTGATGATGATGATGATCATACCACAAGATCACTTGACAAGGTTGATGATGATGCCATAAGTGTTGCACATGAAGATTCTACCTCAAGCACACTTGGTGGTGATCTTGATGATGTTGGTTCATGCTCAAACCATAATTATGATGCTACTACAAGCCCATCCACTACATCACATTGCTTCATGTCACAAGGTGACACCAAGGTATCAAATGCTAATGTGGTTGATCATGTTGATTCATATGATGAGCTTGTTAGTAGACTTGCTAGCATGACCATGTCTTTAGAAAATGAGAAAGCTAAAAAATTGAAATTGAAAAAAATGAAAACTCATTTCTAAAGAACTCATGTGAAGAACATAAGAAATTACTTGATGTTCTTAAATCTTCACATGGTGAGCTAAAATTGACTCATGAGACACTACTTGCATCTCATGAAGTATTATTAGAGCAACATGCTTCTCTCATTAAAGCGTTTACAAAGAAACTTAAAAATAATGAGAGCTCATCACATGGGTCAAATGATCAATCACATATTGTTGCTAACCCTTGTGATGTAGGCAAGAAGCATGTATCCACCTCTTGTGATGATTTATTAGATATGCCATGTTTTTCACAAATAGATGCTTGTTCTACTTCTATGTCTTGTGAGACTAACCTTTTGAAGGAGAACAATGAGATCAAAGGTGAAGTAAAGAATTTGAGCAGCAAATTGGAGAGGTACTACAACACCAAAGTTACCTTTGAGCATATGATGAAGAATCAAAGAAGCTATGGTGACAAGAGTGGCATTGGCTTCAAAAGGAGCAAGGTCAAGAACATGAAGATGCAAGAAGAAAAGATATCTCATTTCATGTGCTATCGGTGCCATGATATGGGACATCTTGCCAAGTATTGCCCAACAAAGAAGCCTCAAGTTGAGCCAAAAGCAAAACCCTAAGTTCAAGTCAAGATCAACAATCAAGATGGTGATTTGGGGATGAAGAAGAAGAAGACAAGAAGAGGCGGTAAAGCAAGAGCAAGGCATCCAACTCCTAATCAAGATGCCAAGATGATGAGCAAAGATCAAGAAAAGAAAGATTATGCTCACATCAAGTGCTTCAAGTGTGGAAATACGGGACACTTTGCCTCTAAGTGTCCTACCAAGCTTGAGAAGAAGGCTCAAGCAATCTATGAGAGGCAAGGCAATGGGAAGCACCACATGAGCAAGGAAGAGAAGGCTCAATTAAAGAGAAAGTGCTACTCATGCCGGGAAAGGAGACACATGGCACATTCATGTCCCCTAGGTAAAGATTCTAAGCCCATTTCAATTGATGATCATGATGTGCTTAGGAAGGATGGTAATGGTACCTCTATGGTTTCTATTGCAAAACATCCTGCTACTCATACTAAGGCTTTGCCTAAGTATATTGCTCCTAACTTGAGAGGACCCAAACTTGTTTGAGTACCATCAAAAAGTAGATGATTGATTGTAGGTACCATCGGCATTGGAGACTTGATTTAATTAATTTCATATTGATCATCATATGTTGAGTCAAGTTATGAAGCCTAGTACACATCCAAACCCAATACCATGATAATTGAGTGAAGTCCAAATGTGCTACATCATACAAGTGTTATAATTCAAGTTGTTGGCGATTCATTTGATATATTTGATGGCTTGCAAATATTTGAGTTGAAGCTCGCTAATTGGATGATCATGAGCTAACCAAGGTATATCTCTTGTTGATCATTTTATTTGGATGCATATGAGTTAATTGAATTGGATAAATATGCAATTTTGCTTGCTATAAGATGATTGAATGGATAATGTAACATCCTAAAATTTGCATTCTTTTAAAATTAGTAAATATGATTTATTTAAGCAAATGTGTGTGCATTAAAAGATAGGGAAATAATAAATTTTGTGGAATTAAAATTTAAAAATAAGGTTAGAAACTTTTTGATGCATACATGCTGCTGCATATCATTTTGTGAATGCTTGGAATTTGTTAAAGATTTCAAAAAAATTGAAATTTGAATTTAAAAATGGATTTGGAAAAGTGTAGAAAAAGAAAAAAGAAAAAAAGAGAAGAATCCATTTTCCCTACCTTCTTGATTTTTGGCCCGTGGCCCAGCTCCTTCGGCCTGCTGGCCCATTCCTCCGCGCCGGCCCAGCTGCGCTGTTTCCTCCCTCCGCTCGTGCCTAGCCTCGCGCGGCCCGCAAGGCGTCGGCCCAGCACCACAGCCAGCCTAGCCGCCGTGCCTTCCTCGCGCCCACAGCCGCTGACCGCCTGGCCCCACTTGTCGGCGCCGTCCCCTTCCCTGCGCGGCTCGGCAACCGCCCGCGCCCGGCGCTGCAGCAACCGCCGCCCACGACGGGCGTCGTGGGAGCGTCACCCCCCCCCCCCCCCCCCCCCCCCCCGCTTCTCGGCCCTGTTAAATAGCAGCCGAGCCTCCCCCCCCCCGCGTGCCCCTGCTATGCCCCGCTCTCTCTCACGCTCGCCTTGCTCGGGAACCACCGCAGCAGCAGCACTGAGGTTCGCCGACCACACCTTCGCACGGACCGCCGCCGCCGAGTTTCCCCGTCCTCCTTCTTCCCTGCGGTGAGAATCCCCTGGCCTCCCTCAATCTCCCGGTACCGCTTGTTTCATTTTTCTTGGCTTCTAGATGCCCTGGCCGCGAGCTCCGCAAGCCTTGGCCGCCGGCCATGGCGGCCACCGCGCTACCCGTGTTTTCCGGCCACCGTATCGGCATGGCCGAGATCCCCTACTTCCCCCGCCTTCACCGGTGCTCTCGGTTTCTCATTTGGGGAACCCTAGCCCCCTAACCGCACGCGTCCGAGACCTCCACGGCGCCGGCAATGGTGCTCTGCCGCCGGCGTCACTGTTCCGGCAGGCCACCTTCTTCTCTCTTCCCCCCCGGATTCATTCCTGGCCGCTCGTTTCTAATCCAACGGCCGAGATAATCCGATACCCCTTCGCGGGTTAATTTTCTAAAGAGACCCTCTGTTTTCATCTAATTGAACCCACAGTCCAAGGCGTAGTTCCCCGAATGCGCATTCTCGTTTGGAAAACGTAAACTTCATGGCTTAAGTCAAAAATACGTTTTCAGTATTTACAGAAATGTCATTTGAACTGTTTCGCTTATAAAATTGTCGTTTTAGCTCCGAATTGATCCATTCAAATCGTGTTAGCTTCGTAATTTCATAAGCTACATGTTGGAACTACTGTTAGTCAAGTTTGGAACTTTTTAATTTCATGATTAGATTTAATTAAATATATGGCTATAGGAAAACCCGTTTAAATCATAACTTTCGCATTTTAACTCCGTTTTTCGTGAACTTCGCGTTGACGTGATCGTAGCGAGACTAGATTATTTTTACAAACATTTTATCTTGTTTTCAATACTGTTGGTGTACTGTTCTAATGATAGGAATGTTTGCTTAGCATGAATGCTTTTGGAATGTTGTATGTTGCCATGTTGGTCGTGTTCAGACGGTGAGGAAAACGTTGGAGACCAAGAATTCTTCAACAACCAGCAGGACCAGCACGAGTTTGTGAACCAAGGCAAGTATAGCATGAGCCTACCTTGATGTCCTATTTCACTTTAATTAATTACTCATTTGCATGTGTCTAATTTTGATACCCGTAAGGATAACCTAGTGATTGTTTATCCTGTGCCTTGTCTCCTATGGGTTAAATGCATATGGGTAGATTGCTAGGGCTCTAACTGAACTTGATATACATGATGATGAATGATACTATGGAACTAAGAGTTTAACATGATTTATAACAACTGTTCCATAGGGCAAAGGTGCAAATGACCTTTGTTCATGTTGCTCCCAGCTCTCCATAAGGACTTATCTGTCGGCAAAAGCTGGGACTGACAGTGCAACCGGGAGAGTCATATGGCTCTGACTTTAGCTCAGTAATAGGATCTTTTCTATCTAGTTAGAGGTTACCTTTTTGGCGCAAATGGGGCTTGCCACGTTGGGTATAGGGCTGCCTCTGTTCCTATGAGTATAGCCGCGATGGATATGTGCCATAGGAAAGGGGGTTCCTACATCTGCCTACCAAGGAAACCTAGCGGCCCTAACTTATTAGGGAAACCTATGAAATGGCTTCATAGTGTACCCTGCCCGCTCACCTTGGTAGTGACATGGGAGTAATTAACCCGGGCATATGGGGATCACGACTCGCGGTGAATGTGCACCACCTCTGCAGAGGGTAACAAACTGTTATAACAGCCGTGCTCACGGTCACGAGCGGCCCGGAAAACTCACAGAATAACTGGATACTTGATGATGTTCATTTAAGATGTTCTATGATGATATACGATACACTTTACATTGATATATGTTCTTATGGAATTAAATGGGAGCTTAAGCATAACTTGATAATACCTAAGAATAAAAGCTTGACCTACTAAAAATGCTAACTGCAGTAAACCAGTGTCAACCTTTTGAGCTTCATAACCCCATGTTAGCTTGTTAAGTACGGGATGTACTTACACTTGTTTATTTTCTTGATTTGGATAAAAATCCCGGATGGGTAATAGATGTCAACGGGTATGAGGATTTTCCAGAGGATTTTTAGGCTTGTGGTCAACCAGTTGACCTTCCCTGTGATGAAGCCCATGAGAGTTTATTATCTTTTATCTTCCGCTGTGTGATGTAAGACTAAGTTGTATTGTGGATCTGATGTAAGAGACACCATGATGATACTTTATTTGATTTGTCGACTTGTGTGTGACTGTTTCCTAGGCACACATGAGTATTGTGCATTCAATTTTATCCTTAAAATTGGGTGTGACAAATTGGTATCAAAGCCGTGTTGACTGTAGGATGCAAGCCTAGTTAGAAAACGGACGTTTTAGCATCTTTGCTCCTCTGGTTTCTTGCTTACTGTCATATTCTTGTTATTTTATTAAAACATTTATGCTTTTCATACATTAATCTATTATTTAAAATTGTTGATTCTAATTCTATCTCACTTTAAATCTATAGATGTCTCATAATCCAAAGACTGCTCGCCTCAGCACCGCCGGCTATCGTGCCATGTTCACCCCGCGTGCCCCACAGGCGGAGAGGGAGATTGTGATCATCTCCGACGACGAGGATATGGCTACCCAGACGCCTACTCCTGCTCCTACACCAGTCGCCGTGCCAGTCTATCCTGTTGTAGCTACACCTGAGGAGTCGACGGCTACTTCCCCTACACCTGCACCATCCCCGGCTGTTCTCGTGGTGGAGGAGGAGATTGGCTGGAAGTGCAAGTACTACATCAAGCCAGCCCCAGAGACAGCCTACTACCACACCCTCCTCACTCACGTGCTGGACGACTACTACCCCGACTTGCACGCCTCCATCAGCTACCACTGCGCCGAGTACCAGCATCCTTTAGAGGCTACCTTCTGGAAGGTAGAGCTGGTGGTCACCGCTTAGAACGATATCAAGAATGGACATGAGGTGGAGACTGTCCACTGTGCCCCTGCCAGGAGAGCCCATGCTTTGGATGGCATGGAGGATGCAGCACAGAATGCCTACATCCACTACCACGGTCGTCGCTTTGAGGCCATGAGGGAGGATCGCTTCAGGTTCCTTCCTCGAAATGATCATGAGGGTGTTTGGCAGGTTTTGGCTCCACCAGAGAATGACCCAACTCTGGAAGCAACGGTGCAGCATATCCACGCTATGCAGGGAGTGGATGAGGAAGTCAAAGGAGAATTGCGTGCATCTCAGAGGGCGTAGAGACGTCTTCAGAAGCAAGTGGATGAACTTCGAGCACAACTTGGACAGCCTTCCATCTACAAGAAGAAGCGCCGGTCCTTCACCATGATTGACACCGCTCCATAGGTGTTAGGTGCCTTGATCTAGACTACCACGTCGTTAGATAGTGTTACTTATTTAGTCTTGTTTGGCCTTGTGAACTTGGATGATTAGATGTTTAATTTGTGAACTTGGTTGATTTGGTATTTGCTTGATTGTTGGAAGCTTGTGGGCATGTCCACAACTTTCTTAGATTGGAACTTTAAGTTTATAATGAAATCTTAATGCAGATGTTTCGCTTTATCCTATCTCTGCTGTGCTGATTTCTGGAGCAGCCTGTGTTCTTATTCTGGTATCTCGAAATCTAGGATGTTAAAAATTCTGAAATTTTTGTGGAGATAACTAGACCTCTGTATCTTTCAAATGTCTCTAGAATCACATCAATATCAATTGAGGTTTGTGAGATCTAGTGGTCACAAGTTGATGTTCCTGCGCTGTCTGGAACTCAGAACAGTTTCGGTTTAGCTCTACTTTTGACCATGTGTGTGTCAGAATCTGTAAAAGTGATCTAAATGAAAGTTGTAGCTGATATCCTAAGCTTTCTAACGAATATTGGTGCACCTCTGTTGGATCTCTGAACCTCGAGTTATAACAGTTTTACTGAACTGCTGAATTTGAATCTTGTCCAGAAAATTCTCAGCATTGTTTCTTATCTTTTGTAAGCACTCTATAATTGGAAAAATCTCTAAATTTTGCACATTTGTTGGAAAACAGATGGCCGCAATAGGAGGAAGAGGCAGAGGCCGTGGTCATGGGCGTGATGCTCTCATAAATCCACCACCGCCACCTGTGACCATGGAACAGATATTGGAAATGCAAGCGCAGCTGATGCAAGCTATGATGCAGCGCTTGGACAATGAACCTGCAAGAGGACCACCGCCTGTTCAGGTTAGAGATAAGCGTGGAGAGTTTATGAAAGGTCGACCACCGGTGTTCACCCATGCCTCAGACCCTATGGAGGCAGATGATTGGTTGCGTGCTGTGGAGAAACAACTGAACATAGCACAATGCAACGACCTTGAGAAGGTGTTGTACGCTTCTGGGCAACTCCAAGGAGCTGCTCAGGATTGGTGGGAATCAGTCCAGTTTGGACGTCCCAACAATGCTCCTGCTATCACTTGGCAGGAATTCAAGGACAATTTCCGGTCATACCATATTCCTGATGGACTAGTGGAACTGAAGTAGGAAGAATTCAGATCTCTCAAGCAAGGATCAATGACTGTGGCGGAGTATCGGGACAAGTTCGCACAACTATCACGCTATGCTCCTAATGATGTAGCGGATGACAAGGTTAAGCAACGCTGTTTCCTCAAGGGACTCTATGATGGATTACAGCTCCAGCTGATGTCTAATACTTACCCTAACTTCCAGTCTTTGGTGAATCGCGCTATTGTGATTGACGATAAGCGCAAGGAGATGGAAGCTAAGAAGAGAAGGCTCCAAGGGAAAGCTTCTGGAAGCAACACTCACCCACATGCTTATCCCCAACAAGGTTTCCAGCAGAGGAATCAAGGACCAACTAACCAGGGAAACAGTGGTCAGTATCCTCAGCGGAACCAGTTCTAGCAACACCCTCAGTACCAGCAACAGTTTGGAAATCAACGTCCCCCGCAACAGACCAGCAATCCTACAACACGCCAAGGAGTGCCCAACAATGCTCCTGTGAAGAGTGGTGCACCCAACAATCCCAATGCCTGCTATCGATGCGGAGAAGTAGGTCACTATGCTCATCAGTGTCCTAAGAAGCAGAACCAACAAGCACCTCAGAACCAGACCAGCAATCAGAAGTTCAACGCCCGACCACCTCACACTGCGAAGGTGAACTATGTGTCATCTGATGCAGCTCAGGAGACGCCTGAGGTCATGCTGGGTACGTTCAGTGTCAACTCTATTTCTGCTACCGTACTTTTTGATTCTGGTGCTTCGCATTCTTTTATCTCCTAAGCTTTTGTTAGAATGCATAGCATACCTTTGTGTGCCATGAAAAAACCCATACTAGTAAATTCCCCGGGAGATAGTATGCCAGCTTCTTATTGGAGCCCCTCAACTAGCATTTCCTTAAGGGGGTAGACTTCAAAGTGAAACCTATTGTGTTGAGAACAGTGGGAATTGATCTTATCCTGGGAATGGATTGGATGAAACAACACCGGGCAGTGATTCAGTGTCAGGAGAAATCTGTGGTTGTGACATCACTCAATGGAGATAGAATCTGTGTAGAAGTGGTAGTGCAAGCTTAGCCTACAGCCACAGTGAACCAGCTAGATGGTGAAGTCAATGAACAAGATTGTGTCATGGAGGAGTTCTCAGATGTCGTCCCCGATGACTTGCCAGGTATGCCACCTGTCCGAGACATTGAATTCATTATTGAATTATTACCTGGAACTGCACCAATAGCTAAACGTCCATATAGAATGGGAGTTAATGAATTCGAAGAGCTTAAGAAACAACTAAAAGAGTTGCAAGAAAAAGGTTTCATACGCCCCAGTTCTTCCCCGTGGGGAGCACCTGTGATCTTTGTGGATAAGAAGGATGGTAGTCAACGGATGTGTGTGGATTACCGCTCACTTAATGAGGTTACCATCAAGAATAAATACCCTTTGCCTAGGATTGATGATTTGTTTGATCAGTTGAGAGGGGCTCATGTGTTCTCCAAGATTGATCTCCGATCTGGTTATCATCAGCTTAAGATTCGAAACTCGGACATACCCAAGACAACATTCACTACATGGTATGGATTATATGAGTACACCGTTATGTCTTTTGGATTGACCAATGCACCTGCATACTTCATGTATCTGATGAATAAGGTGTTCATGGAGTTTCTAGATAAATTTGTGGTAGTATTCATAGATGACATACTAATATTCTCCAATACTAAAGAAGAACATGCGGAACACATAAGGTTGGTCTTGCAAAAGCTTAGAGAACATAAGTTGTACGCTAAGCGGAGCAAGTGTGAGTTTTGGTTAAGGGAAGTCTCTTTTCTGGGTCATGTAGTCTCCAATGGTGGAATAGCAGTGGATCCAGACAAAGTGCAAGATGTACTAAATTGGAAACCACCAACAATTGTAAGTGAGATTCGTAGCTTTTTGGGATTAGCTGGATATTACCGAAGGTTCATTGAAGGCTTTTCCAAGCTAGCCAAGCCCATGACAGCTTTGTTGGAAAAGAATGCTAAGTATGTATGGTCGGATAAATGCCAGGCAAACTTTGAAGAGCTAAAGAAGAGATCGACTATAGCTCCAGTATTAATCTTGCCTGATTTAAGCAAGAACTTCTCTATATATTGTGATGCATCCCGTTTGGGTCTTGCATGTGTGCTTATGCAAGAAGGAAGAGTGGTGGCATATGCATCTAGACAATTGAGGAAGCATGAGTTGAATTATCCTACTCATGACTTGGAATTGGCAGCTGTGGTTCATGCTTTGAAGATCTGGAGACATTATCTGATTGGACATAAGAGTGAAATCTATACTGATCATAAGAGTTTGAAGGATATCTTTACCCAATCAGATCTGAATCTGAGACAACGTCGTTGGTTGGAATTGATCAAAGACTATGATTTGGAAGTGCATTATCACCCGGGAAAGGCAAACGTCATAGCTGATGCACTTAGCAGAAAGAGCTATGCCAATGGACTTCAGATAACATCTATGTCAGCAGAGTTGTGTGCTGAAATGGAGTATCTCAACTTGAGCCTGGTCACTAATGCAATGTAATTGGTGATAGAGCCTACTTTAGAAAAAGAGATACGCAAAGGTCAATTGGAGGATGAAAAACTTAAAGAGATAGCAGAGAATGTAGTGCTTGGAAAGGCACCCGGATTCAGAATGGATGAGAATGGTACTCTTTGGTTCGGGAAAAGGATATGTGTACCAGAAGTGAAAGCTATCTGAGATGCAATTCTGCAAGAGGCCCATGAGTCTGCTTACTCTATACATCCCGGAAGTACCAAGATGTACTTGGATCTCAAGGAGAAGTATTGGTGGTATGGTTTGAAGAGAGATGTGGCAGAATATGTGGCTTTATGTGACACTTGTCAAAGAGTGAAAGCTGAGCATCAAAGACCTGCAGGGTTACTACAACCAATAAAGATTCCTGAATGAAAATGGGAAGAAGTTGGTATGGATTTTATTGTAGGACTGCCCCGCACTCAAAGAGGTTATGATTCAATATGGGTAATAGTGGATCGACTCACCAAGGTTGCTCACCTTTTACTAGTCAAGACTACCTATAATGGTGCAAGATTAGCAGAGTTGTACATGGAAAGAATAGTGTGCTTACATGGTGTTCCTAAGAAAATTGTGTCGGATAGAGGCACCCAATTTACATCGCAATTCTGGCATAAAGTACATAGATCTTTGGGAACAAAGTTGAATTTCAGTTCTGCTTACCACCCGCAAACTGATGGACAGACTAAAAGGATCAACCAGATTTTGGAAGATATGTTGAGAGCTTGTGCACTTCAGTATGGTGATAGTTAGGATAAGAGTCTGCCTTACGCAGAGTTCTCGTACAACAACAGTTATTAGAAGAGTCTCAAGATGGCACCTTTCGAGGCGTTGTATGGGCGTAAGTGTAGAACGCCTTTGTTCTGGAATCAGACTGGAGAAACTCAAGTGTTTGGACCCGATGTCCTTAGAGACGCGGAAGAACAAGTGAGAATGATTAGAGACAATTTGAGAGTAGCTCAGTCCCGACAGAAGAGTTACGCTAATACTCGCAGAAGAGAGCTGACTTTCGAGATTGGTGATTATGTGTACTTGAAGGTGTCACCAATGAGAAGTGTGAGAAGATTCAATATGAAGGGAAAATTAGCACCAAGGTATATAGGACCTTTTAAGATCCTAGAGAGACGTGGAGAAGTAGCTTATCAGTTGGAACTGCCTGAGAGTTTGTCAGGTGTGCACGACGTGTTCCATGTTTCTCAATTGAAAAAGTGTTTGAGGGTACCAGAAGAGCAGATTCCTTTGGAAGAACTTGCTGTCAAGGAAGATCTTACTTATGAAGAGTATCCGATAAAGATCTTGGAAACTGCCGAAAGAGTTACAAGAAGCCGAACTGTAAAGATGTGCAAGGTGCAGTGGAATCGATATACAGAGGATGAGGCTACCTGGGAAAGAGAAGAGGATCTGAGAAAGACTTATCCCCAACTGTTTGAGTAAGCAATCACCCGAATCTCGAGGACGAGATTCATCTTAAGGGGGGTAGAATTATAACATCCTAAATTTTGCATTCTTTTAAAATTAGTAAATATGATTTATTTAAGCAAATGTGTGTGCATTAAAAGATAGGGAAATAATAAATTTTGTGGAATTAAAATTTAAAAATAAGGTTAGAAACTTTTTGATGCATACATGCTGCTGCATATCATTTTGTGAATGCTTGGAATTTGTTAAAGATTTCAAAAAAATTGAAATTTGAATTTAAAAATGGATTTGGAAAAGTGTAGAAAAAGAAAAAAAAGAGAAGAATCCATTTTTCCATCCCTTCTTGATTTTTGGCCCATGGCCCAGCTCCTTCGGCCTGCTGGCCCATTCCTCCGTGTCGGCCTAGCTGCGCTGTTTCCTCCCTCCGCCCGTGCCTAGCCTCGCGCGGCCCGCAAGGAGTCAGCCCTGCACCGCAGCCAGCCCAGCCGCCGCGCCTTCCTCGCGCCCGTAGCCGCTGACCGCCTGGCCCCACTTGTCGGCGCCGTCCCCTTCCCCGCGCGGCTCGGCAACCGCTCGTGCCTGGCGCTGCAGCAACCGCCGCCCACGACAGGCGTCATGGGAGCGTCCCCCCCGCTCCTCGGCCCTGTTAAATAGCAGCCGAGCCTCCCCCCCACGTGCCCCTGCTGTGCTCCACTCTCTCTCGCGCTCGCCGTGCTCGGGAACCACCGCAGCAGCAGCACCGAGGTCCGCCGACCACACCTTCGCACGGACCACCGCCGCCGAGTTTCCCCATCCTCCTTCTTCCCCACGGTGAGAATCCCCTGGCCTCCCTCAATCTCCCGGTACCGCTTGTTTCATTTTTCTTGGCTTCTAGATGCCCTGGCCGCGAGCTCCGCAAGCCTTGGCCGCCGGCCATGGCGGCCACCGCGCTACCCAGTGTTTTCTGGCCGTCGTATCGGCATGGCTGAGATCCCCTACTTCCCCCGCCTTCACCGGTGCTCTCGGTTTCTCATTTGGTGAACCCTAGCCCCCTAACCGCGCGCGTCCGAGACCTCCACGCCGCCGGCAATGGTGCTCTGCCGCCGGCATCACTGTTCCAGCCGGCCACCTTCTTCTCTCTCCCCCCGGATTCATTCCTGACCGCTCGTTTCTAATCCAACGGCCGAGATCATCTGATACCCCTTCGCGGGTTAATTTCCTAAAGAGACCCTCGGTTTTCATCTAATTGAACCCACAGTCCAAGGCGTAGTTCCATGAATACGCATTCTTGTTTGGAAAACGTAAACTTTACTGCTTAAGTCAAAAATACGTTTTCAGTATTTACAGAAATGCCATTTGAACTGTTTCGCTTATAAAATTGTCGTTTTAGCTCCGAATTGATCCATTCAAATCGCGTTAGCTTCATAATTTCATAAGCTACATGTTGGAACTACTGTTAGTCAAGTTTGGAACTTTTTAATTTCATGATTAGATTTAATTAAATATATGGCTCTAGGAAACCCCGTTTAAATCATAACTTTCGCATTTTAGCTCCGTTTTTCGTGAACTTCGCGTTAACGTGATCGTAGCGAGAGGTAGATTATTTTTACAAACATTTTATCTTGTTTTAAATACTGTTGGTGTACTGTTCTAATGATAGGAATGTTTGCTTTGCATGAATGCTTTTGGAATGTTGTATGTTGCCATGTTGGTCGCGTTCAGACGGTGAGGAAAACGTTGGAGACCAAGAATTCTTCAATGACCAGCAGGACCAGCACGAGTTTGTGAACCAAGGCAAGTATAGCATGGGCCTACCTTGATGTCCTATTTCACTTTAATCAATTACTCATTTGCATGTGTCTAATTTTGATACCCGTAAGGATAACCTAGTGATTGTTTATCCTGTGCCTTGTCTCCTATGGGTTAAATGCATATGGGTAGATTGCTAGGGCTCTAACTGAACTTGATATACATGATGATGAATGATACTATGTAACTAAGAGTTTAACATGATTTATAACAACTGTTCCATAGGGCAAAGGTGCAAATGACCTTTGTTCATGTTGCTCCCAGCTCTCCATAAGGACTTATCTATCGGCAAAAGCTGGGACCGATAGTGCAACTGGGAGAGTCATTTGGCTCTGACTTTAGCTCAGTAATAGGATCTTTTCTATCTAGTTAGAGGTTACCTTTTTGGCACAAATGGGGCTTGTCACGTTGGGTATAGGGCTGCCTCTGTTCCTATGAGTATAGCCACGATGGATATGTGTCATAGGAAAGAATGGGTTATTACATCTGCCTGCCAAGGAAACCTAGCGACCCTAACTTGTTAGGGAAACCTATGAAATGGATTCATAGTGTACCCTACCTGCTCACCTTGGTAGTGACATGGGAGTAATTAACCCAGGCATATGGGGATCATGACTCGCGGTGAATGTGCACCACCTCTGCAGAGGGTAACAAACTGTTATAACAGTCGTGCTCATGGTCACGAGCGGCCCGGAAAACTCACAGAATAACTAGATACTTGATGATGTTCATTTAAGATGTTCTATGATGATATACGATGCACTTTACATTGATATATGTTCTTATGGGATTAAATGGGAGCTTAAGCATAACTTGATAATACTTGAGAATAAAAGCTTAACCTACTAAAAATGCTAACTGCAGTAAACCAGTGTAACCTTTTGAGCTTTATAACCCCATGTTAGCTTGTTAAGTACGAGATGTACTTACACTTGTTTATTTTCTTGATTTGGATAAAAATCCTAGATGGGTAATAGATGACAACGGGTATGAGGATTTTCCGGAGGATTTTTAGGCTTGTGGTCAACCAGTTGACCTTCCCTGTGATGAAGCCCACGAGAGTTTATTATCTTTTATCTTCCGCTGTGTGATGTAAGACTAAGTTGTATTATGGATCTGATGTAAGAGACACTGTGATGATACTTTATTTCATTTGTCAACTTGTGTGTGTGACTGTTTCCTGGGCACACATGAGTATTGTGCATTCAATTTTATCCTTAAAATTGGGTGTGACAGATAAATAGCTTAGTAGTCAAGTTTGGATTGATTTGTGTTGGATAAATTCATAAGGTGACCTTGAAGTGGATTGAATGGATATATGTCTTGTGAAAGTATTCAAATAAATTAGTTTCAAGTTTGATTCATATTTGATGAAGTATAGCTCAGGTGATTGAAATATGTCCTATATTGAAAATCTGAGCTAGTTGTGATCTTAGCCATGTTGAGTAATCAAAACTTATTAGATTGGCATAAAAATTAGTGTACATGCTCTAGACTTATGGTATAAGATTGTGTAGAAATTTCATGAAAATTGGAAAAGTGATGCTTCGGTTTTGGAGTAAATCTTATCAGCTATAGTGCAGCAATTTTTAGCATGTAATAGTGGTGGAAGAATTGAAATCTAGTAGCAATCTAGACATCAAATGAAGCTCAAATTTTTACAGCTGCTAGATAACTTAGTGAGTCACATCTCCACCAAATTTTGTGGTATTTGGATTTGTACTTTGGGAGATATGCATTTTTCTTTGAAGGGTACAGAATCTGCCAGAAAAGTGATAATTATTGGATTGATCAAGAGTCACTTTGATTGAAAGGTCCTCAAGTTGGAAACATGTTTATAAGTAATTGAGGCACCTTAGTTTGATTTTGAGATAATCTAGAAGCATAACAAGCAAAGAGTACAAGACAATTTGATTGTGAAGTGTACTTTGCACACATTTGGTACTCAAATTAGAAGATCAAGATCAAACTCAAGATGAAGATGGAGTTTAAGTTCTAGAGATTATTGGAGATCATTTGGTAGAAAGAAAAGAACTTAAAGAAGGAATCAAGGTTACTCATCAAGTTAAGTCCATCACTTGGATCAATCAATCAAGATTTTTCAAGTGAGTGTCAAGAATGATTCTTAAAGAGATGTCACTTCTCCCTAGTGTAGGGGCTTGCCGTCTATGTGTAGATAAACCAAGTGTAGTACTTGGAAGGCTAACATAGAAGTGATGATCCGAGGAACATTTGAGATACTTAGTTGAAGCAATCTAAAGGGTTGATCAAGAAAAGCAAGCAACATCCAAAAGAGAGCTAGTCATGATAATTCAAGTGGTATTC
Source organism: Saccharum hybrid cultivar R570 (assembly GCA_038087645.1). Lineage (NCBI taxonomy): Eukaryota > Viridiplantae > Streptophyta > Magnoliopsida > Poales > Poaceae > Saccharum > Saccharum hybrid cultivar. The sequence continues at coordinate 1,806,167 of JAQSUU010000671.1, read as the reverse complement.
TCACATTGATGTTCTCATGCAAGCATTGATCAAAAGATGAAGCAAGCTAACCACAACAAGAAAGTATACTTGATCATATTAGTGGTTCTCAATTTATATGGGTGAAGAATGGACTCTATCTATGATGATTGGTCTTCACCAAGCTTATAATTGGACTTCATATTGCTATTGGAGTAATGAAATGGAATCTATGTGACTATCCTCTATTCCAACATAGCAAAGGTATCATTGTAATATGCATGATCATTTCATCCCTTACTAGTATGCAATTAGTGCATATAGTACATGCTTTATAGGATCATGCATAACAAATGAAAGTTTTAAATTCATAGCCTACCACTATTGCTTAAATGATTAATTGATCTAGTGGTTAGTATATGAGTTTGTTCATGAGCTAGTGAACCCAAGTACATGATTTAATTTGGATTGCTAACAAGTGATAAGTACAACATTGGCAAGATAACCCTTGCAAGAGGTGTGAAGAAGCTTGTCATTGGTTCAAACCAGACTTGGAAGCTTAGGCAAATTAATTTAGTTCAAGTCAACCATAAAAGCTCATGATAGTGATAAGAGTACAAGCACAAGACAACAATACAAATGGATATCTAGTTTGTTTGTTTCAAGTGGTATCTATACTCAAGTATTTCATCAAGAATTCACAAGTGATGTCAAGATCAACTCATAAGTGATATCCTATAAGTGGTACTCATGAAGATAGCAAATGCTCAAGAAATGGTTTTTTTGATAAATCCAACAAGTGGTTCCATACTAGAAAACTCTTTCAAGTGGTATCACATCTACACGTGGTATCAATCATGCAATATGGTGGTTCCACAAGTGATCCTCAACTTTAATTGATCATCAAATGAAGAATGCATCCATCACCTACAAGAGCTCAAGTTTATCAAATGGATGACCCATGCTATGACATAGGGGGAGGTGTCCCACCGATTGGTATCAATGTCGAAGATCCTATGTGTGGTATCTCAAGGGCTACAAGTGGTGTCATTCCAACAATCAAGTGATGTCCATAAAAATGCAAGATTCAAGCCTCAACCATCTACCCCAAATGCAAACCTTTGCATCAATGAGAAGTACACCTTTTATAGAAATTAATGACAAAGGGGGAGAGATTGTACAAAGATATGAAAGCTTTGGGAGAGATTGAGACAAAGAAGTAGTGGTTGGACATAGACATGGACAAAGAGGGGGAGCAAGTAGAGGTTGGACATAGACATGGACAAAGAGGGGGAGCAACATTGAAGAAAAGAGATGGATCAAAATTCTTGGACAAGAGAAGCACACAAGTAGGGGGAGCAAGCTCATGAACTTTGATTGGTTTCATTTGATATGTGCATAGTCATGTGCTTGCTTGCATTGCATAAGTTTTTAAATTTGATATGCATGCTTGTGTGGTGTATGCTAGTTGTAGAACTTGAATGATGATTTGATAACTAGCATGTATAGGATGGTAGCTAGACTTGTATTTCTACATGTGGTACTAGAACCTTGCTTATAATATTGATCTCATGGGGTTTATAGTATTTTTGTTGTCTAGCTACTCATGGTGCTAAGGATGGTGTTAAAAGTGCAACTCTGATTGGTATCACACTTTAAAGGTTTATTCTATGCATAAGTGCGAGCTTCAAACCAAACACTCTAGCACATATGTAGGGGGAGCTAATACTACCATTTTGGGTTTGTGGTACTTGTCCAAAATCATTTACACATGGTAAAATTACTTGGGCAAGCAACATGAATCCAAAAGAGCTTAATTTCCATATATTTGTAGAGTTGTCATCAATTACGAAAAAGGGGGAGATTGAAAGGTCCTTGTTTGGTTTTGGTAATTGAGTAATAACCCTAGGTGGACTAATTGTGTTTATGTGAGATACACAGGTGATTAGTCCACATGTACATGTGTGTGAGCAACATATGCTATGGAGGTGGAAATGGCTCGGAGATGTTGCAAAGCTCACACATGTGATGATGAAGGAACTCATTGCACATGAGACATGACATTGAGTCATGTGATCAAGGTGGAGAAGATCAAAACATGACTTAGCTTGATGGACCAGTTACAAGCGTGAAGGGCAAGTTGGAGGCTTTGGAGCGATGGACCGCGTGGCGGTGAAGCTTGAGCAAGACTTGGCACCGATGGATGAAGGCAACTGTGAAAAGTAAGTGAAGTCAAGATCGATGAACCAATATAATCATGTGATGATATGAAGTGGATCATATCATTGTTGATCGTGTTGGTGCAAGTGTTGCATTGATATTGGAGGAGATGGAATGGAATGCGCAAGGCAAAGGTATAACCTAGGGCATTTCATTTCACCGGTCATAGGTGTGTAGAGAAGTTGATGACCGGGTTTAGGATAGATGGCCATACTATCAAGAGGAGCAAACTTATTTGCATATCGGTCATCTAGTGTCACTCGAGTGATCTAACTTTGCATCATCGCTAGGATCGAGTAGCGTGGCAAGTTGAGTGGCTAACTCCTTAAAAATGTTTGTGAAAAACTAACGCACATGATGGTGTACACTTGGTGGTGTTGGCACATTTACAAAGGATAAGAAGTTAGAGTTGATGTGGATCAACTTGGGGAAGAAACGGAGGCGAAATAGGTCACTTACAGTAACTGGACTATGCGCAGCACAACGACCGGACGCTGGCTAGCGAGTTCGATCATGTGTTCCATTGAAGGCGCAGGCGTCGGTCTTCGACTAGACGCTGGCGAAGAAGTAATCGGACGCATAGTGGCCGAGTCCGGTCAGAGTTACGTACACTGACGCAGGTAGACACGAGAAGTCAGAGAATGACCAGACTCGGGCTCTACGTTCGGTCACCTATGATCGGACGCATCCGATCATGAAAAAGCGTCTCTGGAACCTCTCTAGAAATGACCGGACTCAGGCGGTGCCGCGTCCGTTCTTGGTGTTGTGCTACGTCCGGTCATCACTTGATCATTGGCGCGTGACAGCCGACCATTGAGATCAAGCGACTGAGGTTGAACAGAGGCGATGCATGGCGTGCATCTATTGATCGGACACTGGACCGTGTGTGTCTGGTCGATACGACCGGCGCGTCCGGTCATCCCGAGCAGTGCCCAGTGAAAGGGTACAACTGCTCTATTTTCGTGGGGGCTATAAATAGAAGGGGGTCTTAGCCATGACAGTTGCAGAGCACCTTGCGGGACTTTGTGTCCATGCTTAAGAGTGCTTAGGAGTCCTCCATCTCACATATGCTTGATAGTGATCATCCGATTGTGTGAGAGAGCAATTCTAGTGCGATTGTATCATAAGGTTGCATCGAGTGACACTAGGTGATCGAGTTGCAAGACGGTGGTGCTTGTTACTCTTGGAGGTTGCCACATCCTAAGACGGCTTGGTGGTGGTCTCCGTCGAAGCTCGCAAGAAGCTTGTGCGGTGCTCCAGAGAAGTGCTTTGTGAGGGGCATTATGCTCGCCCCGCGAGAGCCGCGAAAAGCAACTCTAGTTGAGCGTGTCATTGAGCTACCCTCACTTTTGGGGTAGGTTCTTGCGGTGCCCGACGTGCGGGCTTGGCGGGTGATACCAGTTAGCCGCCGAACCACCAAGTGAGCGATCGATACAATAGGGACTAGCATGTTGGCAAGCACGTGCACGTCGGGATAAAAAATCATCGTGTCATCCTTGAATTCCCATTGGTTTGCATCCTCGTTACACATGCTTGTATTTACTTCATTTACATTGTGCTTGTGTAGTTGCTCTTTTAGTTAGTTAGCTTGTGTAGTTCACTAGTTAGCTTCTTGCTTGTGTAGCATAGAAGTAGCTCTCTTGCATGACTAATTTGGTTTGTGTAACCTTGTTAGTCACATTGCTTAGTTTGTGTAGCTAAGCAATTTGTGCTCTATAATTTGGCTTGTGTAGCCTTGTTATTAAGCATTGCTAGTGAGCTTAGGTGGCTTTGTGCTTTTGCTTACTAGCATGTGCAGGAGCTCCCCTGTTGCTTGAAGTACTAGTGGCATACGTTTGTGTGACCTTGCTTCTAGAATTGATTAGGTGATCTCTAGCTAGCCCGGCACCTTAGTTGCATAATGAGGATCTTTGAAGGTGCTAGAGAACATAGATAGAGGGGTGTAGTCTTGGCTAGAACGATAATTTTAATTCCGCACTTATTTCGGTTAGCCGACACGATTAAGTTTAAGAAAGGAGTATTCACCCCCTCTAGTTCGCCATCTCAACCTTACAGGTGCCAGATCCGGCCCCAGGGGCCCTGGATCCGGCCGGTCGGCCATGTCTCCTTGCTGGAGATGCAGAGGGCAAGGGATGACGGTGGAGGAGGGAGGTGGGAGGGAGGCGAAGCTATCGACCTCTAGCTCCCACTTTTCGGGGCCGCCACTGGCCGCACGCGCACCGGAGGATGGTGACGGTGGCTGGAGTGGAGGCGAGGGCGTTGTGTTTTGGGCGCCGGTGATGGTTGCCCCCGAGTCGCCCGTTGTGGGGCGCTCAGGAGAATAACAAGCTCATCGTGCGTCATTGCTTGCCGCCAGCGGCTTTCCACTATCTCCACCTCGCCCTCGCCCACAACGTCGGCGCCAATTTCTCTTGTCGTTCTGACTTTCCTTTTCTCGTAGGTTCCAGGTTATACAAGATTCGGCATTCTCGTTATCATTAGAATTCAGTTGTATAGTACTCTCTCAGTCCTAAAATAAAAGGAATCTAGTTTTGTTCTTAGTTTAACTATAGTAACTTTGACCAAGTTTATACAAAAGAAAAAATATATAAACCCGTCGGAATTTTTGTCCATCTAGGTTTACCTGCTATGGCGTGGGTAACCAGAGGAAGATCACCTACTCCCTCCGTCCCAGAAAAAATATCGTTTTAAGTTTTTCAGACATCGTGTTTGACCGTTCGTCTTATTCAAAAATTTTGTACAAATTATAAAATAAATAAATCATTATTGAAGTATCTCTAATGATAAAATAAGTCATAACAAAATAAATAATATTTATTAAAATATTTTGAATAAGACGAACGGTTAAACACAATGTCTGAAAAACCTAAAACGACACTTTTTCTGGGACGGATGGAGTACTGCATATAAACCCATCCGATTTTTTCCCATTTTATTCTTTTTTAACTTTTATTTTAAAATAACCTCACTTTTTATTTTTATTTTTAATCCTTGTGGTCTTGGCAAACCCCCAACGTACGACAAAATCACTATGTCGCACGACAGCCCACGTGCGTTGGCACAGCGTTTTGTCGCACCAATGATAATGACATGGCGAGACTCAATATTAAAAAAATCATATATTTTTCATATGACGTAGGATGAAGATGGTTTATATATGAAAAAAAAATCTATAACTTTTTTATTTTTGATTTTTTTCATTTGACCTCGTTAAGATGTTAAATGTATGGTTAAGTTAGCTAGATGTAGTAAGCTTTTGCGTAGCTCAGCTAGTTGGGTTTCTCGTGGTGGAACCTGCCCACCCGGGTTTAAGTCCCGGCTTGACACGAGTGCTCGTATTTTTTTAGATTTATTCCAGAACTTAACGGCGCTATTCTTTCAGTAGTAGGCGACATGCCCGTCGATAGCGAGACGCTTGTGGTGACTTTGTCAATCTCAAGATTTGCCAGTCCAAGTCAGTTCTTCGGAGGTACTCATAGGATAGGGAGTGCGTGCGTGCGTTCACAGGGGTGAGTGTGCGCTCGTGTATGTGAGTGTCTGCATCTATAACTGGGTCTCGCAAAAAAAGAGAGTAGCAAGCATTATGCGGCTTTGTTGCCCCAGGCACCTGTGTGCTTGGGACCCTCAGAATGTTGATTGTATTAACGTTGGTGTCTCGTCAATCTCGAAATTAGCCGGTCTAACTCAATTCTTCGGTGGTGCTCGTAGTGGTAGGGTGTGCGTGCGAACAATCACAGGGGTGCGTTCGTGTATGTGAGTATCTTTATCTGTAACCGGATCTCGCAAAAAAGGTGTAGCAAGCATTCTGCGGCTTTGTTGGGCCTGGCACCTGTGTGTGCTTGGGACCCTCTGAATGTCGATTGTATTAATGTTGGTGTCTAGTTAATAAAGCCTCTCTTTACTCAAAAAAATATGCTAAAAAACAATACAAAATTTTAGTAGCATAATACTCACCTACACGTGCTCGTCGTCTTAAAAAATAGTTCTTGTACGGTGTTAAATAAAGATACTTTTTATACGAGTGTTATATATATATATAGCTCTCGACGACATAGACAACTTTATTATAGTTTTGAGTTTCTATATTTGAGATCGATAAAATGTTAAAAAAAATAACATAACATTTCAGCAGCATATTATGCTCGGGATTGCGGTGCAGCCTGACTAGTTTTAGAGGCCCAAACTAATTGTAGCCCAGACCAACATCGAGCTCCAGTGTAACGCCACGACCTGCTCGAGCAGCCCAGCTTCTAGATGCCGAGACATCATGCATCCCTTCTGTCCGTTCGACCAAATGCTGCTCCGCTCCCCTGCCCGTGCGGCGTAGTGCGGACTACCAGTAGTTTCGGGTGGATGATCCCTCCAAAATCAGACAGGCCACTGGTCACTGGTTTAAACCCTCCAAAATCAGACCTTCGTGCCCGCGCGTGGAGGCAAGCTAGGTGACATGGAGAACATATCCCTGTAGTCGGACATCCGGTCTTCTCCTCAGGCCACGCATCAACCCCATACGTGATGGGGTCGCACGGGAGAGCTCCTGTATGGCTGTACCCTAGGGTCCACACAATTTATTTCTGTAGTTTTGTGAATGAATTTTTTTAACTCTTACTAAATGAACTTACTGTTTGAAAACCGTTTCAATCACGACGTTGCTCTCAACTAGTCTGTCAAACATGGTTCAAATTGAACAGATTCATTCTTCGCTCGGGAAACCTACCTTTATTCTTTTTCTTTCTTTAATTAAAGCATTAAACAATTTGAATAAATATACTATTACAGCAACTAAAAGATTTCCCAGAAGTCACAAGCAAATAACTAAAAGGATTTAGTGTGAAGGCATTGATTTATTTAAATTTCCTGGACTATATTTCCTGGATTATTTGATTTATTTAAATTTCCTGGACTATATTTCCTTTTTCTTCCTAAGTAGGCTTGGAATTCTGGAAGCTTCTATGATTTGTGACAAAAGTGCCTCAACACATGATGACTAACAAAGGAAGCTCGCTAAAATCTGAGTGCCTCGGTTGCGTAAATAATAGTTCAAGAGTATGTGCAGTAATATAATTAGTATATATAGGGAAGAGAGATGACCAAGAATGCAAACAGTAAAGAGAAGAACCTGATGATCACACCAAATACAAGTAGATGTCAACACTAAAGCGAGCCTGACCAAGAATTTGTATGTACAAACATTACATTTCGAAAGTGATCGAATTGACCTCGTTTTTCTTTTAAAATGAAAGTCACTTGATTTTGAACGACTTTTGTCTTCGGCTCGGCTTGTTAAGCCCGGTTTGAAGTTAAGTCTCAAACAATTCATGTCCGTCTTCATGATATCCTTTGATTAAGTTTGCATACTCTTTATTCCTCACCAATATTCCTATAACTTGTGAACAACTTATCATAGGGATCCCATGTTATCTAGGTAATTGAAATATGAAATATGGTAGGATTAAAAAGAACCTTGCTCTCTCATGTATAGAACTTGTGATTTATTTTACAAAATCAAAATTCAAATAGCATGCTCCTCAATGATATTTAAATTCCTACCAGAGCCATATCCAGTTATATGTGTTTAAACCTTCTACATATGCTACTTGCTATTGCATTGAGTTTTGTCAAGTCTTGGTGACCCTTATTGAGAAAGTTATCATGCTTCCAAAATCAAGATCACGTACACACCACATATGCATGCTGCTCCTACACTGGGAGTACGCAAAAACAAGCTTTCATTTAGATCCACCAAAAATTTTGCTTCTACACTGGGACTAGACAAAAACATGTTTGTTAAATAAATACTCCATGCTCTAAAAGATAGTGATCTCTCTCTAGATATGTGGTTTAGAAAAAGAGACATGGGCTATGAGAAAGTTTGAAAACAAATATGGACACATGAAGGTCCAAGTACAAAAAGAAAAAAATGATGAGCACATGAAGGCTCATGTAAAAAAAGAAAGAAGACGAGATAGCCATGTTCTCAAAATAAAAAATTAGAGAGAGAGATCACTCATGTTAAGGAGTATAGTATAAGTTCATCATTATACTCACACATGCACATCTTGATCTATAAGTATGACTTCTTTCTCCTTGGATCCGAGCTTTGACTTTACAATATATGCAATGCAAGTATGTTTTCATATCTTCCCCTACCTAACCTCCACATAAGCTTTTAGAAGTAGGGAGAAAGAAGACAAAATTACGGTATGCCTTGGTAAGGAATTATACACATTTTGAGCAATTTGAGAGGATCATTCGAGGAGCAGAGCTGCTTTTACTTTTCAATAATCAAATGAAAACCCAAGTTTCTGAGCAGATTGATGTAAGAGGATTTGAAATCCAAGCTGTTCTATTATCCAAGTACCCAAGTTAATGTGGTAGACACTTAGAAGTTCACAAGTGCAGGTGAAGCTTGGAATAACTTGTATGCAGATTACATATCAAGGAGATGAACCATCTTAGTCCCTTAAAGCTTTACTCGAGGATGAGTAAAGGGCTAAGTATGGGGGAGCTTGTTGGCGGTCCTTAACTCATATTTCTAACCGCCAAATATTACATAAAATGAATGAACTCATACAAACACCAAACTTAGGGCTTATAACTAACGAATTCCACAAGTTTTGGTGATTGTTCATTTACAGGAGGACATGTTGGAATAACATGAAAATGCACTTAAAGTATACAAAGAATGCAGTAAAACCTATACCCGACATGAGCCCAAGGGAGGAGGCCCACTAACTAGGCAAATAAGGGCCCAAACCAGGTGGAAAACAAGGCCAAACCCAATCCAAACCTTCTCCAAATGGCACCAAACTTTGCAGGCGCGGTCCATACACTCCCAGAGGCCCACACAACAAAGACTAGGATGGGACGGCTCCTCCAGGGTGCGGCCGCACCCCTATGGGCACGTCTCAGGCCCATCTTTATTGGGCCGCCTCATACCGACTCTCCAATGATGGCTGCAGGGGTTTGGTTGGTAACTTAAATGCGCAGGAGGGCGGTTTGCTCAACTTATGAGAGGGTCCAGGGAATATTCTAGGAATACTCCCCTCCTCTCCACCTATAAAAGGAGGCCTCCCCTCCTCATTTTAAAAACAACACATAAGGCAAGAAGAGCAATACTACACTTGAGAATAAGAGCTTCACTCCATGGGCTTAGACCCTAGCTAGCTAGAGTTGAGTAGTTGAGAGAGATGTGAGGGAGAGTACGGGAAAGTGCCAGACTTGTCGGTAGTCTCCCCAAGTTTGTACCTCGACGAACATCTGCGCTATACCTCAACGGATTCTTCCGCTAAGTGAGTGTTCGTGGTTCTTATGGTATTAAGTCTTTTGATTAGCTAAGCTTTACTCTTATTTGCTTGTGGGTTTGTCGTCCATTATCATAGCAGATACTCTAGTAGAGGCCTCCTGGTAGAGACAGATAACCCTGTATGATGCTAGAGTAGTAGTCGATAGCGTAGATGTGGTGTGTAGGCTAGAGGCTACCTTCGTTTGCCTCGTGCCCCACGGTTGAGGGGTAAGCGGTAGGTGGTGACAGCCTTGTTTGTCCCTTGTAATCCCTCACGTTCGGGTTTGACATAGAGCTATAGGTCGGTATCGCTTGATAGACCAGGTGTATGCCGATGGCCGAAGTGAGCAAGTAGAAGTAGAGTTTATCTATCCCTAAACCCTAAAACCATTAGAATCCATCTCTACCCTTGCCAACTCTATCGTTATATTGTCCTTGGACGAACTAGCTACAAGAATACATCCGTTCCCTGTGGAACATACGATACCCGGAATACTTTCGGGTGAAATGCTACAATAGTAATTCTGTGCGCTTGCGGATTCTTTCTATTTGCGTTAAGAAATACCAACACCAACGAGCTCATGTGCACCACACTTGACCTATTATCCACTTCATCAGCCATGTTGTACTGCCCATGTCAGATAAAATCACAAAATGAACCGGTATGGGCTATTTATGCACCACTTAACCAGGTTTTGGACCCACGAATGCAAATTCAATGTTGATGGACCTAGTCCACACATGCTAACAAGTTGATGGACTAATCATGCATTTTAATCAATAGGAAAAAAGCGGAATTGGCACTAGTAGAGAAACGACCTTTGATCCACTTCAAAAATTGGCTTTAGTCCCGGTATTTTTTGCGCCCGGGACTATAGAAACCGACTAAAGGACCCTGCCCAACGGCTACTATGGCAGGCTTTTGCTACAGGGGACCTTTAGTCCCGGTTGGAGCTACCAACTGGGACTAAAGGTTAACTTTTACTCCTGGTTGGTCCCTCCAACCGGGAGTAAAAGTCTACTCCCGGCTGGAGGCTCTGTCCGGGACTAGAAAGTGACCTTTAGTCTCGGTTTCTGTCTCCAACCGGGACTAAAGGTCCCCTCCTATATACCCCTTCTTCCTCTCCGAGCCCGAGCCACTTCAAGCTCAGTGTTCTTGCTTCATCGCCGGCCTCTCTTCTTCCTCATCGCCTTTCTTCGATTCCTCATCGATTCTTCGGTTCTAAAGGTTACCAACTTTATACTCTCATGTTTTATCAGTAGCATATCTCATTTTGTGGACTAGATATATGTGGTTTTTTATGGTGGATTTTTTTTATTTGTAAGCCATTTAAGCACAGAATCACTTTAAAATTTGCATATTTGGATGAAGGAAGGTTAAAGTAGTTATTCAAAACTAGTATTCAGCTTTCATTTCTAGCATGCATATCACACTTCATGGTTTAGAGATATAGAGAATTTTAGAGTTTTTTTTATTTTATTTGTTTATAAAATGAGAAATTTATATTATATTAAAAATGAGTATAGAGAGTAGATGGAAACTGCTTCTGGGTCCTTGGCCTCTCATCGGGTTCCAAAGCGACTGAGGCCGGACCTCCCTCTCATTGCATGCGGCAAGTGTGAGGAGAAAATTGTGATGGAGTACCGGGTGAGGAAGGAGTGTCCCAACAAGGGCCGTATCTTCTACAAGTGTCCGAATCGCAATGTGAGTTATTTTGTTGCATTTGATGATTATGGTTAATTTATAATTATTTTCATGATGATTGTGATTAGAGTTCTAATTTTTTGTTTTAATTTTAGTGGGATGGCACTGGATGTTCAGGCTAGTACTGGGAGGAAGAGTATGTTGAACACATGCAAAACTCTCTTGCACAGGCATCTATGGCGGCTGATGAGGCAGTGATCTTGCGGAAGAAGCCCATAGATGTTGAACAAACGCATGATCTGTCTGTTTTAGTTGGGATTGGTCGTGAAATCCTTATGCTGCTGAAGTGCATTTTAGCTTTAGTTTTTTAGTGGTAGTTGGGATTATCTACATTGTAGCGAGACTTTCATAAATTAATACCTTGTGTGGTGGCATGCATGTCGTATAATTAACTAATTATGTTCTAGGTTTTAATATGGTATGTATGTCATGTATTGCAGATGAGCCAGCATTGGATGTACAATGTTGATCGCCGCTCCCAAGAGTTCATTGAGTGCGTGCATTCTTTCTTACGTGTGGCCAAGGCAAACAAACGTGATGGTTTCATGTGCTGCCCATGTGCCATATGTAAGAATTTGAAGGAATATGCTAGCTCAAGGAGTCTTCATTCACACTTGTTGAAGTCGGGTTTCATGCCAAACTATATTTGTTGGACGAAGCACGGAGAAACCAGGGTTGTAATGGAAGAAGGTGAAGAAAAACAATAGGACGATGATGACATTATTGTTGAATATGGTGCCTTCAATGATACTGCAATGGGAGAAGCTAAAGAAGAGGTAGGGGCAGAAGATGAGCCCGCTGATGATCTTGGTCAGGCCATTCATGACGCACGAAGAGAATGCGAAAGTGAAAAGGAGAAGATCAAGTTCGAGCGCATGCTAGAGGATCATAAGAAATTGCTATACCCAACTTGTGATGTGGGGCAGATAAAGTTGGGTACCACACTGGAATTGCTGCAATCGAAGGCAAAGAATGGTGTATATGACAAGGGATTTGGGGAGTTATTAAAAATCCAAAAGAAGACGCTTCCGAAGGATAACGAATTGCCCGCCACTATGTACGAAGCAAAACAGGTAGTCTACCCTTTGGGATTAGAAATCCAGAAGATACATGCATGTCCTAATGACTGCATCCTCTACCGTGGCGAGGAGTATGAGAAGTTAGATGCATGCCCGGTATGTCATGCATCGCGATATAAGATCAGGCGAGATGACCCTGGTGAAGTTGAGGGCGAACGTCCCACAAAGAAAATCCCTGCCAAGATTATGTGGTATGCTCCTATAATACCACGCTTGAAACGTCTGTTCAGAAACAAAGACCATGCAAAGTTGTTGCGATGGCACAAAGAAGACCGTAAGGTAAACAATATGTTGAGACACCCTGCTGATGGGTCCCAGTGGAGAGCAATAGATAGAGAATTCCCGGAGTTTGCAAATGATGCAAGAAACTTAAGGTTTGCTTTAGGTACGGATGGTATGAATCCTTTCGGGGAGCAGAGCAGTAGTCATAGCACTTGGCCTGTTACTCTATGTATCTACAACCTTTCTCCCTGGTTATGCATGAAGCGTAAGTTTATTATGATGACAGTGCTTATCTAAGGCCCAAGGCAACCTAACAACGACATCGATGTGTACCTGAGGCCACTAGTTGAAGAACTTCTACTTTTGTGGAACAAACCAGGTGTATGTGTGTGGGATGAGCACAAACAGGAGCACTTTGACCTGCGAGCATTGTTGTTCTTAACAATTAATGATTGGCCTGCTCTAAGTAATCTTTCAGGACAATCAAACAAGGGATATAATGCATGCACGCACTGTTTCGATGACATTAAAGGTATATTCTTGAAAAAATGTCGAAAGATCGTGTACCTCGGCCATCGTCGATTTCTTCCTGTGAATCACCCCCTAAGAAAGAAAGGCAGGCATTTTAAAGGTAAGGCAGACCACCAGACCAAGCTGGGCAGCCATCATGGCATATCCTCACATACAAAGGGTATGAGATAAATGGGAATACATTTTACACAGTAGCCCAAGATAAAAGGAGCACCAACCAAAACAGCGGTGTCCGCATAGATGCTACGGATCCTAATGGAAATAAGCAAACATATTATGGCCGCATAGAGGAGATATGGGAACTAAACTATGCACCTACTTTTAAGGTACCTTTGTTCAAGTGCTAATGGGTAAAGGTGACTGGAGGCGGGGTAGCAGTCGACAACCAGTATGGAATGACAACCATAGACCTCAACAATATTGGGTACAAAGACGAACCATTCGTCCTTGCCAAGGATGTGAATCAGGTGTTCTATGTCAAGGACATGTCTACAAAACCGAAGAGAGGAAAAAACAACAATGACCCAATCAATGAGCCAAAGCGCCACATAGTTCTTTTAGGGAAAAGAAACATCGTCAAAATTGAAGACAAGTCAGACATATCAGAAGATTATGAAAAGGATGACCGAATTCCACCCTTCACAGTGAACAAAGACCCAAGCATCCAGCTAAATGATGAGGACACTCCATGGTTACGACGCGATCATAACCAAGGGATATACGTTAAGAAGAAGTTCACTACTGTGCCCGCTTGATATATATAGTGTATTCATATTTCTATCGTGTATTCATATTTTCTATGATTTAAATGAAGTTTCTGCTTGACGGTGGATTTCCTATGGAGAATGTGTGATGAAAAAACAAATGATCAACGTCAATAAGATGTGAAAACTAATTTCCTGTCGAAAAACAATAGTTTTAATGACTTTAATTAAGTAGTATATTTTTGCATGGTGAAAATTATGATTATTATTTACACTATGTTAAATATTTATACGGTAAAACAAAATAGTTTAGGTTACAGATTTTTCTTATGTACAATAATGCAAAACCAGGTCCCGGAATTCTTTTTGTAATTTTTTTTGCTAATATTTTATTTATTAGGCAATTAACAACTCTTGTGCATATTTATATAAAAGAAATATATAAAAAAGAAAAAAACTTCTAGAAACTGGTGGGAAGCCAAACTACAGCCCACCTTTACTCCCGGGTGGACCAACCACCCGGGACTAAAGACGGGTTGCGTTTTCACGGCCCGCCAAACTCACCTTTACTCTTGGGCCGTGGCTACACCCGGGACTAAAGGTCAGACCTTTAGTCTCGGTTCTAACCATCACCCAGGACTACAAAACCTTTAGTCTCGGTTCTAACCATCACCCGGGACTGACTAAAGATGGGTTGCGTTTTCGCGGCCCACCAAAATCACCTTTACTCCTGGGCCATGGCTACACTCAGGACTAAAGGTCAAACCTTTAGTCCCGGTTCTAACCATCACTTGGGACTAAAAAACCTTTAGTCCCGGTTCTAACCATCACCCGGGACTACAGGTCCCCTTTATAAACCTAGCCCTTCTCCCTTAGTTCTCTTCCTCTCTGTCTCCACCGCCTTCTTCTCCAACCGGATCCAGTAGCCGCCAAGCCTTCTTCTCCGTCGCCTCATCTTCTCCACCAGATCGATCTGATCCAGTAGTGCCGCCGCCCCTAGGCGACCACCCTAGCCTCGTCACGTGCGCATGATGTCACCAGCCCCACGTGCACGCGCGCTTCTTCTCCGGTTGGCCAGCGCACGCCTCACGTCGTCCTCGTCCCCAGCCCACCTCGCTCGTCATCACCGACGACGGCGCGCCTGTCCTCCTCAAGACCGTCCTCCTCAATGACCAAGAAAAGGCCGTCCTCCTCAACGACCAAGAAAAGGCCATCCTCCTCAACGATCCTGTCCTCACCGAGACAGAGCGCATCAAGGCCGTCCTCCTCAACGATCAAGAAAAGGTCCCTCCATTTTTATCGCCGCCGGTTCCATTGGTAACTCGCACTGAATCTTCTCTGCTCTCACGTTGTTGTAGCCAGAGTCCGATCGAGTTGCTGGAGCTACTCCGGCGGCTGCAGGAGCTGGACCTCGCATTTGACACCTTGGATGTGAGCCACCGCCGCCATCATAATCTGTTTATGATGGATTAATTGCTCCAACCTTTTGTAATCGGATGGATGCGTGTGCCGAGCCCTCGTGCCGGCAATCTTGTAATGCGATTTTGCGCTGAGCCATCGAGCTTAGTGGAGCACGGGGCACGGCCCGGTGTCTCGTCGTTTCCTCCTTTTTGCGTGGTAGCTTATGACGACACCGGCCCCTAGATCCGAGACGTTCGACGGCGTCTGTGACATTGTAGTAGCAGGGTACATAGTTCTCGTACTCGGGCGGGCATACCTCCGCCTCCTTGGCGCGGACGCCGCCACCCGCGAGCTTGCCGATGTCGAGCAGGTCACTTAGAAATCATGCCTTTTATTTTTTAGAATTAATTTTTCCATGAAATGAAAAACTTAGAAAATAGTTAGAAAATCATAGAAAATCCGTACTAGTTGAACTTGTGGACCATGTTCATCTCGGCTACCATGTTCTCTGCCGAGCGGTAATGGACATCAAGGAGGAGCTTTGATTCTACGAGGGAGAGCGACAACGGTCGTGGAAGACCATGTTCCCTTCCTCGTAGAATCGGAGCTCTTCCGTGGCCAAGTATGGTGCCGTCCAGTGGAGAAATGCCCGCCGAGATGATCACGTAAACAAGGTCAACTAGTACGGAAGCTTACGTGATCTTAGAAGATGTGTGATGGCATGAGAGCGTGTGTTTTTCTCAATTTTGTCGAGCAGGTCACTTAGAATTAATTTTTCCACGAAACACCTGCGAGCTCGCCGATGTCGAGCAGGTCACTTAGAATTAATTTTTCCATGAAATGAAATACTTAGAAATCATGCCTTTTATTTTTTAGAATTAATTTTTCCATGAAATGAAGAACTTAGAAAATAGGTAGAAAATTATAGAAAATCCGTACTAGTTGAACTTGCGGACCGTGTTCATCTCGGCTAGCATGTTCTCTGCCGAGCGGTAACGGACGTCAAGGAGGAGCTTTGATTCTATGAGGGAGAGCGGCAACGGTCGTGGAAGACCGTGTTCCCTTCCTCGTAGAATCGGAGCTCTTCTGTGGCCAAGTACGGTGCCATCCAGTGGAGAAATGCTCGCCGAGATGATCACGTAAGCAAGGTCAACTAGTACGGATGGTTATTTATTTAAACATGTTTTTGAGCTAGAATTTGATGGATATTTGATAATTTCAGACCTACAAATGTCATCTACAAATGTTACTATCCTTGAGGTGGCACGTCCTGCAGGAGTACATTTTATAGATATAGTTTTTATTTTTTATAGATATATCTAGTGGTGTAAAAGCTAGATGGCTGCCCCGAGAGACAACATGGATGAAGAAATAATGGATATTATCAACACCGGCACTCAATTTGCCAATGGTGACCAGCAGGATGTAGATGACGGGAGTTAATACCTGTCTCTTGAAGATAACCAAGAAAATATTGTGCAAGAAAATACTGGCGAGGTATATATATTTGAATATTATATATATATATATATATATATATATATATATATATATATATATATATATATTTGAATATCTATCATCTATTATGTGTACACATGATATTTATTATTATTTTTTAAATGTAGCCCTCTGGATCGACGACCACAACGGTGAAAAGCAAAAATATTTGAGGCCTGAAAAAGCCATTGGAGGGGCGGTACATAATATCATAATTCAATATCGAGATAGGCGAACCACTTGGTCCACATACAAGGAAATTCGTGCAACACTGTGGGTGCCTTGTAAGGGATAGACTTCCGATCAGTGCCCGTGAATGGAAGCAAAAGATCAACGAGCCTCATGTTAGTTTTGTCTCTGATCTTGATAAGAATTTAATTTGGGATGATATCCTTCAACATTTCACGTTGCAAGCGGATGATTATGATGATGTCAACAATGATGAATTGAAGGAGCTAGTTCAAAAGTGGGCTATGAAGAAGATGGCCACATAATTCCAGACTTGGAAGAAATCCCTATACACGAAATACGTCAAGAAGAAACTAACGCCTAATTTCAATACTAGTGGCCCGCTCGCGAAGTTGAGGCCCTACTGGAATGATATTGTACAGTACAAGACATCGAAAGAGGGTGAGGAAAGGGTGAGAAGGAACCAAGAGAATGCCCGACAGAAGGTATACCACCATGGCATGGGATCAGGTGGCTATGCGACTGCCATTCCCAAGTGGGAAAAAATGAAAGCGGACATTCTTGCCAAGGGTATCACACCAGAATCACTCAATTGGCCCAAATGCGCGAAGAATTGGTTTCTCGCTCATGGGGGAAGACTGGACCTAGAGACCGAGAAGCTGGTTCATGGCCCAAAACTCAAAAGAGCAACACAAAGATTTTCTTATGCTCTACAAGCTAAAGCTATTGGTGCGTTCAGGCCCAATAGAGAGAAGGATGAACTGACGTATGCCATCAGGACTACTGAACACAGTGGCCAAACGAGAGGTTTAGGACGGAACATTTCTTGGGAGCATGGTTTCCCTAACGATAGAGATACCTACAGAAGCCGGCAGAGAAGGAAGGATGAGGAAGCAGCGCGGATCAGCAGGTTGGAGGAATATGTTCATGAGTCATGGGAGGCGTTGCTTCAAGCACAGGAGCGCGAAAAAGATATGCAAGCTAGAATGCAGGACGAAATCATAAAGCAAGTGCAAATAGCAATGAGTGCCCAAAGGCAGGCATCAGATCCAGGAATCAACATTAATATTAGGCCCTCTGATCAGTTGAAAAGCAGCTGCGCTTCCACGGAGTTGCCAAATCAAGATGACGCAATGCTATGTTTTCCCATGGATGACCACTGCACCGTTTACATCATGTGAGCTACATATTCCAAAAGGTAATGCCACAATCATGGTGGCTCTCCATGTTTTTTCTCCTCCAGATCCTACCAAGACACCAAGAATCCATGGGGCAATAATACCACCTGGATATGTTAGCGTCTCAGTGGATAGAGTTAACAAAGGTTTTAGTGATCTGGCTCTTGACATTCCAGGAGGTGATGGGGAGAAGACTCTAGGAGAAGCAGAGAAGACATTCATACTATGGCGCAAGCGCTACATCATTATTCCTGGGGTCTCTAGTCCACCGCCGCTTCCTCAACTGCCAGACAATAGGTGCGGACAAAAGTGAACGAAATAATTTTTTCACTAATTTTCTATTGACATGCATGATTAATAATAACAATTTCTTGTACCTAATCATTCTTTTTTGTACTCACACAGCAAGGCCTCCGCCAACCTAAGTCCAATTATTCAATCTCCGGATCATCATAGTGCTCCGAGCAATGATTATGCAACACCGCCACCGCCGCCACCTCCAAGGAGGTCTCCAACGCCTCCAAGGAGGTCTCCAATGCCTCCAAGGAGGTCTCCAACGGCTGCCCCGCCTCCCTTCATGACCAAGAAGCAGCCAGCTCCTAAGAGGTCCGCCCCGCAAACGAAGCCGTTGGCCCACCAGTCGGCCAAGAAGAAAGTCTCCTCTAATCCAGTTATTCCACAAAAATTGGCTTACGAGAAAAGTGAAAAGGAATTAAATGCTGCAGTACAAAAAGATGTGAGCAGTTTCTTCGAAAAAGTAAGAAAGCAACAAAAAGCGAGGGAGAACCCGGAGAAACTGTACTTCTACCTACCTCCAGATCTTCTAAGAAAGGTGGACTAGAAAAAATAGGAATCTCAAAAGACCCTACCAAAATCGGACTACGACCGCTCTCTCACCAAGTCATTTGAGGCGACGCAGAAAAAGACTAGAGCAGGAAAAGGTGTTGCACAACTCGGACAACAATCGCAACAATCAGTCCCCCCCTCTTGTCGTTCGTAATGAATATGGTTCAAACTTAGACGTACTGGACGTCGATTTTGAGGACCTGGCTCGGTTTTATGAGGATACCGGTTTGGACCTTGCCCAAGTGCTCGCTAAAGGACCATCTGCTCTGAAAGTGGATCCTTGGAAGACATTTGAACATGGAGAGAGTCTATACAACCCTGAGGCCTTAGGTGAACTGGGTACGCAAATGTACCTGCTAAACAAGTGGTACATGGCGGCGTGTGAACGGGGAGAGAACTTTGTTTCTGCCAGAGTTAGAAACCAACATTACTTCCGTGGCGATGACGTTATATATGTCGAGTTTTTAGAATTACACCAACTATGCCACCTGGACTCTCTTGACAAAAGTCTCATTAGCTGCTATTGTCTGTAAGTGTGATTATTTTCTACTATTAAAGTGTGTATATATAAAGCTACATGTATATATAAATTATATATCCTCACACTATATTTTTATATATGCAGATATGAGATGACAGAACTCAGAAAGAGAAAGGATAATGATGTTGGTTTCGTTGATCCAAATGTTGTATTCAAACACCCTAATCCCCCGCCTCAATGGAAAGCTGAACTCGAGAAAAATCTCATGAGGTTCTTAGTGAACCAACAAAACAAGGACATACTCTTCCCCTACAACTTCAAGTGAGTGTTAAATAATTAATGTCGATCATATGGACATTTGTTCAATTATTTGCTTACTAGCTAAGCTATCTCCCATATATATATATGTCGACTTTAGTTAATGTCGATCATATTTGTGTATAAAAACATATGCAGCAATCATTGGATATTGATGGTCATCGATATGGCCAATAGTCCATTGAGCATCTTAGACTCGTTAAGAAAAGAGCAAACAGAGTACCAAGACATGATAGATATTATCCAAGGGTAATTTGGTCTCTCTAGCAACTATGTAACCCCGATCTCTTAACTGCAACAATTATTAAAGGCCAAATTAATTTTTTATTTTATTGGGCGCAGTGTTTGAAAAAGTTTCATTGAGGAACACCACATGAAACATTACAAAGCGCCACTGGATGTAATCGCACATAAAGTAAGTACTAGCTATATATATATATATATATATATATATATATATATATATATATATATATATATATATATATGCTTTCAATTCACCAGATCTTTTTTCTCGTAAAAGTGGGTTCTGAGGCAAGAACATGGGAACAACTACTGCGGATACTATGTTTGCGAGTTCATCATGACGTACGCAAAAATAACTCCTGAAGAGACCCTCAAAGTACGTTATATAAATATATTCATATATTCACAATTTCTTTTATTGCTCATATATATAAGTAATCACGTGACCAACACACACACACACACACACACACACACACACACACACACACACACACACACACACATATATATATATATATATATATATATATATATATTAATACTTTTCCTTTAACTCTTATTGAAGACTCTATGGTTGAAGGAAAAAGTCATACGGCGTGACCAACTGAAAGCAATTCAAGATACCATAGCAGGATTTCTTAATGACCAGGTCTTAAACCCCACCGGCGAGTTCTACAATGACGTGAACGAAACATGGAAGCCAAACCAGATGGAGTGAATTTGTTATCCCAAGAATATGATATAATATACAATACAAGCTTTATTTGATATATATATATATATATATATATATATATATATATTATATGTACATAAAATAGCGTACAATATATGTATATGCATGTAATATATACGTTAGTTTCATACTTTATTTTGTACAAAATGTTTGAACATTATAAACGTGTAGAATACGTATATTATTAGCAGCATAGAATGCGTATTTGAAAACCTATTCGAAAACCAAAACGAATCATCAATTCAAAATAGAAACAAAAAATAAAGAAAAAAAAGAAAACATTTAGTCCTGGTTGGTATTACCAACCGGGACTAAAGGGCCGGTCCACGTGGCCAGGCCGGGAGGCCTCTTTAGTCCCGGTTGGTATTACCAACCGGGACCTTTAGTCCAACCTTTAGTCTTGGGTGAGAAACCGGGACTAAAGGAGGAGCCCTTTAGTCCCGGATTCATGCTCCCTGTTGAAAAACCGGGACTAAAGGGGTTTCTCAACCGGGAGTAAAGCTTGTTTCTGTACTAGTGTGGATAGGAAAGGAGGGGGCCAAGCAACGAGGATTGCGCAGTCGCTCATGGCCACGTCCACAGCCTCCAAGATCTCGCCTCGCATCACCTACAACCCCATGATGTATGGGAAGCAATAATGCATGTGAGGTCCTAGTCCATCGCTGTGATGAAGGATTTAAGTTTCGGCCCCCACCAACGAGCTCGACGAGCATCATGCCATAGTTGAACACATCAGACCTGTCAAATATATACAATGTTGTTCAGGTCATGGGCTATGTACAAGGAGATGGCAAAGTCGGAGACTACGAGGTGTGTTTGTTCCTTGTTGTCGTGGAAGATTCGCTTGTCTAGTGAAGGCAATATCAAAGAACGATAGACCTGGTACAGTCCGCTCCCACGCTGGAAGCAGTAGCCGAGGAGGCACACCATGTTGCGGTGCCACATGTTCTCTCTCTGTCTTCCTCATCGGCTATGGTGTGTCCACTTTGTCTGTTGATCCGCTTCACGACAACCACTACTATAGAAGTTAACTGTAGGGGTGGCTCTAGAGCCTCTATAGGGGTGGCTGCGCCAGCCACCCTTCCCAGGGTGTTCCTACAAAAGGTGCCTCTGTAGGGGCGATTTCATGACTGCCCCTACAGTGCCCTCTGTAGGGGCGGCTGGTGTTTTCAGCCGCCCCTACAGTGCCCTCTGTAAGGGCAGCTGGTAATATCAGCCGCCCCTGTAGTGGACTTCTGTAAGGGCGGCTGTATCACCAGCCGCCTCTGCTATGAGTATTTGTAAGGGCGGTTCAATCAAGAACCGCCCCTACAGTAGATTTTCTAGCAAAATAAATAAATAATTCAAATTCAAATCTGACCACATATATATATATATATATATACATAATTCAAATTCGAATCTGATCGCCACAAATATACATATATACATCCACAAACACAAGACCATCATCACAAATCATAATTCATAAAAGTCCATCATTACAACATAGTCCATTATGAAGTCCATCATTATAACATAGTCCATTAAGATATCCACAAGTCCACATGCAAAACAAAGTCCAAACCGTTCCAAAGTCTGATCCAAATCATACCACAAGTCCACATTGTCATCAAAGGCCTAGGGCTAACCTATCAGTCACCCGAAGGTGTTGGTACAGAGGATTACTACCTAAGTCAGAAAGAAGATGATGGTAAGTGCCTTTATGATACACAATCTGGTCCATTATAAAGTTGCAAAGGTCGCCGACCATCTCTAAGAGCTCGTCATCCTTGTATGGGTTCCTTCTCGTGTCTTTATCTTTCTCCAACTACAAGAGAACAAGTTTAGGTTTACTATTGTTGATGCAAAAGTAGATCTGCAAACACAAAGGGCTAATACCCGAAATCGATATCCAAAGCGTGCCAGTCGATTTGACCTGTTAATCGACAAGGATGAAGATACGAGCACTTTGGTCCTGACAACAGCAATACGCCCGGAAGTCACGGCCAAGAGGTACTCACGCGGAACTCGAGGATCGCCGAAGATTGCACTGGAGCAATGCAACTCGCCAAATCGATGAGAACTCGTAAAAAAGAAAAATATGCAAATTGACGAAGTCGTCGAAAGTAGATGTAAATAAGAATAAAAGGCTGTTTCTGATGTATTGATTGATCTCTTTTTTACATTGCCCTTCACCCTATATTTATATCCAGATCTACAAAAACGTAACCAAATACGACTAGGACACTAAACCCAAATCTATGGAAACACATGACTTTGATACAACTCAGACTCTAATAAACGTATATAAGGAAATTAACTCCTATCTTATTCCATAGTCCGCCTCAATCACGATGGTATTCTCATCGACCTCCTTCTTATCGGCACAATCCCTGTTCCATCGGCACAATCCCTGTTCCATCGGCAGCAACCTTCAAGATCCTTCAATCGGTACATCCCCTGTTTCATCGGCAGCAGTCTTTAAACCATCTTTTATCGGCATCGGCAATAATACCCTTAACCTTATTGGCAACATTTCAATTTGAACCCATACGCCGCTACCACTCATAAGCAAACTCATTTTCATCAGCTATCAATTTTCACAATAATCTTTCCTCTGCTGATTAGCCCTTCCTGACCATCTTGACACGTGCTAAAAAATGATGTCAACACATGCCCCCCAATTTCGGAGTATAAGATATTAATGCTCCGAAATTTACTCCAGATAATGCCTGCTATTACCTATTTTTCAACACATTCTCCAAGCATAACATGATCTGTTACCAGATTTAATTAAATCTAGATCTAATCCATGTATCTCAGTAAATATCATATATTTTCCAACTGTTTTTTTTTCAATTACGGTTGAGATACCAAAATAACAATCCATCGGCAAGATCTTATCACAGCAACATCACCATTTTAGAACTGAAAGATCCTGTATCAAAATATCCTTCAAGTCATGACTACTTGACATGCCATCAAATCTTCTGTACAATCCCTTGATTGTCGTGCGAACAGTTACCATATCTATCTGAACCACCTCGATCCATCCGCGTACGACATAGAGATAAGTCAAGAATACCCCTACCCCAAATGACTTATAAATAGATTTCTCCGAACTACTCATCTTCTACCTTTAAATCGCAACCTTTGGCATTCTCTCTCCGATGGCAACTCTAACTGCGCATCCTCAACCCACCAGAGCTCCTTTCATCGTCATTTTTCAATCTCCAGCTCGTGCCCTCATCCTTCTCGAAACAATGGTGGTCAACTTCAACGTCCCTACGGTTCGTTCTTTTTTATTACTTTTACTTTGACCCTTCTGGTCCCTTGCGAATTCTTACAGTTGGTATTTTTTCTACTTCTTCCATTCTCTTGATCTTCCAAACTCAGGAACTACGCAACACACTGGTTATTCCAACCAACCAACCTCTCCTCCATTGCCTAGGTTCAATGGGTGATCCAGATCCAACCGACCTGATCAATGCAGAAGCTAATCGTATTCCCTTCAAAGCTCAAAATTTCTCTTTGAATCTATGGAAAGATACATTTCGATCTTGGCCCAAACCTACCAAAGGGTGAAAAAACTGGTACTTGAGAGTAAATAGATCAATGCAAGTGTTCTGGCAGAACATAAGATAGATCAATGTATCAGGCTATCCATTACTGATATGCAAAGGAATGAATCCATGATGATAGCTGCTGCTCATTTTTGGTCAGATACCACAAATACCTTCATGTTCGGTCATGGCCCATGTGCCCCTACTCTTGCCGATGTATATATGCTCACCGGCTTGGATATCTCAACTGTCGATGAGGGCCACATTTTTGGCAGAAAAACTGAGTATAGAGTAAATACACGCAACATCGGCGGCTGGACAGGATACATCTAAGAGTACCAAAAAACTGGTACTGTCAATCAAAGGGAACACACCATATTCCTGAACATGTGGCTGGAGAAGTTTATTTTCTGTGGTCGATCGGTAGGACCAACTAACGCCTTCCTCCCAACAGCGGAACTCTTGGCCAATGGTGTCAGATTCCCACTTGACCGATACCTCCTGAGCTCAACTTATCACCTTCTCCACCAAGTGTCTCAGAAGCTTCTACTTGGTGAACCCATCGGTAATCTGGGAGGCCCGTGGTGGTTCATCAATATGTGGTTAAACGCTCACATGCATAAGCGTCTACAATGGGATTTCTTTGCCCAAGAATTCCCACGAGAGATCACCGAAGATTACATCCTTGGAGATGATGAATCGGCAACACGCCCTCCTCTCAACTTTGGCGAAGCCATAATCGTCCTTCCTGGAACAAAGTCCAATGAAGATCAAATTGGCATGTTTTTTTTTCAGAATTTCTACCATGGTCTCCCTCGTGATCTCAGAGCTTGGGTACCCTATATCGATGAGGATAACAAGTTCCCTCTTTTTTTTAATTTTGCCGATAGTGATCTGAACCAAGATAATGATCTTATGATGGCTATTATTATCCCCAGAGCAATCCCAGTAAACACATTTGGCAGCGGGAAGAATTCCCATATTACTTATGAATTCTACAATCCATCGGCAGTGTCTCGCCAATTAGCCTTTGGACAACTGCCAATTAAGCTATGCTTTGCCGATGTGATTAAGCCCAGAGAAATTATTACAACTGGAACTGAATGGAGTAGAGTAGTAAGACTTGCTCCTGATGCCGATATTTCAAATGTTGATCTCTCCGCCTGGTCACCAGTGTCTTTCATCACAGAGTCATATAAGCAATGGTGGCAAGAGTGGAAAGAACAGTTGTTTTCAACATCCGTTCATACATATCGGCACATGATCGATCCCGACTATGCTGTTCCTGACGATGCAGTAAGTTCCTTTTAACTTTCATCTCTCTCTTTCCTTTTATATGTATATTGGTAACTAATCTTCCCTGAAACAGGCCAATGATCCAGTTTCATCAATAAGCAAAAGTGGAAGACCCTTCAACCTCCATCCTATTTCTCCAGTCTCAATAATTGGCTACAACGCCCCTACCTTAGAGGCCTTAACCTTCCAGAGGACTCGCGCCAAAACTATCACCTCCAAACCAAGACTAGCAACATCTAGGGCCACTCCAATGGCTGCTGCTTCAAGCCTAATCAAGGTTTTTAAGGTAATAACCTTGCTTACTTTGTTTTTCTGTCGATGCACACTATATTAACATATAACTATCAGGATGTGAGAGCTGCAGCTGGATCGTCATTAGCAACTCTTCCAATATCAAGCACCACGACCTCTACTCCTCCTTCGAAGGTATTTTCTTATTTTTACATTTTTTCTGTTAAATATCCAATCTTATACTCGTTTTTTGCAGCAATAAACGGGCACATCGGCAAGCACACCAAGCATGCAAGCTCCCCAATCAACACATGTCGATGCCCCCCAGCCAATTGTCGCTGAGGCCCAAACAAAGCACAAAGTTTTAACCGATGCTGAAGCTCAACAAAAGCGACAGAAATCTACACCAGCCCCTTCATCCGCTCTAACACATGTCAATCGACCCACTGATATAATTGAACAAGCTGCTTCTTCTGTACAAGATACACCATCAGCCATTATACCCCAAGGGCCGACTACTGATGAGGTCGTAGAAGACATTCCATCTGCACTCTCTGTCGATCCTTCACATGATCTTTTTCAAGCAGATCCCTCAAGCTAGGCTCAAGAAATTGCCCTGAAGCAGGTAAATCGATTAACTATTTGGTTTATAATATCCCCAGACACCACAAATAGGATTCCTAACTCTCTTTATTTCACAGGAACAAGATTCTCTCGATAGCTTGTTTTCTTTTGCTATCGACGTCTCCGATGATGACGGAGAAGAGGCGAGTTCTTCCCTGGCATTGGGAACAATATCGGCAGATACCTATGGCAAACTAGAAGTTCTCCTGAATCTGCTGCAACAAGATACTGCTCAACTGGTGATCGATTTAGACCCTGCAAGGACGATCTTCAAAACAATCCGTGGCCAAGTCCCTGCCGATGTTGAAGAAATCATCTTCCCAGCAGTCCATCTGGAGAGCAGACAACTTCAATATCAAAAGGCTGTTCATCGTATTGCCGATAGAGCAGCTCAGGCTCAACTTAAGGAAGAAATGCTGCAGCTGAAGCAAACTGCCGATGAGAAGCACAAAAGCATCGGCAACTTGCAAGCCTCCGGTGCTGATCTTAAACAGAAAATCTTAGACCTATCGGCAAAAAGGGCAGCTCTGCTAGCCGAACTAGAAAAGGTTGAAACAGCCCTGACTCAAGCCAAGCAAGAAGAAGACCAGCTTCCTGACGCTATCAAGGTCCTTCAGCAAGAACGAGACGTCTAAGCTCGCAAGGCCTTGGTTCTCAAGAAGAAACTCAAGCTTGTGGAAGGAAATGCCGATGAAGATGCCAAGGAATTAAAAGAAACCGATGAAATTCGCCTGCGTGCGATATCGGCTATCCAAGCTTTGTTAAATTAGCGCATCGACAATGATTGATACTTTGTTTTGACTCTAGCCGATAGGATTGTTATCGGTAATTACTCTTTTATGCATCCATCTAGATACTAGGGTAATATTTCTTTAAATATTTTCCATTTAATGCTCCGGGAAATACAACTCCTTCGAGAGTTTCAAGAATATATGCATTACCAGGAACAGATTGATTTATCCGATATGGACCTTCCCAATTAGGTGATCATTTGCCAAACTTAGAACTTTTAGTCCCAATCGATAAAATCAACTTCCAAACTAATTCTCCATCGACAAATTCCTTTACCTTCACCTTCTTGTCATACCATCTAGCTACTCTTTTCTTATTCTCCTCGATGCTAACCAAAGCTTTTAACCGATGACCTGCTACATCTTCCAACTCATCCTTCATAAGGATATCATAATCATCGGCTGTTAATTGATCTTGAGAGCGTATTCGCCTAGAACCAATTTTAATCTTCCAAGGTAAGACTGCATCGTGTCCATACACTAACTGATAAGGTGTTACCTTGGTTGCACCATGACACGCCATCCGATATGACCACAAAGCTTCATTTAATATTGTATGCCACTTCTTAGGATACTCTTTAATCTTGCGCTTAATGAGCTTGATAATTCCTTTATTAGATGCTTCAGCCTGACCATTAGCCTGGGCATAATACAGTGAAGAATTTAAAACTTTAATCCCCATTCCTATAGCAAACTCATCAAATTCACCCGATGTAAACATAGTGCCCTGATCGGTAGTGATGGTTTGAGGGATGCCAAATCGGTAAACAATATGCTCCTTCACAAAATCAATCATATTAGCCGATGTCACCTTTTTTAAAGAAATTGCTTCAACCCACTTTGTGAAATAATCGGTAGCAACCAGAATAAATTTATGCCCTTTACTCGATGGTGGATAAATCTGACCGATAAGATCAATAGCCCAACCCCGGAACGGCCAAGGCTTAATTATAGGGTTCATAGCCGATGCGGGTGCCCTTTGAATATTACCAAATTTCTGACATTCCTGACATCCTTTAAAATATTTAAAACAATCTTCAAGAATAGTCGGCCAATAATATCCATTTCTTCTGATCATCCATTTCATCTTGAAGGCTAACTGATGAGCCCCACATACTCCTTCATGAATTTCACCCATCAGGCCTTTTGATTCTTCTATGCTAACACACCTGAGTAAAACTCCATCTATGGTACGGTAATACAATTCATCATTGAGGAGTACATACTTGGTAGCTTGGAACCTTATACGTCTTTCAATCTTTTTAGATGGATTCTTTAAATAATCAATAATTTCCTTTCTCCAGTCATCGGTATCAGCTGCTGATATTAATACTTCTTGAACAGGTTGATTTCCTAAAGCATGCTGAGCCAATCGGTTAGCCTCTTCATTATGCATCCGAGAAATATGTTCCAGATGAAAACTCCTGAACCCTTTTAATAATCTCAAACACTTTTCATGATATGAAATTAGAATTTCACTTCGGCATTCATAAATCTTAGTCAACTGATTTATAACTAACATAGAATCACCAAAGATCTCAACAGCATCAGCATGTACTTCCTTGAGCAATTCTAACCCTTTTATCAGGGCTTGGTACTCAGCTTGATTGTTTGTCGATGTAGCAACAATCGGCAATAGAACTCATACTTCTTCCCCTGAGGGGAAATTAATACGATACCAATGTCTGCCCCTTCACCACAAGTAGACCCATCAAAGAAAAGTGTCCACGAAGCAATTTCCAGAGAATCCACCGTGTTGCAATGTTGAGTAACGAAATCGGCCATAACATGTCCTTTAACTGCCTTAGCCGACTCATAACATAGGTCAAATTCTGATAATGCTAAAATCCATTTACCAATCCTACCATTCAGTATCAGCATTGACAGCATATACTTGATCACGTCATCTTTGCATATGACAGTACATTCAGCCGATAGTAAATAATGTCTCAGCTTAATACAAGAAAAGTATAAACATAGACATAATTTCTCAATGGCCGAATACCTAGTTTCAGCATCTATTAACCGTCTGCTCAAATAATAGATA
Source organism: Saccharum hybrid cultivar R570 (assembly GCA_038087645.1). Classification (NCBI taxonomy): domain Eukaryota; kingdom Viridiplantae; phylum Streptophyta; class Magnoliopsida; order Poales; family Poaceae; genus Saccharum; species Saccharum hybrid cultivar. Next base: position 1,777,031 of record JAQSUU010000671.1, on the reverse strand, counting down.
ACACACTCCTTTCCTTCAAATTCTTGAATAAGAGCTGAACCGATAACAATATCTTCAGTTGATAAATACAATCTGAAAGGTTTTCCATGTTGGGGTGGAACTAACACTGGAGGATTTGTTAAATACCTCTTAATTTCATCTAAGGCTAACTGCTGTTCATCCCCCCATTTAAATTCCTGATCGGCTTTCAATTTCAATAATGGACTAAAAGCCTTGATCTTACCCGACAAATTAGATATGAATCTTCTGATAAAATTAATCTTACCGATCAAGGATTGCAATTCAGTTTTATCGGCAGGAGCAACAATCTTGTTGATTGCCTCAATAGATTTTCTACTAATTTCAATACCCCGCTGATGCACCATAAAACCTAAGAATTGTCCTGCCGATACACCAAATGCACATTTATTAGGATTCATCTTTAATCCATGTTTTCTTATGCACTCCAATATCTTCTGTAGATCGGTTAGATGCTTTGTGATGTCTCCAGACTTAATTACTATGTCATCAATGTAGATTTCCACCAACGTGCCGATATATTCATGGAAAATAAAGTTCATAGCTCTTTGATAAGTAGCACCGGCATTTTTCAAACCAAATGTCATAACTATCCACTCAAATAATCCCACATATCCTGGACATCTAAAAGCAGTCTTAGAAATATCTTCTTCAGCCATGAATATTTGATTATAACCTGCATTACCATCCATGAAATTGATAATCTGATGCCCTGCTTCAGCATCAATCAACAAATCAGCAATCGACATTGGGTAACCATCCATCGGTGTGGCCTTGTTGAGATTCCTGAAATCAATACAAACACAAAGTTTCCCATTTTTCTTATATACAGGAACCACATTAGAAATCCACTCTGCATATCGACACTGCCGAATAAACTTGGCCTCAATTAATTTAGTTATTTTGGCCTTAATATCAGGAAATATATTAGGATTGCAGTGGCGTGCCGGCTGCTGATGTGGCTGAAATCCAGATTTAATAGGCAACCGATGTTCAACTATAGATCGGTCTAACCCAGGCATTTCAGTATAATCCCAAGCAAAACAATCTTTATATTCCTTTAACAAATCAACTAGTTGCTATTTACACTTGGAATTTAACTTAGCGCTAATAAAAGTGGGCCTTGGCCCATCGCCTTCACCAATATCTACTTCTATTAAATCATCTGCTGATGTAAATCCTTGACCTAATTTTCCATCATCAGCAAATCTATCCATTAAAACTCTTCTTAATCACTAGGAACTCTTTTTCCCAAGCTTCTCCTGATATGCACCTAGTTCGCTCATAAGTGTCTGATTCTGCCGATGCGATGATATAAGAAGAATCACTAGGAACAACTTCAATTTTGTCTCCAACCCATTGTATAAGACACTGATGCATTGTAGAAGGAACACAACAATTAGCATGAATCCAATCCCTTCCTAAAAGCAGATTATATGCACCCTTGCCATTAATAACAAAGAAAGTTGTCGGTAAAGTTTTACTGCCGATGGTCAATTCAACACACACTGCCCCTTTAGCTGGTGATACATTGCCATCAAAGTCCTTTAGCATCATATCAGTCTTAGTTAAGTCTTGATCTCCCTTACCAAGCTTCCGATACATCACATAAGGCATAATATTAATTGCAGCTCCTCCATCAATAAGTATCTTAGATACAGGCTGCCCATCAACTCTGCCTTTTACAAACAAAGCCTTGAGGTGTTGTCTCTCATCATCGGCAGGCTTCTCAAAAATAGCTATCATTGGATCTAGTGTTAATTGAGCTATTTGGTCAGAGAAAAAAAACTTCTTCTTCACTATCAGATAGAGCTAAAAATTCCATCGGCAACATAAACACCATATTGACATCTGCCGATGGGCCTTTATTTTTGTGCCTTATCTGCCACTACTGATTACCAGATTTCTCACTGGAGGGACTTCCTTCTTGGTAAAAGTCTTTTTGACGCTCTCGCTGCATTTATCCTCTTCTGTGTCTTTGTCAAACCCTCTGGACACCATTGAGGAAGTTTAGTTTTCCACACTGGCTGATAGGTCCTGGTTGTCTCCACACGACGTATATTAGGATCCCTGTAAAATATTTCTTCATCAGGAACTCTTGCATTTGCCATCTCTTCAAGTTCCTCTTGGTTTCTCGGAAAATATGCAACGTGTTTACCAAGCCTTTCATGTACACTGAGCCTGCCCCCTAGCTGATCATATACTGATGCTCTCCTTCTGATCGGCTCATTAATGGACAAACCTTGATTACCAGATTGAAATCTTCTTATAGGACGATTAATTCCATAATAAACATTGCACTCTGGGCAATCTTCAACAGTAGGTAACTTAATACCTTCCTCCCAACAATGAATAAAAAACGGACAATTCCAATAATCCTTATGTCGATTCCACTCTTCTTAACGTCTTTCCTCTTGCTGTTGTCGATATCGGTCCCTTCGCTGACGCCAGCCTTCCTATTGTCTTTGTTGAGTAATCATGATGCCAGATCGAGGAGTCTTTCCAGAACTGCCACCTTCTGTCAATAGCCCCTTGCCTTTTGCATCATCGGTAGTTATCTGATGTTGGGGATCTACTGATGCATTCTTTTTAGCAGCTTCCGATGTCAACACCTTAATTTTACCTTCAGTATCCAACATATTTGCTGGAAAAGGATGTTGATCAATTTTCATCGGCTTTTGAATCTTGGAATTGCCAAATTTTATTCTCCCAGACTCAATAGCTAACTGTAATTGTTGTCTAAATACTTTGCACTCATTTGTACTGTGTGAAGTTGCATTATGCCATTTGCAATACAGCATATGCTTCAACTCTTCTGCCGATGGGATCACATGATTAGGTGACAACTTAATCTGGCCCTCCTGAAGCAAAATATCAAATATCTTATCGGCTTTGGTGACGTCGAAAGTAAACTTCTCTGGCTCTTTGTGACCAAAGGGACAAGATATCGACTTTTTATTCTTAACCCACTCAGCCAAGCCGATAACTGGTTCTTCATCCGAATCAGAATCTTCTACTTCTTCGACAAATGAAACTTTCTTATTCCAATTCCTTTTAGGTTCAAAAACCCTAGTGTCTTGATCAGAAATTCTTTGCACTAGATGACTTAGGCTTTCAAACTCCTGAGAAGCATATGTGTCCTTAAGGTGTGGCAACAATCCCTGAAAGGCCAAATCGGCAAGCTGCCGATCATCCAACACCAGGCTATAACATTTGTTCTTTACATCTCGTAGCCTTTGCACAAAGCCTTCTACTGATTCATCATTGCGATGTTTCATCTTTACCAAATCGGTAAGCTTCTTTTCATGAACTCCAGCAAAGAAATACTTATGAAATTGCTTTTCCAGATCAGCCCAAGTAATAATAGAATTTGGCGGTAGTGAGATAAACCATGTAAATGCTGATCCAGATAGAGATGATGAAAACAAACGAACTCTCAATTCATCTCTACAAGCTGCCTCTCCACATTGAATAATAAAACGATTAACATGCTCCATGGTTGATGTATCGTCCTGCCCAGAAAACTTAGTGAAATCCGGCACCTTGTAACGATTTGGTAGAGGAATTAAATCATATACCGGAGGATACGGAGTCCGATAAGAATAGGTATTAACTTTGGGCTTGATCCCAAACTGATCCTTCATAATTTCTGCTATTTTATCGGCCCAAAAAGCATCAACATCTTGTTGACGACATGGTTGAATCTCCACTGGAGGTACTTGCTGATACCCTTCTGTATACCTTTGTGGCCCATGATCTCCAGCAATTGGCATATTTGTCACTATCTGTGGTCCATTAACCTGCTGAAAAGGGTTCATCGGTTAAGCTGCCGATGCTTGATTCTAAAAACCAGCATGCATGTGACCTTGATGAACACCTGTGGCTTGCTGATTTGGCTGAACTGAATGTTGAGTGGGAAACTGCCCTGGCCAATTATTAGCGTTCATTGGTACAAAATTTGCCGATGGTTGGTAACTTGTTGGCATTGCCGGATAATTACAACTAACTTGAGGTAAAACCTGGACTCCAGGTTGACTTACGATTGGAGCCTTCTGTTGCATCGGTAACAAATTTGCCGATGGACTTGAACTAGATGTTTGACCCAAAGACACCTGGAAACCTCCTAGAGTTGGTTGTACAGTAGTTGCTGTAGTATATTGCGGTACTTGAGCTATCGGTGAACCGGCCGATAGCATAGGAGCTTTTCCCGTTGCATCAAACACTTGAGGTGATCCATGGTTAAAAACAGATGGCTCTGGAGGCATACCATATCCCCACCAATTAGTAGGAGTCTGATTATTCTGTGGTACAGGACCTGATAAAGCCGATGCTGATAGATCTGTATTAAGCTAAACTCGTCCTGATAATGCTGAATCCGAACGTATCGGTGTAGACTGTACGTTAGATAAACCTGCTGATACTGGAAGAGAAGAAATCTCTATACCCGCAACGGCCGGGGGAGCCGATGGAGCAATAGCAGATGCTGATTCTGGTTGATGATAAGCAGGCCCAACGTAACGAGGTGACGCTTGCCCTTCTTTGAAAGTTCGAATCACAACATTACGAACAGTATTGGACAACACATTGGAATGATTAATTAAAGCATGATTCACTGCAGAATTAACCATCTCTTGAAGTTTACCCGGATTAGAATCAAAGGTAACTTGCCGAGGCAACGACAAGTCTTGCTTCTGGATGACTTGTCCACTTTTGTTCAAACTGAATGACTTCAAGCAGAGCTGTCTGTATTCTTTTATAGCCCTCTCCATAGCCTGCTTCTGATCGTCCTTAAGATCTTCTTCTGTTACCGCGATGATGTTCCCCGCATCGATCTCAGGATTAAGCATCTTGACTAGATCTGTCCCACTGGGCGTGCCAAAAGATGAGTTGATGCAAAAGTAGATCTGCAAACACAAAGGGCTAATACCCAAAATCGATATCCAAAGCGTGCCAGTCGATTTGACCTGTTAATCGACAAGGATGAAGATACGAGCACTTTGGTCCTGACAACAGCGATACGCCCGGAAGTCACGGCCAAGAGGTACTCACACGGAACTCGAGGATCGCCGAAGATTGCACTGGAGCAATGCAACTCGCCAAATCAATGAGAACTCGTAAAAAAGAAAAATATGAAAATTGACGAAGTCGTCGAAAGTAGATGTAAATAAGAATAAAAAGTTGTTTCTGATGTATTGATTGATCTCTTTTTTACATTGCCCTTCACCCTATATTTATATCCTGATCTATAGAAACGTAACCAAATACGACTAGGACACTAAACCCAAATCTATGGAAACACATGACTTTGATACAACTCAGACTCTAATAAACGTATATAAGGAAATTAACTCCTATCTTATTCCATAATCCGCCTCAGTCACGATGGTATTCTCATCGACCTCCTTCTTATCGGCACAATCCCTGTTCCATCGGCACAATTCCTGTTCCATCGGCAGCAACCTTCAAGATCCTTCCATCGGTACATCCCTTGTTTCATCGGCAGCAGTCTTCGAACCATCTTTCATCGGCATCGGCAATAATACCCTTAACCTTATTGGCAACATTTCAATTTGAACCCATACGCCGCTACCACTCATAAGCAAACTCATTTTCATCAGCTATCAATTTTCACAATAATCTTTCCTCTGCTGATTAGCCCTTCCTGACCATCTTGACACATGCTAAAAAACGATGTCAACAACTATATCACAACATATGCGAACTTTTCATACTACGAGCGAAGAGGTTCAAACTTACCAGATTGGGGTTTCTGTTGTAGCCACCGATGGTACTCATCATAATACATGTGTAGTATCCACAATGTAGACTCCCAGGCTTTTGCTTGGGGCACTGTGTGTTTTGCATATGGAGATGTTAAGTAATGCTATTGACAGACACGTAATATATGGAGTACCAAAGTAAATGACACTCACCGCACATAGAGTTTTGACATACAACTTTTCCTTCCTATCTGGATGATGCCTCTCCTTATGTTCCTGGACATAGTGCCCTGTTCCAATGGTTTTAGCAAATGCAACTTGTTAGTATCCCACATTGAACCTTACAAGTTTGTATACAAACATAGTAGCTAAAATGAGGATTGTCAATATGTATATGTCTTGACAATCATTATGAAGTCCTTGTATGTCTCGACTGGGAAATCTGCTGAATCAAAGACCCATGCCATGCTATGTGAGAGCCAGACGCCTATGCAAATCCAGTGATCGCTGCATGAATTTAGTCATAGAAGGAACACATAAGCTCTTTTGCATCGAACAAAGTATATTGAACAAAGCTAAGTATACAGTCGAACTTACTTGAAGTGGTATGGTATCCATATATTATCGTGTTGTTGGAGATTTTTAAAACATCGGGCAATGTATGCCGCAACCTTGAGGGACTCTTCCAATATTTTCTTGTTCCTGATGTCCTCTTTCTTCTTAAGTGTCTTTCTAGCTCCTAGTTCTTTGCAATCTAGTTTCCACTCTTTAGGGTAATTAAAATTTGTTGATGCTATAGGTGAAGGGTCTATATACCCATGTTTCAGAGCTGGCCTCTTTTTCACAAAGTCCGCCTGCATTCTACAAATCATGACGCGGGTTAGTTACAACAAAATTAAAAGATTACATTCATATCATATCGAGAGGGCAAGGACTTACAGGCACCATGTGGAGATGTCCTAGTTTGTGAGCATCATACGTGACAACGTGGTCGAAACTTTTTCAAAATTTTCCATGGCATACGCATACGATACGGCGACAACTCGACAAGTTTCATGATTTTCGGATTTCGTTCACATTTTATACAATTAAAAAACCACTCCCACGCAAGTTGGCGGCGTTGCCCCGTGAGCACGTTGATCGAAATTTTTAGACACTTCCTGGATTTAGCCTAAATTTACACTAAGAAACAAGGATAACATTTTTTGAACGAATGTAATCCATTATTCAATCCACCCACAGTTCAAACTTACATTTTCCGGAAAAAATCAACAAAACAAAATAAACTATAGAAATATGCCAAAAGGCAATGAAAATGTCCCAAATTCAAACATGTTGTTTGTGGTAGTGTACTAAAGCTTCAAAAAAATTGGTGGCAAAAAACCAAAAAAAATATTTTGCCGAGTGCCTAGGGTTGGCACTCGGCAAAGTAATAACTTTGCCGAGTGTCACCTAACTGGCACTCGGCAAAGAGCTGTTGATTTTTTTTAAAACTTTACCGAGTGCCAGATCACAACACTTGGCGAAGAAAATTGAATTTGTCGAGTGCCGCTGATTTGGTACTCGGCAAAGCCGCCTTATCTTCACCCGCGCCCGGCCGGCGCGCTCTCTCTCTCTCTTTCTCTCATTTCTCTCTCCCTCTCACCTCTCTCTCCCTCAGCCACCGCCACCGCACACCGCCGGCCACCGCGCCTCCGCCCCGGCCTGCGCCTCCACACACCACCGGCCACCGCGCCTTCACCCCGGGCCGCACCGCCGCACACCGCCGGCCACCGCGCCTCTGCCCCGACCCGCGCCGGCCCCCTCAGCGACCACCTCCCGTGATGAGGACATGACACCCATGCATATGACCATGTTTGGCGCATGGGATGGAGGGGAAGGAGGCCAGCAAGGGTGTCCAAGTCAAGAAGGAGGCCCGATGCTAATTCGGTTCGAGTCCCCGAGGTGGAGGCCCAAAGCAACTCAAGTTCGAGTCTGTCTCGGCCTCCTGGACCAGTCTGCCTTAAACTGGTCACCTAGGACGCATCCGGACTCTGTTTTCGATGATCCACATATGGATGGAAAGCTAATTTGATAAGGAAGCCAATCCAAGTGGTTTCACATCAAAACCTCTTCGTAATCAACAGGAATCGTCGAAACAATTCAGCATCCAGAATCTGTCAGGGTGCTATAACACCTTCTTTTGGTCCGTTGGACCGTGTATCGTGTTTGGGCCCATTAGGGGGCGCGTCTAGGGTAGGCGACGACCCTAAGACCTTTATAATCATACGCCACCACCATCATTAGGTTTTGGGTTTTGCTTAGATTATTCTGTTAAGAACAGTTTTGCCGTTCATCGGTTTGTGAGACCCCAACTTTGAGAGATTAATCATTCATCTGCAATTTGGTTGTGTTCTTTCTTGTTCTTGCTTGTGTTCTTCGTTGCGCAGGCAGAGATTAGCCTTCTTGGCGAGGTCAACCTAGTTCGAGACTCGGTTGATAAACAGAGGAGCTATGGTGCTAAGATTGCAGGGTTCAATCTTTCGATCTGACGCTGGATCGGTGTGTCATTCTCTGCCACAACGATAGTTACCATCACCTGACGAAAGATCGGGATCCCTGTCTCCATTAAGTGGTAATTAGAGCTAAGGTATACCATCAGGTTCACATTTATTCCCTAGTTTGAGCGTTTCGCATTTGTCCCATAGTCTAGTGCCATACTTATTTTTTTCTGTCCTAGAACCTTCCGCGCCATAGCCTTTGTATATTTCAGTTTCAGAGTCCGTCGTGTTGAGTTTGTGTCCTAGTCAAGGTCTTGTTGTTGGTTAGGTCGTGTTAGAGTCCAGTTCGTGTGTTTTCCCCTATCGTTTCCATCAGATCATTGCTGTTGTGACTAGTTTTGTGCACATTGTTCCCGTTTTGTACTCTAATTCAGAGCCAATTATTAAAACTGGTCTAGTTTTCACATACGAACTCCGATTTCGATGTTCCATATATCAAAATCGATCAGAAATTTTTTTTAGATCCATCAATCCCTAGCTTTGCTAGGGTTCAAAAATTTTAAATTGGTCAAAAACTAGTCACAAGATCCTCTTTTCGTGGTCACAAGGTTTTTGTCGATTTTGAGCAAGTTTTCTAAAAATTCCACAGGCCACGTCTTTCACTTGTTTCAGCTCATATTTTCTGTGGTTACTTCTTTTCTGCTCCTAAGTAAAGGAAAAAATATCAAAAAATAAAATAAAAAAGTCGAAATTTCCCAAAAAAACAACGACAGCCCAAAAAATAGAAAAAAAGAGAGGGGCAAAAGAGGAACAATATTTAGAGGAGCACATAGAGAAGACCAAAGTGAGCTGTGTTAGCGTGTGCTGTCTGGTTCCTTGTTTGTGTTGCTGTTTCCATCCACCATACTTGTTTTTCATACACCTGTCACCTTCCTATCCACCATACTTTTGTCACATGCCTGGTACTTGGAACATTTTAGACCAGCAACGAGAACAATTACTTTGGACTATAATTTAGCATTACTTTCTGTTACTGACTTGTGTGCCAGATATACATATTACTCTTTGTGTGCCTTCCAAGCTCCACAAACTCTTCAAATCAGTACAGAAAAAGGACTTTGCAATCTCGGTACCACTGCCTCACAGGTATCACGAACTAGCCGCCGGTTGTACCGTCACTGCTTGTGTTGGTAAGAACTTTGTAAGAGCTTGGTAAGACGCTTCCACTTACTGTGAAAAGTGACACCACTGCAACCACGTAGTCATTTGGTAGGGATAACTTTCACCGTTTGTTCCTTATTTTTGTGTTTACAATGACAGGTTGTTCGTATCCACCGACTTATGATGGTATAGGTGCTGATGAGTACATGGAGTGGGAAATTGCCATCGATAATATATTTGCTACTTGCTTTATGTGTCCAAGGAGGAAGGTAAAAAATGCAGCTAGTGTTTTGCAACATTCTGCTTTATCTTAGTGGGAGTCTTTAGATCCTTCTGATAAACCTCAAACTTGAAATGATATGAAACTTCTTATGCGAGAAACCTTTGTTAATCCACCTCCTGTTTTGACTTCATATGCTGAGGTGCACCATTTAGAGGAAGAGTCTATTGTTATTCCTCTTGCTATGATTAACCTTCTGTAGAATAATGTACATAAGCGAGAGGATGACGTGGAAGAAAATGAGGAGCTCACAACCTCATATGCAAATTCTGAACCATCACTTCACAATGCACCTATTACTCCTGCTGAGAACACAGGTAATGCCCATGGTCCTACACTCATGGAAGGTGAAAATTGTCTTAGTGTACTAAATTTTTCCACAAACCATGCTGTCATAGAGCAATTGTTAGTGGAACCCTCTCTTGATTTATCTTTGTCCTATGATAATTTGCTTGATGTTCCTTGTGACAAAGATGAATTGGTTGAAGATGCTTCGGTTTTACATGTTTTGGAACTAGTGACTTGTGCTGAAAATAAACATGTTATTCATATTGCTACTAAAATTAATGAGTTCAAACTGTTGTCTTCTTTACATACTTTGGGTTACATTGAATTTGATGTTTTGTATAACCTAGATTGTTTGGAAGAGAGCCTTTTTAAATATGCTAATTTGCCTTGGTTTTCTAAACACACATATCATGTTATTGGTAGATATAACAACAAGGGACAATATATGATACATCGAGTATACATTCGTAATAATATGAATTCTCCTTTTGTTGTACAAGATTATGATCGTTTAGAGGGCAGCTATAATAATACAAATATTTTTTCATGTTCCTCAAAGAAACAAGTTCACTTCCAAGAAGGGGAGCATTGTTGGTTGCTACCTATGTCTGCTAGATCATCTATTCCTGCAATGTCTTTGGTTAGTTCTAATCTTTTGCATGATAGTGTTGACATACATCGTGTGCATTCGGATCATGGAGTTTACATGCTTGCTGAAATTTCTTAGAAACATGGTCACGTTCCTTCTCACACTTATTTCAGTTCTCTTTGTCTTCGCAAACCCGTTCTCCTTTATGTTGTGCAGGATCAGTTTCAAGCACAATCGACGCCGAGGACGGCTTTTCATCAAGAAGGGGAGGATGATGAGGACATGACACCCATGCATATGACCATGTTTGGCGCATGGGATGGAGGGGAAGGAGGCCAGCAAGGGTGTCCAAGTCAAGAAGGAGGCCTGAGGCTAATTTGGTTCGAGTCCCCGAGGTGGAGGCCCAAAGCAACTCAAGTTCGAGTCTGCCTTGGCCTCCAAGACCAGTCTGCCTTAAACTGGTCACCCAGGACGCATCCGGACTCCGTTTTTGATGATCCACATATGGATGGAAAGCTAATTTGATAAGGAAGCCAATTCAAGTGGTTTCACGTCAAAACCTCTTCGAAATCAACATGAATCTTTAAAACAAGTCAGCGTCCAGAATTTGCCAGGGTTCCGCGACACCTTCTTTTGGTCCGTTGGACCGTGTATCGTGTTTGGGCCCATTAGGGGGCGCGTCCAGGGTAGGCGATGACCCTAAGACCTTTATAATCATATGCCACCGCCATCATTAGGTTTTGGGTTTTGCTTAGATTATTCTATTAAGAACAGTTTCGCCGTTCATCGGTTTGTGAGACCCCAACTTTGAGAGATTAATCATTCATCTGTAATTTGGTTATGTTCTTTCTTGTTCTTGCTTGTGTTCTTCGTTGCGCAGGCAGGGATTAGCCTTCTTGGCAAGGTCAACCTGGTCCGAGACTCGGTTGATAACCAAAGGAGCTGTGGTGCTAAGATTACAGGGTTCGATCTTTCGATCTGAAGCCGGATCGATGTGTCATTCTCCGCCACAACGATAGTTACCATCACCTGACGGAAGATTGGGGTCCTCGTCTCCATTATCCCTCACCTACGCACCCCCCTTAGTGGCCACCTCCCCCACCAGCGGCCACTGCAGAAGAGAGGAGGAGGAGGTGCACCGCGGCCACCATCCCCGCCCGGCCTCCACCACCCGCCCGGTCTCCACCGCCCCCACCCGGCCTCCACCGCCCACGCCAGCCCCCTTGGCGGCCACCTCCCCCGCCTGCACACCACCGTCGGCGGCCACCTCCCCCGTCGGCGGCCACTGCCCTCGTCGGCGGCCACTGCAGAAGAGAGGAGGAGGAGGCAGGGGAGAAGAGAGGAGGAGGGGAGAAGAGAGGAGGAGAAGGAGAAGGAGAAGGAAATGAGAACAAAGGTGCTGGCCTAGGCCCATCGACCCTCACGCCGCTACGATCGTCCCCGCCATCGTCGCCGACCCTTGTTGTTGACATTCTCATCGCGAAGGTATGCCCTACACCTGTAGTAGTTAGTAGTAGTACTTAGTAGTGTTAGTAGTAGTTAGTAAGTAGTAGTAGTTAGTAGTTAGTAGTGTTAGTAGTATTGTTAGTAGTAAGTAGTGATAGTAGTAGTGTTAGTGTTAGTGTTAGTAGTAGTTGTAGTGATAGTAGTACTTGTTGTTGTACTACTTCGATACTTTCATCTGCATGTAAAGAGAACTAAAGTACATGGCTCATCTTGGTATATATATGTTTGTTGGCCTTCGTGCCTATGTTTGGTATATATGTGGTTGTTGGCCATCGCGCCTATGTTTCTTGCAGGTTTTGGAAACCTCCCCGTGCAGGGGAGGTGCTGCCAAAATTTTCAATGGATTCTAACCTATTGCCTTTTTATGTAGGAGAAGGACCCGTGGGAGGGATTCGGTGACCCCGATCGTCTTCGTCAGCACTGCTGGTCTGCCTACACCGCATCGCCTCGCCACTGCCCCGCTAGCCTAACTCCACCGCCACCCTAGGTATAACCCCTACCTCCTTTGCATGCATGTTTTATATGGTCACGTAGCCCAGTTAGGTGTCTCCCGTTCGAAAGAGATACGGTTGGAGGTACGCAGATCTTTGCATATCTACTACCATATCTCTTTCGGATTGTCCACGTATTTTAGACAGCCCGCGGATGCGTAGATGAGGTTAGTTTCCATGGTTTGCTCCGGTCTGAGACAGACTTTTGGCATCACCTCCTTGTTGTTCTCCGGATACACACTCTCTCTTACAGGACGTGTATCGGGAGAACAGCGGGGAGGTGCTGCCGAAATTATGTCTCGGATAGGAGCGAAGCATTGAAACTGACCTCATATACGTATCCGCGGGTGGGATTAGGACCTATCCTCACCTATTAGATTGTAGGAATGCCGTGGAGATGCAATTGCTGGTTATATTACTCGCTTACATATGTATATGCTAGAGGATGGAGAACCATGATTGGATGTACATGGGCCACACAAGTATGACCCCAGAATGGATGACTAAGACTAATGCTTTCTTGGAGCATTCATTTGGCGAGGCTGCTAGAGGGTCGAGTCGGATGCCATGTCCCTGCAGCAAATGTGACAATCGTGTAAGAAAGAATAGGAAGAACGTGGAGGAAGATCTTTGCAAGTATGGATTCACGCCAAACTATACCTGCTGGATCCACCATAGTGAAGCCGGTCATATTAGAGAGGAGGTGGTGAGACCACGCCTTGAGGCTTTTGATGGAGATGCTGGGGTAGCAGACTAGATGGATGACTTTCAGGAGGCACGGTTCGGTGAAGGATTAGAGGATGAGCCAGAGGAATCTGCAAAGGCGTACTACGATATGCTATCTTCGGCACAGAAGCCCCTTCATGAAAAGACAATGGTTTCGCAATTGGATGCCATTGGACGCCTAATGGCGTTCAAGTCATAGTGTAGCATGAGTCGAGACAACTTCGATGGTATGTTGGTAGTTGTTGGATCCCTGCTTCTGGAGGGTCACATTCTGCCAAAGAACTTGTACGAGTCATAGAAACTTCTTCGTGCCCTTACGATGTCATATGAGCACATCAATGCTTGTCCGAATGGTTGTGTCCTATTTAGGAAAGATTACGAGAAAGCAACACACTGTCCAAAGTGTAAATCCTCTAGGTATCTAGAGGTCGACACTAGTGATGGCAAGAAGGAACAACTTGGTATCCCCGTGAAGGTCCTACGGTACCTTCCTGTCATACCGAGGATCCAACGGCTGTACATGATAGAGGAGTCCACAAAATAGATGACATGGCACAAACATGGCAAAAGATACAATACTGACAAGATGGTACACCCATCGGATGGCGATGCATGGACCCATTTCGATGGCATACATCATGGTAAAGCTGAGGAGGCTCGGAATGTACATGTGGCATGGGCAATAGATGGGTTCAACCCCTATGGATTGCTAGCGGCCCCATACACTTGTTGGCCCATGTTCGTGATCCCCTCAATCTCCCCCCAGCATCATGTTTCAACCCAAGAATGTATTATTGTCACTGATAATTCCTGGACACCCAGGGAACAAGATGGGTTTGTTCATGGAGCCTCTCATTGATGAATTGATCCTTGCTTGGGAAAAGGGGGTACTGACATATGACCGAGCTACAAAGAAGAACTTCACAATGCAAGTGTGGTACCACTACTCCCTGCATGACTTCCTGGCGTATGGCATATTCTGTGCGTGGTGTGTTCACGGGAAGTTCCCATGCCCAATATGCAAGACAGCTGTGAGGTTCACTTTGCTGAAGAGGGGTGGCAAGTTTTCTTTGTTTGACCAACATCGTCAATTCCTCCCTCTTGACCATCCATTCAGATGAGACGTCAAGAACTTTAGGAAAAGGGTTCAAGTCACCGACCCTGCACCTCAGATGATGACTAGTGCCGAGGTCCGTGCTGAGATAGAGGTTCTCAAAGATGATAAAGAGAGAGGTAGTTTTATTGGATATGGTGAGGAACACCAGTGGACTCATAAATCGGGCTTGACTAGGCTCCCCTATTTCAATGACCTTTTTCTTCCACACAACATTGATGTAATGCACATAGAAAAGAATATCGCTGAGGCGCTTTTTGCAACACTCATGGACATTCCTGATAAGTCAAAGGACAACGTTAAGGCTAGACTAGACCTGGCAACGATGTGCGATAGGCCAAAGCAAGTGATGAAGCCTCCCACGCCCGGCAAGAAATGGAGAAGGACTCTGGTCGATTTCGTCTTGAAAAAGGACCAAAGGAAGGAAGTACTGCAGTGGATCCAGACGTTAATGTTCCATGATGGGCATGCGGCGAATTTGAGTAGGGGAGTGAACTTGTCCACTATGCGAGTCTTAGGGATGAAGAGTCATGACTACCACATATGGATTGAGCGGCTCCTTCCTATGATGACTCGGGGATATGTCCCTGAGCATGTGTGGCGCGTGCTGGCAGAGTTGAGCTATTTCTCCCGCCAGCTTTGTGCCAAGGAGTTATCTCGGGACGTGATTGATGACTTGGAGAAAGTGGCACCTGTGTTGCTCTGCAAGTTGGAGAAGATCTTCCCATCCGGCTTCTTCCTAGCGATGCAGCATCTGATTTTGCACCTACCGTACGAGGCACGAATGGGGGGGCCCGTGCAGGCCCGTTGGTGCTATACAATTGAGAGATGTCTAAAGATTCTTCAGAAAAAGTGTAGAAATAAAGCCAAAAATAAGGCTTCTGTGGTAGAGGCATTCATTCTGGAGGAGGTGTCAAACTTCACAATAGCATACTATAAGGATGGCCTTCCCAGCGTGCACAATCGTCCCCCTCGTTACAACACGGACGAGAGTTCATCGAACCTCAGCCTTTTCAAAGGGCAACTCGGAAAGGCAAGCGCATCGGGCACCAAGACCTTGCGGCATGATGAGTGGCGCACTATCATGTTGTATGTGTTGTTGAACCTTGACAAAGTGAAGCCTTATGTGCAGTAAGTTCTCAATGAGCTAGTTACATACGCCCTTGTCACTATCCTCCATCTATCGAACCCCCTTATCTCTTATTTTTTAGGGAATTTCTGAAAAAATACTGGATAGGGAATAGGGCTCCTTCCCCTCAAGAAGAAGACAGTCTTCCCAAAGATGGTGTGCCTGATTTCATATCCTGGTTCGATACGAAGGTACCGTCCAATTTACCTCGTTCAATCTTTGACATCCCACTTTGCTCCTACGAGCGAGTAATGTAACAATCTATCCGACCTCACCTTGCGGCCCACAAGGATGAGGAAATGGATGCTGAGTTGAAAGGGCTCACCAAAGGCTTCACCTACAAGGTCAAGTCATTCACCATTTATGATGTGAATGGCTATCGCTTTCACACAAGAAACTACGAGCGGAGTCGACCCAATCGGAAAACCACGAATACAGGAGCTCGTACGCCTAGCACCGATGAACGCGACTACTACGTCATAGTAGAAGAAATATACGAGCTCAATTTTGAGTGTCGCAAACCTCCTAATCAAGTCATATTCAAATGCCATTGGTTCGATCCTAATGTCACGAGAACAGCCCCTGAGATTGGACAAATCGAAATTCGACAGGATTCTGTCTAACAAGGAGAGGATGTCTATATTGTGGCTCAGCAGGCCACGCAAGTTTATTATCTCCCATGGGTGTGCCAAAAAGACCCCAATCTTATCGGTTGGTACCTTGTGCGGTTGGTATCACCGCACGATAAACTGCCTATCCCAAACGATGAGGATTACAACTTTGACCCAAACACACGGGAGTTCTATCAACCAGAGGGGCTAGAAGGGAGGTTTGACATAGACATGTTTTCGCTGATGGGCATGGAAGTAGACAATGACATTGATTAGGATGATAGAGATGAGGACGACGGAGAAGAGGTGCAAAATGCTAAGGACTTACAAATGCTTGAGCGATTACAGTTAGGCGATGACAATGATGACAACGATGGAGATGAGCCCGATTTACTCGACAATATTGATAGTGATGATGACACCTATGATCCAGTCGCTGCCGATCGTGAAGAATATTTCTAATTCATGTAATACTATATTATTATTATTATTATTATTATTATTATTATTATTATTATTATTATTATTATTATTATTATTATTATTATTATTATTATTATTATTATTATTATTATTATTATTATTATTATTATTATTATTATTATTATTATTATTATTATTATTATTATTATTATTATTATTATTATTATTATTATTGCAATTATGTTTCATTCATTTTGCATCTCTTTATAAGTACTTGTAATTTAACTATGCTAATTGGTTTACTCTTTGAAATTGCAGGCACTCGACAAAATGCCAGGCGAAAGGCAGGCCCGTCGGGGGTCAACTCCCTCTACATGAGGGAGCGCTCACCACCCCACACTGAGGAGGACCCCTTGCCAGAGTCGCCGACGAGGAGGACGAGGAGCGGCCGCCCCCATGACCGTCCGAGGACGAGGGTGCAGCTGGCTGCCACCCCATCGGTGGATGAGGACGACCAGGCGGTGGGCCTACACATAGGAGGGGGTGGCACTTTCTCTGACTCATCAGACCATGGGGAGGCGGCGATAGCGATAGCAGGGGGTTCCACTAGCACTGCCTCTGGCTCTACCTCGTCGGGAGTCTACTTGCGTGGGCCCTCGCAGCTCCCGGCGTGGCCGATCCCACTTCACCGGCGCCCGATGATTCGACCCAATGGCGACAAGTAAGTATTATTTAACTACTATTTCATATGACATGTTGAAAATCAAACTGGAGACTAACAATTCTTCTTAATGACTCTTGCAGCAACTAGGAAGTTGTGTCTGGAACGGGCTGGCACATCAATGGCACCTTGGGCCTTCTGATTCGGCAGAACTACCCTGGCATGGTCACCTACGCCTTGGTGACTTCACCGCCCTAGACGTGGGACCACTTCTACGCCACCGAGGACAGCGAGTTCAGCACCATTGCGGCACGGATCAAGGCCAAGTTCTGGGTGAGTCTTCATCGCACTAAATTGGTCAATACTACACATTCATTGGTCGTTCTTGAAATAATGAAATGATACATGATGCTGTATGCAGGACTTCTTCAGGTGCAACGAAGGGTTTGAGGACCGGGCGACGCGAGTGAAGGACAAGGTCTGTAGGTCCCGACTCTCGGACTTGTACCACAAGACGCGGCTCCAGTGCATCATCAACTACAGCACCGACATCCTTGGTCGGGTGGTGAGGAAGGCCGATGCTAGGACCAGCACGCTCACCAAGGAGCAGTACCTCTCGGTAAGTACGAAACATTAATACTGACTCCTTCCATGAAGAATAGGTAGGCTTCATTTCATCTTCTGACATATCAATAACTTGATGGCATGTAGCAATGTCCTGATTAGTGCGCCAGACACTGCCTCTACTGGGAGGCCATTGTGGATAGGTGGCTCTCGGAGGAGTGGGCAGAGAAGCACAACATCCGTCAGGACTGCCGCCTACAGATGGGTGGGGCGCCACACCACCAAGGCAACCGGAGCCTCAGCGCATACGCCCAGACATGGGTAATCTTCTTTGTGTTTTCATCTTTATTTATTTATTCTAACGCTCAATTCTCATTACTTGTAATCATCTTTGTGTTTTCCTCATAGTCCCAGGTGTACCAAGGCTAGGAATGCAATGAGTTCATGGTGTACGCCCTGGCACACAAGGGCAAGGCGACGGCCCCGGAAGTCACCTACAACCCGGTGGACGGGCCCAAGGCGTACACCAGCGCGAGCGTCCATAGCAAGCTTAGCGAGTACACCTCGGCGGCCCACGAGTGCCATGGGGAGGACTTCGATCTGGCCACCCAGCCCCTAGACATAGACCTCCTGATGAGGCTAGGAGGAGGGAAGCAGTACGGCCGGTACTAGATGGTGGACAACACAATCGACTCCACCTCTGTTCCCAACCTTGCCGAGATTTGAGCAAGGAGCACGAGCTCCTCCCTCCCCGTACGCTCTCGGTGGTAGAGCTCACAGCAACAGATGGCGGAACTCTAGGTTAGTACTATTTTATTCGTCGTTCATTGCTTTTACACATCTACCTTGCCTTTCCATTGTTTAAACATTGTGGGTGGAATGTTGTAGGCCGACTTGCGGAGGTTGGAGGCCCAGCAGGTGGCCCAGGCGGAGGCCCATCGGCTGGAGATGGAGGTTGTACAAGCCCAGAGGGTAGCCGAGGCGCAGAGGCTGCAGGACATGTTCAGCTTCATAGCGAGCCTTCAGGCCTTGTCAGGTGTGGTCGTGCCCTAGTCGCTGCTCGCTCTAGTTGTGGCTCCTCCTCCTATAGGGACTCCGATAAGTATATATGATTGTTTATTCCTTTAGCTTGTGCGGCCCTCCTGTGGATACTCATGAATTCGCTTGTCCTTTGTGCAGCAACAGTCGGCAGGTTTGAACCTGACTCCTCATGGTGGCCCTTCTCCATAGGCCGAGTGGACAACTGGCCCTCCTCAAGGTGGCAGTTCACACTCCGGGTGGGGAGGCTGGCAGTAGGTACCGTTTATTTGTTTCTTTTCATGTTGCATGGACTTGTGTTAGACTTAGCCTTATGTTGGACTACTACTAGAGACATATATATATTGTGATGGATATTGTCATGGATGATGCGAATGTATGTGATGGATTATGGACAATGGATTTGTATGTGATGTATTATGGATGGTGGATGTGTATGTGATGGGTTATGGATGTGTATGTGATGGAATATGAATGTGTATGTGATATATCATGTGTTGTGTGTTGATATATATGTGATTTCTTTGTTTGCGCTGATGGAAAGCAAAAAACCAAAAAAATAGCATTTTTTCCTCTTTGTCGAGTGCCACACTCGGCAAAGAGGGCTTTGTCGAGTGTCGTGACCATGGCACTTGGCAAAGCTGGGAAGCAGAGACCCAATTTCACAGCTTTGCCGAGTGCCAGAGCCATGACACTCGGCAAAGATTTTTTTTTAAAAAAGAAAAAATTTTCTTTGCCGAGTGCAAGAGTATGGCACTCGGCAAAGAATTTTCAAAAAAAAAGAAAAAAATCTTTGCCGAGTGCCACTGAGGTGGCACTCGGCAAAGAGGTCGTCAGAGTTGACGTCGGATTTTTTTTGCCGAGTGCTGATGTGACACTCGGCAAAGGTTTTACCGAGTGCCCGATATGTGGCACTCGGCAAAGAAACCTTTGCCAACGAGTTCTTTGTCGACTGCTCTTTGCCGAGTGCGGCACTCGGCAAATTGCCGGTTTCTAGTAGTGCAGATGACGACGATAAAAATTACTCCTTTTAGATTCTACACCAACGTCTGTAGAAACATCCCAGTGGGCCCAGCAATGTCTGTAGAAACTTCCCAGTAGATACTACTCTAATGTCTGTAGAAACTTCCAAGTGGGTGTGGCAAAAAGTTGGAAGCTCAACAGTTGCTTCAAAAGACTTTTATATCCTTCCTAAATAGAGATTTTGGTTAAAAAATACTTTCCAACAACCACTATTGGAAACGTAGAAGACAACACTACTGGAAACAGAGGCTTTGTCGAGTGCAAAATTCTTTGCCGAGTATCAAAAATCGGGCACTCGGCAAAGAAGGGCACTCGGCAAAGGACTTATTTGCCGAGTGTCAGACTCTCGGCAAAAGCTCGACACTCGGCAAAGGCTACCCCGCGTAACGGTGTTCGGCCGCAGCCTTCTTTGCCGAGTCCCTGCTGTTAGGCACCCGGCAAAGAATTTTTAAAAAAATTTCTTTGCCGAGTGTCTCCGCTCTGGCACTCGGCAAAGATTTAAATTTTTTTTAAATGTCTTTGCCGAGTGCCCTGTTAAGGCACTCGACAAAGAGGAAATTTAAAAACAATTCAAAACCTTCTTTGCCGAGTGCCTTATCCGTGGAACTCGGCAAAGACCCCCTTTACCGAGTGCCATGCCCCGGCACTCAGCAAAGTTTTTTTTGGCCTCCAAATTTTTTGTGCAGCCCTTTTAAGGCACCAGGAACTCCTAGTTAGAATTTGGGGATTTTATGGCTTTTTGATATATTTAGTTACTTCATTTCTTTTACTTGGATTTTTTTCGAAAAATATAATTTTGAACTGCACGTTGTACGAATACTGGAATTTAATGATTCAAAAAATGATAGTCATGTTACTGAGTGTAGTGTGAGGTCGTATCCAGGAATGAACCCGAAATTTCAGACATCTTGTTCACGAAACATGACTGCGAACTTGCGTGCGAAGTGTTTTTAAATTCTATAAAAAGCAAACGAAGTCCGAAGATCATGAAACTTGTTGAGATGTCGTGATATCATATGTGGAGGCTATGATAAAAATTTCAGAAGTTTTCATGCACGTTGTCATGTACGATGCTTACAAACCAGGGCATCTCTACATGTGATATCAGATAGTGGTCAGGCTTGCATAGTGGTCAGGCTGATGATGTGGTGCAGCAGTTTCCTAGAAAAGCAGAAGCCGGGAGGCAAAATCAGCACGGATAAAGGAAACGAAGAGAATAATCTCACCAGGACCTAGGGCAGGGACCCGATGCTCGCCCGGAGCCCTCCATTCAGCAATGTCCTTGCTCTGGATCAGACCATCCCCAACAAGCTCGCGAAGATGGTCTTCAGTCGTTGTCGGAGCCGGCCAAACCTTCTGGGCAGCCCTCATGGCCATGAACTCTTGGTTCTCGATCATGGAAAGTGATGATTCCTCATCCACAAAGGCTGCCTGGGACTTGCTCGTGGCTTTCTTCTTACCCATGTACTAGCGGAAGCAAAAAGGCACTAGGGAAAGAGAAGGCTCGGATGACAGCGCTCAGATGATGGCGGCAATGGCGACGGCGGAGTTGCGAAGGCTAGGGTTTCAAGGCAAAGGCAGGGTACCAAAGAAAAGGAGGAGAAATACCTTTAAATAGATTTTACACCGGTAAAAACGTGGCCCACCAGGCCCGTTTTAACACGGCATGAGGATGCAACGGTCCATTTACCGACGCAGCTAAAATGACGGATGGCTCAAATCCACACAACTATACAGTTCAACGGAAAGATTTCAGACTTATCCATCCAGCACCACGGTGGAGTTATCATATTACCACAAAAAGAACTCATCAAAAATGAAGCAAAGAAGGGTTATCTCACAAGGAGCGCAACAACCCGATCCTTATAGAAAGAACTCAAAAATCTCATCAACAATCAGGACATCAGGAAGATAAAGAATTACAACTCAGAAGACAAGATTTTTTCCATTATGAATGGTTTCAAAAAATAGAAGATTACACATCTTACAAGACACAACGAACTCGGTACTATGACAAGCAAGGTAGCAAAGAGGAACCCAGACACAGCTAGGCTCTGGAACGACTACCTGTTCCAAGATGCTACTCGGTAGAACAAATCGCACTCGGCGACACTGTTTTCTTCAAAGGACGGACGCAGTGCATCCAAGGCGGAGATCAGCAGCATGGTGGGACAACATGGAGCAGAAAAGGCTGGTAGGCATCTGTCTACCCAAGTCCGATGTGATGCTAGATATGGTGTTGATCTGCACTGGACAGTCTCAGGGCAGGCGGCGAGGATCAACCCAGAACTGCCAGATGAAAGAATGAAGCCCACATCACAAGACTTCCTCCAACTACCGCCACGTACATCCTGGTACATTGCTGCTATGGGATTAGCCTACCTCTAATCCCTATCATAAGACTCCCTCCAGCTATGGCAAGACACGCAAGAACTATAAAATACGCCCGGGGGCTACTCTACTTCACAAACTAACATATTCATGACGACGGAGACTTCAGACCATGCAACAAAAATGCTCGATGAATCAAAACAGCACAAGAGGAGGATATTTATAGGCCAAAGAAATGGTGCACATGGACTAGGAGCACCAACGGAACAAACCTAACAAAGGACACAGTGAAAAGATAGAATTCAATGAAAGACGACTCAGGCGTGAAGGAATAGTACTCAAGGACAAGCATATTCGAAAGGATATACCAACATTGTACAACTCATGAACAAACAGCATTTACACTCAACCACCACCATACAACTACATCTGACAACAGCAGACTACCAGAGAATATGCCAAGACCCTACATCCGAGTTCTTTCAGAACAAAAGAACCCAGATATATGCTCAGGGGCTGCAACAGGAGAGGTTTTTAGTTTTTTGAACAACTCAGATTCAAGACCCTCCAACTTTTTGTTCCAAATAGCAAGAGGCTCGGGGGCTACACTCAGTGAGTGCACTTTTTCCTTCAAAAAAGCGCACGTCACCAAGAGGACTACTTCAAGACAACAGTCTTTCAAACAACATAAGATTCAAGACCCTCCAACTTTTTGTTCCAAATAGCAAGAGGCTCGGGGGCTACACTCAGTGAGTGCACTTTTTCCTTCAAAAAAGCGCACAACACTCAGAAGACTTCTTCAAGACAGATGACTTCAAGGCCACACGACAAAAAGAACCCGGACAAAGCTATATCCGAGCTCTTTTCAACAAAGAACCCGGGTATATGCTCGGGAGCTCTTCGACGAAGAATTAGGGCGATTTCAAGAAAAGACCCTCATGCTCCTTGTGCCAAACAGCAAGAGACTCGGGGCTACATCCAAATGGGAGTACTTTTTTTCTTCAAAAAGGTACATACCACATGAAGATTTCACGAAGCGCTACACGGTTTCGCTCAAGAAATCACTCGGACGATGCTTGTTCCTGCTCGACAAGACTTGAAGGAACAAGACGAGGCCTCCAGAACTCAACCATGAAGTGCTTGGGGGCTTGTCGGTGCGGGACCCATGGGATACCCCGCAAGGAAGGGAGCCAATAGCCTGCCACGGGGGTCCCCGGGGCAGTATGTTCGGGCTTCAACGTATGTAGAACTCGACGGTAAACGTAAGAGACAGTCGATTTATCCTGGTTCAGACCCTCGATCTTTGCTCGAGTAATAGCCCTACGTCTAGTCGGCGTTAGCCTTTGTGTTGGATTGATTGTAAAGTGTTGTGTTGTACAATTGTTCTCCTCTGGCCAATTCAATCAATTGAGAGTAAATCCTGAACCATTGCTTTGGTTCTATCTTGCCATCATACTTGGAATGGTTGGATGGTTTGAACTTGTGAGGTAGTCGTATTGAAGCAAGTCTGTTTGCAAAACAGGGGAATCTATCGTGCGTTCTGGCTTCTATGTATGCTGATTCAGCGCCCCCTTCTTGCCAACTATTGTCTTGGTGAGAGTAGTTTTGCGTGGCTGTCCGAGTAGGTGCTTTGCTTCTAGCCTTTCTTGGTTGTTTGACTCGGTCGTTTTGACTATGATTTCTTCTACTTTCTCTGTTGTGACTTCCACTTGGTCCAAGTCTTTTGAAAGCGGACTTCCTTTGATTTTGATCTTCCTGCTCATGAGATGTTGACCTGTCAGGGGGTCTTGAGCGGGCCCTTCCGTCGTGCGTCCTTAGGACTGTTGATCGGAGGAAGTCCTAGAGTTGTTCTTGTTTTTCATTGGGATGTGAAGTCGCCCTGAGTTCTTCTAGTGCTTCTCGGATCTTATCGTAGGGTGTATTCGCTGCTCGTCCTTCTTCGACCTCTCGCTCTGATTTTCTTCTATTATACTCGGCTAGGTCTGACTCATATTTGATCCAAGTTTCCTTTCGCTGCTTAGCATGGCGTTGACGTCCTTGTTTCAATTTGTTCTTTCTCTCTCTGGCTTGCCTCTGACTCTCAGTCTCGCCATCATGCCCCTAGATAAATGGTGATATGTTGGATTCGGATTCATCTGAAGACCTGACATCGGGTGCTTCTGGGGGGGACCAATGGTGATCAAGGATGGTGAATCATGAATACTTCTCTAGCGTGAGTTGTTCTATCATCGTCGTTGGTTTCTATACTACCAGAGTTGTTGATAACTTTAGTAGAGGCTTCAAGGTCACAGATTGAGTCTCCTTCTTGGTAGGGTAGAGCTGTTGTTGTCGCGTTGTCGACTAGCTGAGTGCTGCTATCCTCAGGAACAGAACCTGGCCAATGGACGATGCAGTCGTGAGATGTTATAGTTAAGATGAGACCTTCCTAGGATCCTTTTAGTGGCATTCTAAGCACCGGATTGGTGGATCCTTTAGGCCATGTCTGATAAGACGTTGCCATGTTGTGGAGTCCGAACGGAAGAGGACCCGACTTTTTAAAGTACTCTAAGTGTACTCCAAGTAGTATTCTTGATAGGTTGACATCGAGTTCTGAAGCTTTGTCAGAAAAGAACTCGGTTTTCTAAAAGAACTCGGATAAGACTCCGTCTCGGAAGCAGAACCTGAGTTTGAATCGGATGCGTGAAGTCATGAAATCTGAGTTGGATTGGACATCATGAGCTGCGCGAATCTTCTGACAAGCTGATATGTCGTTGTCGTCGAGATGGAAAAGTCCTGATGATGATCTGAATCTTCGAGGAGATGGCCTTGGAGCTTGCCATCGTCACCTGCCTCGTAGATCCACGAACCAAAGATGAAGGTTGATCCCTTTGAGAAGATCATGTTGTCGAGGTCCATCGAGCTCTTGGATTCAAAGTCACCGAAAGCCCCTACCTGGCGCGCTAGCTGTCAATGTTTCACCACCGATAGCCTGCCATAGGGGTCCCCGGGGCAGTATGTTTGGGCTTTAGCGTATGCAGAACTCGACGATAAACGCAAGAGACAGTCGATTTATCCTGGTTCAGACCCTCGATATTTCATTGAGTAATAGCCCTACATCTAGTCGGCGTTAGCCTTTGCGTTGGATTGATTGTAAAGCGTTGTACTAGATCTTCTCCCTTCCTTGCGGGGTATCCCGTGGGTCCTGCACCGACAGTCACATAGTGGTCAGGCTTGCTTGGACTTCTAGGCATGGTGTATGGCCCATAAGGGCAAGGCGACGTCCGATGTCTCCTTCAACCTAGAGGACCTGCCCGAGGCATACACGAACCCGAGCGTCCACTCCCGCATCAGTGAGTACACTGATGTGGCAAAGGTCGCTCCATGGGCCAGACCACGATCCGAGCACCCTGGACTTCGATGGAGAGGTCATCATGAGAGCGGGGCAAGGCAAGAAGCATTGACGGTTCTGGCTTGGCGGCGGCATCATCGACACAGCCTCTACTCCCTCTCTCTCCTAGATCCGAGCACGGAGCACGAGCGAGAGCTCGGCCATTCGCACACAGTCGACCGCTACACAGCACTAGGTCGATACACTTGAGGTTATTCATGTTTTACTCATCACACATTGATCTTTACACACCTTAATTAGCTTTGCATTACTAAAACATTGGAGTGAAATATTGCAGGCCCCGTTGGAACAAGAAATGAGGCAACGTCTAGAGCTGGAGGCCGGGCACCAGAGGATGTTGGCCCAGCTAGAGGCCGAGCGGGCCGAGCAGGAGGCCGAGTAGGCCGAGCAGTAGGCCCAGGCACAGAGGCTGACGAACATTACAAAGTTCCTACAAGGACTTGGGCAACGTGTGGGCTTCTCTCTGCCACCTGGGCTGTTGGTTCCACCTCCGCCTCCGTGTCCTGCAGCTACAACTACTCCTATGAGTATGAAAGTTTTTTACTTTCGCTTGTGCTTTGCTTGTATGGCCTCTACCTTCCTAGATTAGCTATCCAAATAATCTTGTCTCACATGCAATCTTTTCTCCTTTGTGCAGTCTCCATCTGACGGTGGCTCGAATAATCCACCTCATGCACCTCCGAATGATGAAGCTGGGCCTTCACCACAGTCGCCTTGGCCGAGATGAGTGCACGTTGTATTTTTTTATTTGTTGTTCACTTTGTGATATACTTCTGATGCACTTGTGGACTTTGATGGACTTGTGAATTTATTTGGATGGACTTGAGCACTTATTATTATATATGTGATATATATTGTGATGGATGTGATATGTGCGGATGGATGAGATATATATGTGATGGATGAGATATATATGTGATGAATGCGATATATATGTAATGGATGAGATATATATGTGATGGATGTTTGTATGAATTTATTTGTCATGATAGAATGTAAAAAAATTAAAAATTGCAGTTTTGGGTCACTTTGCCGAGTGTTGCACTCGGTAAAGGACCCCTTTGCCGAGTGCAATGGTCACAGCACTCGGTAAAGCTGGAAAAATGGGTGTCTAAAAACCCATTTTTCCAGCTTTGCCAAGTGCTGTGACCATGGCACTCGGCAAAGAAATTTTTTAAAAAACATTCAAACTTTGCCGAGTGCCGGACAGGGGGCACTCGGCAAAGAATTTTTTTTAAAAAAAATTCAAACTTTGTCGAGTGCCGGACAGATGGCACTCGGCAAAGAAATTAAAAAAATTAAAAAATATCTGCCAAGTGTCGTACAGAGGGCACTCGGCAAAGAAATTTAAAAAAAATCTTTGCCGAGTGCCGTACAGAGGGCACTCGGCAAAGAAATTTAAAAAAATAAAAATATTTGCCTAGTGTCGTATAGAGGGCACTCGGCAAAGATATTTTTTTTAAAAAAAAATTAAAAATCTTTGCCGAGTGCCCGAAGGTTGGCACTCGGCAAAGAAATTTTGTAAAAAAATAAAAACTCTTTGCCTGGTGCCCGAAGGGTTCGCACTCGGCAAAGAAATTTAAAAAAAAATAAAAAATCTTTGCCGAGTGCCTGTAGGGTTGGCACTCGGCAAAGTCACCGTCAACGGGACCAGCGCCGTGACGGTCGCTTTTCTTTGCCGAGTGTCCCCGGGGCACTCGGTAAAGCCTTTGCCGAGTGCCCGATAAAAGACACTCGGCAAAGAGGTCTTTGCCGATCAAATTTTTGCCGTGTGTTCTTTGTCGAGTGCCGCACTCGGCAAAGGCTTTGTCGAGTGCAATCTGGCCTTTGCCGAACCTGAATCCAGTAGTGCAAGATGCCAAAGAGGCAAAGACATTTTGTGCGACCAACAGGCGATGGGATTTGGCTTCCGGATGGCGCGTAATATTTGGATCTCCCCCAGGTGACTCTGACGGCGACCATGATCCCACCCCCATTCTAGATCACCACGCCGGTGATCTGGACCTGCTCTACCGGTGACCACTCCGGTCACAGCGTCCACGGCCCGCCCACCGACTCCCAGTCGGCGGCAGCCACGGCAAATCGCTGGTTAGCCATTCCTGGCGCCGTCGACCATAGAATTCAAAACCCTAATTCCCCACTAGGGTCCTAGCGCCACTTATGTCTTACTGTTGGGATCGTGGCTGTGTTTGCATCCTTTAGATCGTAGATCACTGGAATTTTCCTTTCTAGCCCAGACTGCATCAATGGCGTCAACTAGAAGTGGAATGGGGGGAGACCGGAGTGACTTCGATGGCGGAGAGGGCGCCAAATCGAATGTAACCGACCTCCTGCAGAAGCTGAACCTCACTGAGGATGAAGGGGCGATCGCGGACTTCAGCGATGATGAGGATGATGAGGCGACTCCGCTGGTGGAGTGGGCGGTGTTCGGTAAGATTATGTCGCCATCGATTGTACATGTGAACATGGTCCAGGCGGCCATGAGACCGGCATGGGGGAATCCATATGGCTTGAAATTCCACGCCATCAGGGAGAAAGGCGACAACATGTTTGTTGCGGAGTTGGGTAGTAAGGCGGACATGGAGAGGGTCTTGGCCGGACACCATGGATGGTCGGCAGGCATGTCATGATCCTGAAGCAGCATGATGAAAGACTTAGCGCATCCGAGATCATCTTCGGCCGGATGGTGATATGGGCACAGATCCTCAGCCTTCCCTTGGGCTGGATGAATCAACAAAGGGGAAGTCATGCTATGAGTTTGATTGGCACAGTGTTTAAGATGGATGTGGATGATGATGGAAAGGCTGGTGGAGCATTCTTACGCTCCTGAGTGGCAATTGAGAATGATAAACCCCTCCGTAGGGGGGTGCTACTCCGCATGAGTAGATCAAAGGAGCCAAAGTGGTTCGCAGCATAGTATGAGAGGTTACCTTTCTATTGATTTGGGTGTGGGATTATGGGGCACTCAGATATTGAATGCCAGAACCCAGTACCTCGTAATGAGGATGGCAAGCTGTCGTCCGATGTTCAGTTGAGAGCTCTGGAGGAGCGAAGTAGGAGATTTCAACCCTTTGCTGAAGCGGCAGTGGAATCACACAGGAGTGGTTCTTCGTTGGGCTCATGGTCGCCCAGGGCATTCCAAGGCTGACCAGGGCATGGATGGCATCATTGGGGGGACAGGGACTCCTGTCAAATCTTGTCGGAGCCTAGGGATGAGGATAGAAACCTGGAGGTGCAGTCACCACTAAAGGCACCGTCAAGAACATACCCTAGGGAGGGAGGGGGTTTTGATGGGATGGCTAACCAACGACTTTATATGGGCGTGGAGGATGGTGCGTGGCAAGCATCTAGGAAGAGGAAGTCTAAGGGCTCGGTGCAGACACCGGATTTAAACTTCCCAGCGGTGGGATCGGACGCCATCATTCCGCTGGGCTTGGTGAACTCACGGGTGAACAAGCTGGATGGCAGTACAGAAAGTACGGGGATAGTCTGGAGGAGACTATCAAGAGACAAAAGAGAGGAAGTAACTCTTAGAATGCAAGATTGGCGGCGGTTGCGAGTGGTAGCCCCAACCGGGAACAATGAAAATGCTATGTCTGTACAGCAGGGGTTTTGGGCACCCAAGGCAGTTCTAGAAGTTCGTAGCCTGTGTGAGCTACATCACCCATGGGTGGTCTCTTTATTGGAAACCAGGGTTTTTAGTGATCGCGTGGATGGATTGGTGCGTTCGCTAGGCATGGAGGGTGGTTTTCGACTGGTCAGCTATGGCCAAAGTGAAGGCCTTGCTCTTCTCTGGAGCCAGGATGTAATGGTGCAACTTGAGAGCTATGACAAACTTCACATTGATGTTACAGTCCGCCTGACACATCTTCACAGTCAGGAGAGTGGCGGTTTATGACGTTCTATGGCGAGTCTAGACGGGAGCTGCAACCTAGAAGTTGGGACTTGCTTAAGCTCCTCAGCTCTAGGAGTAACCTTCCATGGATCTATGTGGGGTATTTCAATGAAGTGCTATGGACTAAGGAACAGTTTGGTGGGCAAGGACGATCAGAGCAGCAGATGGAAAGCTTTGTTAGATAATCTACTGTTTCCTTGTATGAACGCACGGCAGGGGAAGGCGGCGCTGAAAAGGCCTCCTGCTGTGGTACTGTAGCTGCTGCAGAGGCAGGCACCGAATGGCTCACCTACCGAACTATAGCCACATGCAGGGGCAGGCGCCAGAGTCAACCCTACTGTGTTATCTAGTTACTGTTGCAGTAGGGTAGCTATACTAGGAGTAGATGGGTAGAGTTGTATATATAGTTTGTCACTGCAACTTAACAAATTGAGTTCAGATTTGTCATGTCCTATATAAGACCTCGACCAACGCTGGTATCTCTACTGTGTGTGTATGCTCTGTTCTCCCTCCCTTCTTCTACCTCTAGCCATAGTGTGTGGTCGAACAATGCTTGTTCGTGGTCGGCGTAGCTAGTGTGTGCTCAGCAACACTAGCGGGTGCTCGGCAAGACTGGTGAGTGGTCGATGAGCCGGTGATTCGTTGGGCCAACAAGTGGTATCAGAGTCGTACAAGCGCTGTCGCCGGACTAACCGCTGGCGACGACGAATGGTTCTGAGATGGGCGATAGCAGTGGCACTGCTGTGGCTGCCTAGCCATGATAGGAGGTCGTTGTTCGCACGGTGCGGGAGGTCAGCGACACCAGTTGGCCAACGCGGACTCGCACCAACTATGGTGAGTGGTCGGTGACCATGAAGGTCAAGCTCAGAGCCTGACGGCTCTGGAATGTTGTTGACAAGGGCACCAAAAATGAAGAAGACGATATGTCAGCGTTGGAGGCTATCCTCGCTGCTGTACCAGTAGAGTATAGGGAGCCCTTGGGGGCAAAGAGCTCTGCTAAGGAGGCGTGAGAGGGCATTGCAGCAATGCGCGTTGGTTCTGACCGCACAAACAAGGCGACGGCCTAGCTTCTGATACAGGAGTACGCCAACCTCAAGTTCAAATATGGTGAATCGGTGGAGGACTTATCCCTCCACCTACAGATGCACATCTGCAAGCTGAAGAGCCACGGCGTCACCATCGACGAGGAGGAGGCGGTCTCCAAGTACCTCCACTCCATGTCGGCAAAGTACATCTAGATTGCTCTCTCCATAGAGACGATGCTGGACTTGTCCACCCTCACCATTGAGGATGTGACATGTCGTCTGTGGGTGGTGGACGAACGCCTAGAGCAGACGATAGCAACGAAGGACAGCGGCAAACTGCTGCTGACAGAGGAGGAGTGGGCTACTCGGAGGAACTCCGGGGTAGCCTTCTCCAGCCGTGGTGGCGATGGCAAGCGCCACGGCAAGGCTTCTTCGGAGAGGAAGAAGCAGGTCGACCCCAACGCCTACCGGAGTTGCGGGAAGATAGGCCATTGGGCACAAGAGTGCCCAAATCACAAGCAGGAGAAGAAAGCTGAGGCTCATCTAGCGCAAACTAATGATAAGGATGAGGCCACTATCCCGATGGCAACGTTCTGTGCACTGCACGACGTCGAGGCCAAGAAGGAAGAGATGATGGTGGTGGAAGGACCTAGGAAGGCCCTGAAGGCTATAGACCTCGACAAACCACATGCCCAAGTCCTTCTCGGATGAGTGGGCGGCAACTAGGAGCAGCGGTGGTACCTAGACTCTGGTGCCAACAACCACATGACGGGCTCCAAGGAAGCCTTCTCTGAGCTCGACGACGATGTTACCGGTACGGTGAAGTTTGGTGACGGCCCAAGGGTGGCAATCTGAGGGCGCAGCACCATCATCTTCAGGTGCCAAAATGGGGAGCACCACTCACTAACGGATGTATATTACATCCCGCAGCTACGTTCAAGCATCATCAGCATTGGTTAGCTGGATGAGCACTGTAGTGAGGTACTGATCAAGGACGGAGTCCTAAGGATCAGGGACCGAGAGTACCAACTTCTCGCCAAGGTGAAGAGGTCCCAGAACCTATTGTACCTACTCGACCTGAAGGTTGAGCAACCGGTGTGCCTGACGGCAAGGCACACCGAGGAGTCGTGGCTGTAGCATGCCTAGTTTGGACATCTCAGCTTCGACACACTTGGTCGGCTGGAGAAGATGGAACGAGGGCTACCCCACATCGAGCAAGAAGACGAGCTATGTGATAGCTGCCTAGCCGGGAAGCAGAGGAGTCTATCGTTCCCAAAGGTGGCCAAGTATCGCGTGGAGGAAGCTCTCGAGCTCGTCCACGGTGATCTCTGCGAGCCGATCACACCAGCCACAAATGGTGGTCGGCGGTACTTCCTCCTGCTCATGGATGATTGCAGTTGCTACATGTGGCTGCAGCTCCTGACGAGCAAGGACGAAGCGGAGGCGGTGATCAAGAAGTTCAAGATGCGTGCGGAGGCTAAGAGCGGCAAGAAGCTCCGCACGCTGAGGATTGATCGCGGCGGCAAATTCACTTCGGTGGAGTTTGTTGTGTACTATGCGGATCAGGGTGTGGTGTGACACCACACCGCACCGTACTCACCATAGCAAAATGGCGTGGTGGAGCAACGAAACCAGACGGTGGTCGGCATGGCTCGATCCATGATGAAGGCCAAGGGAATGTCGGCAAGGTTCTAGGGTGAGGCGGTGACCACGACGGTGTTCATCCTCAACTGCGCTCCCACCAAGGCCCTGAAGGGAAGACGTCGTTCGAAGCTTGGTATGCGCGGAAGCCGAGGGTGTCCTTCCTCCGGACATTCGGCTGCATCGACCACGTCAGGAAGACGAACCCAATCCTCACCAAGCTAGAGTACAGGAGCACACCGATGGTGTTCCTGGGCTACGCGGAGGGTACCAAGGCGTACCGGCTCTATGACCCACGCAGAGACAAGGTGCTTGTCTCGCGCGACGTCGTGTTCGACGAGAAGGCAGCTTGGGACTAGAACAGTCCGAGCACAGGGGAAGTGGGTGGCTTCACCAGCACCTTTGTCGTCGAGCACTTGGTCATCCACGGTGGTGGAGACGCTGGGGAAGAGGTGCCGAGCACTCCGGGAGGAGTACCGAGCACTCCAGCAATAGAGTCGAGCACTCTTGGGGCACTCCGAGCACTTCGGGAGGGACACCGAGCACTCCGGGAGGAGTGTCGAGCACTCCTGGAGGGATGCTGAGCATGCCAGGAGTGGTGCTAGGAGGTTCTGTAGTGGCGGCGAACACTCCAGGACGGGTGCCGAGCATTCCCATAGCGGAGCCAAAACGTCTTGCAGTGGTGTCGACCACTCCAAGACTGAGGCTAAGCACTCCTATAGTGGTGCCGAGCACTGCAGGAGTTGTGACAAGCTATCCAGGAGTAGTGTCCAGCACTGATTCTAGGGTGCCGAGCACTCCAGGTGCTGTGTTGAGCACTCCGGCAGAACAGGGAACTCCATCGATGCCGATCGAGTTCGCCTCACCTCCAAGTGACATCATTGAGTTCGTGGATGCCTTTCACAAAGGTGAGGAGGTGCGGTTCCGCAGGCTGGATGACCTCGTCGGCGGCATAGGTCCCTCAGGTCTGGCGGGTAGGCTACTCAACGACCTAGAGGTGCTGCTCATCAGTGCTGAGGAACCACCCACATTTGTGCTAGCCAAGCGCGATGGGAATTGGTGACGGGTGATGCTGGAGGAGATGAAGGCGATCGAGGAAAACGAGACTTGGCAGCTCATCAATCCACCTCCAGGATGCCATCCGATCAGCCTAAAGTGGGTGTACAAGGTCAAACGGGACGAGCACGGCGCTATTGTCAAGAACAAGGCACACCTCATGGCCCGAGGCTTTGTTCAGCGCGAGCGCATCGATTTCAAGGAAGTATTTGCGCTGGTAGCGCACATGGAGTCTGTCTGTTTGCTACTGGCTTTGGCAGCAGCAAAGGACTAGCGTGTCCATCACTTGGATGTTAAATCAACCTTCCTCAATGGCGAGCTGGCGGAGATGGTCTTCGTTAGACAACCTCCAGGTTTCGCCGTCAAGGGAGAGGAGCACAGGGTGCTCCGACTGCGCAAGGCGCTCTACAGTCTGCGGCAAGCCCCACGAGCATGGAACGCTAAGCTTGACGCCACGCTGGACGAGCTTGGGTTCACAAGATGCGCAACCAAGCACGCGCTCTACAAGAGGCGATGGGGGAAGGAGGAGCTCGTCGGCGACGTGTATGTGGACGACTTGATCGTCACTGGTGCGCGTGCGGAGGACACCGATAGCTTCAAGCGTGACATGGTGGCTCGTTTTTGAATGAGCGATCTCGGCGCTCTCTACTACTACCTCAGCATTGAGGTGAGACAGGAGGAGGAGGCACTCATGCTCGGTCAGAGCGCGTATGCCTCAAAGCTACTGGAGCGGAGCAGCATGGCTGAGTGCAAACCATGCATGACTCTGATGGAGGAGCGGCTGAAGCTGACGAAGGCCAGCACCACGGTGAAGGTGGATGCAACACTCTACCGGAGTATCGTCGGCGGTCTGCGCTACCTAGTCCACACAAGGCCGGACATTGCGTTTGCCATGGGCTACGTTAGTCGCTTCATGGAGGATCTTAGAGAGGATCATTGGACTGCAGTGAAGTGGCTACTACGCTACATCAAGGGGACGGTGGATCAGGGGATCGTCTTTGCCAAGATCGGCGGAAGTAGGCTGCAGCTCACTGTGTTCAGCGATGTAGACATGGCGGAGGACATCGATGGACGGCGGAGCACCTCTGGCGTGCTTGTCTTCCTCGGGTCGGCTCTAATTTCATGGTTGTCGCTGAAACAGAAGGTGGTGGCGCTATCTACGTGCGAGGCAAAGTAAGTAGCAGCAGGCACAGCAGCGTACCAAGTTGTGTGGCTGCACCGGCTGCTGGGTGAGCTGACCTGGAAGTTTACCCGCCAGCACTGATGGTGGACAACCAGCCCGCCATCGCCCTCGCAAAGAATCTGGTTCGGCATGACCAGAGAAAACACAAAAACGTGAAGTTCCACTTCCTCAGGGACTGTGTCGATGGAGGGCAAATCGTCATCGAGTTCGTCGAAACTGGTCGACAACTCGCGGACGTCCTCACTAAGCCGCTCGGCCGCCTTCGGTTCACGGAGCTGAAAGAGCTGATCGGCATGGAGGGGGTACAAGGGTTAGCAGTAGGATTAGGGAAAGAATTGTTCAATAATCTACTGTTTCCTTGTATGAACGTACGGCAGGGGAAGGTGGCGCCGAAAAGGTCTTCTGTTGTGGTACTGTAGCCGCTGCAGAGGCAGGCGTCGAACGGCTCACCTGCCGAATTGTAGCCACATGCAGGGGCAGGCGCCAGAGTCAGCCCTGCTGTGTTATCTAGTTACTGTTGCAGCATGGCAGCTGTATTAGGACTAGATGGGTAGAGTTGTATATATAGTTTGCCACTGCAACTCAACAAAGTGAGCTTAAATTTGCCATCTCCTATACAGGACCTCGGCCAACGCTGGTGTCTCTGCTGTGTGTATGCTCTGTTGTCCCTTTCTTCTACCTCTAGCCATAGTGTGTGGTCAGACAACGCTTGTTCGTGATCGGCATAGCTAGTGTGTGCTCGGCAAGACTAGTGAGTGATCGACTCACCTGAACCGCTGATCCTGTGGGCCTAACGGGCTTCCGGGAAGCAGTCCAGGCTTGTGGCTTGATTGATCTCGGATTCATTGGACTCCCATATACATGGGATAACATGCAGCAGGATAGTAGTAATGTCAAAGTTCGCCTGGATAGAGGCCCGGCAATTGCGGATTTTCTGGATTTATTCCAATCCGTCAAGGTCTGGCATGTGCAGGCAGCAGAGTCCGATCACTGCTGCTTGGTTGTCGAGTGCTCGCAGGGAGGGAGGAAGAACTGGAGAAGGAGATCTTTCTGATATGAAAATATGTGGAGAAGAGACCCCTCCTATAAACCGTTGGTTGACTCGGCTTGGAGCAACTCGGATAGCCCATCCTCCTGGAGCCAACTGTCGACAGACCTTGGGAGTATTTCCTGCTCCTTAATGGCGTGGGAATAGACCTCCTTCGGATCGGTCAGGAAGGAGCTGCAGAAGTTGCGCACCGAGTTAGAGAGCGTGAGGAGATCATCTTTACACTTGGGACCAACGGGGAGGGAGAGGCAGCTGATGTCTAAAATGTCTGAACTCCTATCAAGGGAGGAAATTATGATGAAGCAAAGATCCAGAATCGATTGGCTAAAAGAGGGTGACCGGAACACATCTTTTTTCAATGCAAAGGCGCTAGACACTACCGGACACCGGCTCTTTGCCGAGTGCCAAGCGGATTGCCGAGTGTTTTTTTTCGGGCACTCGGCAAAGAGCTCTTTGCCGAGTGTTTTTTTTACACTCGGCAAAGAAGCTTCTTTGCCGAGTGTTTTTTTTGACACTTGGCAAAGAAACTCTTTGCCAAGTGTTTTTTTACACTCGGCAAAGAAACTTCTTTCCCGAGTGTTTTTTTTACACTCGGCAAAGAAGCTCTTTGCCGAGTGTTTTTTTTACACTAGACAAAGAAAATTTCAAAGCACATTTTAAAACAGTAAATTAATTCAAATGAAAAAAATTTCAACTACAAAGTTGTATAACTCATCAAGATGTACAATGTTTGTTTTGGTCTTTTCTCAATATGACAAAGTGAAAGTAAATTTGTTCACAAATCTAACATACTCTCTTGTAGTTTATGAAACTACAAGAGATATATATAAGATTTGTGAACAATATTAGAACGACCTTGTTGGTTGAACAGATGATCAAACAACTAAAATAAACTTTGTAGATCTCAAAAAGTTATGAAACTTTGTAATTGGCAACTTTTTGATTTGAAATCATCTTGTCATGCAAAACTGTGTTTGAATTTCAAAATTTTAAAATTCGAACTTTTCAAACGATCTCGGATGAAAAAATAACCAAAATAAACTCTGTAGATCTCGAAAAGTTATGAAACATTGTAGTTGGCAACTTTTTGATTTGAAATCATCTTGTCATGCAAAATTACATTTGAATTTCAAAATTTTGAAATTGAAATTTTGTAAACGACTTCGGATGGAAAAACTTCCTAAACCAAAAGTTTAGATCTCGAAAAGTTATGAAACTTTGTAGTTTATAACTTTTTTATTTGAATTCGTTTAGGTCCTCAAACAAACAATTTACACTCGGTTTAGTATAATACGTGGGGAACCAAAACGGAATCTAGACATAAGTGGCAGTGTGGTGCAGTGGTTAGAGGAGGGGACGCGTGAGGGAGAGGTCGCCAGCCTCGTAGCCGCGAATTTTACGCGAAAATGCCGGAGATGGGCCAGAAAAATGCCGGAGATGGCGGGCGCTGGCCAGTGGGGGCCTCCACCGATTAAAAAAAATCCCATTTTTTCGGGTTTTTTCAGTTCCAACTTTGCCGAGTGCCCGACAAAATACACTCGGAAAAGACGCCTTTACCGAGTGGCTTTTGCCGAGTGCAGCACTCGGCAAAGCCTTTGTCGAGTGCAAATTGGGCTTTGCCGAATGCCCCTGGCACTCGGCAAAGCCACTTAGTCCGGTAGTGAGAGAGGGCCAAACAAACCGCATTTCTACCTTGAAAAAGGAGGATGGCTCTATAGTGACCAGCCAAGAGGCGTTGGAAACCAAAGCAATGGAGTTCTACTCAAAAAAATTCACGAGACAGGAAGTGCTTGACCCTGGACCGATTCTTGACTGTGTTCCAGTGAAGGAAACATCACAGATGAATGAGTCCTTGATGAAACCCTTCACAACAGAAGAGGTACGAGAGGCGGTGTTCATGATGGGAGGCAGCAAGGCCCCAGGACTGGATGGTCTATCGGTCGGTTTCTACCAGTGCCACTGGGAAATGATGGGGTCAGGGGTGACAACAGCAGTTCTGGATTTTCTAATTGGCGGGTAGATGCTGTACTGTATCAATAGGACAACAATTGTCCTAATTCCGAAGGTTAAACATCTGCAGGAGATGAAGCAATTTAGACCTATATCCTTATGCAACGTTATTTACAAAATTTGCTCGAAGGTGTTGGCTAATAGACAGTGGGGATTTCTTGATGAGATTGTGGCCGAAGAACAAAGTGCGTTTGTGCCTGGCAGGTTGATAACAGACAATGTGGTAGTGGCATACGAGTGCACACACTATCTTCACATGAGCTGACAAGCCCATCGGTTGAAGATCCGGATGCATCTCCCAAGAAGCCAACTGCAACACACGATCGATCTGCAGGGCCATGCAGCCTCACGTCTACTACACCAAGCTTGCATGTGCGCGTGTATCTCCATGAGGCATGTAACACTGGGCGGCGTCCTATCGGTCGCGCGATGTTTTCTCCAATCAATAACAAGCAAATAAGGAAGGCGTACGATCTACAAGACAAGCAAGTGGACAAACATACGATCTGCATGTCCATGCTGATTAGAATAATCATACTTCAGTTTGCTTGGGCACATGCATGCGAGTACATCTAGATTTAGCTACGGAAACAGCTAAGTCGATTCCTTAATCTGCAATTCAATATTTTTATACGTATGCAGACTTATTTGTCTTTACTTTGCTATTGTCAATGGCAGCCGTGATGATCCTCGTCGCCCTCGAGATCACGGACCTGCTGGCAGGAGACACGCAGCAGTTTCCGGGTTTTCAGGCTACGGCGGCGGCACTTACTAGCTATTGGCATATGCATATGCGCCGGATCGTATGTGTAGCTGCTGCGCGCTCGTCTGACTACATCAAGCTTTCCGACTCCATTGACCCACAAGCGAGCCACTAAGCCAGCTGCCTCCTCGAATCTGATTTGCCTAAGGCCGATCAGTAAAATAAGTACGACGTCGCCCCGACTACTCGCTCCGAACACCTATCGCGTCGCAATGAAGATCGCCGTGAAGAACGGCGCCGTGATAACCGCGACCGCCGCCATGATGACAGTTTGGAAAGCTCGAGGGTCGGGCAATTTCATTAACGCCGACCAGACAACGTCATACACCACCGACCAGATGTTCTGTCTAAAGCTAAGTCACACTTTAACATTTTTCTAAATATTCCCCAACCTTCATATATCTCCATGATGTTTCTCTGAGCTGTTTTCTCCATGTTTGCTCTCCAAACGATTTTCTTTCATGTATGTCATCTTAAAGATGACATACAACTAAGTCTAAGGTAAATCCCCGAATAGTCATGTTGATGCTCGGATGTTTTCAGAGACGGCCCTGTCTTCGGCTTCTCTCTACACATGCATGAACGCCTGCCCTCTGTGTTTGGGGTGGTCGGCAGCGCCTCCTTAGCGACGCCTTGCACTTCCTACATGCATAGGGGCTCCACGCTCCGCGTTATGGTTAATAGGCTAGTTAGGGCTGGAGACTCAGCTACACATTAACTGGTCGAACGGTTTATATTAAATATAAATACATCTTCAGAATAACACTAAGTATTCACACCAACTGATCACCGAGCTGCATACGTTATTTCATCACCATTGCTGATTCTTCTCCGGAATTTATATATTTTATTTTTACATCGTATACTACCTATTCTACACATTTGTTTCGCAGGGGCACGGCTCGATCAATGAGCTTACGCTCAGGGACTAGACAAGATGATCATCGTCTGGGTGCCACCTATCGGATAGACTTCACCGCCAACCAACTGGTCGGACTGCTCGGCACTCACTCTTGCTCGGCGTTCACTTCGCTGCCGACAAGTTGGTTGGACTGCTCATCGCATGGGCTTCATCGTCAGCTACGTTGGGGACTTCTCGGTGTTTGGATTCTTCGTGCAAGCATCACCAGCTAAGCCAGGGACTCCTCAGTGTTCGGATTCTTCGTGCAAGAGTCATCAGCTAAGCTGGGGACTCCCTTGGCGGTCGGATCTTGCTACGTCTTATCGGTGTGCTATCAACTTGCTCCATGCTGTTTGGATTAAGGGTGCCGATCTTGGGTAGCACGTCTGGGGTCTCGATACGCACATGACAGATGACATTGGCAAGCTTTCAGACTTATTTTCTTTGACCCTGCTACAAGATTTATTTCTTTATCTTTCAGCATGCTCAGGGACTAAGTGGCTACACTTCACGTAGCGGTGAATGTAGTGCTCTTTTCTTGATTTACCCTCCTTATTGACTAAATCATGGATGATTCCTCGTAAACGAAGTCTAAGTGGCTACACTTCGCCTAAGGTGGAGAATTTTTAAATTTTTATCTTGAGCCCCTTGCATCCTTTTGGCAAGCCTTACTTGGCTAAGTCCGAGGTCTCCTAACCAGTTAAAATGGTCGGCTTTGACTTTCACCATCCAGGTCACCAGTTAAACTGGTCGGCTTCGACTTCCACTGCTCGGATCACCGGTTAAACTAATCGGCTTCACGTCAAAGTTCTTGGACTTGTTCAAGTCAGCATTGCTCAAAGGATACAAGGTGCTCGGGGACTAGCTATGGGGGTGTGACTCCCGATACCCACAAGACAAGACATGGGCCGCACCATCAGAGGTGACCTAGCCCACAAGATCAAGGCGCGCGGTGCACGACACTGGTCGGCGTTTACCGTAAGGCTACAATAAGATATTGTATAAAC
The DNA here is from genome assembly GCA_038087645.1 of Saccharum hybrid cultivar R570. Taxonomy (NCBI): domain Eukaryota; kingdom Viridiplantae; phylum Streptophyta; class Magnoliopsida; order Poales; family Poaceae; genus Saccharum; species Saccharum hybrid cultivar. The sequence continues at coordinate 1,736,961 of JAQSUU010000671.1, read as the reverse complement.
CCTACCCCTCAGAGCTTATAAGGAGGGACAGGGGTCCCCTAGTCGATATCCCCATACGAATCCTAGGCTTAGCCTAAGGCATCTGATCACACGCAATATCATACGATAGCCAATACAAACCAACAGACCATAGGAGTAGGGTATTATATCGTGCAGACGGCCCGAACCTGTCTTACTCTTGTGTCTCTGTTGCCTTCTTGTTCTTGATTATGCGCACCTCTACCAATCAATCTACCTTCGTGGGATACCCCTCGGAGGACTGCCAATGATACTCTATCGACAGTTGGCGTGCCAGGTAGGGGTGTGCGTGCTGTTTCCATGACGAACAAGATGGTACACTTTTCAGGCTCTTCGTCCTCTCCAAAGCTTGGCCAGATCTTTATGTTCGGATCGATCTCCTAGGTCATCAATGGTGACGGAGACGGAGAGATCATCAAGCCGGTGCAGATCAATTCTACGCCAACCACACCAACACTTGCAACAGCAGATCCGATCTCAGAACCGTCTCCGAGATTGTCTTCACCAACAACTCGCCGCCTGCTGCCCCGCTACTCGAGGAAGCAGGTCAGCAATGATGATTTGATAGCATCCATCGATCAGGTCGGGCAAAAGCTCACCGACTACCTCTCCCTCATGGAATCAGCTCTGACCATCCTGGTTCAGCGCCGACCACCTCCCGGTTCTGATCTATCGGAAGCTGATCGTACGGCTACCATCCATCAGGATGCCCTAAGGGACAAATTCGCCGATCCGATCACCGACCAGCTCTCGCCGACTATCGATATGCTGCAAATCGGCCAACATCCCGAAGAATCCCTCCACACCATCCTGGAGAAAAATCCAGACTCTGAGTCCCAGGGCTCTATGGAGATTGTCGCCGAAACCGCTACCGTCCAACCTCCTTTTCCACCCTTCCGTGGAGGTGGGATTTTTAATGTCAGCATCAATAGCCCTCCATGGGATGGACAAACCGATGAGGACCACGCAGCTCGCGTCAACAGAAACGCCAACCGTGCACAGTGCCGAGCAAATGAGGCCACCATTGTGCTAGCCGAGGCTGCTAGCAATGGAGAACAACTCGACTCGCAAGGGAGGCCACGCCCACTCCGCCGCAACCTCGACGACGAATTCGTCCGTGTCAACGACCACGATGTCTACAAGACCCCAAGCGCCAACTTGGCCATGGCCGCTAATGAGCTCGCTCGGCCTAAGCAAACACCAGAAGTCACCAAGGTCGCCGCAATGCTTAAAGCAACACACTACCAGCTCAACGAGATCCGCCAGGAGTAGGGACCTTTCTACTCGACAAGCTCAAATCGCTGATCCATCGTGCCAAGATCCGATCGCCACCCTGACAGAAACTGTTTTGCTGACCAACATCGTGATGATGGACAACCCCTCCAGGGGGGAGCTAGGGGGACCGTATCAACAACCCTCGCTAACTCGACCAAGAAGTCAATCAAGATGTCTGAGCACACATCAACAACCTTTGGGATGCACGACGTCATATCGACAGGCGTTGTTTCTCTCGGCATGAAGAGGAAGTAAGCCGGCATCAAGAATATGAGCAAGAATTAGGTAATCCGGATGTAGCCCTCCAGCCACTTAACGCCGGCAATGCTGCCGATCCCAACGGTGACCATCCCGAAGGGCCCTGAGCATTCACAAGAGCACTTCGAACACTCCAGTGGCCCCGTGGTTTCAAAATCATCGGGGTCAAGCCCTACGAGGGGTGGATGAACCCCACACAGTGGCTACAAGCTTATGCCACCGTTGTGCATGCCACCGGGGGAGATGCCAGTGTCATAGCGAACTATCTTCCTGTCATGCTCACGCCAACCGCAATGAACTGGCTCACGAGCCTCACCCTAGATTCCATCGAATCTTGGGAACAGTTGAAGAAGGTCTTCACCGATAATTACATGGCTACGTGTACTCGGTCGAGCACCAAGCACGATCTGAATCACATTTATTAGAAACTGTTCGAGCTCCTCGGTAGTTACATTAGACGATTTTCCAAGATGAGGAATTCTATTCCCAACATCATGGAGGCAAAAGTCATCACCGCCTTTGTCAGAGGACTCCATCACCGTGACCTCTGCTCCAAATTCAATCGTAAGCCGCCAAAGGGGATTGGCGAGATGATCACGACCGCCGATCAATACGCTGACGCTAAAAAGGCCAAAGTTCGCTTCAACGAGGATGCGGGCACTCACCGCCCAACTTGCCGCAGCGACAAGCGCCCTGACAAATGATGCCATAGTGACTGCCGCTACGACGACCATGGCCACCATCAAGGAAGTGGCCGCAATCGGCCGGAAGGGTCTAAAGCTGGTCAGTATCGCCACCGTCGACCAGACAACATCGTCGCCACCGTTGATGAACCTTGTGCCAAACGTAACTACGATGAGTAGTACAAGAAAATCATCAAAGGCCCATGCCCCCTCCACAAGAATAGCAAGCATAAGATGAAGGACTGGCTTGGCTTGGCTAAAGAGTTCTAGGCCAAAAAGAAGGATGACAACAACGACAATGGAGCCAAAGGTCGCCAACCACCTTGGGACAACAATAACGCCTTCTAGGATCACGACAAAGTGGTCGCAACTATCTTCAGGGGCCTCGCTGTCGTCGAGAACAGAAGAGATCGAAAACTCACCGCCCGTCGGGTGCTCGCCATCAACACAGAAGACGTTATCGCTGACCCCAGCTATCGCCCCAGGTCGGAGGTCCCCATCACCTTCAGTAGGGCCGACTAGTGGGCGGACATCCCTTACATAGGGCGTTTCCCCCTCGTTCTCAATGCAACCGTTAAGAAAGTACTCTTCAGGAAAGTACTCATCGACGGCTAAAGTGCCCTGAACCTGCTCTTCGCTGGAGCCCTAAAGGAGCTGGGCCTTGGAGTCGAAGACCTCACTCCCTTCGACTCCTCCTTCTGGGGGGTGGTACCTGACAGGGCATCCCAACCGCTTGGAGAGATCACCCTCCCGGTATAATTTGGCACAGCTAGCAACTTCCGTGTTGAGCACATCAACTTCTACGTCGCTGACTTCAACACCACCTACCATGCCATACTTGGTCGGCTAGCTATGGCCAAGTTCATGGCCATACCGCACTACACCTATCTGGTATTGAAGATGCCTTCGCCTGCACGAGTTCTGGCCCTGCGGGCCAACCTCTCCATCACCTATGCCTAGGAAATAGAGAGTCTCTCCCTCGCCAAAGCCACCGACCTCTCCATCTAGATGGCCAGCATGGTCACCGACGATGGTGCCCGTCGACGACCTGGAGATCCCAGCACTGGAGCCTCCTCGTGCCTCCGCCAAGTCTAAGGAAACAAAGGTGGTTGGCCTTGGCCTCGATAACCCCTCCAAGATCAATAAGATTGGGGCTCATCTCGACCCCAACTAGGAAAGCACGCTCATCTCCTTCCTATGTGCCAACTCCGACATGTTTGCTTAGAAACCTACAAACATGCCAAGGGTACCATGGGAGAAGATCGAGCACTCCTTGAATGTCTCGCCGACCAAGCAAAAGCTCCAACGATTCATGCTAGACAAGAAGGAAGCTATTAGGGAAGAAATAAAATGGCTCCTAGCAGCCAGATTTGTTAAAGAAGTGTATCATCCTGAGTGGTTGGCAAACCCAGTTCTTATTCAAAAAAAGAATAAAGATTGGAGAATGTGCGTTGATTACACTGACCTCAACAAAACACTGCCCTAAAGACCCCTTCGGTCTACCTCGGATAGACGATGTTGTAGACTACACCGCCGGCTATGAACTTCTCTCCTTCCTCGACTCTTACTCCGGCTATCACCAGATATCTCTTAAAGAGGATCACCAGGTCAAAACATCATTCATCATGCCTTTCGGTGCGTATTGCTATACCACCATGTCTTTTGGACTCAAAAACGCTAGGGCGACCTACTAAAGGGTCATCCAGATGTGCCTTGACCAACAGAGAGGCTGCAACGTCGAAGCTTACATCGACGATGTGGTCATTAAATCCAAAACTGTCGACAATCTCATCGCCGACCTCGAAGAAACATTCGCTAACCTTAAAAGATACAGATGGAAGTTGAACCCTTCAAAGTGCATCTTTGGAGCTTCATCCGGCATACTCCTAGGCTACATCATCAGCGCCCGCGGTATCGAACCCAACCCCAACAAGGTCTTCGCCATTACCAATATGAAATGGCCAACCTACGTAAAGGATATACAGAAGCTCACAGGGTGCATGGCTGCTCTCAGCCGCTTTATATCACACCTCGATGAAAAGGGACTACCGTTCTTCAAACTACTCAAGGCCTCCGAGCGCTTCTCCTGGTCAGAGGAGGCTGATATGGCCTTCGAGCAGCTCAAGTTGTTTTTAACGAAGCCCCCGATTATGACGACGCCTCAACCAGACGAAACCCTATTGATCTACATCGCCGCTACCTCTCGCGTCGTTAGCACAGCTATCGTCATCGAGCGCGAGGAGGTCGGACACGCCTATAAGGTGCAATGTCCAGTCTACTTCATTAGTGAGGTTCTTAATTAGTCCAAAACTCGTTACCCTCAGGTTCAGAAGCTGTTATATGCCATTCTGGTCATATCGCGCAAGCTCCGCCATTACTTCGAGTACTATAAGATCGCCGTGGTCACTAAGTTCCCTCTGGGGGACATCCTTCCTAACAAAGAGGTCAATGGACGCGTCATCAAGTGGGTAGTCGAGCTTGGCACTTATTCCATAGAATTCATAAGCAGGCCTACCATTAAGTCGCATGCGCTAGCTAACTTCATCGCTAAGTGGACCGAGATCTAAGAGCCCATCCCCGCTGCTTGCCTCGAGCACTGGGTGATGTATTTTGACGGCGCCCTCAACATCAATGGTGCTAGTGCTGGCATTTTATTCATTACTCCAACTAAGGACAAGCTCCGTTACGTCCTCCGAATTCATTTTCAGCTTCCAACAACGCCGCGGAGTATGAAGCATGTCTCCACAGACTTCGCATAGCCGTCGAGCTCGGCGTCAAATGCCTCATGGTATACGGATACTCTGCGCTGGTCATCAACCAAGTCAACAAAGATTGGTCCTGTTCCAGTGAGAAGATGGACGCATACTACGCCGAGATCAGGAAACTCAAAGGAAAGTTTTACGGTATCGAGTACCACCACGTGGTACGAAACCAAAATTAGCTCCCCGACCACCTATCTAAGATAGGCTCTTCTCGCACTGCGATTCCGCCTGGGGTCTTCGTTCAAGACCTCTTTAAGCCGTCTATTAAAGAAGAGAAGTTCAAGAAGTTCCCCCCACCGAGCAGCTGGTACTTACAGTACCTTCACCGGTCGTAGATTGGAGGGAACAATTCATCAAGTACCTCACCAGCGTCGACGTACCCGCCGATAAAACTGAAACTGAACGCCTCATCCTTCGCAGCAAGCATTACATACGTGCTAGTAGACGTGAAGTTGATGAGGAAAAGCACCAAGGAAGGGATACTGCAGAAATACATCACCCAAGAAGAGGGAGTGAAATTACTTCTTGAAATTCACTCTGGCTCTTGTGGCAACCACGCAGCCTCTAGAAACCTGGCCGTGCGCCTTCTCCAGATCTTGGATCTGGCAACCCAGGCGGGACACCTGCTCCAAGAAGCGTTGATACCACTTGAGATCATGCTAGGTGAAGCGCTTGTTGAGTTCGTCGATAATGAGTTTGGTTTTAGGATTCATGACTCCCAATGGATGCTAGCGACGGGTGAAATAATTGTGGGGAAGGTGTTGGGTGGGATCCATACTGTCTGCACACCACAAATCATATGAGCGGAGAACGGAATTACGGCGATCCCAACTCCTATCAGCAGCTCACTGCTAGGAGTCAGATCGAGCCAACCGGATCAGATGCTCAAACAACCGATGGAATCAGTGCGGACGGAAAGGATAGCCGAGGAACGTGTCTCCAATACCAATTGTTAGCAGCAGTAGGGATAGAAGATAGAGAATTGGGGAATCGAAGAGGAAGAACAGCAGCGTGGGGAACAAGGGATGGTTTAGCGAGGGCAGGATTGACGGTGGAAGTATTTGGTTCATACAATATTCGATACCCTCTTACTCTCTCCTCCCTTCCTGATATACTCCAGTACAAGGGCCGAGCCCTAGACTTGTGCATGCAGGCACTTATGCCCAAATGTTGCCTAAAAGATTCTTGTTGGGCTGACGGTTACGTGCACTCCTGCGAGGCCTGATAGCCATGTCTCCCTTGAGGCCCGTAGAGGTAGAGCTGCTAACAAAGAAATCCAGCAGAGATGAACGTCTCCTGCCGACCGGAGGAGTTGTAGATGTATAAAGATTGCGAATAGAATTGTGGAGCTAAATCATCATGAGGAGGTTATGTGGAAGCAGCGTTCTCGTGTCACTTGGCTTACCGAAGGAGATCAGAATACTTGTTTCTTCCACCTTCGGGCGTCTCAACGAAGGAGGAACAAGATTTCTAAATTAAAATGGCGGAGGGAAGTTTTACTGAAGATGAAGCGGTGATGGCTTCCATGACAACAGAGTTTTACCGGTCCTTGTACATGGCAGAGGGGACAGCGGATACTGATCAGCTGCTGGACACGGTGTCAACCAAATTGACTGGAGAGATGAATGACTTGCTGTTAAAGCTGATTGGTCTAGGAGAAGTGAAGAACGCCGCTTGTTCCAAATGTTTCCGACTAAAGCTCCTGGCCCGGACGGTTTTCCAGCGCATTTTTTCAGAAACATTGGGACCTCTGTGGCAATGAGGTCACGGCGGTGGTGATGTGAGTGTTGCGTGGAGAGGATGATCCTGCAAAGCTCAACAATATGAATATTGTCCTAATACCAAAAGTGGAGAATCCTGAAGAGTTGGGACAGTTTTGGCCTATAAGTTTGTGCAACGTGATCTATAAAATAGCTTCTAAAACGGTAGCAAACAGACTTCGGACTGTCCTAACTGAAATTATATCAGAGGAGCAGTCGGCATTCGTGCCTGGCAGGCTGATAACCGACAACATAGTTACAGCCTATGAGTGCTTGCATAATATGAAGAAGAAGAGGGCAAGGGACAGTCATTTCTGTGCTTTGAAACTTGATATGCGGAAGGCATATGATAGGCTGGAGTGGGACTACCTACAAAAGATTATGATCAGGTTGGGTTTCCATCGTCTGTGGGTCGACATGAGTATGAGAATAGCAACAAGCTGGAAGGGTTCAAACCCTCCGGAGGCATTCGTCAAGGGGATCCAATTTCCCCTTATCTCTTCTTATTGGCAGCAGAGGGCCTTTCGTGCCTCTTAAAATTTTGTTCTCGATCATCACATCTCATGGGCATTCGGGTGGCTCCTTCAGCTCCGATGGTGAGTCACCTTCTATTTGCGGATGACAACCTGCTGCTTTTCAAGGCGAATAGGGAGAATGCAGAAACTGTGAAGAATGCGCTGGACTTATATTGCCGTGCTTCTGGACAACAAGTTAATTTGGAGAAATCGTTGATTCACTTTGCTAAAGGGTGCAGCAACGTTACTTGAAGTGAGATCAAGGGTGTGCTCCAAGTTTTTAATAAGACCTTGAGCGAGAGGTATTTAGGCACGCCGGACAGATGTGGGCTCATCAGTCACCGCCTCACCGGTGCCTTTTCTTATCTCAAGGATAGGGTGTGGAAGAAAGTGCAGGGGTGGATGGAGCAGAGCCTGTCGACTGGGGGCAAAGAAGTTCTCATCAAGGCCGTCGCTCAGGCCATCCCAACATACTCGATTGTGTGCTTTCGCCTCCCCCGGGGACTATGTAACATTGATATAGCCTCCTACGCAACTTCCGATGGGGCAGCAAAGAAGGAAAGAGGAAGACCTGCTGTGTCGCAGGGGATGATATGTTGTTGCCAAAAGGATCGGGTGGGCTCGGTTTCAGGAACATCGAGCTATTCAACCAAGCTCTGTTGGCGCGCCAAGCTTGGCGAATTCTGCAGGACCCGAGATCTCTCAGCGCAAGGAACGGAAGGCAGTCTACTTTCCCGTGGGTGAGTTGCTAGATGTGGAGCTGGGCTCGTCTCCATCCTGGGTTTGGAGAGCTATCGTTGATGGTATTCAGGTGCTGCAACAAGGTTTCATCCGTAGGATCGGGTCGGGCGAAACGAAAAAAATTGGGAGTCGTCGTGGCTCCCTAGGGATAGCATGTTGCTTCCGCTACGACCGACCAAGGATAACCCGCCGCAGTGGGGCTCTGAACTTATTGATCAGTTTTCACGGAGGTGGAAAAGACAACCTCTGAGGGAGTTATTTTCTCCATTGCTACACCGCAAGACGACTTCTGGGCATGGCACTATGAGAAGAAGGGCATCTTCTCTGTCCGGTCGGCTTATCGGATGCTTGTTCGGAATCGGGAGGTAATGTCGGCCTAGGTGGAGGATAGGCCAGGTCGCTCGAACACAAGGGCGCAGGAGAACGAGTGGAGCGACATATGGAGAATCAAAGTTCCATAAAAAATCCGAGTTTTTCTGTGGTGTTTGGCAAAGCAATCCATCCCAACGGGGGACGTGCGATATCGCAGGAACATGGCTCTGGATGGGAATTGCACCTTGTGCAGCGGTTCGGACTCCTGGAGTGCAACTCAGCCAAGTGTGTTTGGGCGTTGGAGGAGGGGCTCACCGCTTTTACAAGCCAGATAGAAACACCGGATGCAAGAGTTTGGTTAGCAGAGGTGATGGCGGCGCTCAAGCACGAAGAGCTCACACGGGTGGTGGTCCGCCTTTGGGCCATTTGGTATGCGCGACGTCAGGCGCTGTTCGAGAACAATTTTCAGAGTCTGTTCTCGACGAACAGTTTAGTGGAGTGGTTCATTAGTGAATTGGAGATGATCAAGCCAAGTACCAAGCAGCAGGCGGTGGGCGATCCAGCACCGCGATGGATCAAGCCACCAAGGGGTTTTGCGAAGGTCAATGTGGACGCAGCGATCTCCAAGAATTCAAGCAAGGCCTCGGTAGCGGCCGTGGCCAGAGGGACGAGGATGGTAATTTTCTGGGTGCCTCGGCTTTGGTCCTGGAGGGCTGCACCGACCCGGAAACAGCCGGGGTGGTGGCGTGCCCCGAGGGCCTGGCTTTGGCCAGTGACTTGGGCCTCCAAACTCCCCGGGTGGCGAGCGATTGTGTCAATGCAGTTGCAAGCATCCATGGTGAGGGTTTCGGGAGGTACGGGCCAATCGTCCTGGAAATCAAGACCCGGACGATAAGCTTCATAAGAGTGGAGTTTGTTCATGAAGGCAGACACTCCAATGTTGATGCTCATTGTCTAGCTAGGAGTTCTGTAAACTTTTTGGTAGAAAGACATGTTTGGTTTGTTGCTCCTCCTGATAGAGTTACTAGCTGTCCTAATGAATAATGAAGGGTGACGCTTTGCTCAAAAAAAAAAAGATGTATAAGCAGCCAACGGCAGCATAGGCTACTAACTCAGCGACCAGCGACGCAACACCGTAGATATCTTCATGGTCATCGTACGTATTGATAAAGATGACGTTTACGATAAAGAGTTAGGCAAACATGACCACAGCCAGTAAGATAGTTACCATTACACCATGTAAGATGGTTCTCACTATTCTCAATGCTGCCTTGCAGCATCCTTTAGAAGGATTGCACTACCGGATACAGGAGCCGGCAAAGCCCCCAAAATTGCCGAGTGTCGACACTCGGCAAACGGTTTAACGGCAAACGCTATTTTGCCGAGTGTTTTTTATCGGGCACTCGGCGAAGACTTTGCCGAGTGCCCCCAAAACACTCGGCAAACATTTTTTTGAAAAAATAATAAAAAAAAAGCACCAGCCACTGGCCGCCACCACCAGCTCCTGCTCCGCCTCCATCCATGCCACGGCTGTGCTGAGCGACGATGTGCTGAGCGACGGCGTGGCCACCTTCCCTGCCCTGGATCCGTGGCCACCTTCTCTGCCCTGGATCCACGCTGTCGTGCTGGGCGAACGAGGGAGGGAGCTGGATCCGGCCACCCCGCTCGCACCGGCGTTGGCCGCCGCCTCCGCGGGTGGGGGTCGCCCCGCCATGGATCCGCCCCACTGATGCTGGCAGGAGACAGCTGCCGCGAGGACCCGTGCTCGCTGGACACCGCCTCTGCCCGCTGCCACCGTGGATCTGAGCACAGGTGAGGGAGAGAGGTCGCGCCACACCACGCCATGGATCCGAGCGCCGTGAGGGTGAGAGGCAGCTCCACCGCGCCCCGCCCACAAAGCCACGCCGCCGCGCCACGCCCGCAACGCCGAGCCACCCCTCCACCACCGCCTTGGGTGCGCTGCCGCCGGGCCCCCTCCCTAGATCTCGCCGTTGGGGGAGGGAGGGAGGGAGGGGGCGGCACCGGCCGCCGGATTTCGCCGATGGGGAGGCCGCGCCGGGGAAGAAGGTAGGGGGGACCGGGGAAGAAGGGAGGGCCCGGATCCGGCGGGGAAGAAGGGAGGAGGGGAGGGGAGGGGCCGGATCTGGCGGGGAAGAAGAAGGGGAGGGAGGGGAGGGGCTGGATCCGGCGGGGAAGAAGAAGGGGAGGGAGGGGAGGGGCCGGCCGCCGGTGGGGAAGAAGAAGGGGGAGGAGGGGAGGGGCTGGCCGCCGGCGGGAGGAGGGGAGGGAGGGGCCGGCCGCCGGGGGGAGGGAGGGAGGGGGCGGCACCGGCCGCCTGATCTCGCCGGTGGGGAGGCGGCGCCGGGAAGCAGGAGGGGAGGGGCTGCGCCGGGAAAGAAGGTAGGGGAGGGGGAGCCGGATGAGGGGGCCGGGAGCGGAGGGGAGGGGCGGCGGCCGGAGGGGAAGAGGGCGGCCGGGAGAGGAGGGGAGGGAGGCGGTGCCGGCGAAAGGAGAGGGGGCGCTGGGGCCGGGCGGAGAGAAGGGGTGGGGTGCTGGGGACACGGTTAAGTAGGATATTTTTTGTTTGCCGAGTGAGTTTTTTTTTCATTTTTTTCTTCTCCTTTTTTTTGCCGAGTGTTCTAGATCTGAGCACTCGGCAAAGTTTTTTTTTCATTTTTTTCTTCTTCTTCTTTTCTAGAAAAAGATTTTATTTCTTTGCCGAGTATTTTTTTTAACACTCGGCAAACCACCTCTTTGCCGAGTGTTTTTTACACTCGGCAAAACGCCCTGTTTGCCGAGTGTTTTTTTTTTGCCGAGTGTTTTTAGCGCGGCACTCGGCAAAGAACTTGTTCGTCGAGTGCCCGAAGAAATACACTCGGCAAACATAAAAACAATCGGTAAATTTGAGGATTCCGGTAGCATCGGGAGGAGGGCTAGAATTCTACGTGCGCCATGTTTCAAGTCGCTACGTACACTCTGTAGGTTGGGAGTGGACAGCGAAGAAAAAGCGCTGCGGAGATGAAAATCCGGGACGATAGAAGAGTTTACATACAGGCGAGAGGCCGCGAGGGGATAGTGCGTGTGCGTGCACTTCGACCACTGGCCGGTTAACACGGCAAAGCATATCATATGAAGATTGATTCCAAAACGAATGGAGCCCGGCGGCCAAAACAAAATATGGTGTACCGTGTACGTTAATCTGACCTGACCAAGCATGCACGAGGAACTTCCCAGTCGGAGACTTTACACATTGACTAAAAATAGGCACGTCAATCACAGCAGCACCCATATTGTATGTCTGTTCCTATGCTTGCCAACTGACAACTGTATGTATATACGTACGTTGGCAGCTACTGCCCGTGCCATCGTCCTGTTTGGCCGTTCCAATCCGACTCTGACCAAAACACATGGGATACCATACAGCAGCGCAATCAATCAGTGACGCTAACAACTGCTTAATTTTCCAAGGATGAGTCGCTAATGCCAGAAGTCCTTATCGGCTAGCTGTCTCACTCTCCTTCCATTTGCTATCAAGGTCAAGAATGAGTTCCTTTCCGCGCGGGTCCAACCCGGCCGGCGACGGCGACGCGGCAACAACCGGCACATGCAGGTCTGCTCTGCCGGACGGTGGTGACCGGTGGAGCACCGGACGAGGCGCAACCTGCCCAGGACATGCCTCCGGTCCTTGCCCATCCCTTCTCCCCAAACGTAAGAAAAAGGCACGAGTCCTATGATTGAACGCTGCACAGCCAGCGACACTGTGATTTCGGCCATGACTGGCGGTATGGTAACCTTCTGCCTGTACGCAGCAAAACTCCTCTTAATTGTTTCCGAATGTGCCCTTGTTAACGACCTCATGGTCACAGCTTCTGCCAGTAATCACAGCTATGTTTATGTTTATGGAGTAAGTTATTAAGAAGCAATTTAAACCAATTCTCAAGCAGACCATGTCTGTTAACAAACTCCAACTTATGCACAATTGTCATCGCTAAGAACTTTAAAAAAAAAATTGTCACCTCTAAGGCTTCGTTTGCCTAATAACAAGATAACACAAGAATATTCACATGAATCACTGTTGTGTCATCTCTAAGGCTACTCCACCAATAAAGCAGGGCTACACCAATCACGCCCTAATTAAAAAGGACACCATGTTTTGGCTGGGGAACCTATATGCTTGGCTCCACTGCCTCTGCCGTACGTTGTAGTTCACGCGTCTTTCTTCTTCTCAACCCTTTGTAAACTCTTCTACACATCGCGCCGGATTTTCATCTCCTGCAGAGCGTAGTGTAGGTACAATAAACATGCCGGACGTAGAAGACTCCAGCCCTCTTGTCGACGACAATACTTGTTGTCAACGATGCTGCAAGGCATTGAGAACAATCTTACATGGTGTAATGGTAACTCCCCTATTCTCTATGATCATGTTTGCCTACATTTATCTTGATTACGCTCGCAAGTACGCAGTTGCATCGCTGGTCATTCAGTTAATCGCCTATCTTTCCCTTGGCTGCCTATACATCTGCAACTCCTCCGGTTGGCAGGAGAAGATTATCTCCGCTGCATATCTTGTACTTGTTCAGTTCGTCTTCCTTGTCTCCTCTATTGGAATCCCAGTTCGCAGTCGTCTTCGCGTTGACTTCGTTTCCGCAACCAATATCGTGGCTATATCCTTGTATTTCGTCTGGAAGTTTCGCCTTATTATCGTGCACTCCAGGCTGAAAAAGATTGTGAGAACACTCTTACATGTTGAAGTCGTGGCTATCCTATTGTTTGTGATCATAGTCACCTATGTAGCCAGATTGGATCCTTATCCTCCAAATGATAACGAAGTACGGCTACTCGTTCAGTTAGTAGCCTACAATGCCGTTGGTTGCCTATACATCTTTAACTCCTCCGGTCGGAAGGAGAAGATTATCTCCGCTGGCTTTCTTTTCCTTGTTCTGCTCGTCTTCCTCCTATCCTCGTTTGCCAACACCAATCTTCGCGCCAACCTCATTTTCTGGGCCAATATCGTGGCTCTATCCCCGTACTGCTACTGGAAGCTTTCTCCTTGGCTCCGGCGATGCCTTCTCGATGCTCCTGGTGGTGCTGCCGTGGGGCCGCCCCGCCATCCGCCGGCACATCAAGAAGAAGCACTGCTTCAACTCCACCCTCAGACCCCGTTTCGCATCCAAGAGGTGCTGCGGGAATTCTCAAGCGACGAAATCCAGGCCATGACGCACGACTTCGGGAGCATGATAGGGCGAGGCGGCTCCGCCCAGGTCTTCCGAGGGAACCTCGACGACGGCACGCCCGTCGCCATCAAGCGGATCAACATCGACACGGGGCGCACCGTGGCCGGCGAGGAGGACTTCCGGAGAGAGCTCTCCATCATCGCCAACGTGCACCACCGCAGCCTGGTGCGCCTCCTCGGCTACTGCCTCCAACGCGGGGGCGGCCTCTACCTGGTCTACCCCTTGTTCGAGAACGGCTCACTCGACAGGTGGATCTTCAACGGCAGCGACGAGCAGCGGCGGCAGCTCACGTGGCCCAAGCGGCTATGTATCGCCGTCGACGTGGCCCGGGCGCTCGCCTACCTCCACAACGAGTGCCACTGGCGGATCCTGCACCTCGACGTCAAGCCGGGCAACATCCTCCTCGACGGCGACCTCCGCGCGCACGTCTCCGACTTCGGCATCTCCCTCTCCATCACCCGGGGCCTGAACAGCGTCGTCGACACGGAGCACCTCAAGGGTACCTTCGGGTACATGGCGCCGGAGATGCTCTACAACGCGGTGTCCGACAAGTCCGACGTGTTCAGCTACGGCATGACGCTCCTCGAGCTCGTTGGTGGCCGCCGGAACATGTATCCCTCGTTGGAGACGCCAGACTTCACGCGCGACTACTTCCCGTACATCGTGAGGGAGAAGGTGGCGCGAGGCGAGGTCTTGGAGGCCGTGGACGCCGCCATGGCGGCCGTGGACGACGACGAGGAGGCAGTGAAGGCGGTGCTCAAGGTGGCGCTCTGTTGCATCCAGAGCCAGAGGGAGATGAGGCCCACCATGCAGACTGTTGTGGATATGCTTGAAGGCCGGGTCGCCGTTGATCTCCCGCCGGAGAACCGCCATCATCTGCTCTGAATTTTATCGACTTGGGAAGTTGGGAGTACTTTTGACCCCTTGTCAACTTATGTTTTGTAACTATGCGCACAATTGACGGGGACAAAATCATTGAGAATGATCACTTGTTAACTCATGTTATGTAACTATACGAAAAATTCATTTACATTTGAGAATGAGACCATAGCCCGAGCTGATGACACCACCATCCCATTCTGGAATCAAGAAACCCCATCCGGAGATGGAGTCCCTCCGTTCCCCCCCCCCCCCTCCCGAACCCACCAGCCCGCCGGCCGCCAACCCGGCGCCACCGGCCACCCAGCCCCACCGCTCTCCCCTCTCTCCCCACGCAACACCCTTCTTCCCCGGCGGCAACTCAGGCCGCTGGTCGGACGACGCAACCTACTCCGACTACGAGAGTGAGGCCGAGGCCGCGCCGTCGGCGAAACCATCCTTCCTCGACGTCGTCCGCCGGGGCTCTCCGGCACAGGCAGGCCTAGAGCCAGGGACCACTTCCCAGCCGCACACCTGTGCCGTCGAGACACAGCCGGCGGAGACTGTGCGGGAAGACGGCGCCCTCCCAGCGCGTCGCAAGCGGGGCAAGCGCAAGCGGAAGCCCAGGCGCCCATCTGGCGGGTTCGGGTCGGTGGAACCCCTTGGGTGCATCCCCGCCCAGCAACGTCTGGGCTACCGGGTCGACGGAGGCTCACGCATTCCGGCAAGCCAACGCCTTGGCGCCGACGCGGAACGCGTACCTGCACACCTTCGCCTCAGCCCCCGTGTCCCAGCACGAGGTCGCCGACGGATCTCGCCACTGGATATGGACGGCTGGAGGGAGGTGCTCTCCAGGAAACCGGACGACCACAGCGCCACCATCACCAACGCGCAGTGGGTCGCGAACGCCGGCCATCGGGCTCCCCGCTGCCGATGGATCCCCGACGCCATGCGCTACAGGTGTCTCAACTGCCTATCATTCTCCCATCGGCTCACCAATTGCCAGTTGCCGCTGAGATGTTGGAAGTGCCGCGGATTCCGGCACCTGGCACGGGAGTGCAAGCGGCCAAGGTCGCCGGCACAGGGCGCCAGCCGGGGCGGTGATCGCGGATAGGAGCGGTTCGTCAGGGCACGGCGCGGCCCGGATAGTCCTGGCACTCTGGCCGGGTCCCAGGCGACCGGGACCACCCCCGCCGGCTCCTCTCCCCCGACGGCCGCCGACAGTTCCATCGCGGATGACCACGAGCCCCTACCACCTGGTCACCCAGAGGAGTGGCAGCGGGAGAGCACGGTCATCATTCAGCGCGGCGCGATCATCGACGACGCCGAGGCAGCTCTTCGGCTGGCTCTCACGGCCATGGCGGCTGATGCGACGCGCATCGTGTCCATCGTCGACGCAGCGCGTGCCATGTGGAGCATCGACAGTGTAGCGGAGGGCTCATTCTCTGTCGCGCTATTCTACCCTGAGAACTTCCTGGTCCGGTGCCAGTCCATGCAGGTCCGGGACAGAATCCTGGCTGCGTCGCCGTTGCATGTGCCCGGGACGTGGTTGGTGCTGCGTCCATGGACGCGCCTGGCTCACGCGGAAACAGCAACGATGAAGTTCAAGGTCGCCATCGAGCTCGAGGGAGTTCCCCCACACGCCTGGAGCGAGGACACGGTGGCCAAAATCTTGGCTCCTAGCTGCTGGCTACAGTCCGTCCATCCGCACTCCGCTGACAAGTCTGACCTCCCCGCATACAAGCTCTCCGCCTAGACGTGCGACCCAAGGGCCATCACAAAGGTGGTGTGGTTGAACATCGCCGAGAACGAGATCGTGGGCGCCACGGCGAACAACCTCCACTTCGGCAACCTTCCTCCATACCTCCGGCGGAAAGACGTCCTCAGCTACCGCGTTCTCGTGCATATCCGGAACATTTACGACTTCGACCCGGCCAACCCGTCGCCACCGCCTTCACCGCCAGAGCCTGACGACGGCGACAGTGGCCACGACGGCAACCCCGAAAGGCACCACTTCCACCGGGGAACCGGGCCCCA
The DNA here is from genome assembly GCA_038087645.1 of Saccharum hybrid cultivar R570. Lineage (NCBI taxonomy): Eukaryota > Viridiplantae > Streptophyta > Magnoliopsida > Poales > Poaceae > Saccharum > Saccharum hybrid cultivar. The sequence goes on along the minus strand of JAQSUU010000671.1, from coordinate 1,720,508 downwards.
CATTCGGGGTTCCGATGCAACCGAGGCGTCGCCGACGGAGGGGCCCCGATGAACGACAACGGGGCTGGCGTGCATGGAGCCTGGACAAGAAACGTCAGCAACAACGTCAGCACCGCAAATCGCGCCGCAGTTCCAGCGCATCTCAGGCAGCCACAATTGCCGTCGGGTAGCACCGGAAAAAAGGATACTCTGCCAGAGGTATTGCAGGAAGATGCAAAAAAAACAAAAAAGCAGCACAATACCTTGCCAAGACCAGTGCCAGCTTGAAATCGGAATTCATTCTGTTGCTGTAAATGACACAGAGCGACGCCTTGCCTTGGACCCCATGGTCTTTGAGGCGCGCAGGCCTTGTTAGCTAATTAGTTGCACGTTATAATAAGTAATCGTTCTGGAGTCGGAGTCTGTAATAGTCGGCAGGGGCTGGTTGTGATCTTAGGCGTGCTTGATCACAACATGGTCTGGTTAGAGTCGATCGGTCTCCCGCTATGGTACGATGGCGCACGTAGCGCACACCGAAGAAACGGGGTGGCGATCCTACATGTCGTAGCGGGGGAGGGCTTTGTGTCTGTTGCAAGCCTATAAATATTAAGTAATAAAGGTCGTGAAAGCTGCGGTTCCTGGCAGCGTCAATTCCCATCTAATCTCGTGTATTTGCATCTGCTCGTTTGTTCTCACCACGATCACCACGCCATTGCCGGCGTATTGAGTTCTAACACGTGGCATCGGAGCCGAGGAGGTAGCCGGGTGGTGTAGTCTGCCGTTCACGAGAAGAAGGCGCGAACCCTAGACGCCATTATCATGGCTAGCAGCGGTGATAAGGAGCTCATGGAGCGTGCATGGAATCAGGCATCGGGAAATCTGGTTTGGCCGATGCTATCTCGCACGAATTATCAAGAATGGTCCGCACATGTGCAATGTAACCTCGAAGCAATGTATCTGTGGGATGCGATCGAGAGCGACAAGGTCGAACGGCGACGTGATCGGCTTGCGCTTGGCGCCATGATCCGTGGCGTGCCCCCTGAGATGCACTCCATGTTGCTGAATAAGAAGTCGGCGAAGGAGGCGTGGGAGGCTATCAAATCGATGCGTCTGGGTGCAGAACGTGTGAAGGAGGTTAATGCACAAAAGCTGCTGGCGGAGTTTGAATCCATCTCGTTTAAACCGGGAGAATCGATCGACGACTTCGCTGTTCGGATCGGGAAGCTCGCAACCGATCTAAAAGGCCTTGGTGAAACAAGCGTGGATGAGACGTGGGTCGTGAAGAAATTTCTGAGAGTTGTGCCGGCACGCTACAATCAGGTGGCGGTGACAATTGAGATGTTTTGCAACTTGAAGACCCTGACCGTTGAAGAACTTGTTGGACGTCTTAGGGCGGCGGAGGACAGGTTTGAGCCTACGGCGGATCAGATCACCGATAAGGCAAAGTCTTCTCTTCTCCTTACAGAGGAAGAGTGGATGGCGAGGAACAAGAGTCGCATGGTGCACACTGAGTCGTCCTCCTCGGGTGGCAAGAGTGGTGGACACTATGTGAAAAAGGATCGATCTGGAGCGCGTGGAGGCGGTGGCAAGAACGACCGTGACAAGCGGGACTCTGGATGTCATCCATCAACGGGCACACCTCGTCGGAAGGGAAGATGCAAGAAGTGCGGTGTCTACGGGCACTGGGCGAAAGAATGCTTGAACAAGAAGTCCGGGAAAGAAGAAAAGGAGGATGCAGCTCACCATGTAACTGGTGATACTGACACGGGGCCTGCACTTTTGGTGGCAAGAGTGTGCAATCTTGTGCGCACTCCAAACTTGGGAGCGCGAGGCTTGTTCCTGAATCAGGAATGAGTTTTCCCAACAAATTATGATGAAGGCGCGTGGGTACTTGATACAGGTGCCACGAATCACATGACGGGATGTCGAGCATCATTGTCGGATCTTGATGAGACAGTACATGGTGCTGTGAGATTTGGAGATGGCTCCACCGTGGAGATTTGCGGTGTTGGCGTGGTCACGATGGCTGGAAAAAACAAGGAGCATCGTGTCCTCACTGAGGTGTACTTTATTCCATCCTTAAAATGTAACATTGTAAGTCTTGGTCAGCTAGAAGAGGCTGGGTGTCGAGTTGAGATTGACAAGGGCATCATGGAGGTGTTCGATCGAGAACATCCTGGAGTTGCTCGAGGCGTTTTGATCTAGGCAGAAAGGAGGAATCGCTTGTATGTTACGAAGGTGAACTTGACCGCGCCGATCTGTCTCATGACCAGGATGGAAGAAGAGGCCTGGCGTTGGCATGCACGTTTTGTTCATCTGAACTTCAGGGCGCTGCGTGAGCTAGGCGCCAAAGAGATGGTGGAAGGACTGCCTCTGATCAAGCAGATTGAACAGGTGTGCGACGGCTGCGCGTTAGGCAAGCAGCACCGTGCATCTTTTCCACGAGCCTCAGCCTATCGTGCCTCGGCCGGACTCGAGTTGGTGCATAGCGACTTGTGTGGGCACATAACACCACCCACACCAGGAGGAAAGGCGTACTTTCTGCTGATCGTCGATGATTACAGTCGTTTTATGTGGCTCGAGCTCCTTGCGACCAAGGCTGAAGCGTTGGCATGCTTCAAGAAGTTCAAGGTGGCGGCTGAACTGGAGTCCGGTCGTCGCCTGAAAGCGCTCAGGACGGATCGCGGCGGAGAATTTAATTCAGGTGCGTTTGTAATATTTTGCAATGAGCACGGCATCAGGCACAACACCACCACCCCATACACACCACAACAGAATGGTGTTGTGGAACGAAGGAATCAAACGGTGGTCGAGATGGCACGATGTCTGTTGAAGAGCATGAAGGTGCCATCAAAGTTCTGGGGAGAAGCCGTCAGAACAGCTGTATATATCCTGAACCGATCTCTAACGAAAAGTCTGAGTGGGAAGACTCCATTCGAGATGTGGCATGGAAAGAAGCCTAGGGTCAAGCATCTACGAACTTTTGGATGCACTGCGTATGCGAAGAACGTAGGACCCGGGATGAACAAGCTGACTGACAGAACAATACCAGGTGTTTTTCTCGGCTATGAGCCGGGGACTAAGGGATATCGTATTTATGATCCCGTGAAGGATAAACTGATGGTGACTCGCGATGTGGTTTTTGATGAAAAGAAACCATGGAATTGGGAAGGGAATGAAGGCAGAGCGAACGGAGGAGAAGCAGCGCCGAATACGTTTACAGTTCAGTGTCTTGATGCAGACACTATTCACCGTCCGGCAACAGAGCCCGCCGCTGAGATGTCTGATGATGCTGATGCTGTCGATGCTGGTCCAGACTCGCCTGCCGTATCAATTCCATCAGTGGGGGGTGATTTGGCCTCGCCACCACATACTCCAAATTCTGTTCAAGGAGCACCGATGATCCAGTGGGCAACACCGCCCACCGATGGGTCTGTTGATTCTGACGGCGCACCACTGCGGTACCGAACAATCCCTAATCTGCTTGATACGACAGAGGAATTGCAGGAGTTCGAGTACAGTGGTCTCTGCTTAGTCGCTGCTGAAGAACCGAGGACAGTGGATGAAGCCTTGACCGAGCAATGTTGGAGACAAGCTATGCAGTCAGAGATGCAGGCTATTGAAGCAAATAAGACCTGGGATGTCAGCGTGTTGCCACCAAAGCAAAAGGCCATTGGCCTCAAGTGGGTGTTCAAGGTTAAAAAGGACCATGAAGGGAATGTGGTCAAGTATAAAGCACGTCTTGTAGCAAAGGGCTATGCTCAACGTCATGGAGTGGATTTTGATGAGGTTTATGCTCCAGTTGCAAGGATTGAAACTGTAAGAGTTCTGTTGGCACTTGCTGCACAGGGTGGTTGGGAGGTCCATCATATGGACGTGAAATCAGCTTTTCTAAATGGCGATCTCTCAGAAACAGTGTATGTGCAACAGCCTCCAGGTTTTGTAGTCGGCACTGGTGACAAAGTACTCAAGTTGAGAAAGGCACTCTATAGGCTTAAGCAAGCGCCGAGGGCGTGGAATACTAAACTAGACAAAGAGCTTATTGCTCTTGGCTTTGTGAGAAGCAAGCTAGATCATGCTGTGTACCGGAGGAGCAACAGAAATTCTTTCTTGCTTGTGGGAGTATATGTAGATGACTTGATCATCTCAGGACCGAATGTCAGGGACATTGATACTTTCAAGTCTGAGATGAAGAAGAAGTTTTCTATGAGTGACTTGGGTCTCTTGAGCTATTACCTAGGAATTGAGGTGAAGCAAGGGACTGATGGCATCACACTATGCCAAAGCTCATATGCTGCAAAGATACTCGACAACGCAGGGATGAGGAACTGTAATAAGTGTGAAACCCCTATGGAGTGTCGGCTCAAACTCAGCAAACTGAGGGATGGGGAGTCTGTAAATCCAACTGAGTACAGAAGCATAATTGGGAGTCTAAGATACTTGGTCAACACAAGGCCGGATTTGGCATATGCAGTAGGTGTTGTGAGTAGGTACATGGAGGCCCCAGGAAGAGAGCATTGGACTGCTGTGAAACACATCTTGAGATATCTGAAGGGCACTTTGGGATACGGCTGCAGATATGAGAAAGGAGATGAACTGAAACCAATGTTGGTTGGGTACAGCGATAGTGATTTCGCAGGAGATGTCGAGGACAGAAAAAGCACTTCGGGTGTGGGTTATTTTCTCGGCAGTAGCCTGGTCACGTGGGCCTCGCAGAAACAAAAGATTGTTGCATTATCTTCTTGCGAAGCGGAGTATGTCGCAGCAGCAGCAGCAGCAGCGTGCCAGGGAATTTGGCTAAGCCGATTGATTGCAGACATGTTGGGAACGAAGGAGACGACTGTGAAGCTACTCATGGATAATATGTCCGCTATCGCACTCAGCAAGAATCCGGTGCATCATGATCGAAGTAAACACATTGATACAAGGTATCATTTTCTTCGTGAGTGCATTGAAGAAGGAAAGGTGGAGGTAGATCATGTTGGGACTGCGGAGCAGCTCGCTGACATCTTCACGAAGGCGCTGGGGCGAGTAAGATTCATCGAACTAAGGAGTGCTCTAGGTGTCGTCAGTGTGCATCTAGATTAGGGGGTGTTTTGTTAGCTAATTAGTTGCACGTTATAATAAGTAATCGTTCTGGAGTCGGAGTCTGTAATAGTCGGCAGGGGCTGGTTGTGATCTTAGGCGTGCTTGATCACAACATGGTCTGGTTAGAGTCGATCAGTCTCCCGCTATGGTACGATGGCGCACGTAGCGCACACCGAAGAAACGGGGTGGCGATCCTACGTGTCGTAGCGGGGGAGGGCTTTGTGTCTGTTGCAAGCCTATAAATATTAAGTAATAAAGGTCGTGAAAGCTGCGGTTCCTGGCAGCGTCAATTCCCATCTAATCTTGTGTATTTGCATCTGCTCGTTTGTTCTCACCACGATCACCACGCCATTGCCGGCGTATTGAGTTCTAACAGGCCTGCCCATGGTGTCGACCCCACCAAACAGGCAAGATACAAACAATGTTTTAAATAGCGGGCTAAGGTGTTTAGCGGTATATCTCTAAAACAGCTAATAGCGGAGCTATATCGGGCTATAGCGGGATATAGCGGCTAAATTGTACATGAACACAAATAGCGGCACCCTGCCTCAAAAAGCTATAGCGGGCTATAGCAGCAGCTATAGCGGGAGATTTAAAACTATAGATACAAAGCAGGCGCACCCCTCGGTGTTGATCCCAAATTAGACTGAGCCATCACAGGACAACGACGATGCAGCCCCGGCTGGACCCGGACAGACGACCGCAGAAGCAATGCTGGACGGAGATCGTCAGCCGCCCGAGCAGCCCGCCATGGACCACGGGTTCGTTTCTGCCCCCGCGGCCGACGCGGCCCGAGATGCGAGCGAAGCGACTACTGAGCAGGCAGCCACGGCGACGATCATCGAACGCACTGGGTCCCAAATCGCCCAGACGCCTCCTACAGCCTTGCATGCCCAGTCGACAAATGACGCAGACTCGACGCCTCCTACAGCCTTGCATGCCCAGCCGACAAATGACGCAGACTCGATGGCCAGCCCAGCAGTCGCCACGCTCACTCCTGGGGGCATCTCCGACAAGGCAACACCGATGACGGCTGAGGCTGCCCAAAGGCTCGCCATGTTCACCAACGCGGTTCAGCTTAAACGGCGATCGCCACTCATTCGCTCACCGCCAAAGCAAAAACCGCAAGCTAAGATGCCGCCCGTGCCTCTACGGAGCCGCCGCATTGCCGCACAGCAAATGGGGCATATCCCAGCATCCAGGAGGGGTGAGGTGCTGCTCCAAAAGAAGATGGGAAGCACTCTGCAGTTTGCTCCGCCGTCGGCGTCACAGCAATCACTGGACTCCTTCTTCGATTCCAACCTCTCTGCGAGCCACGTCGATGCGCTTGACGAGTTGTTCCCGGCCGCAAGGACGAGGGCTGTCAGAACAACGAGGGAGCCCTTGGCTGCCAGGGCCTAGTGCGGCCTTTAAACGCACAGTCGTAATCACCAATAGATGATACAACTATCTTGTCATGGAACGTGCGCGGTCTCAATGCGAAGGCCCGGCGAGACTGTGTTCGTACTCTAGTCGGTGACATCCGGCTGATGATCGTGTGTTTGCAGGAGACAAAACTGGATGTAATTTCACAATACATTGTATTCTCTTTGCTTGGAGTAGGCTTCAGTGAGTTTGCGTATTTGCCTGCTTCTAGTACTCGTGGAGGAATCCTTGTCGCTGGGCATTGCTGCGACGTAGCTTTCACTGAGGTCCTAATTGGCTGCTTCTCAGTCACCGTTGCTGTGAAACCTCTCTCAGCAATTGGCGAAGCACAGGCCAGCTGGTGGCTCACCACAGTATATGGACCGCAGGAGGACGGGGACAAACTGATCTTCCTCGAGGAGCTTGAAGCCATACGTGACGCTGCTCCGGGGCCATGGGCTGTGATCGGGGACTTCAATCTAATTTTGCATGAAGCGGACAAGAGCAATGACAGAATTGACAGAGCCAACTTGCACCGCTTCAGGCGAACTGTTGCCACTCTAGAACTCCAAGACCTTCATCTCCACGGTCGGTGCTTCACCTGGAGTAATGAGAGGGACATCTCAACGCTAGTGCGCCTCGACAGAGTACTGGTGTCCATCGACTGGGACGAGAGATTCCCAAACTCTCACCTTCGTGCTCTGGGAACTGATGCTTCGGATCACTGTGCCTTGCTGCTACAAACCAACATGGGCCAGATGTCCAAGGCGAGATTCCACTTCGAGCTATTTTGGCCCAAGTTCGACGACTATGCGGAAGTTGTGGCCAATGCCTGGCAGCGCCCAATCTGGCCCCATGACCCCTTGTCTGGCCTTGACGGCATGCTCAGGGCGCTGGTGCGTGAGCTACAGCGTTGGTCCACAACAAAGATAGGTGGAATCAGAGAGCAGTTGCTGTTGGCTCGGGAGCTTGTGCTACGGCTTGACAGAGCACAAGAACGCAGGCAGCTTTCGGAGGAAGAGCTCGCGCTACGGAAGCGAATGAAGATGCGCTGCCTAGGGTTATCATCCCTGGAACGTACCATGGCGCGACAGAGATCACGAGTCCGACAGCTCAGGGAGGGCGATGCCAACACGGCTTACTTCCACCTCATTGCTCGGGGACGGAAGAGAAGAAGCTTCATACCGGCTCTGACGGTGCATGGCCAAATGATCGCCGATCAGGCTAGCAGGCAGCAAGCTCTGCACGACCACTTCGCCGCCGTTTTTGGGACTGCAACCTCGGGAGGGATGACGCTGAACTTTCAGGCACTGGGGATTCAGCCTCTCGACCTCAGCGACCAAGAAGCAGCAATCACTACCGAGGAAGTATGGGCTGCTATCAGAGCCATGCCAAGCGATCGAGCACCTGGTCCGGATGGCTTCACAGGAGCATTCTACAAGTCAAGTTGGAGCACCATCTCTAATGAGGTCATGGCTGCAGTTCACGCATTCAGCCAGGGGAACACCCGCAGCATGGACAAGCTCAACAATGCTCTAGTGGTACTGCTGCCCAAGAAGGTGGGTGCCAATTGTCCTGCCGATTTCCGGCCCATAACGATGATCCATAGCTTTGTGAAGCTAATCTCCAAGCTGCTAGCACTACGGCTCGCTCCAAGGCTGCATGAGCTGATCGCCACTAATCAGAATGCCATCATCAGAACAAGATCAATCCATGACAATTGCAAATACTTACAGAGGGCGGCGGTGCTTATCAGAAAGAAGAAAATGCCCATGCTGCTGCTGAAATTGGATATTTCAAAAGCCTTTGACACTTTGTCTTGGCCCTTCCTACTAGACACATTACACGCTTGGGGGTTCGGCCAAACTTGGCGCAGGTGGATCGAAACGCTGCTGAGTACTGCAACCTCCAGAATCATCCTCAATGGCCAAAAAGGGCCACCAATCAGGCATCTCAGAGGTGTGCGCCAGGGTGACTCTTTGTCCCCAATGCTCTTCATCATAGCTATGGACGTGCTGCACCGGCTGTTCCAAAAAGCATCCGCTGATGGGGTAATGAGGAAGATGGAGCCGCCTGAAATCAAGTTTCAGTGCAGCCTATACGCCGATGATGTCATCCTATTCATCCGTCCACATGTCCAGGAGGCAAGGGCTGTTAAGCAAATCTTGCACATCTTCGGCGAAGCCTCAAGCCTGAAAACTAACTTGGCAAAGTGCTCCATCAAGCCGATCTGTGGCGGGGAAGATTCACTGGAGGAGATTGTGTCCATTCTAGGATGTCAAGTGCAGCAGTTCCCCATCAGGTGTCTCGGCCTCCCACTGAGCACAAAGCAAATACCTAAGTCCCACTTCCAATCGATCGTCGAGGGCGTGGCGAGGAAGATGCCACCATGTCACGGCAACCTGATGGCCAGAAGCGGAAGGCTCGTGTGGATTAAATCGGTGCTGCGTGTGGTACCGATCTACGCAATGATGGCGGAGAATCTGCCACCATGGGCGAGGAAGGAGATTGACACCATATGCAGGAGATTTTTCTGGGCGGGATCGGATGCCTCGGCCTAGGGAAAATGCATGGTGGCTTGGCCGACCGTCTGTAGGCCGACGGAGTTGGGGGGCCTAGGCGTCAGCAACTTAAAGCTCGCCGGTTTTGCATTACAAGCATGGTGGCTGTGGCTCCAGAAGACTGATCAGGATAGGGCGTGGAGTCAGCTGCCGATCAAGACATCACCTGAAGTACTAGCATTCTTCAAGGCCTCCACTTACACGCTGATTGGTGATGGACGTCAGGCACTGTTCTGGGAAGATAAGTGGATACACGGTAAATCTGTCCCAGACATTGCTCCATGCTTATGTCAGTTCGTGCCTCCGAGAACGCACAGAAGACAGACCGTGCGGCAGGGTCTGCTCAACAGGTCCTGGGTGCAGTCCATCTCTGGAGGAGTATCAATGCAAGCTATCCATGAGTACCTGGCACTGTGGGATACGCTGCAAGACATACAGCTCAACGATCAACCAAACCGAACCGTTTGGCGTTGGGCCAACGATGGAGCTTACTCGGCGAAATCTGCCTACTACATGCTGCATTCAGCATCCACTCCGTTCTTGGGTCACAAACTCATTTGGAAAACCTAGGCTCCACTGCGGATCAAGATCTTTCTTTGGCTAGCATTCAGACGACGCCACTGGACCGGAGACAGGAGAGCTAGGCACAGGCTAGAAGCAAGGGAGATGTGCTACCTCTGCGACCAAGGGCGTGAAACCATTGATCATATCCTGGCCGAGTGTCCCTTCACCAGAGAGATCTGGTTCCACATTCTCCAAGCCTTGCAACGCCCACTGCCACAACCAGCCACAGCTACAACATTGCGATGGTGGCGACGACTGCGAGCGACATACAATGGTGTCCGGCGCCGAGGCATTGACTCACTGTTTGCGCTAGTCTGCTGGACCATCTGGAAGGAACGAAATGTCAGGTGCTTCAAGGAGGCATCCTCATCGGTGAACGAGGTGCTACAGCTAGTCAAGGCCGAGGCCGATCGGTGGATCGACGCCGGCGCACGGGGGCTTGAAACATTGGCTCGTCTGTAGGTGGGATGCTCACCCTTGAATGTTGTTTGTTTCAAAATGTAGCACTTGCAAACCACTAACGCGGCCATGTGAAGGGTCGAAATGGCAGACTAGAGGGGGGTGAATAGTCTTTTCTAAAATTAATCGCGTCGGCTAACCGAAACAAGTGCGGAATTAGAACTATCAGTCTAGCCAAGACTACACCCCTCTATCTATGTTCTCTAGCACCTTCCAAAGATACTAATTAAGCAACAAAGGTGCCGGGGCTAGCTAGAGCTCACATAACCAATTCTAGGAGCAAGGTCACACAAACCTATGCCACTAGTACTTTAAGCAACAAGGGAGCTCCTACACATGCTAGTAAGCAAAAGCACAAAGCCAACTAAGCTCACTAGCAAAGCTCAATAACAAGGCAACCAATGCCAAATTAGAGAGCGCAAATACTTAGCTACACAAACTAAGCAATGTGACTAACAAGGTTACACAAACCAAATTAGCCACGCAAGGGAGCTACTTCTATGCTACACAAGCAAGAAGGTAACTAGTAAGCTACACAAGCTAACTAATTACAAGAGCAACTACACAAGAACAATGTATATGAAAGTAATTACAAGCTTGTGTAACGAGGATGCAAACCAACGGGAAGAATAAGGTTGACACGATGATTTTTCTCCCGAGGTTCACATGTTTGCCAACACGCTACGTCCCCGTTGTGTCGACCGCTCACTTGGTGGTTCGGCGGCTAATTGGCATCACCCGCCAAGCCCGCACATCGGGCACCGCAAGAACCTACCCCGATAGTGAGGGTAGCTCAATGACACGCTCAACTAGAGTTGCTCTTCGCGGCTCCCGCGGGGCGAGCACAATGCCCCTCACAAAGCACTTCTCCGGAGCGCCGCACAAGCTTCTTGTGGGCTTCAACGGAGACCACCACCAAGCCATCTAGGAGGTGGCAACCTTCAAGAGTAACAAGCACCATCGGCTTGCAACTCGATCACCTAGTGCCACTCGATGCAACCTCACGATGCAATCGCACTAGAATCGCTCTCTCACACAATCGAATGATCACTATCAAGTATATGTGAGATGGAGGGCTTCCAAGCACTACTACACAAGCCACCAAGGCTCTAGTGTGCTCAGCTTCCGGCCCAAGGCCGACCATGGCTTCTATTTATAACCCCATGAACAAATAGAGCCGTTATCCCTTCACTGGGCAAAAGTCGGGACGATCGGACGCTCCGGTCCGATCGATCGGACGCTGGACCTCAGCGTCCGGTCGTGCGATGCACGCAACGTGTCTCCTTCTTCAAACGTTGTTCACTGGATCTCAATGGTCATCTGTCGACCGAACGTTCCAGCTTGAACTGACCGGACGCAGCAACCCCAGCGTCCGGTCATTTCCAGTAAGGTACCAGACATGACCGGACGCGTCCGGTCGGTCGCGATTGGACGCAGCACCAGTCAAGATGGCAACGGGTACGTACCCGACGGGTAGTGCTCACCCGTACCCGTACCCGCACCCGTAAAATTTTACCCGTCGGGTTACCCGTACCCGCATGCGGGTAAAAAAATAGTTCCATACCCGTACCCGCCGGGTAATTCTCACCCGACGGGTAACCCGTACCCGATAGCATACCCGAAAATTACCTAAAAATATCAAATAGTCACATGCAAAAATAAATCATTCTAAGCTTCCAACAAGTTACAAACATGCTAACAAATATTATTAGCATCATTACAACAAAGACAATCTACTAGAAATATAGTGGATGTCTCAATAGGCCAAATTCATGACTTATATGCGCTAAAATAACTGAGGTTTGCTAGTTATTTTTGCGGGTATGTCTTACCCGCGGGTATGCGGGTATGGGTAGTATACACCCGCACCCGTACCCGCATACCCGATGGGTATAGGATTTTTCCCAATAACATACCCACGGGTAGAAAATTCATTCCATACCCGTCTCTTTATCGGGTAATACCCGTCGGGTACTCGGGTTTCGGGTACCCGTTGCCATCTCTAAGCACCAGTGCCCGGTCACCTCCAGCAACACTGCTCTGCCTGCGTCATCACACATCACCTTGACCAGACGCACCCTGTCAGCGTCCGATCACTTCCAGCGCCAGCGTTCGGTCGATGACCGACGCCTACCCGCTAACTGCCACTACTGACCGAACGCTGGAACCCAGCGTCCGGTCACTACGTGACCAGTGTTCGGTCCACTCTGTGAGACCCTATCTTTTCAGAACAGGATGCCGGTGGCACCGTCGGTGGAGTTCCGAACCCTTCTCACCTCCGTTCCATCACCGAGTTGATCCACATCAACTCTAACTTCATCTCCTTTGTAAATGTGCCAACACCACCAAGTGTACACCACCATGTGTATGTGTGTTAGTATTTTTATAATCATTTTTCAAAGGATTAGCCACTCAACTTGCCACGCCACTCAATCCTAGCGACGATGCAAAGTTAGCTCACTCGAGTGGCACTAGATGACCGATATGCAAACAAGTTTACCCCTCTTGATAGTATGGCCATCTATCCTAAACTCGGTCATCAACATCTCTACACACCTACGACCGGTGAAATGAAATGCCCTAGGTTATACCTTTGCCTTGCGCATTCCATTCCATCTTCTCCAATGTCGATGCAACACATGCATCAACACAATCAACAATGATATGATCCACTTCATATCATCACATGATCATATTGGTTCATCGATCTTGACTTCACTTGCTTTTCACCGTTGCCTTCGTCCATCGGCGCCAAGTCTTGCTTAAGCTTCACCGCCACGCGGTCCATCGCTCCAAAGCCTCCAACTTGCCCTTCACGTTTGCAACCGATCCATCAAGCTAAGTCTTGTCTTGATCTTCTCTACCTTGATCACATGACTCAATGCCATGTCTCATGTGCAATGAGCTCCTTCATCATCACATGTGTGAGCTTTGCAACATCTCCAAGCCATTTTCACCTTCATGGCATATGTTGCTCACACACATGTACCTGTGGACTAATTACCTGTGTATCTCACATAAGCATAATTAGTCCACCTAGGTTGTAGTAGAGTAAGAGCAGCAGCCACTTAGGAGTAGCAAGTAGTAGTAGTAAGTAGAAAGTAGTAGAGTAGAGTAAGTGTAGCAGTAGAGTAGTAGTAGTAGAGTAAGAGCAGCAGCCACTTAGGAGTAGCAAGTAGTAGTAGTAAGTAGAAAGTAGTAGAGTAGAGTAAGTGTAGCAATAGAGTGGTAGTAGTAGAGTAAGAGCAGCAGCCACTTAGGAGTAGCAAGTAGTAAGAGGAGTAGTAGGAGTAGTCAGAGGAGGAGGAGTAAGAGGAGGAGTAGTAGGAGGAGGAGTAGTAGGAGTAGTAAGAGGAGGAGTAGTAGGAGTAAGAGGAGTAGTAGGAGGAGGAGGAGGAGGAGTAGTAGTAGTGGTAGGAGTAGTAGTAGTAGTAGCAGTAGTAGCAGCAGTAGCAGCAGCCACTACACACCAGCAGTATATAAGCAAAAAAACAAAGGAGTGGTAGTAGTAGAGTAAGAGCAGCAGCCACTTAGGAGTAGCAAGTAGTAGTAGTAAGTAGAAAGTAGTAGAGTAGAGTAAGTGTAGCAGTAGAGTGGTAGTAGTAGAGTAAGAGCAGCAGCCACTAGGAGTAGCGAGTAGTAAGAGGAGTAGTAGGAGTAGTAAGAATCCCTTACTACTGAAGATAGTGACAAAACTCCTAAGTGGAATAATATATCTCTCTACAAAACTCTCGCGGCAACGCGTGGGGTATCATCTAGTTATTTTGAGTGACAAAACCTACCCACCCTGCAGTCATCGTGCATATTCTCACCCCTCAACACTTCACAATAGGTGCACACCATGGTGACATTAAATAATCATATACCCCTATTAATTAGGGGTGGTTCTAGTTTTTAAAGGCTATAGAGGCTAACGATTAGACAAGAACAGGGTTGTTTTAATATGTTAACAGGAACCATTGTGATGTTAATATGCATATATTCTACTGTACCCACCAATTATATTAGCCGATGAAACATGTTCAATCCTATACCAATGCCTGAGCATTTAGCTAGTGAAACTGTAAATAAAAAAGTCAAAGTAATAATTGGGGAGAAACTAATCTTATATAAAAAAAATTTGAGGTTAAATTATGCTAGCAGAACAATCCAAACCATACAACAGAACAATTAAATTTCCCTATTGGAATAATAAAAACATACCAGGAAACAATGCATTTTCATACCGGAACAATAAACAATAAACATATACAACCGCTTAATGAATTTTCCTTGAATGAAGAATACAAAATATATCACAAAACAATGGATTTTCCCTACTGCAAATCAAAATATACCATACAATAGCAAATTTTTGATCATGGAATAACACAAAGAAACATAGGAAACAGTAGATCTTCCTACAAGAACAACAACAAAATTACTAGGGACTACTTTCACCAATGAAAATTACAGAGTACAACGAGGAACAATGGATTTTATCGTTTCGTGCTATTTAGACCCGTAATATCCACTTAGTCAGATTAAAAAAAACATAGTGCTAACTAACTTGGGAGATCCTTTTGTCATATTGAAGTAAAACCCTACAATTTCATTTTTCTCAAGTAGCACCCTTTGTCATGAACAGATCACATTTGTTTATCACTGAACTAAAAAGATCATTGAATGGAACTTACAAGTGAACATTGTTTTTTATTCTACATGTGACATACTTATTTATAAAAACCAATGCTCACATTTTATTACTGCAAACCAGGCTTTAACAGCTAGCACTAATACCACATCACCACTAAACCAAGTACTACTACAATCTTTGTCCTTTCATTCAGTGCAGCAGTTCTTTGCCAAATAACCCAACAATGGCTCGTCCAGGGCACAGCGGATCAGCCGCATACCCAAGTTGTTGGAGACAGCGAGACAAGAATCCCCGATCTCAAGAAATAGAGAAATCAGGTTTCTAATTGCAGAATTAACTGATCAATCAATTAAGACGCCCAATTAAAGAAGAACATTAGGGCATCCAGTACCAAGATGTAGGTCTAAGCCCCAGACGAGATGGCACGGCGCAAGGTCTATATATATCCATAGATAGATAGGTACCTGGAGCTTGAGAAGTGGAAGAGTGTTTGCCATTGGCGGAGAAGACGACGAGGAGGCCGGGCGTGGGGCGCCAGGAGCCTGCGTCGTCGGCGTGTGGGGGCGGGACACCGGGGGCCGGGCGCGGGGCGCCAGGAGCCTGCGTCGTCGGCGTGCGGGGGCGGGATGCCAGGGGCCGGGCGCGGGACGCCAGGGGCCGGGTGCGGGACGCCGAGCACCGGGGGCTGGTGTGGGCGGGCGCGGGCGTGGGACCGGCGGCGAAAACCCTAGGCGCACGGGGCAGCATGACGGCGTCGGAGGAAGAACACAATGCCCAGACTAGATGACTCCCGTGCGCCCTCCTTTTTATACTCGGGACTATTTATAGGGGCGGTTTCTGATCCAGCCGCCCCTACAAATGCATTTGTAGGGGCGGTTCCTGATCCAACCGCCCCTACAAATATTTTTCATTTTTTTAAATTATAAATTCTATATTTTTTATATCATAAAAACACAAAGTAATATAAAAAAATGTGTATATGCACAAATATAATATTTTTTATTATTTTATATATGAAGAAATATATATATATAAACAATTTTAGTCAAAACAATATAGAAAACAAAAAAATAAAAAATAAACATTTGAATTTTAAAACTTCGACTACAATTTTATAACATTAAATGAAATAAAATGAAAATGTTGTAAACATAAAAGTTGCATAACTCATCAACATGTACAACTTTTATTTTGGTCATCTTGTCATGTGACTTTATTTGAACGATTCAAATTTTAAAATTCAAATAATTTCAACTTGAAACAATATTTTGAAAGAGTAAATGATTTCAGATGAAAAACTCATGAATACCAAAGTTGTAGAACTCATCAATATGTACGACTTTTATTTTGATCATATTTTCATTTGACCAAATTTGAACAGTTGAAATTTTGAATTTCACTAAATGGCAACTTCAAATAAGATTTTGAAACATTAAATGATTTCAACAATAAAAGTCATGAACATAAAAGTTGTTGAACTCCTCACTATCTACAACTTTTATTTTGGTCACTTTTTCATGTGACAAAGTATTAGTAAACATTGTTCATAAATTCACATATGACTCATAGTTTCATGAACTATACGAGAAACATGTTGATTTGTGAGCAATGCTTACTATCACTTTGTCAGATGAAGAAATGATCAAAATAAAAGTTGTAGATCTTGATCACTTTTTCAGCTTAAACTTGTCATCAAAATAAAACTTTGGTATTCATCACTTTTTCAGCTGAAATCATTTAATGGTTGAAAATCTTATTCGAACTTGTCATTTTTTTAAATTTGAAAATTTGAAGTGCTCAAACTTTGTCAAACGAAAAGAATGACCAAATCAACACACTAACTTGATAGGGCAAGATTTTAGAAAATTTTATGAAAAAAATCATCATATTTGGAGTTAGTATGAGGGAGAAAGACCGGTTACAAATTTTACCCAGAGATTAAAAAGAAAAATCACAACTATTCATGATGATCAATGATGAACAAGTGTGATTTCTCTTTTTAATCTATGGCTGAAACTTGTAACTAGTTTTTCTCCCTCATACTAACTCCAAATGTGATGGTTTTTTTCCCTAAAATTTTCTAAAATCATGCTCTATCATTTTAGTCTAGTCATCTATCTTTGTCACTAATTTTGAATAATTCAAATTTTAAATTTCAGAAAATGACAGCTTCAAACCTGATTTTCAAATACTAAATGATTTCAGCTGTAAAGGTGATGAATATAAAAGTTGTATAACTCATCTAGATCTCCTACTTTTATTTTGGTCATTTCTTTATTTCATAAAGTGTTTAGTGATTTCATAAAGTTTTAGTAGTAATAGAGTGGATGTTCAAATAGAGTAATCTGGATGTTACAAAGGGTAGTCTCACACACATGCATAAAATGTAGTCTCACACACATAAAAAATATGTAGTCTTACATAGGTACATAAATATATAGTCTCACACGCATGCATAAATGAAGTCTTACAAACACACACTTACACAAACACTCCACGTTCAACAACTAGCTAGCCCGCTGTAACGACTTTCCCCTTGACACATTTTCGTTCCCATGGCATTATGTCTTTGGGGAGGTTCTTTTCCACAACACTGATCTTCTTAGGAAAGTATGTGAATAGCGGCATCTCATCGTAGTTATTGTAAACTTCAACATCGTCCACGCCATCAACTCCAATAATGTGATGTTTCCCGAAGGCAACCACGTGCTTTGTCTTCTTCTTCGGGGGGAGGTTACTTTATGGGTCAGACATATAGAAAACTTGTGCGACACGTGAAGCGAGCACCCAAGGGTCATCTTGGTAGCCTAGATTCTCGAGGTCCAGGACTCTTAATCCAATCTCATTCAGATGGTGTTGTTTGATCCAGCGGCATCAAAACAGGGCCACCGTTATATCCCTTTCATAGTCAAGTTCCCATATCTCTTCAATGATGCCAAAGTATTGGATCTTTCACCCTAATCCATCGAGAGCCTCTATTCGAATGCCATTGTTACATATTTACTATCCTTTGCGTGGGTATAGTACGTATACCCATTGATGTCATTAGCATTCCAAGGATGTCACTTGTCTCGATGGCCCCTCCGCCAACCTACTGATGGTAATAGAGTCTATGGTTTCTCCAGGCGGTATGTTTTGGTCCTTCAACCATGTAGTTAGTCGTTGCTTGTGTTGTTTCATGACCCAATCATCCAAACGGCCATGTCTCTCCGCCATAATGATAGCCAAGTGTTCATCAATGTACGGTTGCATCAGTTGTGTACTCTGCAAGACACTGTAATGTGCCCGACTCACCTCTTTGTAATCATGGTCGATGAACACTTTTCTACCACTGGTGCCCTTCCTAGTCAGCCTGCCCTTGTGATGAGAATCGGGTTTACCAATCTCTTTCTGTACTTTTAGGTACTCCTGACAGCACTCGACGACTTCTTCAGTACTATAACCCTCTATCATGGAGCCCTCTGGGTATACTAAATTATGCACGTATCGACTTAGAACCGACATGAACCGCTCGTAGGACCACATTTCATGCAAGTAGCAAAGGGCTAGAGCCTGTATTTGATGAACCATGTGAATCATGAGATATGGCATTATATCAAAAAAAGCAGGAGGTAAACACATCTCCAGTTGGTTTTGTGTCTCCATCACAAATTCTTGTAGGTCACTCAGCTCTTGCTTGCCAATCGTCTTCTGTGAGATCTTCGAAAAGAAGTAGCACATGCAGGTGATGGCCATTTTCAAGAACTCTGGCTTTATAGCCCTGATTGCAATAGGTAGAAACACTGTCAGCATCACATGGCAATTGTGAGCCTTGTAGTGTGTTATTGACAAGTCCTTCATCGACACTAGCTTCTTTACATTTGCTGAAAACCCAATCAGGACTTTGATCCCCCTCAGGAAAGTGCATATAGCTCTCTTATCATCTGGTGTTAGGTTGAAGCACGCCGTGGGCAGAGTGTATTTTCCATTAGCCTCAGGTACCGGGTGAAGCTGTGCCATCACATTTAGCTGCATTATGTCTTTCCGTGCTTTCAGACCATCCTTTGACTTGCCTGTGTCCATCAAGGTAGCAATGAGACTCTCAAAGACATTCTTCTACACGTGCATAGCATCAATGGCATGGGGGACCTCCAAGTCTAGCCAATAAGGCAGATACTGAAAGAAGATCGATTGTTTCTTGAAAGGTATGCCTTCGATATGAGGTGTGCTTCTATCTCTATTCGTCCCATCCGAATTCTTCTTTCCATAGATGACACGTATTTTTTCACCATTCTGTACACGCGTTCTCCGTTATGACGTCTCTCCAGAGGGGGTTCAATCTCCGGGGCGTTGTCATAAAATCTAAAGAACAATTTGCTACGATACTTGTGACTTATCTTTAAGAAGCGTCGGTTCCTTAGGTAAACTATCTTCTTGGATGCATCTAGGTACACCCATATAGTATCATCCAAGCAAACCAAGCATCCCGTCTTCCCTTTGATCTGTCCAGATAAAGCAAACAGCGCGAGGTAATCATTGGTAGTAACAAATATTATTGCTCTACATATAAAGTCCTCCTTTCAGAACGCATCATACATCTGCTCCCCATGCTTCCATAGCCTCTCCATTTCTTGCATCAAAGGCTCGAGGAACACGTCTATATCAATGCCTGGTTGTTTAGGGCCAGAAATAAGAATAGTGAGGAGAAGGTACTTTCTCTTCTGACACAACCATGTTGGGATGTTGTACATGGTTAAGATCACTAGCCATGTGATGTAGTTGCTCATCCTCTCATTGAAGGGATTCATTCCATCGGTGCTCAAGTCAAACCGTACATTCCTTGGGTCATCGCTGAATTCTTTATGCTTCTCATCAAACCTTTGCCACTGACTACAATCAGCTGGGTGTGCAATCTTATCATCATCCACCTTGCACTCATCATCCCACCATGTCATGAGTGCGGCTTCTTTAGGGTTTAGGAAGATACGTCTCACGCAGTCGGTCACTGGCAGGTACCACATTACTAAGGCAGGAATTCTTCTCTGCTTTGCATCGTTGCCTAATGGAGTGTCCTCTGGGGGCTGAAATTCTTGTACCACCTTTTTTGTACCCTTCTTATTCCTCTTTTTCCCTGTGGAGGGTTCGTCCCCACCGTAAAGGTCATTGTTCTTGTACCGGCTAGCCCCACACCGGGGACATTTATCCAGTGGCTTGAACGTTTTGCCATGAAAAAGTATATAGTGGTTGGGGCATGCATGGATTTTTTCAACCCCCATTGTCAATGGACTTATGACCTTCTTCGCTTGGTATGTGTTGGCGGAAACTGAGTTTGGTTGTGGCAGCACCCATGATAGGAGATGCAATAGATCATTGAAACTACAGTCTGACCAGCCGTACTTAGCCTTCAGGATGCAGCTCAAGCACAAAACGTAGCAATGTCCAATGTGTCAGATAGCCCTTTTCAACACCATACACAGTCTCCTTCGATGCTTTTGTCACCCTTTCCAAATTTTCTAGACCTTTCGGGCTATTTAGTAAAATCTCTGGTCCAAGGGCTCGAATTATATCCTCCAAATCATCTTCATCCTCGACACGTGCTCCACCATCATTATTGGCACCACCTTCGTCGTTACCATCCCAACCACCAGCATCACCACCTTGTTCATTACCAAACTCGAAATCCATTCGTGCATCAAGCTCTGCTGAATATTAGGACAGGGATTCTATGGTTTCGTCGTCGTATTCCTCCTCATCCTCATCGTTAACAATAACCGTTTCACCATGATGAATCCACACTGTGTAGTCCTCAACAAATCCTCGCATAATCAAATGTGATCTGATGATAGTCACATCTGTCCATGCCATACGGTTCTTGCATTCTTTACAGGGGCAAATAATTGTATCCTTATTCTCTTTCAATATCGTTGCATGCTTCTTTGTGGCTTCAATAAATTTATCCACCTCTTCACAGAAACCTGCTTTGAACCTTAACGAACCATACATCCAAGAGTTCATGTACTCCATCTTTTACAACAACAACAAAACAAACATTAAAGGACTACTTATTCAGATATATATAAAAATGAATCAAAGTAATAATTACTTGAGAATAATTGTATATACTTCAGATATATATGAATATAAATCTAATATAATTACATGAAGCATACAAACACACCATGGTAGAGGAAAATTAATTAATGGCCCATTTATCCATAAATAGTTAAAATACATATTTATTGATTACAATAAACAATTTCAAAGACAACAATTAGCAACAATTATACTTTACCCAATATCTTTCATACAAACACTAGTCCAATTTCATCAAAAATAAATTTACAAAAACCAAATTTATAAAAAAAACCAAACCCTAGATCTACATCCACATGCACATGAAACATCCATAAAACTAACTAATTGTTCACTAAAATCAAGAAACATGGATCAAATAAGGGTATGATCTTGTTCCCCTCCCTAATTTACCCTAGTACATTTAAAACTTTGGTCTAATTTGCTTCATAAGTAGTTCAAGCACCAAAGAAGAGAGAGAGAAACAAAACTCTAATTACTCACTAACCAACCATTAAAACATCAAAAAAAATGTGGGATAGCATTTTCTTACCTTCTAGGACCTCTCCACCAAAGAATTTGAGACCAAAACATTTCCCCCTTAGTAGAGCAATTTTTGGGAGGTGCCCAAGGCCTCTCCACCTTTCTTTCACGGGTTGGAGTGAGTAACCCGAGGAGGAAGAAGGTGCTGCAGCTGTTTTATATGTGGGTCATTTGTAGGAATGGCTAGTGATTGAGCCACCCCTACAAATCGGAGCTATGTATACGGGGGCATTTGTAGGGGCGGCTCAATCACCAGCCGCCCCTACAAATAGCAACTCCAGGGGCGGCTGGTGATTGAGCCGCCCCTACAAATCAGACCCCATTTGTAGGGGCGGCTCGTATCACCAGCCGCCCCTACTGTTCCATTTGTAGGGGCGGCTGGTGTCTGGGCACCCGAGCACATCACTGTAGGGGCGGCTCCATCACCAGCCGCCCCACAAAAAAATCGAACCGTTGCTAAAAAATCATTTTTTACGTAGTGAAATCTGGGACGATAGAAGAGTTTACATACAGGCGAGAGGCCGCGAGGGAATAGGGCATGTTTGGTTGGAGACCTGGATGACTTGTCTGGTAAAAAGTGTTGCCCAAAAGTTGCCTGAAATTTTAATGAAATATGCATCGCCAGGCAAGTTGGGAAATGATGTGTTTGGTTAAAAGCCTGTGCCTGAGAAGTTTAATAGAAAGAGAAAATATGTTTTCTTCTGTATATAACTTTAACTTTAACGTCGTTAGAGCAATACATATTATTATAATACAAAAAATAATATAAATATTTTTTTAATAAATTAATATTATAAAATACAAATAATGTTACTATTTATAATAAAGAAATGAATATAGAATAAAATATATTCAAGGTATTTCGGCCACAACTATTACGGAATGACCCATAAAAAATAGGAACCAGAGTACCTATTTAAATATTAATTAATAGTGTCATCTCGGTCACCAAAGAGCTACAGCCGAGAAATAAAGAAGAAAAACTACCGACGCGACAGCTCTAACTCAGGCAAACGCCATGCGCTGCACCAGGCAGGCTCAGGCCACCTTGCCTGGCCCAATCAGCTATCCAGGGCTCCATCCAAATACAGCTTATGCAGCATCACTATCGGAAACAGTAGTTTTACCATGTGCCACAGGCACTCGGCAAAGGGCCGAAAAACACTCGGCAAAGGATTTGCCGAGTGTAACATTCGACAAAGAGCACACGGCATCTACAGTACCGGCAAACAGCAGCTTTGCCAAGTGTTTTCTGTCGGGCACTCGACAAAGACTTTGCCGAGAGCTAAAAACGACACTCGGCGAAAAAAAATACGTGACGGGGTGGAAACGGTCACGGCACGTTTGCCGAGTGTCAAATATTAGGCACTCGGCAAAGCTTGCCTTTTTGCCGTGTGTGAAAGGTTGGGCACTCGGCAAAGCTTGTCTTTTTGCCGTGTGTCAAAGTTTGGGCCCTCGACAAATCTGGCCAATTTGCCGTGTGTCAAAGTGGTAACACTCAGCAAAGATTCAATGGTAACTATCATATTGGTTCTGATCATATATACCTATAGAGATGAAACCTGCTGCTGGTCTGATGATACTTATTATCGCTACCGGTACCAAGACATTCCAGTTGCAGTATGGCTGCTCATTCAGTTAGTAGCCTACAATGCCGTTGGTTGCCTATACATCTCCAACTCCTCCGCACGGAATTAGAAGGAGAAGATTATCTCCGCTGGATTTCTTATCCTTGTTCTGCTTGTCTTTCTCCTATCCTCGTTTGCCAACATCAATCTTCCTCGCCCCTACCTCATATTCGGGGCAAATATCGTGGCTATATCCTTGTACTGTGTCTTGACTGTCTTCAAGAATTACCCTTTGCTCCAAGGATGGTTTCTTGATGCTGATGCGGCGCAGCCACGCGAATCGGCACGACAACAAGAAGCAGTAGTACTTCAACAGACCCCATTTCGCATACAAGACATTCCAAAGCAATTCTCAAGCGCCGAAATCCAATCCATAATGCAAGACTTCGGAAGCATGATAGGGCGAGGCGGCTCCGCGCAGGTCTTTCGTGGGAGCCTCGACAACGGCACGGCCGTTGCCGTCAAACGGATACATATGCACAGTGGGCGCGCCGAGGCCGGTGAAGAGGAATTCAGAAGAGAGGTCTCCATCATCGCCAACGTGCACCACCGCAGCCTGGTGCGCCTCCTCGGCTACTGCCTCCAGCACGAGGGCAACCTCTACCTGGTCTACCCCTTCTTCGAGAACGGGTCGCTGGACAGGTGGGTCTTCAACCGCAGCGACAAGCAAAGGCGCCTCTTGACTTGGCCAAGGAGGTTCTGCATTGCCGTCGACGTGGCCCGGCCGCTCGCGTACCTCCACCAAGACTGCCACCGGCGGATCCTGCACCTCGACGTCAAGCCGGGCAACATCCTGCTCGACAGCGACCTTCGGGCACACGTCTCCGACTTCGGTATCTCCCTCTCCATCACCAGGAACCTGAGTCACCTGACCAGCGTCATCAACACACGCGGGATCAGGGGCACACCTTCGGCTACATGGCGCCGGAGATGCTCATCAATGCGGTGTCGGACAAGTCCGATGTCTTCAGCTACAGCATGACGCTTCTCGAGCTCATCGGCGGGCGCCGGAACTTTGATCCCTCGTCATCGGCGATGCCTGATGCGAACATCGCGCAGAACTTGCGGGCGAAGATGGCGCAGGGCGAGCACATGGAGTTGGTGGACGCAGCCATAGCAGTGGCTGCAGACGATGAGGAGGCAGGGAAGGTGAAGGTGGCAGTCTGCTGCATCCAGCACGAGCGGGACATGAGGCCCACCATGCAAAATGTGGTGGATATGCTCGAAGGCCGGGTCGCCGTCAATCTCCCGCCGGAGGCCCGTCGTCGGTCATCTTCTGCTGTAAATTTATCGTTGCCGGTGCATTTCGTCATCGACCTGCACGGTGGGTGACACTGACGACCAATCAGTGGATGGGGTCTCTCCACTTCAGATGTTCTTCGCCAAGTTTTTTTTACCATTTTATGTAGTTATTTTGTGCACAACTGAACACATGATTTTCTATTCCAAATTTAAAACCATATATAAATAGTGTTTACAAAATAGGGTTCATATTATTACCCATAGATTTCCAATAAATCCCATATTTCTGTTTAATTTATTAGTGGATTCTGATGGTGCAATTAGTTTATCAGTGGTTTGAATTTAGCCCGCCAACCGGCCAGCACAAAAAAAAATTGTAAGTTTTTGGTACTATGTTTGGTAATACATGAGGAGTCACACCCTATATATTCTACATCGGAGATTAGATCTATAATAACAAAGAAAAGCTTGACCATACATATAGGTTCCCCTTTTGTGTTCTTATTTTGTGCTTTGTTGATCGTGAGAGGACGGGGAAGACAGGCTCCTGACCACCCGGAACGTACGTTATATGAGAGTCTTCAATTCTTGGTCATGAGTCATGACTGAATGAGACAGGCCAAGTAGACGTATATACGTTACCGAGATTTGTCAGCCCGATCACACTTAATTGATTTAACAACTTGACGTAGCCAACCGTATGCAGGGATGGAGGGAGGGAGAGAGGGAGTGAGCGCACGCTGTGCGAAGGGAAGGTGACAGATGCGAGAGTGCTTTGCTAGAGAGAGAGAGCTGAGTCGCGGCCGCACCCGCCATCGTCGTCCTCAACGTCGAACTCGCGGTTGCGCGCGCCGGCGCGATGTCTCCATCATCGTCGAGCTCGTCGTCGCGCTGCCTCCGCCGTCTGCGTCGCGCTCGTCGTCTCGCTCGGCAGGAAACGTGACTGTTCAGCCTAGCCACAGATGCTGTCCAACGCTCCCTCGGCAGCATCCACCTCCGCCTCCGCCGCCGTCGGCACCGCACACGGCACGACGGGCAGGGCAGGGCGAGGTCGGCCTTGGAAGCTTCCCTGCGAGTTCGGCGTCCACAACACAACTCAGGCAACTAACCAACAATGACGATGAGCTCGCCTGAGTAATAGTCCACCCTCCCCTGCCGGCTGGCCACCCTGGCACCGGCGTCCACCCACCGCCCACCGCCCGTCTCCGACGTCCTTATACAGGAGGCCACTCGATTAATCGTTCTGGTTTTCAGCTCTAACTCTGATCCTTCCCAGGATGCCACTCCTGACCATTCAACTCCAACTCTGCCTTGATCACACCTGGGCCTTGTAACGCACACCATGTGCTCGATCTTTTGTCTCTCTCTGAGTATCATGATCTTCTGTTAAATTTGATCAACTACTATGCCCCCTCGCTCTCGGGAGATAGGCCGGGATGATCACCCCCTATCTTCCACTTTCCAAACATAGAATTTCCTTCTTTCTGTCCTATCCCTTTTGGACACCTTCCACTCTTCTTTCTGGAGCTGGTTTCCTGATTCCCCACCATGAGAAATAGAGGCTCTTATCACAATGGAGTCCAAAAAGGCCAAAGAAGATCTCATATCTTCAGTAACCAAAATGGGTTGCCTTTACACAAGAAGCTGCTTCCCATCAGGACGCAAAGTACATCACCCACTGGCTCCATGGCTACGCTACATCGACAATCTCTGCATCAACGCCATGTCAATCCAGGTGAATCGTTCCAAAACTTCATTCTTCAGAAGTATCACTCTACTGTACATGTGCTGTTTGTCGTGGATCTCTCTTATCTAGCCCAGTCAAGGTTTGGGCAACCTTTTCTAGTAGGGCCTTAAAGCCCGATCCTGATTCCATCTCATCTTTCCTAGCTTCTTGCTTTGGAGACTCTCCTGACTCTCACCAAGTCTTTTGCTTTAGTCCATCTGTTTTCTCCTTCAGAGTGGGAAACAGAAATATAGCAAATGAACTTCTTCTAAGAAAATACTTCCATGAAAAAAACAGCTCAATTGCTATCCATCCCTCTTTTCGGAAAGTTCAAGCTCATATCTTTTCTCCTAGACTGGTTCCTGAGGAGGAAGATGACACTGTTCATCAACCGTTTGAATTTGGAATCTCCGATAGATGGGACAATACAAACGGTCAAAACAGTGGACAGACTAGCTGGGCAGCAGAACAACAGGGTAACTCAAAAGGTTTTTACCCAGAAGGGATAGTAATTCCTAATTGTACAGTGCCTTCCCAGTCTATGGGCAGCACCGCAGCAAGAAGGACGAAGGGATACATCCAAATCCTCTCATACCCCGGCAACATACTTTACATATCCCTAGACCCATCCAGCATATCCCGGTTCCATTCTCTGATATGTTTCGGATGGAGAAAAGGAAAACATGAAACGAGCATCTAATCTTACCTTAAAATATTGTTCTTTGCTAGAGCCGCGTGTCCTTTTCTGTCCTCGCTTCACCACTGAATGCTTCGGTTATTCAGTGGATGACTTGGACTTGATGCCGATGCCGTGCAGGCGTGCAGCCGTGATGGGGATTCACGGAGCCGTGATGGATGAGGAAAAGGCGCTCGGCGCGGAGTCGTGAATGCTAGCCGCGACGGAAAACGAAGCGACCAAGCTAGAAATTACGAGGCAATCAATGTCTTTCCTGGCTTCCTTGATCCATTCTATCTGGGCTGCTGCTTGCTGGGCTGTGGGTGGTGCAGCTTATAGGGCCAAAACTTGAGTACTATAAGGTGAAAAAAAATCAGGGTGGTGCATCGGCACCCATAAGACACAATATGCCTTCGCCCCTGCTCTGAAATATCCCCACGCTTCTACTCCAGTTGAGCTGTCCCCACACATGGATTCCGATCTTTTCACCTTCTCAGGGATCAATACGACAACTAGGGGCTTGTTTGGTTCCATGGGAATAGAGACTGGAAACTAAATTTTAGTTTCTTTTAGTCTCTTTTAACTAAACAGGAGGGACTAAACATATGCACTACAGAGACTAATTGACAGAAGTCCCAAAGGAAGAGGTTTTTTTGGACTTATGGCCCCAATTGACACCCCTTGCCCCTCAATAATTGCTCCCAGCGCCGGCTCCCTCGCCCTCATCCACCCATCCCGAAACCCTTAGCGCCGCAGTCGCCCTCACTCGCTCCCTCGCGCACTCGCCCTCACTGACTCTCTCGCCGCCGCGCATCAGATCCGCACGCCGCGACACATCTCACCCGCACGCCGTCGCCGCCGCTCCCCCTCCTCCCCATACTGCACCAGCCATGGACGGCTATGGCAACAACTACCGGGATTACTTCACCAATCCCTCATCTTCTTCCTTCCCCGCCGCCAGATCTGAGCCCTACCCTGAGTTCCTTGTCACCGACGAGTTCGGCCTGTACTCCCAAGCTCCTTCTCCCTACGCCTCCCCCAGCCTCTCTGCTCCATGGTCGCGGCCGGAGAGCCTGAATCTGAACTCCCATACCGACTTCCCCAACCTCGACGTCTTCCCCAACCAGAAGCAGTTGTAGTCGGAAGGTTTGTATTCTAGGTCGTAGCTTTGATGATTTGTAATAATGGAGATTCTAGAACTGCATGAACACTATCTTGAATAAAGGAAACATTTTTGTAAAGAGATGCCTGCCAGCAGTGTGGCATGGCAAGCAGAGCAGCGCGGGTAGGCAAGCAGGGCAGCGTGGCATGGCTGGCCAGCGCGGGAAGCATTGGCGCGCGGCAAGCTGGGCGCGCCACGGGTGCATTGATTAGGGGCTCTTTGGTCTTTCTTTAGGTGCATTAATGATGTTTACTCCCTTCTAGTCCATTTAACCAAACACCAATAGTCACTACTATTTAGTTCCTGTTTTAATATCTGGTCCTAAGAGAAAGCAGTGCCTAGCATGCCATCTCCCTTCATCGATCATCTAGCCAATCCAGCCACTTTGGCGCCTAGGGACACAGCGAAGCCTGAGACACCCCTCCCAACGAAGCATCTGCAGGCCCCTCCTGGTTCTGCTCTAGACACAAGAGGCAAAAGTAGTAGGTTGACCGACGTATGCATGCTCCCTGCACCTGCTTCCCACGCTTTGACCCAAGAACACTCTTCATATAGGCTCATGAGTGCCTACCAGCAGACTGTTAAAGTATGACCCCACAATAACTTCTTCCTCTGCCCAAAACAAGTCTAGTAGCGCGCCTACAGTAATTAGGGCAGTCTCAATGGTGTATTGATGATGGTTTCTATCCTCTTTAAATGACTTGCCACGTAGGTAAAACGCTGAGATGGCAACATAATTAATGAAGAAAGAGAGCAAAAATCTTAGAAATGGTTTCCTCATGAAGAAATGAGGTCTTCTCTTGACCCAATGCACCAAGAAACCATGAAATCGCCATTAGGGAGAAACCACCAGTTTCTAGGGGGCTCGTGCCGCACTCCTATTGAAGAAAGAAGATAGAGTTGGGAGAGAGAAAGAGAAAATAATTATTACTCATAAAAATCATGGGTTGAAAAGCATTATTTTTTTTGGTGCGGTATTCTATGTTATAGAAACTACTAGTTTTTTTTTATTGGGACTTCCAAAAAGTATCAGCCCCTTTTGACTGCCCCATTATGCAACAGTGAGCCTTTTAGACCACCAACATATCTCCAGGTAGCCCTTATGCTATCCGCACTCGTCGACCTCTATTTTCATCTCTTAAAAGAAATATTCTATCCTAGTCATCGAGATTATCTACTCTATACCAATTTCTCCCGCACCAATATTATCTTTATCCCATACTCTTACCAACTACTCTATATTTTATTCCCCTCCCTCCCCCTTTCTCTCTCTCCAACTCTCTCTCTCCCCGCTACAGTCCATTTAGCGTGCGCACAGTGATCCTCCAGGAGTAGCGTTCGACCGGCCGGCCGATTGCGTAGCGCGCGGTTTCCAGGCGAGCGGTGCGGGCTTTAGCGGTGCGGCCACGGCGTAGCGCATGCTTTAGAGGCGAGCGGTGCGGACAGCCTTACACCACCTGCTCCTATAAAACCAAAGGCACGTCCACCCCTTCCACATCACAAGCAACTACCAAATCTTCCACATTGTTTTAGGTGCCTCTGTACTTCTCATCAGCGTCGGGACTGCAGGGAGCCGATACGATGTAAGACCTGTCTACGGTTTGGCCACTCGATCTTCTTTCCATTGCCCTTACTCTGCTAAAAAGAAGGTATGTCATATTCAGTCCCTGTCTCCATCTAAGAAAGAACTGTTTTCTTACAGCTCTGCGGGTACGGAGGGAGGGCCAGGAAGGCTACGGAGATGTATGGACCCTAATGTTTTAAATAGCGGGCTAAGGTGTTTAGCGGTATATCTCTAAAACAGCTAATAGCGGAGCTATATCGGGCTATAGCGAGATATAGCGGCTAAATTGTACATGAACACAAATAGCGGCACCCTGCCTCAAAAGGCTATAGCGGGCTATAGCGGGAGATTTAAAACTATAATGGACCCTCACCATACCCACCGCCTTTTGTCACTGCACAAATTACTCCAATCCACATCGACTTCCAAACCCCAGATAACCTCAACGACCTTTTTGAAGGAATAGATGAAATCGGTGAGGTACATTTACCAAAAGTTGATGCTCGTACTTTCGACAACATTGCCCATGCTTCTGTGCATCCTATAACAGAAACACCAGGAAAGCTGCTCTGAGAGCTCAGCTAAATAGGATCTAAATTGTTAGGTGAGATAGAGTCGTGGATATCGATTCTTGTGTAGCTAGTCAGTCAACACATGACGTTTACTGATCCGTCGTCATCTGGGCAGCATTATTGGGCCCTGTTTAGTTGCTCCTAACTCCCAACTTTCGCACTATGCAAAAAGAAGATTTTTCGTCACATCAAACTTATGGTACGTGCATAGAGTATTAAATGTGGACGAAATTAAAAACTAATTGCACAGTTATATTGTACTTTACGAGACGAACGTTTTGAACCTAATTAGTCAATGATTGGATAATTATTACCCAACACAAACGAAATGCTACGGTAAATACGCCGGCGTGGTCGATTCATGTGTGAAATATGGGCACTGCTTGGTCAAACTGAAGTATCTACGATTGGGAAGTTCCTCGAACGTACATGGTCAGGTCAGATTAACGTACACGGTACACCATGTCTTGGCCGGGCCCCATTCGTTTTGGAATCTTCATATTTGATATTGATATGCTAGCATTGCCATGTGTTGACCCGTTGTAGTTGACGCGTCTTTTTTTTCCTTTCTGCAACCCATATATTCGTTGAACTGTTCCGGTGCGCCTGAAGACTGCAGCGCCTTTTCTATCGTCCCGGATTTTCATCTCGATCTGCAGCGCCTTTTCTTTGCTGTTCACTCCCAAGTCCCACTCAACCTGCAGAAAGTGTAAACACAACTAGAAGCATGGCGGATGTAGAAGACTGCAACCCTGTTGCCGATCCTTCTGGTTCTGGAGGATGCTGCAAGAAGGCAGCATTGAGAATAATGAGAACAATCTTACATGGTCTAGTGGTAACTATCTTATTCTATGTGAGCTTGTTTGCCTACCTTTATCTTTATCGTAAACAACAAGATGGCCATCAAGATATGTACCGTGTTGCATCGCTGGTCGCTGAGTTGGTAGCCTATGCTGCTGTTGGCTGCCTATACATCTACAACTCCTCCGGTCGGCAGCAGAAGTTCATCTCTGCTGGATATCTTGTACTTGTTCTATCTGCCTTCCTTCTCTCCTCTATTCAGCCTGATCTCTTGTTGGCTTCAGACAGAGCTTATCAGCTATCGTACAATAGCAGGACCATCGGGCCTTATCAGTCCAGAAACGAACCATCGAACACGCTGATTGATTACGGCATCGATGCATTCGTTTTGGGGGCCAATTTGGTGGCTATATCCACGTATTGCGTCTGGAAGCTTAGCTTTATCCTGCCTACGTTGAGCAATATGGTGGCTATACCCTTATCGCGCAGAAAGATCATTGCAACCATCTTACATGCTGCAGCCGTAACTATCCTACTGGCTGTGATCGTAGTTTCCTATACTTTGCTCCCTTACGTTGATGTTGCATGTCTAGTTCAGTTAGCAGCGTACAATGCCGTTGGTTGCCTATACATGTGCAACTCCTCTCGTCGGAAGTGTTAGATGTATAGATGTTTCTCTATTTTCCCTCTACTTGGAGGACTTCTTTGCATATATGTACTCACATGTATATTGCCCCTTTGGGCCTAGCAATAGAGTGAGTCAGTTGGCCTCATTCTTCTAACATGGTATCGAGCTAGGGTTCTTTCCTGCTCCTGCCGGGCACCACACACCGACGGTCGCCTGCGCCCCTCCGTGCCATCCTCAGCCACGGTCGAGCGCCGCCCGCCGTCTCTGCGGCATCCGCCTCGCGCGGCCCTGCGCCTGCTCCTGCGCCTGCGCGGCCTCACGCGCCGCGTCCGCCCGCTCTCCTTCCCCACCGGCGGGTCCGGGTCCGACACCGACGCGCCGGACCGCCTCCTCGCCAAGGACCCGCGGCAGCGGCTGAGGTCCCAGCGCGGCGCCATGGCGCGGCCGTGGACTGGTGCCGCCTCCTCTGTTTTCCCTGCCCCTTCGTGCGCCGCCCTCTCCTTCCTCCTTCCCCTGCCCCTTCCTGTGCCGCCTCCTCTGTTTTCCCTCTTATCATATTGAGCAGCTGTGTACTCCTCTGTTTTTTTTATCACTCTCTAGCTAACCATTGCCAAAAAAAAACTGCAACACCTCCTACCTTCTTCCATGGCCTCCTCCGGGCGTCCGGGTGCCATGCCTATCCCTCGGTGCCCCGTCATTTTCAATGGCACCAATTGGAGTGAGTTTGTCTTGCATATGGAGATCCACATGGATGGTCAGCAGTTGTGGGGCTACCTCACGGGTGAGCGGCCCTGCCCCTCCCGTCCTGTTCTCCCCACACCGCTCACGTACCCGCCGGATGCTACTGATGATGACAAGAGTGCTTTGCTTGAGGCATTTGAGGTTGACATGGAGAACTACCAGTCTGATCTTGGTATCTATGAGGCTTGGCTGCGTGAGGAAAAGAGTGCCAAGGCCATCTTATTTGCGAGCATGGAGGTCGATCTCTCACTATCCCTCAGGGGTCTTGCCACTTCACACTTCATGTGGGATCACCTCCGTCGCAGTTATGAGATCCGTAACGAGGCTATGTACCTTGCTGTTGTTGAGGAGGCTCATGCGCTTCGTCAGCTTGACTCTACTGTTGACGACTTCCACCGTCAGAAGACAGCCATCTGGCATCGACTGGACGGTCTGGACGCTAAGTTCTGTGGTGGTGGTACTTGTCAGTGTTGTGACCGTCACCGGGCCCAGAGAGAGACCCTTCGCCTTCACGAGTTTCTCTCTCGGCTTCGCCCTGAGTTCGAGACTGTTCAGGCGCAGTTGCTGACTCGTCGTCCGTGCCCATCGCTCATGGAGGCGATGCCTGAGTTGCGAGCCGAGGAGACTCGTCTTCGAGCTGGGGGTGTGAGTCGTGTTTCGCCGCAGCCCTCCGTCTTGGCGGCCACACCTCCCCAGGTCTCCTTGCCTCCGTCTCAGTCCTCTCCTGTGGTGCCGGGGGCACCATCTGGTGTTCAGTGTGGCTACTGCAAGTTCTATGGCCACGAGGAGAAGGATTGTCATAAGAAGCAGCGTGAACGACCGGGGCGGCGTGGCAGGCGCTTTTCTCAGGGCTCTGGTGGTTCCTCTGCTCCACAGGGCACTCGTTCTGTGTCTGCAGCGGAGCAGGAGGTTCTCGCCCTGTTTCGTCACCTTACTACTGCAGCTCAGGCCTCCGCTCACGGGACTACTGCTCAGGCTGCTAGTTCCACTCCTCCTCCTCCTCCGTCAGGTATATCATCCCCGTGGTTTCTTGACTCTGGTGCCTCTTTTCATATGACACCCCATTCGACAAACCTGTCTTCTATGTCTTTCCCCGATCCACCTATATTTGTTCGCACCGCAGATGGCACTTTGCTTCCTGTAGCTGGGAGAGGTGTTCTTTCGACTACTTCTTTTGATGTTCCTACTGTTTCACATGTTCCCAAGCTCACCATGCAACTGTTGTTTGCGGGTCAAATCACTGATCATGGCTGTTGCATAATCCTTGAGTCTGATTCTTGTTGTGTTCAGGATCTCCGTACGGGCCTTTTGGTGGGAACTGGGCCTAGGCGTCGGGACTCCCAACACCTATGGGAGCTTGATTGGTTGCGCCTTCCTTCGTCCATTTTGGCTCCCGAATCACCTAATTCTCCAGCATCCGTGTCGGCTACTTCGT
The DNA here is from genome assembly GCA_038087645.1 of Saccharum hybrid cultivar R570. NCBI lineage: Eukaryota > Viridiplantae > Streptophyta > Magnoliopsida > Poales > Poaceae > Saccharum > Saccharum hybrid cultivar. Next base: position 1,687,048 of record JAQSUU010000671.1, on the reverse strand, counting down.
CTACCACTTCTTTTGCGCAATGGCATCGTCATCTTGGCCACCTCTCTGGTTCCAGATTGTCCACTCTTGTTGGTAGTGGTGTTCTAGGTCCTGTTTCTGGTGACACTACTCTTCATTGTATGGGTTGTAAACTTGGCAAACAGTTGCAAATCCCTTACCCTTCTAGTGAGTCTAAGTCCCAGAGACCTTTTGATCTTGTTCACTCTGATGTATGGGGTCCTGCACCTTTCGTTTCAAAAGGAGGTCAATCATATTATGTTCTATTCATTGATGACTATTCGAGATTTACTTGGATTTATCTGATGTCTTCTCGTGGTCAATTTTTTTCTATTTACCAGCAGTTTGCCACCATGATCCGTACACAATATAGTTCTTCTATTCGAGTTTTTCGTGCTGATTCTGCTGGTGAGTACATCTCCACTGCTCATCGCTCCTATCTTGCTTAGCAGGGTACTCTTGCCCAGTTTTCATGTCCTGGTGCTCATGCTCAGAATGGTGTTTCTGAGCGAAAGCATCGCCACATTCTTGAGACCGCTCGTGCTCTTTTGATCTCTTCTGCGCTTGCTCCTCATTTCTGGGTTGAGGCGGTTTCTACGGCTGTTTTTCTCATAAATCGCCAACCCTCTACTGTTCTTCAGGATTGCACTCCCTATGAGCGTCTTTTCGGCACCCCTCCTTCCTATAGTCATCTTCATTGTTTTGGGTGTGTCTGTTACGTCCTTCTTTCACCTCGTGAGCGCATCAAACTCATTGCTCAGTCCGTTAAGTGTGTTTTCCTTGGGTACAGTACCGAACATAAGGGTTATCGCTGCTATGACCCTGTTGCTCGTCGGATGAGGATTTCTAGGGATGTCACCTTTGATGAGTCCTGGCCTTACTATCCTCGTTCCTCCTCCAGTCCTTCTAGTACCGCCGAGTCCCTCTCGTTTCTCACTTTACCTGAGTGGTATTTTCCGCTGCCGTCTCGACCCTCCTCGCCACCTCAGGTATCCTTTTCTCTGCCTTCACCACCTCCACCTTCGTCACCTCCACCTCCACCTATACCATTCTCGCCCTGTTTCGTCGCCTTACTACTGCAGCTCAGGCCTCCGCTCACGGGACTACTGCTTAGGCTGCTACTTCCACTCCACCTACACCTCCGTCACCTCCTCCTACTTCTCCACCTTCGCCGCCACCTACCTCTCCACCACCAGTCTGTCCTTCACGTGAGATCACTCACTACTACACTCGTCGTTCGTGACCTACGCCGCCACTTGACTCTTCCCCGTCCGTCCTTGGACCTCCTCCGGAGTCTTCCCCTCGCTATGCTCTTCGTGACCGCAGCACACTTCGTCGTCCAGATCGCCTTGGCTTCACTGCTGCCGTTTTGGCTGAGCCCGAGACCTATCGGGAGGCTGCTGCTCACCCAGAGTGGCAGCATGCTATGGCTGAGGAGATTGCTGCCCTGGAGCGTACTAGCACCTGGGATCTTGTTCCTTTGCCACCTCATGTCACTCCTATCACTTGTAAGTGGGTGTACAAGGTAAAGACTCGCTCCGATGGCTCCCTTGAGCGCTACAAGGCTCGTCTTGTGGCACGTGGGTTCCAACAGGAGCAAGGTCATGACTATGACGAGACCTTCGCTCCTGTGGCTCACATGACTACTGTTCGGACTCTTCTTGCAGTTGCTTCCGTTCGCCAGTGGCCGATATCTCAGTTGATGTCAAGAACGCCTTCCTCAATGGCGAGCTACGAGAGGAAGTCTATATGCAGCCACCTCCAGGATACTCTATTCCTGATGGCCTGGTTTGTCGGTTGTGGCGTTCTCTCTATGGCCTTAAGCAAGCTCCTAGGGCCTGGTTTGAGCGTTTCTCCTCTGTTGTCATCAATGCTAGTTTTACACCCAGTGACCACGATCCTGCTCTCTTTGTCCACACTTCCCCTCGTGGTCGCACCCTTCTTCTTCTCTATGTCGATGACATGATCATCACGGGCGATGACTCTCAGTACATTGATTTTGTGAAGCGGCATCTCAGTGAGACATTTCTTATGTCTGATTTGGGTCCCCTTCGTTACTTCTTTGGCCTTGAGGTCACCTCCACATCTGATGGTATTTTTCTCTCTTAGGAGAAGTACGCTCACAACCTCCTTTCTCGTGCTGGTCTCACTGATCACTGCACTGTTGACACTCCTATGGAGCTTAGTGTTCACCTCCGACCCACTGATGGTACACCACTTGCTGATCCCACTTGCTATCGTCAGCTGGTTGGGAGCCTTGTCTATCTTGGGATCACCCGTCCTGATATTACTCACTCCGTTCATATCTTGAGTCAGTTTGTCTCGGCTCCTACCCAGCTCCACTATTGAGAGGTCCTTGTTTGGTTTTGGTAATTGAGTGACAACCTTAGGTGGACTAATTGTGTTTATGTGAGATACACAGGGAATTAGTCCATAGATGATTGTGTCATGAAGGAGCTCATTGCATATGAGACATGACATGGAGTCATGTGACCAAGGTGACGAAGATCAAGATGAGGCTTGGCTTGATGGACCGGTTGCAAGTGTGAAGGGCAAGTCGGAGGCTTTGGAGCGATGGACCGCGAGGCGGTGAAGCTTGAGCAAGACTTGGCGCCGATGGACCGACGCAACGGTGAAGAGCAAGTGAGGTCAAGATCGATGGACCAAGGTCACATGATGATATGAAGTGGATCATATCATTTGTGATATGGTTGGTGCATGTGTTGCATCAACGTCGGAGGAGATGGAGTGGAATGCGCAAGGCAAAGGTATAACCTAGGGCATTTCCATTTCACCGGTCATAGGTGTGTAGAGAAGTTTATGACCGGGTTTAGGATAGATGGCCGTACTATCAAGAGGGGCAAACTTGTTTGCATATCGGTCATCTAGTGCCACTCGTGTGATCTAACTATGCATCGTTGCTAGGATCGAGTGGCGTGGCAAGTTGAGTGGTTAACTCCTTCGGTAAAATGTTTGTGAAAATGCTAACACACGCGCACAAGGTGGTGTTCACTTGTTGGTGTTGGCACATTTGCGAAGGTGTTGGAGTTTGAGCGGTAGAGAGGATTTGGGTTCCTCTCTCCCTCCCGCCGAGCTTTGCGAGCGCGGGATTCAGGCGTTTTCGAGGAGTTGAAATGCCTATTTTCCACTACGCCGGAAGTCGGAAAAGAAACGGAGGCGAACGGAGGTCACAGAGGTGACCGGACGCTGCACCGGACGCTGCATCGGACGCGGTCATGGTATGACCGGACGCGTCCGGTCAGTACAGCGCAGGCGCGGATGCTAGGGTTTGCAACCGGCGCGTCCGGTCACTCGCGGGACCAGCGCGTCCGGTCTTGCGCCCAGAAGGAACTGAGGTTCGCAGAGGACGATCGGACGCGGGGCACGTCCGGTCACACATGATCGGACGCGTCCGATCGTTGAAGGTGCTTACTGGACTCTAACCGGACGCTGGCACTGTCGCGTCCGGTCGTTGCGAGGAGCGCGTCCGGTTGTTGTTTCGCGGGCGCGGGTGCTGTGCGGATCGGCGCGTCCGGTCATCGCAAGGAGCGCGTCCGGTCGTTGCGTCGCGGGCGCGTGGGTCAGTGCGATCGGCGCGTCCGGTCGTTCGACAGGCGCGTCCGGTCATCGGGACCGGCGCGTCCGGTCGTTGCCTGGGGCGCGTCCGGTCGTTGTTTTGACCGTTGGGGTCAGTGACCGTTGGAGGATCTAACGGTCGCATTTGAATTCGAGGGACACGTGGACGTCGCAGGGCGACCGGACGCGGTGAAGCGCGTCCGGTCAGTTACGACCGGCGCGTCCGGTCGTCCCGAGTTTTGCCCAGTGAAGGGGTAACGGCTCTATTTGACCGTGGGGTTATAAATAGATGCCTTGGCCGGCTGTGGCCGTAAGCTGAGCACACTTTGGCCTTGGTGGCTTATGTGGTAGTGCTTGGAAGCCCTCTAACTCACTCATGCTTGATAGTGTTCATCGGATCGAGTGAGAGAGCGATTCTAGTGCGTTGCATCGAGAGGATTGCATTGAGTGGCACTAGGTGATCGTGTTGCAAGCCGGTGGTGCTTGTTACTCTTGGAGGTTGCCACCTCCTAGACGGCTTGGTGGCTTGCGACTCCGTTGAAGCACGCGTGGAGATTGTGCGTGGCTCCGGAGGAGAATTTGTGAGGGGGATTGTGCTCACCCCGCGGGGATCGCGAAGAGCAACTCTAGTAAAGCTCGTGGCTTGGAGGATCCCCATCTTGAGAGTGGATGTGCGGCACCCGCTGAGGGTTTGACTCTTGATAGTCAATTAGCTCGTGATCCATCAAGTGGGTGTATCGCCACAACGGGGACTAGCTTGGTGGCAACCAAGTGAACCTCGGTGAAAAACCGCCGTGTCAACATTGTGTACATCTTCTCGGTGGTTTGCTTTCGATTCACAAGCTTGTATTTACATTCATATATTTGTGCTTGTGTAGTTGCTCTTGTAACTAGTTTGCTTGTGTAGTTAGCTAGTTACCTTCTTGCTTGTGTAGCATAGAAGTAGCTCCCGTTGCGTGGCTAATCTGGTTTGTGTAACCTTGTTAGTCATATTGCTTAGTTTGTGTAGCTAAGTAATTTGCGCTCTCTAGTTTGGCATTAGTTGCCTTGCTATTGAGCATTGCTAGTGAGCATAGGTGGCTTCGTGCTTTTGCTTACTAGAATTGTGTAGGAGCTCCCCGGCTTTGCTAAAGTACTAGTGCATAGGTTTGTGTGACCTTGCTCTAGAATTGTTTAGGAGAGCTCTTGCTAAGGAAAGCACCTTAGTTACATATTTACGATCTTTGTGAGGTGCTTGTGAACTTAGATAGAGGGGTGTAGTCTTGGCTAGACCGATAGTTTTAATTCCGCATTTGTTTCGGTTTGCCGACGCGATTAATTTTAGAAAGGACTATTCACCCCCCCTCTAGTCCGCCATCTCGACCCTACAATTGGTATCAGAGCCCGATCTCTCATTTGTGGTCTTCACCGACCCGAGAGGATGGCGGAATATGGACTAGATGTTGATTGTCCTCACATGTTTGATGGCACACACTTTGCACGGTGGAAAAATTGGATGATATGTAATTTTAAGTTTATTTGCCCTCAAATGTGGTGGATGGTAGATGTAGGCTTTTCTCATGTGTTGGATGAAGATAATCTAACTCAAGCACAAGAGAAATGCCTAGATCTTGACATCCAAGCTACTAACATCATGTATAGATCTTTGGATGATAGCATCTTTGGTAAGATCATGGACCTCAAATCCGCTCATGAGATATGGGCCTATCTCAATGAAAAGTATGGAGCTATCACCGATGATGACGATGATGTCAAGCCCATGGAGGTTGCACATGATGATGTTGAGCATGACCACAACACGATGGTTGTGGAGGATTGCTCCACCTCATGGTCAAGTGATGATGATGATCGATCTACCACAAGTTCACTTGACAAGAATGGTGATGATGCATCAAGTGTTGCAAGTGATGTTTCTACCCCAAGCACACTTGATGGTGACAACATTGGTTCATGCTCGGGCCTTGATGATGCTACTACAAGCCCATCCACTACATCACATTGTTTCATGTCACTAGGTGACACAAAGGTATCAAATGATAATGTGATTAATCATGTTGATTCATATGATGAGCTTGTTAGTAGACTTGCTAGCATGAACATGTCTTTAGAAAATGAGAAAACTAAAACCATGAAATTGGAAAATGAAAACTCATTTCTAAAAACCACATGTGAACAACAAAAGCATTTCCTTTATGTTACTACTTGTTCACATGAGGAGCTAAAATTGACTCATGAGGAACTTAGTGTTGCTCATGATAATTTGGCACAAGAACATGCTTCTCTCTTTAAGATGTTGTTAAAGAAAATTAAAAATAATGAGAGCTCATCACATGGATCAAATGATCAATTGCAAAATGTGACTAACCCATGTGATGTAGGGAGAAAGCATGTATCCACCTCTTGTGATGACTTATTAGATATGCCATGTTCTTCACATATATATGCTTGTTCTACTTCTATATCTTGTGAGACTAACATTTTGAAGGAGAACAATGAGCTCAAAAGTGAAGTGAAGAAATTGAGCAACAAGTTAGAGAGGTGCTACAACTCTAAAATCACCATTGAGCATATCATGACCAATCAAAGAAGATATGGTGATAAGAGTGGTATTGGCTACAACAAGAGCAAGGGCAAGATTATGAAGAAGCAAGATGCAAAGAAGCTATCCCAACTCATGTGCTACCGATGCCATGAAGTGGGACATATTGCCAAGTGTTGCCCTACCAAGAAGTCTCAAGTTAAGCCAAAATCAAAGCCCCAAGCTCAAGCCAAGATCAACCATGAAGATGATGATGACTTGATGAAGAAGAAGAAGAAAACAAGAAGGGGTGGTAGAGCAAGGCATCCAATGCAAATCCAAGATGCCAAGATGATGAGCAAGAATCAAGATAAGAAGAGAGATTTGGCTCACATCAAGTGCTTCAAGTGTGAAGATATGGGACACTTTGCCTCGGGGTGTCCTACCAAGCTTGAGAAGAAGGCTCAAGCAACTCATGAGAGGCAAGGCAATGAAAAGCATCACATGAGCAATAAAGAAAAGGCTCAATCAAAGAGAAGATGCTATTCATGCCGGGAAAGGGGACACATGGCACATTCATGTCCCCTAGGTAACACTTCTAAGCATATTTCAATTGATGATACTAATGTGCTTAGAAAGGATGTAAATGGTACCTCTATTGTTGCTATTGCAAAACATCCCGCTACCCATACTAAGGCTTTGCCTAAGTATGTTGCTCCTAACTTGAGAGGACCCAAACTTGTTTGGGTACCATCAAAGAGTGGATGATTATTTGTAGGTACCATCGGCATTGGAGGCTTGATTCAATTGGTTTCATTTTGTTCATCATATATTGAGTCAAGTTATGAAGCTCAATGCATATCAAATTCCAATGCCAAGTCAAAATAAGTGAAGTCCAAGTGCTATAACATATAAGTGCAATGTTAAAGATTGTGGTGATTTATTGGATATATTTGATGGCTTGCAAATATTTAAGTTGGAGCTTGCTAAAAGGATGATCATGTGATAACCAAGGTATATCTCTAGTTGATCATTTTATTTGGGTGCATATGAGTTGATTGAATTGGATATATATGCAATGTTGCTTGCTATGAGATGATTGAATGGATTAAATGTCTAGCAATCAAATTTGGATTGATTTGTGTTGGATAAATTCATGAGATGACATTTAGTAAGTGGATTGAATGGATATATGTCTTATGAAAGTGTTCAAACAAGTGAGTTACAAGTTTGATTCAATTTGGTGAAGTATAGCTCAATATATTTAAATCTGTCCATTATTAAAAATCTGAGCTAGCTGAGATCAAGTCTGAGTTTGAGTGACTAAATTATATTGGACTGGCTTGAAATTTGGTATGCATGCTCTAGACTTATCATATGAGATGCTGTATAAATTTCATGATAATTGGATGAGAAATGCTTCGGCTTTGGAGTACATCTTGTCAGCTATAGTGCAGCAGTTTTCAGCATGTAGCAGTGGTGGAAGATTTGAAATCTGGTAGCAATCTAGATGTCAAATGAATCTCAAATTTTTACAGCTGCTAGATGACTTAGTGAATCACATCTCCACCAAATTTTATGGCATTTGGATCTGTATATTGGGAGATATGAATTATTCTTTGAAGGGTACAGAATCTGCAAGAAAAGTGACAATTATTGGATTGATCTAGAGTCACTTTAAGTGAAAGGTCCTCAAGTTGAAAACATATTTATAAGTGTCTGAGGCACCTAAGTTTGGTTTTGAATTGATCTAGAAGCATGACAAGAAATGAGTACAAGGGCATTGATTGTGGAATGTACTTAGTGTACAAATTTGGTACTCAAATTTGAAAATGAAGATCAAACTCAAGATGAAGATGAGGTTCAAGTTCTAGTAATAATTGGAGATCATTTGGTAGAAAGAAAAGGACTTAAAAAATAATTCAAGGTTACTCATAAAGTTAAGTCCATAGATCAATCAATCAAAGACAATTCAAGTAAGTGTCAAGGATGGTTCTTTGGAGAGAGGTCACTTCTCCCTGCTGAGGGGGCTTGCCGCCCATGGGTGGGTAAACCGAGCACCGGCTTGGAAGGCTAACATGGAAGTGATGAATTCAAGGGACATTTGAGATGCTCAATTGAAAGCAATCAATAGGGTTGATCAAGAAAAGCAAGCAACACCCAAAAGAGAGCTAGTCATGGTTATAAAATTGGTATCATAAGTACTTCTCTCATGCAAGCATTGATCAAAGAGAAAAAGCAAGCCAACCACAACTCAAGCGATAGTGCACTTGATTATTAGTAGTTCTCATTTCATATGGGTGAAGAATGGATTTCTCTATAATGATTGGTCTTCACCAAGCTTATAAATTGGACTTCACATTGCTATTGGAGTAATGAATTGGAATCTATGTGACTATCCTCTACTCCAATATAACAAAGGTATCATTGAAATGTGCATGATCATTTCATCCCTTACTAGTATGCGATTAGTGCATATAGTACATGCTTACTAGGATCATGCATAACAAATGAAATATTTAAATTCATAGCCTACCACTATTGCTTGAATTGTTTAAATGATCTAGTGGTATGTGTATGAATTTGTTCATGAGCTAGTGAACCCAAGTACTTGATCTAGTTTGGATTGCTAACAAGTGACAAGTACAACATTGGCAAGATAACCCTTAGTATGAGAAGTGAAGAAGCTTGTCATTGGATCAAACCGGACTTAGAATCTTAGGCAAATCAACTTAGTTCAAGTCATACTAGAAGCTCATGACAATGATATGGGTACAAGCACAAGACAACAATGCAAATGGATATCTAGGGTGTTTCAAATGGTATCTAGACTCAAAATATTTCTTCAATTGGTATTTACAAGTGGTGTCTAGATCATGATCTACAAGTGATATCCTACAAGTGGTACTCATAAAGATAGCAAATGTTCAAGAAAAGATCATATTGACAAATCCTACAAGTGGTTCCATGATAGAGGATTCTTCAAATTGGTATCACACATTTATTCGTGGTATTTCTACACATGATATCATTTATACAAGACCATGGTTCCACAAGTGATCCTCAACTTTAGGTGATCATCAAAAAGTTCCCTCACACACAAGAGCTCAAGATTATCAAGTGAATGACCCATGCTATGACATAGGGGGAGGAGCCCTACCTAATGGTATCAAGGTCAAAGATCCTAAGTGGTATCTTAAGAGCAACATACAAGTAATGTCATTCCAACATGTGCAGTGATGTCCATCAACAACGCAATATTCAAGTCTCAACCATCTACCCCAATGCAAGCCTTTGTATCAATGAGAAATACACCCTTTATGGAAATTGATGACAAAGGGGGAGAAGTTGGAACAAAGATATGTCAATGCACCAAGAGAGGGGGTTGGGGACATCATGAGAAGATGGGATTTGGACATGGAAATGGACAAAGAGGGAGCAACAATGAAGAAAAGAGAAGGATCAAAATTCTTGGACAAGAGAAGCACACAAGTAGGGGGAGCAAGCTCATGAACATTGATTGGTTGCATTTGACTTGTGCATATTCATGTGCTTGCTAGCATTGCATAAGTTTTTATTTAACATGCATGCTTGTGTGTTGTATGCTAGTTATAGAACTTGAATGATGGTATGATAACTAGCATGCATAGGATGATAGCTAGACTTGTGTTTATCATGAAAAACTAGAACCTTGCTTATAATGTTGATCTCACGGGGTTTCTAGTATTTTTGATGTCTAGCTACTCATGATGCTAAGGATGATGGCAAACTTGTGATTTTCAAATGATATCGAGCTATCAAATGGTATCGAACTACAAAGGTTTATTCTATACACCTTAGCATCACTTAGTAGTGCTAACCCTCCCACAAATTTCATATTTATGCATATGTGCAAGCTTGAAACCAAACCATTTGAGCACATATGTAGGGAGAGTTATCACTACCAAGTTGGATTTTATGATGCTTATCCAAATTCTAACATAGAGCTTAAATGTTGGATAAGTGGCATAAAGTCCAAAAGAACTTAATTTCCATATCTTTGTAGAGTTGTCATCAATTACCAAAAAGGGGGAGATTGAGAGGTCCTTGTTTGGTTTTGGTAATTGAGTGACAACCTTAGGTGGACTAATTGTGTTTATGTGAGATACACAGGGAATTAGTCCATAGATGATTGTGTCATGAAGGAGCTCATTGCATATGAGACATGACATGGAGTCATGTGACCAAGGTGACGAAGATCAAGATGAGGCTTGGCTTGATGGACCGGTTGCAAGTGTGAAGGGCAAGTCGGAGGCTTTGGAGCGATGGACCGCGAGGCGGTGAAGCTTGAGCAAGACTTGGCGCCGATGGACCGACGCAACGGTGAAGAGCAAGTGAGGTCAAGATCGATGGACCAAGGTCACATGATGATATGAAGTGGATCATATCATTTGTGATATGGTTGGTGCATGTGTTGCATCAACGTCGGAGGAGATGGAGTGGAATGCGCAAGGCAAAGGTATAACCTAGGGCATTTCCATTTCACCGGTCATAGGTGTGTAGAGAAGTTTATGACCGGGTTTAGGATAGATGGCCGTACTATCAAGAGGGGCAAACTTGTTTGCATATCGGTCATCTAGTGCCACTCGTGTGATCTAACTATGCATCGTTGCTAGGATCGAGTGGCGTGGCAAGTTGAGTGGTTAACTCCTTCGGTAAAATGTTTGTGAAAATGCTAACACACGCGCACAAGGTGGTGTTCACTTGTTGGTGTTGGCACATTTGCGAAGGTGTTGGAGTTTGAGCGGTAGAGAGGATTTGGGTTCCTCTCTCCCTCCCGCCGAGCTTTGCGAGCGCGGGATTCAGGCGTTTTCGAGGAGTTGAAATGCCTATTTTCCACTACGCCGGAAGTCGGAAAAGAAACGGAGGCGAATGGAGGTCACAGAGGTGACCGGACGCTGCACCGGACGCTGCATCGGACGCGGTCATGGTATGACCGGACGCGTCCGGTCAGTACAGCGCAGGCGCGGATGCTAGGGTTTGCAACCGGCGCGTCCGGTCACTCGCGGGACCAGCGCGTCCGGTCTTGCGCCCAGAAGGAACTGAGGTTCGCAGAGGACGATCGGACGCGGGGCGCGTCCGGTCACACATGATCGGACGCGTCCGATCGTTGAAGGTGCTTACTGGACTCTAACCGGACGCTGGCACTGTCGCGTCCGGTCGTTGCGAGGAGCGCGTCCGGTTGTTGTTTCGCGGGCGCGGGTGCTGTGCGGATCGGCGCGTCCGGTCATCGCAAGGAGCGCGTCCGGTCGTTGCGTCGCGGGCGCGTGGGTCAGTGCGATCGGCGCGTCCGGTCGTTCGACAGGCGCGTCCGGTCATCGGGACCGGCGCGTCCGGTCGTTGCCTGGGGCGCGTCCGGTCGTTGTTTTGACCGTTGGGGTCAGTGACCGTTGGAGGATCTAACGGTCGCATTTGAATTCGAGGGACACGTGGACGTCGCAGGGCGACCGGACGCGGTGAAGCGCGTCCGGTCAGTTACGACCGGCGCGTCCGGTCGTCCCGAGTTTTGCCCAGTGAAGGGGTAACGGCTCTATTTGACCGTGGGGTTATAAATAGATGCCTTGGCCGGCTGTGGCCGTAAGCTGAGCACACTTTGGCCTTGGTGGCTTATGTGGTAGTGCTTGGAAGCCCTCTAACTCACTCATGCTTGATAGTGTTCATCGGATCGAGTGAGAGAGCGATTCTAGTGCGTTGCATCGAGAGGATTGCATTGAGTGGCACTAGGTGATCGTGTTGCAAGCCGGTGGTGCTTGTTACTCTTGGAGGTTGCCACCTCCTAGACGGCTTGGTGGCTTGCGACTCCGTTGAAGCACGCGTGGAGATTGTGCGTGGCTCCGGAGGAGAATTTGTGAGGGGGATTGTGCTCACCCCGCGGGGATCGCGAAGAGCAACTCTAGTAAAGCTCGTGGCTTGGAGGATCCCCATCTTGAGAGTGGATGTGCGGCACCCGCTGAGGGTTTGACTCTTGATAGTCAATTAGCTCGTGATCCATCAAGTGGGTGTATCGCCACAACGGGGACTAGCTTGGTGGCAACCAAGTGAACCTCGGTGAAAAACCGCCGTGTCAACATTGTGTACATCTTCTCGGTGGTTTGCTTTCGATTCACAAGCTTGTATTTACATTCATATATTTGTGCTTGTGTAGTTGCTCTTGTAACTAGTTTGCTTGTGTAGTTAGCTAGTTACCTTCTTGCTTGTGTAGCATAGAAGTAGCTCCCGTTGCGTGGCTAATCTGGTTTGTGTAACCTTGTTAGTCATATTGCTTAGTTTGTGTAGCTAAGTAATTTGCGCTCTCTAGTTTGGCATTAGTTGCCTTGCTATTGAGCATTGCTAGTGAGCATAGGTGGCTTCGTGCTTTTGCTTACTAGAATTGTGTAGGAGCTCCCCGGCTTTGCTAAAGTACTAGTGCATAGGTTTGTGTGACCTTGCTCTAGAATTGTTTAGGAGAGCTCTTGCTAAGGAAAGCACCTTAGTTACATATTTACGATCTTTGTGAGGTGCTTGTGAACTTAGATAGAGGGGTGTAGTCTTGGCTAGACCGATAGTTTTAATTCCGCATTTGTTTCGGTTTGCCGACGCGATTAATTTTAGAAAGGACTATTCACCCCCCCCTCTAGTCCGCCATCTCGACCCTACAACTATGCTCACCTCCTTCGTGTTTTGCGATACCTTCGCGGAACCATCTCCCGCCGCCTTTTCTTCCCTCGCTCTAGTTCTCTCCAGCTTCAGGCGTACTCTGATGCGACCTGGGCGAGTGATCCCACTGATCGCTAATCTCTCTCAGCTTATTGTGTTTTTCTTGACTCCTCCTTGATTGCCTGGAAAACCAAGAAGCAGACTGCAGTTTCCCGCTCGAGTGCTGAGGCTGAGCTGCGTGCTATGGCGACTGTGACTGTAGAGGTGACATGGCTACGATGGCTTCTTGAGGATTTTGGTGTGTCTGCCACTGCACCCACTCCTCTCTTCTGACAGCACCGGTGCGATCAGTATTGCTCGGGATCCGGTCAAGCATGAGCTCACCAAACATATTGGCGTTGATGCTTCCTACATGAGATCGCAGGTGCATGATCAGGTTGTGTCGCTCCACCATGTGCCTTCAGAGGTTCAGCTAGCGGATTTCTTCACAAAGGCACAAACTCGGGCTCATCATCGATTCTTGCTCTCCAAACTCAGTGTTGTAGATCCACCATGAGTTTGAGGGGGGGTGTTAGATGTATAGATGTTTCTCTATTTTCCCTCTACTTGGAGGACTTCTTTGCATATATGTACTCAGTCACATGTATATTGCCCCTTTGGGCCTAGCAATAGAGTGAGTCAGTTGGCCTCATTCTTCTAACAGGAAGGAGATGGTTTTCTCCGCAGGATTTCTTGTACTTCTTCTGCTTGTCTTCCTCCTGTCCTCGCTAATTGCCAGCCTGCCAATATCGTGGCTATATCCTCGTATTGCATCTGGAAACTCTATGATCTCTATCCTTTGCTCCGATGATGGCTTGATGCTCTTGATGGTGACGTGGTGCCAGAGGCACGCCCACCGAAACGGCAAGAAGAAGAAGAAGCAGTGCTTCAGCTCCACCATCAGACCCCATTTCACAAGGTGCTGCGGGAATTCTCGAGCGACGAAATCCAATCCATGACGCAGGACTTCGGAAGCATGATAGGGCGCGGCGGCTCCGCCCAGGTCTTCCGAGGGAACCTCGACGACGGCACGCCCGTCGCCATCAAGCGGATCAACATCGACACGGGGCGCACCGTGGCCGGCGAGGAGGACTTCCGGAGAGAGCTCTCCATCATCGCCAACGTGCACCACCGCAGCCTGGTGCGCCTCCTCGGCTACTGCCTCCAGCGCGGGGGCGGCCTCTACCTGGTCTACCTCTTCTTCGAGAACGGCTCACTCGACAGGTGGATCTTCAACGGCAGCGACGAGCAGCGGTGGCAGCTCACGTGGCCCAAGCGGCTATGTATCGCCGTTGACATGGCCCGGGCGCTTGCGTACCTCCACAACGAGTGCCACTGGCGGATCCTGCACCTCGACGTCAAGCCAGGGAACATCCTCCTCGACGGCAACCTCCGCGCGCACGTCTCCGACTTCGGCATCTCCCTCTCCATCACCCGGGGCCTGAACAGCGTCGTCGACACGGAGCACCTCAAGGGTACCTTCGGGTACATGGCGCCGGAGATGCTCTACAACGCGGTGTCCGACAAGTCCGACGTGTTCAGCTACGGCACGACGCTCCTCGAGCTTGTTGGTGGCCGCCGGAACATGTATCCCTCGTTGGAGACGCCAGACCTCACGCGGGACTACTTCCCGTACATCGTGCGGGAGAAGGTGGCGCGGGGCGAGGTCTTGGGGGCCGTGGACGCGGCCATGGCGTCCGTGGAGGACGACGAGGAGGCGGTGAAGACGGTGCTCAAGGTGGCGCTCTGCTGCATCCAGAACCAGCGGGAGATGAGGCCCAGCATGCAGACTGTTGTGGATATGCTTGAAGGGAGGCTCGCCGTTGATCTCCCGCCGGAGAGCCGCCGTCATCTGCTCTGAATTTTATCTGACTTGGGAGTACTTTTGACCCCTTGTCATCAACTTATGTTATGTAACTATGCGCACAATTGAAGGAAAAAAATTCATTGAGATGAGCTCTTGTTATGTTATGTAACTATGCGAAAAATTCATTGAGATTTGAGAATGATATCATGTTAACTTATGTAACTATTCGCACAATTGAACGAAAAAAAATCATTGAGAATGATCTCGTGGGCGCGTGTCTCAAACATATCTTGGATTCACATGTGTAAATACAAAAATCATCCTGATTGTTGTATAAATTTAGTTGTAGTTAGAAAGAAAAACTAAGTCTCTCTCGTGTATTGGTTGATTTTACATTCATACATGTCATAGGTCCCATGTCTACCTCATTTGGGACCATCACCACTGTTTTTTTTCCCCAATTGAACATAGGATTTCCAATTCCAAAACCATAATTTTACAAACGAAGTGCTGTTTTCTGAATTTGCTCAGACCATTCCTCTTCCTTCATGTTCACTGAGCGGCATAACATTAACATTAGATGTTTGCACTCACTCGTTCAACTGTGTTGTATAGTAGAGGAGTAGCAAATCTAAGGAGAAGAAAAGAAAAAAGAATAAGGCACATGAATTACTAAAACCTTGCCATGACTACTGTTGTCGGCTGAGAGACGTCACGGGTGCATCGTGAGGACTAAATGTCACCAAAGTCAACTTCAACAATTTCCTTTTACGTCATATGCACACGACAAAAGTAAAAAAACTATACCACTCAAAAACAAGAACAAGAACAAGAACAAAATCTATGCTACACATGTTTCTCTCCACTTATGTAATGTTACATGCCTCATTGTATGCACAGATCATGCCGCATCTAGCCTTTCCCTCAGCACCCCGGCAATGACTGGGCTGATGTCATGTCAGACAAACTGGCATCTGAATCGCCACAGCATCTCAGGTAGGACTGCCGCAAGGACTGAGCTGATGATGTGCCTGCCGCCACATTTGCCTCCGACTGAAACTGTTGTGGCAATGACTGGGCTGGCAGCATGTCCGATAGACTGGCATCCGACTCGCCACAGCCTCTCAGGTAGGACTGCCGCAAGGACTGAGCTGATGATGTGCCTACCGCCACATTTGCAACTGCTGTGGACTGCTGTGGCGACCGTGCGGCCATGGTAGACAGGCTTGGCCCTGATTCTCCACATCGCCTTAGGCACGACCCATGCTGACTGGAGCCTCCAAGATAGTAGTAGCTCGAAGAACCATACCTAGAATTCAAGATGTAGGGTGAACTGACATGTGGACTGGACGATCCATGCCCAGAATGGGCCAATTGTGGCAATGAATACCTTATGCTGATTGGTGGAGACAGGTGGCTGCCAACAAGGGAGTGTGTCGATGACAAATGTGAGATGCGAGGGTGGGGAGATGACATATTTGCAAGGTCTGCGGTGCTTCTACTTGTATGGATGCCAGGTAAGTTTGTGTGAGATCTAAAGGGGCTGGGAGACTGGGGGGTACTAGAAACAGAGTAAGCACGAGAAACCGAGTGTGATGAAGGCTGCCGGCTCATTGGCCTTGGAGGGGAAGCTGCCACACTCGACCTGAATGAAGATGGTTGAGAAGGTAACTGAACAGAAGAAGAAAGCAAGGGGGTAGCCTCTGTGGCAGGAAGTTCTGATACTCCACTCATCGCATCTCGCTTGCATACAGGACAGAATGTTCTCCAAGAAGTTAGCCACAAGTCCACACAAGCTGCATGGAACTCTGCAAGGCAATGGACAAAAATTATCAGTTTGCTACTTCATTCAGTACAATACTTGCTTTCCCCACAACAACAACAACAACAACATAGCCTTTTGTCCCAAGCAAGTTGGGGTAGGCTAGAGATGAAACCCAAAAGAGACGAGAAACAGGGAGACACATAAAGGGACATAAAGGGCACAATACTTGCTTTCCCCCATCAATTAAATTTGCAGTATTCTCGATGCCTAAGGATTAAAACTCAAAACTATTACAAGAAAACACTTGCCTTACATTCAGTAATAAATCAAGAAAATCTGTAATGTTCTGTAAACATAAGCATTAAGTGATTACTACAAGAAAGGGCTTGCCCAGAAGTTCCCCACACCAATTAAAAACAGTGTGTTTAAATGAAATTACTATATATATTTTTGTTACATTTTTTACTTACTGCTTTGTTTTGTCTAGTTCTTGTTGGGTTTCATACAGCTCTTGCACAAGGTTTTGTTTCTTTTTCATCCCAAATCAGAAGACTGAAAAGTACAGTATAGCAGATCAGTTGGATGCAGTAGAGTCCCAGTCATACTATTATAGTAGCATAATATAACAACAACAAAAGACTAAGGTGTTAAAAGTGAGACAAACATACTGTGACGACAAGGCAGCACTCTTAGCTTTTCTCCGACACTATAGTCTTCCAAACAAATGGCACACATTGACGATGTACAGTTATCTTCTTGCACTTTTGTGAAAATAAGACTTGGCATTGCCTTAACTAATTGACTGCTCATTCCATGGAACTCTCTAGCTTCTGGGATTCTAGGGTGGTCTCTCCTTATTCGATGCCTTCTCACAAAGAAACACGTAGCTAATACAGCAGACATGGCAAGCAGGGATATGAATGAGATTGCCATGATCGACCAGGCTGAGTTCTCAAATGTAGGTAGTATCCACACCTCTACATCGGTATGGCCTGAAAATTTCTTCAACACCTCTCCTGAGGCCTTTGAAACGAAAACAGCATATATATGTATGCCACTTGAGCTTCCAGCCACTGCAACATTTCTAGTTAGATAGAGACGGTACACGATCAATTGCCAATATAAATTAGTGGAATAAAATTGCATCCAGTTAAAGGCTATGTTGTTGTTGTTGTTGTTGTAAAATTGCATCCAGTTATGCAGTTAAATTTTTTTGCATATTTGAGCATGATCAACAGAAATAATTGTTTTGACTCATTTGTAGAGAGCAGAGCTGAGAGCATTTGCTTCTGCACCAATCTTGTCTCTACTTAGTGCATGGCTATCTATTCAACTTCACAATGCTATAGATAAAGTGCATCATGCATCTACACAAGTTGCATTAAGAAAATGAAAAGGAGCACGTGCAAGTGACAAGGAAAATTACTTGAAACCAGGACCCCGCTATTTTCATTGTCATACACAATTGCAGCTTTGAATCCAGCATCCTGTGCATTTTTTACTTTCTCATCAAATGTGCAACCGCCTCTTACAATTAATGCAAAGGGGGATGGCGGGCCCTTGACTGCCTTGATTGTTAATGGACTGCAGGCATTCAAAGGTTCAGAAGCATAAACTACGCCATTGACACCTGGCCCTTTCACTCCTGGAGCTGCATTCCAATTGAAATGTCATGTTTGAAACCTTAAGGAAAATAAAATACTTGATGAATGTGAAAAAGAAAAGTAAGAAAAAAAAATGAAGATACACAATCAAAAGCCCAAGCTTAATGACAGAGAGAACTGGTGTAAAACAACCACAAGAGCATGACAGTAGGCAGTGCAATGGACTCACACGTCACCATGAATCAGCTAGTCTACAGTGTAAGTAAGAAGGTCAAACATAATACCTAAACTGAGCATATAGGCAAGCCATGCAAACAAAAAGTTTTAAATTAAGTGGCATCCAATGCTAGCAGTTGATCAGACAAAATTAAATGATTGTAAGGAGTGCAGGACTCACAAAAGCTTGCCTCGATGTCATCAAAGGACAAGGTCAGATTATTCCCCAATAGCACGACATTGGCATCTCCCATCTGAGCCATGAGACAGGCAATGACACAAAGAACAAGAAATCTACTCTTCATCTGGGCAGTCTCCATTCTCCAAAGCCCTAGTAGAATAAAATGTAACTCTTTTTCATGAAGCACAAGCACATAACTGACAATATGGAGAGCCAACTCAATACTTCAAATACTCCAAATAAGCATCTCCAAGTGCAGCTAAATGCTTACACCCGCCAGCAGCACCTGTGGATCACAAAGAAACAAATCAGGTTCATTGCTGAAGGGATTTTGAGTAGAAATTGGAGATATTAATATTTCCGATTTAGTAGAAGGAACAAAACTATTCCTATAAATTCTGTTTTTATTTCCACAATTGGCAAGGCAAGAGCCAATCTTCCAAAAGTATGTGGTCACGAAACACAGTAAGTACAGCTCCGCTAGATGGCCTTCCCTAAGAAATTGAACTATGACGAAAGAAGAAATTGACATGGTATGGTGCTGAGCTAGAAAATCTCGAATCTGCAACAGTCTCCCAATGTTAGGACTCAACAATAATCTCAGTATTAAGCACACAATGCTTGATAATGACAGTCCGAACCCGGAAGATAAAGCAGGATGGTTTTGAGTCAGTGTAAAGAAGAAGTGGACAGAGGGAGGGAGATTCAGATTCCGTTAAAGAAGTGTGGCCAAACACGTTGAGGGCATCTGGAACCCGATGCTCCAGAGGTGCACAATCTCTAAATCTCAACTAGAACCAAGCGCTGTGTGCCAATTATTTATACTGACTCCAAACTATCCAGCTTTTATCTTCCAGAGTCAAAGTGTCACATCTAGCGCCATGTTGCTTAATAACGAGATTTTTGCTCAGTCCTAACATTGGGAGATTATTGGTGATTCCTGTGGCAAAAGGATCACATAAAAAAGGAACCATTACTGGTGTTTGTTCAGTTTTCCATGGTGACCTACCTTAACAGACCCACAAACATAGCAGCAGCACTAAGAGAATCAAAATATAGCTAATGTTAGACTACAAGGTATTGCAAGTTACCAAATTCTAAATGGCAATAAAAACATGCTAGCTTCTAATCAAGCCACCATACCATTCATATTTTTTCTTCTTGTTCAACTTTGTTGCAGTGCAATAATATGTAGAACTGCATAATTAGCTCTGCATTTTCTGGATTACTCAGAATATTAAAGACAGCGCTTTCAAACATATGATTTTGACAAAGTCTCAGCTCAGCAACCATGAAGAAACTCAAATTTTCTCTAGAGATATTAAACCATGTTTATCTGTATGCAGAATGCTTAGAATAAATAAAAGAAAACATGGCAGACTACACATGATGGCCAATACTGATTATAACAGGGCCCGAACAACATTACTGCGACTCACTGGCAAGTTTACAGCCCCAAGTTTCATACAGAAACGATTATTTTACACCTATAGGTTTTAGTAGTATAGTGTTTAGAGATCAGGACAGAAGAAACAAGAAAGAGTAATCCACAATTTAATTTCAGTAATTCAAACAAAGGAACCAGGGGAAGCTAGTCTAACATAGGCAACAAGGAATGCAAAAGGGTCCTACAATTCATCAACAACAATGCTTCGGAGGTATTAAATTAAATTGCTAATCATGCATCCTTCACTGGTAGGGATAAAGTAGATAAAGATTAGTTTCAACACTACCATGGCTCTCAGTAGTAGGTAAATGAGCAAAGAAACATTACTCACAGAAACTTCATGGCCAAAATGTCCATCCACTTCCCCTAGACCAACAGCGGCATCAGCTGGCCATGGAGTGCCACCACGGACTCCAACCCTTGGTGCGTTGCCGGAGACAAGAGGCCTTCGACCGCTACCACTCACACCTGCGTTGCCGGCAACAGGAGCACGTCTGCACGTGCTGTGGTCGGGACCCGCCAGCCCCTCCAATCCGCCGGATCCGCTTCGAGGAGGAAGGCCACGACTCACATTAAGGTCGGGGTCGGAGAAGAAATCCCTGGCGTGGGATTGGTGGCTAGCGGCATGACGGAGCCCTAGAACTCGCCGTGATCCCCGTGCTCCCGGAAGAGCTACCTCGCGGCAACGGCGTGAGGAGGAGACGCAGCGGATGGCGGCGACGGAGTGGGTCGGCGTGCAGCGGCGACGCGGAGTGGGGAACGGGGACTGCAGTGCAGTGCAGCGGCTCACCGACGCTAAGAGAGGAGGGGGACTGCAGTGGGAAGGCCGGAGGCGGAGGCGAGGTCGCTTTTTGTTTTTCTCGCCGGCGAGTCCGCGGGACGGAGACGGAAGAGACGGTATGAGTGGACAGAGTTGGGAGGGCAAATTGGTCTTTTGATCAACCATAAGCACCTGCCGTTCTTGCAATTGCAAGTGCCAACAGTCTGGCTCTAAAAATACCGTTCCACAGATTCTTTAATTAGTTGCTTTCGTTTCTGAAAAAAAAAACTTTGACAAAATATATATTAAAAATTATTAATATTTATGATACATAATTGATATCATTGGAAAGATCTTTGAATCTAGTTTTTTAATAAATTTATTTGGAGATACAAATGTTGCACGTATTTTCTACAAATCGAGTCAAACTTGTGACACGAAAACCGAAAACGATAAATAAATTGGGATAGAGAAAGTACTAGCAAATATGCCCGTACGTTGCAACGGGAATCAAACTTCATATATCATTGTTAGATATGAGTTGTTAGATCTTATTTCTCTTATTCGAAACAAAGAAATATTTTAAATAGTTTATGACAAAAAAAACTGAAAAGCCAATAGAGTTAATGAACAGGTAGGAAAAGATCGATCCAAGTGGGTGATGGAACCAGTAGAAAAATAAAGATCAACAGATGAAGGAACCGGTAAAAAACAATAGCCGGACTCAGGAAAAACAAACCAAATGGAAAACAGACTCACCGGATAATATATGCATGAACCAAATGCCGTCAATTTTGTTCAGTGCAATGGAAATACTTAATTGACTATTTGTGCGCACGAATCTAGCTACGTTCAAAGATCAGACTGGGCACAATTACACCGAAAACCGAACCGAACCGCATCTAACCGAAATCTCGGTTTTTTCAATTTTCGGTTTCGGTTTCAGTTTCCGCATCTGCACAATTCAGTGATCGGTCTCGGCTTCGGTTTGAGTCTGCAACCGAACTGTTAAACCGAGGAACCGAGCTCCCAGCCAGCACGCCCGTCCCACAGCCGCAGCATGTGGCCAGGCACCTAAGCACTCAACCAGCGGCCCAACACAAGAAGCCAAGACGGCCCACCATACTCCAAGAGTCCAAGGTTGAGCCTCGAAGGCATACGAAGCCCCTGAGGCCTGCACACACCACACAACCACGTAGAGACCACTCCTTCCCTATCCTCGGAGCTTTGGGAGGAGGCGGCGGCGGTTACTGCAGAGCCGGGGGTCGCGCGGTCGCGGAGATCGGAGGGGGAGTCGCTGAGTTGGGGCGGTGGTTGCTGCGGTACGGCGCGAGCGAAGAGGCGGCAAGCTCCGAGCGGCGCATCTACGAGTGAGCACGAGCGAAGCAGGAGGCCGTCAAAGCTGCGGCGCGAGCGCGAGCGCGAGCGCCGAACGGGGTGACGCTGCTGCAGACGCCGGGCGGTGGCGCATCCGGCTGTGGCGGCATCTGAGCACTGCGGAGCCTATCAATTTCTTCTCTGTTCTGAGTTCTGACTTTCTTCTCCCTTTCCATTTTTCCTTGTCTGTGATATCTTCGAAAAACCGAACCGAGAAACCGACGCCAAATTTGTCGGTTTTTGATTCTATAGACAACCGATCGGTTGTTGATTCCTGAAAACTGAAATTTACAGCAACCGAACAAACTGAACTGATTTGTCGGTTTAAACTGAATGTCCACCCTGATTCAAAGAAATCTTATTTTGAAGAAAAAAAAAATCTTACTTAGAAGTATGAAACACATCTGTATGTTCTTATATAACACTAATGTAAAGATGAGTAGATGGCACAATAAAGATGGACTCCTCCAATAGACAAACACCACCAGCAGCACTCCACACTTCAACAGCAGGCCAGCAGTTTGCGTTCAAAAAAAAAAGAAAAAGAAAAAGAAAAAAACAGAGCAGGCCAGCAGAGGCCCCGCACCGTTCAGACTCCACCTGTCCAACTCTCATCTGGTTCTTATCCGCCCATCCCTTTGACCGTTTCTATCCAGCACAAGCACCAAGCAATTCGGAGCCTCACAACAAACTCTGCCGGAGCGCCGGGAGCTGTTCCCGGCGAGGTGGATCCCATGCGAGCGTGGCAACCGGCAAGCGTTCACACGGGATGCCTCGGAGTCGCTGGGCCTAGGACCTCTCAGCATCTCGCTCCGTGATGATGGAAAAGGCCCATCCATGGCCTCCTAGCAACCGTCAAGGCCATCGATCCAATCCATGTGCGAGAAGAGGTCAGGTGTTGTTTGAGATGTTCTGATTGTCATCAAGGAGCACATGGACGAGGACACGCTTCTTCTCGAGGTTGGGTTCGGCGAGGTCTTCTGAGTTCTCATTGGTTCATTGTCTGTCTCTGTGTTGCACATTGTGCCTCGCCGGCGAAGTCAACGTGGCTCATCTCACTTGAGCTTGTGCGGAGGGTGGCAGCCGTCGTGTCTGAGGCGAGGTGGTGGAACCCGCCAGTGTGGGACAAGGCGAGGCGGCACGGCGCACCACCGGCAAGACCCGCGGGTAGCATCGCGGGCGTGCCAGTCGACGACGAGTAGGCAAGGCTGCGAGCTTTTTTATTTGGTCCGGTGCCGTCGATTTTTTGGTCCATAGTGTCTTGATCTAATTCTATTTGGTAATTATCTTGCCTTTCTCGTTTAGGTCTTGAACTATATATCGATTTGTTCTATGCTTGTGGCTTATGTTCCTCTCCACATTGCCAAGACTCCTGGTCTGTCTCACCCTATCCGACAGTGTTTATTTTGGGCTTCGATCAGGTTTCGGAGATTGGTTGAGAGTTTGGAGCCGTTCGGCTGTGATGATAAGCCGGCTGAAAAACGCTGTTTACTGATTTGTTGTGAGAGAAAAATATTATTCTGACTGAAAAAACAAGCTAAAAAACGGATTATAAGCCGAAGCAACAGGGTTTTTTTTTTTTTGAGATAGTATGCGAACTTTCCTGCGGCCTCTGTTAGAGCTTGGACGTGTGTTCTGACTTTGCTCTGGTGGTTACGGATCCGGTTCTCACTCTAGTCGGTTTTGGACTGAGGGGAGGCAACTGTGAACGAATATTGATTAAAGTGGTGTTAAGCTGGACGAAAATTATTGAGCCATAAATTTTGTCCCTTTAGTATTACTAGTAAATATGCCCGTGCGTTGCTACGGGTGTCTAATTAATTTTAAAATCCATTATTTTTTATCTTCCTCCTTTATTGTTTCCAACTAAGAATATGAATTTGACCCTTGTTTGGAAACAAACTTTTTTTATTAATGTCACGACATTAGCATAATGGTAATCGTTCAGCAATAAATACGCTGTAATTTTTTTGGAAATTAATAATTAATTCATCAATATATTGTTTGAACTATATATGAATATGCATTATGACAGAATTTACATTTTCTCATATATATTTTTAAAGCACTTAACCTATAATGTTCAAAGTATATATCTTTGTCTTTAATAATTGTCAATGTTCCAAGAGTCGTTCCATGCTGTCTTGATAAGCACTGTTGCTAGATGCAACTGATGTTGCTGATGTGTCAATCAACGCATATAGCAGTCAACAATTATTTTATATCTTTGTCTTTTGGACTTAAGAATCCATCATACTTTTCTTTTATATAGTGTATTGCCGAGTATGTAACTTGTTCGAATCCAGATGCGCTGCCTGCTATAATTTTTTTAAAATATTTAAATATTCTTTGTTTAATAGAACACATTGTATTCATGCAAAGGAGTTGTTCGTTTGAAAGTGTCCATGGTCTGCCACACAAAGATCTTTAGCCTATAGCGTGAACATCAAAATATATAGTTGGTTCATGTCATCGGCATGGAGCACCAGCTTCTGCTACACCCGTGAGGCTGTGACCCGCTGAACCCAACGACGGCTGCCTGCCATGTACGTGGTGCCGCCGCACCACACCACTGCCCACACGGATCAGCAAGCTAGTGTACGGTACACACGTTTACACAGCAACAACAGAACTTCCATTACTGATTTTAAAATTATTATTCTGACTCTCTTCCCATTGTGCCTCCATGTCCCGGGACTTACATTTTTATTTAGGACTAAAATCTCTAAATGGTACAAACAACAAAAGCCCTAATCCAGATTTCTCTAATTATTATTGCTAACACACCCATAAATCACTATAACTTACAGGATTTACCTACTTGTACACCACTTAGGTACAATTTGGACCAAGCAGTAGTTAAAAGTAATTGTACAACAAAAAACAGGAGACCACCAATGACCTGCAATGCGTTGCTGGGATCCTACATGCCATAGAATTCCAAACAACCTGCACAGGAACTCAAAATAGCGACGATCTATTCATGCTGCCTAGCAAGCCACAGAGCTCAGTTAGGGGCTTGAGGTGATTTGCTAGGAGCTGAATTTTCAATTATGCTGAGAAATCATCAATCTTACATTCTCAACGAGGGCACAGAAAAAAAAGAGCCTGATAATGAATATTTCACTCACCTTTAAAAGCCCAGCTGGACGAAAAACCCCCAAGCCATAGGAAGCACCTTTCAGCTGGTGTCTTCCTCATGCCTGAATGAAAGTATATGAAATACATCAACCTTTGCAGCAGCACCTTTGACCTTGAAACTTGAGTATTTCATCTAGTGTGCCATTACACCATCTAGAATTAGTAGTAGATCACTATCACTTGCATGAGCATTCACTGCAGTCCTCACTTATTTATCTGCTTATTTTGGTCCTCTAGCCATGTAGCATATTCTAAGTCAAAAGTCAACACTCCTGCAACAAATTTATAATTTCATATGCACTTCTAAGGATAAAGATAGCACTCAATCAAGATAGATTAATCAAATCTAGAAACACATAGAGCCACACAAATATAATAAATTAAAATATTTCCATTTCCACTCATGGCATATGTTTGATCTCCAGAGCTGGAAATCAAAGATTCCCTGAAAGTAATATCAAAGAGAGTCAAAATACAGCGCAAAGTAATATTTTCCAAACACTCAGTAAACATACATGCAACCAAGAAAGAGTTACCTGCTCGTGAGCTTTCTAGAGTTCCTGCTCCAGCTGTGCAAGTTTCAGCTTACTGCTCTCCGGTTGCTGCACATATGCCTTCACCAAAAATAAAGGTTGCAGGTGAGCCTCAACCACAATGCTAAACAGCACGCTGTTAGCATGTAGTTGGAGAAAAAGCAAGATCATCTTATCTGAACTCAATCATACACAGCAGCAGCAGATATATTTTTTATAAGAACAAAAATATTAAATGATCAAGATGGCTGAAAAAAACACAAAATTCTTTGGTCCAACCAAATGAACCAGAATAAATCCTTTGGTCCACCAAATGAATCAGATTAAACTTCATTCATTCCCCAGAGGACCAGTATCAATTTTAGGAGCATCTATATTTCCAGAGGAAACTCTTAGGTATCACTCTAATTAGAGCTTTATTTCATCGTATGAACCCAGTTCTTATGCGTGCTGATCAACGCCGAGAGCAGGCCAGCTGATGCCATCAGCCGATCAGCATGGAGCTCCCGAGCAAACCACTATCAAACTTTTTTTATTACAGTAGCTTTCAAGAAAAAACATAATAAGTCTTAATTTCGACTGTAGTAGCTCTGAAGGAAAAAGAAGAAGAAATAGCAACATTAAGACCTTTTGTTCTTCGGCGAGATTAGGATTCGAAGGGGCTACGAGGAGCTTCTGTTCTTGAAATCAGGATTTTGAGGGCGAGATGAGAAGCTTCTCGATTTGTTGGAACCTTGAAGAAGTATGAGTCGAACGTGGAGTTCATGTCCAACTTACCATGAATTTTTTTCCCGATTTGAGCCGGTGTCTTTGTTCTATTGGATACCGATTTTCCCTTTCTTTCGACTTTGATTGAATTCCATTTTTTCATGAAATCCGAGCTGGTGTCTTCGTACACTTGAATTCTGATTCCGATTCGCTAACCAGATGATGAAATCAGAAGAAAAAAACAAATTACACAAATTGCAATGAATTGCAAATTGGCTAGCAATATCCAAACCATCAAAAATATGTTCTTTTTTGACACGTCAGAACAATCAATGAGGAAGGTAACCTTGCATAATGTGTGTACAGCAGGTTAAAGAGGTAGAAAAAAACAGATCAGAGAATAGCCACAGACTTTGCCGAGCATTAGCAAATATAAGATCCGACCAGTTTCTATTAGGCAACCTCGAAATCGCATTTGGAATCACTGTTGTCAACACCAATCCGGCGAGACCAAGATTCAAAACTGACAAGGTCGAGTTGGGAATGCAGATACTTCGCTGTCAACAAAGATTATATTGGTGTTTTGATTTGACAAGAAGAAGAATCGTGAGCTGCAATATAAGAGGGGAAAAGGGGGAAAAGATAGAAACCTGAATTTGAACGCATCATGGAAATCCCTTACCCAATCCGATTCCGTTTCACGTTCAATTAAATTTTCCTAAACAAGACCAGGGAGAGTTCAATTCGATTTTGCTCAAAAAAAAAAACGGGAGTCCTGAAGCCGCTCTGAGGGAGAGGATTACCGGAGATGAAGCCAATTCTTCCATTTTTTTCAGAGTGACGGAATCCTGGCACCGCACGGAGCATGGCTCGTCAATCATAGCAGTGGCGGCGTGTACGGCGCGGGAGCGGAGGAGCAGGCTCAGGGAGGGGTGAGGGCCATGAGAGGCGGCTGCTGTGTTCGCTCACGCAATTCCTGGGCTGCTTGCGCTGGCGTGAGAGACTGGCATGGGCGGTCCGGCAAGCGGCGGCGGTGCCACCACGGCAGGTGAGACGGCGGGGCCGTGGATGGCGAGCGCCAGGCGGTGGCGTCAACGCCGGAGTCGGACGCACGCTGCATGGAGCATGACGACGGCTGCGGGGCGTAGCAGGCGGTGTGGTCCGGGAAGCGTTGGCCACAGAGGAGGCACACGGCGGCGGCGTTTTTTTTTTTTTTTCTTTTGTCGAGAGGAACGACGGGATGAGGACGGGAGCCACGGGGAGCGCATTAGCCTATGATGGGCCGGCAGCGTCCAAAGGCAGCGGCAATGAGCGAGTGGGCCAGGTAGTTGGGCTAGAATAGAATGGGCTGGACGAAAAAAAAGAGCCTGAAATTTTATCTTTTTATTATTAGGTATAGACTAGTAAATATGCCCGTACGTTGCAACGGAATAAAAGAACTATCTAATGTTACTAGAAAAAATACATTCTTAATATTTTTTCTTAGTCGTTAGGCAAAAAACAAATTAGTCATAATGACATCAGAACTTTTGTTTTCTACTGTATATATATGTCGACCTCCATATATTAGGGAGAGATGGACAAAAAAGAATAAAGAAAAAATTAAGTACAAATTTAATATTAGATATAGATTAGAGAAAAAACAGGTTGGGGAAAACATAACCTCTTTATTATTATGTATAAATAGACTCGCCGCCGACGTCCAGCGTCACGTCCGCCCAATCCCCGCTGGCGAGGAGGTCGCCGAATTGCCGGCGCAGGTCCGGCGGCGGCGGCGGCGCACCTACCGACAGGATTGTCACGTCGCACCTTAATTATGCAAAACTCATCGTCTTTCACGTAGGACAACTCGAATTCCTTCTGCTCTATGAACAATGCGTGGCAACATGACTAGCCTATTCTCGAGAAGGTTCATACACCACATGATACGGTGAGAGATGGCGCCGGACCTCCGGCCACGTCGAGCAGGCTGAACGTAGTCCGTACCATGACAG
This sequence comes from Saccharum hybrid cultivar R570, assembly GCA_038087645.1. NCBI lineage: Eukaryota > Viridiplantae > Streptophyta > Magnoliopsida > Poales > Poaceae > Saccharum > Saccharum hybrid cultivar. The sequence continues at coordinate 1,658,710 of JAQSUU010000671.1, read as the reverse complement.
CCTCTCTCCCGGTCCCAGCACAGCGATCTTCAAGACGTAGGGCGAAAGAGATGCAGTCGTCGGTGTCCTCGGTGACACCATCGGGGAAGTAGGCGATGCACCAGGCGTGGCCTCCGACGATGAACGAGCATGATTTCAGGCGCCTGGCGACGCCGAGACCACTGATTTGGCAGTAGCTCTCGACCTTGAGCACGCGCCACCCGGTGGCTGTCTCGGTGAACTTGGTCGACAACGCGCTGCCGTCCTCCTCTTCGTCGTTGCGGAGCTTGGTACGACGTTGTCTTGGCCACTTACGTGTGCAATACATATATACTACTGCATGGGATGCACAAATTGAAAGTCACGGAGGGTCGGCAACGTTTTTATATACGGATGTGCGGGTCGTGTTCGTACTCCTCGGCCGAATAGGACACATCTCGTCATATTCTGGGCATGCATACATGGTCATGTTTTGCCCGGACAATTTACCCAAGGGCCGGACCAAAATTGAGGAGAGAAACCAAAATGAGAGGGTGAGAAATTTTACCTCTCCGTATCATCGTTGGACGCGAGTTGTTCTAAATATATAAGCACGAACCCAATATATTTTGGAATCGGACTCTGCCTCATGCTGGAAAAATTCTCTATCGTCCGGTAGTTAAAGAAAGACGGACCAAATAAATGGATGGACGAAAAAAAGAGCCTAAAATTTTGTCTCTTTATTATTAGGTAGGTAGGTATATATTAGATAGGTATATAGAAATATGCTATCATCTATTCCGAATTTCTCGCTAAGTAAAGGTAGAAAATAAGAATGACTCTCTAGAGTGTAACCAAGATATAGAAAAACTGTTGCAAAGTGAAAAGATATAAAAATAATTTTTATACAAATAACTCTTCTAATAATGATTTTAAAGAGTGAGCGTCAGAAAGACTCTTGGAGATGCTTTTAGACTGTTCGCCCGACCTGAATCACACTATTTTTGTCTCAGCATGAGCATGACATGGCACGGTGCTAGGTGGGCCTAGACTGGTCCAGCCTGATGTTTAGGACTGTGCTTGAGCTGCATCTTAGGTACTTGGATTTTTTTATATTTTAATCCTTTTTTATTTAGTATTTTAAAAATAATCTCACTTAAAAATTATTTTCAGATCTAACCCTTTTGGTCGCGACAAAATAGTCCGCCACGTTATACGGCGTTTCCGCCACATGCATTGGTGCGCCACATGCATTGGTGCAGCAAAGTCCGTCACATTATATGACATTTCCGACGTGGAAAACGCTGTCACGTCACTCCCGCTGACGTGACAGTATTGTTATGTCGCGCCACCAGGAGTGGCGTGACAAGACAAAACGTTCGAAAAATCATAACTCCTTCGTACGATGTTGGATGAAGATAAACTTTATATGAAAATTGTAGCCCTCGATGAGATCTACAACTTTGTAGTTTTGAGTTTTTTTCATTTGAGGACGTTAAGATGCTTAAAAAGTTAATAATAAAATTTCAGGACCATAATAACCGCGTATAAGTGCTTGTCGCATTAGAAAAATAATAGTGTTTTTGTATGACGTCAAATAAAGATACTTTCTAAATGAAAGTTGTAGCCCTCCATGAGATCTACAACTTTGTTGTTTTGAGTTTTTGTATTTTAGATAGTTAAAATGCACGAAAAAATATTATAAAATTTCAGTAGTATAATAATTTTTATTAGCGTTTGTCACATTAGAAAAATGATATCAGTTTTATATGATGTCAAATGAAAATACATTTTATATTAAAGTTGTAGCCCCTAGTGAGAGTTACAACTTTATACTTTTGAGTTTTCATATTTGAGGTCATTAATATGCTCAAAAGGTAATATAAAGTTCTAGCAGCATAATATGCTGCTGAAATTTTAGATTATTTTTTCGCATCTTAACCCTTCCAAATGGAAAACTCAAAACTATAAATTTGTAGACCTTTCTAAGGGCTACAATTTTGGTATAAAATATATTTTTATTTGACATCATATAAAAACGATATCATTTTTCTAATACGACAAACGGTAATACACAATTATTATGTTGCTGAAATTTTATATTATTTTTTGGTGTATTTTAACTATTTCAAATGCAAAAACTTAAAACTACAAAGTTGTAGATTTCATTGAGGGCTACAAATTTCATGTAGAAAGTATCTTTATTTGACGTCATACAAAAACGCTAGTATTTTTCTAATGTGACAAGCACTTGTACGCAGTTATTATGGTCTTAAAATTTATTATTAATTTTTTAAGCATATTAACGTTTTAAAATAAAAAAACTCAAAACTACAAAGTTGTAGATCTCATCGAGGACTACAATTTTCATATAAAGTTCATCTTTATCCAACATCGTATGAAGGAGTTATGATTTTTCGAACGTTTTGTCTTGTCACGCCACTTCCGGTGGCACGACAGAACATTACTGTCACGCCAGCAGGAGTGGCGTGACAGCGTTTTTCACGTTGGAAACGCCGTCTAACATGGCGGATTTTGCCGTGCCAATGCATGTGGCGCGACAACGTTATTTAGTTGCGCGAGCTGGCGTGACCAAAAGGGTCAGATCTGAAAATAATTTTTAGGTGAGATTATTTTTGAAATATTGAATAAAAAAGGATTAAAATATATAAATCCTCTTAGGTACGTTGGGCGGCATTGGCCTAGCCTGCTAAATGCTCTCCATGTAGCTTTTACCATATAATATTGTGTGGTATGGGAAGTGATGATGTTCTCATTAGTCCTCAACAATACCATATTCATCCTACACGTAGAATATATTTTTTGTCTTTTTCTATCATTTGCAACTCTACCAAAAAATTCGGTGTTGTTATCCCATTAAGCAGCCAAGCCAGGATCTTCTAGACCAGTAGAGTTCTTCTAAAATTTAGTGTTGCTATCTCTGCCTTATTTGGTAACTCATGTTGCACTTTTAGTTTTATGGTCTAGAATGAAATACTTAGGCAAAAATTGCTCAGGGACACCGCTCAGACGTCTTATTTGTTGTTGGACACTGCTAACTTGAAAATTGGCTAAGTACCATTATGAATTCCAGTATATTTGCCACAAAAAAACTACAGCCAGTATTTTAATCTTTCCCGTTGTTTGGGAGAGAGAAACTTTTCAAAATGACGCTTATTACCCCTAGATCAATTCTGGACCCAAGCCGCACACTTCACTTGGTTGAACTAGACCACATCGCCTTTAGTCTTGAGAAACCCTAGCCATCATTTTAATCGTCACAGACGGCCACAGTCGTCGCATCTTCCATTCCTATCGCCGCCAATCCCACCCTGTGACCACCCACTTGCCGTTGCGCTGCTCCTGCCCGCATCTTGATGGGCGTGTGAAGATGGTGTCGCCTTTAGCCTTGAGAACCCCTAGCCCTTGTTTCAGCCATTGTAGTCAGCCACAACCGCCGCATCCACCATTCCTGGCGCCAACAATCCCACCCTACGACCACCGACCTACCGTCGCCACCGCAACTCTTGCCCGCATCTTGATGGATGTGTAAAGATGGTGTGGCCGGCAAAAAGTGGAGAAGTTGCGGCCAAGTCAAGATTCACCTTTGAAGGGGCTCAATCTAGCATGGGTTCCCGTAGGGTATGCCCTCTTCTTTCCTTTTTGCTCGATTTCTTGTACGGGTTGGGTAGTTGTTGTGCTACGACTTATTCATGGATCTCCCATGCGCATCTTAGTAGTTGTTGGGACGAATCTAGGGATTTCATGATTTTCTTGTCCATTTTTTTAGGATGGACAATAGTACAGCCTGTTGGATTGATGTGCAGGCCACCACGAATCTTAAGGCTCATGCAGTTGATTTCCAACTAGTGGATAGGGACACTTCCAATTTGAAGGACTTGACTGCCGATGTAGCAACTAAGGTGTCTTATGGGCCTAAGGTTGTATTCATTTAGGACCTGACTTTTAGTTTTATGGTCTGGAATGAATTAATTATAGGTCTAAGGCTGTTCATTTCTTTCTTTGTTGGGATGTCTAGATGGATCATTATGCTATGTTTTATATATTATGTGACCAAGATATATAGTCCTTGTTATGTTGGATGTATATATCCAGTGAGGCCTGCTAGTTCCTTTCTTTGTGTTCAATGTACTTGCTATTTATTTATGCATTCTCAATGAACCAGGATCGTTGTATGCGGGGGCGGACCAAGGGCCCAGGCTACAGCCCAGGTCTACCTAATGAGCACCCACTACCCCTCCTCCATTCTAGCCCAATATAACAGCACAAAAATTGGATGTTTAGGAGGCCCAGCCCTGGCTTGTGACCTAATTCACCTAGCAACCCCTCCATCTCGTGGTGCCTCCCTCCCTGCCTACCTCGGATCGGTTGCCTAGTCGATAGCAAAGTTGTGCCCTCTCGGACTCTCCAGTTTCCCCTTGCCTAGTCTCCCGGCTGCACGGCTACAAGGTGAGCAAATCTCTGAATTGTGAGCAACTCTTGTGAATTGTGGTCTTGCCACTATATTTAGATTTGATCTTTGATAATGATTCAATTTGCATACTTGGATGAACAAGTTCCTTATATAAGTAGTAAGCATGTTGACACTTCTTTCTTTGTTTATCTTTGTAGCTGTGAATAAAATGCAATGAAGAAATGAATGATCATTTTGGACTTTTTGTTATCAATTATTAGAGCTTTATTTGGTATGTTTCTATACCCACGAACTTGTACTCGATGATATTTGAGCATTCCAAATGAATATTGCTACTTTGTTTCTAGTAATATCTACTACATAATTTAGTATGTTGTAGTAGTGCTACTAAGATTTTTAGCCCTTTAATATTTAGCCCCCTTATTGTGTTTCTAGATCTGCCACTGGGTGTATCACGAATCATGCAATGATTTTTGTTTTTTTAGGAAGATAGGAGAGGTGTTTGTTTTGGTTTCAATATCACGATACTAACATGACGAAGTTGCCCTACACACTGTGCTTCTAGTCAATGGAAACATATGCTCATGCTCATAAAACTAGAGCAGTATATGAACAACGGCATCTATTTATGGTTGTTGACTGTTTCTCCCAGAGGTATGTTCTCTTCCACATTCGCAAATGTCTTCCCTTTTTGACTGTTGTGTGACAATGCTAGCAGTGTGGCGCTATTTAATGGGCGAGCATGATTTATAATACTTCTGCCGTTACGCAGTCCATACTTCTACATCTATTTACTATAAATAGCTCTATTTTCCTAAGCCGTGTTTTGTTGTACTCCCTCCATATCGAATTTAGAAGTCGTTTTAGATAAGGTTTGAGTCAAATATTGGGAATATAAATCATCAATACCTTTTAAGTTGTTGAGTTTGCAAATGTAAAAATTATATGAATAGATTTGTCTTAAAAAATACTTTCATAAAAGTATACATATATCACTTTTCCATAAATATTTTTTTATAAAAACAAGAGGTCAAAGTTGTGTTTTGAAGACCGTGTCGCTGTCCTAAACAACTTCAAAATCCGATACGGAGGGATTATTAGTTTTGCCTTTTGTTTTTTATTTCATTTTAGTGTGTTGCTCGTACTTTTCATACCTCGTTTTGTGGACGTATGTTGGATGTTTTCCATTGATAAATGGAAAGAGGGGTAACACTGTTTCCAAATAAAAATCATTTATTAAACAGTCATTTATATGTCTGCAAGCAGCGTGGGCATTGTTATGAGACATGGATCGATATATATGGGTATAAATTATTTAGTTCAATTATGTTTAATGGGTGAGCATGGTTTATCTTACTTCTGCCATTATACAATCATTTATTGTCTGCAAGCACAATGCAAGGGCATTATTGTGGCACATTGATCAAGGGTATACAATGCAAGCGTATACAATATTCCGTCCAATTATATTTAGTGAGTGAACATAGATTAGTATACGTTTGCATGTAATGTAACTTGATGTTTGCAATAACAATGCATGAGCATTATTGTGACCCATCGATCAATGTCCATGGGTATACATTTGATTTGATGTGAAAAGTCAATTGATCCATTGGACCGGAAATGTGTCATGCACACTATTTATTATGCTGTTTGTTTTAATTTTACTTGTGTTTATTCTTTCCATTTGGGCATGTTTGACATGACACTTGTTTCTTTTAGGCACATGATCCCTTAGTTCATTTCATATCAGCTAAGTAGAAATGAACAAATGATATAAATGTTTCTTTCTTTATGTGTTACACACTTACAAGAGATTCATGAGTAAAATTGAAGTGCTTTTGGATGTTGATCCATTTTTTAATCTAGATCAAGGATATGATGATTTGTTTATGCATATATCATTAGTCTTATTGATGACTGATGCTTTTGTCCGTTGAGTTAATTAGGCATTTGCAAGATTACATTTCAAATATAAATCATGATAGATGTAGTATAGGCAAAATTCTAGTGCTAATAAAACATGTTTTATCATAGCATCTCCAAGGGCTTCCAAGAATTTCTTCCCAAAATCAAGGGGTTTTTCAAGTCACCAACAAATATTGCGAGCGCTAAATAAGACTATCTCCGACTGTTTCTAATAATTCATTCCTCAAATAATCAGTTACGAACAGCTTCGCTCGACGGAGGGGGTTGGCTTGTTTCGTCGTCGGCGTGGATGAAAACGGTACGGATATTTTCCGACCGTATTCGAGACCGAATCCGTTTAGAGGGATTTTAATCCGTCCGTATCCGAGTCCGGATATTTAACATCCGATACCGTATTCGTATCCGAATATTTAAATCACATATTTATGATGTCGATATCCAATCCTATCCTATCCGGCATTTTTTATACTATCCGTATTCGAATCCGAATCCGGACATAAATATGAAAACAAATACGATATCAGTGATATCCGTCCGTATCCGGTCCGTTTTCATCCCTACGTCGGGGCAGACGTCCTGGAACATGGGCAGCCTAGGCCAGCGCTGGGGCCATGCAGCCTCCCAGTAAAGAAGGTGTCCTCCTCTGTGGTCGGCCTGCTCCGGTTTCGGCGCTGGCGACATTGCCTCTAGCTAGCTGCTTGGATGTCGACGACGAGGCCCGTCCGCTGGAGGGCGGAGCTGTGATGGTGACCTTGGATGGTACGGTTTGCTCCGGCTACCTGGGCACTGATGACGCGCCCCCTTTGCTGGCCGGTGGGACTGTGATGGTGACCCCAGATCTTCAGGCTGCTCCAGTGGCGCGACGGGTCTCTATTGCTAGTTAGCAGGGCGTGGATGGTGACATCAGGCGGCGCGTAAAGTCCGAAGGACCTCCTGGTGGTGACCTCGAAGCGAGTTGGCGGAGTCAAGCAGAGAGGCAGGGCAGGTGCGCGTGGGGCGTGGGACGCTTCGGCATGGGGTCAACTCCTTCCTCCCGGACGGCCTCGATGGCGCGTAGGAGCAGAAGGCCTTGGGCGACGCTGCCGCAAAGGAGGATACACACGACTGTGACTATGCGGATTTATATGCGCGTGGGGTCATAAGTGCCAAAAGTTTGGGAGGTGGAATTGGGAGTTGTTGGAGATGTGTTGTTTCAATATTGTCAAAAATAAAAGGATTGGAATCGTCTTTTGGGAACGGTTAGAGATGCTCTCATAAAATAGCTTACAAGCAAATTGGTAGTACTCTGAGCAATGGAATAAACAAAAATAGAAGGTTTTTTTTTTTTTGATTGAGGCCATTACCATTCTTTAAGTTTTAAGATACACCATTCTAATTCGCTTATTCGAAAATCTACCATTATAATTTCAACTCATCTCCATCTATGCCATTTTCTACGTCTACTGTGTATAAGGGCCCACTGCAAGACGTGTATGCCTATAGGAACACGTACAGGAACGCGTATGGACACATACAGGCCACTGGGCGCGAGGCGGAGCGAAGGCACTCGCCGCGGCGGCCAACGCGCGAGGTGGAGCGGCGGTGCTTGCCCGCGCAGGCCTGCGCGCGAGGGAGGAGCGCATCGGCGTGCGCCTGCTCAATCTCGCCGTCGCTACCTGACGTGGTTGAGCGTGCGGCGGCGACACGATGACGGCGACGCGCGTTGGCGCACCTGCACGACGGTGGGCCACTGGTCGGACTGGGCTCGGCCACAGGCATCGCAGAGGCGGTCGTGGGCGGTGAGCTCGACGACGTGCGCCTGCTGCGGCTCCGTCTCGAGCGCCTGGCTGTGGCGTGTCCTCGACCTCGACACTTAGGACGGACGGCGTCCGCGGCGAGGTCAGCGGGCGGGACGGACGGGGTCTTGGTGGCCACGCGCGCGCCGAGGACGCGACCCGCGGGTGCGGACCAGCGGAGCACACGCGCGGCCAACGCCAGTTGGGCCGCCTCCTCCCTGCGCAGCGCGGCGAGCGTGACCATGGCGGCGAGATTGAGCGAGATGCAGACGGCAGGGAGGGAGGCAGCGACGGCCAGATTGAGCAGGCACACGCCGATGCGCTTCTCCCTCGCACGCGGGCCACAGCACGCACACGGGCAGCACGGCGGCGGGCAACTTCGGGCAGAACGCCGGCGTGCTAGGCACGCGCACGTCAGGACATGGTGCCGCACGTGCACTTGGCTATCTACAAGGTGTGCACGCGGAGCCGGTGCTCCATCATGGACATTGTCGCCGGGCTGGACGCCGCCGTGAAGGCCGGCATGGACGTGCTCTCCTTCTCCATCAGCGCCACCGACGACGCTCAGATCAACTACGACCTCGTCGCCATCGCCACGTTCAAGGCCATGGAGCGCGGCATCTTCGTCAGCGCCGTAGCCGGCAACGACGGCCCCGACGCAGGATTCATCACCAACGGCGCGTCGTGGATGCTGACGGTTGCGGCTGGCACCATGGACCGCGCGATACGCACCACCGTGAGGCTCGACAACGGGCAGGAGTTCGACGGCGAGTCACTGTTCCAGCCCCGGAACAACACCGCGGGGCGCCCGCTGCCGCTCGTCTTCCCGGGCCCCAGCGGCGACCCGAAGGCCCGCGACTGCAGCACCTGTGCGGGCGAGCACCGCAGCTCCGCCTCGCGCGCTGGCCGCCGCGGCGAGCGCCGTCGCTCTGCCTTCGCTCTGTCTCGCGCCGTGGCCCTGTACGTGTCCATGCGAGTTCATGTACGCATTTCCTATAAGCATACACATATGACTCAATGACTGTGGGCCCTTGTACGCGGTAAGCATAGAAAATGGCATAGACGAGGGAAAGATAAAATTATAATGGCGGATCTACGAATAGAAGAATTGTAACGGAGTATCTCAAGACTTAAAGAATTATAATGGTCCCAAAATAGAATGGTTTAGAAAATTGTATTCTTAAGTGGGACAGGTACTGGGGCGCCAACAATACTGTTACTATGGTATAACCGAGCCTTGTTCATGTAATCAAACTCAACTGATGCAGTCTAGCAACTTGAGGTGTGCGGTGACCCACCTCAACTTCGTGCGGCGGTGAAAAAGCTAATAGCTTGCAGAAGATGTGGCCGTGGCCGGTCGAGCAATGTTGTTCAAGAGGACTATAGTCGAAGTAGTACTGCAGCGCCGTCTGTCTTGCCCTGAAGGCAACCCGTGGTGAAGGACGCAAGCAGTCATGCAAAGTGATTTCCAAAAACCTTGTGTAGGATCACAAGAGCAAGAGATTCAGATACCTGCTCTCCCGATTACCGGTGGACGCCAGCGATCGGATGGAATAGATTATGGTAGAGGAGAAATAATAAATCTAATTGACTATCTTAGGGATTCCCAAACCTAGGGGCTTCCCATATAATAGTTTTGGTATGCCTTTTATAAGGGATGAGAACTTATATCTTCATATCAACTAGTAATATGGTATCAATTGACATCGCAAATTCCATCTCCAGTTGTAGGCTTAAGCATTAAAGCTCATTAGGGAGCTTATGCAATGAGTCTTTGAGATTTATTAGAATTTCATGGGCTTGAGGGTCTAGCACACATATAAATTCAAATGTTGTCAAGGGTTATGTTGCTCTGCTTTAGAAGAAGGATCAAAAGTTTGCTAGAAACAATGGCCCTGTTCATCATACTTATAATCCATACTTTTCAGCTTGTTTTTTCAGTCGGAATAGTATTTTTTTCTCACAGAAAATCAGCTAACAGTGTTTTTCAGCCAGCTTATCAGCACAGCCGAACGGAGCCAATGTGATGAACACCAAAACAACTCATCCATAGAGAGTGGCATTTACCCATGGAATTGCTCAAAATGTCAAAATACAGTAAAATCATCAGGCCATGGAACTACATTTGAAACTGTTCTATGGTGGTTAGATGCTCTTTTTCAATTGATCGGACTTTGCCTAATAGTTTTGATTCCAGAAGAATATTTTCTTGCACACGACAATCATCTCAAGGGAATGATCGATCTACCCTTTCAAAGAGTGCCCAATCAATTCCAGGGTTCAAAATTTCGGCGAAATTTCGGCCGAATTTCGCGAAATTCGGTAATTTCGGTGGTGGCCGAAAGAAAACTCCAAAATTTTGTAATACTCTAATACATGTGATGTATAACTCTAGACTTGTATTTTTCTATTGATTATATTGTATATTTTTCTATTCAATAAATGTGTAGTCATAAATCATACTAATATTTATTTAGATCTAAACTTTATTAGAAACAGCATACTTCATGTCCTAATCTCTAAAAAAATTTGGCGAAATTTCGGCCAAATTTCGCGAAATTCGGTAATTTCGGTGGTGACTAAATTTTTTGCGATAACGAAATTAAAATCCTTGATCAATTCACAATGCAGTTCTGCTTCTAGCAAAAAATCAGTTGTTACTGCAGTGAATGTTCCAGCCACAATAGCTCAAGAAAATGTTCCAAACACAAATCGATGACACACAAAAATCCCTGAAAGAAGTGTTCGCTGGCAGAAGGTAGAGCTCACTTTGTAGATTGCAAGCCTTTCATGACAATCTCCTCGCAACAACAACGAACCAATGAACCACCAAAATGTTCCCATAGAGTTCCCAAAAGTGTGTTGATGCTAGCATGCTCGAGTAACATGAGGATCGCTCGACGATCAATTGAAAGAACATAGGCATAAAGAGTAAAAAAGATAAAAGATAGATGGATTCGGTGTGATTGGATCCCTCGGTCAGGACCTTTATATTTATAGGGTGGGTGGACTTATCCCATGGGGAGTCAAAATTCCCATACAATTCACGCAAAATACAATTCAAACTTAGGGAATGTTTCGGACAGCTTCGCTCCACCTTTTTCATCTTCACTCCCAACTTCGCTAGCCAAATAGGGACAACTCCACAACTCTACTAAAAAAAGGTGGAGTTAAGGGCCAACTCTAGGTGTTTTGTGGAGCACCCTTGTCCCACTACATTCACTAGCCAAGGCTTTAGGCCTCATATAGGTAATCAAACAAACCCACGCTACATTAGGGAAACCTATCTAGGCCCTTAGTAGGCCAACCATAACATGCGCTTAGAAGAACTCATGTGGGGCCACTAGTCCATTTTTAGGGATTGAGGCCAAAAACGCAGTCTGGGTGTTTTGTGGGGGCACCAAAAGGGGTACTCCAAAAACTCTAGTTTTTTGTGGAGCCGCTTCATGGTAAAGTTGGTGGAGTGGAGCAGCCACCCTCGCTTCTAGTCTAGGCTGCTAAAAATGGCTCAACCAGTTTCCACGGGGTGGATCTTCCCTAAAGCATAATTTCCTCATCTGAAATCCAATAACTTTCTATATATGAATTTTGATCATCTTGGCAAGATGAAACACTTGCAACCTATGCTCGAAACAGCTGAAACACATGGATCATATGTCTAAAACACTTGAAAACACTAGAAAAAACTTGAAAATAAACACGTGTGTAGCCATTGCAAACATCAATATGAAACATTTGCAACATACGTATGAAAACACCTGAAACACTTGCATATATATATATATATATATATATATATATATATATATATATATATATATATATATATATATATACATATACATATATATATACATATCCCGATCCAGTTTTGCAACACCCAATGAAACACTTGCAGCATACGTTTGAAACAGTGAAACATTCGAAACATACACTTGAAACATACGTGTATATCCCTTGCAACATGTGCAACATCCTGATCTACTTTTGCAACATTGATATAAAACACTTGCAACATACCTCTAAAACATCTGAAACACTTGAAATATATGTGTACAACATGCGCTTTTAGCGCAATATCACCATGCTGCTTGGACAAATGGAGGCTCATCGTTGCGGAGCTCGACGCCGGTGCGGAGGTCGGCGGCGGCTCATGGAACTCGCGGTAGCGCGGAGCTCGCCGGTGCGACAACGGCGTAGGCAACTCGTCGGCAGGGCAGCGTCACACGAATCTCCTCTCCTCGTTTGCATGTTGGAGCATCCATCGTGGAGGCTTGCCAGCTCGGTGGAGCTGCCACGACGGACGGATGGCGCGGTGCGGGTAGGAGAAGGAAGCAGGCCGAGTAGAGGGAGGTGGGCAGACACCGGCGCGTTGCCGGAGGCAGGACCACACGGGAGGCCTCGAGTGCGGGACTACGGGTCCAGACACGGGAGACTAGGAGCCGGTGGCCTGAGGCTGCAAGGGAGGAGCGGTGCGTGGTGGAGACAGGCAGGTTACTTGCGCCGGTCCAGGCCCAGCAAGCAAGCGATCGGGCAGGATGGACATCCTGACCCAGTAGTTCCGATATATATAAGGGCAGCAGTAACGCTAGGTAACAAGATTGTTTTGTCTTCAATCAACAGAGAAAAATGTGGTACACACATTGGTGTGAACTGCCGGGAGATGTCTGATGGCTGGCGGAGAGTGATCATGCTTGTCTCCAGATTGCAGTTGCAGACGTGTAAGTTGCATCATGGTAGCAAATATATATGCAGATAAAGAAGGGAAAGATTCAGCCAGGTTTCTTGCCTCTTCTCTTTTGCCAAACCTTGTGTTTGTGTGATCAGTTGCCCGATCCTCACCGTAAGTCCTCCACCTCGAATTCAAATTCAAAGAAAATTTCCTATTATATATCAATCAAATCAAACAAAAAAAGTTCTTTGATTTCCCGTGAGATAATAAAGATTAATATATATACCTGATCTGATCCATTATATAAGGGCCCTCGTTCCCACTGCCGTCCCCACCTAGCTAGGGTTCCACTTCCACCGGCCCAGCGCAAGTCGATCGAGGTTACCGAGCATGGACATGCTGCAAGGCGCTTGGCTAGGGCTGGGCGGGTGTACTGATCCTCCTTATCGACCTAAGGAAGGACGAAGAGCAGCACCGACGACGAAGCTGTCATCCGTCGCCATGGCACCAACAAGGCCGTCGAGTTCGAGGCTCATCGAGTGCGCCGACCGTGACGCATCCGCCGCCGCCGCTTCTCACGCAGCTGCGGCGTCCTTCCGGTCAACTCGCTCCGGCGCCGCCCTCGTAGGTTCAGGCCTGTTTGGTTCCCTCCTGGGCGGCGAAGCTGCTTCTCCAAGCCCCTTGCCGACGATCATCCTCTCAACAACGACGACGACGCCGCCGCCGCCGCCTATGAAGGTAAACTAGTTCCCTCCCTCTTGCTTGCATTGCAAATGCAATTCGCTGTGCACGCTTAACTAACGTTTCCATGCAAAACTGTGATTGATAGATGTTAGAGTGACCGTGACAGCCGAGGACGTCGAGTCAGAAGAAGCCACATGGGCATTGTACGAGCGTTGGTGCAAGGCGTTCAACAAGAAGCGCGACAACCCCGTCGAGAAGGCCTTGCGGTTCAAGATATTCAGGAACGTGGCGATGCATGTGTTAGTAAATAATGCAAATTAAGATCGAACACGAGACACAGATTTTTACGTGGAAAATCCTTGCGGGAAAAAACCACGGGCGCCAACCGACGATCTTCACTATATGGAGAGAGTTTACAGAACGCAGGGAATACAATGAGTCGTCAGCTCTTCCCGTGCGGCTTACAAGATGTATTTATAGGACGGACTGACTGCAGTCAAATACGGAAACAAATCCGCTAATAAACATGACCGAACCGTGGGCCCTCCAGGCGTCCCCACAAGACCAACGTTATAATTCGGATCATATTCCAACAAACTCCACCTTGAGACGAATTCTATCTTGTAGTGAATGAAGTATCATCAATCAACTCACTTCAATAATAAATAATCACCGGCGCCAAAAGTCACTAGGACTTAATTTGTAATGCCAACTAAGCTTGAGCATAGCCCAAACTTAGCTCCAAGAACTAGCTTTGTCAACATATCAGCGGGATTATCATGAGTACTTATCTTGCATACTTTAACATCACCTTCAGCAATGACACCTCGAATAAAATGATATCTCACATCAATGTGCTTGTCCTTTCATAAAACATATGATCTTTAGTCAGACAAATAGCACTCTGGCTATCACAATGTATAGTAATACAAGAAGTAACCCTGCAAAGTTCAGAGTATAAACCTCTCAACCAAATAGCTTCTTTACAAGCTTCAGAAATAGCCATATATTCAGCTTCTGTTGTAGACAGAGCAACAATGGACTGCAAACATGCTTTCCAACTAACAGCACAACCACCAATGGTGAAAACATAACCCGTGAGAGATCTCCTCTTATCCAAATCACCAGCAAAATCAGAATCAACATAATCAACAAGTCCATCTCTAGATTTCCCAAACTGCAAATAGACATTAGAAGTACCTCACAAATATCTGAAAATCCATTGAACAGCCCTCCAATGCTTCTTACCAAGATTAGCCATGAATCTACTGACAACACTCAATGCATGAGATAAATCAGGACGAGAACAAACCATGACATACATAAGAGAACCAACTACACTGGAATATGGAACTCTAGACATGTACTCAATCTCATGATCTGACTATGGACATAAATCTGATGATAATCTGAAATGTGTAGCTAATGGAGTACTCACTGGTTTTGCATTATGCATATTAAAACGACGAAGAACCTTTTTAATATAACCTCATTGACTGAGGTATAATTTACCAGATTTTCTATCTCTAGTAATTTCCATACCAAGAATTTTCTTAGCTGCACCTAAGTCCTTCATCTCAAATTCTTTACTCAATTGTGCCTTCAGTTTAGCTATTTCTGATTTTTTTAGCAACAATTAACATATCATCAATATAAAGAAGCAAATAAATAGCTGAGTCATTAACAATCTTCAAGTAAACACAGCTATCATAATCAGACCGCTTAAAGCTACGAGAGAGCATAAATGAGTCAAACCTCTTATACCATTGCCTAGGAGACTGCTTCAAACCATAAAGAGACTTCTTTAGTCTACACACAAGGTTTTCTTTTCCAGGAATAACAAAACCTTCAGGTTGGTTCATATAAATGTCTTCCTTGCTCAAGTTCATAATCATGCATGGCAACAATACTAAGCAAAAGTGCGAATAGAACTATGCTTAACAATTGGGGAAAAGACATCATTATAATCAATACTTGGAATCTGGCTATAGCCTTTAGCAACCAACCTTGTTTTATACCTTGCTGGTTCACTAGGAGAAATACCCTCCTTTCTTTTATAAATCCATTTGCAACGGACAGGCTTTTTATTCTTGGGCAATTTCACTAAATCCCATGTACCATTCTTTTCAAGTGACTCCATCTCATCTTGCATAGCGGTCATCCAATTGTTGCGATCAGCAGAAGTAATAGCCTCAGAATAATTAGAAGGTTCTGAATTACCTTCAATCTCTTCTGCAACACTCATAGTATAAGCAACATTGCATTCTTCAATATACCTTTTAACAGGCTTTGGCTGTCTTCTGGATCTATCAACAGCAATAGAACGTTGTGAAGACTGCACAACTGGAGAAGAATTCTTAGCAATAGAAGAATCATCAACAATTGGAGAAATTTCAGCAATCGGTGCATCTAGCACAGCAACATTATCAACATCTGGTGAATCAATTAAGTGCTCCACCTATACACTTATTTTCTCTCCCTCAATAGGAGCATCAACAGAAGGATTATCAACAAACATAATAGTCTCATTAAAGATAATATTCCTGCTAAGCATAACCTTCTGAGTCTAGGGATTTCACAATTTATAACCTTTAACACCATGTTGATAACCAATAAAAATGCATTTAATAGCTCTAGGCTCCAATTTACCATTATCAACGTGAGCATAAGCAGTACAACAAAAAACTCTCAATTATGAATATTCAGCTGGAGAACCATACCATACCCCAATTGGAGTTTTCTTATCAAGAGGAATAGAGGGTGAACGGTTAATAAGATAGCAAGCAGTGGAAGCGGCTTCAACCCAAAAACGCCTATTTAAGCCAGCATTAGACAACATGCAACAGGCCCTGAAGATGATAGTTCTGTTCATACGCTCAGCTACACCATTCTGTTGAGGTGTATAAGGAATAGTGTAGTGCCTAACAATACCTTGAGACTTGCAATATGCATTAAACTCATTAGAACAGAATTCTATCCCATTATCAGTGCGAAGCTTTTTAACCTTCTTTTCAGTTTGATTTTCAATCATAATCTTCCACTCTTTAAATGCTAAAAATGCTTCTGATTTATGCTTCAAGAAATAAGACCATACCTTACGAGAATAATCATCAATGATTGTCAACATATAACGAGAACCACCAAAAGAAGGCTTGCGAGACGGTTCCCATAAATCAGAATGCACATAATCAAGAATACCTTTACTATTATGTGTAGAGATATTAAATGACACCCTCTTGTGTTTGCCAAACACACAATGCTCACAAAACTTCAACTTACTGATGCTATGTTCATCAAGAAGTCCTCTCTTGCACAATTTATGCAAGCCTTGCTCACTCACATGTCCAAGACGCTTATGCCAAAGATTAGTAGCATCAAAATTAGATGATGAATTGGAAATTACAGCGGCATCACCTGTAATTGTAGTACCACGAAGACGGTACAAATTTGGATATTTTAATTTACCTTTCATCACAATGAGAGAACCTTTAGACACATTTAATACTCCATCTCCACCGGAGTACTTGTACCCTTTAGCATCAAGAGTACTGAGAGAAATAAGATTCTTGCTCATGCTAGGAATATGCCTCACGTCAGCCAACGTTCTGACAATGCCATCATGCATCTTAATATGAATGGAACCAATGCCAATAATATCACGTGAACTGTTATCACCCAATCTAACAGAACCTCCACCTTGGAGAGAATCATAGGTGACAAACCAATCTCTATTAGTGCATATATGAAAAGAAGCAGCAGAATCAAGAATCCATTCATCATCACTATTAGCACATCCAGCAAAAGCAACAAGTGAATCACCATCGGAATAATCTACCTTAGAAGCAGCAATAGAAGCATTACCTTCATCATTGGGTTTATCTTTCTCTCTATATGTGTCAGTTCTCTTCTCTTTATTCTTCAATTTCAAACAATCCTCGATAAAGTGATTATCCTTCTTGCAATACTTGCAGAATTTATCACCTCTATCTCGAGACTTTGATCGGCCTTTGTAACGATTAGAACTTTTGCCTCTATTGCCATTATTTGATTTATTTTCTGTCCTCCCACGAACAGACAACGCTTCTCCTTTGGAAGCAGAACCTTCAGAAGACACCATCAATTTCATCTTTTCCTTGGCATGCAATGCCTCACAGACCTCGTCAAGAGTTAGTGTATCATGGCTATATAATAAAGTATCTCTAAAGTTTGAAAAGGAACTAGGCAAAGAGCACAAAAGAATCAGACCCAAATCCTCATCATCATATTCTACCTCCATAGCCTGTAGATCAGAAACGATCTCCTTGAAGACCTCCATAGCTTGTGCGAATACAACTTCATCTTCATATGCATCTTGCTTGTCAAATCCTTAGACATGCAAATTGACTCTAACTTGAGCCATAGAGCAGTTGCATTTTTCTCCTGCAGACAATCTTGCAAAATATTATTTAAAAGATGAAGCTGAATTTGAGTCAAGGCCTTGCGATCCTTTTTTCTTTTCATCATCGGTCTAAGATTTAGAATCCTTGTTACCGAATTTATCAAGAGCATCATCAACATCAGCCTGCGTAAGAATAGCCCTCATCTTTACTTGCCATAATGCAAACCTTGTATCACGATCTAGTTGAGGAATATCATATTTCACTGAAGACATGGTGAAGAAATAATAGCAATAACCAAAAGAATAATAATCTGCAGAAATATAGGCGTAACCCTAGCAGAACCTACAGCCTGGTACACTTGATGTGTACAAATAGCAAAAAATAATTGCCAAAGAAATCCTCTGTGATGAATACTGGCCCGATCTTTCAAGAGGTAACTGGTAAGTTCGATTTATGGAGATCTCGACGTTGGCGATCTGGCTTTAAATCAGACATGATTCGAACCCTGCAACCGTTACACCACTGCTCCGTTGGTTATCAACCAAGCACAACTTGATTGACCTCGCCAAGAAGACTTTTCCTGCAAGCGAATCGAAGAAAACAAGCAAGAAGGTAAAAACACGCAATCTGAAATTGCAAATATGAATGATGCGAATATTAATAGAGGGTTCAAGAACTCGGTTCCAAAGGACTAATCGACACAGTGGAGGAGATCAAGAACAAGGGCACTGGATCACTGTAAAAGGATTTATCACCACAGTTACAATGAACGATTCAGTTTCTCGATGGAAAACTAAACTCTAAACAAAACCCAATTGTCTAACAGTGGTGGCGGCTGTGTTTATAATCTAAGACTCGACCTAGGGTTGAGAACGGCCAGGGATTGGGCGCCCACAACTTGGGCTTAAGGCCCGACACGATACATGGCCAAGTTGGCCCAAATAGGTGACGTAGCACCTTGACGTGGTCACACAGAATGATTCACGGATCTTCTGGAGCTGGGACTAGATCCAAAACGAAGGCGTCGTCGTCCCCTTTCTAACGCATCCAAGAACGCCCCGTTTTGATGTCGTATGAGAGAGTTATGACCAAAACAGTGACGACATGTCTGCTGAATCCGAGGGTGACGTGGCAGCTGAGTTGGGGACGAATTGCAACTTGGGAAAGACCATAACGTCGGTGTGTCTAGCGTGGCGATGTCCTCATCATCCTCCCCTTCTTGAATTGGAGTCGTCCTCAACTCCATCTTGGCGATGTCCTCATCATCCCCTCCTTCTAGAATTGGAGTCGTCCTCGACTTTATCCCATCATCAGCGAACTCCTGCAAAAGGTTAGTGACAGCAGGCAATGCACCAGACAGAATAGGTTGGCAAAACATAGTATAACATGGCGCATCAGGATTATCACATAACTCAGCAGTAGCAGAAGTTGTAGCAAGAAAAGTACCGCCTTTTAACTTAATCCTATTATTTTTAGCAATGTGAGTTGGAGGTTTATTTTTAATCTCATTAGCATGTTTAATAATATCCGTAGGAGACAAAGGTAGCAATATAATTTTTTTGTCCTTATGTATGATAGTATATGTATTAGTTCTACCATGGTGTAAAGCATCATTATCAAATTCCCATGGGCGACCTAATAAAATAGAACAAGCTTGCATAGGAATAACATCAAAATCAACAGTATCATGATAAGAGCCTGTAAAAAAGCTAATGCGTGCTGATTTAGTTACCTTAGTCTTACCACTATTATTGAACCATTGAAGTTTATATGGATACGAATGTTGTCGTGTGGTCAAACCAAGCTTGTCAACCAAATCTGAACTCACCAAGTTATTGCAACTTCCGCTATCAATGATAGTGAGAACACGACAACCCTGCACAATGAAATACATGTGGAATAAATTGTGACGTTGGATCGTCATCTCTTCTTTATGTCCCACATGTGTACTCAACACACGCTGCACAAGAAGGCTAGGGTAGTCTGCGGCAGCAGCCACGGAGTCAATGATGATGGCCTCCTTGTCTTGATCGCCCTCGGTGGAATCTGCATCAATATTAGCAACAAGGGCTAAATCATCTTCAACATCACTAGCACTTACATATCCATCCTCGGTAGCAATGAAAGCACGATGACTGAGGCAATCCTTCATGACATGTCCCATGCCTTTGCATCGGTGGCAAATGATTTTAGAGCTGGACGAGGAGGAGCTAGGAGAAGCACCCGGAGTGGCACCTTTGTTCTGCGCATTAGACAATTTACTTACCCCGGAAGAAAATGGAGGTGTAGATGGCTGTGATGCAACAAGAATCTTGGGCGTCTCCGACTCTGAACGGTGCTGAAAATTTCTCCCATTGTTAGACCTGAAAGGCTGGTGTTGTTTGCGTCCCTGTACTTCACGTTCTGCCTTAATAGCAAGATGATACAATTGGGAAAAATTACGTCATTCTTTGTAATCTAGGATGTTCTGTATATCATGGTTTAAACCACCAAAAAATCTAGCACTAGAATCATTATCATCTTCATTTATACCACAACGGACTAAACCAATAAGCAATTCTTGATAGTATGCTTCGACTCCTTTATCACCTTGTTTTAAAGTTTGTAGTTTCAAACGTAAATCATGTTGGTAATAAGGAGGAACAAAATGAGATTTCATACGTTGCTTTAAAGCTTTCCAAGTTTGAGGCACAGCAGCAGCATTATTAGCATTGCAAAGATCACTCCACCAGAACAAAGCAAAATTAGTAAACTCACTGGTAGCAAGTCTAACTCTATGCTCAACAGGAACATTATGAGAATCAAATTTTTGTTGAACAGCAAGCTCCCAATCTAAATAAGCCTCTGGATCAACATTACCAGCAAAAGGAGGAAGGCTAAATTTAATTTTAGCAAAAGGATCATTATTACCTTGAATATTACCTCCCATACCGTGACGGTTGAAGGCATAACCGTCAGCATCCGCATCTTCATCACCAAAATCATCCGCATCTTCATCAGCAGCAGATGAGGTGGAGGGCGTTGCTCGAGTTGTTCAATGCGGGTGACCAGATTGTTCACATTGCGTGTCAGCTCGGTCATAAGATTGCGTTGTTCAGTCATGAACGTTGTAAGCTCGTCCTTGGACACGCACTCATTGAAGTCCGTCGGAGATCCTGCCATGGTTAGAAGATAGAAAAAGACAACACCAAAGTATTATCCCTATCAACTAAAAGAAAACAAGTGGTGGTGGTGGTGGTGAAAGTGGAATGCAAAATTACAAGCGGCTTATCACCGTCTTGCCTGTATTCTTACCAACGCCAAACAAGAACCAAACCAAAATGGCGAAGTAATCTGTTGTTGAGCATGGGTAACAGTTGCAAGAT
Organism: Saccharum hybrid cultivar R570; assembly: GCA_038087645.1. Lineage (NCBI taxonomy): Eukaryota > Viridiplantae > Streptophyta > Magnoliopsida > Poales > Poaceae > Saccharum > Saccharum hybrid cultivar. Next base: position 1,637,513 of record JAQSUU010000671.1, on the reverse strand, counting down.
GAACCTGTGCTGACAGAAGAATATATGGAGCTATGGGTAGGCACACAATATGATAGCAAGGATTAGCAATTAACGAATGCAGATTAGCAATTATTCAATCCGGATCCAAAGTACAAATCACAGCTGCTGGCTAAGACGTGTCGAGACGTAGCGCAACAAGGTGAAAGCAAAGGACGATGGATAAAACTCACAGAACTAGCAAATAACCCAAATTTTTCCTTTTTTCTGAATTTTTCCTGGAATTTTCCAAAAGGCAATAGTAGGAATCAAACTTTTTTTTTATTTTTTGCTATTTTTTATATTTTTCTCTGAACAAGGATCAAAAAATGCAACCACAAAAATTGGCACCTACAACTGAGATGGGATGTGGCCTACAGAAATACAGCACGTTCTCTGAAAAGCGTGCAAAAACTTTAACAATTTTTTTTCTTTATTTTTCTGAATTTTTTTGGCAATTTTGATGAAACTAAACAGGGCAAAGCCCAGTTTGGGTCGGCCCCAAATGGTGTCAAGAAGCTGCTGTAAAAATTTCAGATTTTTCTGATAAACGAGCGAAAAGTTATGCCTGTTTTACCGAAGGTATCTCAAGTTATGTTTACCGGAAGGCACACTACGGCAGCGGCAGTTAGGGCAAAGCGTCCCTAAACTCCAACACTGATCACAAGATGGTTCCTATGACTAACAACAGTAGGTATTCGCCTGATGATGTAAGGAGGGCTAGGATGCAGGCAAAATAAGAGCGGCTGGCAACCTATCTAGGGTTTGCGCGGTGGAGAGAAGTTACACAAGGCGGCTAGCGGGGCAAGTCGAGTAATGTGGTGGCTTCGACTTGTTGTCTGGAAACGGTGGATGGAATAGCGGCGGAAAATAAAAAACACAGCAACGGGTGATTGAACTACGACTATAAACACAATCCTAAACCAACAACAAGACTCGACCACGGACACAAACTCAACAACGCGAATCTGAAACAAAATTACAAAGGCACAATGGTGATAGGACAGCGGAAATTGAAATATTATTGGGCTTTTTGTGGACTCTAGGTAATGAACAAATATAAATATAAGGCAAACGAGATTATACCTCACAGGAAACCTGAAATATCTGATACCAATTGATGAATACTGGCCCGATCTTCCGAGAGGTAACAGGTAAGTTCGATTTATGGAGATCGCGACATTGGCGATCCGGCTTCAAATTAGACACGATTCGAACCCTGCAACCGTTACACCACTGCTCCGTTGGTTATCAACCAAGCACAACTTGATTGACCTCGCCAAGAAGGCTTTTCCTGCAAGCGAATCGAAGAACACAAGCAAGAAGGTAAAAACACGCAATCTGAAATTGCAAATATGAATGATGCGAATATTAATAGAGGGTTCAAGAACTCGGTTTCAAAGGACTAATCGACACAGTAGAGGAGATCAAGAACAGGGCCCAGGATCACTGTAAAAGGATTTATCACCACAGTTACAATGAACGATTCAGTTTCTCGATGGAAAACTAAACTCTAAACAAAATCCAATTGTCTAACAGCGGCGGCGGCTGTGTTTATTGTCTAAGACTCGACCTAGGGTTGAGAACGGTCAGGGGTTGGGCGCCCACAACTTGGGCTTAAGGCCCGACACGATACATGACCAAGTTGGCCCAAATAGGTGATGCAGCACCTTGACGTGGTCACACAGAATGATCCACGGACCTTCTAGAGCTGGGACCAGATCCAAAATGACGACGTCATCGTCCCCTTTCCAACGCATCCAAGAACGTCCCGTTTTGATGTCGTATGAGAGAGTTATGACCAAAACAGTGACGACGTGTCTGCTGAATCCGAGGGTGATATGGCAGCTGAGTTGGGGATGAATTGCAACTTGGGAAAGACCATAACGTCGGTGTGTCCAGTGTGGCGATGTCCTCATCACTCTGGTACGCTTTTTGTGTGCACGTAGCAAAAATCACCAAATCTGAATTTTCAACTCACGAGAACAAACCTCAATCTGATCCTGATCACTTGGGTTTGGCGTGCGACAGCAGCAAATCAATTTCACCTGCACCGCCACACGCAAGGAACAGCGATAGCTTTTCTTCTCTGCCTCTGGACACGGCATCAATTTTCTTGGCCAGAATACACAGTGGCGACAGCGGACAAAAGCAGTAGCAGATCTCTGTCGAAAACAGGAACCAATAACACGTGGTGGCAGATTGATTTACCTCCTGAGAACAGCGGCAACAGCAGAAGACCAGATCGACCTCTACACAGCGGCAGCGGCGCTGATTTTGTACTCCGTAGATCACAATAGGAACAGACAACCGCCTCCACCTCCAACTCGAACTCGAACGAATCAGACTCCGCCTTGGACTCGATGCAATAGTGTCGAATCACCGATTGAACTCGGCACGGAAAACACTGAACCGAAGATAACCCCGGTGGCGGCACGATGAACAGGGTGAAACCCTAACCTTTTTTTCAATCTCGTGTCTGGCTCCGATACCACTTGTTAGTAAATAATGCAAATCAAGATCGAACATGAGACACAAATTTTTATGTGGAAAACCCTTGCGGAAAAAAACCACGGGCGCCAACCGGCGATCTTCACTATATGGAGAGAGTTTACAGAACACAGGGAATACAATGAGTCATCAGCTCATGTGGCTTACAAGATGTATTTATAGGACAGACTGACTGCAGTCAAATACAGAAACAAATCCGCTAATAAACATGACCGAACAGTGGGCCCTCCAGGCGTCCCCACAAGACCAACGTTATAATTCGGATCATATTCCAACAACACGTGCACAGCTGGAACACTGACCTGCCTGAGGACCCTGAGGAAGCCGCCATCTTCCTCGAGAGGAAAAGGAAGGCGGCTGAGTCCCTCGTGAACGATGATGACCGTATGGATGATTGGTACACTACTACAAAAAAAATTAACTGCGAACTTTTGAAAACCCCCTCGGTGGCAGGCATAATTTTCAACCGCCTCGGTTAATGCCTCGGATTAACCGAGGTAGTTAGTTTTTGTTAACCAAGGCGGTTACAAAAAACCGCCTCACAAAATCAATTTACAGAGGCCAGTAATGTAATATAACCGCCTCGGTTAATGCCTATTAACCAAGGCGGGCATTATAACGCAGCCGCCTCGGTAAATGATTAACCTAGGCGGTTATTTTATAAGGCCCGTCTCCTATAATTTAGCCTAGCCCGCTAACATTTCCAAGCCCATACCAGCCCACTACCACTCTAGCATATAAAACCAAACACAAACCCTAACACTCTCCACTCTCTCCCTCACACCCGCAGCCACTAGAAAGGTCATGACTCCTCTCCCTGCGTCTCCCGCGACTCCTCTCCCAGCGTCGGTCTCTCCCAGGCGGCGCCCCTCTCCCTCTCCCCCACCTCACCCTCTCCTCCCATGGCGATCGAGTCGGGCAGGAGGCCGCGCGGCCGACGGGTTGGAGTTCGTGCCCCGATGAGCAACAACTCCGGCGGCGCCCCTCCTCTAAGCAGCAGCGTCAGCAACACCTATCCTCCGAGCAGCATCTTTGGCGGTGCCTCTCCTCCAAGCAGCAACTCCGGCAGCTCCCCTCCTCCCCTTCGGCTCGGATCTGGTAGCACCTCTACCTCCAGCGCTGGCAGCGAGTGGCAGAGCAGCTCTAGTGAAGGTGGATCCGGTGGCGAGGGCCCTACAGCAGCTCCCCAAGGGCGGATCCGCCCTCCCCCTTCCTCTCCGGTGAGCTGGTGCCCGGATCCGCCCTTCCCCTTCCTCTCCGCCGAGCTGGTGCCTAGATCCGCCATCCCCCTTCCTCTCCGGTGAGCGGATGCCTGGATCTGGCGGTGGGTGCCCGGATGTGGTGGCTGCTGCCCAGATCCAGTGGTTGCTGCCCAGATCTGGCGAGCGGGTGCCACGACGCGTAGATCCGGTGAGCTGCGGCCACGGCGGCACGTGGATGGGCTCGGTGGGCCCATGGACGGGCCGCTGGGCTTATCCATGGGTTTTTTTCTTTTTTTTTTGTTTTTCCAATTCAATTAACCGAGGCGGGCATCCAACCACCTCGGAAAATGTCTCATTTACTATGACCTTTGGTCCGAGGCGGTTGCGATGCTCGCCTCGGTAAATCGATTTTGCCTGCCTCGGTAAAGTTTTGTGTAGTAGTGGTACCAGGACATGTTTCTAGGCGTCGGAGCTGATGGGGGAGACCCGCTAAACCATCTTTTCTGGAACCATCATATTTTAGAGCATCTCAAAGAGATTAGCCAAAAAAAACTAGCCAAATTTTCCTCTTTAGCTATTCTCTAAAATAGATTTGATAAAAATATACTAGTGCACTCCAATAGACTCTGTAAACCAAGAGACTGAATGGCTAGTGAGGTAGGCTATCCAAAAGTAGAGAGCGGATGAGGTGGGATGGAGGAAAGTCATTTACAGAGTCTATATGAGACATTTTTTATTTTAATAATAGTCAAATTTACCTTTAGAAAATGATTTGGCTAATTTCTTGGGGGTGCTCTTAGAAATCCATGACCCGGCCCGGAATGAGATGAATTATGAACTACCATGATCATCAAATTGTTATATGCTTTGCCATTACGTTCCATGCGTACTAAGTCATGCTTTTGTGATAGTATGTTTTTATCTATTTATACGCGATCATTATGTGTTTGGTACGAAATCAACTCCCAAATCACTCCACTCTAATAAGTCATGCTTTGTGGTTGGGGTTCCTTGGGTACTACTTGCTAAGGCTAGTTTAGTTCTAGCTACTAAATCTTAGACCACTTTAACGTGCACATGTATGGTCTAATAATGAATTAATGATTTTTTATAAGGTTGGCTAAAGTTTAGGCATCGCTCTAGAGTTTAGACCACATGTTTGGAGCCCCAGGAATTAGATTTAGAACGTGGTATCAAACATGTCCTAAGTTGTGCTTAAAAAAGGGATATTAGAGTGGAGTGATTCTAGCCTTAAATAGTCTTATTATAACTTTTCTCCACCCCTCTGCCTTCGATTTGGACTTACAGTTGATATCTTGCAGCTCTTTGGGTTGCCTCTAGCTTGAAAACCAACATGCCTGTGATGTTTTGTTTTGTTTTGTAATGTATTTTCAACGTGCAAAAAACAAACAGTATTGTCTGATGTCTTTTTTGGTAACTATTTCATCTAACTGAGGGTCATTGCCTCCCATTTCTTTGTGGTTGTGTCACCCGTTAGCTTAATTAGATTAGACTAGCAAAAGTGCATATGCGTTGCAACGGGAACCCAATACTTAGAATCAAACTGCGTATCATTGATAAACGCAAGTTGTTCTAACTCGTGTGAACATGGCTCATGAGTCCGAGTCATATATAATATAAGATATAAAGAGCGCTACCCGGTATGTCTTTGAATGGGACTTCATATCCATCATCGTTAGATGCGAGTTTTTCCAACTCATACGAGCACGGTGATATGAGTAGGGGTCATATGAGCCTGGATCACATAAAAGATATGAAGGGTGTAAGTGAGATGGAAGAAACTTTCCATTGTCGAATACATAGAGAGGTTGTGTCATCTATTCCAATTCATTTCTAGAATATGACTCAATACCGCATGATGATACTGGTCTAACTTGTATGGATATGTTTTGCCTTAGAATCAGACTTCACATAGTGCATGGATGCATCATCAAGTTCATTTCGTTTTGGATCAGACTCTCTGCCATGCACGGATGTGAATTTTTCTAGCTAACCTAGGCATTATGTATTTACATTATCATATTGTATATAATATCTGCAGATTATTCTAATATATGCAATGCCACGTTTTTGTTTTTCTATAAGGTGTTAATAAATAGAAAAGATTTTGTTATACATCACATAAAACATAGAGTTTGGTGGTATGCACTTGCTATTCTATTGACGGAGATGGAGATTGGAGATCTGTTCGTCTCAAAGAGAGAGAGATATTGGAGATCTGGATTCTATCCCTCATACATGGCTTCAATTTTTAGCGTTGGGCGCTCGCTGGGACTTTCCATAAAAAAGAAAACGTGGACAGAAGAGAATACAGAAGTCGTACGGGACCTGACGATCTGTACTGGAAGGAAGAAATAGATACAGATGCAGAGAGAGGTAGAAAAAAAAAACAAGGCAGAAATTTTGCCTCTTTATTATTATATTATATACTAGCAAAACATGCTCATGCGTTGCAACAGGAGAAAAAAGCGATCAAAAGATTTGTGTATTGATAGATTTTTATTTTATAATTTATTTTATGTAAATTAATATTGGTAATAATATGACAAAGCTCTATTAAATCCATATCAAATTAAAATGGTAAAATTGGATTTATGACATTGAAAGAACCAGATTTGAGTATAATAGTATCAAAGATTCAACTTTAGAAATTCAGCAACAAAAGATTGCTCCCATGTTGCCTTCTACCATTTCCGCTAAATTGTCTGGAATGTTGCGCTGCTCTGCGACCCCCCCCCCCCTCCCATAATGGTGCCACGAATGACAGGCGTTCCTAAATCATCCTTGAGGCATGAACCCCAAGGGGTCCTTCGCTTGGCGTATAGCTTTCCTGCAACGCATCTTTGCTAAGACCTCCTTAGGGGGCTCATCATCCGACTTCAACGGGTAGCTAATGGATGCTCCATGGCCACCGTCCATGGAGGAAGAGTTGCGTGGATAAGGAGGGGGCGGAGCGTCTAGCACGAGGAGGACGAGGCGACAATAAACATCAGTGCATCTAGATCTGTCCTCCTCCGCCACCTCGACCTGCCCATCTTCAGCCCAGTTTCCTCTATGGTTGTTGCGATGCTGAGACCCCCTGTTGGCCCTATCTGGAGGTGGGAAAAGGAGAATAAAAGGGTAGAGGAGGTGCACACACCATAGAGGAGAGGTCCGGGAAGCCAGCGTCCCAGACGCGGAGGCTCGCCGCTGGTTGATGGTCCTTGCGCTCCCTTCTATTGTTGCGTGCGTGTGTTACTTCCTCCTCCCTTCTGTTGCGTGTGTGCGTGTGTTCTATTCTTTCAAGTTGGGTGGTGAGTGTGTTAGCGGGGAGTTAACAGAAATGCTACAAAACTATAATGGAGGCATCTTTCAACGTTGTTAGATATGTGTCGAATATGTGTACAGTTTTGGTTACGTTGGACTTGAGTTGTATTTGTATTTGGGGATATGATAGAGTTGAAAATCGAACTTTGAATCGTAGGGGGGCATAAATATGAGGCAACCCCTGCTACAGACTTCGGGTGCTCGGCGAGTAAGCGTGACTGCAGTCCGGCGTGCCAACGCATATGTGCAACAGACCATGTCCGATCAGGAGGTGGAGGAGGCAGTTAATGATCAAGTATTTATGGAAATTTACATGCATGCATTGATGTTGGATATCAATACGTGGATGTTAAATTTGTTTATTGGAATTAGCTTCGTACAACTTGATTGGCATGTGGTAATTGAACACGGCAGGGTCCACCGTCTACAGCTACACGACAGGGTCCACCGTCCATAACTTGATTGGTAATCGGACACAACTTGATTGGATATCAGTACGTGCATGCCTGGACGTGACCGAGATGGACATTGGCTTCATGGTCGTGGAAAGAAAAAAAAGTATAACAACGTGTACAGCCGAACAGAAAAACAGGAAAACAGAACGAACGCAGAAATGAAACCTGAACGAGCACGTCATGAAACAATGAACAGAAAAGGCAAAAGACGCTTTTGCTATATAGAAAGTAGAATAGGATTTGTCTAATTAATTTTCTATTTGAATTAGAATTCCTGTTCCTATTCAGTTTATTCAGGCTCGGAGAGATCTATTTGTCCTAACTACCTAGGGTCATATAAGTCTAGACAGAAGAAACTCTTGACTACCGATAGTTAGGGGGAGGTGGACGAAAAAATAGATGGACGAAAAAAATAGCCTAAAATTTTATCTTTTTATTATTAGGTAGGGAGGTATAGATTAGTTTCTTCGTCCTTTCGGTGAATGAAAGTTGGTGCCTAGTTTATATCTACAAATGGGGAATTTGCACATACAAATACTTTGCTTAGATATATGCTATATTAACATGAAGTGCATATACTTTTTTTGAATTACACAGTACAACGCAGACGTCCACAACACGCACACACACTCACCCCTATGAACACACGTACACAAACCCTACCCCTATGAGCACATTTGAATAACTGAGCCAGCAGATCTCGAGATTCACGAAGTCACCACAGGCACCTCGCTGTCAACGGGAACATCGTCTACCACTGAAAGCATAGCGACGTTAAATCCTGGAATAAATCTAGGAAAATACGAGCACTCGTGCTAAGTTGAGAACTTGAACCCGTTTGGGCAGGTTCCACCATAAGGAACCTAATGAACTGATCTATGATCAGTTCGCAAAGTGCATATACTTTTCTATATAAAAAAGGGCGTTGCTAGCGCCCAGACGTCCGGATCCGGGCGCTAGCGGCCGGACGCCACAGCAAACCACCCCGCCTCTCTCACTGCAACGGCCCGCTCCCGCCTCAACGAAAATAAAAACGGAAGGAACTAGCGAACCAACGCATCCCCCATCCCCACCACACATGGACGAAAAAAGTAAACCATCTCCACCACCCCGCGCAACGGATCTACCCCGCCCTCAACCTCGTCAACCCCCAGCACCGATGTCTGATGCAAAAAAAACTCTGGGAGAGAAGATGCAACAGAGGTGGGAGGGAGAGAGATGCAAAAACCTAGATCTACCTATGAAACATTCAAACACAACTGTTGCAACATACATCCTATGGCTGTTGAAACAATTAAAACATGCTACTGAAACACCTAGTTTTGAACTACTGAAATACCCAGTTTTGAACTACTGAGACACTCCAGAAACACCCCGGTTTTGAATATTGAAACACTTGAAAACATCTTATTGAAACACCAAGATTGAACTACTGAAACGCTCCAGTTTGGATTACTGAAACACTTGAAATCCTCCTTTTGAAACGCCCAAATTGAGCTAGTGAAATACCCATATTGAACTACTGAAATACCCAGAAAACACCCCAGATTGAATACTGAAACACCCAGAAAACACCCCTAAATTGGCTACTGAAACATCTAGCTTCAACTACTGAAACACCCAACTTAAACTATTGAAACAACCAGAAAAACATCCTAGATTGCCTACTGAAACATACCTTTCGAGCAAATGAAACAACAGAAAAAACTACCGAAACAAGGAGAGAAGAGAGGGAGAAGGCCGCCAGATCTGCAACGCCCACATGGATCCACCACGAGGGGCAACGCTGCTGCATGGATCCACCACCAGGGGAGCTCGCCAAAGCTATCGTCGAGGTGAGCGAGGCGCGCAAGAGTGGAAAGCGCCACCCCCCCAACTGGATCTGCACCGCCACCATGGATCCACTGTGGACGGCTCGGTGCACCATGGATCCGCCACGGGGGAGCCCCCCCCCATGCCGTCGTCGAGTTGGAGGAGGAAGCTCCAGGGCGGAGAAGAGCCCCCGCGCCGCTGGATCTGAGGATCCGCCACCAAGGGAGCGCAGCGGGAAGGGGGAGGAAGAGGGGGAAAGAGGAAGGCTGGGAGGGGGAGCTCGCCGGCTCACGGAGGAGGAGCTTCGCCGGCGCACAGAGGAGGAGTGCGCACGCTCAGCGCGAGCGGCTTCGCGCGGAGGAGGCAGAGCGGTGTGAAGCGGAGGAGGCGAGCGAGTGGGGCTGGGCGGGTCGGGGCGGGGTCAACGAATGGATACGGCACGGGACAAGTCGCGCGCGCGTTGTTTGCATCGCGGCGCGTCCGTCCGCGTCCGGACGTATGCACTGTATCATTACCGATAAAAAAAATAGGCTTCAAGCTATTATGATCAATGGGATTGGCCTACAAGTAATTTAGCTCAAAATAGCATCATTTACAAAATGGATATCACCTATATCGGGTTCAAAAATGGGCTAGGGCCAAAACCAATTGTCCCCAGGGGCTTGGCCAAGTTTAAAATTATTAGGCCTCAAAATAGGCCAAGCCCACATTATTTGGACCTAGTAATCAACTTAGGCCCATCATGCACATGGACTAATTATGACACGAAAATTCATTGCAACTCCCTGCCACGTCATCATCCATATACCAGGCGGCCGCGGCCAGCTCCTCGTGCGTCAGGAATAGGAGTGGCGTCTCCGCGTCCGTCGCCAGCCTTCCTCAGGTCCGTCTCCCTCAGGCGGCGCGTGGCGGCGGCCACCTCGTCCGCGTCCGCGCGCGGCTAGCTCCCGCAGCGCCGCCACGAGCGCCTTGTCACGTGGCCTGAGCCTGAGCGACAGCACCGATGGCAGAGCCCGCTGCGTGGCCTCTGGCCTCCTCTTCTTCTGCCATCTCCTCCGCCGCCCGCTGGGCTACGGCCTCCACGCCCTCCGCCCAGCCCACGACTCGGGAGTAAAGGATGTCGTCCACGTTCTGCATCGTACGTCCTGATTAATTGATGTGCCAAATGTGGTGACAATTTCCAAGAATGATCCAGCTTTGTCATGGCTGTCAGATATTTCTCTCTATTCTGCAGCTAATGGAATACAATTCTCAACTTTGTCATCTGTCCAGCATTTGTATATTGAGCCATTATAGCTGACAATTGCAATTGTTGTGAGTTTGAACCAATTTCGTGTGACTCTTCCAGACTTGTATCAGGAATTAATATACAGTCCTTGCAAAGGAACTGGGGTTTCGGTGCATTCATACAGAGTAACAGAGCTTGCAAATTCGGCCATTCTGCCAACCCTTCTTCTACAAATTAAAATTGTCGGTTGTCAAAATCTCGTTTTTTTACGAAAGAAGAATTATATTAGATAATAGCTAGGCTCGTTAACACGTTACAAGCACTCTAGATTATATAAATATCCAGAAACTGATTTTCATCTAAATTGTACTCACGCTGAGAGTAGCTCCAGATCTCAAAACTGACGCTTTGCAGTATGGATGACCACACAGAGAAACACTTGGCAAAAGACCTAAGAACAAATACCCAATAAACGACGGTCAACATTCATGGAGGCAGAGTTGACAAGCTTCTTTCTAGTGTCTTCCTTCTTCTTTTTTCTGCCACCGAAGAATGAGAAAGACTGATGTAAAACTTATTCTCCCTAGTCATTCATCGTGAACAGATCTAGCTACAATAAAACGGAGAAGAGTCTGAAGAAAATTATTCTATGGCAGCGACACCATCTCCGCCTTGATGTCGCCGTCTGAAAATTATCAAACCGGTGAGGATGCTGATGCCATAGTTGTTTCCCTCATCTTCAATAGAACCGTCATGGAGAAAACGATTCCACCTTGTCCTCTCGCCGTCGCCGTTGAGGAAGAAATAAATCCCCAAAACCAAGATACTTGGCATGGAGAGACTCTAACCTTAAAGACTCGATCTATTGAGAAAACTTATAAAAAACAATGAATCCCTGCTCCCTTCGGCCTCCGGCGCTATGCCGAAGGGGAAGGGATGGGGACCAGCGGTGGTGGAGGCGGGGGGCGGCGCTACGAGTCGCGAGACCCTAGAAGCACGGGGTGCAGAGCAGGGTCGAAAAAAATTTCTGCACTTATGTTAGAACTCTGCTCTCGCACGCGTAGTTTCTTTGTTTCTCCTGTAAATGTATTCCAAACTAGAGGACAGAGGCTCACTTCCACGCTCTCTTATCTCCTATTTCTGCATTTCTTGGTGTTTCGTTAATTACTTCCCAAGGTAACAAACTTGATGATTTATGTGGCTGTAGTGATTGGTGTTGTATGTTTCATCTACCTTTTTCCATTAAGGGCGTTCTCAACCAAGATTAGTGACTGTAAGAGAAAGTATAATAAGGGGCTACGTTGGTATGAATTAAATGTACACAAGATAATAAGGTTATCCGCAAGCGTACATATAGTATACCGATGTAGCACTTTACCCAGAAATATTCCAGAGTATCGTTATTTATATTTTACCACAGGGAGGAACGTGTGAGAAACTAAGCCTATGCTTAAACCCCTGAGAAGTAAGCATGGACGGAGAGTATAGGGCTATAGAGAAGATCCACTAAGGTCTCTAGTTCTAACCTTCGCAAGCTATGTTATGATTGTTCCAATGGGGACATTACTTAAGAAAAGACACCAGCAGAGGATGTTTTCCTTAGCAACCAGGTCCTACTAGTCCTACAAACGGGAGGTGGACTATGGAAGATTCAACGAGGTAAAGTCACCCTCGCGAGCTACCACCGATCCAAAAAGTAGGATGCATCTACGAGTAATCGATGTCTAAGTGACACGCTTACACTACGAATACTACTTCAATCAAGGAGCTACCAAGATTAAAGCACTCAAAAGAGTCGCAAATCAAAAGAACAACAATAGCAATGTTACTTACTCGAATTAGAAGTTGAATACCAGATAAATCTCAGAAGCAAGCTCCAATAGAACTTAATCCTGTAGGTACAAGCTGTAGAGGAGGCACCGACAGACTAGCAACTCCTCCAAACTCTTCCCCAACACTCTCTCTATCTCTAAACAAGACTAGTCCTAATCTTTGGAAGACTACAAGACTAATCTTCTCTTGAATGCTTAACTCTTGATCCTATCTAGGGTTTCTTGATTATAGAGGAGGCTCAGGGTTTCTACCCAGGATTAAGGATGCTCTGACTCAGGGAGTAGAGTCCTGCTTATATAAGCCAGTGGGATGCACCATAGCCCTCGGATCAAACCGACTTGAATCAACAGCAAAGATGAAAACCCTAAGGCGATGGAGAACCGACTTGCGAAGGAAGCAAATAGGTGGGACCCACCTAGGTCGGCCGACCTAGGGTGGGGTCGACCGACCTGGGTGAATGCCAGGTGGGGCCCCCTTTGGTGGCTCGTCTTCTCTTATTCTCTAGAATCTTCTTGACTTGGTTCCCGCATAGAATATGCTTTTTAGTCCAACATGTGAGTTATCTTTGACTATTTTCCTGTTTAATTCCTGCGAAACATAAATTCACCAAAACTCATGGAATTCTATCAGTTTAACCCCTATTCTATGTTGGTGATTCCTTTTATGCAGTTAATTTGAGTTAAGTTGATGGTCCATAATGGTTGTTAACTACCGTCAACAGGCTATAAGCAGGTTGTACGCTGACGTGGAGGAGAGAAGAGAGGAGAGAGAAGAGAAGTGGGAGGTAAGCTTACAGCTAGCTTATACACAAAAGTTTTGTGAGATAGACAAGTGGCATGTAAGCCGGCTAACTATTATACGAGTAGCCTGATAGATTGGTTGTAAGTTTCCATACAGCCAACAGTTGGTTGTATTAGCCTTGTTCTAAATGTATTCCACTAGATGGCTCGGTGGTGTGGAGATCATTGAGGGGTTGGTTGTTGGAGATTGTTGCCGTCTCCGATCAAGAAATTGTAAGGAGCTCTTGTGCTTGTCCCCGCGGGAGATCGTGAAGAGCAACCCTAGTGGAATGCTCTTGGATAGTTGGAGTGCACCTCGTGCTTGATTCTTGCGGTAGCCAAGTCGTGTGTCTAGCTTGCGTGACTAGTTAGTGCATAAATCATCACTTGGGAACTTGCCACAATGAGGACATAGGTTACTGGCAAGCAACCAAACCTCGAGAATAAATCTTGTGTCAAACACTTGTCTAATTTGTTATAAGCTACTTGATCGTATTTCATTCATATCCATTGCATGTGTTTGTTAGTTGCTTGTGTAACCACTAGTTTAGTAGTAGCTCACTAGAGTAGTTTAGTTGTTGTAGTTAAGTATCAAGTGTTAGTTGCTTAGCTTGTTAGCTCTCTAGGGTAGCTAGTTAGCATGGGGCTCTTGAGTGGTGAAGTGCTATAGAGTAGAATATATTCGCTACTAGAATTGTGTAGGGGCTTCTTTTGAGTGCGAGTAGAGCTAGTGCAAAGTAGTTGCTATTAGGGTTATATTTTGTTCTAATCAACTTTGTTCTAGTCTTGTGAGTTTGTAGAAAATTCTTTATAGGCTATTCACCACCTCTAGCCATCTAGATCCTTTCATAAAAACTCGGTGCTAAAGGTGATGTTCGTCCTATGAGAGACTATTTGGAATTAGCCATCTTAAAAGGTTTGAAGAGAGAAGCCTGGTGAAAGGATCATTGAATGGCTAAAGGGGGCATGAATAGCCTATAAAATTCTCTACAATGACAACAACACTAGACAAGTTAATTAGTACAAAAGACAATCTTGATAGCCACTGCTTTCCTAGTCTATTCACGTCAATGCAAACCTTCCAACATAATTCTAGTAGCAAGTTTAACTACAATAACTAAAGCACACAAGCTACTAGAGGAAAGAACTACAATTAGTGAACTACACAAGTAAAGCAACTAAACTACTCTACTCACTTGAGAGCTACCACTACACAAGTGAAGAATGTAATTGCATGTGTAGTAGAAGGCAAACCATCGAGGGCAAGTGACACAATGATTTATGCCGAGCTTCGGTTGCTTGTCGGCAGCTTAATCCCCGTTGAGGCAAGAAAACATCATCGTGTTCCTTACCCTCTTTACATTATGCTACTTTCTTGCAATTTACTTTCTTGGAATTGTTATGCTAGTGTAGGGTTGGAACCTACGGTGCAAAATTTTGACCGATAGGCATAGAACACTTGCACAATGGGTAATTTGGCTAAGCGATAGGTTAATTTCTATGACAATTTTAGGTTAACCCAATTCACCTCATCCCCCCTCATGGGCATATTGATCGTTTCAATATGGTTGTACTAGATGAAAAAAGAATATACCTTGTTACGACCACAAGAGAAAAGGACCCAGAATAGCAAAGCACAAAACATCGAATGATAGTAGTCTAGCCACGAAAGACAACTATGCATTAAGGGAGTGTGTTGAAAATAGACCGCATACTTGGAAGCTTCTAGAAGAATTTGGATATTACAAAGAGCCAATATTTTAAGGAAGATTCTAGAATTATCTTCATGGCAAACAAAAGGCATACTTGACATACTTCATGGTAAAGTATGGAATACTCTGAAACTAGATATTTTTGGTATGACAAAAATATCTAGAAATTAGGCAAGAATGAGGAAATTTCTAGAGAATAGATATTTTGTTAGAGGTGCCACATGGTACAATACCTGAGGTCATATAACCATATAAATAAGGGTTCCCTTCACCCTCTAGGAAAGAAGGAAGTAGAAGACAAATAGTGATATGTCATGGTAGGATAGCATGAAGAGTGAAATTAGTGGCGTCGCCACCAACATGAAGTAATGTGAGTCACTTCGACTCCACATAAGTGAATAAAGGTTTAGTTCTCTTATGAAGAGAGTCCCATATTTTAATATTTTAATAGGTGTGAAAGTATCATTATTATAGGTGGGTATACGGTCCAAGAATAGGTGGTAGCACAATAGTTATTGATGCCACCTCTAAAAAAAGTTGGAGTGCTATGCATTTTTGCTTTATATATGTCAAAGTATACTTTTGTGTATCGATTTATTTTAATTCATTTTGGCATTATTGTGGGTTTCCTTGCTTTGTTTTAGCTCGATCTAGATTCACATTTGGTGTTGAGTGTCGATTTGTTTCTATACCGGTGATTCATTCTTTTTAAGTAGATCTAGATCTGCTAATATGATTCCAAGCATTTTGAATTCTGAATCAAGGAAGAACCAAACAACAAAACTTCGAACTCTGAAACAAGCAAGAACCAGCTCCGTGCACGTCGCCTCCTCCCTGCTCTAGCAACTACGCCGCCTCCTTCTCCTGCTCTGGCAACCGCGTCACCTACTCCTCTAGCTCCGTGCATGTCGCCTCCTTCTTCGCCTCCTTCCCCGGTTTTGAGCACGGCGGTGCCTTGTCCACCTACTCGTCCCGCTTCGAGCATGGCGCCTTGTCCGCCTCGACATGGCACCTTGTCTACCTCGTTGTCCTCCAGAAACCGTGGCGTCTTCTCCTCCTGCTCTGCTCCAACCAACCCGCAGCCTCTTCCACCTTCACCATCTCACGAGTGGGTGTTCTTGTTTCCGCCTACAAAGCGGAGAGAACTAGGGATTGATTTTTCGTCTTAATTGAGTTGATTTGGTTGGGCAGATTGTCCCTAACCTTTATAGACAAGTAGTCCAATTGTTGACCATACTGAATTGAGTTAGCAAATCTTTCGAATTTCAAGGAAAACTTTTCACAAACTTTTATCAGCTATAGATGAAATAAGAAATGCCTAACCAAACTTAGTATTAGGTATTAACATCAACTAACCTTCAGGTTGTACTGACGAGCTGGTGCAATATAACTTACTTTCCCATAGAACCTGATAGAAGAGCAACATGCTGCTGCATCAATATGTCAGCAATAAATGGGATTCAACAATAAAAATAGCACTCTATGGCACTTCAACTCAGTCAAAGTTAACAACCATTAGTATGTAAACACAGGTGAATAGCATGCATCTACATATCACAAATAGCTAGTCTTTGCAATGATTGAAATGTTTTCTGGTGGTAACTAAATATTTAGCAGTAGCAGTCTATGGCACTTCAATTCTAAAGAATCAACTACAGGCAAGCAACAGACCCAATTACACATCTCACTCATACCTTCAAGATGTGGAGGACTAAACCTAGACCTCTTCTTCTCAGTGAAATACCATTGAACACCTACGCTGCATCTGAAAGCAAAAAATGATTAGTTTAAACAACATGACCGCTTGCATTTGTTACCCTGCTCGCATTGTGTGAAATGTTAGATCCACAGAGACAAAGAGAGAGGGTGGGAGAATGGGTCTCAGAGAAGCCATGGATCAAGGAAGAAAGATGGATAAATAGAGGGAGGTAGACAGTGGATCTCACAGCTAGAGAAAGCGTGGAGTCCAGTGACATTGGGGATCGGTGCCGTGAAACCAACATCTGCCACCACACCCATGTATCCAGACTTGCTCCGCACCGCAACATGGATTTCGACCAGCATCTGTAACACCTCTGGTGTTAATCATGCATTATGCACTGCAAATCATAAGCATGAGCATCATCTTGCATTCATAATCGCATGTGATATAAATGAAACAGTGGTTTGAAACAGGTGAAACATGACTCTAAAACGTGAATGTTGCATTTGTTGGTTTAAATAAAACTATGCCATGATTATACTTGTTAGGGCAATAAACATGTTTGTTGGTAATGCAAATGAGTTAGAAATGTTTAGCATGAAATTTGGAGCAAGTTTTGTATTTAAAAGTTTCTCAAATTTTGCTTTTAAAAATAATCTAGAAAAATGAGTTTTTGAATTAAAATGAACTTTGAATCATTATTTCAAAATCTAGTTAGAATTTTAAAATACACCTTTAAGCAAAGTTGTAGAGAATTAAATTCTAAACAACTTTTGTTTTTGGGTCACATTGTGAAAATGCCTCTAAATAGTTCAAAATGAGAGTGTTTGTGCTGTTTGTTTTGAAAAGGAAAGGAAAATGAATTTTATTTATCAAAACTGGCCGCCGCCCCGCTTTCTGCCCACCAGAGCAAGCCGGCCCGCTCCAACCGCCAGCTTGGCCTCGCTCCCACGCGTGCCCGTGCTCGCCCGCCCAGCCGCAGGACCTCGCCGCCGCGTGGACGCGGCATACGGCTCTGCCCGGCGCGTGTCCCTGGTGGCCCCCCGCCGCGTCCGGAGTGAGCTACACTAGCAGCAGTGCCTCGCCTCGCTCGCCATCCTCGCCATTTCGCTTCTCGCCACTCACAGCAGCAGTGGCGGCAGCAGCTCCGCCACGCGCTCTCGCCGTCGCTGCCAAGCTCGCAGTGCCCGCTCCGCCCCACCATTTCTCGATTGCGTTGGCCCACAGCTCCGCCTCGCTCTCTTCTTCACCATCGGCTCCTTTGTTGCCGTCGTCGTCGAGGGTAAGGGCTGAATCGCCCGTTTATTTTTCCCCCGTCGGCGCCATGACCGACGCTCGAGGTCCGCCGTGGCCGGAGTTCCTCCGAGCCCTATCTTGCCTCCTTTTCTTCCCTCTCATATCCGCCTTGTCCTTGCGAAGCCGATGCGCCTCTCCGCGCGCCTTGCCATTGCCGGAGTCGGCCTCCCGCCCGCATGCCGCCCCGCCGCGTCCGCCATGCCCGCCGCCATGCTTGCTCCACTCCACCATTCACTCCATCTTCTACCTCCACATGTGCGCGCGGGTGTAGGGAAGCCATTGGTGGCGACCTCACCACCGGTGACCTCACCAACAACGAGAAACCGCCAGTCAAACCCTCCCCTACTTCGTGTTAGGCTGACGGGTGGGTCCCGTTGACCCCGGGCCCCGCGTGGCAGAACCACTGGGTGCAGTAGACTGGGTGCACGGAGGGTTTAGGGTCTGACTGGAATTTCAAATAAATAGGAAAATGATTTCCAGATTTTGTTCAAATGCTTTGGAAATTCATAACTTGAAAAATATAGCTCCAAATTTGTTGCAACAAATGTTGTTGTGTTTCTTAGTACTAGATCTACAGTTTAAAAATATTGCATGCCAAATTTGTGATACTTTTATATAGAGCTTTATTTAATTCTTGTAATTGTTGTTTTCTTAGAAAATGCATAATAAATAGAATATACCTCAGAAAAAATATGATTCCAATTTTGTTGATCTATTCTTGAGATGTACTTTCAGTGAAAAATATATGTCATGCATGTTCTATAGAAAAATATAGCTATCTATTTTTTGGTGCATTTATTTGCCATTCCTTGTAAAATTGCTAGAGCCAAAAATATGAATAAAACATGTATAGGAAATTTTTTGTACAATGTTTGTAGACTATGTAGATCATGGGAAAATACTAAATTTGTTGTTTGATACTTTTCATAGTACAAAGTATTTTCATGCTCTTTGATATACCCTAGCTCGTCATTTTTGTGTAGGCAATTTTACTTATCCAATTGCCATAAAAATTTTATGGTAGGCTACTTATAGTATGACTATGCTACTGTAATTTTTCTAGATTTTTATATGTGCTAGAAGTACATGTTGCTGTTGTAACCTTAGTTTAAAGTGAAATAAATTAATATTCTTTATGCATGATTAGTTTAATGGTGTAGTTTTGGTGTATCTTTGAAGCATAAAAATCACTTGCTAATGTCACTTGGCATGTTAGTGTAGTTACGTTAATGAAGTGTAGTAGCACTTGTGTTAGGGTTATATGTTAGTTATCAGAAAAGTAACGGGGGTTAGTAGTAGAAGAGAATGCAGTAGATGACATGTACTCGTGGTACTTGTCCTTAGATGATGTTGACTACCTAGTAAAAAAGTGTTACCTCTATACTATCCAATGAATCTAAGTGTGTTCATCTCCATTTCATGCAATCACGATCATCATATACCATCGCATCTGATGCACTATTTGTATAAGTACTTATACAATTGCATCATACAGGATCACAGGAGGAAGTGTCAAATAGCAGTGCAAGAGGAGCAGGCCGAGGTCGACCCATAGAAAATCCAGACACAAGAGGTGCCAGAGGAAGAGGAGCAAGGAGAGGACCTGTCCGAGTGCGTGGACCATCAACCTAGTTCATTCGAGCGAGGCAAGCCCCGGAGCATCCTAAGTCTCCTACTTTATAAAAGCAATCTTTTATATATGAGTTTTATATATTGTTGCATTAAGTTATATGAGTTAAGTGAAACCGTTGATGTATTTATTACTATCCTTGCCTACCTTATTATATTCTCACCCTGATAGGTTTATGATCGAATACTGCTTAGCCCTGCTTAGCCCGGTAGCGATCGGTGATTTCTGGTCACCTGCAATTATAGGTGGTTACTGGAATACTTTAGCTATAAAATGGATGATATTCTAGAAATAACCATGTGTTGATAGATAACTGGAGACCGGACGGAGAAATTGGAGGCAACCAAACAGGGTTCTGGGGTGCTATTAGTTTTCTGTCTGTGTTGGTTAAGGACCGATCGTTGTTCGTCCCTCTTGTCATGTTGAACGCATACCTCACATTTAGCTGGCCGAATAAAGTACCTTTCGATCGTGAAGCTAGTGGCATTATTCGGGCCAGGATCTACACGGGTGCGCGTACTGGTGCTGAGGAGGGTATGACGGGGACATGAAGAGTGAGCCCAAGGTGCGTCCTGGCTATCGAGCGGTCCCTGGGTACTGTGGCTCTAGTTTGTCCTGCGACATTTACCTGGACAGTGTCATTGGTGATCTGTAGCTCACTTTAGCAGGTGAGTGTGGTTTGTATGAGGAATAAATCACCAGCTGGTTAGAAATCGATTCGAATTGCCATCGCTCCTGGATAGTGAACACTTGACTCGAGTTATGGCATCGTAGTAATGATGATGGAACACTGATTGTTATATGGATGAGGTTGGAAATGCTAAACCCAAGTTGGTAACTGGATGTTATTGGTTAATCAAGTGATTGCTATAGTATAGGTGCTTACCTAGCTTGACAGGTTATAATAAAGATGATGCAAAGTACTTAAATGGTTCATTAAGTTAAATTACTGCTCTTCCGCAAATGAGTCAGCTAGTCTACTAAAAGAAAGCCTTGCATACTCCTTGGTGTCACTTTATTTTGGTTTAATATGAGTAAGTCTAGCTAAGTACTTTCTTGTACTTAGGGTGTTGTTCCCATTGTTGTTGCAGATAGTCAGATGTACTACGATTATTGCATCAACTGCCTGTACCCTGCGATGGGCGACAATTAGGACCAAGGGCAATGGTCACTCCGTATATCTTATCTGATGCTTTTGTTGGAAATGACTATCTCCTGGCACTGTATCTAAACTAAACGTGTGTGTGACTTTAAAACTATTTGCTTCCACTATTTCATTATGAACTTGGTTTGTAATAACTTTATGTTCTAAACTCTGATGTATTCAACTGATGTTGCGAACTTTATGTAATATGTGACTGTGGCTGCTAAACTTGTATAATCTTGGTTTATATGTTGGTTGGTTTGAAATTCTGCGTGGTTTCACGGACTACCGGGTTATACGGAATTAAGTTTGCTAAATTATCTGCTTCGGTGGATGATTTTCGTACTTAATTTCGTATAATTGGTCGGTTCTGTTACAGCATCCACCACTGCACCCATGGATCCGACCTACCTCCGCCACCACACACATGGCTCCGGTTCCAGTTGACGGGGCGCCGCTGAGGGAGGCTGAAAGTCCTATGTTTGGTGTTGGTAATTAGTGACAATGCCTAAGTACTAATCCTATGCCTAAGTTGTATGTAGCATATGAGGATTAGTACACTCCAAGGTTGGTGGCAAGATGGACATGGTGATCATGATGGCCACACTTGGATTTGGACGCAACCCTATGTGATCAAGGCAAAGGTATATGCTTAAGGGTTGTGTTTTAGTAACCAAGACACCTAGTGGGTGTGGTTACATTATAGGATAGATAGCCGTACTATAAAGAGGGGAATGACGCGGCTATTGAACTCCTAAGTGCCTCTAGATGTGCATTTCATGATCATATGCATTTGGATAGAACTAATATCGCCTCGAAAAATAATTGTGAAAATGCTAACACACTCACACATGGCGAGATCACTTGGTGATGTTAGCACGTTTGCGACGACGGTGGAGTTTGAGCGGTAGAGAGGGTTTGGGTTCCTCTCTCCCTCCCGCCGAGCTTGCGAGGCGGGATTCAGGCGTTTTCGAGAAGTTGAAACGATTATTTTCCACTACGCCGGAAGTCCAGAAAAGAAACGGAGGCGAACGGAGGTCACAGAGGTGACCGGACGCTGAACCGGACGCGGTCCTTGCATGACCGGACGCGTCCGGTCAGTGTTCAGTGTCTGCGCGTTTTGCAGTTCGATGATCGGACGCGAGGCGCGTCCGGTCACTGATGATCGGACGCGTCCGATCGTCTAGGGAGCTTACTGGACTCTAACCGGACGCTGGCACTGTCGCGTCTGGTCATTTACTTCAGCGCGTCCGGTCACTATTTCGTTGAGCGCTGCTCAGGCGACCAGCGCGTCCGGTCCTTCATGGGACTAGCACGTCCGGTCGTTCCCGGCGCGTCCGGTCAGTTGGACCAGTGCGTCCGGTCGTTGCTTCGCAGTTAGCCATTGGGCGACCAGCGCGTCCGGTCGTTTGGACCAACGCGTCCGGTCAGTACTTCACGAGTTAGCCGTTGGGCGACCGGCGCGTCCGGTCAGTTGGACCAGCGCGTCCAGTCAGCCCGATTTCGGCTGTTTAAGTTTCTAACGGCTATATTCGAAGGGGTACGTCTATAAATACTTGTTGGCCGGCTCAAGGCTCTCTCTCTCGAACATTTGACATACTTTTGAGCATTTTGAGCTAAGCAACTCCCCTCCCACTCATCTCTCTTGCTTCTTTGCATATTCGAAGTGAGATTGAGTGATCCAAGTGCATTTGCATTGTGAGATAGCATCTAGTTGGCACTTGGTGGTTGATTTGCTGCGGGATTCTTGTTTCTCTTGGTGGTTGCCGCCACCTAGACGGTTTGTAGCAGCTTGGAGGCGTTGGCAAGAGTTGGTGATTGTATCTTGGCCACCTCCGGTGATTGTAAGGGGTTTGTGCCTACCTCGGCGAAGAGCCAAAGGCAACGCTAGTGAATTGCTCGTGTCATTGCAACCTTTTGCCATTTGGTAGGTTCTTGTGGCGCCTTTTGAGAGGCTCGGTGTGTGACCGATTAGCCACCGAACCACGTGGTGAAGAGGGACACAACGGGGACTAGCGTGCCGGCAAGCACGTGAACCTCGGGATAAATCTTCGTGTCATCACTTTCATATTGTGATTGATTGATCCCGGTGTTCGGTTATCTTGGTATTCATTGTTGATTATATTGGTTGGCTTAATACTTTGCCCCTCGGTGATACCCTCCTAACTATCTCTTGTATTTATTTCTTAGTTACCTTGCTAGCTTGTTAGTGTAACTCTTAGCTTGTGTAGCTAGCTAGCTTTACTTGTCCAGTTGAGTGCAAATATACTAGAATTGTGAATTGGTTAGGTGGCTTGCAAACACCCCGTAGGCTAAGAAAAACTCGCATCTCGCTATTTGTTATATTGATAAACTTGTTTAGCTTGTCTTTGTAGAAAATTTTAAAAGGCTATTCACCCCCCCTCTAGCCATCTAGACCTTTCAGAGGCGCGCCTAGGGAGGGACGCAGAGGCGGTGGTGCAGAGGGGCCGCGCCGGTGGATGGAGCACCATGGCCTCGACCGCGGCCTCCTCGATGAGCGTGTCCTGGGATAAACCCTAGCCCCACAGTCGGGCGCGGTAGTCAGCCTGTGCACGCCGAGAACCATGGCCGGGCGAGTTGCGGCAGTGAGAGCGGTCATCGTGGTCAACAAGCGGCAGCCGGTGTGCTTGGGAGGAGGATGAGGAGAAGGGGAGGGGTCGGGGATACAGGCCGCTATGCGCGTGTGGGAGAGGAGGCGTCGAGGGAGAGATAGGGAGTGGCGTGAGAGGAGGCGTCGGGGGAGAGCCGCGCGTGGGGTGGGCGCGGCCGCACGGGATGGGAAGAGCGATGAGAGACGAGGTCCGTTGGATCTGAGTGAGTGAGAGAAAGATAGGCTAGAATAGATCTTGTCCATTCGTTTCAAAAGTTGGTTGGCTTTGGGTGCAGTTGTTTTGGTGCATATAATAGATGTCATGACTGTGAGGGACAATTGTTGGTGTAGCTGTAGAGAAGTTCACAACCGGTGCATTATTAGTGGTAGAGATTCAGCCAAAGATTAATATCCTAAATTGCCTTAAAAGTTTTCATTAAGGTTATGTTCACTGTAGATCTTATTCATTGGTCACCTAATTGAGATCAGAGGTATAGAAGATATTATTGATTCTTTCTTATTTTCCCTGTTATCTAAATTGTATGTTCAGCTCAAAATTCTATTGTAAGGTAGTAATAGCTGCCCTAGTGGTATTCTTCGAGTTACACATGGATAGTAATAGGAACTGTCGGGAAGATTAATGTACTAGCTTTGTCTGGTACAGAACGATGGTGGCGGGGAAGCGAGGAACGGGGAGGGGGCCAGAAAACCATCCCCGCCCCGCCACCCCCAACGGGGATACAATCTCTACCATACAAATCCCCATGGGGATTAATTTGCTACCATCCCCGTCCCCTGAGGGCTAATTTGGAAACTCAAATCCTTTTAGGATCCATGACTTTTTTCAAGATGGAAAATTCATAGGGAAATAATTTGAATAACCATTTAGTTCTTTTTGAATGGTTTTTCATCCCTGGTTGTGCCTTCCCCTTTCTTCCAAATTAGCCCTAGAGAAATTTCCTGCAGGGATCGTGGATCGGGGCCCATTGCCATCTTTACCAACCGAAGGCACCTGTTGCCCGAGCCAACCCATCCTGGCTCACCGTTTTGTTTTCCCGCACCCACCTCCTTTTTATCTAGAAATATACCCGTGCGTTGCACCAGATTATAAAATGAAATGTTTAATTGTTGTACCATGTAGAAGATCTGTTCGTACTATTATCTAATCCAAGTGCCGGACATGCTGACTGTTCACCTGATAGGTAATCAAGAGCCAAACGAAGGTGTTTGCTACAGTAGGCAATGAGACGATTATCAATGGCGATTATTGTGCAACGCTTTACACCTGATAGTATAGTTTTTCATGCAGCCCGAAGCACGACGGTCCGGCCCCAGCACGATTTTTCGGCCCGACAAGAGCCCGGCCCGGCACGACGAAGTTCGGGCCCGTGCTAGCCCGGCACGGCTATTCAGGTCGTGCTTGGGCCGAAACTCAGGCACGCGGGCCAGCACGGCCCGGCACGAAATTCTTAGGGGCGGCCCGCTAAAGCCTCCAACGGCTAGCAGCCCAACGAAATTCCTTTCTAGGGTTTCTCACAAGGGTGAGTTTTACCTAGAAAATTTTTTTAATGAGGCAGCATTCCACACAGCTCATTTTATCTTAATCTTTGTTGTCTATGTTTCTTGATTTGTGGCTGTGGAATTGTGATATGTTATTTATTGTGGTCTATTTTGAGTTGTTTTTTAGCCTGAGCGAGCTGTGGGCTGGCCCGGCACGGCTTTGCAGCCGGGCTGTACGGTGCTGGTGAAAGTCCCTAGTTTGGTTTTGGCTAATTGATGAAACCTAGGACTAACCTTTGTATCTAAGTGGATGTTTTAGATAAAGGTGGTCATTGAATATGAGACATGACATTGACTCATATGACCAAGATGGTGAAGACCAAGATGAGGCTTGGCTCGATGGACCGGTTGTGAGGGTGAAGGGCAAGTCGAGGCTTCGAAGCGAGGGACCATGCGATGGTGAAGCTTGAGCAAGACTTGGCGCCGACGGACCAATGCAACGGTGAAGAGCAAGTGAAGTCAAGGTCGATGGATCGAGACGGTCATGTGATAATATGAAGTGGATCATATCATTTGGAGAAACAAAATGGGCTCAAGGCAAAGGTATAACCATAGGGCCATTTTGTTTTACACTCAAGACACCATAGAGGGTGTGAGTGGTTTAGGATCGATAGCCGAACTATTAAGAGGGGAAGTCTTATCGGTTATTCGATGCACGGGTGCCACTAGGTGAATTCATGAAGTGCATTGCATGTAGGGCCTAGTGAGCTAATTGGAAAACCTTTGAAAATGATTGAGTAAATGCTAACACACAAGCACATGGAGATGTACACTTGATGGTGTTGGCACATTTGCAAAGGTGGCGTTGGTCGCGCTGTGGTTTGCAGGTAGAGAGGGGTTTGGGTTCCTCTCTCCCTCCCGCTGAGCGTGCGAGCGCGGGATTCAGGCGATTTCGGGGAAATGAAATGCCTATTTTCCACTACGCCGAAAGTCAGAAAAGAAACGGAGGCGAACGGGGTCACTGAGGTGACCGGACGCTGCACCGGACGCGGTCACGGTGTGACCGGACGCGTCCGGTCAGTACAGCGCGGTTTCGGGCGCGCGGGCTAGGGTTTGCAACCGGCGCGTCCGGTCACTCGCGGGACCGGCGCGTCCGGTCAGTCGCCCAGAGGGAACTGCGGTTCACGAGGATGATCGGACGCGAGGCGCGTCCGGTCACACATGATCGGACGCGTCCGATCGTTGAAGGAGCTTACTGGACTCACACCGGACGCGGGCACTGTCGCGTCCGGTCGTTGCGAGGAGCGCGTCCGGTCGTTGTTTCGCGGGCGCGGGTGCTGTGCGGATCGGCGCGTCCGGTCGTTCGACAGGCGCGTCCGGTCATCGGGACCGGCGCGTCCGGTCGTTGCGACCAGCGCGTCCGGTCGTTGCTTCGCGCGCGCGGTGCTGAGCGACCGGCGCGTCCGGTCTGTTGAGAGGCGCGTCCGGTCATAGGGTTTGACCGTTGGCGCAGTGACCGTTGGAGGACCGGACGCGGTTGAGCGCGTCCGGTCAGTTTCGACCGGCGCGTCCGGTCGTCCCGAAAAAACGGTCAGTGGAGTTGCAACGGCTCTATTTGGATGGGAGACTTATAAATACTCGTTGGCCGGCCCTTGGGGAGGTAACTAGTGATTTCTAACATTCTTGTACATCCTTTGAGCTAGAGCATCTCCTCCCACTCATCTCTCTTGAGTGATTGCAAATCATAAGTGAGATTGAGTAATCCCAAAGTGCATTGCATAGCTTGAGGGCATCTAGTGGCACTTGTGGGTGGTTTAGCCGGTGGATTTCTTGTTACTCTTGGAGAGTACCGCTCCTAGCCGGCTTGGAGATTGTTGGAGGCGTTGGCAAGAGAAGGTGATTGTTCTTGGCCACCTCCGGTTGTTTGTAAGAGGTTCTTGTGCTTTCCTCGGCGGGACGCTAAAAGCAACTCTATTACATTGCGCGTGTCATTGAGTTACCTCACTTGAGAGTGGAGTCTTGCGGTGCCTTGCGGGGCGTGCCTTGAGGGGCAAGTGACTTGAGGGTCACACCGAGGAACCATCTAAGTGTTGGTCGACACAACCGGTGACGTAGCTTGTCGGTGCACAAGTGAACACCGGGTGAACAAAAATATTGTGTCTCTTGTCTCCCGGTGATTGGTCTCCATATTGTGTTGTTGTCAATATTGATTGATTGTATATCATCTTGGTGATTGGCAACATCTTCACTCCACCGTTGGTATAAGATACACAATCCTATCTCTTGCATTTACTTTTACTAGATTATCTTGTGTAGCTCTAGTAGTAGCCTTTACTAGTAGTTGTTAGCTTGCTCACTAGTGTATAAATAGTGACATAGCTCTTGTGTGAACTAGAGATCATAATCTACTAGACTTGTGGATAGGAGGCTTGCATCACAACCCTTGGCTAAGCAAAACACGCTTTACGCCGTTTGTTATTCTAACAAGTTTGCTTAGTGGCTTGTGTAGAATTTTTATAGGCTATTCACCCCCCCTCTAGCCATCTAGGACCTTACAAGTGGTATCGGAGCCGTGGTCACCGTTTTAATCAAGGCTTAACATCCTTCGGTGTGAAAAATGGCTCAAATTGTGTTCAATCATGTTGGGGGCAAGCCACCGTTCTTTGATGGTGTTAGTTCTTTTGCTCATTGGAAGAGAAAGATGACAATGTACCTTGGTTCTATTCATGAGAGAGTATTGCAAGTCACTGAGAATGATTTTGCTATCATTGATCCCAATCATCTCACCGATGAAGATAGAGCAAATAGAACATGCAATAGAATGGCTCTCAATACACTCTATAATGGTATTGACACAAAAGTGTTTGAGGGCATCAAAGATTTGGAATTGGCTAGTGAAGTATGGACAAGGTTGAGTGAGACATATGAAGGCACTAAGGTTGTGAAGAGTGCCAAGCTATATGGGCTCAAGAGTGAGTTTGAGAACTTCAAGAAAAAGGATGATGAAACAATCATTGAAATGTTTCATAGATTGCAAGTGATAGTCAATGATCTCAAGAGCTTAGGGCACAAGACTCAAGATCAAGATTTTTGTCACAAGTTCTTATTGAGCTTACCTAGAAGATTCAAGATGTTGATCATGATGTTGCAAAGAGATGGGCTTGAAGCAATGAAGCCTAATGATTTGCTTGGTGAAGTATTAACCTATGACAAATATGATCAAGATGTTGATGACAAGGAAAAGGTGGAAGATGAAAAGAAGAAGAAGACCGTGGCGTTCAAGGCCATCTCCTCCAAGGGCAAAGCTACCATCATTGAAGAAGAAGACAATAGTGAAGATGAAGATTATGAAATTGATGATGAGGCATTTGCTTTTGTAGTCAAGAAAATGGGTCACATGTTCATTAAGAGAAGAGGCTTCAAAAAGAGAAATGACAACTTCAAGAGCAATGAGCAACAAAGGAGGTGCTTCAATTGTGATAGCACCGAACATCTTCAAGCCGAATGTCCCTATGATAAGAAGAAGAACAACAAGAGGGGCAAGTTTGAGAAGAAAAAGAAAGAAGCCAAGATAACATTCAAGAAAGGCAAGAATGGAGTCTATGTGGCCACTTGGGAAAGTGATGATGATGATGAAGAAGAAGAATCATCCAACAAGGCTTTTGCTTCCATTGCTATCAACAAGAAGCCTTTACTATTTGATTCATCCTCTTCATGCTTCATGGCCAAAGAAGCTAAGGTATTATATGATGAAAGTGATGATGAAAGTGAAATGGAATATGTTCATGATAGTGATAATGATAAATATGATAATGAAAATGATGATGATGAACCAACTAAAGAACAACTATATGACTTGTTGCAACAAACTAGAGACATAGCTATTGCCAAGAACAAGGAGTGCAAGAAGCTTTCAATGAAAGTAGCAATACTTGAGAAAGTTCTTGGTGAGCTTAAGACCACTCATGAGAGTCTAGTGGAAGACCATGAGGATCTTGGTAAGGCTCATTCCAAGCTTGAAAAGGCTCACTCATTGCTACTTGAGCAACAAGAAAAGAAGGAGGTTGTTGTATCTTGTGATATAGGTGTTACATGTAATATAATTGATGAATCCTTTAATGAACCTATCATCATGTCAAATACTAACCCTTCTTGTAGCTCTTCATCCACCACCACTAACTCTACCTCCACTACTAGTGATGGTTTCACTTGTGATGCCTCACTAATGGTTGAGAATGAGACTCTCAAGAGAGAGGTGGATGAGCTCACTCACGCCCTAGGCAAGGCCTATGGTGGTGAGGCCCGCTTGCTTAAGTGCTTGGGTAGCCAAAGGTTCTCTCTTAACAAAGAGGGATTGGGCTACACCCCCAAGAAAGGCAAGTCGGCCTTTGCAACTCCAAAGCCTAGCTTTGTGAAGGGCAATGGTCGGTTTTGCAATAGATGCAAGCAAGTTGGGCACCTAGAGCATAATTGCAATAAAAAGAACCAAAGCAAGAAATTTGTTAATGCTATACCTTTTGATTCTTGCTATGTGCTTACCAAAGGTGTGAAGGGTGTGCAAGCTAAGTTTATTGGTACACCCATTGTTGGCCCAAAGAAGAAGGCTATTTGGGTACCAAAGAGCTTAGTTACTAACCTACAAGGACCCAAGCAAAAATGGGTACCTAAGCTTCATTGATTTGCTTGTAGGTCAATTACAAAGCCGGAGGAAGGCATTGGATTATTGATAGTGGGTGCACTCAACACATGACCGGTACATCAAGAATGTTTGACTCAATCAATGACAATGATAGTGGTGTTGATTCTATCACTTTTGGCAATAACAAGAAAGGCAAGGTCATTGGCTTGGGAAAGATTGCAATATCAAATGACATGAGTATCTCTAATGTGTTGCTAGTTGAAAGCTTGGATTTCAATCTTCTATCCGTGGCACAAATATGTGATCTAGGCTACAAATGCATCTTTGGGGTTGATGATGTAGAAGTTATTAGTGTGGATGGTTCAAATGTGGCATTCAAGGGATTTAGATATGAGAATCTCTACCTAGTTGACTTCAATGCTAGAGAAACTTCTTTGACAACTTGCTTAGTCTCCAAATCAAGCATGGGTTGGCTTTGGCATAGAAGGCTTGGTCATGTTGGTATGAAACAATTGAAGAAGCTTACAACTCACAATCTTGTTAATGGTTTGAAAGATGTTGAATTTGAGAAGAATAAGCTTTGTAGTGCATGTCAAGCCGGGAAGCAAGTTGGAAGCTCACATCCAAAGAAGAGTACAATGAGCACATGCAAAGCATTTGAGTTGATGCACATGGATCTATTTGGACCAACAACATATACAAGCATAGGCGGTAACAAGTATGGCTTTGTCATAGTGGATGACTTCACAAGATTCACATGGGTATTCTTTCTTAGTGACAAAAGTGAAGTGTTTGACACCTTCAAGACATTTCTCACTAGAGTTCACAATGAGTTTGAGATTAGAATCAAGAAAGTGAGAAGTGACAATGGAAGTGAGTTCAAGAATACAAGAATTGAAGAACTTTGTGATCATTATGGTATTGGACATCAATTCTCGGCCAAGTACACTCCACAATCAAATGGCCTAGTTGAGAGAAAGAATAGAACATTGCTTGATATGGCTAGATCAATGCTTCATGAGTACAATGTGAGTCAATCATTTTGGGATGAAGCAATCAATACCGCTTGCTACTACATCAATAGATTATATTGTCATCCATTGCTAGAGAAGACCCCATATGAGTTACTTCATGGAAGAAAGCCCAATATTTCTTACTTTAGGGTGTTTGGTTGCAAATGCTATATCTTGAAGAAGGGCACTAGATTGGGGAAGTTTGACAAGAGATGTGATGAGGGGTTCCTACTTGGATATTCAACTACAAGCAAAGCTTATAGAGTTTGGAACAACTCAAGTGGCATTCTAGAAGAAGTCCATGATGTGCAATTTGATGAAACCAATGGGTCACAAGATGAAGAAGAGAATCTAGATGATGTTAGTGGAACTCTATTGGTGGAAGCAATGAAGAACATGGACATTGGGGACATTAGAGCAAAGCAAGTAATTGACATTCAAGATGATGATAAAGATCAAGTGCTCAATTCTCCATTCAAGCTAGCTAGTGACTCTCAAGTGCAAGATCAAGGTGCTAGTTCATCTCATCAAGATACATCAAGTGATCAACCAAGCTCAAGCAATCAAGTGCAAGTACTCCAATCACAACATGTTGCAAGAGATCACCCCATTGATAGTGTTATTGGTGATATTAGAAGTGGTGTGCAAACAAGATCAAGATTGACTATGTTTTGTGAGCATGCATCATTTATGTCAACCATAGAACCAAAGAAGATAGAAGAAGCTTTGAGGGATGCCGATTGGATCATGGCTATGCAAGAAGAGCTTAACAATTTCACAAGAAATAATGTTTGGGAATTGGTAGAAAGGCCAAATGACTACAATGTGATTGGAACCAAGTGGGTGTTTAAAAACAAGCAAGATCAAGATGGCATTGTAGTGAGAAACAAAGCAAGACTAGTTGCTCAAGGTTACACTCAAGTTGAAGGTCTTGACTATGATGAAACATATGCTCCCGTGGCAAGATTGGAGGCAATAAGGATTCTATTGGCTTATGCTTGTGCACACAACATCAAACTATATCAAATGGATGTCAAAAGTGCATTTCTCAATGGGATTATCAATGAGTTAGTCTTCGTTGAGCAACCGCCCGGATTTGAAGATGACAAGAAACCCAACCATGTGTACAAGTTGAAGAAGGCTTTATATGGCTTAAAGCAAGCACCTAGAGCATGGTATGAGAGGCTAAGGGATTTCCTTCTCTCTAAGGGATTCAAAATGGGCAAGGTTGATACTACTCTATTCACCAAGAAGATTGGAAATGATCTATTCATAGTGCAAATATATGTTGATGACATCATCTTTGGATCAACCGATCAAGCTTATTGTGAAGAATTTGGTGCTATGATGGCCAAAGAGTTTGAAATGTCTATGATTGGTGAACTTAGCTACTTCCTTGGTCTCCAAGTCAAGCAATTGAAGAATGGAACATTTGTGAGTCAAGGGAAATACATAAGGGACATGTTGAAGAAGTTTGGAATGCAAGATGCAAAGCCAATTTCAACTCCAATGGGTACAAATGGAAATTTGGATAGTGATCTTGATGGCAAAATGGTGAATCAAAAGGAATATCGGTCTTTGATTGGAAGTCTACTCTATGTCACCGCATCAAGGCCGGATGTCATGTTTAGTGTTTGCATGTGTGCTAGATATCAAGCCTCACCTAGAGAGAGTCATCTCACGGCCGCAAAGAGAATATTGAGGTACTTAAAGCAAACAAGAGATGTTGGACTATGGTATCCCAAGGGGTCAAAGTTTGAATTGATTGGATATTCGGACTCCGACTATGGGGTTGCAAGATCAATAGAAAGAGCACAAGTGGCACATGTCAATTACTTGGAAGATCACTCGTGTCATGGTCCTCAAAGAAACAAAATAGTGTGGCAATCTCTACCGCCGAAGCCGAATATGTGAGTGCGGGGAGTTGTTGTGCACAATTGCTATGGATGAAATCAACTTTGAAGGATTATGGTCTCAATTTCAAGAATGTGCCATTGCTATGTGATAATGAGAGTGCAATCAAGATGATACAAAACCCGGTTCAACATGGAAGAACAAAGCATATTGACATAAGACATCATTTCATTAGAGATCATCAACAAAAGGAAGATATTGCCATTGAAAGTGTTGGCACCGATGATCAACTTGCCGATATTCTCACTAAGCCACTTGATGAAAAGAGGTTTTGCAAGCTAAGGAATGAATTGAACATTCTTGATTTCTCAAACATGAGTTGAATGCACCCCACCCACTTATTGACATGCCTCTCCTTCGACATTGCAAGGTAAAATTGATTGACATGTCTTTCATCCTATGCTAAGGACTTGATAGAGCATGTAGACATAATAAGTGGTATGCATAAGCATTCATGATAAATCAAATGAATTTGATGGATATATGTTACCACTATTGCTTCTATGCTTATTTTGATCTAGTGGTGGCATATGACATATTTGTGAGCTTGTAAACCTAGTGTTGAATCTAGAAGATTTGCTATAAGTGTCAAATTCAACATAGGCAAGATAACCCTTATTTTGAGGAGTGAAGAAGCTTGTCTTTGGTTCAAATCGAATTAAATATCTTTGGCAAGTATTCTAGGTTAAACCAAATTTGATAATTTTTTAACCTTACATATAGCATCGAATTAATTTCAAACTACTCCATCAAACACTTTTCCTTCTCTCCACAATTTGATCCTTTTTTTTTGGGTAAGTTGTTGACAAAGGGGGAGAGAAAAAGATGATTCAACTTGATAAAGGGGTAAATAAAATTTATGATGAGAAAAAGATGATTCGACTTGATAAAGGGGTAAATAAAATTTGTTGATGCACACAAGTAGGGGGAGCAAGCTCATAAACAAAGTTGTTGCATTTGTTTGTGCATTCTCATATGACTTGCTCATTGCACATGTATTTAAATTCAATATACATGCTTGTGTGGTGCAATGCTAGTATAGAAATTGGATGATGAAATGATCTACTAGCATGCATAGGAATAGTTTACATGTGGTATCTAGACTTGCCTAAAGCTTTATAAGTGGTTAGCTTTACAAGTAGTCCAAGAACCTTTGCATATAATGTTGATCTCACGGGGTTCTTGAGTTTTGATGGATGTCTAGTTACTTCATGATGCTAAGGATGGTGTAAAAGGCAACTCCGATTGGTATCACGCTTCAAAGGTCCATTTCTTACACCTTAGCATCATTTTGGTAGAATTACTCTCCCAACATTTCTATCCATGCATATGTGTAAAGCTTTCAATCCAAACTCTATGCACATATGTAGGGGGAGCTAATGCTACCAAAACCGAGCTTGTGATAATTGTCCAAACTTTACTTATGAGCAAAATGATTGGACAAGTATGACAAGTTCAAAACTTTTATTATCAAAATCATCTTTGTGAGGGTTGTCATCAATTACCAAAAAGGGGGAGATTGAAAGTCCCTAGTTTGGTTTTGGCTAATTGATGAAACCTAGGACTAACCTTTGTATCTAAGTGGATGTTTTAGATAAAGGTGGTCATTGAATATGAGACATGATATTGACTCATATGACCAAGATGGTGAAGACCAAGATAAGGCTTGGCTCGATGGACCGGTTGTGAGGGTGAAGGGCAAGTCGAGGCTTCGAAGCGAGGGACCATGCGATGGTGAAGCTTGAGCAAGACTTGGCGCCGACGGACCAATGCAACGGTGAAGAGCAAGTGAAGTCAAGGTCGATGGATCGAGACGGTCATGTGATAATATGAAGTGGATCATATCATTTGGAGAAACAAAATGGGCTCAAGGCAAAGGTATAACCATAGGGCCATTTTGTTTTACACTCAAGACACCATAGAGGGTGTGAGTGGTTTAGGATCGATAGCCGAACTATTAAGAGGGGAAGTCTTATCGGTTATTCGATGCACGGGTGCCACTAGGTGAATTCATGAAGTGCATTGCATGTAGGGCCTAGTGAGCTAATTGGAAAACCTTTGAAAATGATTGAGTAAATGCTAACACACAAGCACATGGAGATGTACACTTGATGGTGTTGGCACATTTGCAAAGGTGGCGTTGGTCGCGCTGTGGTTTGCAGGTAGAGAGGGGTTTGGGTTCCTCTCTCCCTCCCGCCGAGCGTGCGAGCGCGGGATTCAGGCGATTTCGGGGAAATGAAATGCCTATTTTCCACTACGCCGAAAGTCAGAAAAGAAACGGAGGCGAACGGGGTCACTGAGGTGACCGGACGCTGCACCGGACGCGGTCACGGTGTGACCAGACGCGTCCGGTCAGTACAGCGCGGTTTCGGGCGCGCGGGCTAGGGTTTGCAACCGGCGCGTCCGGTCACTCGCGGGACCGGCGCGTCCGGTCAGTCGCCCAGAGGGAACTGCGGTTCACGAGGATGATCGGACGCGAGGCGCGTCCGGTCACACATGATCGGACGCGTCCGATCGTTGAAGGAGCTTACTGGACTCACACCGGACGCGGGCACTGTCGCGTCCGGTCGTTGCGAGGAGCGCGTCCGGTCGTTGTTTCACGGGCGCGGGTGCTGTGCGGATCGGCGCGTCCGGTCGTTCGACAGGCGCGTGTGGGAGAGGAGGCGTCGAGGGAGAGATAGGGAGTGGCGTGAGAGGAGGCGTCGGGGGAGAGCCGCGCGTGGGGTGGGCGCGGCCGCACGGGATGGGAAGAGCGATGAGAGACGAGGTCCGTTGGATCTGAGTGAGTGAGAGAAAGATAGGCTAGAATAGATCTTGTCCATTCGTTTCAAAAGTTGGTTGGCTTTGGGTGCAGTTGTTTTGGTGCATATAATAGATGTCATGACTGTGAGGGACAATTGTTGGTGTAGCTGTAGAGAAGTTCACAACCGGTGCATTATTAGTGGTAGAGATTCAGCCAAAGATTAATATCCTAAATTGCCTTAAAAGTTTTCATTAAGGTTATGTTCACTGTAGATCTTATTCATTGGTCACCTAATTGAGATCAGAGGTATAGAAGATATTATTGATTCTTTCTTATTTTCCCTGTTATCTAAATTGTATGTTCAGCTCAAAATTCTATTGTAAGGTAGTAATAGCTGCCCTAGTGGTATTCTTCGAGTTACACATGGATAGTAATAGGAACTGTCGGGAAGATTAATGTACTAGCTTTGTCTGGTACAGAACGATGGTGGCGGGGAAGCGAGGAACGGGGAGGGGGCCAGAAAACCATCCCCGCCCCGCCACCCCCAACGGGGATACAATCTCTACCATACAAATCCCCATGGGGATTAATTTGCTACCATCCCCGTCCCCTGAGGGCTAATTTGGAAACTCAAATCCTTTTAGGATCCATGACTTTTTTCAAGATGGAAAATTCATAGGGAAATAATTTGAATAACCATTTAGTTCTTTTTGAATGGTTTTTCATCCCTGGTTGTGCCTTCCCCTTTCTTCCAAATTAGCCCTAGAGAAATTTCCTGCAGGGATCGTGGATCGGGGCCCATTGCCATCTTTACCAACCGAAGGCACCTGTTGCCCGAGCCAACCCATCCTGGCTCACCGTTTTGTTTTCCCGCACCCACCTCCTTTTTATCTAGAAATATACCCGTGCGTTGCACCAGATTATAAAATGAAATGTTTAATTGTTGTACCATGTAGAAGATCTGTTCGTACTATTATCTAATCCAAGTGCCGGACATGCTGACTGTTCACCTGATAGGTAATCAAGAGCCAAACGAAGGTGTTTGCTACAGTAGGCAATGAGACGATTATCAATGGCGATTATTGTGCAACGCTTTACACCTGATAGTATAGTTTTTCATGCAGCCCGAAGCACGACGGTCCGGCCCCAGCACGATTTTTCGGCCCGACAAGAGCCCGGCCCGGCACGACGAAGTTCGGGCCCGTGCTAGCCCGGCACGGCTATTCAGGTCGTGCTTGGGCCGAAACTCAGGCACGCGGGCCAGCACGGCCCGGCACGAAATTCTTAGGGGCGGCCCGCTAAAGCCTCCAACGGCTAGCAGCCCAACGAAATTCCTTTCTAGGGTTTCTCACAAGGGTGAGTTTTACCTAGAAAAATTTTTTAATGAGGCAGCATTCCACACAGCTCATTTTATCTTAATCTTTGTTGTCTATGTTTCTTGATTTGTGGCTGTGGAATTGTGATATGTTATTTATTGTGGTCTATTTTGAGTTGTTTTTTAGCCTGAGCGAGCTGTGGGCTGGCCCGGCACGGCTTTGCAGCCGGGCTGTACGGTGCTGGTGAAAGTCCCTAGTTTGGTTTTGGCTAATTGATGAAACCTAGGACTAACCTTTGTATCTAAGTGGATGTTTTAGATAAAGGTGGTCATTGAATATGAGACATGACATTGACTCATATGACCAAGATGGTGAAGACCAAGATGAGGCTTGGCTCGATGGACCGGTTGTGAGGGTGAAGGGCAAGTCGAGGCTTCGAAGCGAGGGACCATGCGATGGTGAAGCTTGAGCAAGACTTGGCGCCGACGGACCAATGCAACGGTGAAGAGCAAGTGAAGTCAAGGTCGATGGATCGAGACGGTCATGTGATAATATGAAGTGGATCATATCATTTGGAGAAACAAAATGGGCTCAAGGCAAAGGTATAACCATAGGGCCATTTTGTTTTACACTCAAGACACCATAGAGGGTGTGAGTGGTTTAGGATCGATAGCCGAACTATTAAGAGGGGAAGTCTTATCGGTTATTCGATGCACGGGTGCCACTAGGTGAATTCATGAAGTGCATTGCATGTAGGGCCTAGTGAGCTAATTGGAAAACCTTTGAAAATGATTGAGTAAATGCTAACACACAAGCACATGGAGATGTACACTTGATGGTGTTGGCACATTTGCAAAGGTGGCGTTGGTCGCGCTGTGGTTTGCAGGTAGAGAGGGGTTTGGGTTCCTCTCTCCCTCCCGCTGAGCGTGCGAGCGCGGGATTCAGGCGATTTCGGGGAAATGAAATGCCTATTTTCCACTACGCCGAAAGTCAGAAAAGAAACGGAGGCGAACGGGGTCACTGAGGTGACCGGACGCTGCACCGGACGCGGTCACGGTGTGACCGGACGCGTCCGGTCAGTACAGCGCGGTTTCGGGCGCGCGGGCTAGGGTTTGCAACCGGCGCGTCCGGTCACTCGCGGGACCGGCGCGTCCGGTCAGTCGCCCAGAGGGAACTGCGGTTCACGAGGATGATCGGACGCGAGGCGCGTCCGGTCACACATGATCGGACGCGTCCGATCGTTGAAGGAGCTTACTGGACTCACACCGGACGCGGGCACTGTCGCGTCCGGTCGTTGCGAGGAGCGCGTCCGGTCGTTGTTTCGCGGGCGCGGGTGCTGTGCGGATCGGCGCGTCCGGTCGTTCGACAGGCGCGTCCGGTCATCGGGACCGGCGCGTCCGGTCGTTGCGACCAGCGCGTCCGGTCGTTGCTTCGCGCGCGCGGTGCTGAGCGACCGGCGCGTCCGGTCTGTTGAGAGGCGCGTCCGGTCATAGGGTTTGACCGTTGGCGCAGTGACCGTTGGAGGACCGGACGCGGTTGAGCGCGTCCGGTCAGTTTCGACCGGCGCGTCCGGTCGTCCCGAAAAAACGGTCAGTGGAGTTGCAACGGCTCTATTTGGATGGGAGACTTATAAATACTCGTTGGCCGGCCCTTGGGGAGGTAACTAGTGATTTCTAACATTCTTGTACATCCTTTGAGCTAGAGCATCTCCTCCCACTCATCTCTCTTGAGTGATTGCAAATCATAAGTGAGATTGAGTAATCCCAAAGTGCATTGCATAGCTTGAGGGCATCTAGTGGCACTTGTGGGTGGTTTAGCCGGTGGATTTCTTGTTACTCTTGGAGAGTACCGCTCCTAGCCGGCTTGGAGATTGTTGGAGGCGTTGGCAAGAGAAGGTGATTGTTCTTGGCCACCTCCGGTTGTTTGTAAGAGGTTCTTGTGCTTTCCTCGGCGGGACGCTAAAAGCAACTCTATTACATTGCGCGTGTCATTGAGTTACCTCACTTGAGAGTGGAGTCTTGCGGTGCCTTGCGGGGCGTGCCTTGAGGGGCAAGTGACTTGAGGGTCACACCGAGGAACCATCTAAGTGTTGGTCGACACAACCGGTGACGTAGCTTGTCGGTGCACAAGTGAACACCGGGTGAACAAAAATATTGTGTCTCTTGTCTCCCGGTGATTGGTCTCCATATTGTGTTGTTGTCAATATTGATTGATTGTATATCATCTTGGTGATTGGCAACATCTTCACTCCACCGTTGGTATAAGATACACAATCCTATCTCTTGCATTTACTTTTACTAGATTATCTTGTGTAGCTCTAGTAGTAGCCTTTACTAGTAGTTGTTAGCTTGCTCACTAGTGTATAAATAGTGACATAGCTCTTGTGTGAACTAGAGATCATAATCTACTAGACTTGTGGATAGGAGGCTTGCATCACAACCCTTGGCTAAGCAAAACACGCTTTACGCCGTTTGTTATTCTAACAAGTTTGCTTAGTGGCTTGTGTAGAATTTTTATAGGCTATTCACCCCCCCTCTAGCCATCTAGGACCTTACAGCTGGCCCGGCACGATTTCCGGCCCGATGGCTGTGCCTGGGCTGCCAGTCAGGCACGAGGCACGCTAAGGCACGGCCCGGTGAGGCACGGCGGCACGTGTCGGCCCGAGCAATGCGGGCCGGGCCGGCACGGCCCGATGAAAAACTATACCCGATAGTAAGCAAGAGCTAAAAAATAGGTGTTTGCTACAGTAGCCAGTGCCACGATTATCGGCGGGGTTATTGTGCAACGCTTCACCGTAGCAAGTTACCCCACGTTTCACTGTGTGATGGTTTGTCTCTCACGTTTAAGTATAAGTCGCATAGGGAAGTGTAGGGCTTAATTGTTGTACCATGTAAAAAATCTCTCCGACTGTTATCTAATTTAAGTGTTCGCACACATTAATTTGTCACCTGATAGGTAAGAAAGAGCCAATAAAATGTGTGTTTGTACATCAGTGGGTGGTAAACTGTGTTGTGTGTTTGTACATCAGCGGGTGGTAAACTGTGTTGAGAATTAATGTGGAACGCAAATGAGGAAAAAAAAAGGAAAAGGAAAAAACGGACGGCTGTAAACAGTGCGGTAGGTGGGGCGTCCGCCTTTGAAGCTGAGAAAAAAAAATAGAAGACGTAGGGCTGAGAAAAAAGAAAAAAGGAAAGGGGAAAATAAATGACTACACGACATGGTGAACAGGGTAACAGTAGATGCAATCCGTACATCTATAGCTGTATATATATTTTTTATTTTTTATTATTTATTTATTTATTTTGTTATTATTAATTTATTATTATTATTGTATTTTATATTTTATTTATTTATTTATTTATATTTATTATTTTATTATTTATTTATTGATTAATCACTCAAAAAGTTCAGCTCAACCCCATATCGAGAAATTTGGAAATCTGACCCGTTATTCGCGTGCCCCTTGAAACTTGACCCTGAATTCGTAAGCCTTTGGAAATATGACCCAGATCGTGCGAATTGTTTGGAAATTTAGTATTTTCCCAGATTTCACAATTTCAATAATTTCAGCCATGTTTTTGCACTGTTTGGGGCAGGGGAAAAGACCACACTGCCCCTCCCTCATTCCACAGAGCCTGGACACCTCCTATCCCATCGGTTGCCTTCCAGGACCCCTCCTGGACGTCTCCAACCGCCCCGTGGACGTCTCCAACCCCTCTGTTGCCTTCCAGGTGATAAAATAACACTAATATTTCTCATAAAATAAATATGTGTTGCAAAATAAATGTAAACAAGCTATCATACATCAAAAATTTCAGCATAAATAATAAAAAATATAGAATCCCAACATAGATTTAATAAGAGTACAGGTTCACATAGATTTAATAAATAGGTTCACATCTACCCCTTAGCCATCTAGCCATTCTGAAAAGAGTACAGGTTCACATAGTTCAAACAAAAACAACCATCAGCCATACAAAAGAGTCTCATCCAGCCAATTTAGAACCACAAGTTCACATAAACAAAAGATGGCTGGGAATCTAAAGGAGACAGAGAAAAGTCTCATGACATCGATTATTCAAGCATCCATGTTCTTCCCCTTGGAGTGAGTTTCTTCTTTAGACCTAGCCTCTTCCTTGGACTCTTTCTTGGAGTGGTCATTGTATTACTTGGCCCTTCTCCAGTTTGACTACACATCATAGGTAAATAGAATGGTTCAATACATGAACTAAGATGCACACACATGTCACATACAGTGAATGATTGTTACCTTATTGTAAGTGCTTTGGGGCTTGTAGTGATTTGACTTGTCTCTCCAAGTTCCCCCATTGTTAGTTGCAATTGGCTATAAAATGAGAAAGGTTAATTGCAATAGGTTAAAAGAGACTAGTGTTGATTTTAGTTTTTAGGAATCACCTTTGCCTCCTTGTAACATGTCTAGGACTGCTGTTGATTTGTGCCTTCTGCCACTACAACCATAGGCTAGTTTAAAATGGTACACTGAATAATATGGATCCAAGTAGTCTTCCATCTTAGCATCTCAGCTCTCTCATCCTCTGCTCTAAGGCCAACAAATTTATACACTAAATCTTCATCCATCACAGGATGTGCAGTACCAATCTGTTCTTCTGTAAGAGGAGTTATCAGCAGACTTTCCCAGTCAATTGGATGAGAAACAACTGCAGGATTGCTGCAATCTCCTTGTTCTGTGGCATTGTCATGGTCTACATTACTTGCTGCAGTCTCTGCCTCTGTAACAACTGAGTTGGAAGATATTTGTGCGGGTTTATCCACCACATCACATTTATGTAACACATCAATAGAGCCACCATCATCAAATGGAGAAAACTAGACACACAAACTAAATGCTCCCTCCGGATCCGGATCGATTCTACCGTGTACCGACAATAAATAAAGTGACACAATTTAGATTGTCTCCCAAATCAACAGGAGAACCCCCTAAACATACAGTACAGAGGGAGGAGATAGGGGCTGTTACCCTAGAGGAGCCATGGAGCACGCGGAGCAGCGTCACCACGGACCCCTTCACCCGCCGGCCTAGAGGCGCCAAGGGGCCGACCTTGCTGCTCGTGCACGACGGTGGCCTTCCCAACCCTAGAAAGAAGAACAAAAGGTCAAGCCACGGATGGGGCGGGGAGGAGGAGGCGCAAGGAGAAGCAGCGGAGGAGGGAGGCGCAGGGCGCTGCCCGCGGGCGGCGGCCGGCGGCCGGACCTGGCCAGAACCCGGGCGGCGGACGGCGGAACGTCGGGCGGTGCCGCGGCCTGTACGCGCGGAGCGTCGGCCTGTACGCGCGGCCTGTACGCGAGGAAAAGTAGCGATGTGCTACTCCTTCTCCAGCCACGGAAACAAAGAGATAAGGGAGGGGCAATGAAGTCTTTTTCCCTGCCTCAAACAGTGCAACAAGATTTATGGAATTACATAAAAAGAGAAAATCCCGAAAAAGACTAAATTTCCAAAGAATTCGCACGATTTGGGTCATATTTCCAAAGGCTTACGAATTCCGGGTCAAGTTTCAAGGGGCACGCGAATAACGGGTCAGATTTCCAAATTTCTCGATCGATTCATATACTCACAATGTGTGGCGCGCCTCATGAATCTAGCTTCACCCCTGGAGCCAAGAGGAGTGCCATGAGCAGCAGGGCGAAGCAGAATGTTGATAACATCTTCACACCTTCAGGAGCAGCTACCAAAGCAACACCCTAACATGTCCCAGGAGCTCATTTTTTAACGCAATGGCAGGAGCTCTGTCTTTCAATTAAGTAAGAATGAAAAAGAGTTTATGTACAAGCGTCACAAGAGCTCATGACTGGAACAAACAGCAGCACAGCCACTGCTGTGATTTATTTTGGTCAATAAGTGGCTCCAATGGAGGTTTTCTGCAAATAAATAGTAGCTTGACACTGCCAGTTAAAGCTCCTCTCTATCTAATCAAAATTGGAATGCTTGCAGGTAGTGACGAACACACACCGACATAGGGTCCATT
Organism: Saccharum hybrid cultivar R570; assembly: GCA_038087645.1. Lineage (NCBI taxonomy): Eukaryota > Viridiplantae > Streptophyta > Magnoliopsida > Poales > Poaceae > Saccharum > Saccharum hybrid cultivar. Next base: position 1,595,144 of record JAQSUU010000671.1, on the reverse strand, counting down.
ACACACAATTAGATAAGCAAACTGAGAAGTGTAACTAAGCATAATATAAATCACCATGTTGGAGCAGCAGATTGGTCTTATGTCCAGAAAAAAAGGAGAAATGGGAATGATAGAGTTCAGAACTAATAAGAAGTTTCAGAGTAAAAAGCATAGGGATGCATTTTTTTTTTGTAGCAGTACATTAAGGCAACTTTTGCTAGCTGAGAGAGGTTTTAGAACTGTTGAGTCACTTGAGAATTAAAACAAACCTCTGCCTACAAGTTTTACTGCATTATTGGGCTGCAGGAAGATGAGTTGCATGCAATACGATCATGCTCATGCGTCATATGAGAAATGTGAAGAAATGAAGATTCATACAGATTATTATAGTCTTTTCAAAATTTTAAGTGGGTTTACACAATCAGGTGCGAACTGCAAAGCAGTTAATATATTCAGAGACATAAACAGAGCATACATTTCAACGTGTGATCCTCACCTTGTCCATCATATATTTTAACTGATCCAAGAGACATGGGAACCCTGAAATCACTTAATTACTGAACTGAATTCCTAAAAGAGCAAGCCGTTCCCTAGGAAAAAAAATCATGCAATGAACTAACGCTGTTCTGCAGGAGACTGAAACTGGACAAAGAGACAGGGTTGTGCTGACCTTGATTTACCTTCAATCAGAATCAGAATATAGAAATGCCAGGCCTTACAGACTAGACATCTTGCACTATGTAATTGAATCAAATCATCAGAACAAAGTTCATCTAAGGCATTTCCTCGATGCCAGAAATGAAGTTTAAGCAGTGACAACAGGCAACAAACAACCTCCAGTTGAGTTGTTGTAAAAGAAAGATCATGATGAACCCAAAAGGTACCAATTTTACTATAGCCATTTTACATGTATGTTACTTGCTGTAAATTCAGGGGCTGATAAGCCCACCGCTACAGATACAACATGAGAACTCCCTTAGCTCCTCAAGTCCACACCAAAACAGCTCCTAGCACCCTATCTAAAAGTAATACTATTTCATATCAAACAAAAAGAAAACCATTTCCCCCATGAACAACAGTATTGCAGCTAAAAGAAATACTGTTGGCTAACAAAACAAAAGCTAATCTCTGATCTACTCTGATCTCAAGCACCCACCAGGAAGCAAGAACTTGAACTTGTCTGCATTCTTGATCAAATGGGAAGGCAGATGCACGGCAGATGCAGACTTGGGTATCGGCCCCATCTTCTTGAAGAGGTCAGTGAATGTATACTCTTCAGGTAGCATGTCAAACAGGTCGTCCCCATTGCATATGATCTTCTGGATTCTGTCTGGGTTTAGGAAGCTTTTCTGCTTCACTCGGTCTGCATGGCTGTATGCCTTCATCTTGAAAACAAACTCCTTGATGTTCCTGAAGCAGAAGCTGCAGTGCCAGCCCGCATCAGCCAGGATTAAGTTGCTCTGACGGGAATGGCGATACGATGTGTGCTCATTGTACACATGTGCCGTCGCTCTCCAGCTGTTGTCATCCACAGGAAATTCAAAGGAGTACATATAGTTCTTCATCTCAAGGTGCATGACTGGTGGTATTCCATCACACCACTTGAGCAGCTGCACAGTCTCAGGGGTAGGGATCTCATCAGCATCAGCCATGATCAGGATATCACCCACAGCAATACCTGATCTTCGTATCAGCATATTAAGTGAACGACGGTGATATGCCTCAACATGGAACGGTTGCCGACGAGAACCAGTATCCAGCTTTCCAATAGAAAGCATGTCATAGACAATCTTTGATCCAGCAAATCCAAAACGGCTGAAGTTTTCAAAAAAGGAGAGTGACTTGGGGATACCGGTGAAGGTGGAATTGGCCTCAAGGATGACAAACCTGTCAACATATGGAAGGAGCTCACGGTAGCGGATTTCCAGAATATCAAGCTCATTGCTGAAGAGGACAGCGTCAAAGACACGGCGAGGGGCGGGAAGGATGCCCCAGCCATGGTGTTGGCACAGCTGGGCCATGGAGATATTGGGAGCATAGTAGTGTGGGATGCGGGTGAATGGTTTAGGAGGTGTGTCCCACAGTGGCCGTAGAAGGTAGGAGATACTTTGGAAGTACTGGGTAACAGCAATAACAGACACAGAAAGAACCAGAACAAATGGTATCAGGAACTTGAAACGCAGAATTTTCCGTCTAGTAACAGGTGGATGAGGCAAGTCTCTAGCCATGAGAAGGCCTTGTGTTTAAGGCAGAGAAAGGAATGGGTAGGGTGTCTGATTAGCATATGAGAGTGCTCCAGATACTCTATCTTGCCGAGGGTGTGGCAAAAATCCGAATCTGAATGTAATCTGCATTTTTGCAAGAGAAGGCAGAAAATAAGAAGAAAAAAACAGTAGTGACATAAGAACTAAACTATGCAGATTATTAAACTACAGAAAAGTAACATATTGGAAAGAATGCATATACAGGAATAACGTTATGAGTTACAGACAGGTTCGTGCCCACTTGTAAATTTGCAATACAACTGACATGTTATTTAAACATCTAAAAATAGAGTACATCACGGAGACATGGATTGATATACACTTAGTGGCGGAACCAGCAAATTTGATTAAGGGAGACCGAACAAACATGATGACACCTCATAAGTGTGATAAATATATACATAAGTGTATGTCTCAACAATTTTTCAATCCTTTTACATATATAGGTAGTATCCATAACCAAAAAAAAAATCACAATAATATGGTAAAAGATGAGTAAAAATGGGCAAAATGTGATGTGTGTAGCAACATTTATAAGAGTATTTAAAAAAATCACTGTTTTGTGGGTGGGGGTGGTGGGTGAGGGGGGCACGGCCCCTGCTAGCCCCCCCCCCCCCCCCCCCCCCCCCCCCCCCCCCCCCGAACAGCATGCACTAGAGGCAGCAAAGTTTATCAGAGAACCACAAAAGTCCCTGTCATAAACCCTGACTTAGCCATTTACCTGTTTTACATCTGAGTTGTCCCAAGTTCCAACAACATAAAGGGAAATCAGCAATCAGGCCTAGCGAGATGGGCTGTACTTATACATTGGTGAAAGATCAATGGACCATTACAAAAAAAAAAAAAAAAACGCATTTCCATTCCAGCAGCACAAGCAAGCAGGCAATCCTCTGCTGCTAAAATCAAATCATCATTAAAACGAAACAGGGCATTTGTCTTCACCAATCTGCCGCATTATGAAACGCATATTGGTGAATGGATATCTCCCCACTGAAGAACGGATTTCTCATTCTTCTCTTGAGCAGAGCGATCGAAAGGCTAAGTAAGCATTACTGCACGCGTCAGGGACTCAGGGGCAATGCAAAAAGGTGGAGAAATGTAACGAAGACCAAATCTAGACAAACCAAGCTTGCTTCTAACAGCTCCTCCTAAAGAAAAGGCCCCAGCTTTGCGGAGCGAGATGCCCCCAAGACAGATGATACTTGCGAAGGGAACGATATCATTCCCAGTGGGTGAGGTGGGGTGACAGCAGAAAAGAAAAATCCCTGACATGAACCATGACTTAGCCATGTAATTGTTCTTACCTCTGAGTAATCCCAAGTTCCAACAGCATAAACATAAAGGGAAATCAGAAATCAGGCCTAGCGAGATGGGCTGTACTTGTACATTGGTGGAAGATCAATGGACCACTACTAAATACACATTTCCATTCCAGCAGGACAAGCAAGCAGGTAATCCTCTGCTGCCCGAATCAAATCATCATTAAATCGATACAGGGCATTTGTCTTCACCAACCTGCCGCGTTATGGAACGCATATTGGCGATTGGATATGATTTATCTACCCAAAGAACGGATTTCTCATTCTTCTCTTGAGCAGAGCGATCAGAAGGATAAGTAAGCATTACTGCACGCGTCAGGGACTCAGGGGCAATGCAAAAAGGTTGAGCAATCTAACGAAGACCAAATCTAGACAAACCGGTTGCTTCTAATGGCTTCTCCTCCTCCTAAAGAAAAGGCCCCAACTTTGCGGAGCGAGATGCCCCCAAGACACTTGCGAAGGAACGAGATCATCCCCAGTGGGTGAGGTGGGGTGACAACTGACAAGAACAGGGGCGGACGGAGACGGTCACCTCAGAGAAGACGCCGAGCCGAAAGGAGCAGAAGGCGGGGACGACGACGGGGAGCTCCTCCCATCTCTGGACGACCTGCCGCGCGCTCCGCTTCCTCCTCCTCCCTCTCCTCAAGTCCTGTCTCATTTAACCCCGGCCTCCGCTCCTCACCTCCTCCGCCTCCTGCCTTGGCTCGTGCGCGCCCCCTCCTTGACTCCTCCGCCAATGTCTCTCTAGCCGTCCGCCTATTACTGTCCCGTCCTCCACTCCTCCCCCCTCCCTCCCTCCCCTCCGATCCGATAGCCTCCGTGGCGGAGGCGGAGCTGCTGCTGCTAAATTTAGGCCCCCTGGACACCTGCGGGTTTTGCTTTTTGGGTTTAAAAAACAGGGTTTTTAGCTTTTACGTACAGGAGAGAAAGTGATGAATTGGGTGCATTTGATCTTCTGGGATATTCGGTTGGGAGAGAGTGCTTTGCTTTGGCCGTGTTTAGATCCGGAATCGTCTCAGCCGATTTGATCTGCGCGCTGTACTGTGTCGGAACACTGTAGCGCGTTTTATTTTTTTAGTGTAAAAAATTGTTCAAAAATTGATTAATTAGATTTAAAATGTTCGTCTCGCAAAGTATAATAAAACTGTGTTATTAGTTTTTGATTTCATCTACTTTAGTATTTCATGCATTTGCCGACATTTTGATGTGATGAGTAATCTTTTTTTTGCATAGTGAAATTTAAGGAGTGGAATCGGAAACTACCAGGCCTTTGCCACCTCCCCTGCAGTGCCAGTGCTCGGCTGCTCGCTCGGCGTCGGCGAGCTTTTGGGGGCGTGTGCGGCACTCGGCAGTGGGATTCTCTGCGTGGATGTTGGGTGCAGGATCTCGTGTTGTCCTCCGCCGTAGGATCAGAGAAATGATGCTCCCACGAGGAGCGAGTTTGACCGAAAGGACACTAGTCTTGCGAAACACCAAAGACTCCTGCACAGCCAAATATGGGTCCACATGTTGCTAAGGAGGATACACAAGTCATCCGTATGCTTTTTGCAAACGGCATGTTATGGCAACTATTATGACTTATCGGTGTATGCAATTTCTCCTGCTATTTTTTCACAAGAAAAGAGAGGCTTTTTATTGCTCAACAATCAAGTTACAATCTTGTGTACAAACTGGAACTACTCTCTTTGTCCCAAAATAGAAGTCATTCTCGCTTCCCGAGAAGTCAGTTTTTTTTTAACTTTGACCAATTATATATAAAAGAATATTAATATTTAATATATAATTAGTATCATTAGAAATATCGTTGAATATACTTTCATAATAAACTTATTTAGAGATATAAACGTTGCATGCATTTCCTACCAACCTAGTCAAAGTTGAGAAAGTTTAACCTGCACGCATCGCACAACTTCTATTATGAAACGGAGGGAGTACATTGCACCAAACAGCCGAACTTTTGAACCTTAATGCCTGTTGCGCGAGCTCATATACAACACAATTTCTCTCTCTTCTCGTGTGGACTACCTTCCACTTAGACATTAGGGTTCCGTCTGTCTCACTTCCTCCACTATTAGGCATAGTGGCCCTCGATCCCTCACCAAATTCTTTAGCAGAGTCTGGACCGAACTGCAGTCAGTTTCGAGCACCACCGGAATCTCAGGGTTTTCAGTAGCATATCGGAGTCCTTCCCTGACCGCCAATGCCTCAACTTCTTCAACATCCCTGGCTCCCGGTACATCTTGCCAAGTAGCTAGGCATACCGCCGCATTATGGGCGTGTTTGGATTGACCCCGTCGCAGGCATGTCTGCCAAGCAGCTCATCCTGTCCCAGGCATGGGAAATCGGACGTCTAGGGCTAACGCACGCTCCAGGCAAGTCTGGCCAGTCTGAAATCAAACACGTCCTATATAGTCCCTGATGACCACCCCCATATGCCTGCCGTCCAGCATATAGAGAGCTACAGTTCCGTCCAATAGCTTCTCAGAAAGCGAACGGACCCCTCGATGGAAAGCTGCGTGATTCGTGTGATGTCGTTCCGCACTTGCCAAGATCGCCGTAAGAGCACCAGACACCTGCAATTTCTCCTGCTATTTGAGGATGAGTATGCAGGAATATTGAGTCAATCCAGAATGAAACCTTATGATTAGTCGATGATCAACCACAAGTATTTAGCAATGAAACATATTGGATCAGATGGGACACTGTGTAGTGGATTCTGATTGGTACGGATAGTTCGCAATGCGAATTTGTTGGGACATCGAAAATGGTATGGAGATAGAACAGAATTGGATCAGAGACAAGTTTAAATAGTTAAGTAATATGTACCTCCTCATTTCCAATTATACAATGTTTTACATAGATTTTGATATACACTTAGATATATAATATCCAAATACATAGTAAAAAATATATCTAACAAACCAAAACGTCCCATACGTAGTAAAAATAGCAAAAGTAATATATTAAAAAATAGAGTATTTTATAGTTAAAAATAGAAGGAGCACATATATGTGGAGAATAATATGCTTGTCAAGAACTAACAATTTGTGAGCTCCCTATGCGACAAGTGTCTTGCTTACTCGCCACGTTACATCTCAGTGAACTGCAACGGTTTGCTATTGCGACAGCCCATGTTTCATTCAAGAAATCAGATGACGCTTCTATATCCATCACCTAACTGAACATTGGCTTCTATATATTCACCTTGTTCGCTGGATGGTGGCTGGTGTTGATGCTGATGCTGATTTGCTATGAGAGAAAAATATTGCTGAATGACTAGTTAATTCTGGCTGATAAGTACAAGCGAACAGGCTGATTAATGAATCAATTGGCCTACACGCTTAAATCTTGATCTCAAAACGGTTGGAAAAAAAAGCGTGTGAACCTTTTTTCGAAAGATCAAAACACACGCTAACCTAACCAGCTCGCTTATTAGATGGGCCACAACAACCCACTTTGACTCGTCGCGTCGCTTCGATGGGCTTTAGTAATTAGTATACTGGGCCTCCACTACTTCACATGTTAAGTAAGAGACGGGCCTAGATTCCCTAAAAACGAGGAGTCGAGCCAGGCCCGTTGATAGGTCCTTTCCTGCAACCCTGCCTATCAATTTACGACGGAGCAAGTGCTCGCGCGCTTCCGGATGCTCGTGCCTGCACTCTATTTTGCGCATCCACGCGGGGCCTGCACCACCTGACCCCTGCTCGTGCCCCTTCCGCTTCCCCCGTCCGGACGTCTACGCCCGCTCGGTGGCACCCGGCAGCTAGGTATTCAGCAGCAACACTCGATCTACTTTTGAAACATATAGATGAAATATTTGCAACATGCTTGTCTGAAATACTTGCAAAAAAACACATGAAAACGCTTGAAAAAACCATTGCAAAACATAACGTCCAGATAAAAGTTGCAACATGTATGTGAAACATATGCAACATCCAAATAAGCACACTTGCAACATACGTCTGAAAAAGTAGATGAAACATTTGGAACGGGCGCTTGCAACATACATGTACAACCATTGAACCATATGCAACATCCTGATCTATTTTTGCAACATCCGTATAAAACACTTGCAACATACCTCTGAAACATATGAAACAATGGAAACATACTCTTGCAACGTGCACTTCAACACAATATCTCCTGGCTGCTCGACAGAATGGAGGCTCGTCGGTGTGTGGTGTTCACCGGAGGCAGCGACCCAGCGGCGCTTGTAGGCGGCGGGCCGGCAGCAGTGGCTACATGCCTACACACCGTGGAAGGGAGGCATCGGCTGCATGAGCGGCGGGGAGGCCGCGGCCACGCGACTTGGAGAGGGCAATCGTGCGCTGCGCCTACAAAACCGGTAGCCGAGCGCCACGAATCGGAGGCGGCTGCGCACCGTGCCTGGCAAGGCCAGTGCCCGAGCACTGCACCTCGAAGGCCGCCGCACGCAGCGCCCAGCAGGGCCAACGGCATGCGCTCGGAGGTGGCATGCGAGCGGATACAAACGATACGAAGATGAGCAAGTGAATAGGAATGAGTGGATGAGCAGTTTTTTTAAATCAAAGGAGAGCAGGTTGTTGGGCTAGCGTCATGGCCCAGCAACGAAGCGTCTGGGCGGACGAACGCCCGCTTCAAAGCATTACCGATCAATTTACCGAGCATGAGCATCCACTTAAAAAAAGTCCTCACTTTATTCGGGATAGAGAGAAAAGGAGTTTCTATAAACATTAACATGAACAATATATAGGTGGTGGAGGAGCCGGAGCCACTTAAAATCCTGCTAAACAGATTACGGGGGTGCTTGGTACCTTTGCTGCCGCTCGCCTCGCCTAGCTCACTCACCTCACCTCACCTCACCTCACCTAGCCTGCTGACAAAGCTATCATCCAAGGCATTTGGTTTCTTTGCCGTCGTTCACCTCATCTCTCGCACTGTAGCTCATGCGGAGGCCAAACCAGTGGCGTTGGAGGTCAATTCAACACCAGGAATGTTCAACCAACAGTATAGGAGGCTAAATCAGGGCTAGGGGCGCCGATTCCGTAGTTGTGGAGTCTGATTCGATGAGGGTGGAGGTCGATTCGGCACTAATGGAGGGCGTTTCAGTGGCAATGGAGTCCTATTTGGTGATGGTGAAGGCTGATTTGGTAGTAGGGGAGTTCGATTAGACGATGGTGGAGGCGAATCGGTGGTCGGGGAGTCTAATTCGGTTGTGCCGGAGGCTGCTCACGAGCAGACGAGCTGACCTTGCCCATGCGGGAGAGCCAATTTGGCTCGCCTGCGCTGGCAAGGATTTTCTTGCCCAAACGAGCAAGCTTGCCGGGCAAACAGGCAAGGCGAGCAACAACCAAACAGCTTGCCTTGCCCGGCGAGGCAAGGCGAGCGGCTAGCAAGGGCTCCAAACACGCCCTCCTTAGAGTCATAACCAAAAATGAGATTTTTTTAGAGCCAGCTTGAAGTTTTTTAATGGAAACTTTGAGACTCCTGCACAACCAAACATAGTAGCACCACGCATTGCTAAGGAGATACACAAGTCATCAGTATGCTTTTTGCAAAGGGCATGTTATAGCAACTATTATGGCTTGTTGGTGTATGCAATTTCTCCTGATGTTGGAGGATGAGTATGTAAGGATATTATATTGAGCTCTATCCAGAATGAAACCTATGATTAGCCCATTATCCACCACAAGCATTTAGGGATGAGAATAGAATGGTTCATAGGGCATAATGTTTACCGAATTCTAATCGGAATGGACAATACACAGAAAGTGAATGTGGATTTTTTTTTCGAATGTCGAAAATGCTATAGAGATAGAGCGAAATCGGATTGGAAACAAATTTAAATAGTTAACTAACATGTATTCCATTCTTTCCAAATTATATGACGTTTTGACTTTTCTAGGTATATAGATTTTGATATGCATATATACAATATGTCTAGATATACAATAAAGATAATAATGTATTAAAAAAATCAAAACATCATATAGTTTAAAACAGATTATATGTGGAGACTTGGTGATTAATATGCTTGTCAAGATTTAATAATTTATGAGCCCCCTATGAGACTCGTTGTGTCTGGTTTACTTGCCATGTTTAGAAGGGTATATAATGATGACGTTTAAATCTCTATCACAAAAGGGTGGGAAAAAAAAAGCACGCTAATCTTTTTTTGAATTTGAAAGACTAGAGACACGCTAACCTAACCAGCCTGCTTATTAGATGGGCCGCATCAACCCATTTTGACTCGTCGCGTCGCTTCGATGGGCTTTAGTCATTAGCATACTAGGCCTCCACGCTTCACATGTTCAGTAAGAGATTGGCCCAGATTCCCTAAAAAACGAGGAGTCGAGCCTGGCCTGTTGATCTTTCCTGCAACACCTCCCTATCAGCATTACTGTTGTGTTTATCCAAGGGGCAACGTATCTTGTGCAAATCAACCTCTCCGTGCAATCGTACAAACTTCTAATCTAGGCCACATGATGTTGATCCAAGGTGCGCATGGGGATTAGGTAATTTTGCGCTTAACTGCCAGCTCCTAATCACACTTTTGCAAATCCCTCTTCCCACTCCCTCCTGCGCCCCCTTGGATCAACATCATGTGGCCCAGATTAAAAGTTTACACGGTTGCACAGAGAGGTTGGTTTGCACTAGATACGTTGCCAGTTATAAACCCTATAGAGGAAATAGAAGTTGAGTAGGAAAAATGAACAAAAAGATACACTATCTCTGCAACTTTCACCTAGGCCGTCCTCACATTTCATCTTTGCAGTTTTCACTTAGGTCATGTACGGAGAAGGTAGAACAGATGAGGTAACCATTTTTCCAAGTGGGTGGGGTGTGCAAGAACAGATCCTGTCTCACACCGCCACAGAATCTCTGAAATTAATAAAATTCCAAGTCAATTTCATGAACAACAATATAAATATGTAATTGCAGGAAGCATCAGACCGTTGCAGGCATCAATATATGATGATATATGGGGCAAGAATTGGACAACTAAAAAAAATCTTGCTTCAAATTCAGGTGAAATCAAATACCTGAAACCCTGTTAGCAACAGCAACCAGCATATGCAAATGCAGTTCAGTATGCTCCCCATAGCAGTGCCATTCAATTAGGGACTAGGTGGATACACATATTTATCCTCCCTGTCTGCTCAAGTTTCCGTGTCACCTCATTTCCCGGACAGGAGCTTGCATTGACATGCATGCATGACATGCTTTTTCTCTAGCACCATGACACCCTAACCACCAGAAAGGTCAAGGTCAAGCAGAAACACAGCAGGGAGATCATCATCAGCTAGAAATTAATCAATCATGCAGACTATAACATGCATGGTCACCATTCTAGATGGAGATGGAGAGAGGTAACAACCAGATGCTAGATTCTAAGATGGTGTCTGCATTTGCATCCATGAGTGGTGCGGTCTTCCCCATCTGCATTGCATTTGTGGTGCCTCACACCTCAGTGTCCATTAACATGCATTCAGTATCTTCTAGCTCTTTGTATTTTTTTAGAAAGACAAAACTCCATATCAAACTTGGAGGTCCATAATGATTACAAGCCCAGGGACATCCTACCAAACAAGGGCATATGTCCTCTTTCATTCCCCCTCAATTGGTGGGGAGGGACATGGAGAACATTCAACATTGCTAGCTCATCAAGATGCACCTAAAAAAACATGGTGATAAATAAGAATATCATGTCATTACTAAAAGACCCCCAAAAAAATTGTTTACAAGGTACATATATTTGGTGACAAAATGATGAGGATGGTGACCACAATTAGAGGAGAGGAAGGTTGTGATTTGTGAACCATGCATGACTCATGAGGAGAGAACTGGAGTCATCTAGCTGTGTGTTTGTATATATATAGACGTACACATCATGGAGATGCATGTCAGGATCATCACTCCCACTGAAAATGAGAAGAAAAATGGCATCAGCGAATAAATAGTGTGATGGGGATGGCACAGACATCCTGCATGATGTAGACAGAAAATGAGGTATATATCGGCATGTTGTATTAAGAAAATCGCCGAAATCAAGTCTGCTTATAATCTATAAGCTTGTATACAGAAAAATATACTATAGTACAAGGATTGGATCTGAACCGTCTGAAATCATTGAGCTCCTGCATGTACTCCTGAAAAAATACTAACTTATGACATCATGTTGTTCAATCTCTCGAAAATGGACCAGTTGCCTAAAAGAAATGCTGCAGTTGAGCACTTGCGTTGTAGGAATACGCAAAAATCTCGATTAATAATCGTTGGACGACGAACATAATCACCATTCACCAACCATTATTCATTAGTATAATTTGGGAAAAAAAAATTTGGAGATAATATAATCCCAAGTAGTGTCACCACCTCAACCACTTTTTATGCTTGCACGTTTTACAACTTGAGAATTCGCGATCTCATCAAAAGCAAGTGTAGGAAGTAGCGTTGTACGCATCTGCGGCCATTTTTGGTGTGTAGTAGCTGTGCGTGGCTGCCATTATACAACTCGTGGCACACTGTACGCAACAATAATATATAAACTGAAAAGATAAAAATGACTCAAATTTACTGACAGAGGCGTACGGACGTGTATGTATATGAATACTACTCTACAAATTAATCACACGTCATCAGGTCAACATTAAAGTGCGTGTATGAACATACAAGACCTGTCAATTCACAAACTGCATCAAGTATATATCTTTTGTTTAATAAAATATTTTAGTCATTTTTCCCGCGAGGACAAAATGTGTGCAGTATTATTGTATCATACACCGTCAAGTACTTGTCACTGTCTCGTGTTCCTCCATTCTCCAACTGCTCAGCATATCTTTAATTAAGGTTCATCAGAAGACTAATTGAATTTAATGACCGGAGATTACCCAGAGTAGAAGAACAAGAACAATACAACGTGCACGACACAAACACAACTGAAGGTAGGCACCATCATGCGGTTGTTGTTGTTGTTGTTGCGTTGCACGCCAACATGTGTTTGCAGTACTACAGGTTTGTGTACCACGCACACGGCACAAACCTTTTGCTGTACACACGGTACGGTACATGCACCTACCTACTCTTCACTGTTGTCTCACACTGATGTCTTGGTCGCTAAAATTAACTAAACTGCTAAAAAAAAGTTGATCAGCTAGCTGTCAGCTAATAAATCACTCATTAGGCTAATTAACCTATCCACCGTAGCGCTGTAGTTTAGCTAGGGCACGTATCGCACATGATTAGAGTCCAAAAACCTCCGGGTTAACCGCCGGATAATCCATGTCACAAACGACATTCTCCTCAGTCATGGCTTGTTTGGCTCGTTGTCGCGCTTGGGCACACAACTTGCTTAGCCGCATTATATTTGACTCTCTATGCTCATGTTGCATTTCCTGCCACACTTTGTTAGGATGATCACCACGCTAACATAACATATTATTAGTGACGGTGGAAGCGATTAAAATCAAGCCACCGTCCTAATCCATCTAAGAAAAAGAAACATATGCATCACAGGTATATGAAGAATTGGAGATATTGGCACTTAGAAAGTACGCAAACCAAAACGACACTAGATTTTAACACGGGAAACCCTTCAAATCAGAGTAAAAAACATGAGTTGAGACCATTAACTTTGTGGGACTACAACTAGTGGAGGAGCTGGGAAGGAGATCAGCTAGTAATGCATGGTAAGGATTTCCATCCGCTTAAATATTTTGGACAATATGACCATTTTGTGATATTAAAGTCACAAACATATGCTTAGCTTAGTCGGTTGTGTGTTGCTGCAAAGTGCGAGGTTGTGGGTTTGATTCTTCTATATTTCAATATTATTTTGACGATTTTAGGACATAGATTACCTTGTGTTTTATGGGCTGGACCTGGACCCCTACTTCGAGTCTTAGATCTACCCCTGATGACAACAAGTTCATCTCTAGAGTTCCAAATGTTCAAAACCTTGTTACACAACACAATAAAAAAACTTAGACAACAACAAATTAGATCCGTGCTAGCATAGGGCATAGAAGGACCTCACAAAAAAATTATGAATAATAAATTGGGGTACCAATGTTGTAGATCTAAAACTTGACAACCTTAAGGACGAATTTTTCTTGCTCTATTGCAAGATCTCCCTAACCACCTTCTTCTATCTCTTGTGAAGGTTTGTTGTATTTTCGTGGTCTAGTTGAACCACGGCTCTACAAAGCTTTTTCTTTCTTTTGTAAAGTCCAAGATGCCTTTAAGGATGGTTCACACCATGGCACAATGGCGGATCCAGGGCCCCCGACCTTGGACACTGGTCCGGGGCTCTAGTTTCGACGCACACGAAGTATCCATCACATCATGATCTGTGTAAGCTTAAAAACACATGATCGAGATTCATTCTTGGACGTTCGAGCGGGGAGATGAGAGCCCAACCCTAGCCCCTGGCGGCTCTCCTACACCGCCGCCGCCATCGGTGCCGGCCGCCTCCCCAGTGCCGGCGCCCAGCTCCCCCTCCCCCGCCATCCCCTCTCCTCCCACTCCTGCAACCTCTCCCAGCTCCCCCCAGCGATCCCCCTCCAACCAGCCAGGTGCGGGCTCGGCTGGGACCCGGCCCCTGGCCTCCTCCCCTCTGCCTCAACCGGCGACGCCGGTCGACGCCGACGCCAGCGCCGCCTCCACCTCGCCCCCCTCTCCCCCTGGCCCAGATCCACCTCGTCCTCCCGTCCCCCACTCCCTGGACGCCCGCGAGCGCAGGTGCGCCGGTGCCGCCGCCGCCCGTGTTGATCTCCCGGCCACCAGCTACGGCAACCACCCTTCCACCAGCGGCTGCCTCCCCTATGTCGGATCCCGACGACGATGATGCCGGCGAGGACTGAGCGGGATCTAGTGCCGGTTCTGGGGGGATGGAGGCGCTCTGCTCCTCCCAGCCCTTCCCATCACCCACCTTCCCCATCCTGCCGGTTGCCGCCCCGGCACCGGCGACCAACCAGCCGCCCGCGTTAGGCACGTCCGATGATGTCGTCACCCCTCCGCCTGCCTCTGCCACGGCCCTGGGCTCCCCCCTAGCCTGATCTGGTGCGAACGCCACTAGAGAGGGCGGACCCGCGACCGCTGGTGTGGGCGCGCCCGCACCGCCCTCGATGGAGCCGGCAGAGCAACTGTCGCCGGGGGCTGGGGTGCACAACGTGCTGCCCCCGGCGGCCCCATCCACGCCACCGCCAGCGACGCCGGCCACCGAGGATCCCCCACCCCTCGCTGCTGATGCCCCCTACTGCCATGACACGTCCGTGTTCGAGCAGGCTGGCCCTGTGGCCGCCGGTGGTGGCATGTCCACGTCACCTGGTTGCGCACCTGCGCTGCTGGAGGACGAGTTCCTGGTCGTCATCGAGGACGTCCTGGAAAGCGAGGACGAGGACGAGGACACGGTTGCTTCACCCCCGCGGTTGCGGCCGGATGATGCCGCCGCCGCCGTCACAGCACAGATAGGGGCGAGCGCTACCCCCGCTGCCTCCGACCTCGACGTCTTCCTCGTCCACCCGTCTGCCCCCGCTCCAAGCCCGTCGTCCACCTTGTCCCCCCCATGCCACCCCTTTCCATCCTAGGGGTCACACGGAGGGACGGCCCAAGGCCCGTCGTTGGGCGAACGACGACCTCCTTGACGATTCCGATGCGGAAGTGGCACCAACCACCAACGTGCCCTACTTGGACGTGGTTCATCGGGAGTCACAGTCGCCGAGGTCATCGGCGCTGCCGGCGATGTCCCTGCCGCACACCCAACCTCTAGCGTCGGCACGTGGTGATGCAGTGGCGGGTTGCCAGAGTGCTGCTCAAAGGAGGGGGAAGTGTCGTCGATCGTGCCCACAACTGGTGCATGGCATGCCGGCTCGGCCTATGGAGGGCCGTATCCCGGCACACCAGCGCCTCGGACGCCGTGGACGGGTCTCCGCCCCCAACGCCGATGGGTGGCGAGAGATCCTCCACCGGTAGGAGATGCGACCTTAGGCGGCCTCGGCTGTGCCACGTGGGCCAGCACGCGGGCTAGCCAGCGAGTCGTCGACCACCGAGGCGCATCCCGGTCGATCTTCACGACAGGTGCCTCAACTGCCTCTCCTCCGCGCATCGAGTGGCAACCTGCAAGCTGCCCCAACGATGTCTGCGGTGCAGGGGTTTTCGACACACAGCGCATGACTGCAAGTAGCCAAGGCACGTGGGCTCTCGGAACTCGGGCGATGCTCCAGCCTTGGGTCGCTCCAACGGACCGGCGGACCTTGGTGGTTCGCAAGACCATGATGGGGCCAGGACGGGCACCACCATTCCTGCCACCGGTGGTCATCGGCAATGAAGACGGAGGCGGCGCCAAAGATGGAGGCGTGGGCAGTCGGCAGGGGCCACGCAGACAGCACCGGCCTTCACCTCGATTGTTGTTGAAGCTCAGCCTGGGCTCGGAGAGCTATCCAGTGAGACGAGCATCGCCCAACCTAACCCGTTGACGCTGACGCTGTGCCCGGACGCCACACATGTTCGCGACATCACGAAGGACCTGATGTTGGAGGAGTTCGCGGCCTCACTCACCAGCGGTTGGTTTGCCACGGGGGCTTCCGTTGAGTGACTGGTGTCACCTCTGGTGGCACCACAGCTACAAGATGAGGACCCGACCATAGCAGCCACCCAGCTGGAGGACGAGGACCCGGCGGCGGTGGACTCCTGTGTGTTGCGAACCCCCCTCCGCGCCCCATTCACTAGGCTGTGGGCTCTCCGACGGCAGCTGTCCCCCCTGTTCACCGCCGGTGGACACCCCCCGAGTGAGGTCAGCAACGACACCGCCAAACGCCGCCTCAACAACTTCATCAACGAAGTGACGCGTAAAAGGGACTCTCTTATTCGTGAGCCTCCAAAGCAGCCTCCTGCTAAGCCGGTGTTGCCGCGGCGGAGCAGGCGGTTGGCAGCTCAGTCCCTCTCTCGAGTACCCGCTTTCAAGCATGGGGAAGTGCTGATCATGCAGCATATAGGCTTCATCAACGGTCCATCAGCGCCATCCGCGTCGAGGCTGGCGACATATGACAAGCTCTTCGAAGGCGACCTAACGGCGGACGATGCTGAAGCGTTGGACGAGCTCTTTCCGGCTATTCGGCCGCGAAGACGCAAGGCCACCTCCTAGGTCGCGCCGTCGCATAAGTATTGATTGTTCTTTTTTTTATGTAATATCGACCTACAGATCTTCGGCTAGGATGGTCTAGCTACGGCTGTGTTACATTGACCTCCTTCGGCGCTCGTAGAAGCGCGTTGTATGTTTGTCTAAACTCTTTTACCTAATACAATGATACGCAAATCTTTTGCGTATTCGTGGAAAAAAAACACATGATCTCATTGTGGTCTTGAGCTTCATCCGGGATTTATCTGAATGTTGGTTCCACTACTGCCATGAGACATATATCTCTTACAGTACATATGGGGCTACTCATTTAGAACCCAGTACTCTTCTCATTGCCGCCTGGCTGCATCAGCATGAGTAGAATTTCTCAACACACTTCTTTAACTAGCTATAGCCACACGCATGCCCACACGCCACCGGTGATATTAGTTTCTTACGGACTTCCTGAACACTTTAACTTGTGGAGGGCGATCAATTTAGCACGCCACACACACACACACTTGGTTGTGTGTGGAACGAAAAAAAATGGTGAAATGTGTCTTGCCACGAAACTATATCTGATAGGCCTGTATTGTGTGCATGTCAGTTTAGCGTACATTTCAGTTTGATATCACGAATCCCCGGGAATGCGACTGACGAGTTGACTAATCAAATTACAAATTTGTATGATGCATGTATGAGTGGCGAAAGCTACTACTTTTGATGGAATTATAATTAGTTGGCCCAACCATGGGTGGACAAAGCTAGCTAGCTACTCCTACTCGAAGCAATGTCATGAAAGAAATTGTTGTACGCGTCAACCACCGTAGTCGTCCAAGGCTTATCTGAACGGAAGAGTGGTTACCGCTTTTCAGATATCCTACTATACTAGCTAGCTAGCTCCCATGCTACACTATCTATCACTACTATATATGTATCTAACTGAGGGATTATTTATAAGACTAATATATAACTAAGATCAATATTGTGATTAAGATGCATGATTGATGCATGGAGAAGCTAAGAAGCTTTATTTCTGTAGAGAAAGATAGAGGCCCGGTAGTGGCTGGCCGGCGGCCGGCACTTTACGTCGACGGTAAGGCCAGTTGGAGCGAGCTGGCCGTGTGGTGTGGCCGGCGGCGAGGTAGCTTATGGTTGCCTTACATTCCGGTGCACGTGTGCAGGCGAATTTGTCAACACAATTTCTTCATTTTCACTTTTGTTTCTCTTTATTTAGTGGGAAAATAAATAAGAAAGTCTGAATATAACCCCGAGCAAAACGTACATGCGTGATGGCGAGGAAATGCTATATTTGTGTGGCAGTTGCTTGGTTTATGCTGCATTTTTCAGCTCTAGGCTGCTAGACCCTACCTACATGAACTTAATCTTTAGCCAAATTTTTGTCTAAGATGTGCCTTGCAAATTGTTAGCCACACCTTACATTGGCAAGGGTGTGGCATAGCGGGGATAAGAACTAAACATGCCCTACAACTTAAGCGTTCTATTTGTATGTATTTAAGAGGCTGACTCTCTAAAGTGCGTCTAAGATATAGAAAACTTGCTAGAGGATGAAAAGATATATACGGAGCAATTTTTATTCAAACATCTCTCCAAATGAAGATTTAAAGAGTGAAGAGTTTAAAATAGACTCTTGGAGTTGCTCCTACAAGCTTCGTCCAAGCGATTCCAACGGTTTAATATTTTTGCTATATATACTCAGATAGGTGTAAAATAAATTTTGTCCTAGAAAAATGTCTAGATGACGCCTTAGGTACGGCCTGCCCCCAACCGATTATAAAAGACAGTTTAGCGTTCCTTTATGGGACTGAGGGAGTTTCTTGAATGAAAGAATCTAAATTAATGGTCCAAATTTCAAACAAACGAGTACTAGTACGAATGAAGCAGGCAATAGATGGCCGTGCTACTCCGATCGTCGCTGCTGCTGCCTGCAGCCTGCCTCGGTCACCTGACACTTGACAGCGCCGGCAAACATCGGAAGCTGGCTGGCCATGTCGGCAGTGATGACCGGCAGCGGCACTGCAGGCGCTCGATTTCAATTCGCCTGCAGCGCAGCGGCTTCCACCGATCATCGCACGCAGACGCAGGCATGCAGAGCCTGCGGGCACCCGGCCGGCAGCTGCAGGGCCAGCGCCGCAACGCCCGCGTACATCCCGTGCACCTGCTAGGCTCCTGCTACTCACGCGTGAATGACGATCGAATGAACGGATGGATGGCTTAAGAGAGTCGCACTGGGTACGCTAAACGCGTACTGTAGGTCCGGATAGCGGACGGGGAGAGCTGCAGCGGCGTCCGCTATCCGGCACGCTACCGCCGCGGATCCGCTATTCCCAGCGGAGTAGCGGACGTCCGCTACTTGCCGCCGTGGCGCGGGGCCCACACGGCCCGAGCTCCGTCCGTGCCACGAGGGGGGAGCGAAGGAAGAGGAGGAGCAGGGATGCCGCCGCTGTGCCGTCCTCCGTCGCCACGCCGAGCACCGCGCCACGCCGGAGCAGGGAGCAGGGAGGGGGCGGCCCGACATCCGCCGCCGTCGAGGAGATCCGCTGCCGACAGCCCCAGATCCGCCCGCCGCCGCCGTGGAGCACGAGGAGGGCGCCGTGCCCGTCCGCCTCCCTCCGGTGCCCGCTGCCCTCGAGCCCTTCGCCGTCGATGTCGAGGAGCCGGGGATGGGGCGCGTCGGAGGAGTGGAGGCCGCCCAGCCCCGAGCTCCGAGCTCCACCGCGCCGAGCGGGCCTCCGCTACAGCTGAGCCGCCGGGCCTCCACCACAGCCACGAGGGCGGAGTAGGAGGGAGGAGGGAGCAGGGAGGCCGCGCCACTCGCCACGCCTCCGCACGGCCGCCGCGCCTTCGCCCGCCACGTCGCGATAAGGGGCGGCTCGCCGCGCGCCGTCGAGAGAGGGAGAGAACGGGGAGGGAGGGATGGCGGCCGGGAGAGAGAGAGTGGGGAGGGAGGGAGGCCGCCGGAGAGAGAGACAACGGGGAGGGAGGGATGGGGCGTGGGGGGGAGAGAGAGAGAGTGGGGGCCGGGAGGGGGAGGGGGGTAAAAAAGAGGTGGTGGGTCCCACTGGAGATATAGAGGATGATATAGAGGATGGATGGGTGCGAGAGAAAGTGGTATAGAGGAATGACTAGGATAGAATATTCCATTTAGAGGATAAATATAAAGGTTCATGAGTGCGGGTAGTCTAAGATATATGCAACGACGACTCCGCACGCAACGGTGTGGAACCTCGAAGGACCGGTAAATGTGAATCAGACGGCGGAAAGGTGGCGCTTGTTTTCACGCACCAACCCCAGCCCCCGGGCTGGGCCGTCCGGCCCAGGCCCAACCGTTAGAGCAATTCAATTAGTACTAGTAGTACAGGTTTAATAAATTTGATTGTGCTGTATTTAATCCAAAGAGCAGCTTAAATAAATGTTTAATACCGTGCTCGGAGCAGTTGATTTGAATGTGTTAATTTAAAGTTAGGTACAAACGAGCATTCAGCTGGTTTAGGTTCACGTGGTGGAACCTTCTGTGGCCCCGTCTGGGAGAGTTTCATTCGCTGATTCTTTATCTCTGCTTTTTGATTCTCTGATGAAGTGATTTCATTGATTCCTAGGAGGGAGCAGGGTGGGGAGTTGATGAGAATTGATTATCTGCTGATCCCTGCCAGAATATAACAGGGTGAAGCAGGGTTTTTTAGCTCCCAGCTCGTAGTGTAAATGGAGAAGTGATTCTATGCTGATGCCCACCTGAATCAGTTAGCATTTTAAACGTTTGGCTGGTTGAGAGTGATTCTCTTCGGATAAGCCAAAGCTAAAGCTCTTCCAAACAGCCCCTGTATGAATTGTACGAATTGATGGGACGACGTAAGAAGCGCTCATTTGACTATGTGAGTGCGAGAATTTTTTATATTTTCATGTTTAGGTACTAAGACTTTGATTACCAACTTTGCCTAGCTAAAAAGACGACATCAAACTTAGGAGTCGTTTTTTTTTAATTTTGTAAGTTTGTCGCATGGAATTATTTACGTACGTGTGGATCACAGTGTCCAACAAAAGTCCAACCAGTTGAAAAAAAATGCGTGGGAGTGACACGCATGCAAAGTGCGCCGTCCAACTATTATGCTGTTCATGTTCTAGTACAGGGACCAAAAGTCTAAGGTACTGGTGCCAACATGGAACATCCCAACTTTAAGGGGTGTTTAGTTCCAAAAAAAAACTTTATATCATATCCCATCAAATATTTGAAGACATGTTTGGAGCATTAAATATAGATAAAAAAATAATTAATTGTACAGTTTGTATGTATTTTGCGAGACGAATCTTTTAAACCTAATTAGTCCATGATTGGACACTAATTGCTATAGTTACATATGTGCTACAGTAACCAAAAAAAACTTTACAACCCAACCAAACACGCCCTAAGTTGGATCCTTCCGTGCTGTACCACAAATGCCAACAACAAAGTCGATATAAGTTGATTAATTGTAAGGCGTCAATCATATCTTGTAGTATAGTTTGGCATTGCTGATGGATGAGAAGGGACATTGGGTGGAAGCATTGCAACGTGACATGTCGTACATTTGTTGAAACTATATAATCAAACTCTTTATTGAAAACAATTCATTTCATTTTAAATGACATGACAGATTTAAAAATAACGCTACGAAACTCCTTCCTGAGATTAGTATTATACAACAAAAGCTACAATAGATTCATGATAGGAGAAAGATGGTGCATGATTGGACAAAAAAATTAGACATGGCTAACGTATGAGGATACGGCCAATTTAGCAGGAATGAGTCGAGATGTCGTGGTCGAGATGTAGCTTATTTACCGGTAGCTCTGCCGGCTGCTGTTTTTTTTTTGGCTAAAAAAAGTTCCAATGAATCGGCCCAAAATCTTTTCACAATATACTCCATGCATTCTAAATTATGAATCATTTCAACTTTTCTAGAGAGTCAAAGCATCTCATGTTTGATTAAAATTATAGAGAGAAGATATCTATTAAAACATAATCAATGAAAAATCTAATAATACTTATTTGGTATCATAAATGTTATTATTTTATTACAAGTCATATTAACTTTTTTTGAGAGTCAAAGCATCTCATGTTTGACCAAAATTATAGAGAATATTATAAAGATCCATGACATCAATTAGGTATATGTAAAAATATAATTAATGAAAAATCAAATGAAACTTATTTGGTATCATAAATTTTATTATTTTAGATTTGGTCAAAGTAGAGATGCTTTGACTCTCAAAAAAGTCAGAATGACTTGTAATTTGGGACGAAGAGAGTATATACCAATGAACTAGTATAATGCACGTATATAATCTAAGGTAATACAAATTAACTGATTGTAAGCATGAGTGTCATCGCAGTTATCCATCAGCGAGGTCAATACTGGTTAGTTGGCATTCACTGATCACACGGCACAGGCATTAGCATCAGAAGCTTGACACCACACCTCATCAGTCGGACATCGTCGTCCTTGGAATGAATTTCACGTTGTTTCAATTTCCGTGAACAGGCAAAATTAAACACCGTATGTAATTCTCACTATTTATTCATAACAACATTCAAACGGCCAGATTCCTTTGAACGCTGGAAATGGAGCACTGTACGCTGCAGAGTACAATGGCACGCCCAGTGATGTGCAGGAATGGACTCTGACACGCCGGGCCCACGTAACCAGAGCTGCGCGGCCCCACCGCTCCGGCATCCCGTCGGTCGGTCACGCCGCCACACCCACACGTGCGCTCACCGCTACATTCACTGACATAACGGGCCCGCGGGAAACGGCCCACATGCCAGTCAGCGAGCAGGCCACCGTCCACGTGCCAGCCTGCCAGGTAACGGCGAGTGCGACACGCCGCTGTGCGGCCCGTCGGCGCGCGGTTTCCTCGGCCCATCAGGCGTGCGCCGCTCCACGTGGTTCTACGCCACCCTTGGCGGGAAACGGCTTCCTGGAAACCCGCCTCCTCCTACTGGCGAAGCAGAGCAGAAAAGCTCACTGGTGGCGAAGGCTGCAGTGCGTCCATCTATAAGCAGGCCGCGAGCGCGCGCTGCGCAGTCGAGCCATCACCACCGCAACCGACAGCTCGCCACACTCCTGCTCACCCCACCCCTCTCCCGTCCATCTCTCCCATCTGCTGCAGCTATGGCGTCGCCTCCGCCCGACGTGGACCTGGGCAAGCTCAGCTACGAGATCTTCTCCCTGCTGGAGAGCAAGTTCCTCTTTGGCGGCGGCTCCGTGCCGGGCACGCCAGGGCGGGCGGCTCCGGCGCCGAGCCTGGGCAACGGGGAGGACCGGGGCAGGGTGCGTGTGCTGGCGATCGACGGGTGCGGGCCGGGCCCCGGCGACGCGCTGCTGGCGGCCGCCGCGCTCGC
The DNA here is from genome assembly GCA_038087645.1 of Saccharum hybrid cultivar R570. NCBI lineage: Eukaryota > Viridiplantae > Streptophyta > Magnoliopsida > Poales > Poaceae > Saccharum > Saccharum hybrid cultivar. The sequence continues at coordinate 1,572,086 of JAQSUU010000671.1, read as the reverse complement.
GAGGCTGGAGGCGGCGCTGCGGGCGCGCGCGGGGGACCCCGACGCCCGCGTGGCCGACTTCTTCGACGCCGCGGCGGGGGCCGGCGCCGGGGGCGTGCTGGCCGCGATGCTGTTCCTGAAGGGCGACGACGGGCGGGCGCGGTACACGGCGGCGGACGCGCTGGCGTTCGTGGCGGCCAGCCTCGGGAGGCACGGTGGCGGGTGGGGCGGCTCCGGCGGCGCCGGGAACGGGGCTGGGGTCGGCGAAAGGCTCCGGAGCAGGTGGGCCGCGCTGTTCCGGCGCGGGGAGAGGTCGTCGAGGTCGTCCGCGCCGCTGCGCCGGGTGTTCGGGGACGCCACGCTCCGGGACACCGTGGCGCCGCTGCTGGTGCCCTGCTACGACCTCGCCACGGCGGCGCCGTTCCTCTTCTCCCGCGCCGACGCCGTCGAGAGCGACAGCTTCGACTTCCGCCTCCGCGACGTGTGCGCCGCCACCTGCGCCGCCGGGAGCGCCGCGGCCGCCGTGCGGTCCGTGGACGGGCGCACGGCCATCGCCGCCGCGTCCGGGGGCGTCGCCGCCATGGGCAACCCCACCGCGGCCGCCATCACGCACGTGCTCCACAACAAGCACGAGTTCCCGCTCGCCGCCGGCGTCGACGACCTCCTTGTCGTCTCCATCGGCTCGGGATCCTCCGCCGGCACTGCCGCCGCCGCTTCCGCCACACCTTCGGCCGGCTGGCGGACGCCCATCCCGCCGCGCTCGCCGTCGCCCGCCGAGATGGTCCGCCTCACCGCCGAAGGCGTCGCCGACATGGTAATAACCAAACCACCTTCCGCCGCCCTGATTCGTTACTTGTCAGTAATCCCATCCCTCCATCCTACACGGCTGCCGTTCTTCATTTATTAACCGTGGTAATAAAAATACATGTTTTAATTACCGCGCCCCGGCCTCTGTGCAGATCGACCAAGCAGTGGCCATGGCGTTTGGGCACACGTGCGGGCGCAACTACGTTCGCATCCAGGTGGGTGGTCAGCGGGAATTACCGCATTACTCTGCTATTTTCACTTTCTACCGCCATGGCGTCGATCTCCTCGTCGCGTTAAACGTTAATAACGCCACTGCTGCTGCAACTCCGATGATCCAGGCAGCGTCGCCGGCGGCGTGCTCGGGGAAGGCGCTGAGGTCGCTGGACGCGAAGAAGGCGGTGGCGGCGGCGGACGGCATGCTGACGCAGCGGAACGTGGAGGCGGAGCTGTTCCGGGGCCGTCGGCTGTCGGAGAAGTCGAACCGGGAGAAGCTGGACGCGTTCGCGGCGGAGCTGGTGAAGGAGCAGGAGCGGCGGGCGCGCAGCCCCGGACTGCCCACCGTGGTGATCAAGCAGGCGCCCACGGCCACGCCGCGGCCGTCGTCTGCTACCACAGCGTCCTCCGCCACCGCCACCGGCCGGACTGCCTCCACCATGCCGTCCCCGGCGTCGCAGGGCTCCTACCAGCACTAGTCCGCCGCCGTGCGGCCAGCCATTCTAAGTTTTGTACATGCCGGCGTGGACAGAGGAATGGATTGCCTCCTCCCTTCCCTCTCTTTTTTCTTTCCCACGTCGTCAACATGTGCCATTGACAGGTGGGTCCAAGGACGAGCTAAAACGTGGTGAAAGTAAGTTATATGATGTAGTAACTTATATATGTTGAAGCTTGAGAAAAGGTGAAGGGTCATTACCATCGAGTTTTATGCACCGACTAGTTTAGCAATTTAGCAATGATTAGAGGATCTAGTTGAGGTCTTATGATTGCTATTACTTAGCATGCAGAAAGGTGGATTTGGATGCTCTTCAAAGTGTTTAGTGGTGGCTCCCTTTAATCTCCCTCCAAGTAGATTAGAAAGGAAGCCAAGGCCCAAGGGAGGCTCGCCTCTAGCTAGGCTTAATGGTGAGGTAGAGATGATGTTAATGCCTTACCCTTAATGGAGTAGTACTTGCTCTTGGATTAGTATGTGCAAGCTCCCATTTACTGCCACTAGCAGCTCCTTTAGGCTGCGTTTAGTTTGCGAAAAGAAATTTTTTTGGGTGTCACCTCGGATGTGTTGAAAGGATGTCGGGAGAGGTTTTTAGATACTAATAAAAAAATACAGGAAACTGCGAGACGAATCTAATGATACTAATTAATCCATCATTAGTACATGTTGGTTACTGTAGCACTTAAGGCTTTTCATGGACTAATTAAGCTTAAAAGATTCGTCTCGCGATTTTTCCGAGAACTGCGCAATTAGTTTTTTTCCTGTCTACGTTTAGTACTCCGTGCATGTGTCCCGCATGTGTCTAAACATTTGATGTGATAGGTGGAGTCAAAAAAAAAAATTAGTAACTAAACCAGGCCCTAGGTGCCATCCTTCCTTTCTGCCAACAGTACTCTGTACTCCTCAGTCCTCATGGCCGTAGCTGTGTTGTACCGCGCTGATGAATTCATGGAGCACCTTTCTCTTTATTTTGCCTGCGGGCGGGCTGCGGAGAGGAGGGCCGGGAAAGACTAAAGAGAGACTTGAAGGCTGCATAAAGCTGCTGCCAGTAGCTTCGAACAAGAGCGAGCATGGTGGCTGGTGGCAGTACCTGGAGCTTCCTTGTGTGTGTGCAGAGGATGCATTGCCTTCACTACAACTCTGCAAGTGCAAGCCAGCTCGGCAAGCTCATCAAGGTGGTGTGCAAAGTGCAAACAGCACACTGAAATATCTGCGCTTAGTTAAAGTTTAGTCAGAAATTTGATTGGCCATGATTAATTTGATTATCTCAGGACCAGTTTAGTAGTGGCCCCCAAAATCTGTACAGGATTTCGGTTTTCCTTTTGCACGACAGGTAACAAACAACAACAATGTTTTGGAGGTTGGATTCAGGTCTAAATTTGGCATGAAAAAGGAGAATTTTGACCACCATGCAGAGGCACCGAAGGCGTGGACGCCGGACGCCCAGCTGAAGACACCGAACTGGCGAACTGCCTTTCTGTCAGTAGGACAAGTCCGTGTTTCTCCGGCCAGGTCTTCAGTCTTCGTCTCCAACACCTGCCATTTCCGTTTCGTGTTCAACTGTGCCCTGTGGAGTGTGGACTGTGGCCGTACACATCGTGCCGGACTGAATGCAGGAGCCGGAAGGGGAGTACCTCCGCACTTTGGACACGCGTAAGGCCTCGCTTGGACGCATATGTATTCATCTCAATCAACATGTGTCGTAGTGGATTAGAATAAAATTAAACTAAGTTCTATTCCAATCCACTCAAAAATATGGATCGAACTGGATACATATGCATCCAAGTAAGGCCTAAGGACATGTTTTGCAAAGATTATTACGACGCCAGCTCCTTCTATACTAGTAACTATAGCAACATTGTTCATAGGAGTCAATTTTTCTTCTGGCAAAATGGATATTGAGCCAGGAGAAGCCACTATCTATGGCTCCTTTGGTACTGTAGCATGGAGCCGAACCCTGGACTGAAACCGGTAAAACTGAGACTAAACAAGTTTCTATATATAGTCGTTAAGACGTTAAGTCATGTAGATTTCTCGAAATAAATTTTTATCCAACCACATTCTATCATTTAACTATCACATCTCTTCATATCTTGATATTTTTTCCTAAGAAACTATTTGCTTCTCTATCAAATTTTTTTTACTAAGAGTAACTCTAAGAAACTCTTCAGGGCCGTAGCAGAGGAGGTGCGGCGGGTGCGACGCCCTAGGGCCCAGCTTACTAAGGGGCCTAGACCTAGGTATATGTATCCCCTATATATGGTGCCACAAGCTTAAGTAACGATGTCTATGATCCTAGAACTTGGGGAAATCTTGATAATAAGGGACGAGATATCTTGTTTTTCTTTTGAGGTTATAAGGGATGAGATATCTTAATTGAGAAAGGCCCTGTGAGAGAATTGAATCTGCAGTTCCCTTCAGATGCTAATGACAGACGTTTTTCATATGCTTACTATACCAGGAAGTTAAGCAATGGTGAGGAATTTGATAGAAAATGGTTGGTTTACTTCCCTGTATATACGTACCTTTATACAATTGTATATATTAGCACATATATAATTAAACATATATGTAGCCATAAGGGCCCATTGTCAAATTCGCCCTAAGGCCTTTGATAACATTGAACCGGCCCTAAAACTCTTTATATCCTTTCTAATTTTATAGGAATAGATATCTATATCTATATTTCTTATAAAACTAATCTCCACGGAAAGTCTATCTCAGCATGCAAGCCATCCACATCATACACCACTAATTATCTACATCATCCTGCACTAATAGTTATGTCATTCCACTGACTTTCAACCTCTAAGTGTTATCCACGTACATCATCTCCACTCATTTTCATTTCAAATTCTTCATAATAGCCGCAGCAAAGCCTTTATATATTTATATATCTTTCTATCTTTCCTAATTTTTGGTTGAACGAGTCCTCTCCAAAACTTGTTTGAAGAAGTTGTATCAAAAACTTACTTTCGAAGTTCTTTGCGAGACTTATGTTAAGAAGTCGTTGTGTAAAAAAAAATTATGTGGACAATTTGGCCAATTTAACTTATGTTATAAGAAGAAGCCATACTATCGAATTGCACGATCTCACCAAGATTTACGTTCCGAGTCAAGAGATTTTTTTTACAGCTGGATCCGGGGTCTACCACGGCTAAGTAAACTAATCTGAGGTGAGACTCCATAGATCTCACGGCGCTCCAATGCCGAAGCGAGCTCCACTCCACACGGCCACGCACAGGTAGGAATATTTCTTTTATTTACCGCCCCCTGCTGCAGGTGAAGGTGAATCTCAAGGTAGAATAGAAACAGAGAGGCTAAATGTGCGTGCTGGGCCCTGGCCAATGTCAACGGCAGCGACGACTTGGTCAGATGAACGAGGTTAATTAATCTGGGTGGACTTGGATCGCCATAGATCTCACGGCGCCTAGTAGTAGAAAAGATTACCCACGCCACGCCGGCTCTGTCTCCAGCTTAACTAATCCTTTGTGCTTGCGTCGTCGCGTCGCGTCGCGTCGCGTGCAGGTTTTTCACCGCACGTCGATGTGACGACGTCGTCTCCGATGAAACCTGCACGCTCGGGGGCCTCGGAAGCGGTAAAATGGCGTGGGCTTGTTTAGTTCTTACCGGGCTCTTAATTGCTTGATTGCTTCTGTTTGCCAATGCCAGCTAGCGCCGTGGGAATTTGGGAGCAGCAGGTTGGTTAATTTGGGAGCGGAGCAGCACCGTTTCAGAGATTGTTCCATGTGGCGTAGGTGGTAAAAAAAAGGTTAAGCAAAGCACCCGAGATCAAAACAATGCGAGTACTGCACAATTCCATCTTCCATGTGGCGTGGTGGGAGCAGCAGGAGTAGCTGTAGCTGTGCAGCTTCCAGACAGGACAGCCGGACAGGCTGCACCGGGTAAATCACCTAGCTCTGGTTAATTTACTTACGAGTTAAGTTACCGCCGCGTCAACGGATTACGGTCGCTTGCGGGCGGTGGATCGGACGCCGCTGTAAAAAAAAAAAATAGTTGAAGTTTCACTGTTGCTGATACCAACATGACTACGGTTGCTTAACTATAAATACAGTACATAAACTAGCATGCAGGGGCGGCTCAGGATTTTAAAGTTTGTGCATCAGTGCATGTATCTAGAGCGTGGAGGAAAAAAAAAATCACAAAATATGTATCTGGCATTTATAATATGACGTAGTAACAGAATTCCCTATGCATTCACCGTGTCATATTGTCACAAATTCACAAAAGGGACTTGCAAATTCACAAACCGCAGAAGGTATAGGAAGACTGGGGCGGTTTTTTTTTCACTCCCCACCACCCGTAGTGCAAAACAGGACAAGCCTAGGAGCCATTCCAGAGGGAGAGCAGCGGGGGACGGGAGGTGTATGTGAGTGCATCTCCGTTTCTCGCATAGAGCGAGCCGAGAGAGCGCTGCCAAACTAACCCTAAAACTAACTTTTGTATATGTTAAAAGAAAAATACAGAAACTCAAAGTAGATATGAATGAAAGTTTTCGTGAGATCAAGTTTTTAATCTCCTATAAATCCATATGGACTCCTGCACTCCACATAAACACAGAGTTAAATTTCATGGTATTCAATCCTTTGTTTCCAAAGGGGCATATAGTAATGTTTTCTTTTCAGGAACGACAGGATAGACGAAGAAACTAAAAAAATATATATATATGTATATTCACCCATAAACATAGCATTGGAACCACGGGATTTCATATAATATATACAATCTTTTGTTCAGAGGGTCGTCGTCCTGAAAGAAAGCGGCGATATATGTCGACGTGGCCGCCGGACGGACAAGGTGGTGGGAGGCATGGCCCGGGGACCGTACCGGGGTTCTAGACTTGTAGTGCGGCGACCACACGGCTTCATTAGTTGGCGGCGTGCACGTAGGAGGAGCCGAGGAGGCCGGAGTAAACCCTTGCGCCAGATCTGGCCATGGATGGAGGAAGGTGACCGCTGTTCATGGAGACCTGCGACGCTGCACGGACTGGCCGGTTGTCCTTTGGCACTGTAGTGTCTCCTTCGTGTAGCACTAGGTAGGTATAGGTACAGGGGCGGATCCAAAGGGGGGGGCTGGGGGGGCTCCAGCCCCCCTAATTTCTTGATTTCAATGCTAATTACTGTAGCAAAAACTTGATTTCACCGTTAAATCTTCGTGCAAATCAACATCTCTGTTGTTTTAGCCCCCCCTTATCCCGCATCCCACATCCGCCACTGTATAGGTACGTACGTACGGCGACAGAGGTACGTACGGCCGGTGTCGATTCATTGCCAAGATACTACACTGCTACAGTACTGCCTTTAGTAGTGCTGACAGTACTCAGTACTGTATGTATGCTAAGAGTGGTATAGCGCGTGCCAACTCTCGCGATCGCACTACCGACAGGCGTTGGCTGGGTGTTGTAACGCGCGATCTCCAGCAGGAGATAAATTGTGTGGTACGCCTGTGTACGTACGTGCGCACAGGGACGAAGCCAGAAAAAAATTTAGGGGGGCTAAACAAAAGTGCTACAGTGACTTAGCTCTACTTTAATCCCTCGTAATAGAAAAAGTATAATAGCTTGAAGTAGTCTTATATTTAAAACGTCAATTAACAATGAAATTCACAAAATACATCTAAAAAAATAAATGTCTTAGCCCACCCTACCTTATACATCTGCGTCTAAAATTGGAAGAAGAGCACTAAAAGTTCCACTAGCTTAGCAGCAGTAGGGGGGCTGGAGCCCCCCAAGCCCCCCGCTGGCTTCGTCCATGCGTGCGCATCAATGTACTGATAATCTATATGTCGTACGTATGTATGTACACAGAGTATACTCTGCTGCCCTGCTGCTCTCTCATCCATCTGCAGGGCGTGGTGGTGATGCCGGCCGGCGTACACTGCTGCTCTCTCATCCATCTCTCTTTTTTTTTCCGAATTTATACTGCATCAAATGGTGTCTAGCTCATCATTCTCATGGCACTACTTTCCTTCCTTCACACTTGTGTATGTAGTCAAAACTTGGAGACTACAACTACTACCAAGACAAAACGTGCTGACTCATGTTCTGAAGCTTGCTCGGTCTCCTGTACGTTACTGTTGCGCACGTACTGTAGATCGATCACTGTGCCGGTAGAAAAAAGGTGCCTCAGCTCACAGCAACGTGTCAGTTGAGGAACAAAAGTTTCAAAGGGTGCTAGATAGAAAAAGGAAGATTTTGAAGTTTGGACGCTAAACTAGGAAGAATAAGTTTTTTTAGACGTTAAATAAGGAATTTTCTCTATTTTCATACGTGGCCCAACCTAATGAAGCAGAACACATGCACGTGAGGAAGAGGATAAAGCGCGTGCGTGCGTACATACATACATACATCCAGTGGCCATATTCGTACGTGTTTGGCACGTATACATACCGCCATATATATACCGGTCGTCGTATCGATTCAAGGAGGTAGTGTTGACACTTAATTAGGTCACACACTCGATAAGGAGCTAGATCGCTCGACGTAGGACCTAGCCGATTTAGGGATCGACCAACGCCTAGGGGATGTTCACACCTATACCATGTGCTTCCAGCGATGAGCGCGATACGCAGGACACGTCGCCGGAGGAGCCTCGCTGGCCATGATCCTCTCATATATATAGAGGGGGTGGTCTTATCTCACTAGGAAACCTCTCCAAGACTTAATCTCCAAGTTTCCTACGAGTTTGGAAGAGTTGGGATCGAGTTTGGACTCTCCCTGATTCGGATCGCGAAAGTTAGAAGTTCTGGTAGGGGACCAGAAGTTATGGTTTCCACATAAAGCCAACATCTCCAGGCGATCATCAGAAGTTCTGGTAGGGGGTCAGAAGTTCTGGTTTTCGCACAAAGCCAGAACTCCTATGCGAAAGTCAGAAGTTCTGGTAGGGGATCAGAAGTTCTAATCTTCGCACAATGGATATTTTTGGGTGTCAACATATGCCCCCTATTTTCAGGTGAATGATGCATAAACCTAAAAACACTTAATCAAACAAAACATAGTAAAACTAAACAACGACGATACCCATCTCATCGGTTGTCTAGTAACTAAGGGCGATGTATACATCAGCTATTTTTGTTCTATGGACGATACATGTATCTGTCATTATTTGGAGAGCACCTAGGCTTCTTGCTAAACACTTGGAAAATACTTTTTCAAGTACCTCCCGTTGAATGCTACTTTGAGACGTTCACCTTGTAATGTCTCTAGCAAATAAGAATTACCGTGTGTGACTTTGATCACTTTGTAAGGACCCTTCCAATTAGGTGACCACTTGCCAAACTGATTGCTCTTCGATCCAATTGGTAGTATGGTTTTCCACACTAATTCTCCCACTTGGAAGGATTTGCTCTTGACTTTCTTGTTGTATGCCTTGACGACTCGAGCTTTATCTTTCTCTATCTCCTCGACAGGCAACATGACTTCTTGACCATATACCAACTCAAAAGGAGTAACTTTTGTAGCACCATGCCTTGAGATGCGATGTGCCCATAGAGCTTCAGACAAAACTTCATGCCACCTCCTTGATTCTCCTCAATCTTCTTCTTAATGAGCTTGAGCAAAGTTTTATTACTAGACTCAGCCTGGCCATTAGCTTGAGCATAGTATGGAGATGATTTGAGCAATTTGATCTTATATAATTCGGCAAACTCTCTCACTTCCTTGGATACAAATGATGTCCCTTAATCTGTAGTCAATGTTTGAGGGGTGCAAAATCTATGAATGATATGCTTAGTAATGAACTCAATTACCTTCTTGTGTGTCATATTCTTCAAAGGAACTACCTCGGTCTACTTAGTGAAGTAATCCGTAGCAATCAACATAAATCGGTGTCCCTTGGAAGATGGAGGATGAATTTAGCCAATGAAGTCTAGCCCCCAACCATGAAAAGGTCATGGTTTGATAATAGGATGAAGCATGGCAGCAGGCATAAGCTGAATATTTTTAAACCTTTGACACTTTTTCGCAACCCTTGTAGTAATGAAAACAATCGGCCATCATGGTAGGCCAATAAAAATTGGCTCTACGTAATAACCACTTCATCTTCGGGGTCGATTGATGCGTACCACAAATACCTTCATGGACTTCTCCCATAGCCACTCTTGCTTGGTTGGAATCCAAGCACTTCAATAGCAAGTCCTCAGTGGTTCTCCGATAGAGCTCATCATTATGTAGCACATATTTGAAAGCACTATGCCGAACACTCTTTTCAATTTTAGTGCTTGGATCACGTAGATATGTCAACAAAGGAGTCCTCCAATCATACAAACCAGCCCCAACATCACTACATTGGGTCGATTTGGGAGTTTCTCGGATGAATTGACCGAACTGATCACAGGTGAGTCGGCTAAGCCGATGGGGCAGACGGCTTAACTGACTTGGAGGAGGAGTCAGCATGGTTGACTAGGGAAGTCAGCTGAGCTGACTAGGCTTCAGCAGAGAGGGAGTCGGCTGAGCCGACTAGGGCAGTCGGCTTAGCTGACTGGTCTGCACCTGCACGGGAAAAACTAAAAATTTTATGCATCGACTTTTCTTGAACATGAAAATTACACCCACCGATATCATAGCCAGATGCTTGTTGAGCTAACATGTTGGTCTTCAAATCATCATGCCTTGAAATATGCCGAATTTAAAATTCAGCAAATGTATTGATAATATCAAGGCACATATCAAGACACATATAAAATGGTGACCCCCTTTTTAATCATTGAAACTTGCTAGCCACCTGCTATACCACCAGCAAGGAATCACCAAAGGCCTTAACATGTTTCACCTCCATAGAATGCAATATTTTCAAGCTGAATAAAAGAACTTCATATTCGACTTGAATGTTGGTGTAATTGTGTTTTTAATCGGCTTGATGTCTCAAACAACACATTGTAAGAGATAATGACTATGCCAACACCTTGGCCCTTTTTGCAAGCCGATTAATCAAAATAAAGCCTCCATAGGGTAGAAAATAGGTAATTGATCTCATCTCCTAAATCAATACCATGCTCAACAATCTAATTGACAAGGATTTGACCTTTCAAAATACTCAATGGCTCAAGAGCCAAATCACAGTCAATTAGTGTGTATGCCCATTCGCCTATCCTTTCGCGAAGAATTGGTCGATATAACATGTGTTTTATTACATCGGTCTGGTAAGCCATCACGCATGTACTAAATCAATTAATGTTTTAATTCAGCACATGCATAGTATAACGGTAAGCATTATTTCAAGCATGAGCATACCTTTTCTTAAGATCAAGAAGACATCAACCAACATGGATGATAGCATATCCTTTTCTTTTGTCTTCTTGAGTCAATACAACACCGATACATTCTCTTCGGCAATAATATATAATGTGAATGAAGCTTCACTCCTAGATGCACGAAGAACCGGTGGTGTTGATAGAGAATTCTTGAAAAGCACGATTAACTATTTATAATCAGCTTCTTAATTTCGTCCTGCATATGTCAAACGTGGTCTAACGCCAAAACCAATGCCAATTTGCTCACATGGGTTGGCCGACACAATCCCTTATCCAAACATAATTTACACTACATGACGATATGGAGCCGATCATCAATCGACTCTAAAGAAACGGGAACAAAGCCTCTTCTATTGACTCAAAACCAGCAAGGTTTCTCCTGTAACACCCCTGGTGTTACAACTTTGCTTAGCACTGGTTAAGACCTAAGAGAAATTTATAAAACAAGTTTTAGGGTTTTTAAAATTTTAAAACCCACATGAACGTGATAAGCGAATCTTTTGCGACTCGTTGTTGCGGTTGAGAGAAAACCATTTTTTCTTATAAACAAAAATAAAACATAACTGGTGTAAAGTTCTTAAGTAAAGTTTGAAGAGTAGGTTATCTTGATGAACATGCAACTTTCATTTGGCAAATAAATATTGTTAACTGGTTCTTTGAAGCTCGAGAATCAAATTGGAAATTAAGATCAACTCTTTTTGTTAAGTCGGTAAACAATTGAACCTATGTTTAAAGGTGCCACTTTCAATGAATTATATCGAGTAAACTAATTAAATAGTGCCTTAATGTTTTGTTTCCATGGATTAGTGTGATGTATGGACTATGGCATGCTAGGTTAATTAGTTGGAATCGACAAGGTTTATACCTCTTAAAAATTAGGGCAAAAGTGCTTAGGGCTGTAGGTTCTAGGTGCAGCCTTGTTTTTTTCTTGGGAAAATAGTAGATAATGCTGTTTTGATATGTAAATTCTAACAAAAATGATTGAACACTAGTGGCATGTTTTTATACCTTCGATTGCTTGTAGGAGGGTATTTAAGCTGGGTATAGGTCATAGTGGTGTCACGTGTCTTGTGGTCCTCGAAAAACTTGTGTAAACTCCGCTAGAATGCACTGTGAACCGGGTGTCGACGTTCTGTGCGCGAACTGGTATTCCCGCGACGAACCGATGTTGTCATTGCTCTATCTCCTCCTCTAGCTGCTCTATGGTGATAGCGATTGCGGCGATTGGAAGCTGGTGCCATTGGCTTTAGGGTGAGGGGGATAGTCAAACCCCAGTCGTGATAATTAGCCGTCTTCGATTCGCTTTAAAAAGTGTGCATGTTATCGATCCCATTCATTCGGCCTGTGGGCGTGATCACCGCGCGTGCACGGCGTTGTAGGTGCCGAGCTCGGGCCGTGGGCAGTCGGTTGCTGCTGGCCGGCTCATGCGTTGGGTGGCCCCGCGCAACGCTTCGGCTTGGCGTTGGCTGATCTCGTTCGACCGCGGGCCGGTTCTTGCTGCCCCATGCACGCCACGCCTTGATGGCTGGCGTTGTGAGCGCACTCGGGTCATCGGGCCATGTACAGGATCAAGCCTTGACTATGGTTGGGATCATCTTGCCGACGTGGTGCCGTCCCACCCTTTCGATCCGCCTACCGCATCGGTCCCTGGGTATACGCCACTACTGCCGCGCTTGGCCGTTGACCTGGCCATAGGGGTGATGGGACACCTCCCCTGCCTCGCCTGTCCCCATTAGCAGACACCGGTGAGCCTCGCTCGGCCCTGGCCATGCCAACTCAAGCGTGTCACGTTTTGGTCTCTGTTGTCGCGTCAACTGTGCATATGCTTGCATTGCCGTTATCGAACGGAGCCACCATTTTTAATCCAATCGCCTCGCTCGCGCGACCTCCTGTCATTCTCCGCACTGTACGCAGAGTCACCGCCCTTCTTCCCCTTCCTTTTCGCCAAGCTCAGCTCCGCGGTGAAATCCCTCTTGCCCGGGGATGGCATAGGGAGCCAGCTAGTTGCTTTCCCTTTTTCCAAGCCCACCTAGGCGCTCCTGACCGTCTATGTGGTGAATTGCTCGCCGTCGGGCAGGTATGCCGCCAAGTCGGTAGGTCGGGGAGGTAAGGCTGTACAACAAGTAGTAGTTTAATTCATCGTATCCCTGAGTCTGCCTTGATCTTCTCCATCTGATGCTCGCGTCACCTTGACCAGGCCTGCCATCGGTGAGGAGGTGACGCGGGAATGCCGGCTTGGAGCGCCGCCGCACGGTGCGGGCGCACGTGGCCGGAGTTCCTCGGTTTTCCTCTACCTCAAGCGGTGGCACGGCTGTCCTCATGGTAGGCCACTCTTGCTCCCCTGCATCCTCCACTGTCAAGATAGACCAAAGGATCACCGTATCAGATGCACCACCGTGGTGGTTAGTCCACCAGCGTGGGCAGCGCAGTAAGGGTCTTCGTGTAGCGACCAACCGCCACCTAGGGTTCCTTTTTGGCTCCGCGGTGCTCGTTAGTTTGCTCGCTGGGCCGGGGTGTCGCTCGGTAGGCCAGCGTGGCCACAGAGCACTGGTCGGAGCCACGCCGATGTGCGCAGGCACGTCGAGGACCCGGCCGTTGTGAAGACGAGTTAGTTGGGGGTGCTCGGTGCAAAGACTGTCTCTGTTGGAACAGTGATCATAGGTGTGGTGTAATACCTTGTTTGTCCAGGTATTTTTCTGCTTAAGCACAGGCGCACACGCGGGCTTCCCATCTCGGGCCGTTGCTGGGCCGCCTGTGTCGCGCGCTGTCGCACATCGTGTGGGTCGCTGGGCGATTGGTTGCAGCAGGCCCTTTTCCTTTATAAAGCAATTTCTTAATTTAGTTCCTCAACTAAACTTGTAAATTCAAGATAGAATTGTGTAGAAGTCCAAAATTTATGAAACAACTTTGTTAGGTTCCTAAAATCAGGATCTAGCTATTAGTGTATTTTATCCACATAGTTGTATAATGTTTTTAGGAGTTCGCTAATTATTTTAAAATGCTTAATATTGCTAAGTATAAAGTCGTGAGAATTTTTGTAAGAAAATGGTAAAAGTGTTGGCTCTAAAAAGTTTACAGTAAACTCCTAATATCATTATCTACTCTGTGTAATTTTTGTAGCTCCAAACTAATTAGTTGCTAGGATAGTTAATGAGCCATAGTTTGAATATGTAGTAAATCGATAAAACGAATAACGCGACACCTTGGGTTTGTATAACTAAAACACTTAGTGAGAAATAACGCCCTATTCGACCACGTGGATACGTGGCTTAGTGCATTAGTCATTAGAGCTAGCTCGTCAGCATGAGAGGCGCGATCGTTTGCTAAGTGTTGTGATTTCCGTTGATTATTTACGTCTCTACATCATCTCTGCAAACCTCATATAGGGAACCATGTTTGATCGTGGAGTCATCTGGAGTGGCAGAAAAAGATGGTGCCTTGATGATCGTGTCATCATGGTGGAATGCTAACTTGGTTAAATCATACCTCGGCAAGTCCCGGTGCATAACCCCTATTATTCTACACTTTAATTTATGCTTATGCATTAAGTTTAAAGGAGTTGAATGAAACCCACTTTATCCTATGAGTCTTACTAGTATGATAGGATCATGTAGCGTGCTATGCTATAGGATTCTAGTAGAAGTCAAGTGATTACCTGTCACTCGCGAGAGATAGGAAATATATGATCGTTACTATTATCATGTTACTATCACATGGAACATATTTGAATGATAAGTGGAGACCGGGCGGAACAGATTGGATGGACTTGGACTTGGTTGGGCAACAGAGCGGGGCACTGATTGCATTTGTTCCGCCTGTGTCGATTAAGGACCGTTCATTACATTGGATTCTATAGTCAAGTCACAGACCTACTTGTCCCGAAATATAGTTGCTTATGGGAGCGGGAAGGCCTATTTCTCTCTTGTCATGGGTTCCAGCTCTTTTCAGACCGACTTTTAGGTGGTTATATATATTAGGTTGAGGATATCTAAGCACCATACTGAGGCCGGGCCTGCAGTATTGGGGGCTTAGAGTCCGAGCTTGGATGGGGACCTGGACCACTTAACAGGAGTGGAATGGGTTGGTCTTTGCTTGTTCCCGGGGTACAAGCAAGGCGTGTGTTTTCGAGGCACCCAGCTGGGCACATTGATTTACGAATCGCCGTCAATTTGACGGTCCAACATGACTATAATCTAGCATCATAGCAAGAACTATGGAAGATGGTAAAATGATTCTGATTGCTTACCACCTGCTTGAAAAGTAGTCTTGGTGCTTACATAGAATGGCTAGTCAATGAAGAAATCATGACTGCTAAATAAATTAAATATAAGGATGCATGGTTAGTAATGTTTCTTGCAAATGCAATAAACCCATAAGCCAGAAAGTCTTGCATAATCCTTGGAGTCCTTTTCTTTCCTCCTGACAGGTAAGTCTTGTGGAGTACAATTGAGTACTCAAGGTTGTTATATCCTGTTGCAGGTGACAGGTGCTGATAAGCTGACACTTGTGTGTGGAAACCTCCTAGTGGGCTTAGCGAGGATTTCCTTTACGATGCGGAGTAGAGTTTATTTATTCAAACTCTCACCCAAGCTTTATAAAGAAAATACTGGCAACTCGTTATCATTTCATAGTTATAAAAGTTCATCATGTGAATGTTTGACTATCATTAAATGGTTTTATTTCCGCTGAACTCTAATAATATTTTATATTCTGCTATTATAATCAAATAATAAATTACCCTGATGTGGTACTAAAAGTGACGTAAGAAATTGCAAGGTTATTGTAAGCTTTACTCTCTCATTTGTGATCCTGATGTAAAAATATGGATCTTCGAGTTCTCCCTTGCGGTGTGCTCGACGGAATCATATAGTTTAGTGTTCTCCCTTGGGTATTTAGGGTCTAATGAAAGACGAGTACTCTTGGAAGGGTATTAGATTAGGCGGTTCTGCCACATCTCCCTAACAAGCAAATCATATCATCATGCCCCCAAGCAAAGGGGCATCGGTTGTGGCATAGGCTGATAAGTCTGCATGGACGATCTCAACTTCATCATCTACCCACTGAATTAGGAACCGGTGCAAGCTATAAGGCACACATGTATTGCCATGAATCCATTCACGCCCAAGAATCAAACTGTAGCTCCCTTGCACCTCTGCAGCAACGAAGAAGACGGTGGCCAATGTTTTGCTCCCAATAGTAAGCTTCATCAAAGCAAATCCCTTGGCCGGAATGGGTTTTCCTCTTCCAATGCCTTTAACCGTCCTCTTGGTTTTAATTAACTCATCATCAGATCCACCAAGCTTCTTATAAAGTGAATATGACATTAGATTCACACTGGTTCCGCTATCCACCAACATGTTGTTGGTCGGTTGCCATTAATGAAGCCCTTCACATGCAGTGGCTTGAGGTGATTCACGTGATCTGCTGGCTTCTTGAAAATAGCTTGACCTCTAGAAAGTTTCTCAACACCAGTAGGGACCAGGTCAATAACAGCAGGAACTGAATTCACTAGAGATATCCCAGAGGCACCCGGGCCTGAGAAAGTTGGCTCAGACGACTCTGAAGTCGGCTTAGCCAATTGGGGGTCAGCCAGAGCGGCAAGTACAGGGAGAGTCGGCTCAGCCAACTTTGAGCAGGCAGCTGGCTCTTTTTTGCTTGATTGTGGAAAAATTGGATCCTTATTGAAGATTTGTTTTCCCATCTTTGTTAGCCCTTCTTCCTTGAACTTCTTACAACGAGCACGCTGGAGTTTGCGCTTTTGCGTTCTTGATAAACCTGAAGGGCACCATGTCGGTTGGAAGTTCTCAAGAGCTGATGTGATAATCCAAACTTCATGATTATTAACATCAGAACCCTTTGATATCTTTTCCACATTAGATTGGTCTAGATTATCAATGACAATCGGTCCTTCACTTTCTTTGATTGGAGCACCTGCAGGGCTGATTTTGATGACTATTTGCTCATCGGCCTTTCTCGTGGGATTAATGAGAACTTTCTTATCCCTCAACACATACACTTGCTTTGCTGATGCTTTACCCTTTTGTTGAACCTGATTAGCAAGTTTATGCAAAACTAGCTTAATCAGTCCTTTCTTGTTGGAGCTCGATTGGCCGTAGCTCAATCAACTATGAGGGAAGCACCACTGCTCACTGTGAGTTACATCAGCACATATCCTCCATCGGTGAGGATTTTGACGTATTAATGGGTAAGTAATCAATACTCCATCTTTATATGTGTGCTGCAATTTGTTTCAGCTAGCTTGACTGATTTGAGAAATCAGTCTTGCTGATTTTTTCTGTCCACCAAAATTAAAATAAGTTTGACCGACTTTTAAATTCATCCTCATCGATCCTCTTTAAGCAATTGTGTTATTGGCTGTTTTTTGCTTGTTCACGGGAGTTTGGGCTTGCCCCCCGAGCCCAGAAGATTTGATTATGATCTTAAGGCTATCCCGATTATCACTGCACTTTTCTAGCACCACCTCGCGATCTAAAACTTTCTTTTCCTTCTTAGATTCTCTAGGCTCGCCGATTATCACATTCTTCCAATAGTGAAATCAGCTTGCTCTAGTCGAATCAAGACGGCTGGATTATTGATCTCTAGAGATTTAGCCATAGAAAGTGTCTTTTTGCAAAGCAAAGGATGTGCATCTTCGTCATGCGTAGCTTGCATGTCCAATTTTGCCACTTTTGATTTCCAAAAGTGATTTATAAATTTCTGTGAATCAGTTTGGGAGGCATCACATGAAGTCTCAGGCATTGGAGTCATGCTTGATGACTTTGGAGAGTCAGACAACACCGTAATAAGAGGCAATGAAGCACGTGGTGCTGCTGTCCCATCATCGATTTGAGAAGTACAAACCGAATTGGGTGTATATGTAGCAGTAGGAAGAATAGTGCTAACGCCTCCTGAATTGGTCCTATCGGTTTCAGGCGCTGAAGAGACCAATTCGGGTTTCTTCCAAAAAATAAACTTGCCATCTTGATCAAAATAACAGTAAGATAATGTCTTACCAGGAGGTATAGTGCTAGCTCCTCCTAAATTGGACCTATCGGTTTCAGGCGCCGAAGAGGCCAATTTGGATAGACTCCTTAAAATCACCCTACCATGTTGGTCAAAATAATACGGCCTCTCAGCAAGAAGTTTAGTGCTAACCCCTTCGGAATTGGTCCTATCAGTTTCAGGCGCCGAAGAGGCCAATTCGAATTGATTATCATAAACAAATATGCCATGTTAATCAAGATAGTAGTGAAATGGCCTCCATATTGAGGTTGACTAAAAGCCGAGGCCGATTCACTAGTATGTGTAGCATGAGATAAAGTAACCATAGGAGCACCAAACATCCTTTCCTCTAATTCATCAAATTTAGACATAATCTTATTCATAACATGAAAAAGAGGAGAATCTTCGGTAGACCCATGTGCCTTTACCTCAGCTATGGTTGTAGACTTGATGATGCTCGCCTGACCCATTGAACCGGTGAACTCGTCGCTACGACCATTGTTCCACATCTTGATGAAAGGGGATCAAGACCAGATGCTATCGGCCTTTTAGGCCAAATTAAGCAACGGTAATGTGAACACAAAAAGGATAGATTGGAACCAATGAATAGGCTAAGTTAGAAAGATTGGCTATATGAGATGGTCGAACCAATCTTTCCCCAGCGGAGTCGCCAAAAAGTGTGTTGACGTTTAATTAGGTCACACACTCGATAAGGAGCTAGATCGTTCGATGTAGGGCCTAGCCGATTTAGGGATCGACCGGTGCCTAGGGGATGTTCACACCTAGACCTTGTGCCTCCAGCGATAAGCGCGATACGCAGGACACGTCGTCGGAGGAGCCTCGTCGGGAGCGCGATACGCAAGACACGCCGGCGAGGTCTCTTGAGATCCCAAACCCCACACGCCCGGGAGGGACCCCGTCGGGGTGTGTGGCGGCTATGGGCTACCCTAGCCGACCTGACCGGTCTAGAGCATCGTTGTCGTCGATCCTCCAGCCATGCAGCACCGACAAAGAACGAGGAGAAGAAGTAGAGGGGAAGAGAGGGTAAAAAGAGGTAGTAGATTGATTTGCTGTGTTTTTATGTCGATTGGATAGATGGAAACTCAATCGGCCATGATCCTCTTATATATATAGAGGGGGTGGTCTTATCCCAGTAGAAAACCTCTTCAAGACTTAATCTCCAAGTTTCCCACGAGTTTTGAAGAGTTGGGATCGAGTTTTGAGTCTCCCTGATTCGGATTGCGAAAGTCAGAGGTTCTTGTTTCCGCATAAAGCCAGCATCCAGGCGATCATCAAAATTTCTGATAGAGGTCAGAAGTTCTGGTTTCCGCACAAAGCCAGAACTCCTATGCGAAATTCAGAAGTTCTAGTAGGGGTCAGAAGTTCTAATCTTCGAACTATGGATATTTTTTTTTTGGTGTCAACAGCTAGCTTGCACGTACGTACATACAGTCTGTCTCATGCATACTAGTATTAGTGTACGGTACCGTCTCTTTCTTCGTCGTGTCGTCGTATATATAGCTAGCTAGGCACATCTCGAGAGCTAGAGGGTGGTTAGGAAATGGCGATCACTGACAGTGGCACTACCATCTATCTCGCGTCGTACATACGTACGCGTCGCTGCATTGCTAGAAGCCGGTCCGCGAGAGGTAGAGGTAGTAGGTGTACAGTGTACACACTGACACACCACCATACATACACTGTGCTGTCCGGTGTCCGGCCGGTCGTCCAGGAGTGCCTGCAGCTAACTACGCTCAATGCAGCCAACAGCAGCAGGGACGATGTCGTCGTCGACGGTCGACCCACCCATGTCTGAGCGTGATCGAACGCACGTACACCAAACCATACCAACATGCTATCTGTTAGTTGGCCACTTCCATTCGCATGCATGGATGTGGATGTGGATACAGGTTGATGCACAGTGCTCCTGATGGTGTTGCTGATCATTCCGAGCTAATTAAACGATGTGTATATCTATCCACTGCTGCGTGCTGCTCTGTTCTTTTTATGCATGCACCTGTCCTTTTAATTTGGACACCAACAACGAACTCGATTGCCACTGTGTGTTCACTGTTTTCTTTGGCTTCTCGTTTAGACCCGAAATACGGAAACAGTACTTACAAGTCCATCAGACCACTGGACACTCGATCGGGCAGAATTTGAAATGCTGAGGACGAAGGCCCTGTTTAGATGCCAAATTTTCCCCCAAATTCTACTATGCAAAAAGAAGATTCTCCATCACATCAAAATGCCGACACATGTATGGAGTACTAAATGTAGATGAAATCAAAAACTAATTATACAGTTTTGTTGTTCTTTACGAGACGAACATTTTGAGCCTAATTAATTAATTTTTAGACAATTTTTTACACTAAAAAACAAAATGCTACAGTGCGCAACAGTAATTCGGCCGCCACCAAATCGGCCGAACTAAACACGGCCGAAATGTGATCGATCAATCTCATCAGTCTGCCCTGCCCTGCTCAGAGCTGAACAAAGTGAAGCATCGAGACAAAGGCATGCAGTTACACTTGTCCCCATGAAAGCGGGGAGAAAGTGTAAAGCTTCAAGCTCGCTCGAGCGAAAATAAATAATGAACCACAAATAAATAAACTAACAGAAAGTGGGAAACGCTGCTAGCTCCTCCAGTTCTGTTCAGTCCTGGATTGTTGTGTCCTTGCATGACACGGTCTCTCGCGATCATGATTAGCTAGAGAGATGCATGGATCAATAATGCATGCAAAGCAAAAGCTTTGATGAGCAGACATAGAAATTGAACCAACCTTCATGCTACTGCATCTTTTCCTTTTTCCTTTTAACCTACTACCCCTTTAATCTTCGTTCTCCTCTCTCAGTCTTTTCCACGTGCTGCTTCTTCTATTGAGAGTGAGTGTTCTGTTGGCATGAATGAATGGTTTTGGTTTTCGAATTCAGTGGTCCAGGATGAGCTTTTGGCAGCACAAGCACTTTTCCCAGAATTCAGAGCTATCCATTAGCCCGGCAACGGAGAGAGTCAGAGAGATCGATTGAATCGTAGGCCGTGTTTAGATCACCGAATTGGTGGTCATCAAATGCACTGTAGCGTCATAAATGTGTACTGTAGCATTTCGTTTGTATTTGGTAAAAATTATCTAAATTTTGACTAATTAGGCTCAAAATGTTTGTCTCGCAAAGTACAATAAAACTGTGTAATTAGTTTTTGATTTCATCTATATTTAGTACTCCATATATGTGCCGGCATTTCGATGTGATAGGGAATCTTCTTTTTGCATAGTAGAATTTGGGAGAGAAGAACTAAACTACTTCATGCATGAGTCCAAAGGTTGATGTGACAGAGAGAGTGAAAAAATTTTAACTTTTAGGGTCCATCTAAACAAGGCCCTATTACTGAATTGAAGAAGAAGAAGACGGTTATCAGTGGTAGACTGGTAGTAGTGGTACTCCCTACTCCTACTAGCAGCAGTGTAATGAATGAAGCCCTGATTGAGTGATGATCGTCTGAAGAAGGATCGGAGCGAATGCATGAATGATCGATTGTGCGGCTTTCACGCGCGTCCGCGCGCCGGGGTTCAAACCGTTCTGATTTCTGAAACTTTCAAATTGAAACCGAACATTTTTCGCGAGATGGCAAAAGGACGCACGAGCTGAATTCCAGTGCAGTTTGGAGAAAAAGAAAAAGGTGGGTACAGCACAGTACAGTACAGTACAGTACAGCCGAGTTTTTCAGAGAAAAGCCTGGATGGTCTCTCGCCACGGCAGGAAAAGTTGGGATGCTCTCGTCGCGCGCGCAGGAGCGCAGGTCCCGATCGAGGCCGCCAATGCGGCATGTTATTTCGCCTCGTCGTCTGGACGGAAGGTTTCGGAACCGTGATGGTGGCGAGCTGGCGACAACGAACGATATGATGGCCTGTGTCATGCAAGCAGCGAGCTTCGCTTGCTTTCTTCAGGCCCTGCGACTGGGACGAAGGAACACGAACAATCGAGACTGAACTGACGATGCTAGTTGCTAGCAGTAGCTCCAGTAGTAGGTCCTGCTTTTCAGCCAGGGCAACAGTCATCGCCCAGCGGATCCGAGTCCGAACCAGGCGGCGGCAGAATTCGAATCCTGACACTGACAGCCTCCATGTCAAGCGCTGCTGCTGCTGCTGCCTGAGATCGCTCCTTGCTGCAGCAGCCAACGCCCAGCAGGAGGTGACTGAAGCCGCGAAGGATACCAGCTCGGGTGTCGAACAAGATCCGTCCTGGGCCCGCGAGCATTGGTCCTTTGGAACCATCCACGCCCACGCCCGGGCAAGGGCAAGCAAAGCGCCAAGCGGATAAAGCGCGTGCGTGCGTGCATGATGCCAACATGTCAACATGCATACATCCACTGGCCCTTGGTGTTGGCACGTACGTATACATGCATACCGGTCGTCGTATCAATCAATCCAAGTCCAAGGAGCTAGCTAGTACTAACTAGTAGCACGCAGGTACAGTCATCTCATGCATACTAGTACTAGTATACGGTAGCTGTACCGTATCTTTCGTCGTATAGCGCGCTATATCTAGGCAGATCTCTCGAGAGGCCGGGTGGTTAGGAAATGGCGATCCACTGTCACATCGTCGTACGTACGCACTGACACACCGTACATACACTGTTCTGTCCGAACCCGGCCGCGGCCGGTCTAGCTAACAACAACTACGTACCACGTTCAATTCAGCCAACAGCAGGCCGCAGGGACGACGATCGACGTCCTGCATCGACCCACCGACGTCGTCTGATCGTGAACGGAACGTATACCAACGTGTCTGTCCGTTCTGTTGCATTATTGGCGGCCACTTCATTCGCATGCATCGCGGTACGCGTGTGGATGTCGATATATACAGGTTGATGCATTGCATGGTCTTTAAAAATGATCCATCCATATGCACAGTGCTGATGATGGTGTCACTCAACGTTTCGAGCTAAACATATAGAATCTATATAGCTAGCGACTGCTGACTATATTTGGTACTGTCCACAGAGCTCTGTTCTTTACTTCTTTCTATGCACCTGCCACTTTTAATTTGGACACCAACGCAACGAACTCGATTGTTGCCACTGTTCACTATTTTCTTGTTACTTGTTCCTTTACTTAGACCCTAATTAAGGGCATATGCATGTTTGTGCATGCATGTTCGGTCTCTGTCGTTGGCCGATCAAAATCGACCGTCTGGAATTGTTGCCTGGCTGGCGGCACAGCCAAACATTGCTAAATATATGCAAAAGTGCATCAGAACATCGAACACTTGGGGGCAGGCAGAATTTGAAATGCTGATGTCTGAAGAAACACTACTGTTGCTCCACATCTGTGCCACGGCACGAGCTGGACATGCATGCACAAAGTGACCAAGGATCCCCATGAAAGGGAGAAAGTGTAAAGTAAATAAAGCTGCTATATGAGCGAGAGCGAGCTCACTCGAGGGAAAACAAAAAAGTGTCAAATCCCTGCTAGCTCCTGCTCCTGTCCTCCAATTCAGCTGGTTCATCATCAGTGACTTGTTGAGTCCTTTTGTACTAGCTTCTGTGTCCTTATTGCCACGGCCTCGATCGCCTGCTTTCATGATGTGATTAGCTCGAGGCCGATCAATAATGCTAATGCATGCAAAGCGAAAGAGCCTGTTATTGCATCGACAACATAAAAATAACACCAACCTTACCGGAACGAGCACTACTTCATGCTGCATCTTTTTCCCTTTTTCCTTTCAACCTACTAAGGGCAGCCCCAACGCAAGCTGATAAGAGTATTAGCCTCGTACAAAACTTGCATGCCAACTCGTACAAAGCAGTCATTTCTACAACTCAAGCCGCAACATATCCTGACCTTATGGTCCATACTTTATAGCATACTCCATATTTTAAATTGTATATGAGACGTGGTCCTGAGCAAACTGACATCATGTTGGAGCTGCTCTTCTCTGCAATGCACGTTTGCGTAGGTGCCTCCATCTTTTGTCAGACGGAACCACCGCAGCCTCTGCAGGCATCTCTGTCCTCCTGCGAGGCTACTGTTGAGTGTGACATGGCCACTCCATGGTTACATGGATGTTAGGGCAGCACTCCAGCCTGGTGCGTTGTAGAAGGCCTAATTGTACTACTACACCCCTTTAGTTTCGGTTCTCCTCTTCAGTCTTTTCCACGTGCTTCTTCTTCTTGCTGTTCTTCTTCTTGTCTTGACATGAATGGATTTGGTTTTCGAATTCAGCGGTACGGTGGTCCCGTCTGTCCGGAAGGGATGAGGTTTTGGCCGCACACACGACTACACGAGCACATTTTTCCAGGAATTCAGAGCCATCCATTGTTCAGATCAGGCCGGCAAGCCAGGAAGGCAGGCAGGAAGGAAGGAGGGAGTCAGAGAGATAAATCGTCTATTGTACTAGTAGCATTTGAGCCGTCCTGCCTGACTTGAATTCATTCGGTATCTCATCAAAAAGTTTCAGACCATGCAAACGGATACGAAGCCGCGGCCAGTATACGTCATTGCACCCTTGAGCGTGGTACGGCAAAGAAATCTTCAGCTCCAGCTGCATTGTATCTCGCGTGCATGGACATTGGACGACAGATGAGATCACACCGGCCGGTCACTGAATTGAAGGAGGAGAAGAAGACGATGGAGATCAGTGGCAGTGGTGCTATTGGTACTAGAAGCAGCAGCAGCTAGCAGTGTAATGAATGAAGCCCTGATTGAGTGATGATTGTCTGTAAGGAGCTAACGAATGATTGGGAGCCTTTCACGCGCGTCGTCCTGCCGGCATGCAATCAAAAGGCCGCCGCGCACCGGGGTTCAAAGCTCAAACCGTTCTGAAGCTTTCAAATTGAAACCGAGCACGTACGGAGCATTTCTCGAGCTGGCAGAAAAAAGCAACGCTGGAATGGATCGGATCGGAGTACTTTCAGTTTCAATTTACCTGAAGACTGAATTTTCGTGCAATTTGGAAAAGAGAAAACGTGGGCACAGAAAATAAAGCTTAGATGGTCGCGCCACGTCAGAAAAGTTTGCTCGCTCGCGTCGCGCAGGTGCCGAGGCCGCCAAAGCCCAAAGCGGCATGTTCTTTCACCACGATTGGACGAAAGGTTTCGGAACCGTGATGGCGAGTGGCGACGATGTCCTGTCTGGCTGTGTTGTCCTCCATTCGTGATTCGTCCATGCAAGCTTTGGCTGTGCTTTCTTCTTTCTTCAGGATCCTGCACTGCAAAGAACGCGAGCTGCTGCTAACGAACACTGGACACTGAACTGACGATGGTAGCTAGCAGTAGCTGAAGTGGTAGCTCCAGTAGGTCCTGCTTTTTAGTGGCGGAGCTAGGATGGTAACCCTGGGTATTCCCACATAAAAAAAGGCCGTTTTGTTCGCTATTTTGGGCTACAATGACTGAAAATACTCTAGAAAAATGCATTATACACAAGTATATACAAGTATACATACATATATACACAAGAGTATATAAAATAGTTAGGTATTTCTAGAAATACTAAAGAATACCCTTGGATCCGCCCATGCTGCTTTTCAGGCCAACAGTGGTCGCCCACTCGCCCGGTCGATTGTGAGTCCAGGCGGCGGCAGAATTCGAATCCTGGCATGCATGGAGATGCAGCAGCAGCACTGCTTCATTGGTCTCACTGACAGTCTCCATCCCCTTGTTTAGTTTCCCCAATTCTCCCCTAAATTCCACTATGCAAAAAGAAGATTCTCCGTCACATCAAAATGTCGGCAAATGCATGGAGTACTAAATGTTGATGAAATCAAAAACTAATTGCACAGTTTTGTTGCAGTTTGCGAGACGAACATTTTAAGCCTAGTTAGTCAAAATTTGGATAATTTTTACCAAATACAAACGAAATGCTATAGGAATTCTGATACAGTGTTTTTCTCCCCAATTCTCTGAACTAAACGAGGCCCATGTTTGAATCTGAAGGGCTGCTGCAGATCGCTCGTTGCAGCAGCAGGTGGTGACTGAAGCCGTGAAGCATCGGACGACGACAAGGCAAGGAAAGCCGCGCCAGCTCAGGCGTCCAACAAGATCCGTCGTCCTGGCCTCCTCCTGGGCCGCCTTCGGCCTTTGGAAGCAAAAATAAAGCATCCTCTTCGCTGGCGCTGGCCTTTTCGTTCGTTCGTTCTTTCGTGATTTTTTTTTGGAAAATAGTATTGTAACACTTTCGTCGTTATTTGACAGTTAGTGTCCAATAATGGTTTAATTAGCCTTAAAAGATTTGTCTCGTGAATTTCGTTTGAACCATGTAATTAGTTTTATTTTTTATCTATATTTAATGTTTCATGCATGAATCTAAAGATTCGATATGACGGAGAATCTTGAAAAAATTTACAAAATTTTGGAAACTAAACGGGCTCTTTGTTCGAATTATAAAGCTCGTGCAATCAGGCAATCAGGCCACCTACTGCGTGCTGCCGCCAATGATTGGCTGGAGATTGGACCATTCGGAAGGGCAAAATGATGGTAAAAGTCCAGAGCAGACCATGGCTTCTTCCGTAGCACGTACCTTTTTTTTTCCTTGTCGTCTCGAGATGGTAAAAAATTAAAGTCCGAGCTTTTGTTGTGTGAATGAAGGAGAGTGTTTTTGTTTTCTCGCGAATTTTGTACAGTATATGCCTGTCAAATCTCTACAGTAGTGTTGTCCCAGCAAGTCGCCTTATTAGATTGCTCGGTTCTTCGTTCTCTACTAGTAGACCCGAGTGTGAATTAATCAATTAATGACATCGTGGTAGAAGTATTGTAGCAACGAAACAAGCGTCCTAAATGTAAGGAAGTTCTGGTTATGCACCATCACAATAATAGCCACACTTAAAATTGGATGATGGTACGGTAGTAGTAAAACACAAATGATAATGATTCAACACGAGCATCCGTCCGTGACTCCCGTCCGGACGCGGCTTTGCAGGTGCAGGCCCCATCTCTCTCAGAAAAAAAACAAATCCATACTCCCTCGTATGCTTATCCGCCCAGCGTCCGAAGTAGCATGGCCGCTCATTCTTCCTCCTCCTTCCCCCACCGCATGCCTGTCTGGCTGTCACGCCGTGCCCTTCCCCCCATCGCCGGTCTCGTCGCGCGCCCTCGCTCCCTGCGCTGCTCACCTGCATCGCTGACCTCGCCATGGCCGCTGGGGCGCACATGCCGTGGTGCCTCAGGTCTTCCTCGGCCGAACCAAGGGCGGCCACGAGCGTGGGCAGTGCTGGTGGTGCTCACGCGCTGCCGCTTGCCTGCCGGATCCCACCTCAATGACTAAAATCGACCAGCCACGGTCTTCCCCTCCTCTATGTTGCAAATGTATGTTTCTAAGTGTTTCGGATGTTTCAAAGGTATGCTACAATTGTTATATATGAATGTTGTAAAAGTAGATCGAGATGTTGCACATGTTGTATATTTTTTGAAGTGTTTTTAGTTGTATGTTGCAAGTGTTTTGAAAAAAAAAATATTTTATTTGTTCAGAAATATGTTGTAGCAAGTATTTTATCTGGATATTGTATACGTTTCACACACACTTTACAAGGTGGCGGCGGGCATGGGCGGGGGAGACAATTCCATATAATGTATGGATTGAGACAATTTCATCATCGGCAAAACAAAGGAGAGGAGAAGGGAGGGGAGATTTGGGGAAAAAACAGCAGTTGTTTACCAAAACATAGAGAAGAGAACATGTAAAAAAACAGTTGTTGCAAACCTGCAATAGTTATAAGTAGACATTCAGTTAGACATTCAGCCAAGAGTTTACAAGAATAATTCCTCGTGAATCAAATATGTAACTGAGTATATTGTTAGTAAGGTTTATTGAGTGAAGAAGCTTCCTAAAATTTGGAAAATTTTAGAAATACTAGTACAATCTGTCAAGGGTGCACCACACATTTATTTAAGAACATAACCTTCAATTCAAGTAAACTAGTGAACAACTAGAATAGGCTGCCAAGTTGCAGGTAAAAGAGAAATGACTGCTTTCAATACCAGTAGAGATAAGATAAAATTGTAATGTCACTCCACCGAAACCATTACATATAAACTAAGTACTAACTATACTAGATATGAAAACTAACTTTTGCTCCTAGTAGCAGTTCACCTTTGTCATTTCTGCTCCACTGCATTCTTTTCTTTATAAAAGAACTAGGCAAATGGCAGCAAATGCAATGGTATACTTGGAAAAATATATTCAATTCTGCGCTTTAAATAATTGCAAGGCAGAATCATCATACCCCATACTGAACCAATAACAACCACTGTACATGTTCGACAATTAATTTCTATTGACAAATAATGGTAGTTCATGTACCAAGAATTGTCTCGAGAAATTCTAAGCGCTGTCAGTATAAGAAACTACTTGTGAAGCATTGTTCTGTCAATTTCAAGGTACATATGAACAGATGAACATATTGAACTGTTTACTACTATGTAAGAAGCACCTGTTAAACGGCAGGGTGTGTAGGCCCGTTGGGCAACACATCCCAGCCTGCAAGAACCAAGCACTCGATTGAAATAAACAACGCAAATGTTAAAATTTTAATCCCAAAGCATCTTCCAAACACGCAAACAGTGAGAGGGAGGCAAACTACCATCAATGTATTCAAAGTGCACATATGAAAAATAAATATTGATTTCAAACTGCATTCACAATTATCCTTGCATGATAGCATATTCACATTTTCACAGTACAAGTCATGTATAAATTTAGAAAATGTGGAATGGCACATTGCTAAGAAAAGCATATTATCAGTCTGTGCATCCACCAATTTATTTAAAATACATGTTAACTCATCATCACGTAATCAAAAAGGTAAAATAGAGCCACGGTTCATCCTACAAGTTTGTAGGCATATGTCGCATTGTGTAAACACAACATGCCTTGCTGGCAGTGCAAATGCAAAAAAACTCTCCATTACTGGAGCAAGCAAGCAGGCCTACTAATTACTGTGTCCAGCCAGTCTACTAATCAAAATTAATCAAAGTACATGATAATAAATATTGGATTATCTGATTGCTTTTGCTCTGCTCTAATCAGAGAAAGAGGGACAAGGAGAGGAAGGTGGGGGCAGTACCTTGGGGGAGGCCGGCCACCGTCGCCGGTGAGCGGAGCGCCAGCCGCGGGGGGCTGGATGTCAGAGTCGCGGGCTCGGGATGGCCAGCCACGGAGCGCAGACTGTCGGGATGGACAGTAGCGGGCCGCAGGCGCGAGGCGCCGAGGCCACCGGCCACGCGGGGTGCCGGCCGCGGCACGAGGATGTAGGCGTGGGATCCGTCAGCCACGAGCGCAGACCGCGAGCATGGATTTGGGGTCGCCGCGGGCGCAGTGCCGGCTGCCGCCGGATTTGGGGCCACCGCGGGCGCAGAGCCGTTGGCCTCAGGGTGCGACGCGTCAGCGGGTCTGGTGCAAATGCTAAATCGGGAAGCCGTGGCACGAGGATGTAGGCACGATCGGCAACCGGAGGAGGAGCTCGGGCACCGGCGGCGCGCGGTGGCAGCAAACCCTAGCAGGGGCGGTACTTGGGCAGCCTGACGGCGCCAATAACAAATTTCGCCCAAATGCTAAATCAGGCAGCAGACGCGTCGCCCTTTTTATTTAGGGCAAGGCACTGTAAGGGCGGTTGAGGTTATCAGCCTCCCTTATAGTGGTTTTTTTGTGAAAATTTAAAATCAAATCTTATTTAAAAAATAGATTTTATATATACTCAAATGGAAAAATGGCCTATATAACAATTGTGGATCTTGATGAGTTCTAACACCTTTGTATTCAAAAAATTTTCATCTGAGGCCATTTAGTGTCTCATTTGACCAAGTTTGACCAAGTCAAATTTTGAATTTTAAAAAAAATGACACTTTGACACCAGTTTTTGAAGCTCTAAATGGTTTCAACTTGAAAAGTCATGAATACCAAGTTTGTCAAACTCATCAAGATTTACATTTCTTGTTTTGGTCAACTTTTCATTTGATAATTTTTGAACGGTTTAAATTTTGGATTTTTAAATTTTGAGAGCTCCAAACAACTTTTCGGGACCCTAGATGGTCTCAACTAGAAAAGTCATCTTGGTAGCCTATATTTTGGAAAACAACTTAGCGGGTCGGGCATATAGAAAACTTGTGCAACACGTGAAGCGAGCACCCAAGGGTCATCTTGGTAGCCTATATTTTGGAGGTCTACGACTCTCAACCCGATCTCATTGACTTGATGTTCCTTCATCCAGCGGCATCGAAACACGGCCACCTTTAGATTCCTTCCATAGTCAAGCTCCCATATATCTTCAATTATGCCAAAGAATGGGACCTTTCGCCTGTGTCTGTCAACTGCATCTACTCGAACACCGTTGTTTTGGTTCACACTTTTACTATCCTTTGTGTGTGTATAGTATGTGT
This sequence comes from Saccharum hybrid cultivar R570, assembly GCA_038087645.1. Lineage (NCBI taxonomy): Eukaryota > Viridiplantae > Streptophyta > Magnoliopsida > Poales > Poaceae > Saccharum > Saccharum hybrid cultivar. The sequence continues at coordinate 1,541,952 of JAQSUU010000671.1, read as the reverse complement.
ACCCATTAATGTCATAAGCATTCCAAGATGTCACTTGTCTCGATGGTCCCCTCGCCAATTTACTGATGGTAATAGAATCTTCACTTTCTCTAGGCGGTATGTCCTGGTCCTTCAACCAGGAAGTTAGGCGATACCTGTGCTGTTTCATGACCCAATCATCTGAACGAACATTCCTCTCCTTCATAATGAGAGCCATGTGTTCGTCAATGTACGGTTGCATCAGTTTTGTGCTCTGCAAGACACAACAATGTGCCTGACTGACTTCTTCATATTTATAATCGATGAATGTTTTTCTACCACTGGTGCCTTCCCAGCCAGCCTACCCTTGTGATGAGAATCAGGATTGCCAATCCCTCTCTGCACCTTTAGGTATTCTTGACAACACTCGACGACTTCTTCAGTACTATAACCCTCTATCATGGAGCCCTCTGGGTATGCTCGATTATGCACGTATCGACTTAGGACTGACATGAACCGCTCGTAGGCCCACATTTCATGCAAGTAGCTTGGACCCAGCACCTCTATCTGATGAATCAGGTGAATCATAAGATGTACCATTATATCAAAAAAAGCAGGAGGTAAACACATCTCAAGTTGGTTCTGAGTCTCCACCATGAAATCATGTAGGTCACTTAGCTCTTGCCTGCGAAATGACTTCTGTGAGATCTTTGAAAAGAAGTAGCACATGCGGGTGATGGCCATCTTCAGGAACTCTGGCTTGATAGCCCTGATTGCAATTGGTAGGTACATTGTCAGCATCATATAATAATCATGAGCCTTGCAGTAGTGAAATGACAGGTCCTTCATCGACACTAGCTTCTTTGGGTTCACCGAAAACTCAGTGGGGACTTTGAGGTTCTTTACGAATGTGCATAAACTTCTCCTTTCTTCTAATTCTAGGTTATAGCAAGCTGCGGGCAGATTGTATTTTCCATTTTCCTGAAGTACTGGGTGAAGCTCTGGCATCACATTTAGCTGCTCCATGTCCCTCCGCGCTTTCAGACCATCCTTTGACTTGGCTGTGTCCATCAAGGTACCAATGAGACTCTCGAAGACATTCTTCTGCACGTGCATAGCATCAATGGCATGGGGGGCCGCTAATTCTGGCCAATAAGGCAGATATCGAAAGAAGATCGATTGTTTCTTAAAAGGTACGCCTTCGATAGGAGGTGTGCTTCTATCTCTGATCGTTCCATCTAGATTCTTTTTTTCCATATACGATCTTTATGGTTTTCACCATTTTAAACACATGTTGTCCATTATGACGTCTCTCCAGAGGGCGGTCATCCTCCGGGATGTCGCTATAGAATCTTAAGTACAATTTGCCATGGTACTTGTGACCCTTCTTTAAGAAGTGACGGTTCCTTATGTAAACAACCTTCTTGGATCCATCTAGCCACACCCATTTAGTATCATCCAAACAGACTAAGCATCCCGTCTTGCCTTTGATCTGTCCAGACAAGGCAAACAGCGCAGGGGTGATCGTTGATAGTCACAAAAAGTATTGCTCTTAATGTGAAGTCCTCCTGTCAGAACGCATCGTACATCGGCTCCCCAAACTTCCATAGTCTCTCGAATTCTTGCATCATAGGCTCGAGAAACACGTCTATATCAATGCCCGGTTGTCGAGGGCCAGATATAAGAACATTGAGAAAAAGATACTTTCTCTTCTGACACAACCACGTCGGGATGTTGTACATGGTCAGGATCACTAGCCAAGTGCTATGGTCGCTCATCCTCTCATTGAAGGGATTCATTCTATCGGTGCTCAAGGCGAACCGTACATTCCTTGGGTCTGAGCTGAATAGTTTGTTGTTGTCATCGAAGTCTTTCCACTGACTACCATCGGCCGGGTGTGCAATCACATCGTCATCTACCTTGCGGTCGTCGTCCCACCATGTCATGAGCGCGGCTTCCTTAGGGTTCAGGAAGATACGTCTTAAGCGGTCAGTCACTGGTAGGTACCACATTACCAAGACCGGAACTCTTCTCTTCCTTGCATCGTTGCCTAATAGAGTATCCTCTGGGGGTTGAGATTCTTGTACCGCCTTTTTTGTGCCCTTCTTAGTCCTCTTGTTCCCCGTGGAGGCTTCTCCTCCACTGTAAATGTCATTGTCCTTGTATCGGTTGGCTCCACAGCGAGGACATTTGTCTAGATCTTTGAACGTATCACCACGAAAAAGGATACAATGGTTGGGGCATGCATGGATTTTTTTTCAACACCCAGTGTCAATGGATTTATAACCTTCTTCGCATGGTATGTGTTGGCGGGAACCAAGTTTGGCAGTGGCATCACCCGTGACCGGAGACTCAATAGATCATCGAAACTGCAGTCGGACCAACCGTACTGAGCCTTCGGCATGAGTACCTCAAGCACAAAGCGGAGTAGTGTAACAGAACCGCCCAATTATACGAGATTAAGTAGGAAATCATCCAACAGAAGGACAATTTAACAAACTTAAGGCCGTATAACCCGGTAGTCCGTGAAATCTTGACGGATTTCAAACCATTTCACATAACAGCCAAGATCGTACTAAGTTTAACGGTCACCATCATAAGTTACATACATGTTTGCGGCATAAAATACATCAGAGTTTAAACATAGTTATTACAAACCAAGTTCGAATAAAAGTAGCGGAAGCGGTAGTTCAAATCACGCACACACACAACATTTTGAAATAAAGTGCCAGCTTGTGATCATCTCCAGCAAAAGCATTAGACTAGAAGTAGCGAATGACCATTGCCCATGGTCCTAGGCTTCGCCCATTGCAGGGTAGAGACAGTTGATACAATAGCTGTAGTACATCTGTCCATCTGCAACAAGTAGGAACAAAGCCCTGAGTACGAGAAGGTACTCAGCTAGACTTACCCGTCATAAACCAGAAATAAAAGACACCAAGGAATCATGATAGGCTTTCTGGTGGGATAGCTGACTCATTTGCAAAAGGCGTTTTTAGCATTTAGGAAAACCTTTACAAAAGCTTTGCATCAAGTTAAATCTTTATTAACCTGTCAACTACATTTGCACCTGTACTAAAGTAACATGTAATTAAACAGGTAATGATAACCAATGATCATTAACAACTTTTATTATGTCATAATTCATATAGCTGTCCAAGTGTTCCATCAATATTACTACGATGAAGTAGCTCAAGTCAAGTGTTCACTATCCAGTGAACGACGGCGATTCGAATCGATTATTAACCAGCTGGTAAGTTATTCCTCACACAAACCTCACTCACCCGCTAAAGTGAGATGTTGGTCACCGAGTCAACCATTCAGGTAAAGTCGCGAGCATGCCAGGAACCACTTGTACCCGGGGGCCGCCTGACTGCTCTTTGGCCTTATCATCGCGCCCCCGTATCCTGCCACTACTGCTCCGGTACAGTGCATTGCGGGCAATCCACTCGGCCCGAATAATCTCCCAGTTTCGCGGTCGGAAGGTACTTTATCCGGCCAGCTAAATGTGAGGCATGCATTCAACATGACCCGAGGGACAACAACGGACGGTCCTTAATCGACACAGACGGAACACACTACAGTCCGAAGCCCTGCAAGTTTCCGCCCGGTCTCAAATTCATTTCACACTTAGTTATACCATGACTTCATAGTCATCCAAGCAGATCCGGGTAACCACCTATAGCTCGCAGGTGACAGGAAATCACCCGACTTCTACCGGTCTAAGCCAGCTAAGCATTGACTCGACTGCGGATACCAGGGTAACAAGGATATAGTATAACAAAGGTAAGCAAGGTATAATGCAGCAACGTTTGCAAACAACTCCTAAACGTAATGCATCAAATTAAGTAAAGTTAATAATAAATTATTTGCAAACCGGGATAGAAATGCTCCGGGGCTTGCCTCTCTCAAAAGAGCTCGGACGGTGGTCGGGGCACTCGGGGAGCTCTTCACCGACCTCCTCTTCGGCTTCTGTCACCTCCTGCTGCTGCACCTCGAGCTGCTCCTCTAGCTCCTCGGGTAAGACGATTGGGTTCTCGGTTTGCGATCCTATATGATGCAATGCGCGTAAGTGATTATGCAAACGTGCATCAAAGGAGATGAATGCAATGAATATGTTGAAATGCAAGGTAGTCAACATCATCCAAGAAACTATACACTACAAGCACATGTCATCTACTGCATTCTCTTCTACTACTAACATGTCAAGTTAACATATCTTATGAAATGCTTCAAAGATACACCAAAGCTTTACTAATTTCTTAATCACACTTAAAGCAACACTTGCTTAAACCCTAAATGATAATAGGTTTGAATAGCAACATATATTTCTGATGCTCCTAAAAATCTAAGAAAATTACAGTAGCATAATACTACCCTAAACAGACTACCATAAAAATTTTATCACATTTGGATAAGTAAACTATCCTGTACAAAAATGACAAGCTATAACATAAAAATGAGTATGAAATTACTTTGTACTATGAAAAGTGTCAAACAATAGAATTAATATTTTTCCTAGGTTCTTCATGGAATATAATGACTGTACAAAAATTATCACATGCATGTTTTATACAAAGTTTGCTCTCTAGCAAAAATAACAAAAATCAGCCATTAAAGGTACTTGAACTACTTCTCCAAAGTTTTCCACAGCACATGCATGAAACATATTTTTTCTAAGAAGTACATGATATAAGAAGATTAACAAACATGAAATCATATTTTTCTGAAGCCTATAGATTTTTCTACACATTTTTTCAGTTTATCAGCAATATTAAGAATTAATTAAAGCTCTACAGAAAAGTATCCCAAAAATGACATGCAATATTTTTATATTGTAGTTCTGGTTCCAATGAGTCCATAGAAATTTATTTCACAATTTTTAGAGCACATTTAATCACCCAAACAATTACTAAAGCATTTTTATTCCCAAATAATAAAAGAAAAGAAAAAATGGAATCCTCTTTTTGAAAACGGGCCGACACAGTACGGGGCAAACGGCCCGGTCCGGCTCAGCCCAAGGACGCGCGCGCGCGGGAGAAAGGAAACGGGCCGTCTCCTGTTGGAGCAGGCCGGCCCAGTCACCTGCTGAAACGCGGGTGAGCAGGGACAGCACGCGCGGCCGAGCCGGTGCTCGCCACCGCGGCGGTACGACGGCCGCCGACGGCCAGCGGTTGCTTTCGTGCCCGAGCGAGCAAGGCGAGGCGCGCAACACTATCGCGGGAACACGGTGAAACATGAACGCGCAGTTCGAGAGAGATGGGGAGGAGCGGAGGCGACGGTGGCCGGAGCGCGAGCGCAGCGGCTCCGTCACAGTGGCGCGGCGAGGAAGCCAAATTGGTGTCCTACCGGAGTGAGCAAGGGGATGGTGGCGCTCGTTCAGAGGAGGCAAGGGGGTGGCGAAGCTCGGTGCAAGACGAATTTGGTGGCGGTGGAGGGTCGACGTCGGAACGGGGGAGCGGAGGTGGAGCTCTCGGCGGTGAGCCGCTCGCCCGCTCGGTTTTTGGAGAGGGGGAGTAGATGACGAGCGGGAATGCGAGTGAGGGGGCGAGGAGGGTTCAGGCAGGCGACTTGAGCGCGCTCGAGCTAGCAGGAGGGCAGAGCGGAGGCGACGCGCGGCAGCTCCGACGGCGCATGGCCGACACGCGGCGAGCGTGACCTGCCGCGGCGTCCAGCGAGGCGCGCGAGCGGGCGGGAGGAGGCGGCCGAGCGGACGCGGGCCGGGCCGAGGCGGCGGCTGCGGCGCGCGCGTGGAGGTGGCGTGGGCCGTTTCGGCCAGCGGGCCAAAACCGGGGCGGCGGCCTGCTAGGTAGGATTTGATTTTCAAATTTCTAATTTCAAACAAAATTCAAATACAGTTTTCAAACCTCATTTTGAGCAAGAAAAAGACATTTTCTGGAAATGACCCAAAAATAAAAGTTGCTTAGAATTTAATCCTCTACAACTTTGATTAAGGGGCCAACTAAAAATTCCCAGCAGATTTTGATTTTTAGAATAAAAGCTAATTTAGGGAGTATTTTTTGAATATTTTCAAATAACATTTTTAAACAAATCTTTGACAAAACTTTGAGTGATTTAGTGGCTCCAAAAATTTTCCTTATAATTATAAGTGATATGAAATTTATAGTTGCACAAATTTGATGAATGTCATTAGCACATTATCACAACATATTATGCAATACTAGTTTCCACATTGTTATTTTATTAAAGGCACACCCTAAGCACATATAATTATGAATGCCATGACATGTTGTGCTCATGATTGCAATGCAAATGCTCGCGTAACACCGGAGTGTTACAGTCCTCCCCTTATAAAAATCTCGTCCCGAGATTTGGGTTACGAACCATTTATTATAAAAATCTGTTAATCATTTCGCACTATGACACTTGCTCTGCCTCTGTCGTCCTTTCGAGCTAGCTAGCTTGTCCTATTCTGACTCTGTATGTGTGTGTTGGTTTTTTTTAAAAAAAAACGACACTAGTAGCCCAGTGTACTGTAGATTGTATGTGGCCCAACGCAATAATGAAGAACACTTGCACGGGATCAGAGGATAAAGCGCGTGCATGCATGCGTGCAGTGGCTGTTCGTGTTGGCACGTATACATACATACCGGTCTTCGTATCAATCAATATAATATAATCCAAGGAGCTTGCTTAGTAGCTAGCACGTACGTGCGTACGTACAGTCTGTCTCATGCATACGCGTGTCGTCGTATAGCTAGCTAGGCATACACATCTCGAGAGGGTGGTTAGGAAATGGCGATCACTGTGGCAGTGGCACTGCCACGTCTCCGTCGTACATACGCATCGCTGCAATGCTAGAAGCATGCCGACGAGATAGAGGTAGTAGCTGTACAGTGTACACACTGACACACCATACATACACTGTGCTGTCCGGCCGGCCGGCCGGTCGTCCAGCAGCGCCCGCAGGCCGCATGCAGCTACCTACGTTCAATGCAGCCAACAGCAGCAGTGATCGAACGACGTCGTCGTCGACGGTAGACCGACCCACCCACCGTTCTGAGCGTGAACGGACGTACCAAACCATACCAACGTGTCTGTCTGTTTGTTGGCCTGGCCACTTCCATTCGCATGCAGTACGCATGCATGGACGTGGATACAGGTTGATGCACAGTGCTTCACTGCTTCTGATGGTGTTACTGAACATTCCGAGTAAAGACTACCCGCAATGGGTACTCTAAAGCGATACTTTAAAGCTTTACAGTACGAATATAGAGTAAAAACTGCTGCACTGGGTTTACTCTAAAGCGATACTTTAAAGCGATACTCTAAAACGCTACTTTATCCTTTCTCTTACTCTATATTTAGAGTGATACAGCGTTTACTCTGTAGTGGGCAGTGGCGGGCCCCACTAGCTAAACAAAGGAAAAAATAATATAACTCACAAACTAAAAATCTAAATTAAATTCCGATTACATCATTAAATTCGTCTCAATAAATCCTTCAAAACTAGATCACACATGAATATATTTAGATAAAGTGACAAGTGGGTCTCATAGTGGATAGGGTGTATAGAGGATGGATGAGTGTAGAAGAATTGAGTATAGAGAAGAGAATCTTGCTGACTAGGACATCTTCTAATAACGAATCTTTAGGGGAAACCGTGGGCAGTGGACAGAGCCACGTCGTCCGCTAGCCCGATAACCGTTGGATCGGACGAGCATAAGATCTAGACCGTTTGATGTGGGTTGGTTCGGGTCTGCTACCCGTTTTATTATTTACCCGAACCGTCACGAAGCTTCGCAGGGCGACGCTCGTCCCTCCGCCTTCTCCGCCGCCCCTACCCTGCTCTCCACTCCACCCTCCCGTCCCTCCGCTTGCAGGGCCACCAGAGCGGGCTTGAATCGCGGTCGCCGGTGAGCTGGCGCGAGGCACTGACACGACGGTGAGCTGGCCCCTCGCAACAGGCTGGCGAGGCGGGGATCTGGCGGCGGCTCCCAGTCCCAGCCTGTGGGTGCGGCTGACCGCGGGTCGCCGGCGCAAGCGGCGGCACACAAGCCACCGGCGCGGGTCCCTGCCACCGACGAGCTGGCGAGGCAGCGGGCTCCAGACGCCGCGGGGGCTCCCGGCGCGACAGCGGGCTCCAGGCGCGGCGAGACCGAGCTCGCGACGGCGGAGTCGCGTGCGTCCGGGGGCCGGCCGCGCAGGAGCCATGGAACCGGACTCATCCTGCGTCGAGGAGATGGCCGCGCACGCGCTGGGTAGCAGCAGCATAGGTGCCACCTCGCCTCCACGCTGGTGGCTGAGGCCGCCTCGCCCTGACATGGATGGGGGCCTGGCCCACCGCGTCGCCTCGCCGGGGCCAGCACGCAAACACACTGCGCCCCCGCCATGTCTGGCCTCGCCTCTGCGCTTGTCCGAGAAAGCCCTGACCGGTGGACGTACCAGGTGCAAGGCGCCACAAGCTGCCCTGCCTCTCGCCTGCACTGCTCTCGCGTGCTGCAAGCCTGCAACTGCCACCTCCTGCTTCATGTGATCTTACGGCTGCAATTTTTGCAGTTAAGGGTAAAAATTCTGTTCCTCTCTAATGTTCTGAAGATCATACATTATTAATAACCTTGCTATTCCCTTTCCTTTGTGTACTGTAATCTAATATAGTCAGAATATTCCTAGCCCTTCTGCTTCTCAATTTGATTAGCTAATTTTCACTTGTTGTACAAGTACAGACTTTATTGCTGCTGAATTTAACTGTTTTTTAGCAGGCTACGAATTGTACAGTCAAATTGTTTTCAAATTACAAATTCAAAGAGCCGTACAAGTATAGACAATCAAATTGTTTTCATGTACAATTAAATGAACTAATAGTTTACTGCATTTTCACATGGTATTACGCCTCTGATTACTATATTTCATCCTGCAAAAAATACCCACACTTCTACATGTTGATTAGTTATACGTTTGTTTTCAGATAGCTTACCGGTCATGACAGATTTTTTTAGTCTAAAATAGTTCCATATCGCTTTAGGTGCGAGCTACTATCGAAGTCAAGGCATCAGACATCATTCACTTAACCTCTCCTGAACAACCTACAAGCTAAGATAAGAATTATATATCCATGCCTGTTTTTTCTGTTATTGAACTCAACACTGTTTAGTTACCGGTCATGACAGATTTCTTTAGTCTAAAATAGTTCCATATCGCTTAGGTGCGAGCTACTATCGAAGTCAAGGCATCAGACATCATTCACTTCACCTCTCCTGAACAACCTACAAGCTAAGATAAGAATTATATATCCATGCCTGTTTTTTCTGTTATTGAACTCAACACTGTTTAGTTCCAATGATGTGGGAGTCAGAGCTTATCATAGCTGTTGTTGTTGCTGTGTATGCATACCTATTTGGTAAGCTTACAATAGCTCACAATTTATATAATCACTATACATTTTAATTGACCTTTGACATTTGAGAATATGCAATGATGATTACCATCCATCTGTCTATTTTTTTTTTCTGAACTAAGATATATGGGAATATGCAATGATGATTATCACTCCTTTATGATCTTTCTGTTGTACTTTTTTTCAATTGAGGCATTTTGGCACATGCACTGATGAGAACCATTAGAAGTATATGGTCCCTTCTTCTATTCTTAATGAACTGAGGCCATTTGGCATATGTAATAATAACCATTGCAGTCATGTTTGTTACTTTTATATGTAAGTTTCATTTAAAATAGCTATTAATTACGTTGCATATTAACAACATCACAATGGTTAACGTTGTAAACAACATACTCATAGACATGTTCATTCAATTTCTTTTTTTGGTAGCTATTTCAGCTCAGAATTATAAACTGCTGCTGCCTCGATTTAGTTTCAAGGAAGGCGTGAAGTGCTTATTCAGAAATACACATGATCCTTACCATCAGCTAGGGGAAAATCGAAATGTTCTTTGATTTTGATACTACTTCATCAGGGTAGCTTCAGTGCTTCACAAAATTCATCTCTTACAGTGATCGGTGTTCAAAAAGATCGGAAAATGCATATTTCAGCAAAGCATCTAATTCGAAATAGAAAATATCAATTCAGGTTGTGCCATGACCTGCAATTATCGATTCCAGTTCAATAGATAATCTGGAAAGTAACAAAACCAAATGAATAAGTACTCTCTCCATTCCAAATTATAAGTTTGATCAAATTTATAGAGAAAATTACATAGATTTATGACATAAAAAAGGTATACTATAAAAATATAATTAATAATTAATCTAATGATATTCATTTGCTATCATAAATGCCATTATTTTATTTTTATAGATTTGATCAAACTTAAGATGTTTTGACTTTCCAAGAAAATTGAAATGACTTATAATTTGGGATGCACTAAAAGTTCTTTCACAAACATCAAGCAAGAACTGTCGATCTCAATCTCTTTGCAGCACGATCGGCAATTCACCCTTCAGTCGGCATTTGGTTCCCGAACGGCGACCTATCAATAGGAGATAAGGTCACTATCAATAAGTCACATTTTCCATCACGATACATGACCACCGCTAGCACTACTCGCAAGTTCTCTACTGGAACAACCCTAGCTAGCGCGGCAAGGCCGCGCCCATGGTTTTCTAGTATAGAGGATGAATATAGAGGTTTATGAGTGCGGATGGCCTAATAAACGATGCTATCTATCCACTGCTGCTGTGCTGCATGCTGACTACATTTGGTACAGTACTGTCTACCTCGGTTCTTTTTATGCATGCACATGTCCTTTTTTTTGGACACCAACGACAAACTCGGGCTGTGTTCAGATCCGAAATATTCGGGGGAAATATTCCTGTAGCACTTTCGTTGTTATTTGACAAAATTTATCCAACCATGAATTAATTAGGCCCAAAAGATTCATTTCGACCTTTACAGACAAACTGTACAATTAATTATTTTTTTACCTACATTTAATGCTCTATGCATGCGTCCAAAGATTTGATGTGACGGATGACAGAGAAAATATTTTGGGAAGTGAACGGGCCCTAGATTGCCACATCTGTGTGCCCTGCCCGGAGCTGAACAAAGTGAAGCATCGAGACAAAGGCGTGCAGTTACACTTGTCCCCATGAAAGCGGGGAGAAAGTGCAAAGCTTCAACCTTCAAGCTCGCTCGAGGGAAAATAAACAATAAACCACAAAATAAATAAACTAACAAAAAGTGGCAAACGCTGCTAGCTCCTCCTGTCCTCCAGTTCAGTTCAGTCCTGGGTTGTTGTGTTGTGTCATTGCATGACACGGCCTCGCGATCATGATTAGTTAGAGATGGATGCATGGATCAATAATGCAAGCAAAGCAAAAGGCTATGATGAGCAGACATAGAAATTGAACCAAGGCCGTGTTTAGTTCCGCCGATTCGGCGTTTGCCGAAATACTGTGGAGCACTGTGCAGTACTGTAGCATTTTGTTTTTATTTGGTAATAATTGTCCAAAAATTAACTAATTAGGCTTAAAACGTTTGTCTCGCAAAGTACAACAAAACTGTGCAATTAGTTTTTGATTTCATCTCCATTTTGTACTCCATGCATGTGCCGATATTTTGATGTGATGGGAATCTTCTTTTTGCATAGTGAAATTTGGGAGGTAAATTTAGTATCTAAACAGGGCCCAACCTTCCTGCTACTGCATCTTTTCCTTCTTTTTTTTTTCCTTTTAACCTACTACCCCTTTATTAATCTTGCTTCGTTCTCCTCTCTCCAGTCTTTTCCGCGTGCTTCTTCTTCTTATATTGGGAGTGAGTGTGTTCTGTTGGCATGAACAGTTTTGGTTTTCGAATTCAGTGGTCCAGGATGAGCCTTTGGCGGCGGCACAAGCACTTTTCCCGGGATTCAGAGCTATCCCATTAGATCAGGGCGGCCAGCAGTCCGGCAACGAAGGAGAGAGTCAGATCGATCGAATCGTATATTCTACTCTACTTTGAGTCCTTCCTGTTGACTTCAATTCATTCGGTAGCTCAAATAGAAGAAGAAGATGGTGATTCAGTGGTAGTAGTGGTACTCGGTACTCCTACTTGATGAGTGCATTGTCAACACCAATACACGAACAGCTTAAGCAAAAGAAAAAGAAGAAGAATAGAAAAACAAGGAGCTCAACCAAATAACCAAAAGTCAAAGAAAAAATCAAAATCATGTCATTTGAAATGAGCAAAAACTTGGTCCCCAAAGATATAGGCAACGGCTCGACGCAACCAGTAAAACAAAGCTAGCCCTCAAGATGAGGCAATGGGCTCAACACCACTAGCAACAATCGAAAAGCCGAAAAACTGCTAGACCCTCCAGAAGAGGCAAAAGCTCAACATATCTAGCAAAAGCAACTCAAGTACAGCTCCCCCTGAACAAATGCAATCTCACTCAAATGAATGCACAACTTATCCCCCTTGTTGACATGGTGAGTGTGACATATCTCTCCTCCTTGTTGACACATGCACTTATCAAGGGGGAGATTGCGAACACAAGGTTGACAAGTACCCTTGTGTGTTCGTTTTGTGATGAGTGATTGTCAATGTGATCCACGAAGTAGGTTGAGTGGTGACTAACCCTACCTTGGCGAAAGCCTTATGTGCGACATGTCTCTTGGCTTATGTTGTGCAGGTGTGGAGCACGGAGATGGTAGCCAACGGCGAGGTGAAGGTCAAGGTGGACGTGCCGTGCCGATGGACCTGAGGGGTAAAGGACGGACGTGAGGCTTGGACCGAGGGACCCGGAGGCTGGGTGACTAGCCGCGCTGGCTGACACTTGGGACATCAACAAGCGCGAGAAGACATGGGAGTGACCGTGTTGACCGTGGAGGTGACACGCGTTGGATGGCGGGGGACACGTATGGAGTACGCTACTCGCGGAGCGGTTTGATGGTTTGGGCCTCAAAACCATCGGAGGCGGGTTTACGGGTTTAGGCCTCAAAACCCGGGCGGAGGTTCCGAGGTGGAACGGACGGCACGTGGCTTGATGGTTTGGGCCTCAAAACCATCGGAGGCGGGTTTACGGGTTTGGGCCTCAAAACCCGGGCGGAGGTTCTGAGGTGGAACGGACGGCACCAGTGAGGAGGCGCGGTGGCCGTCGGATCAACATGAAGACCGAGTTGGACCTCTACGCCCTTGGGCTTGATGGTTTAGCTCTTATGTATCCAGGTGCAATTAGGGGAATGTGTAATAGCCCTGATAAATAGGGGATGGCAGCCCCAAGCCATCTTCACCTCTCCACCACCTCATTTTGTTTCATCCTTCTAGGGTTTTCTTCCTCTAGTTGCTTTGCTTATGAGAGAGGTCCACTAATTGTTAAGATTAGTGTAAGAACCAAGCTTGCAAGGGAAAGGAGGTCCCGAATCCTCCTTGTTTCCTCCGGAGTTCGGAGAAGTAATCATCTTGTGTGTTCTTGAACCGTTCCTCGCGTTCTTATTTTGGTCCCTCTTGTTCTTGCCTTTGATTCGCGTTTTCTAGACCATTTTCGTTGGTTTTGGTTGCCTTGATCTAAGCTATGACGTGAGTAGATCATCCTCACCGAAGGAAATCACTTGATTCCTCACGAGCATGTAGATCGGGCAAGTTCTTGGTCTAGGGTGCAAGAAAAGGGGATTGTTTGTTCGTCCTTGATTTCTCTTGATTGGCTTCAAATTGAGCGATGATCTCTTAGAGACAGCTCCCCAACTATCTTGTGATGTTGCCTACAAAGTATCGTGGCAGTTGGTGAAGATTTAGCCACAAATTGGGAGAGTTTTGGTTGGAGGTGGTTTTTCTCGTGTTTTGTTCTTCGCAACCCGGCTAGGCCGACTTTCCAACTCGGCTAGGCCGACCCTCAAACCCGGCTAGGCCGGCTCTTCATCCCGGCTAGGCCGAATTTGGACACTGCAGAGAGGCAACCCGGCTAGGCCGACTTTCCAACTCGGCTAGGCCGACCCTCAAACCCGGCTAGGCCGGCTCTTCATCCCGGCTAGGCTGAGTTTGGACACTGCAGAGAGACAACCCGGCTAGGCCGGCCCTCTAACTCGGCTAAGCCGGCTTTGACCAGTGCTAGTGTTTTTTTCTTCCGTGTTTTTGTCGTTTGAGCTCCGTTTCTTTTAACGATTGTTGCGTTGGCTTTCTATCGTTCCGTAGATCTTATCTAGGTGTTTTTGTCACTGGTTGGCTTAAGTTTCCAAGATTTGGGACCTCGCTTCTTTTCAATAGAAGTGAAAAGTCTCGTTTTCTTGTCTATTGGTTCGGTGCTCGCTCCGCTCGCTTTATGGTGATCCGTTGCGTTCCGAGGAAACTTCCACCCTTCTCTCTGGTCGTGGTCATCACAGTGTTTATGTTTGCCTCTTGGGGTTTGTGATTTGAGCCGAGGACCAAAGTTTTGAAAGAATTTTGAGGCTCCCATTCATCCCCCTCTGGTCGCCATTTTCGGTCCTTCACCTACTAGCGCCAGCAGTGTAATGAATGAAGCCCTGATCGAGTGATGATTGTCTGAAGAAGGATCGGAGCGAATGAATGATCGATTGTGCGCCTTTCACGCGCGTCCTGCCGGCAGCCCGACATGCACGCGGCATACAACATACAACATCCAGTGTCAGATAAAAAAAAACACATACAACATCTAGTGGCCCTTGGTGTTGGCACGTACGTATACATACCGGTCGTCGTAAGTACGTATCAATCCAAATCCAATAAGGAGCTAGCACGTAGGCATGCTGACGTGCTCAAATTGCCCAGGCCCAATCTTCAGCAACAAAGAGACGGGTGGAGGAGCTTTAGAAGGAGGCAAACATTCAGTAGGAGGACCACGTGCTGGATGGAACCCCAGTGACCTCGAGCCCTCTGCGGCGCTGGCTGCCGCCCCGGTGCCGGCTCCCGCCACCCCTCTCACCTCCCCTCTCTCCCCTCCCTACCTACTGCTCCTTTTCCCCACACCTGCGGGCGCGCGCGGGGCGCAAGCCAGCCGCTGCCACCTCCATCTGCGTCGATCTCCAGGGCAGCGCCGTCGGCCGCTTCTTCGCCGCCGTCGGCCGCCTCCCATGCACCACCCCCACGCCGGATCCCGTCGCCGAGGATGTAGCAGACGGCCTCCTGGGCGGCTGCCTCCACACTGGCGCCGGCTCGCCCGCGCCGCCATTGACGACGGGAGCCGCCACTGGGCCTTCCCCCGTCGGATCCGGTGCCGGGATGCCCCCGCGAGCTCCCTCGTGGGCTGCGCTGCCGCGGACGTCAGGAGCCGCCGCCGCGGCCGCCACCAAGTCCATCACCCGCCAGATCCGGCGCCGAGGCGCTTCCAGGGGCTCCATCAACGCACTCGTCGTCCCCTACGCCGGGGGCGGCCACCCCTAGGACGTCGGAGCTTGCCTCGCCGCCGCCATCGGATGCCGCTCGTCCGCCGCCATCGCCACCGCTCGGTTCTGGGCCGGACGGAGCCGCGACCGCCGACAATGGCGCGGCCCCTGCACAGCCACCGAGCTCTGGTGCTTGGTCTCCCCCGTTGCTAGGGTTGGATGCTTGGTACGCCGCGGCCACGCCAGGGGGCCCTAGCGCGTCACCGCTAGGCGTCCTAGGCCCCTCGCTCTCACCGGCCGCAGCACCGTTCTTTCCTGGACGCGCCTCAGGTGGGCGGTCCAAGCAACGGCGGTGGGAAGACGACGACGGCAAGAAGACTGATGACGACTACCCCACAACATACCTAGAGGCCGCTCGTCGCCCGGCGAAGACGATGCACGCATCCCCTGTGTGCCCATGACTCGTGTTGGGCACAGCAGGGTGGATGCCGTTCAGGGGCCTTTGCGGGGCCATGCTGGCCGTGGGCAGGCGAGGCACTGCCGACCATGCTCACAGCTTGTGCACGGCTTACCGGTTCGGTCAGTGGATGGCCGTGTTCCTGCCCGCCAACGCCTTGGCCGCTGTGGACAGGTCTCCGCCCCTGACACCGATGGGTGGCGTGAGATCCTCCCCTAGCTCAAGCTGGGCAAAAAAAACCCGAGACCGAACACCGAACCCGAACAGACCGAACCTGAACCCGAACAGACCAAAAGTTCGGTCCTCGGTCTTTAGTTCGGTTCCAGCTTGCTAGAAACCGAACGGTATCTCGGTTAATCGGTGTGTCTGTTCGGTTACCCCGAGAAGACCGAACATGTATCAGCGTGTGTGTTGAACTGTAACTGTAAGCCTGCAAGTCTGCACCTGTGTGTTAATGTCTTGAATTCTTGATGAAATGCTGGACACCTTGACTGGTTGCAGCTTTTATTTATGCACTGAGCTCATGTATGTCGTGTACTGGACAGTCTGGACTGGTGTAATTTAATATCTGCACAGCTGCTCGTCTGCTTCTGCAATCCTGTCTACACATCGGTCCTTTTCGGGCCAACCCGAACAGACCGAACAAGAAACCGAACACCGAACTGTCGGTCTCTCAGTTTTGGGGCAGAACTTCGGTTCCCAATAGCAGAAGACCGAAATAAAAATAGACCGAAAAACCCGAACCGAATTTTCGGGTAAGACCGAGACGCCCAGGTTGACCCCCCAGCTGGGGGTAGGATCTATTGCTGCCTCCACGATGCCTCGCCCCAGCCAGAAGCAGCTTTCACAGGTCAAGAGGATCCCGACTAAGCTCCTTGGCGGATGCTTCAAATGTCTCTCCTACTCGCATCGAGTAGCGACTTGCCGGCTGCCATGTCGTTGTCTACGGTGTCGCGGATTTGGGCACCTCGCCAAGGACTGTAGGCGTTCGACTGCTTCGACCTCAGCGGCGGGCGCCAGCCTGCCACGACACTCCACCCCGTGACACCCCTATGGCCTCCCAGCACGCGCCGCACGGCGGTGTTGGCGCTACTGCAGCGGGGGCTGTGGGGGGGCGGTGGGGGACGGCGATGACGTCGGCGGCATAGGACTAGACCAAAGGGCTCCGGCTCAGGCGTGCCAGCCGACCTGGAGAGGTTGTCATCTTCTCCTACTGTTGCCTTCGGTTTGGCCTCTTCTACTATCGCTTCCTGCCCCCATGAGGTCGATCCGCTCGCTGTGGCATTGTGTGAGGGCACTGGGCCTCCTGCTTGGGTTGACCCGATGCTCGATGAACTCGCTGCCTCGCTTCAGCTCGCTGCCTCGCTTGTCGCCAGTCGTTCGGTGGGTGCTTGGGCGCCGTCTACTCCGCCTGCGGCCCCTCTGGGGCTCAGGCTAGGTTGGTGGACGCTCGTTCACCACCACCGATGGTTCACCTCAACTTTGCGGATGTTGAGGCGTTGAGGGTGGAGGCTGAGGCCCCCTCGTCGCACGTCAATGACATGGGTCGGCTTGACGTAGAGGCTGGCGACGCGGCTCTTGCCGTGTTGGAGGTGGCCTTGGCAGTAGATCTTTGCCTTTCAGGCCCGGAAATATGCGGCTCGGGCGAAACATCCTCGGCGACGTTGTTGCCGGGGAGATCCCCTCCAGCCATGTCGGCTGTCGCTACGGCCGCGTTGTCAATTGAGGAGAGTTTGGTGGAGCGGCTCTGGCTTCCTCTGCAGACGCCCCTCATTCATGGGCCACCGAGGTTGCGCAGACCTCGAACGCTGGCTCCCGTTACGTCGTTGCGGCGTAGTGAGCGCATTGCCGCCCAACCGCGCGAGGCAGACGTCATCAAACAGGCCCAGCGTGTTCTCATGAACAAGCTAGGATTGGAGGCTCCCGTCCCCCAATGTTGGCTCCGACACGGTGCGTAAATACAAGACAGCCTTTCGGGAGCCGCTTTCAAACTTCACCCATGACGCGCTACAATTTTTTCTTGGTGGGGGAGTTCAACTCAGTGGCCATTGAGCTCAATATGATTGGGTTGGACGACGAGGACAACTAGCCCATCGGCACCAGCACCTTTGTCGTTATAGTTTCATATAATTACAACCTCGTGCGGGTGCGTAAGGGTATGAGGTACGATTTTCGGTAATCTTCGGATTACCGTGAGATCACCCTGTAACAAAACTCCTTTATTCTGCTTAATGAAATACGTGCTATAGCACGTTCTCGAAAAAAAAGAGCTAGCACGTACGTACAGTCCGTCTCAAGAATACTAGTATTAGTATACGGTAGCTGTACCGTCTCTTTCGTCGTATAGCTATCTAGGCAGATATCTTGAGAGGCCGGGTGGTTAGGAAATGGCGATCACTGACAGTGGCACTGCCACATCGTCGTACGTACGCGTCGCTGCAATACGCCGGCAGGAGGTAGGTGTACGTACGCACTGACACAGCATACATACACTGTTCTGTCCGGCCGGGACCCAGACGCGGCCGGTCTAGTTAGCTAACTAATACTACGTACGTACGTTCAATGCAGCCAACAACAGCAGGGACGATCGACGATCGACGTCGTCGACCCACCGGCGTCTGATCGTGAACAGAACGTATACCAACGTGTCTGTCCGTTCTGTTGTATTGACCAATTCATTCGCATCGCAGTAGTACGCGTGGATATATGTCGATACAGGTTGATCCATATATATATGCACAGTGCTGATGATGGTGTCACTGTCACTCAACGTTTCGAGCTAAACAATATATGTATCGACTGTTATTGACTATATTTGGTACTGTCCAGAGCTCTGTTCTTTTTATGCACCTGCCACTATTAATTTGGACACCAACTCAACGAACTCGATTATTGCCACTGTTCACTATTTCTTGTTACTTGTTCCTTTGCTTAGACCCTAATATACGGGCATGCATGTTTTGGCTGCTGGGTGTCAGCTTATCATCGGTCTGAGTCGTCATTGGGCGATGAAAATCGATGTCTGGAATTGTTGCCTGGCTGGCCAAACATGCTAAATGCAAAAGTGTATCAGAACATCCAACACTTTGGGAGCAGGAAGAATTTGAAACGCTGAGGAACACTACCATTGGTCCATGTGTGCCGTGGCGGGAGCTGGACAACAAAGTGTGACCAAGGAGGAAGAAAAGCAAAGGCACGCAGTAGTTACACTTGTCCCCCATGAAAGGGAGAAAGTGTGAAGCAAATAAAGCTGCTACGTATGAGCGAGCGAGCGAGCGAGCTGACTCGAGGGAAAACAAAAAATGTCAAATCCCTGCTAGCTCCTGTCCTCCAATTCAGGTTCATCATCAGTGACTTGTTAAGTCCTTTGTACTAGCTTGTGTGTCCTTATTGCCACGGCCTCGATCGCCTTTTTTCATGATGATTAGCTCGAGGGCCGATCAATATGCTAATGCATGCATGCAAAGCGAAAGAGCTTGCATTGACACAACATAAAAATAACACCAACCTTACCGGAACGAGAGCTACTCATGCTGCATCTTTTTCCCTTTTTTTCCTTTCGACCTACTACTACTACCCACTTTAGTTTCGGTTCTCCTCTTCAGTCTTTTCCACGTTCTTCTTCTTCTTCTTCTTCTTCTTGTCTTGACATGAATGGATTTGGTTTTCGAATTCAGTGGTCCCGTCCACAAAGGATGAGGTTTTGCCGTTTTGGCGGTACACAGACGCACTTTTTCCCGGAATTCAGAGCCATCCATTGTTCAGATCAGGTTGGCAAGGAAGGAAGGGGAGAGTCAGAGAGACGACTCGTCTAGTATTCTACTAGCATTTGAGTCGTCCTGCCAGATGACTTGAATTTACTTGGTAGCTCATCAAAAAGTTTCAGACCAAACAGATATGAAGCCGCGGTACGGTCAGTATACGTCATTGCACCCTTGACTGGTACGGCAAAGAAATCTCCAGCCGCAGCTGCATTATGCGTCCATGGACATTGGACAGATCACACCGGCCGGTCACTGAATTGAAGGATAGGAAGAAGAAGAAGATGGTGATTAGTGGTGCTATTGGTACTAGAAGCAGCAGCAGCAGCAGCAGAAGCAGTGTAATGAATGAAGCCCTGATTGAGTGATGATTATCTAAAGAAGGATCGGAGCGAATGAATGATTGTGCGCCTTTCACGCATGTCATGCCGGCATGCAGAATGCCGCCGCGCCCCGGGGTTTTCGAACAGTTTTGAAACCGATCGGACATTTCGCGAGGTGGCAGAAAGAGCAACGCTGAATCGGAGTACTTTGCCTCAAGACTGAATTTCAGTTTAATTTGGAGGAAAAAAAAAAGAAGAGTCTTATGCTGAAATTTGGCTTGTGCTGATGTTTTTGCTGAAATGTTGTGAGAGAAGAACACTGTTCCAGGGCTAAAAAGTAGCTCAAGAGGATCGAACGACGACGAGGCAAGGAAAGCCGCGCCAGCTCAGGTGTCCAACAAGATCCGTCCTGGGCCGCCTTCGGCCTTTGGAAGCATCCTTCGACGCCATTGGAAGCAAATAAAGCATCCTCTTCGCTGGCGCTGCTGGCCTTTTCGTTCGTTCCTTCCTCGTTCGAATTAAAGCTCGTGCAATCAGGCACCTACTGCATCGTGCTGCCGCTGATGATTGGCTGAGATTGGACCATTCGGAAGGACAAAATGCCGGTAAAAGTCCAGAGCAGAGCTTGGCTTCTTCCGTAGCACGTATATACCTTTTTTTGTTGTCTCGAGATGGTAAAAAAGTCCGAGCTTTTGTTGTGTGAATGGAGAGAGTTTTGGTTTTCTCGCGAATTTTGTACTACAGTACATGCCTGTCAAATTCTACACTAGTGTTGTCCTTAGTCGTTTTGGATTGCTCGGCTCTTCGTTCTCTGCTAGTAGACCCGAGTGTGAATGGCATCGATATATCGTAGTAGTATTGTACCAACAAAACAAGCGTAGTATAGGGCAGTTCTGCTCATGCACCATCACAATAGCCACGCTTAAAATTGGATGAACAAATTTAGAGCGCAATTGCATGGGGCCAACTTGTTATTAAATCCTACGAACTCTAGAATCTAGTCAATAACTATTTTCATAGTATGCACGCGAGGTTTGGTTCCACATATTTGCAGTGCGCTGGGAAGGCTGTTGCCGGCCGCGGAGCAGTCTGTACTTCGATGGTGGAAGAGGCTCCGAGCAGCATGGCATGGTAAAGCAAAAAAGGGCTTTGACTCGCTGTTCGCCCTTGTTTCCTGGCAAATTTGGAAGGAGCGGAACGCACGCTGCTTCAGAGGTGCCTCGTCCACTGTGCCAGAACTCTGGCTGATCATAAGAGCCGAGGCCGAACAGTGGGCGCGGGCGGGGGCGAAGAACCTTGAATGCTTAATGTCGGGAGAGTGACTACGCAGAACTCTTCTTTGCTCCCCTCCTAGTTTTTTCATTATGTAATCTTTCGTTTACGGCCGTTGGCCAAACCTTGTTTTTAAACTCATTTTCTCCTTAATGCAATGATATGCAACCCTCTTGTTGCGTATTCAAGAAAAAAAAACTAGTATACTATAACTATTCAAAGTCATAAATGCTGACACCATTTTCTATAAATCCAGTCAATATTAAGATACTTTTATTTATTTGGATTTGGACTAGTCCTAGGATTTCATTCATTCATTTTGGTGCGGAGGAGTGCATACTAACATGCATGTTTTAACTTTTGTTTGAGGCCATTGGCGGGAGATCAGACTGACGAGACAAATGCACAGTGAAGTGGTTACTCTCTTTGTGCAGCAGCATGTGTGCTCTGCTGGTGGAACGTTGAATGCAGCGGGCCATTCCTGTGGTGACATGGAAAGGGCCCAATAGGCCACTCGGGCCATTCATCACACACACAAAAAGGGCCAACCCAATTCCTGTGGGGTCCAATAGCTCACTCGGGCCATTCTCACACACCTAAAGGGGCCCAATAAGTCACTCGGGTCCACACACACATAAAAGGGCCAATCCAGACGGGCTGAAACTTCTGCGGAGGCCCATTATCAGACACTCCCTGGTCATCACTTGCCAAAACAATCAACGCAGCCCATCGCCGTTACCCAACCGCCATAACTTTTCCTCCAAGCAATACCTCTCTCCACAGCAATCACTACCCGCACCCAACTGCCACACTGACCCCACTCTATCCTTCCCCACATGTCATACTCTACTCGCCTAATGGGCCGCCCGGCCCTTCTCGACACCACTAAGCACTCCGCTCGCTACAATTCACACAGACGGTGATATACTGCTACCACTGACATGCGGGCCACACTATCAAGGCGCATTCTCGACCCCACGTGTAAGCTTCTCCATTGACGAGTGTAGATACTCCGCACATGCCGTGCACGTGAGCATAGAAATATCTCCGACCCCGGCGCCATTTAACCCATTCCAACATCTCGTTCGTCTCGCTTCGTCCGTCCCCCTCCCCTTCCCACAGGCCACAGCCCCCACTCCAAAACCCTAAACCCTAGCCGCCGCCGCCGCCGCCGCCGCTGCTGCAGAAGCGGAAGCGGTACAGCCATGTACGCCGTCCTCCGCCGCGCGGCGCCCCTCCGGCGGCGCGCCGTGTCCGCGCTCGCGGCCGCGCTGCTCCAGCAGCAGCCGGCGGCGCTGGGAGCAGCGGTGGCCCCGCGGCCGGCGCCGACGACGCTCCCGGCGGCCGCGGCCGCGTGGTTCCACTCCTCGCCGGCGTGGCTGGGGTTCCGGGAGACGGGGGCCGCAGGGGCGGCGGCGCGCGCGCAGTTCGCGGCGGAGGAAGGGTCGTTCTACGAGGAGGACAAGAGGGCGCCGGCCGGCGGTGGCGCCGCGGCGGAGGAGGGGCTCGAGATTGCCAAGCTCGGGATCTCGTCTAAGATCGTCGAAAGGCTCGCCAGCAAGGGCATCACCAAGCTGTTCCCCATCCAGGTAACGAGAGCTGGAATCTTTACCTTTCGTTTGGTCCAAGAGGAATCATATGGCAAGCTGCTTGTCCTGTTGCATGGACATACGGGCCACATAGGTGAATTCGTTGATTGATTAGTAATTGCAGCTGTTCATAATATGAGAAAATTGCTTCCCTTTTGCTTAGTTCTGCTTATATATAACAGAGAAAGTGTTGTCAACGAAGTTCACATTGGTCTGACTCCTTGTCTACTGCGGCAAATAGTCACGTTTTAAAATTACACATTTCTGTTCGTATCACTACCTTCGCATGATGATTGGATGAAATACTAGAATTGCTAGTGTTTATTAATTATGTTGAGGCGCCAGATTACAGTGCCTTGCAATTCTTTGGATCTCGTATATATGAGGTGAAGGTGTTTCTTTTGGATCGGTACTGATTTGATTCTAAACTTTGCCTTCTGTTTCTCTACCTATACAGAGAGCTGTCCTTGAGCCGGCAATGCAAGGAAGGGACATGGTTGGTCGTGCCAAAACTGGGACTGGTAAAACTTTGGCATTTGGAATCCCCATATTGGATGCAATTATCCGCCACAACGAGAAGTACAAGTAAGCTTTGTTCCTCTTCTTAACAATGTACACATGTAAAGTATTTTTCATTTGTTCTTTTTGGTCCATTCTCATCTTGCATTTAATTGTTATTGATTTACAGGGCTGGTAAGTTCCCATTGGCTATTGTTTTGGCGCCAACAAGAGAACTTGCAAAACAGGTTGAGAGGGAGTTCCTTGATTCCTCCCCCTTGGAAACACTATGTGTATATGGAGGGACTCCAATTATGCAGCAAATAAGGCAACTTAATTATGGTGTTGATGTGGTCATTGGGACACCTGGACGTGTGATTGATCTGCTAAAAAGAGGTGCTCTGAGTTTGGCAGAGATCCGATTTGTTGTTCTCGATGAAGCAGACCAGATGTTGTCCGTCGGGTTTGATCAAGATGTTGAGACAATTTTGGAGAGAGTGCCTCCGCAACGTCAAACATTAATGTTCTCTGCAACAATGCCAACATGGATACGGAAGCTCACACAGAAGTACCTCAACAATCCTGTTACAGTGGACCTTGTGAGTTCAACTTCTAGTGTTACTTTTGTTTACACACATTTATTGCTTGACTTCATAACTTGAATTTGATGAACAAGATGTGGAGTCTTTTCTGGACCTTGTTTATATTGCATACTTCGTACGACCTTGTTGCTTCATTAGATTGGGAACTAAATTGGCCAATTTGACTATGTTTGATTGATGGAGTCACTTCTTTGCAAGTGCTATTAAGTTATGCTCATATTAAATCTTTTTTATTTACTACATCTGGCCTAAATTATGCCTGAGAATGCATGCAGTTGATCTAGTAAAATCTTTTGTTACAATATGGTCTAAAATATTGTACGAGTGCAAGCGGCTCTTGTGAATTAGAGGATTTAGTTGTGGAGAAGTTATATGGATGGGTTCATCCCAAAGATTACATGGAGAGCTTTTAGTTTGAATACTAATTTATCATGTGCTAAGAAAATCATTATGGGTCCAAGATATGCGGTGGTAGCCGTCAACCAGGGTCAAACAGATTTGAAAAATTGGTCTAGCGGTGGTTGTAGCTACTGTAGCAAAAACCTGCAAGCATTATTACTGAATCCATGTAGTGTAAATGATATTTGTTGACCTGAAAAGGACCAATTTAAAGTAGCCTATTGTGTGTGCATTAGTTTGTCAATTTCTTGCGCTTTGTTGAACTTTGCCTTTGCTAAATGTCATTTGGTTGCTGCACATAGTTCTCTGATGAACAATTTCATTACAGGCAGATTGTTCCTCTATGCTCTATTAAGAAATCATTTGCTAGTACATGGAATTGATTTATTGTTTCTTTCTAGGTTGGTGAGAACGACCAGAAGCTGGCTGAAGGAATTAGTCTGCTCTCTATCTCTTCGGAGAACCGTAAAAAACCAGCTGTCCCTTGGGGAATTGATTAAGGTCAATATAGATTAGGTTTTATTATATTTGTCCCATTAAAACTTGATTCTTTCCCAGTGACGGCTAGTTTTTTTTTTCTAATTTGTTGGAACACGTTATTTTATTTGTTCATGCAGGAACATGCTAAAGGTGGCAAGTGCATTGTTTTTACACAAACAAAAAGGGATGCAGATAGATTGTCACACAATATGAGTCGAAGTTTCCAATGTGAGGCTCTTCATGGGGATATCTCTCAATCCCAAAGAGAGAGAACACTGGCAGGATTTCGAGATGGGCGGTTTAATATATTGATTGCCACTGATGTCGCCGCTCGTGGATTGGATATCCCAAATGTAGATCTGGTTTGTGCTTCCCCTTTTCTAAGTTATCTCCATTTTTGTAATCACCATGTGCATCATCTCTTCTCTACCCTTCTTGTGGTTCTCATTGTTCAGGTGATACATTATGAATTGCCAAACTCGTCAGAGATATTTGTTCACAGATCTGGCCGAACTGGCCGTGCTGGGAAGAAGGGCACTGCAATTGCGATGTACAACTATGAACAAAGTAGAGCTGTAACGGGTCCATTGAACGTGACGTTGGATCCAAGTTTACAGAGGTGAGGGCTTGTGGCTTGCATTGTACAATGCTGAGTGCTGTGCTCTTTTTTTGGATGTTATCACCACTGCATTATGCTCACTTGGTTTTCTCTTGTCTCGCAGCTTCCGGAGATTAATGTTGAGGGATCTGTCTTGCTGGATGGTGGATTTGACTCCTTCGGAGGTGGAGGTGGAGGGTATGGCGGTTCAAACTATGGCCGCTCACGGGGCTTTGGTGGACGTGGTGGTGGTGGTTTTGGTCGATCGGGGCCGGCGGCGGCGGTGGATTTGGCAATTCTGGATTTGGTCGCTCAAGCGGTTGGATTTGGTGACTCTGGATTTGGCCGTTCTGGTGGTGGAGGATTCGGTGACTCAGGGTTTGGCAGGTCAGGTGGCGGTGGAGGATTCGGTGACTCAGGATTTGGCCGGTCAGGTGGTGGTGGAGGATTCGGTGAATCAGGGTTTGGTCGCTCAAGTGGTGGTGTATCTGGTTTTTGGTCGTTCTGGTGGATTTGGTGATTCTGGTTCAGGGCGGTTTGGTGGCGGTTTTGGTAGTTCTGGCTCAGGTAGTTTCGGTGGCTTTGGCGACAAGAACTCACGATAGACTCTTAGATGTAATAACAGATATAAAATTATGGATATCCTGAGCCGGGTTCAGCTTGGTAATGCGTATCACAGTAGAGATTGAGATTGTTGCCGACCTTATCCATGAACCCTCAGAAAGGACAAATGGCTGGGTTTGCAGTAGCAAGAACATCTGGAGACAGATCCTTCGGAAGGCAGAAAGAAATAATCACGAGCCTTGTTTATTATTGTTCTTTTCTGTTTGCTCTATGATCCTGCAAGTTCTAGCTCTAGATCATACCTGTAAAATATGCAGAGGGTCTTCTGCGGATGATATTCTTATATCAGTTTTTGGTAGCTCTGTACTGTATGATGATTGTGGTGCTGTCTTGTAGGCCGTGTTAACCTGAATGACGGTCTCTATATAAGCATATCATATATCAACCATAGTCATCACTTGCCGCCTTGCATTGTTCTTCACTGTTCCTTTTGTGTTTTTTTTTATTTTCTTTTATAAGGAAGCTATGGTGAAGAATCCCACAGAACTCTATTTAGAGCAACCAAAAGAAAATTACAAGGTTAGCCACACCACCACTCACTCCTAGAAAACAAGATTATACAGCAGTGAGCCATTCCATAGTAATAGAAATATGAAGTTCAGGCTATAGGTCCATGGAGGCAATGATGTAAACCTCCATGAAAGATCTATATGGAGGCGAGACATTGCTTGCTGCTTCATGGCTGTTGGCTGAAGATCAGTGTCCCTCCGTATCCCAGCTAAGGCTGGACGAAAAACTCAAAGCTCGTTAGCTCGCTCGGCTCGTGGCTGGCTCGGCTCGGCTCAGCTCGACTCGTTAGCTATAACGAGCCAATTCGAGCTGGCTCGTGAGCTGCTTGCGAGCCAAACGAGTCGTAGTTTTAGAGAAAAAGTCATCATAACTTATATTAGTTTTGTATTATTTTATGTTTTTCACTTCACAAATAGATGATATGTTAGCTCATATGAATATTTTGTTCGATTTAAGGCTATTGAATATATTATTTTTATATTATTAATATTTTTATGCTTTAGATAAATATAAATATTATATTTTGTATATTTTTTTTACCTAGCTCGCGAGCCTAACGAGCCAACTCGAGCTCGTAACGAGCCGAGCCGAGCTGGCTTTCTGGCTCGTTAAGATAACGAGCCGAGCCAAGCTGGCTCGTTATCCTAACGAGCCGAGCTGAGCCGAGCTGGCTCGTTAGCCGGCCTTAATCCCAGTTGAGAACCAATGCTTGGACTATTTTGAAAAAAAGAGATGGAAACGTCACTGCAAAGCACACAATTATAACCAGACTCCATGAAGAGTTATTTTTTCCTACTCAGACGTCTCTAGTGTTCAATCGATCATTGTAAAAGCCAGGCAAAAAACTTCAACGTCGGCATACATTTGCTTTTCTAAATCCAGATCATGGGCGAAGGCACAGTTATTGACTGAGACTGCGCTTATATAATCTGCTGGGACGTTAGATAGGAGCTGCACCAGACGTAAAACCAGGAAGCTGGGAATATGCAGTAATGCTAGGATCAGCCAATGGTCTCATTACACTATCTTTGATGTACTGTACTGTACATCTCTTTTTTTGTTACATTAGCTCTAATCTTACAATAAGAATCTGAATCAACGAAAGGCACTAGCTGAAGTTTTTTTCTTGGGGTGAAGTTACATGGTTTACCAAGCAGAGCTTGTGTAGATTTTCTGAAGAAAATAAAGCTGAGCACGATCAGTTTCAGTTCGTTCGTCTGAAACCAACTGGCCGACACCTTTCTTCAGGCTGCTACAAACATGTCCTTTTCTGCATATGTCAAGATCTGAATCTCGAGGAAAAGAGGGAAAAAGTTTGTTTGATTCCCTAATAATGTTGAGTAAGACCTCGGAGCTTTGTGAAGAAGGGCAAAGCAGAAATGAAAACAAAGACAGAAAGCAGGCACACAAGCCGCCAACTGGATGCAGCCGTTGGTTTCCTTGTGAACCTAGCACGAAATTCACGTGGACCTTCAGTTAACTTTCTCGCCGACGCCGTTTGCCATGGACGGCACAAAATGGTAGTCGCCGCAGGCAAAATTCTTCTGCTGCCCTCACACGTGCAAAATCAGGCTGACCATTCTTGGTTTTCTTTCCACAACCTAAAGCCAGAGAGCTAACATATCCAGAACTCTAACTTTGTGACTTTGCCGACGAGAGGTTTTTAACCAGCCTAGATTCGCTCTCACGGAAATTTGAACACAATGCTACTAAAATAGTTGCAACCACTAGATTATAGGCTTATTCGTTTATTTTACTTTGATGGGCCCGAGAGTTTTTCTACATGTCATTTCCTTATCCTCTAGTACATGTTTTCCCACTTTTAACTCATCCTGCGGGATATAACCTCTTTTCCTAGAGGTTAGAGCACTGCTATTAAGGTAGAAGAATTTGATATTTTTGGCCGAGAAAATTCCTAAACGGCTGAACCTCAGCTTTACCTTTATAGGGGATTTTTTTTAAACGAGTCTCACGGGAAGTTAAACCTAGTACTTGCAACCATTAGGGTACATGCTCTTTCACTTTTTTTTTCCATACTTTGAGCCACATACTTCTTTTTACATGTCATTTTCTTATCCCCTGTAGCGCATATCATTTTCTTATCCCTGTAGTGCATGTTGTTTTCCTGTACACTGTTTCATACCATTAGGTGGACTCCAGCTCAGCTATACATCGACCATGTATACAAAATCATACGGCCTAGAAAGATTATTACCTAACTGTGACGGCCTCATGAGTCAAGCTTTTATTAGATACAGGTGAGGTCTAAGAGTTTCAGACACTTAGGTTGTGTTTAGACTATCCACAGTGGTAACTCTAAAACGATACTCTAAAGCTTTAGAGTATGAATATAGAGTAAACATTGTTGCACTGGGTACTCTAAAACGATACTCTATTCTTTCTCTCACTCTATATTTAGAGTGGTACCGTGCTTACTCTATACTCTATAGTGGCGGGCCCCACTAGCTAAACAAAGAAAAAAAATGATATAACTCACAAACCAAAAATTCAAATTAAATTTCGATTTCACCATTAAATTCGTCTCAATAAATCCTTCAAAACTAGATCACACATGGATATATTAGATAAAGTGACAAGTGGGTCCCACAGTGGATAGAGTGGATAGAGGATGATATAGAGGATGGATGGGTGCGGGAGAATTGAGTATAGAGGAAAGAATCTTGCTGACTAGGACGTATAGAGGATGAATATAGAGGTCTATGAGTGCGGATAGTCTTAGTTCCTCCAAAAATGCACTATGCAAAAAAAAGATTTCCCGTCACATCAAACTTGCGATACATGCATGGAGTACTAAATATAGATGAAATCAAAAACTAATTGTACAGCTTGGTTGTACTTTGCGAGACGAACGTTTTGAACCTAATTAGTCAACGGTTGGACACTATTTGCCAAATAAAGCCAAAACGTGCTACAGTATATTTTTCTCCATTTCCAGGGGAACTAAACACAGCCTTAGTAACCTGCTCTGCTCTGCTATGCTCTCTTAAGGACAGGATCACAAGACATGGGTGGACGGTCTTGCCCTTTGGAGACCACTGTTGAGTTGACATCTCAAAAATCAACGAGTAAGACAGACTTGGACCTTTTCATTTTGTCAAATCTTTTTTGTTCTTTTTTATATGGAACTATTGGCTTTGGGGTCAAGACCGAGCAATGATCAAATCAACTATGATGGACTTGTTCCTGCTCCGCCATTAGTATGGACAGAAAAGTCAAGCACAATCTCATGAACTGCATGCCAAAAAGGGAACAGATAAAACTATCCTGCAAGAAAGAATTATGTAGGATCTCATGGAAAATTTCATGATTTTTTTTGTTCTCCCCACATTCGAGTTTCCGAAAAGTTGGACCATTTTGCTTGAATGATCTGAAATATTTGACCAGTAATGCCGCAGTAAAATAGCAATTTGAGACTAGGTTGCTTCTTTAATCCTCTGCAACACGTGTATATATAATATAAAAGCATACATGCATGATAATTTTCCCTCCTGTTTCGCTTTCGCCCTCTGACGGAATCAACGAAATTCATCTGTAACATCCATGCATGATAGTGAAACTTGGGCCCTGTGACATGACGACTACATGAGGCGAAATATACCAGATCAGATGGTTGTGCTCTTTGACTTGTGCAGGTTTTCTCTTTTCTGGGTGATACACAGCTGGTACAGAGGTAGGCAGCTGATGCATGTATCTCTAATCTATTGGCTCTTGAATATCCTGCCTGTTCATAAGTTCTATGATAAATAGTGGACACTAAAATTGCAAGGTATTTGACTGAAATTTGAAAATTTTATGAAAGTTTCTGACACCCCCTCAAAAATTTTTAACGGTTATCCCCTGAAATTGTCTCTTTTTTTTTTCTTTTGTCAAATAAAGATATGTTTTTATACCTCATCCCTTTAAGTATAAGTTGTAGTATCTGAACTTACGCGCGGACACACACCTCACGCACACACACCATACACTCACACCACCCCGAATGCAAGCTAGATCCTACAACCTATACCTAGAGAATTCATGCGGCTAAGAAGTACCCGAAGACATCATGCTTCGATTGTAACTAGCACATCACCCTAACTATTGTCCCGAATGCAAGCTAGATCCTACAACCTATACCTAGAGAATTCACGCGGCTAAGAAGTACCCGAAGACATCATGCTTCGAGTGTAACTAGCACATCACCCTAACTATTGTGGGATATCCGCATGCGAGGCAACAGAAAATTATTTGCTTGCACAAGCAAGCGGTGCAGAACCGGGGTTCGAACCCCGACCGGCCAGCTCCCACCACTGGAGCTTTGCCACTGCGCTACACGCGCGCCTGCCAAATAAAGATATGTTGCTAGCTTGCTTCGCATCTGTAACGTGAAGTTAAACTGGCTCATATTTAACCAATTCAATGTACAAGTGTAGGTGCGCATTACAATGTTCAGTGTCATGGATAAGTTTGAGGCACAAGAAGTTTAACCAACCACTTAACCAGGAGTCCAAACGCTATAAATGAGCAAGTTGTCAAGGAAGAATGCGACCTTCATGCTGGATCAATAGATAGATGGATGTTGTCAATGGCTCTCTCTTTCCCTGCGTGCAAAATTTAGGAAATGCAAATTGCTTGAAGATTTCTAAGGTCGCACCGTGAGCACTTGCTGGACAGCGACAAATTGACTTTTGACAGCCAGCAAAGGAAAGGCTGCTTCAGAATGTAGACTAAATCCAACATTTTAGTTTCAGCTCAAAAGCCTTATTTTCCAGGTCAGAAAGTCAAAACATTTTGGGTTTCAGCAACAAATTCATGCTTAAGATTCATAATCGCTTACAGAACTCAGACTTCGTAGATTATAGGTCCATAACTGATTTAGCGACTGATTCTCATCTACTTGCCACTATTGTCAAGAAATATACATTGTACACAAGTAGTCCTCACTCTGATGTAAAAAAAAATACATCGTTCATCAGTACAATACAAAGAATATCTTTTCACCTAATTATTCATCTGTTTCTTAATCATGGAACTATGACCAGTGATTAGACAAAGGGGCAGAGGTCGAACTTTTTTCTCGAACCAAAGGGGCAGAGATCAAACTGCAGAGTTGAATTTGAACTGAACCATCCTGGAAGGAGCAAGAGCAAATGATGACATTTGAAGAGGGTTCGAATCCAGCCTTCAAGGAGACTAATCAGTGGATGCCATAAATCCGAATTAAGAAATTTCATCCTTGGACAGTAGCCTTCCAACCTCCAAGAGACCAAGACTGAATTTTATTAATATTTAGGTACAATGCAAGCGTGTGGGCTAAGTCAATGATTGTACAGTGGAATTGATGATAATACAGAAACAACATGCTTTTCCAAGGCTAAGTCATTTCCTATTTACAAATACCATTTTATTAGGGTAATTTTATATTGACCAATTTATATGGTCTTTGAGCACACATGGCACCTAAAGAGCTGAGCTGCACAATTGTACTCGGTAACATGTGTTTGCTCCGTGATCAGTCCGTCATTAGCATAACTAAACCAGGATCTAATATTAAGTACAACTAGTTAAGATGTGAACAGAAACACCGCAGCTTCACAAACCACAGTCAACAGCTCCAGAGCATCCACACCTATCAGATTACAAAATAGCTCAAACTTGTCTATCATCTTGGCATCTTCTGATCCTTGCTTATTTTATGGTTCCTGGCTTGTGACCTGGGCGCGCGAGGCTTCCATGCTGTACCCTGTCAAGTTGCAAGAAAAACTGAACTCTCTAAGGTCAGAAGAGAACAAGCCTGGTCAGTCCCAGTGGGTCCTTGCCTGGATTGTCATGTATTTATGGCACAGCCACGCTGGTCTTCTCCTTCTGCCATTGCAAGTCTTGCAGAAACATATCTCTTCTCTATCTTCTCTTACTACCTTCCAAGAATTCCTTGCTTGGCGCTCGATGTTCTTGGCTCCTTTATGCAGACTTCATCCTGTCACACTGAAGTCTTCCACTGATCAATTAATCTCCAGGTGAGTTTTTCTTCTAGGTTTCCTTCTCTCGTTTTCTGAGTCGGCTCAGTTCTCTGACTAGATATGTTAGTTTCTTGGTTTCTTGTCGTTTAGAGGGTATCCTGCAAATTTGTTTACTCTGTATTTCAGTGTTCAGGGTGACAATTGACATTTTTCTTCCACTGAATTTTTGTTGGTCAAACATGAAATTCCTGAATAGGTTTTCTTTTTACCTTACACTTTTAGCTCATTCCGAGGTGTGAGCTTTGTATGAATCTGCAAGCTTGGAAGCGATTTACTACTCTTCATTTTTATAGCTTTCACAGAAGAGTAAAGTTGCTAAAACTAGCAGTTTTGACTTCGAGTGTCACCATGCAGTTCCTGATTGGTCTCTTCGAACCCACTAACTATTTCCTTGCTCAGGTAGCTACCAGCACCTCTTTTGCATATCTGAAGATCTGAATTCCAAAGAAGAGAGCTCGAAACAACAGTCATGGGTTGCTTCCCTGTGTTCTGGAGGAAGAAGAATTCCAGAAGCCAGATTGTGCAACATGACCAAGGTAAACTTTTAATTTCAATCGAGTGCTGTCCTTCTGAAGCATCCCAGAACCTTACTATAGTTCATCCGATTCTGTTTGCAGACATCCCCCCAATCACGGGCAATGTGAAAATCTACTCGTCCAAGGAGATGAGAAAAGCCACAAGAAACTTCTCCCCGGGAAACAAGCTTGGGCAGGGTTCTTTCGGCCGTGTCTACCTGGTAGGTTGCTCCAGTATCTCTGTTGTAGCCTAGTTCAGATATCAGCCCAATCATGTTCCTGACTGGAACACAGGAATCTCAGAGGAATTTGCTGCAGTTTTAGGAACACTGCCTTTTTATGAGCTCATGTTCTGATCTGAACTGTGCAGGGAAAACTGAACAACGGCGAGAAGGTTGCCATCAAGGTGCTCTCCTCAGAGTCGAGGCAGGGGACAAAGGAGTTCTTGAATGAGCTGAGTGTCATATCCAGCATAACTCATCACAACCTAGTCAAACTGCATGGCTGCTGCGTCGATGGAGGCCAAAAGATGCTTGTCTACAACTACGTGGAGAACAACAGCCTTGCACAGACCCTTTTCGGTAATGCCTGAACCTAGATTTTCAGTGGTGATGTGATGCATGTGGTCGGCCAGAATCTGGATCTTTGATGCATCATGGTGTTCTTCAGGTAATTCCCGCAGTGGCATCAGATTAGACTGGAGAACGAGGGTGAAGATCTGCATTGGTGTTGCTGATGGGCTCACCTACCTTCACGAAGAAGTCCATCCACCAATCGTCCACCGCGACATCAAAGCGAGCAACATTCTCCTTGACAGAAACCTGAGACCCAAGATAGCAGACTTTGGGCTGGCAAAGTTCTTCCAGGCAACATGACACATATCAGCACCAGGGTTTGCAGGGACGCTGTAAGTAGTGGCACACTACCTGTTGATGTTCATGTCCTCCTTTGATCTTGCAGATACATCATATGATTAGGAATACAGAGTTGACATGTATTCTTCTTTCAGAGGATATCTTGCGCCAGAGTACGCCATCCGAGGGCAGCTGACCAAAAAGGCCGATGTCTACAGCTTTGGTGTACTGCTGCTGGAGATTGTTAGTGGCAGATGTCACACTGATCCCAGATTACCTTTTGACGAGCAGTTCCTCCTAGAAAAGGTGAAGAACAATCCCAATATTAGTTTAGGCTTGGTACAGTATTGTAAGTTATTTGAATATGGTTATGATTTATGAATAGAAAGTTTAGACAGCAAACTACAGGAAGGACCATTCTTTTTTGTCAAAGAAGAAAAGCACTATAGTACATAACACATGGCTATATTCAGATTACCTAATTTAGACCATAAGGAATCAGGTAGCATGAGGACATGAGGAGCTGTTTGCATGATTGATCAATTTATATAACCACATATAGACAAGGACAAGCACAGTCTACTTGCTAGAGTTGGTAGAATTCCAAAGGAAAGTTCAAGGAAGGTATTCTTTTCGTGTTGCTTGTATTTATGCAGTAAGGGCTACTTGCATTGATTGGTCGTTGTGTTCCTAGTTTTTAGGTATTGATCTAGTTCTTATGAAAGCAGTTGATTCATTAAAAAATTGATGATGAGTTCTGAGAGATTTGACTGATTTGTAAAAGTAGAGAAAACGACCAGACTTTTACAAACTTGCTAGCTTCGAAATACCTGAAGTGCTCGTGATATCAGATCATAGACTTTGATTTAAATCATCTGAAATTTCTGCTATTCTGTCAGGTCTGGACACTCTATGAGTCCGATGATCTTGAGAGCATCATTGACAGGACCCTGAAGCACGACTTTGACACTGAGGAAGCACGTCGGTTGCTGAAAATAGGTCTTCTGTGCACCCAGGATAGCCCCAAGATCAGGCCCTCCATGTCAATGGTCGCCAAGATGCTGAAGGGTGAGTGTGCTGTAAGTGACAAGATCATGAGGCCCGGCCTGATCACAGATGTTATGGGACCTGAAAGTCAGGACAGTAGAGCCAGCTCAGTTCAGTTTATCCCCATCGATGTCACCTGCACTGAGCAGCTCACTGGTGTCCACACTTGCATTAGCTGGTAGCACTGTTGTAGAGAGCCGCTGATGGAACTAGTTAAAGGACCACATTCCTATGAAAAAGTGGGCTGTAAATTGGAAGCAGCATGAATTGTTTTTGTTTGTGTTTTAGTACATTGTAAGAATGTCAGTTTGTATATATATCATCCTAGTTTGATTATCAAGAATAGAGATTTTGGCACCCTAAACCCTATAAAGAATCTCTCTTGGAGTTTCTCTTAGCCACTGATATGTAAAGTTGATCTTCGTGTTATCTTTGTGTGGCTCAAAACAAGCATGTGATAAGATTAGTTTTTCATGATCTCATAAACATCATGGATTCTTATGCTTCTTTTGTTAAGAAATTTTCAGCTCCTATTGCAACATACTGAAAGGATCAACGATGTCTCGCCTAGAGGGGGGTGAATAGGCTTTTCTGAAAATTAATAACTCAAAATGCAGAAGCCGTTAGAACGGGGATTCCCAAATCCCAATTACTTGGAAATCCCAAATAAGAGTAAACAACCCCTCCAGAGTGGCAAACCTAGTAACAAATAAACCTAGGAGCCAAACACCTGCAACACAAAGGATTAAACAGAAATAGCAAACTCCAATTTGGGCAGTCACACCGGACTGGTCCGGTATGCATGGGCAGTGAACTCCGAAAACTGAAATATGCTCTCCTTCTCCAACTTTGATCCTTTGCTGATGAGGTCTTCTAGGAGTTGTGTTATACTAGATTGCTGCACACAAGCAAGCACAACCCATGCTAGATCGAGACAAACACAAATATATGAAATGAAATGCAAAAAGACACAATATTTGTTTTTACCGAAGTTTGGGCTCACAATGAGCCATACGTCTCCGTTGAGGAAGCTGCGAGTGACCCAACAAAGGTCAACTCTAGCCGGGTCTTTTCTAACCACTCTCCTCCAATCCACTAAGCTTGATCTCTTCCCTTGCGGCGGTGAGATCGAACCGTTACAAACTTTTCGAGGCATACCACAATTCTTGTTTGCTCTCCGGCGACGCCTAGCCATCTAGGACCGAAGAGTCCAGGAGTAACAAATGCAAATTATGAGATTGACAATATGCACAAGTGCTCAAGAGTTGGCTTGCTCTCTTTCACTCTCTAATTTGAATCTCACTCAACCCACCAAATGGATTTTGCACTAGGGATCAAATCTCACTAAGAGAGGGTTGGAGAGTGTTCTCAAGGATCTAAAATGTGTATATGTATCAATAGAATCGGCACCCCTCAAAGGAGAGGGCTTGGGGGTATTTATAGCCCCCCACACACAAAAACTAGCCGTTTGGGTTCTGCATGCTCATACCAGCATACCGGAGCGGTCCGGTATGACGTGTTTAGCCACAGTTAGGTCAGAGTTATCCCCGACCGTCGAAACTTTCAATAAGCGTCGGAACCGACAAACAACCCAACTTTCGACAAGCTCAAACCCGTGAACCAAAAAACTGAACTCTTGTGACCCCGCACATACCGGACTGGTGGCCGATCATAGCACACTAGGTTAGTTCCCTCATGACTCTCTCACTCAAATCTCACATGGGTTAACTTGAGCACTTATGGATAATTGTCTATTGTCATGTTGCATCATCCCTCTTAGTAGGACGACATACCTATTAACTCAAGTTTAAATGAAAAGGAATTTAAACTGCTTGAGTTGACCTCTTTCGGAACCATGCCATATCTTTCAATATTCATCAATAGAGAATGCCAACATGTCCATTTAGATTGTTTGCTTGAGCATAGCCATCTTGAACATGTGACTTGATTCCATTCAACATATATGTATGGTGATTCCAAATGCATCAAGTCACTTCCATTTAATAATCCAATATTGATTTGATCCTCCTCACAACATAACTTCTTTTAGCTTGATTGGTGACTTGACTAAATGCAAGTACTTCCTCCTTCACCACAGCCATGGTCCTTTGGTGCCCAAGCTATGCTATCTTCAACCCTACAAGCCATTCCAAGTCATATGTGATTTGAATCAACATTGAGTACATATAGAACTTATCATCAAGACCATTAATATAGCATTTGCATCATTGTCTTTTGTTTGAATCAGATTGACTTCATAATAATCCATCATTTTGAATATCCACTTCAACTCAATAAGTGATATCATCAAGTCTGACCTTTTGATGCACAACAAATGGTATAACATATCATATCCCAAGTGCGTGTAATATAATCAATTACCTATTCAACACTTAATACATGTACTAAAGCCTGACCTTTAATCAGTTGTCATCCAATCATCCAAAACCAACTAAAGGGCTAGATGCACTTACACATACGAGCAAAGACCTCCATCCTAGGAAAATGTTTTAGGATTAAAAATTTTTCCCGAAAAATTTATGTTTTAGCTTATGGGCCCATATTAGCTAGAGATTGTGGTTTGCATGTCTCCATGTATTCTTTTTAATTAGCGTCTTATTTCCTTAAGTACTCACATGTCCTAAAGATTCTAGAACATCATATTTTTTTTTACCGAGGGAGTAGTTAATTAAATGTACCAACTGTAAGATACCTGGCCTGCTTATTTACACTAAAACAAAGTTAAAGCAGACCAATAAAATGGAAGAGAGGAACCCGAATGCATGGCGGATCCACGCACGTCTATATGCCGAGTCCATCCCATCCAACAGCCATATTTCATTCAAGGAGTCGTTGCGGAGCCGAACGGATCCACAAGCTCGGCTTCCCCCCACGGCCACCACTCCTCCCGCCTCCTGCTGCCCCGGATCGCTTCGTTCCTAGAGGCATGCCGTGGATCTCTCTCGGCCACCGCAGATCGCCTCGTCCCCAAAGACGGATGGCGGATCTCGCCCGGTTGCCGCGGATCGCCTTGTCTCCTAGAGGCGTGTGGCCTATCACATCGTCGCCGAACCAAGAATTGCTGCTCTGATGCATGCAGCCTATTGCGTCGCTGCCCAAACCAAGAATTTCTGCCCCTCTGCTCCTCACAATTGTCTCGAAAGGTTCGCTTATTGCATCTTATATGCTCTCTTCTTGTACAAAACCTTGGGGTCCTTGCCTAACAAAACTTGTTTTTGTTCTTTCAAGTTCCAAGCATGCAGGACAAAATGGAACTCAGAAGGAAGACACGTCAAGATCTATGTTGATCGCTTCCCAAGGGCCCGAGGTCTCCCGTGAGCGAATTCTATTTGAACCCCATGGCAACCTGTTAACCAGCAACCTGGGCCAGTCTTGTGCCAGATTTTACTACTCATGTTTTAGCTGTAGTGCAGTAAACCAAGAACAAAAAGCCCTAGTCTTTGGCCAGCCTAGGTCCCATCTGCCGGTTGAACACATAGCCTTATGGGGTTGGATAAATTTTCACCTATGGTGAGAATGCCTGCGGCCGTGGGGCGTGGGTAGAATCTTGAACAGAGGGGTTGAAAATTGGTTCATCAAACTCGATTATGAATTTTTAAAAAAGATGGAAGTAAGTTTCATTGAACTAGCGAAGCCACATAATCGCCGGCAACCAAGTCACTTGGGCAAGTCAAAGTTTTTAAATTTTTTTGCACAGGTTGGAATGGTCAATATGAGTCTGGCAGGAGCACAGGGATTTAGGGGGATTGATGGACAAGTAATCCCTATGTACATTAGTCATATTCACTAGCATTAGTAGTGGTTGTTGCTATCGTATAGGATGGAAAGCACCTTACACTTTTGTTTGACACATTTTGATTATGAACAATAAATAGTTAGCTAAATGGTGTAGTGGTGTAGTAGGTGGTAGGTATACAACTGCCCTTAGATTCTTTATATATGTATGCATGTACAATAGAAGGAGAAGCTTAACAACTCTCAAAATATTAGTCATTGTCTTCCGACATTATGTTTCCACCCACTCATGGATTATCCCTTTCATTTCACTAGTTGTGCAACAAATAACCATGTTTTTAAGCTTTGACTCCATAGGTAGTATTTGCCTCATGGCATCACTAGCAGTCTGCAATGCATCAACTCTCCTCCATATTGAGCCATTGACACATTTCCTTAAAACATATTTGCATTTGAATATGGCCGCCATCTTCATAATCTCTATTGCACATGACACATTTTGTGTAATTGTTCATACATGAGATGCAAATCCTATTTCCGTTATTCCTTTCTTCATTAGATTTACAACAACATAATGACCATGTTTTCCAGCTTATTAAGATGGCAAGTTTCTTTCAAATCTGCTCTATAACAAGCTGCTGACACACTTTCTTAAAAAGTATTTGTATTTGAAAAACAGATGTAGTCATCTTTATCATCTCTGTTGCACATGACACATTGTATTTAATAATTATTCATATATGAGTTGCAAATTCATACGCAAGGCCATGGTATCTTCTGATAGACTTACTTTGGTTGCAGAACACAGCATCTCTAACATTGGATGATACCAAAGGGTTTGAGAGGCACTT
The DNA here is from genome assembly GCA_038087645.1 of Saccharum hybrid cultivar R570. NCBI lineage: Eukaryota > Viridiplantae > Streptophyta > Magnoliopsida > Poales > Poaceae > Saccharum > Saccharum hybrid cultivar. The sequence goes on along the minus strand of JAQSUU010000671.1, from coordinate 1,502,604 downwards.
AAAATGCCAATGACATTTGTACTACTGGATGCTATACAACTCCCAGTTTCATATTCGCTATGGAAATCAACATTTGTTTACAACTCCAATATGTGGCACATTTTATTATGTTCTTGACATTTGTACTACTAGATGCTATACAACTCCTAGTTTCATATTCGCTATGGGGATCAACATTTGTTTACAACTCCAATATGTGGCACATTTTATTACGTTCTTCGCTACAAAAGGAGCTACGTTGCATTTGTAATTAAAGCAAGAATAACATGGCTAATTGGGTTATGCATAGAAAAGATTTTTTCCAGGTAAAGTTACAAGAACTTGAGCGTTTATATATTGATAGTGTACACACAAAAGTATTTCACTTCAATGGCAATCACAAATCCACATCTCCCAATGACACTAGAAGTAATTGTGAATATATATGCTATACGATACCTATTCGATGTGATGAGTAACTATCATGACCCAAGTCGCCATCATGATCCTCCTAGACTATCATTGTTGTTTGGGTTTGTTGTTGTCTTGGTAATAGAAACTAAAGCTTGGAAGGTATTTATGAGCCATTGTAACATGATACAGGGTTTTATTGATGGATGTGCTTGAGAATTAGGCCAAGCGGACTATAAATAACTAGAGATTGAGTAGCTTGTCGACAGTCACTACACTCTATTGAGGACATGAATTTCCTTCCAAATGATTATGAAAAAACTTAGCAATTGTGTTCAATGATCTTGTTAATGTGTTTGTATATGTATATGTGGATAGCTACCTCATTGGAATGTTCCAACATGAAAGTATGGACCCTAAACCAAGGAAATTGACCTAAGAGTCAACTGATGAAGGCATTGTCGATGGTGATATCTTTATGCCTTAAGAGCATGGACCTTGTTTCACTGGTGTAAGGTCCTAAATGGCTAGAGGGGGGATGAATAGTCTTTTCAAAAAATCTACAAGCTCTACTCAACAACAAAGTTAGTACAAAAGATGGCGAAGTTAATTCTAGCACTAGCTCAACTACACTAAGCAAGTCACCTATACAATTATAGTGAACAAGACTAAGATCTCTAATTCATACCAACAAAGCTAAATCACTAAGCTACTTACTCCTATGTGATACAAACTACTCTAAGCACACTAGACAAGATATAGTGTAAGAATGTAAAAGGGAGTGAATTGATTCTTATACCGATGGTGTAGAGATGAGATGTATCCAAAGAACCAATCACACATAATCACAAAGAGAATCCTCGGCAAGAGATGGCACAAGATTTTTTACCGAGGTTCACTTGCTTCTCGGTAAGCTACTCCTCATTGTGGAGATACACCCACTTGATGGATCACGAGCTAATTGACTATCAAGAGTCAAACCCTCAGCGGGTGCCGCACATCCACTCACAAGATGGGGATCCTCCAAGCTACGAGCTCTACTAGAGTAGCCAATTCGTGAACTCCCGCGGGGAAGGCTCAAGAACCCCTCACAATCACTTGGTAAGGCTCGAAACATTCTCCAATCACAAGCTCAACACCACCGCTGCTCCAAGCCGTCTAGGATGTCGAGAAACACCCAAGAGTAATAAGAAATCCACACCCAACTCAAGGATTAAGTGCCACTAGATGCAAATCACTAAGCAATGCACCTGAATCTTACTCAATCTCACTAGAGTATGCAACCAAGCAAAGAGATAAGTGGAGGAAAAGTTCTCTAGCTCAAAGTATATCTCAAGTGTTCAAAGAGTCAAGAGAGTCACTCCCAAGGCCGGTCAAATGAGTATTTATAAGCCACTCCAAAGAATAGAGCCGTTAGGAATAAAAAAACTGCTCTACGCGTGTTGATCGGACGCGCAGGTTAGATCGACCGGATGCGCCCATAGCGTTCGGTCGCACTTACGCAAAAATGCCAAAAGCATGACCGAACATGACGCTAGAGATGACCAGACGCGTTACACCCAGCGTCCGGTTAGAGTCCAGTAAGGGTCCAGAGAGCGATTTCGTCGACCGGACGTGTCCGGTCGTATGTAACCGGACGCGCCACCGTGTCAGATCAAATCTTCCCTTCACGCTGCTCTCCTGGGTGTGTGACCGGACGTACCGGTCCCGCGAGTGATCGGACGCTCCGGTCACAAACCCTCGCACTTCACCCTGCGTGCCTACTGGTTGAACTGACCGGACACGCCAGACATGTCCGATCACACGTCCAGTCACCCCAGTGACTACCTTTCACCTCCGTTTCTATCCACGATAACTTAGAGAAAATCTCCGCCACTGGCGTAGTGGAAAATGTGCATTTCACTTCCACAAAAAAGCACCGAATCTCACCGAGCAAGCTCGGCGGGAGGGAGAGAGGGCCCCTGAAAGGTCCTTGTTTGGTTTTGGTAATTGAGTAACAACCTTAGGTGGACTAATTGTGTTTAATGTGAGATATACAGGAGATTAGTCCATAGGTGATGGTGTCATGGAGGAGCTCATTGCATATGAGACATGACATGAAGTCATGTGACCAAGGTGGCGAAGATCAAGATGAGGCTTAGCTTGACGGACCGGTTGCAAGTGTGAAGGGCAAGTCGAAGGCTTTGGAGCGATGGACCGTGAGGCGGTGAAGCTTGAGCAAGACTTGGCCTGATGGACCGACGCAACAGTGAAGAGCAAGTGAGGTCAAGATCGATGGACCAAGATCACATGATGATATGAAGTGGATCATATCATTTGTAATTTGGTTGGTGCATGTGTTGCATCAACGTCGGAGGAGATGGAGTAGAATGCGCAAGGCAAAGGTATAACCTAGGGCATTTCTAGTTCACTGGTCATAGGTGTGTAGAGAAGTTGATGACCAGGTTTAGGATAGATGGTCGTACTATCAAGAGTGGCAAACTTGTTTGCATATCGGTCATCTAGTGCCACTTGAGTGATCTAACTTTGCATCGTTGCTAGAATCGAGTGTTGTGCAAGTTGAGTGCCTAACTCCTTTGAAGAAAATGATTGTGAAAATACTAACACACGTGCACAAGGTGGTGATCACTTGTTGGTGTTGGCACATTTACGAAGGAGGTGGAGTTTGAGGGGTAGAGAGGGGTTTGGGTTCCTCGGCGGGATTCGGCGCTTTCGTGGAAGTGAAATGCATATTTTCCACTACGCCGGACGCGTAGAAACGGAGGCAAACGGAGGTCACTGGGGTGACCGGACGCTAGACCGGACGTGGTCTCAGCTTAACCGGACGCGTCCGGTCAGTAGCAGCTGTTGTAGAGGCGTGTGGGCTAGGGTTTTTGCACCGGTGTGTCCGATCACTCGCGGGACCGGCGCGTCCGGTCAGGCGCTCAGAGGGTCTATAGTTCACGTGGTCGATCGGATGTGGTGGCACATTCGGTCATGTTCGACCGGACGCATCCAATCGCGAGTGGACCCTTACTGGACTCTAACCGGACGCCGAGTGTAACGCGTTCGATCAGTTCTGCAGCGCGTCCGGTCGGTGCTTCGCAGGAGAAGGCGCTATGCGTGACCTATGTGTCTGGTTTGTGTTACTGGCGCGTCCAGTTGCGTTTGACCGTTGGAGCACTAAGTCGACCGTTGAAATCTGACGTTCGACGTTGAACGAGGACTACACGTGGACGGCTGTGAGTAACCGGACGCGGTGCAACGCGTCCGGTCAGTTCGACCGACGTGTCCGATCGATGCGAAAAACGCCTAGTGAAGGGGTAACGGTCATATTCGTTCGTGGGGCTATAAATACTTGTGGTGGCCGGCCTTGGCCGGGTGCTGAGCACACTATAGCCATGGTGGCTTATGTGGTAGTGTTTGGGAGCCCTCTAACTCACTCTTGCTTGATAGTGTTCATTCGATCGAGTTAGTGAGCGATTCTAGTGCGATTGCATCGTGAGGTTGCATTGAGTGGCACTAGATGTTCGTGTTGCAAGCCGGTAGTACTTGTTACTCTTGGAGGTTGCCACCTCCTAGATGGCTTGGTGGCTTGAGGCTCCGTCGAAGCTCACAAGAAGATTGTGCGAGGCTCCAGAGAAGCTTTGTGAGGAGAATTATGCTCACCCCGCGGGAATCACGAAGAGCAACTCTAGTAGAGCGTGTCATTGAGCTACCACACTTGCGGTAGGTTCTTGCGGCGCCTTTGGGAGGCTCGATTATGGATACCGATTAGCCGCCGAACCACGAGGTGTTGGTCGACACAACAGGGACTAGCTTGGTGGCAACCAAGTGAACCTCGGTGAAAAATCATCATGTCAAATTTGTGTATTTCTTCACTGTGGTTTGCATCCTTTCTACGCAAGCTTGTATTTACTTTACATAAGTAAATGCTTGTGTAGTTGCTCTTGTAACTAGTTTGCTTGTGTAGCTAGCTAGTTACCTTCTTGCTTGTGTAGTTAGAAGTATTCCCTTTGCGTGGCTAATTTGGTTTATATAACCTTATTAGTCACATTGCTTAGTTTGTGTAGCTAAGTAATTTGCACTCTCTAATTTGGCACTGGTTGCCTTGTTATTGAGCATTGCTAGTGAGCTTAGGGGCTTTGTGCTTTTGCTTCACTAATTGTGTAGGAGCTCCCTCGGCTGGCAAAGTACTAGTGCATAGGTTTGTGTGACCTTGCTCTAGAATTGATTAGGTGAGCTCTTGCTTTGCTTGGCATCTTAGTTGTTTAATTAGGATCTTTTGTAAGGTGCTAAAGTTATAGATAGAGGGGTGTAGTCTTGGTTAGACCGATAAGTTTAATTCTAAATTTGTTTTGGTTAGCCGGCACGATTAAGTTTTAGAAAGGACTATTCACCCCCCTCTAGTCCGCCATCTTGACCCTTCCGCCCCAAACCCATCTCTACCGCTCAAACTCCACCTCCTTCGCAAATGTGCTAACGCCACCAAATGATCACCACCTTGTGCACGTGTGTTAGCATTTTCACAATCATTTTCTTCAAAGGAGTTAGGCACTCACTAGATCCTAAATGCATATGCTCAAGAATATGGACCTAGTAGCACTTGATTCATGAGATGACCATGATTGCCCCTCTTGATAATCGGCTATCAATCCTAAACCCGGTCAATCGCTTCTCTACTCATCTTTAGACCGGCAAAAGAGAATCCTATGATTATACCTTTGCCTTGATCACTCATTCCTTGTCCATCATCTATGTGTATGTTCACCATCATATTTATCTTCATGCACTTGTGATCTTATGGCCATCACTATCATGCTCCTTGCTCCTTCATTACATGTGTTGCTATGCCTAACTCAATTCACTTGACACAATGACATTAGCAACTTGGTGTCATTAATTACCAAAACCAAACTTGGGCTTTCAACTGGTCCATTAACTAGTGGAGTATTTAGGAAATGTGTAACTCCAGACACTAGAGAAGAATCGAACAAAGGAAGAAAAAACTAGTGGAGTATTTAGGAAATGTGTAATTCCAGACACTAGAGAAAGAATCGAACAAAGGAAGAAAAAGAAACCCAAGGGTTAGTAGAAGGCGAACTCAGAGGAGAACCAGTAGCTCCAGAAGTATTTATGCAATGGATACAAGCACATAACGATGTAAGTAGTTATCGTTCCATCTTAATTACTAGCTTTACTTGTGTGCTTTCTATTTTGCATTCACTTTTTATATCCAATATGTAGAGTGGGAGAACACCTCACACCCCTTGGGTTGGGTTGCTCTCATATATATAGTCACAAAGTACTTCAAGTACAATTGCAGTTAGACACCTAGATATATACATATCGAACACCCCCTGTGGGCATGAAGTTTTTCGAGCACACATAAACGGTGGGCGCTAGATGTCGGGTGAAAAAATCACACAAATATCAAAGGACAAAATTAACTCTATTGAGTATTCATTTTATGTCCAAGAACAATACAAGCTAGGGGGTATTTATAAAGGTATTGGCCTTCGTTAATCCTAATACAATGTCTAAAATACCCTGATGCCTTTACAATGGAAATCTACAATTTACTCGGTGCCTAAGGGCAACTTGGTCATTATGCCTACAATAATACAATTTTAACTATTTCGCAAAGGGAAATCTTCGGATCAAGACTCCGTGGCTCTAGATCTTCTAACTCCGCTGTACTCATATTCGTCTTCACTTCAACGCGAGGTGGTTCGCTCAACTTATTTGTTTATTTATCGTTCGTCCAACTTATTTGTTTATTATCTTGATCTTCGCCTTGTTGCGAAGTAGTTCGATCATCTTTGAGCATTCTCTTCTTAACTTCACGCCTCTCTGTCCAGGAGACTTCGCCGCGCATCTCCGAAGGTCCCCTCGGCTTTGACCTTTACGAAGCTGTCTGTATTCAATTTAGCATAAAAAGGTATTCAAAAGTAAAAAGATTGTTAGATAATTTCAGAGACTGCGTTGTCCAAAGTTAAACCCCAACAAATATGGTCTAATATTGTTTTTATTTCATCTGTTCATTTCTTCTCCACTTAGATGACTTGCCTGTTGGACTGGTGTGTGCTATATGCATGAGCTGTTCTCAAACAACGAACTATATCTATTGCTTAACGCCATAACTTCTCCTTACACGATCCCAGCCGACACTGTGCCCTCCTCTCCAATTCTCTCCTGGGCAGCTACACCCCCACTTTTCCATCCACGTGTCACCGTCTCGCAAAACCATCACCTACGGGTTACCACCATACCATAGTACTTAGATCAAGTCCGGAATCACCCTAAGAGCTTGTTTGAATGCACTCGTATTCACATAAATCCTTGTGTGTTGGCGTGGATTGAGGTGAAAATTAAACTAACTTGTATCTCAATCCACCCTAATACATATGGATTAAAATGGATACGAATGCATATAAACAAGGTCTATGTTGGGAAAATCTAAGTGCATCTAACCAAGGTCGGGAACAGGGACTTATAAAAAAAAGGGATGTACTAGATGGTCATAAGTTATAACAGTCTCTATCTATTTGCCTATTTGCCTCTATGCCATTTTTCCAAGCACAAATACTGGTGTAAAGTGAAAAGATATGTTTTATCCTTTTCTTTGTAGATAGAAAAAATGAGCATTTTTATTTGGTAATACGATTCACTAGAAAGGGCCGTTTCAGCCCACATTGTGTTAGCCTAGACTACTAGGGTCGTCCGGCCGTCATTATTACGATTGACACCACCTCATATAGTAGCTTCAGAATTGTCACTACATTTTCACTAGCAGAGAGAGAACATGGTTACAAATTTACTAAGTTTGCTCATATGGCACGGTAGCCACTCACGCCAGCATGGATTCGAGTCAGCAAGGCCTTATGATATGTCCATCTTGCCCCTTCTCTTTTTCCTACACCTCCAGCGCTGCCCACTCACTCACTCGTCTCGCTCTTGCTCAACCTATTATCTTTGCTTTGCCCCTCCCTGCTCTCGCCCCACGCTCACTGTCATCGCCATCATCGTTCTTGGAATTTATTCCAAATTTCTCACTAGTTAAAGATGGAGAGCGGAGTTTGACTCTATAGAGTGCTCACAAAATATAGAGAAGTTGTTGAAGGATATAAAGATATAGAGACCGGCTTTTATTCATATGACTCTTTAAATGATGATTTGAAGAGTGAGCCTAAGAAGCACTTTTTATTTGGAGATGCTCTTGGAATTTATTTAATTCGGTTGAAATAAGATTGCGTAAATCCAATTAAATCAAACAAAAATAACTAGTACATTATCATTTCCATGAGTACTGCACAACAAATTCTAAGTTCCATTACAATCCACAGAAATTTTGCTATAATTACTTAACGTTGCGTGTAGGTGTATTGGGTCATCACTGTTGTTATGTAATGTTGCATGCAAACATTTACGGAAGGGGTTTTGAGGCGTAATGGTGATTTTGTCCTCGTTTTTTAAACTTTGTGATTTTACCACTGTGTTTTTAAACTGAAGCAAGAGTTTGCCCCTATTCCGTGAAGTCCTCTCAATGGTGTTAAGTTTTGGATGAAAAGACAAGTTTGCCCATACGAATCTGCCCCTATTTTTTCTAAGTATGTTGCGATTTTACCCCTATTTGAACATCAAATATTTGGACACCATTTCAACAGATTTCAAAATAAATTTGACATACAAGTCAAACTATATGGCAATAAATTTTTCCGCAAAATAAAGGCAATGATATAATTGCTGGTTAACTCTAGCATTGTTGTCTATAGCCCTATAAATCATACGTGTGTCCTGGATGAAGTGCTCAGGTTAGCCTAATGTGCAAATGATTATAATGGACAACACTTAAAATCGAATCACATAAACTAGATATGTTTTGTTGGCTTTTGTGCCTTTGCCTCTGTTCTAGCGGAGTAGCAGTGATTCTCCACGGAGAGCTGAATCAGTGCCGCCCCTTCGCCCTTCCTAGTTGAGGAGATGCAGCAAAGCACCATTGGCCGGAGATCACAGGCACACCGCACACAGCCCACCACCATGGTCAGCTTCTCACATCAGGCCCACCTCTGCTCTCAACCCCTTCGCCACTGGCGTTCTCCTTCCGGTCATGCGCGTTGCCGTTTCTTCCTCGCTTCATCCCATCAGAACACGACATTCGGGAGCTCCCCGCCGCATTTGCCTTGGACATTGCAATGTCCAACCACATGTGCAAGAGCGGCAGTGATGACAAGCACTCCGTGGGTTAGGTAAACGGAATTGCATGTCCGGACGCTCCCGAACCTGGCCCGCACACAGCAAGTGAACGAGTGCTTAGCGCGTCGAGCTTGTGGGGGAGTGCGCCAGCAGTGGTCCCGCATCGCCTTGGACATTGTCCGTACTGTCGGCCGCTTCCCACGCGCATCCTTTATGTAACACCTGATTTTTTTTTGAAACATCCATGCAATAGTTGCAACATAAAAAAAGAAGACGGATGAAACACTTGAAATAAGCATATGAAATACTTGCAAAAACGCCTGAAAAACAATTGAGAACCATTGCAAACATATGCATATTCAGATGAAACACTTGCAAACATACGTATAAAACACCTGAAAACACTTGAAACATATGCTTGCAACATGCATGTATATACAACATTTAGATCTACTTTTGCAACATATAGACAAAAGACTTGCAACATTCGTCTGGAACAGATGAAACATTTGGAACGTTCACTCGAAACATGCGTGCACAACCATTACAACATGTGCAACATCCCGATCTCCTTTTGCAACATTGATATACAACACTTACAACATAGCTCCGAAACATCTGAAACACTTGAAACATACTTTTACAACATGCGCTTTCAGTGTAGCATCCGCTTGGTGCTTGGACGAATGAAGGCTCGTCGACGCGAAGCTCAACGCCGCAAAGATCGCCGGTGTAGTGCTCGTTGGCGGTACGGACCTCTGTAGGGGTAGAGGCAGCCGAATGAAGCACAGCCGTGACATGAGGCTGAGTTCAAGAGGGAACTAGCGCGTGGCTCACCAGGCGCGGCGCGGGCGGGCGGCGGGGCGCGAGCGGGGGCAGTGTCCGTCCTGCGAGTAGAGCGAGCGGAAGCATGGGCGGGGGCGGCGTCGGCGTGGACGAGTGCGGTCCGTCCGGACGGACGCCGAGCGTTTCCCTTAGATAAACCCAATTGTGAGTTTTCCCCGCCTGGTTGCCTCGTTTAGTCGTTTCGTCGTCGGTTTCGTCTCGCCCGTGTGGCTGTCGGGAAAAGCATTCACGGGCCGGGCCTCATCAAATGCGAAGCAGAAGCGATGCCGGACCGTCGCGGGCGGAGCGGCGGAGGGTACGGTGGTGTGACTCGCAAGGCCCCGGACGCTTCGGACGCTTCGGACGGGCCGGCCGATGTCGTGGCTGTAGAAAGTGACAGGCCTCGCGCTAGCAGCTGGGCCTTTTACATGGTGCAATTCACTTGAAAGGGCCGGCCCATCCCACATTGCGTAGCCTAGCCCACCCAGTCCATAACCGCAGAAGCGTGTGCGCTTTCTGCTAACCCTGGGCACGAAAAACCGAATTCCCGAAACCGAACCGAACTACCCGAAAACCGAACCGAACTTCTCGAACCGATCGGTTTCGGTTTCTAGTTCGGTTCCTGTTTCTGAGTACCCGAAATACCCGAGTACCGAACCGAAATTCCCGAACCGAACCGAAGTACCCGAAGTACCCGAATTTGCACAACCCTAGTTATATAAATATATATATATATACACATCCAGTTATATATTATATTCAAAGCTGCACAATCTTACTTATTTTACTTTACAAGACTTATTTCAAGAGAAGGTGATATCATGGAGATGCCTTGTGGACTGTGGTAGGTGCCTATGTGGAGCCGTGGTGGACGCCCATTGAGGCTTATCGTTAAATTTGTTGCTTGTCGAATGTTGTTTGTTTGCATTGGAGACTCTTATACTGCTTTAAGCTTCATATTCTCCCCGTTATGTGCATGAAAATGAGGCGAAATGCTGTCAAAATTTACATTTGAATGAGTTGTTTTTTTATTTTTTCATTTTTTTCGGTTCCATTCGGGAATACCCGAAACCGAACCGAATTACCCGATCCCGAAACCGAATTACCCGAAACCGAACTAGGAACCGATCGGTTCCAATTTCTTGGTACCCGAATTATCCGAATACCCGAGGAACCGAACCGATCGGTTTCGGGTACCCGAATGCCCAGGTGACTTTCTGCCACTCCACTCCACTTCGCCGTCGGCCGTCGAACAGATCCACCGCGCCCTATCCGTACCCACGTCGCCGCGCCATGTCCTCGCCGGCGGCGCATCGGGTCGCCTGCGCCCCGGCGTCGCAGCCGGTCTTCCCCGACGAGATCCTGGAGGACATCTTCCTCCGCCTCGACGCCGTGGAAGACCTCGCCCGCGCCTCCGCCGCCTGCACGACTTTCCGCCGCGTCGTCTCCGCGCGCCGCTTCCTCCACCGCTTCAGGTGCCTCCACCCCCCACCCGTCCTCGGCGTCCTCGATTTCGACGACGAAGCATTCCACCCCGCCGAGCCGCCCCACCGCTCCGCCCCTGCCGCACGCGCCCTCGCGCAGGCCGCCGACTTCACCTTCTCCTTCATCGGCACCCCTCACTGCTGGCTGGTCTGCGACGCCCGCGAAGGCCGCGTCCTCCTCTACCGTCGCGTCAGTGTCACCGCCAGGTTCCCTGACCTCATGGTCTGCGACCCCTTGCACCGCCGGCACGTCCAGCTACCCGCCATCCCCGACGACCTAGCGGCTGCTACTGTGGGCTGGGGCATGCAGGATTGCGATCCCTTCCTCGATCCAGACACTGACAAGGACAAGGAGAACCAGGATTTGTCATTCCGGGTGATCTGCACTGTGCAGTGCGAACACAAGCTCGTGACCTTCCACTTCTCTTCAGTAACCGGACAATGGCGAGGCATCACTTTCAATAGAACAGTTCCTGAAAACTCTAACTTGGTTAGGTTTCAGGAGATGTTCGAACGCCATTACGCTCATGGCTGCTACTTCTGGACTATCGGTGTCGGCAGCAGTTTTATGATCATGCTCAACATGCATAATATGGAACTCTCTGTTGTTGACCTCCCTCCTGTCATACATGACAACCCGCGAGCGCTGGCCATTGTGGAGGCAGGGGAAGGCATGATAGGTCTGTTCATTCTTCGTGATGCCATTCTACAGCTCTACTATAAGTCTTTGCGAGGAACTGAGTGGCAGCACAAAAGGACAATCCCCTTGCCCAAACCAAACAGTTACTGGAGCATCGTTCATGCAGCTGCTGGGTACTTACTCCTAAAAGTATCACAACTGGATGCCTCCCAGTTTGCAATGCAGGGGTCACAGTATTTCACACTCAATCTCAAAACATTCCTAGTTGAGGAGCTGTGCGTTTCGAATAGTCGGTACACTAGAGGTGCTTTCCTCTATGCGAGTTTCTTATCACCATTCTCACTGCCAAGTATATGATATGGTACGAACCTTCCTTATTTTCTTCAAATTTGGAATTACAGTGTTTTTTATGTGCTCTTGCATCCTACTTATTCTTGTAGCACACTTTTGTTTGGTGCATCATCTCAACTCAATTCCATGGTTTCATGATGCTCACCTGCTGATTGACTGTTTATTAGAGGCATGCCTGCATTTTGTATTTTTATTCATGTTTGGACAGCTGATCTAGGCAATGGATTGATGATTATTTCAGTATTGTTCAGCATGTCACTGCCAGTCAACATGTTTACTACTAACTTCAGGTTTTAATTTTTAACAAAGTCAGATTTTATGTATCACTGGCAGGCAATACATAATTCCATATACTCCCTCCATTTCAAATGTAAGGTGTGGTTTGACTTGTCACATTCTCAAAAATGAGTTGTTGACCCTTAAATTATCCTAATCTACAATGTAATCATAACTCTCTGAAAGTACTTTCAAATGTGAAATCCAATGATACCATTTTCATATAATAATTCTATGTCATGTAAGACTAATTGTTCATTGAAGATTATGATGTTTGAATCTTAAAATCTGTGCACGTCTTATAAAGAGAAACTGAGGATGTATCAAATGTGTATGCCCTCAGATAGGAATGAATGAAGATGCAAATCATGGCCATATCCTCATGCATCTATAAGTAAACCAGTGGCAAGTTTAGTTGTATATGAAAAAAAAAATATTTTTTTTCAGTGGTCTCCATTTTACATATGTCCACTTCTTTGGTCAAAACGTCTTCTACACAAGCTTAATGGAGACCTTGAGATAATGTTTGATAGACTTGACTGCACATTACAAGTTTCTTTGTATCATTTTTAGCCTACTGTGTAGGCTTGAACTCATCAAGTTTTAGGCAGGTAAAGGTGTCTGTGTTTGCTGCCGTTTGTGGGTATAATCAGTCACAAGCCCTCAACCTTATGCATCTCTGTACATGAATTTCAATTCATGTCTCCAACAATGAATAGTTTGTTTGAATGCACATGCCTGGAAACAGTTAACATGGCTTATGTGGTAGGTTTTTGTGTGCTGGTGCTAACATTCAATCTTTGGTAGGTCAGCATCTCAACCAGGACTTCTCAAGGTGGTGTTGCAATGTCAGTCGGTAACATCTGTATGGTGCCTTGAAACATTATGCATGAGACATGCTAATGCTGTTAGAGATGACATCTATGATCAGCTGTTTAGTTTATGCAGTCATGTTTTCCCCGTTGCCATTGTGTTGTACTGTTGAGTTTTGGAGCTATTTGGCATGCAATCGAGGCACTAAAGGAGGCCTTCTAACTGATTTGTGCTCGCACATTTGTAGCCATGGCTCATGGAGATTTGACCAATCAGAAACTGGGTTTAGCTCTGATTAAAATGAAAGAAATGGTTATATCCATTTCTTGGCACCTAGTAGGCCTTCTCACTTACTACCTTCTATACGGTGCTTTTGAGATTCCTGTTGTTTATCCTTAATTCCCAGTAGAATTGCAACTAAACCAATAGTAGCGGCAGTTGTGTCGTATTTCCTGTTTGTGGTTGGAGCAGAGTTTCTCTATGGTAAGTAGTCAGTTCGGTTAAGTCAGCTTAAACGTCTATCTGCTGTTTTTGAGAGCCCATGGATAGTGGCTGAGATCTCAAGGTCTTCGATAACCTTCCTTTGCTGTTTCTCTTAACTGATTATGATCATTGATTTGTTCTCGTAAGGTGGATAAAGTTAGGGTATGCTCTGTGAAAAGAAAAAAAAAGTTTCTCGCTATCGGTGTCATGTCAAAGTGTCAAACTAGTCCTAGAACCAAGTTCCCTTGATATATCACTGGCCGAGAGAATTTTGGTAATCTTTGGCCTTGCAATTGTAGATAGTATCTTCAGCCCTCGCCCTCAACTTTTAACCTGTGGATAGCTTAACTGTACCTGAAGTCATAGGTGGTTTACTGAGCCACTGGTGTCTCCTAGGGTAGTCTGTGTAGCCAAGCACACGATGCGAGGTGTAGAACGTGCTCCTGTCATAGTTGTTGAGACCCGCCTTCTTCCTGAACCGCTCCAGCAGGTCAGGGTTGGCCAGTAACAGCCGCCCGGGTGTGTAGAAGATGCTGTGTGTGTTGGTCTCTCGGCTCATGGCACCTTCTAGTTCTACTTCACTGTGGATATGTAACTGTACAAACTGCGTAGCTGTTATAAGAAATGCAAACAGAATATGAACATACATGATTTTATACAGCTCCCTAAATTTGCCCAGAAAGTGACGCGCTGTCGTGAATTATTGGTTAAAACCATGAGTGCAGAATAGCATCAATAATCGTGCAATCGAATCTGATGCAGGATTCAGAATCGAATTCATGCGTATATATGCACAGGCCAATAGGCCATTACACTGCGTACATGAAAAATAAGGCATGATGGCTGTCAGTCCATGGTGATCCTTCCCGGACCTCCCTTGAGTGAGCTGTACAGCGGCCTCGATCGTTTGAAGCCGAACATGTCTGTAATTCTGTACGTTTTCGGCGTGTCGGCTTCGTTGATCGCCTTCTTGAACTCTGCCGAATGGTTGCTGCCGAAGACTTGCACGCTTAGTGTCCTCCTTTGAGGCGCGCCCACTTTTATGTACTGGTCGAAGAACTCGATGAATTCTTCTTTCTTGAGCTCTCTTAGCACGGCGACCTGTTACATTTGTTAGCGAAGGTCATACGTCTTGACAATTACTGGTACAATCTTCTTATTTCTGTTTCCTCTGAATATAAAGTGGTGACAAAATTATAAATTTCGTGAAAATTTTCAAATATTACAGTATTATCAGTTTACTTGAAAGGCTACAGTTTCATTTACACGCATTGTTGCTGAAAGGAGATCACTTACCTCAGAACTGGACCTATCAAACTTCAGAGTTCCTGCCTCATCTCTCCCCAATAGAAATAAGATTGATCCCATAAATTTTTGCACTTCTCCAGTTTAGAATCAATTAGTGATTTCACAATTCTCTGAAATAACAAAGCCCATGTCAATGTTTCAAGCGCAAAAAGATCTAGTCCAGTGATATGAAGTAATGTCCTTTGGTTATGAACATACAAATAGTCCAAGTAAAAAAAATGAGGATAAACTTAGACTATTACGTCATATTTCTGAATTTTTAACCCATAGTTTCCCATCCTTTTGATCCACTATCTTAGGTCCATGTTCTCATCAATAGTGAGATCTGTGTGAATGTGGCTTCTTTCAATCCAATGGTGGAGAGGCATGGGGTACTTACAAAAGGAACAGCAATTTTGCATTGCAAAGCACATGGTTTACTAGAAAGATTCATTAGGTGTGAATGGAAAACCAAAGGCACTAACCTTGAAATCCTTGTCGGAGAGTTCATAGATTTTGCTTTCAAACATCTTAAAGAATTCATCAACTCTAACATCAAGGTATGAAGGATCCTAGGCAACCAACAAAATATCAGCAGGAGCAACAACTACTGTAGGTTACCCCCCCACCCAAAAAAAAAAAATCTCACACGTTAGAGTCGAAAGGGTTCAGACTTAGTAGGACTAAGACCGAGTACATGAGGTGCGATTTCAGCGTGATTAGGCACGAGGAGGGAGACGTTAGCCTCGATGGGCAAGTGGTGGCCAAGAAGGATACTTTTCGGTATTTAGGGTCGATGCTACAAAAGGATGGAGACTATGATGAAGATGTTAGGCATAGAATTTCAGCCGGCTGGTTGAAATGGCGTCAAGCTTCTGGCGTTCTCTGTGACAAAAGGGTACCTCAGAAGCTAAAAGGTAAGTTCTATAGGACGGCGATTCGTCCGGCGATGTTATACGGTGCTGAGTGTTGGCCTACAAAAAGGCGACATGTCCAGCAATTGAGTGTAGCAGAGATGCGTATGTTGCGTTGGTGTTGTGGGCATACAAGGAGAGATAGAGTCCGTAACGACGATATTCGGGATAGGGTTGGGGTGGCATCAATTGAGGAGAAATTGATTCAACATAGGTTGAGATGGTTTGGACATGTCCAACGGAGGCCTCCTGAGGCGCCGGTGCGTAGTGGAGTTCTAAAGCGGGCCGATAATGTAAAGAGCGGTAGAGGTCGACCTAAACTAACTTGGGACGAGTCCGTTAAGAGAGATCTTAAGGAGTGGAATATCTCCAAGGATTTAGCTATGGACAGGAGCGCTTGGAGATTGGCAATCAACGTGCCTGAACCGTGACCTCTTTTTGTCTTGTGCCCTTTATGTCCCTTTATGTGTCTCCCTGTTTTTCGTCTCTTTTGGGTTTCATCTCTAGCCTACCCCAACTTGCTCGGGACAAAAGGCTATGTTGTTGTGTTCACGTGTACCTTTACTGTGGACTGGATAACAACCTGGAGTGCCAGGACTCCATAGTCGGATCTGTAGAATGTGGCAATCATTGTAAGGTAAGATCTGAATGATATAGGATCTGTAGAATGTGACAATCATTGTAAGGTAAGATCTGAATGATATATTTCAATTTTCACAAATGCGAACTAAATCTTCATGTTATTCCTAAAAGGAGAAATTGACAAGAAGCAAATGTAACAAAAACCTCAAGCATATACATCAGAGAAAGACTTGTTATATACCCAAGTTGTTCAACAGTTCGTAGCTGGTGGAAGGCTGGCTGGCTTGCTATCAGATAGAACAGCTTAAGTTTGGTATTCAAAATGGCGTCATCCTGATGCACCTGAATATATTAAAGATACTTAGTATCTGAATGCTTACAGTTAGTTTGAATGTCCCCTAGCAAGAAACATTCCATAAATAATCAGAAAATCAGATATACTGAATATTGACTGGGTCAGAGAAGACTCCTTTTAGTCATTCTGACTTATAAATAAATTCTTGTTGAGTTTGAGTATTTGATAATAGTTTGCATTTAAGCAGAATATTGTATCACAGAGCTTTAGAATGTTAAATAAATGGGGTCAAACTTGCTGAATCTAACGACTTTTCACTGAGTGCACAACTCGGTGATAACCAGTGAACCACCAACAATCCTCTCCACAATATTTGAAGGTACAAAGCACAAACCACCAATCACTTAAGTTTTGATTAATTCTCCCTCTGTTTTTAAATATATGACGCTTAGGACAAGCTGTTTAGTTTATTTTTTAACTAAATAGTTTGTCCTAAACGTCATATATTTAAAAATGGAGGTATGATTGCACTTAGGGGCTGTTTGGTTGGGAACCTGACCTGGGCAACACCAGCCAAGTAGCTTCATCCAGCCCCAGGCGTCCAAAATCAGATGCCTGGGAGCTGCCTGTGCCAGACAGGTCCAGTCCACAAAGCAAACAGGCCCTAGCATGGAAGGACATAAGACATCTATACCTGAATATATTGGATAACTGATGAATTCTCATTCTTCTGGTTTAATCCCTCAGTTTGGTAGTAGCATTTCAACTCATTTTCAAGCATGATGACCCTTTTAGTCAGATATTCGGATGGAGACATGGATTTGAACAAAGAATTTGGGGCATTAAATATAGTGTTTTCGATCTCTTGTATGACAGATTTTGCTTCACTTGGTTCAATGTTCCCTACAAGGAGAAATGTAAACGTGCAATTAGAAATATTTTCCACTCAAGACTCACATAAATAAACTAACATAACACTATAATTGGTACAAATGCCAAACCATGAACATAACATTCCAAAAATGTTTTCGACAGTAGGTGTGGTACAAACTTTGCAAAAAAATCTGATTCAAGCTTAGAAAGAGCTTCAATTTTCTCAGTTCTATGCCAGTTTTTATCTTTCAATATCAAAGAGACATAGTATGAAGCTTGAGAATGAGGTTGTTGGAAATTGAAATTCTGGTAGTCCTTGACAGAAGTTTCCTGAGATTTAAGATATTGGTCAGTAATTACTCATAAGAAATAACAATAATCCTTAGCATCACTGCCTTTTTGAAACATACATATTGCTCTATTTCATCATAATCATGATGCAATGTGCCACTTGCTATGCATGAATGCACAAAAAACTGCACCATCACAAAACAGTTAAACCTTGGAACTAGACACAACTGCGCAATAGCACCAGGCCCCCCCAAAATTAAGGATCTCCAATCACTAATTAGTCACTAAGTCCAGTTATGTCAAATTGTCAAACCTAAAATTTGCTACAAAGTATAGGTTAGGTTCCACATACGGCCAAAGCCCACATTGTTACTACTCTGGACGGTGTGTGATATCTTTATGGCTTCTTGCCTCCTGGACGTGGATGCTTAGGGCGTCAATTCTATTGACCTTTTTGTTGGAGTATGTGTTTAGGCCCATGAGGCTAAGGCCCATGTGGCCCATGTATGGAACCTATATAGCTACCCTTCTAGGGTTAGCCCCAATGTGAAAAATACTACATTCCAACATGGTATCCAGCCAGGTTTCCTGACCCAGCCGCCGCCTGGCCTCCAGCCGCCGCCGCTGGCTGCTTCCAGCCGGTGCCACCGGGCTGCTGCCGCCGGCCATGGCCGGCCACCCTCCCTCCCCTTCTCCTTCCTCCTACCTCCACTTCCCTCCTCTCTCCTCCCCCTGGGACCCTCTGGTGCCGCGCCCCTTCTCCTATGTAGCAGCCGTCCGCCCTGCCGTCCAGGGGGCGCCGCCCGACGTCCAGCCGCCCGTCCTCCCTACCGCTGCACACTCCCTCCGCCATTCCCTCCCCTCCAGCCTCCTCCCTACTGCGCCCCTCTCTGATGGAGCCGCAGCCCTACAAGGGGCTGTCCCTTCTCCCTCTGCTACCGCTCCTGGAGCACCCGCACCGGCTAAAATCCTCACCACTACTGCAGCTCCGGGCGCGGAGGTGGGAGAGGACGCCGGGGTCACTGAGGGGGGCCTCCAGCAGCCGCAGCCCCACCTCCAGCCGGGCCTCCAGCAGCCGCAGCCCCATCATCCCCAACTGCTGCCTGAGGGTATCTTGGCTGCGGCTGCGACCTCCGGTCTGACGGGACCGAACCTCAACCTCGCCGCTGCTCTCGTCGCCGCCCGGACCGCCGCCGCGGAGGGGCAGGCCCGTGTGCGCGCGACAGCTCTCGTGTGGGAACGTGAGCGCGACGCGGCAGACGCCCTGGCTCGCCAGATCGCCGATGCCGAGCACCTACTCACCTCCCCCGCGGGCCAGGACGCCGGAGCCACCTCCTCTGCCTCGCCGGGACGCCGCGTGTCGCACACTGCCGTTCTCGGGCATGACCCGGCCGACCCGCTCGTGGCTCAGCTGCACTACCAGGCGGGGGGAGTCCAGAACATTCGCCTGGTCGTTTCGGTCATCCTCGAGCCGGAGTCGCCCTCGTACGCCCGCTGGCGGGATTTGGTCCTCCTCACTCTTCGCCGCTACGCCCTCGACGACCACGTCCTCGTCGACGCCTCGGTCGCCGTCCAGACGCCGTCATGGATCCGTCTCGACAGCATCGTTCTCTCCTGGATCTTAGGGACGATCTCTCTGGACCTCCACGACCTCGTCCGCACCTCTCCGGACGCGCGCCGGGCATGGCTTGCCCTCAAGGGCTAGTTCCTGGGCAACGCTGAGGTCCGGGCTCTGCGTCTCGACGCGAGCTTCCGCACCTTCGTCCAGGGTGACCTCTCTGTCGGCGAGTTCTGCCGTCGGATGAAGGGCATGGCTGACTCCCTGGGGGATCTCGGGTGGCCCGTCGAGGATCGCATCTTGGTCCTCAACGTCCTCCGAGGGCTCAGCGACCGCTACGCACACCTCAGGACGTGGATCACCTGCCAGAGGCCCTTCCCCACCTTCCTGGAGGTCTGTGACGATCTCGTCATGGAGGAGCTCACGCAGGGCCTCCAGCCGGGCTCTACCACTTCCTCGTCCTCCTCGACGGCCCTGGCTGCTACTTCGCCGCGTCCTCCTACTCCACCGCGGTCGTCTGCTCCGCCACCGTCGTCTCTCCTGGGCCCTCCTCCCTCCGGGCCGAGCGGAGGTGGGGGGGGTCGTGGCTCTCGTCGTCGCCGTGGAGGGGGCCGCGGGGGTCGTCGGGGCGGTCAAACCCAGGCTCCGACACCGGCGGGGACACACGGGCCGGCACCATGGCCCTCGTTCCAGAACCCGTGGTCCGGTCGCATCTCCATGTGGCCCTACCACGCCCCCGGAGCCGACGCTCGCCCACCGATGGTCATGCTCACCGGAGCTCCTCCTGCTGGTCCTTCACCCGGCGCCTTCCCTGCTACGCCGTGGGTTCCACCCTCCGGGACTCCACCGGGGTTCGCCAGCTGGGACCAGGTGGCCCTGGCTCGCTCGTTCAGCACCATAGGCCTGACACCTTGTAAGGTTCAAAAGGCTAGGGGGTGAATAGCCTATTTAAAACTTCTACAAGAATTACTTAACCACAAGTTAGTATGAAAGGTGGCGAAGCAAAAGCATTAGCTCTAACTAATTAAGCAAGCCACCTACACAAGTCTAGCACAAGGCTATCCACTAAACACAACAACAACTATAAGCTAGAAACAAGAAGTAATACGAGAGAAGAGCTTCGAGAGATTATACCGCCGTGTAGAGAAGAGAAGTACCAATCAATCAACCACACAAGAGAAATCCTCGGGAAGAGAATGACACAAGAATTTATCCCGAGGTTCACTTCCTTCCCGGCAAGCTACTCCCCGTTGTAGCGATACACCCACTTGTCGGTTCACGAGCTAATCGACTATCAAGAGTCGAGCCCTCGGCGGGCACCGCACAACCGCACACAAGATGGGGATCCTCCAAGCCACGAGCTTCACTAGAGTATCCAATTTGTGAACTTCCGCGGGGAAGGATCAAGAACCCCTTACAACACTTGGTAAAGGCTTCAACAATCTCCAATTGCGAGCTCAATCACCTCCGCTGCTCCAAGCCGTCTACCATGTCGGGAAACACGGAAGAGTAACAAGAAATCCACAGCAACTCGAAGATCAAGTGTCTCTAGAATGCAACTCTCAAGCAATGCACTTGAATCTCACTCGATCTCACACAAGATGTACAACTAATCAAAGAGATGAGTGGAGGGGTTGTTCTCTAGCTCAAAGTATGTCTCTATATCTCAAAATGTGCAAGAGTTACCCTCAAACCCCGGCCAACGTCTATTTATAACGAAGGGGTACGCAGCTAGCCGTTACAGACGACGCAGTTCAAATCGTGATGACCGGACGCACCGGTCGGGGTGACCGGACGCGTCCGGTCACTACAGGACAAGCGTGAACAGTGCGTGTCAGAAGTTACCGTTGCTATGACCGGACACGCTCTAGCGTATGACCGGACGCGCTGGTCAACTGACCGGACGCGCCGATTGCTCAGCACCGCGAGCCCGCGAAGCAACGACCGGACGCGCCCTAGCGAATGACCGGACGCGACAGTGCCAGCGTCCGGTTTGAGTCCAGTAAGCTCCCTCAACGACCGGACGCGTCCGATCGTACGTGACCGGACGCGCCGCGCGTCCGATCATCACTCCGCTGCTCTCTGCCCCTCTGGACGCCTGACCGGACGCGTCGGTTCCGTGAAGGACCGGACGCGCTGGTCGCTCACTCTGCTTCTGCGCACAGGTGAACTGACCGGACGCGCTGGTCAGGCCAGACCAGCGTCCGGTCACTAACCCTAGGCGCAGTGACCGAATGAACTGACCGGACGCGCTGGTCAAACCGTGACCGCGTCCAGTCACCACAGTGACCTCCGTTCGCCTCCGTTTCTTTTCCGACTTCCGGCGCAGTAGAAAATAGGCATTTCACTTCTCTAAAAGGCGCCGAATCCCGCCTCGCAAGCTCGACGGGAGGGAGAGAGAGGAACCCAAACCCCTCTCTACCGCTTAAACTCCACCGCCTTCGTAAATGTGCTAACACCACCAAGTGTACACCACCATATGCATGTGTGTTAGTATTTCACAAACATTTCTCAAGGCGTTATGTTAGCTCTTTACTAGATTCTAATGCATATACTCAAGACAATGATCTAGTGGCACTTGATTCCCGAGCTAACCGTGATTGCCCCTCTTGATAGTCGGCTATTTATCCTAAACCCGGTCAATCACTTCTCTACTCATCTTAGACCGGCAAAAGGAAAACCCTTATGATTATACCTTTGTCTTGCGCTCTTAGATCATTCTCTTTCACTTGATCATCATGTCCATGCACCATCTCTTTGTGATCTTGTGGCCACCACTCCTTGCCACATACACCTTCATCACATGTGTTGCTTATGCCTAACTCAAAACACTTGACACATGGCATTACTAAAACCAAACTTGGGCTTTCACACCTCTGGTCGGACCCGAGTGGATCGCTGATTCGGGGGCCACCTACCACACTACTCCTGACCCCGGTATACTTTCGTCGATTCACTCTCCCTCTTCCTCTCTTCCTTCGTCCATTATGGTCGCTAATGGTTCTTGTATTCCTGTCTCGTCTGTGGGTACCGCCGGTGCTCATGGCTCCTTTCGTCTTCCTGATGTTCTTGTTGCTCCTTCTATGGTTCATAATCTTCTTTTTATTCGACGTTTTACAGCTGACAATTCTTGTTCTGTGGAATTTGACTCTTCTGGTCTTACTGTAAAGGATTTGGCTTCCCGGCGTCCTCTGCTCCGATGTGACAGCACCGGGCCCCTTTACACTCTCCGCTTCCCGGCGGCTCCTTCGTCTTCTTCGCCGCCCGTTTTGTCAGCTGTCTTCATCGCTTCTACTTCCTCTACCACCTGGCACCGGCGCCTCGGCCATCCTGGACGTGATGCCCTGATACAGCTCAGTCGTAGCTCCGGTCTTCCATGTACTCGAGCTCATGATGACCAACTGTGTCATGCGTGTCAATTGGGCCGACATGTTCGTCTTCCTTTTTCTAGTTCTACTTCCCATGCGGCCCGTATTTTTGATCTTGTACATTGCGACCTATGGACATCTTCTATTCTGAGTATTTCTGGTTATAAGTACTATCTTGTGGTTGTTGATGATTTTTCGCATTATTCGTGGACTTTTCCTCTCCGTGCGAAGTCTGATACGTTTACCACGCTCCTCCACTTCTTTACTTGGGTGTCCACACAGTTCGGTCTCACCATCAAGGTCGTCCAGTGTGACAATGGTCGCGAGTTTGATAACTCCACCGCCCGAGATTTCTTCCTCTCTCACGGTGTTCAGCTCCGCATGTCTTGTCCATACACCTCCTCGCAGAATGGCAAGGCTGAGCGGATGATTCGTACCACCAACGACATTGTGCGTACCCTTCTCTTTCAAGCCTCTCTTCTCGCTCGCTTCTGGGCTGAGGGCCTGCACACCTCCACCTACATTCTTAACCGCCTTCCTTCCGCGGCCTGCCCCGCTCCAACTCCTCACCACGCCCTCTTCGGTACCCCGCCGCGGTACGATCACCTCCGCGTGTTTGGGTGTGCGTGTTATCCCAACACCGCTGTCACTTCTTCCCACAAGCTGGATCCTCGCTCCACGCTCTGTGTCTTCCTTGGGTACTCTCCGGATCACAAGGGGTACCGGTGCTTTGACCTTACCTCCAGACGGGTTCTCATCTCTCGCCATGTGGTTTTCGATGAGTCCGTCTTTCCCTTTTCCAGCACTACCACCTCTCCAGTGCCTGACCCACCCTCCCTGTTTCCCACTGACCCGGTGGTCCAGCCACCTTTTTCGTGGTCTTCTGCAGGTACTGCTTCGCCGCGCGCTGGGCCGGCCCCCGGTCCCGGATCCCCAGCGGGTCCGGGCCCGTCGTCCTCGGGCGCGGCCCCGTCCTCTCTGGTTGGTGCAGACCCGGGGCCTTCGTCCCACGCTTCTGCCCCGGGAGGGTCGTGTCGGTCGTCGACGCCGGATCCCGTCCCGGCACCTGCCCTGGCACCTCCGTTGAGGTTCGCCGCGCCGGTACGGGTGTACCAGCGCAGGCCGCAGCCCCCGCTGCTCGCGCTTCCTTCTCCACCGGGGACACCGACACCACCGCCGCAGTCCCCGCCGGCTCGTGGTGCCCCGCCGGTCTACCACCCGCCGCTGCTTCACCGACACCCGCGGCATGTTCACCCGATGTGACCAGACACGCGGCTGGCACACTGCCGCCTCGTGTCTTCGAGGCTTCGACCGGCGACGCGGTGGTCTCTCCGGTACCCTCTTCCGTCTGCGACGCCCTGTTGGACCCTCACTGGCGCCGCGCGATGGAAGAGGAGTACGCTGCGCTACTCGCCAACCAGACGTGGGAGTTGGTGCCCCGGCCGTCGGGCGCCAATGTCGTCACCGACAAGTGGATTTGGACCCACAAGCGCCGGCCCGACGGCTCTCTCGAGCGCTACAAGGCTCGGTGGGTCCTCCGGGGTTTCACTCAGCGCCCTGGCGTCGACTACGATGAGACCTTCAGCCCGGTGGTCAAGCCGGCCACCGTCCGTACCGTGCTATCGCTGGCGCTTGCTCGGTCTTGGCCCGTCCATCAGCTGGACGTCGAGAACGCTTTCCTCCACGGCCTTCTCACCGAGACGGTGTACTGCAGTCAGCCGGCGGGGTTCGTCGACACCACCTGTCCTGACATGGTTTGCCGGCTCAGCAGGTCCCTCTACGGCCTCAAGCAGGCACCTCGGGCGTGGAACCACCGGTTCGCCGTTTTCTTGCTGACCCTGGGGTTCATGGAGGCCAAGTCCGATACGTCTCTGTTCGTCTACCACCATGGAGCCGACACTGCATACTTGCTGCTCTATGTTGATGACATTGTTCTCACCGCCTCCAGTGAGCCACTTCTCCGCCGGATCATCACCGCTCTCCAGCAGGAGTTCGCGATGAAGGATCTGGGTGAGCTCGACCACTTCCTCGGTGTCACTGTTGAGCACCGTCCTACCGGGCTCCTACTTCACCAGCGACAGTACACTCGGGACATCCTGGAGCGGGCTGGGATGACTGACTGCAACCCCTGCTCCACTCCGGTCGACACTCAGGGCAAGCTGTCTGAGGCTGAGGGACCACAGGTGGCCGATTCCACTGCGTACAGGAGTCTCGCCGGAGCCCTTCAGTACCTCACCTTCACCCGGCCGGACATCACCTATGCAGTTCAGCAGGTCTGCCTCCATATGCATGACCCCCGGGAGCCTCACCTCACGGCTCTCAAACGCCTCCTCCGCTACCTCCGGGGCACGCTCGACTACGGCCTCCTTCTCCACCGGGCCTCCTCCACCGACCTCACCGTTTACACCGACGCTGACTGGGCCGGGTGCCCAGATACTCGCCGCTCCACCTCCGGCTACGCCGTCTTCCTGGGCGGCAACCTGGTGTCTTGGTCGTCCAAGCGCCAGCCGGTGGTCTCCCGGTCCAGCGCCGAGGCGGAGTACCGCGCCGTTGCTAACGGCGTGGCGGAGGCCGCCTGGCTCAGGCAGCTGCTTGTGGAGTTGCACACTCCGCCCTCCCGGAGCACACTGATCTACTGCGACAACGTCAGTGCGGTCTACCTCTCCACCAACCCCATCCAGCACCAGCGGACGAAGCATGTGGAGATCGACCTCCACTTTGTCCGTGATCGGGTGGCCATGGGCGAGGTGAGGGTCCTTCATGTTCTGACTACCTCCCAGTTCACGGACATCTTCACCAAAGGCCTCCCGTCCTCGACCTTCGCCGAGTTTCGCTCCAGCCTCAACATCACCGGTGGCTAGTTGCGTCTGTGGGGGGTTGTGTGTGTTCTTTCTTGTTCAGCCTTGAACTCCGCTGCGCCGGTAGTTCAGACTGCGGGGGGTGTTGGAGTATGTGTTTAGGCCCATGAGGCTAAGGCCCATGTGGCCCATGTATGGAACCTATATAGCTACCCTTCTAGGGTTAGCCCCAATGTGAAAAATACTACATTCCAACACTTTTGTCAACAGATTCACATCAAGGTTTGATCACATTCAAAATTTACACCCTTGAACTTCACTTTATTCTTAATTGAGCTTTGTTCTATTTGTGAAATGTGAAACAAAGAGGTTCATTACTTTTCCACGTCTTCTAGAGTTAGAAACTGTACCAGCTATTTGTATTTCCCTAGTATAGGGAAACATTTTGTGTTTCACACCAGAGCCTCAAAGTCCTAGGTACGGACATGATTAATAGAATATATGATTAATGGCCTACTTTTTTTCCTGCACAAATTGTGGTGTCTTTTTGTTAGCCCCTCCATCCCAAACTATAGGTTGTTTTGGTTTGTCTAGATGCGCTTAGATACGCTATGTCTAGAATCTAGATACATAGTAAAAACTATAGATCTAGAAAAGATAAAACAACCTATAGTTTAGAAAGGAGGTCACATTTATTAGCATCTCTAAGAGCACCCGCAGTGTGCAAGAAAGCGATGCTTCAATTAGGAGAGAGAACGTCCGGGCATCGATTTTAACACTGCATGAACCGATGCCTCGTCAAATTTTGCAGTCACCGATGCCTGAACAAGTCTTGATGCTTGAAGATTAAAAAATGGTATTGGTATGCACCCACTCGCACAGCGATTGTTCTGGGTCCCATGCTGTTCAGAAACCTGTCCTATGCTTGTTGGAGGCGTCGACTTCACGTTGTGAGCAAGGCGTGAATTAAAGCATCGGGGAGTTGTGTCAGTGGAGTTGACGTCTGGGCATCGTATACATTGCGGATGCTCTAATAGGTATTGGCTAAGACTATACAGGATGGTTAGGTGCATAGCTAGACACCAAAATAAAGACAATTTATTTTCTAGAAGAATGATTTTAGATCGCTTCATTTGTATAGATAAACTAAATTTAAGTATAAAAAATCTTCTATTTAGCCAGATGATTTTTGGAAGCCTGCCATAACTTCCATATACCTTGTAAGCCAACAAATATATTTCAATAATGAATAAGAATAACACAAATGCAGAGCACAAGGTCCATGGAACCTTGTTACTTTTTCAGGACTCCCAAATATCATGTCAACAACTCAAATCACATCAGCTGTAAGGTTAAATGCGGCTTAGAAATATTATGAAAGGGAACAATAACGAAAGTAATAAGATCCACATATTACCTTGAGGGCAGAAAATCTGTTTGGCTTAACTTCAAAATCCGCAATTTGCACTAGTATGGCATTTAAGAGAACTCTTATCTTGTCATTGTAACCACCTAAAGAAATCTTTAATAAACGTTTAAAGTTAGGAGAGTTCTAACAAAATTAGCATAATACCAGTAACTTCACATTGCATCAGAATTGCAACAGTCAGCATGATAATTATAGATGTAGCTGTCAGCACCCACTGTCACTGAAGGTAAAAGTAATCATTGTAACTGAAAATACCTGGAATCCAGCCGAAGTAAGATATATTGAATAGAATAAACCAGCAATTTGAGCATCATAAGCTGCAAAAAATGCAGATAGTATACATTTGAACTTAAAGTTGGCAGTACTCTCTAAATTGATTGTTATGCATGGGAAAATATAAAAGTACACCAAATTTATAGATTCGTGCTTACCGTAAGCATTCAAATAATCTACTAACAAATCAACAAAGAGCTCAGTAGCAACAACTGCTTCAGGGGAGTGGCTGGATAATGGACAGTGGAAATCAATGATAATGTGAACCTTTGGTGTGGAGAACAACATATCAGGCGTATACCATAACTGTGAAAGTGGGCTCTTCCTTAACACTGTTGGAAAAGTAACCTGGTAAAGCATTGTCCTTTTCGTTAGAGTTATTTACTACACAAGGTCCCAACAATTCATATGAATACGAGTACGCAGATGATTCTCCTTCATGTTCGAGTAAAAAAAGTACAATGATGTTAGCATTGAGTGTAACACCTCGGGTGTTATGGTTGCTAATTAACCTGCCATGTCATCATACTGCATCGCAAAACATCCATGATTAGGTCAACCCTGTTATGCATTAACTAAAATGAGTTTACCTTTCTAGGTTGGATGTCCTTCTCAGTAGTGTGATCCGAACCGAAAACCATAATTTCGAATGCCACCGCAAATACTTAGTCCATGCCCTGCGTAATTTGAGGTGTGTGACTGTGTTACACACTAATGTCAAGTGTAGGGTATGAACTCAAGTACGACACGTAAAATGAAGCTCCAAGTTTGAGTTTGAATTGGAATCCAAAAACTTGTCACGAGTTTTCTTATTCGAATTTGAATTCAAATTTGGGGAAATATTAAAAAGATTTTCAAAAGCTAAATTGATCAACCAAGAGTGACATTTGGTCAACCATGTTACGCTTGTCTAAATGATGCCCTTGGATGATGGTTTGATCATTAAATAATCACCAATTAAGGTAGCAACAAATTTCAATTGAAAATTCCTCCGAAAACCCTAAAATCCAAAACTCTGTTTTACCCCTTTTGAAATAATTCAAAATCTAAGCAAAATTTGGGAAAAACGTTTAAAACCAAGTTTGTAGAACTTTTCAAGGGCTACAACTTTGGTGTTTTGAGTTTTCAAAGTTTTAGTGTAAAATGTGGAGCAATTTTGAAAAGAAGCAAATTTCAAATTCAACCCCTTTTTATCCCCAACTCAAATTTCAAAATGGAGGCAGAATTTGAAAATGGTTTGAATAGCAAAGTTGTAGGTCTTAGCTAGATGTACAACTTTGATGTTTGGAGTTTTTGAAGTTTCAATACAAAATCCAAAGTAATTTCTAAATTACCAAATTTCCGAAAAGTGTCCCCTTTTGAATTTAAACTCAAATTTCAAAATTCAGTTCGAATTTGAAAAAGTGTTCAATAAAAAACTTGTAGAGCTTGAAATTCTGAAGATTTCATATCTTGGGGATTTTTCAAGTTGCTATATGAATTTGGGAGTAATTTGATAAAACAGTTTGAATTTGAAAAGTTTGGGGGGGGGAGCTACAGTGCTCAGCGAATCAGAGCAGGGCACCGCGCGGCATGGGCACCGGCGAGCCGCCGTGGCCTTCGGCCAGCTTCTAGGCGCGCCTTCAACCGCCAACGTGGGCTTCAGTGGGTTTGCGTCGAGCCACACGTCGTCTGGAGGTCGTTTTGGTCGCCCTATAAAAGGAGAGCACCGTTACCGGCGTGTTTTCTTTTTTCTCCATGTCCACCACCACCGCAGCTCCGCCGCTCGCCGTCGCCTCCGTCGAGCCACCACCAGCCACGCAAACTGCATCATCACATTCGCCTCACTCCCGCGCACCTCCCCAATCACTCGTACCAACCGCTACCGCCCTGGTGAAGGGTCGAGATGGCGGACTAGAGGGGGGTGAATAGTCCTTTTTTAAAACTTAAACGTGTTGGCTAACCAAAACAAATGCGGAAATAAACTTATCGGTCTAGCCAAGACTACACCCCTCTATCTAAGTTCTCTAGCACCTTGCAAAGATCCTAATTAAGCAACTAAGGTGCTAAGCTTACCAAGAGCTCACCTAAACAATTCTAGAGCAAGGTCACACAAACCTATGCACTAGTACTTTACCAACCGAGGGAGCTTCTACACAACTAGTGAAGCAAAAGCACAAAGCTCCTAAGCTCACTAGCAATGCTCAATAACAAGGCAACTAATGCCAAATTAGAGAGCGCAAATCACTTAGCTACACAAACTAAGCAATGTGACTAACAAGGTTACACAAACCAAATTAGTCACGCAAGGGGAAGCTTCTAGCTACACAAGCAAGAAGACAACTAGCAAGCTACACAAGCAAACTAGTTACGAGAACAACTACACAAGCACAAGTATATATGAAAGTAAATACAAGCTTGTGTTACACGAAAGCAAACCACCGAGAAGAGTAGACAATGTTGACACGGTGATTTTCTCCCGAGGTTCACTTGGTTGCCACCAAGCTACGTCCCCGTTGTGTCGACCAACACTTCGTGGTTCGGCGGCTAATCGGTCACACACCGAGCCTGTCAAAAGGCGCCGCAAGAACCTACCAAAAAGTGTGGTAGCTCAATGACACGATCAACTAGAGTTGCTCTTCGCGATCCCCGCGGGGTGAGCACAATCCCCCTCACAAATCTTCTCCGGAGCCTCGCACAATCTTCTTGCGAGCTTCGACGGAGCCACAAGCCACCAAGCCGTCTAGGAGGTGGCAACCTCCAAGAGTAATAAGCACCACCGGCCTGCAACACGATCACCTAGTGCCACACGATGCAATCTCTCAAGCAACGCACTAGAATCGCTATCTCACTCGATCCGATGAACACTATCAAGCATGAGTGAGTTAGAGGGCTCCCAAGCACTACCACACAAGTCACCAAGACTCTAGTGTGCTCAGCTCACGGCCAAGGCCGGCCACAAGGTCTATTTATAACCCCACAGTCAAATAGAGCCGTTATCCCACTTGGCCGTTTTTCCGCGGGAGCACCGGACGCGCCGGTGTTAACTCACCGGACGCGCTCAACCGCGTCCGGTGCCCTTCCGACATCCGCGTGTCCTCCGAATTCAAATTCGTCCGTTAGATCCACCAACGGTCACTGCGTCCCAACGGTCAAACGACCCACCGGACGCGCTGTTGCGAACCACCGGACGCGCCGGTGCGCACAACACCCGCGCCCGCGAAGACAACACCGGACGCGCTGCTGCGAACCACCGGACGCGCCGGTGCGCACAACACCCGCGCCCGCGAAGACAACACCGGACGCGCTGCTGCGAACCACCGGACGCGCCGGTGCGCACAACACCCGCGCCCGCGAAGACAACACCGAACGCGCTACTCGCAACCACCGGACGCCACAGTACCCGCGTCCGGTGCGAGTCCAGTAAGCTCCCGAGACCACCGGACGCGTCCGATGGTGTGACACCGGACGCGCACCGCGTCCGACGTCCTCGTTTCCCTCAGGGCGCAAGACCGGACGCGCCGGTCCCTTGGGTCACCGGACGCGCCGGTGCCAAACCCTAGCTCGCGCACCTGACGCCCGCGCTGCACTGACCGGACGCGCCGGTCGAATCAGACCGCGTCCGGTGCAGCGTCCGGTGCTGCGTCCGGTGCCTTCTGTGACCGCGTTCGCCTCCGTTTCTTTTCCGACTTCCGGCGCAATGGAAAATAGGCATTTCACTTCCCCGAAATCGCCTGAATCCCGCGCTCGCACGCTCGGCGGGAGGGAGAGAGGAACCCAAATCCTCTCTACCGCTCAAACTCCACCGCCTTCGCAAATATGCCAACACCAACAATTGATCACCACCTTGTGCACGTGTGTTAGCATTTTCATAATCATTTTACCGAAGGAGTTAACCACTCAACTTGCCACGCCACTCGATCCTAGCAACGATGCATAGTTAGATCACACGAGTGGCACTAGATGACCGATATGCAAACAAGTTTGCCCCTCTTGATAGTACGGCCATCTATCCTAAATCCGGTCATAAACTTCTCTACACACCTATGACCGGTGAAATGGAAATGCCCTAGATTATACCTTTGCCTTGCGCATTCCATTCCATCTCCATTGATGTTGATGCAACACATGCACCAACCAATCACCAAATGATATGATCCAATTCATATCATCACGTGACCGTATTGGTTCATCGATCTTGACCTCACTTGCTCTTCACCGTTGCGTTGGTCCATCGGCGCCAAGTCATGCTCAAGCTTCACCGTCACACGCGGTCCCTCACTTCAAAGCCTTTAACTTGCCCTTCACACTCGCAACCGGTCCATCAAGCCAAGCCTCATCTTGATCTTCTCCACCTTGGCCACATGACTCCATGTCATGTCTCATATGCAATGAGCTCCTTCATGACACCATCACCTGTGGACTAATCTCCTGTGTATCTCACATAATCACATATTAGTCCATCTAAGTTGTCACTCAATTACCAAAACCAAACAAGGACCTTTCAATCTCCCCCTTTTTGGTAATTGATGACAACTCTACAAAGATATGGAAATTAAGCTTTTTCAAGCTAGCACTTCACACAAGTGTAAATTGCTAACTTGTTTTGGATTTAATGTTACTTATCCAACTTTTAAGCTTTATGTCAAGATTTGGATAAGCACCATAAAATCCGACTTGGTAGTGATAACTCCCCCTACATATGTGCTCAAAAGGTTTGGTTTCAAGCTTTGCACATATGCATAAATATGAAATTTGTGGGAGGGTTAGCACTACTAAGTGATGCTAAGGTGTATAGAATAAACCTTTGTAGCTTGATACCAATTAGTAGCTTGATACCATTTGAAAATCACAAGTTTGCCATCATCCTTAGCATCATGAGTAGCTAGACATCAAAAACACTAGAAACCCCGTGAGATCAACATTATAAGCATGGTTCTAGTTTTTGCATGATAATCACAAGTCTAGCTAACATCCTATGCATGCTAGTTATCAAATCATCATTCAAGTTCTATAACTAGCATACACCACACAAGCATGCATATTGAATTTAAGAACTTATGCAATGCAAGCAAGCACATGAATTAGCACATGCACATATCAAATGTAATCAATCAAAGTTCATGAGCTTGCTCCCCCTACTTGTGTGCTTTCTTTGTCCAAGAATGTTTGATCCCCTTACATTCTAAAATGTTGCTCCCTCTTTGTTCATGTCCATGTCCAATCTTTCCAATCTCTCCCAAAGCTCAAAAAGCTTTCATATCTTTGTCCAATCTCTCCCCCTTTGTCATCAATTTCCATAAAAGGTGTTCTTCTCAATTGATACAAAGGCTTGCATTGGGGTAGATGGTTGAGACTTGAATATTGCATTTTTGATGGACATTACCACATATGTTGGAATGACAAACTTTATGGTTGCTCTTGAGATTCCACATAGGATCTTTGACCTTGATACCAATCGGTGGGGCTTCTCCCCCTATGTCATAGCATGTGTCATTCACTTGAAATATCACTTGAAGATGAGGGTAGCATTGCTTGATTTGATCACTTAAAGTTGAGGATCACTTGTGAAACCATCATCTTGCATGAATGATACCACGTAAAGATACCATGAGTAGAAATGTGATACCGTTTGAAAGAATTTTCTTGTATGGATTCACTTTGAAGGATTTGACAATAATGTTCACTTCCTGAACATTTGCTATCTTCATGAGTACCACTTGTAAGATATCACTTGTAGATCATGATCTAGACACCACTTGTACATACCACTTGGAAGATCAATTTGAGTCTAGATATCACTTGAAACAAACTAGATATCCAATTTTATTGTTGTCTTGTGCTTGTACTCTTATCATTGTCATGAGCTTCTTGTATGACTTGACCTAAGTTGACTTGCCTAATGATTCCAAGTCCGGTTTGATCCAATGACAAGCTTCTTCACACCTCATGCTAAGGGTTATCTTGCCAATGTTGTACTTGTCACTTGTTAGCAATCCAAACTAGATCAAGTACTTGGGTTTACTAGCTCATGAACAAACTCATATCCATACCACTAGATCAATTAATCAATCAAGCAATAATGGTAGGCTATGAATTTAACACTTTTCATTTGTTATGCATGATCCTAATAAGCATGTACTATATGCACTAACCGCATACTAGTAAGGGATGAGATGATCATGCACATTTCAATGATACCTTTGCTATATTGGAGTAGAGGATAGTCACATAGGTTTCAATTCATTACTCCAATAGCAATGTGAAGTCCAATTTATAAGCTTGGTGAAGACCAATCATCATAGATAAATCCATTCTTCACCCATAAAAACCACTTATGATTAAGTGCACTATCTCTTGAGTTGTGGTTGGCTTGCTTCATTATATCATATTTGCTTGCATGAGAGAACTACTTAGAATACCACTTGAAATACATGACTAGCTCTCTTTTGGGTGTTGCTTGCTCTTTAGATCAATCCTTTTGATTGCTTCAACTAAGCATCACAGGTTCCTCGGATCACCACTTCCATGTTAGCCTTCCAAGTCCCAAACTTGGTTTCACCTACACACGGCGGCAAGTCCCTCACTAGGGAGAAGTGACCTTTCTCCAAAGAACCACTCTTGATACTTACTTGAAATGATATAATTTGATTGATCCAAATGATGAACTCAATCTTGATGAATAATACTTGAATCTACATTTGAGTCCAATTCTTTCTATTGGTTTAAGTCTTTTTTTTTTACCAAATGATCTCTAATCATCACTAGAACTTAAACTTTATCTTCATCTTAAGTTTGATCTTGATCTTCAAATTTGAGTAGTAAACATGTATACCAAGTACATTCTACAATACAAAAGTCTTGTACTCATTGCTTTTCATGCTTTTAGATCAATCCAAAACCAAACTTAGGTACCTCAACCACTTATAAATATGTTTCCAACTTGAGGACCTTTCAATCAAAGTGACTTTAGATTAATCCAATGATTGTCATTTTTCTGGCAGATTCTGTACCCTTCAAAGAATAATTCATATCTCCCAATGTACAGATCCAAATGCCATGAAATTTGGTGGAGATGTGCTTTACTAAGTCATCTAGCAACTGTAAAAATTTGAGCTTCATTTGATATTTAGATTGCTACTAGATTTCAAATCTTCCACCACTGCTACATGCTGAAAACTGCTGCACTATAGCTGACAAGATGAACTCCAAAACCGAAGCATCTCTTATCCAATTCTCATGAAATTTCTACAGCATCTTCTTTAATAAGTGTAGAGCATGTATACCGAATTTCAAGCCAATTCAAATAGATTTGATCACTCAAACATGGCTAAGATCACTGCTAGCTCAGATTTTTAAAGTAGGACAGATTTCAATACATGAGCTATTCTTCATTAAATATGAATCAAACTTGAAACTAACTTGTTTGAATACTTTCACAAGACATATATCCATTAAATCCACTTACTAAAAGTCATCTCATGAAATTATTCAACACAAACCAATCCAAACTTGATTACTAAGCTTTTAATCCATTCAATCATCTTATAGCAAGCAACATTGCATATATATCCAATTCAATTAACTCATATGCACCCAAGTGAAATGATCAACAAGAGATATACCTTGGTTAGCTTATGATCATTCAATAGCAAGCTTTTTACTCAAATAAATTGCAAGCCATCAAATAATTCCAATAAATCATCCACAACTTTAACATTGCACTTGTATGTTGTAGCACTTGAACTTCACTTATTTTTGACTTAGGCATTGGGATTGGATATGCATTGGGCTTCATAACTTGACTCAATATATGATGAACAAAATGAAATCAATTAAATCAAGCCTCCAATGCCATGGTACCTACAAACAATCATCCACTCTTTGATGGTACCCAAACAAGTTTGGGTCCTCTCAAGTTAGGTGCAACATACTTAGGCATTGCCTTAGTATGAATAGCGGGATGTTTTGCAATAGCAATCATAGAGGTACCATTGCCATCCTTTCTAAGCATATTAGTATTATTAATTGAACTAGGCTTAGAATTGTTACCTAGGGGACATGAATGAGCCATGTGTCCCCTTTCCCGGCATAAGTAGCAACTTCTTTTAGAGTGAGCCTTTTCTTCCTTGTTCATGTATTGCTTCTTAATGCCTTGCCTCTTATGAGTTGCTTGAGCCTTCTTCTCAAGCTTGGTAGGACACCCCGAGGCGAAGTGTCCCTTATCTTCACATTTGAAGCACTTGATGTGAGCATGTATTTTCTTCTCATCTTGATTCTTGCTCATCATCTTGGCATCTTGAATTTGCATTGGATGCCTTGCTCTTCCACCCCTTCTTGTTTTCTTCTTCTTTATCATCAAGTCATTAACATCTTCATGATTGATCTTGACTTTAGCTTGGGGCTTTGCTTTTGGCTCAACTTGAGGCTTCTTGGTAGGGCAACACTTGGCAATATGTCCCATTTCATGGCATCGGTGGCACATGAGTTGGGATAGCTTCTTTGCATTTTGCTTCTTCATAATCTTGCCCTTGCTCTTGTTGTAGCCAATACCACTCTTATCACCATATCTTCTTTGATTGGTCATGATATGCTCAATGGCGATTTTAGAGTTGTAGCACCTCTCTAACTTGTTGCTCAAATTCTTCACTTCACTTTTGAGCTCATTGTTCTCCTTCAAAAGGTTAGTCTCACAAGACATAGAAGTAGAACAAGTATTTAATTGTGAAGAACATGGCATATCTAATAAATCATCACAAGAGGTGGATACATGCTTCTTGCCTACATCACAAGGGTTAGTAATATGTGATTGATCATTTGACCCAAATGATGAGCTCTCACTAGTTTTGGTTTCTTCATTAGAAAGCTTCTTAGTGAGTAAAGCATGTTCTTGTACCAAGTTATCATGAGCAACACTTAGTTTCTCATGAGTTAATTTTAGCTCCTCATGTGAACAAGTAGTAACATAAAGTAGATGCTTTTGTTGTTCACATGTGGTCTTTAGAAATGAGTTATCATATTCCAATTCACTTACTCTTTCCATTTTCCTTTTCAATGCTCTTGTGAGTTTATATAGTAGCTCTAAATTTGGATCATCACAATCCACAACAAAACCACCAACATGTATCTTATCGTTACCATGTGATGATGTTGAAGAGCTTGTTGAAGCATCACTCTCATAGCCATCATCTTCATCATCAAGTGTGCATGAGGTAGAATCATTGCTTGCATCACTTGTGGCATTATCATTCTTCTTGTCAAGTGATCTTGTGATATGATCATCTTTGTCATCACTTGACCGTGAGGTGGAGCAATCCTCCACAACCACCTTGTTGTGGTCATGCTCAACATCCTCATGTGCCTCCTCCTTGGGCTCATCATCATCGGAGATCGCCCCATATTTCTTATTTAGAAACACCCAAATCTCATGGGCGGACTTAAAGTCCATGATCTCACCAAGTATGCTACTATCCATAGATCGATAGAAAACATTAGTAGCTTGGCTATCGAGATGTAGACATTTTCTTTGCGCTTGAGTTGCATTCTTTTTATCAAGTGCAAAGGAAAAGCCCACATCTACGATCCACCACAATTTAGGAGAAATAAACTTAAAATTGCATATCATCCAATTTCTCCACCGTGCAAAGTGTGTGCCATCAAAAATGTGTGGACACTCAACATCTAGTCCATAAGCCGCCATCCTCTCGGGTCGGTGAAGACCACAAATGAGAGACCCGGCTCCGATACCACTTGAAGGGTCGAGATGGCGGACTAGAGGGGGGTGAATAGTCCTTTTTTAAAACTTAAACGTGTTGGCTAACCAAAACAAATGCGGAAATAAACTTATCGGTCTAGCCAAGACTACACCCCTCTATCTAAGTTCTCTAGCACCTTGCAAAGATCCTAATTAAGCAACTAAGGTGCTAAGCTTACCAAGAGCTCACCTAAACAATTCTAGAGCAAGGTCACACAAACCTATGCACTAGTACTTTACCAACCGAGGGA
Source organism: Saccharum hybrid cultivar R570 (assembly GCA_038087645.1). NCBI lineage: Eukaryota > Viridiplantae > Streptophyta > Magnoliopsida > Poales > Poaceae > Saccharum > Saccharum hybrid cultivar. Next base: position 1,465,515 of record JAQSUU010000671.1, on the reverse strand, counting down.
GCTTCTACACAACTAGTGAAGCAAAAGCACAAAGCTCCTAAGCTCACTAGCAATGCTCAATAACAAGGCAACTAATGCCAAATTAGAGAGCGCAAATCACTTAGCTACACAAACTAAGCAATGTGACTAACAAGGTTACACAAACCAAATTAGTCACGCAAGGGGAAGCTTCTAGCTACACAAGCAAGAAGACAACTAGCAAGCTACACAAGCAAACTAGTTACGAGAACAACTACACAAGCACAAGTATATATGAAAGTAAATACAAGCTTGTGTTACACGAAAGCAAACCACCGAGAAGAGTAGACAATGTTGACACGGTGATTTTCTCCCGAGGTTCACTTGGTTGCCACCAAGCTACGTCCCCGTTGTGTCGACCAACACTTCGTGGTTCGGCGGCTAATCGGTCACACACCGAGCCTGTCAAAAGGCGCCGCAAGAACCTACCAAAAAGTGTGGTAGCTCAATGACACGATCAACTAGAGTTGCTCTTCGCGATCCCCGCGGGGTGAGCACAATCCCCCTCACAAATCTTCTCCGGAGCCTCGCACAATCTTCTTGCGAGCTTCGACGGAGCCACAAGCCACCAAGCCGTCTAGGAGGTGGCAACCTCCAAGAGTAATAAGCACCACCGGCCTGCAACACGATCACCTAGTGCCACACGATGCAATCTCTCAAGCAACGCACTAGAATCGCTATCTCACTCGATCCGATGAACACTATCAAGCATGAGTGAGTTAGAGGGCTCCCAAGCACTACCACACAAGTCACCAAGACTCTAGTGTGCTCAGCTCACGGCCAAGGCCGGCCACAAGGTCTATTTATAACCCCACAGTCAAATAGAGCCGTTATCCCACTTGGCCGTTTTTCCGCGGGAGCACCGGACGCGCCGGTGTTAACTCACCGGACGCGCTCAACCGCGTCCGGTGCCCTTCCGACATCCGCGTGTCCTCCGAATTCAAATTCGTCCGTTAGATCCACCAACGGTCACTGCGTCCCAACGGTCAAACGACCCACCGGACGCGCTGTTGCGAACCACCGGACGCGCCGGTGCGCACAACACCCGCGCCCGCGAAGACAACACCGGACGCGCTGCTGCGAACCACCGGACGCGCCGGTGCGCACAACACCCGCGCCCGCGAAGACAACACCGGACGCGCTGCTGCGAACCACCGGACGCGCCGGTGCGCACAACACCCGCGCCCGCGAAGACAACACCGAACGCGCTACTCGCAACCACCGGACGCCACAGTACCCGCGTCCGGTGCGAGTCCAGTAAGCTCCCGAGACCACCGGACGCGTCCGATGGTGTGACACCGGACGCGCACCGCGTCCGACGTCCTCGTTTCCCTCAGGGCGCAAGACCGGACGCGCCGGTCCCTTGGGTCACCGGACGCGCCGGTGCCAAACCCTAGCTCGCGCACCTGACGCCCGCGCTGCACTGACCGGACGCGCCGGTCGAATCAGACCGCGTCCGGTGCAGCGTCCGGTGCTGCGTCCGGTGCCTTCTGTGACCGCGTTCGCCTCCGTTTCTTTTCCGACTTCCGGCGCAATGGAAAATAGGCATTTCACTTCCCCGAAATCGCCTGAATCCCGCGCTCGCACGCTCGGCGGGAGGGAGAGAGGAACCCAAATCCTCTCTACCGCTCAAACTCCACCGCCTTCGCAAATATGCCAACACCAACAATTGATCACCACCTTGTGCACGTGTGTTAGCATTTTCATAATCATTTTACCGAAGGAGTTAACCACTCAACTTGCCACGCCACTCGATCCTAGCAACGATGCATAGTTAGATCACACGAGTGGCACTAGATGACCGATATGCAAACAAGTTTGCCCCTCTTGATAGTACGGCCATCTATCCTAAATCCGGTCATAAACTTCTCTACACACCTATGACCGGTGAAATGGAAATGCCCTAGATTATACCTTTGCCTTGCGCATTCCATTCCATCTCCATTGATGTTGATGCAACACATGCACCAACCAATCACCAAATGATATGATCCAATTCATATCATCACGTGACCGTATTGGTTCATCGATCTTGACCTCACTTGCTCTTCACCGTTGCGTTGGTCCATCGGCGCCAAGTCATGCTCAAGCTTCACCGTCACACGCGGTCCCTCACTTCAAAGCCTTTAACTTGCCCTTCACACTCGCAACCGGTCCATCAAGCCAAGCCTCATCTTGATCTTCTCCACCTTGGCCACATGACTCCATGTCATGTCTCATATGCAATGAGCTCCTTCATGACACCATCACCTGTGGACTAATCTCCTGTGTATCTCACATAATCACATATTAGTCCATCTAAGTTGTCACTCAATTACCAAAACCAAACAAGGACCTTTCACCTGGACGCCGCGTAACTGCTTTCTTCCTCCTCTCCAGTGAGCCACGACCGCCGTGCTGCCTCACCGTGGCCAGCTGTCTCCCGTGCTCCTCCACTTCAGCCGATCACGAATTCGTGATCGTGGTATGCTCCTGGTGCTCCCTGTCCGTTCCATTTAGCCGTTAGTCGTTTGTCTCGCCGGAGCGGCGTGAGCCGTCACCTCCGAGCCACCATGGCCGTCGGGAAGGGTTGCTCGGAGTGTGAGTTCAGATGTAAAGGGTCGTAATCGGGTCGCGAGGTCAACCGGGCCATGTTGGTCTAGTTCGGTCTCACCAGGATCTCGCCGTCGGCGAGATGGCAGGCGGCGATCACCGTTGGCCGTGGCCGGCCGCAAGAAGAGAGGAAGGAGGGAGATGACAAGTGGGTCGGGGGTGTCAGTGAGCAAGCGAGTGGGAGAGAGCGAGCACGCGGGTGGGCCGCGTTGCTGGGCCGACTCAGGTCTGTTGGGCTGCGCAACGCGGGCGAGCGCGCGAGCGCGAGTGTGGGTGCGAGCGCGAATGGGCCGCGTAGCTGGGCCAAGCCGGAGGAAGGAAGGGGAGGCGGCCCGAAAAGAAAGTTTTTTGTTTTTCTTTTTCAAAAATATGAATAGTAATAGTATTTGTTTATTTCATTAAAAATTCTGTAGAGCTCCAAAAATAGTGAAAATTTTTGTGTAAGCTTTTCAAGATGTAAACTTAGGAAAAATATTAAATGCTAAATTTGATTACTTTTTGCAAGTTATTTAATTAGTTCAATTAAATATTAAATGCAACTTTCACGAATTTTAGTAATTAAATTATTAATCCAAAGATCATGAAATTTATTCTAACACTGTTTTAGGCCATGATTAATCCTTAGAAAAAGTTTAAGCTCAATTAGATGAAGTTTGATTTATTATTAATTATGCCCTAATTAATTAAATGTTTAAATAATTGTTAAATTGGTAACTTTAAGTGTTGTGTGTCTTTTTGATTGAGTGATGACCTTGGGTCACTAATTCTTGGTGATCCTTGGCACCTTAATTTATGATTGAGATCGTTAGTAACATGTTTGATAAGAAACGTTAGTATCGCTTAAGTTATCGCTATTAGTTAGTAGGTTTTACTGTTTTGCAACTGTACCGCGAAGGAAAGTTGTACTCAAGTCGTAAACTGTGGCATATCATCATCAAGCATCATGTTTATCACCGCATCATGTTGAGACATGTTATATGCTCGTGTAGTTCCCGCTTTCGAAGAAGTCGAAGTTGGCGAGCAAGTCTCCGGAGAAGAGTTGTCGTCGGTGGGTTCCGGACTGAAAGTCGGAGTCTTCGAGTCCGAGTCAGTCGTTGCGTCAGAGCAAGGCAAGCCCCGATGCATTTAAACCCTACCTTGAGTTTTACAAATCTTTATTATTTATACTAGGGTTTACTGCATTAAGTAATTAGGAGTTGAGTGATAACCCAATTGCTGCATTGTAATCCTTGATTATTGTGATATCATCCTTGATACCTGTTTTACTGAAAATGCGTAGTATGCTTCGCTATGCTTATGAGTTAAGCTTTTTAAATGAATGTTTACATGGCCATGATGACATACTTGATAAATATTGAAATATGAAATTAAACTTATAAGATCGGGCGGGTGGTTTGGCCGCTGCTAACTTGCATTAGGAAAGGAGTCTCAATATAGGGTTTCCACCTTATCAGTTAAGGACTGTACGTTGTTGGCCCTCGCGTCATGGAGTTTTTATTAGTACTAGCCATGTACCCATGTCGGGTAAGCCTTACTTCGACTATTCCATTACGAGAACGTCTAACCTCGCACTGGGAGTGGAGAGATGACGAGAGTAGCGTGTACCCTCGGGGCTAGAATTGGGCCGGGTTCGAGGAGTACTGTGCTCTCGGGTGACGATGGACACGTTCTGGTTTTGGGTTACTCGAGTAAGAGTTGATATATGCAAGATTCGGTTCTACATATGTCGTGTGGTTAGGAATCCCCAGCTGGGTAAATGAAGCGGTTCGAATCGTCGTTGCTCCACGAGAAAGGAGTCTTGTCCTTGCACCAACATCATAGTTAAGAACTGGAATTGAAAGAACGAATGAGAAAGGTCTTAATGAGAATTACTTTGATTTAGATTAGGATCACTTAGAATTGGTTAATGAACCATCAATGGTAAAAGTAAAATAATGAAGGTAAGGACTTATTTTAGTAAGCTTTTCTATAAAAGAAATTTTGATTCTTGAATACCCGTACCTTGATTCCCTAAAGCTAGCATGCCCTTAGAGTCTTTTCTTAGTCGGGTAAGTCTTGTTGAGTACTCTCGTACTTAGGGTTTGTTAAACCCCTTGTTGCAGGTGCGGTTCATGAAAAGTCTGCTTTGAGCCTTGTTGCATGACCGTTGTGGCTGAAGAAAGTGACGACGAGTAGACTGTGTAGCCTTTAGGCAAGGCACTTCGTTTGTGTGATTGTAATAAAGTTACTACTGATACTTCTCTACTATCGGTTTGTAATAATGTTACATAAGGTTTGAAGTTTGGAAACTGTGGTTTGTAAACTTTAAGTTATTGTAAGACTTCCGCTACTTTATTCTGATGGTATTTTGAATAAACTGTTGTAATATTGCAATACTCCTGTGATTAGATCCTGTTCGGAGGAAAGCAGGCCTTTTAAGTTATGAGGAACATAAGTACGGTTGTCAGAGGTCATTATGACGATGACAGATACATGTGGGCCATCATAATTAGGAGGTTCTGTGACATTGAGGCACTACAAAACTGACCTTTTCATGCACTTCTTTAAGAGATAAATCCTTTGGTATGAAGATATTAGGTTTTGGGAGAAGGAGTTTCTCAGTAGGAGCTTTTTTAATCCATTGCTATCAAGTAGAGAAATCAATGACAATATGTTAGCACATCAACAGGTTAGGTGAAATAAGATGGAATTTAATAAGACAAGGGAATTACAAGAAAATGGGACTTTTGAAAAAGGTGGACCTGTATCATAGAAGGCGTGACATTTTCAACTGAATATCATGTGTTATACCACGGCTCAGCAAAACTCGTAGATCCTTCAAATTTTTTGGACTCCCAGAATATTCTAAATAAAGAGAAAGAAGTATTGCACAAAACAAAGAACAAATGCATATGGCACAATGGGCAAAGTATATGGAAAATAAATTCGATTATGAAAGTAAAGCGGAATAATGAGCTACTGGGATTAACATTTTGAGTACCAACTATGAAAGAGTTACCAAAATTGTCTGTATGGACTTATAAGAGTCAGTTGACAGAGGTCAAGTCCTCATCGTGGCAAATTTGAGTGCCCTATTTTCTTCTTAATATAAAGCCACCAAGTTACTCCTTGGTCGGTCTTTTTTTTTTGGGTGGGTGGGTGGGTTGGACTATAAGATAGCTAGGCCAAACATGTGCTTACATTAAGCATGTGGAGCTTCCCAGATCATGATTTTCCAAAATTAAACATTGTACATCCGGGCACAGTTCCATCAACTCCCAACACTTCCAATACATATGCATATGTGAATGAACAAAATCATAAACCGAGATTATAAAAAAGCAGCTATATTTGAGAAAAGCGAATAGGCTTTTGTATTTGCTCCCCAGTGACAGGAAGGGAGATTTCACAAGATTTGCCAGAGTTACTAATGTCTCTCCTACTGCTACCTGAACTATGAGATTGAAGCCTACTCTAGTTGACAAGGTTTATTACAGCTTTGCTGCTCTTTTCTTTTGATCTGCATACTCATCAGTAACTGAAGTGGCAAAAGGGAAGATAATTTTGATTCTATTGCTTGATTTACAAAATCTCCCCCTTTTATATCTTAGGCAAAAGGGAAGATGTTAGGCATAGAATTTCAGCCGGCTGGTTGAAATGGCGTCAAGCTTCTAGCGTTCTCTGTGACAAAAGGGTGCCTCAGAAGCTGAAAGGTAAGTTCTATAGGACGGCGATTCGTCCGGCGATGTTATACGGTGCTGAGTGTTGGCCTACAAAAAGGCGACATGTCCAGCAATTGAGTGTAGCAGAGATGCGTATGTTGTGTTGGTGTTGTGGGCACACAAGGAGGGATAGAGTCCGGAACGACGATATTCGGGATAGGGTTGGGGTGGCACCAATTGAGGAGAAATTGATTCAACATCGGTTGAGATGGTTTGGACATGTCCAACGGAAGCCTCCTGAGGCGCCGGTGCGTAGTAGAGTTCTAAAGCGGGCCGATAATGTAAAGAGCGGTAGAAGTCGACCTAAACTAACTTGGGACGAGTCCGTTAAGAGAGATCTTAAGGAGTGGAATATCTCTAAGGATTTAGCTATGGACAGGAGCGCTTGGAGATTGGCAATCAACGTGCCTGAACCGTGACCTCTTTTTGTCTTGTGCCCTTTATGTCCCTTTATGTGTCTCCCTGTTTCTCGTCTCCTTTGGGTTTCATCTCTAGCCTACCCCAACTTGCTTGGGACAAAAGGCTATGTTGTTGTTGTAGATAGAAAAGAACCATTTCGTGTATATGTGTTTATAAGGATAATGATATAGATGGCAGATTGCAGAGCGTACCTTACTGTTTCAGGTGATAGTTGATCGAGTATCATATTTATTCTTTGTGGTGCATAGTTTGATGGTAATGTTACTCCAACCAGCCATTCTTCTGGTGGGAAGAACTGCAATACAGCTTACAAGTATTTGGAACTGAAGTCTAAGGATAATAATGAACAGATGAAGTTACAGTCAACAGATTTCTGACACAATAAAGAAATTGTACTCAGTAGAATGTTTGTTGATTCGTGTTGTCAATGAAAAAAAAATACCACAAGACAATATATTACATATAAAGATAAATTTATATTAGAAATAACTGCAAAAGCTGGACCCTGTTATAGGTTGTAGCGAAATATACCTGCATAGTTGAGACAGCATCAATCACATAGCAGATTGGATCGATTTTATCTTGATAATGGAACTCCGTTTCATTTATCGCCACAAGCTAGAAAATGACAATATTAGCATTTACTTTTTGTGTAACTGAATGTAAATCATTTCATTTGTTCCACAAGATGCTAACCACATGCAGAAGAGTTGATATTATGACTTATCAACCCGTATTGGCAACAAACAGCCTCTAAATATTTTGTGAAAGGAGAATATAAAAAATAAGCAATTCATTGAATACAATGTTACTTAATATGTAAACCATAACCCTTTCCATTACCTCATTAAATATCCACTCATGGACTCCGTCTTCTTTTAATAGATGAAGATAATTAAAGATAAACCCAACAATATCCTCCATGTGTTCTACAATGTACAATCATTGCAGCATAAAAGGCTTAAGTAATATCAAAGTGCTTCAAATTAAAATAGTTATGCTAGTCCAAGTAAGCAAATATGGATGAAAACTGACCATGACCAGCATCAGTGAGCCTGATGCTTACTGAGAAAAAGGAATATAAATAATTGTCAGTGCTCCCTCCACCTGTTAAGCTCATGGCCCATCCTACAGTAGCCAGATTAGATATGTTACAGGTTGACAAGTAAAGGATGATATGACTATATCTCAGTAGAGAAGGTCAGCAAAAGTATAAGTACAACAACCAATTGTGGAAGTAAACTTACCTAGTTCCTTTATAATATGGAAGATGGACCCCTCGCCTTCATGACCAATGAGGTGACTCAGATAATGGCAAGGACCTTCTTTGTAAAACTGGATGCTAGGTGTAATTGGCCATGTAATTCGTAGATAGTCCCCTTCTTTTATTGGCAGTATTTTGACAAGAAGCTGTATAACAAGTATATGAAGAAATCACCCACATTTGCCATCATTAAACCAATATTTTCTCTAACAAATAGAACTGTCAAATGCGCTGACAAATAGAACTGTCAACCATTCCATAATCTACCTGCAAATGTTCCTCTGAAAGAGGATGACTTGGACATTTGAAGCTTCTCTGATCAGTGTTTTTTATGTCACTAAACATACACTCAACCAATCCCTGAATGCAATCGAGGCTCTCTACAAAATCATTTTTGTTGGAGTATAGGTCCATTAGAGGCCCATGTATGGTACAATATATACAACCACCCTTAGGGTAGGCCCAAGTGATGTGAGATCACAATTCTATCATGGTATCAGCAGCCTAGGGTTTCTTTTCCCCTTCTCTTCTCTTCCCAGCAGCCGCCGCCACCTACCGGCTCGCCGGCGCGCCACCGCCGGCGGCCATGGCCGGTCGGCCCCCTCCCTCTCCCTCCTCCTTCCATGCTTTCCCCCCTCTCCCTACCTCGTCATGGGCGCACGTGGCTGGAGCCGCCGCCCTGCGTGCTGGCACCGCTGCCGCCGCAGGACCACGCATTGGGGCCGCCGCCGCCGCTGGCACGCCTGTTCCCGGCGCCACCGTGCCTGCCGCCGCTGCTAGTCCTAGCACGGGCGCCGCCATCGCCGCTGGTTTGCGTGCTGGCGACGCTGCAGCCACCGGATCGCGCGCTGGGAACGCTGCTGCTGCTGGCCCGACTCTTCCCGGCGCCACGCTGCCCTCTCTCGCCGCCACTGGTCCATCCTCCAGGCGCAGCGCTGCATCCCGGGGCTGCTGCTGCCCTGGTTGCGGCCGCGGGCACGAGCAACCCAGACACGGGCGCACGCGGCCCTGGCACGGGCGCGGGCGTGTGCGGCACCAGCGCAGGCGCGAACGCCGCTGCCCCTCGTGCCACGCGCCGGCGCCGTGTTGCACGTAGGGCCTCGTCGGCTCCCTACCCTCCGCGATCTCCGCCGCCGCAGCCGGGCCATCTTCCTGGCGCCGCCACCACCATGGCCGCGAGCGCCGGGGCCGCTGGCACGGGCGGCACAGCCGCCGCCGCTGCCCTCCTACTGGCGTCGGGCGCGGCTGCCGAGGCCCAGGTCCGTGCGACCGCCCTCGCTTGGGAGCGCGAGTGCGATGCGGCCGATGTGATGGCCCACCAACTCGCCGAGACGGAGCAGCTCCTCCACCTCCCTGCCTCACAGTCGTCGATGCCTCCACGGAGTGAACTTCGCCCGTCGGCGGCCATGGTCACTGGTGCTCCCCCGGGGTTTCACCCCACATCCCTGTGGGCTACACCTCCCGGTGCCTCGCCCGGGCTTGTCGGTTGGGACCCGGCTGCCTTGGCCTATTCCTTCAGCACCACCACCACCCCTCCGCCCGCAGTTTCTCCTGCCGCAGGGTTGCTGTCAGCCAGTCCTGATTGGATCGCCGACTCGGGAGCCACATTCCACACCACGCCCGATGCGAGTCTACTTTCTTCTCTTCGTCTTCCCCACCCTTCCTGTCCCTCTTCCATCATGGTCGCCAATGGCACTTGCATTCCTGTCTCCTTTCATATCCCTGATGTTCTTGTGGCTCCCAGTATGATTCACAACCTTCTCTCCATTCGCTGTTTCACAACTGACAACTCTTGTTCAGTTGAGTTTGACCTCTCTGGCCTCACCGTGCGGGATTTGGCCTCCCGGTGTTCTCTGCTCCGTTGTAATAGCACTGGACCCCTCTACACCCTTCGGTTTCCGGCGTCTGATTCACCTTCTTCGCCCCCCATTTCCTCAGTCGTTTTCGCCGCTACTACTTCCTCCACTACTTGGCACCGCCGCCTCGGCCATCCTGGCCGGGATGCCCTGATGCAACTCGTCGTAGTTCAGGCATTCGGTGCCCTCGGGCTTACGATGAGCACTTGTGTCATGCGTGCCAGCTGTGCCGTCACGTTCGTCTTCCCTTTCAGTCTTCTTCCTCACATGCCACTTGTGTGTTCGATCTTATCCATTGCGACTTGTGGACTTCTCCTGTTCTCAGCATGTCTGGCTATAAGTACTACTTGGTGGTGGTCAATGATTTCTCCCATTACTCCTGGACTTTTCCCCTGCGTGCCAAGTCCGAGACGTTCCCCACTCTCAGCCACTTCTTCGCTTGGGTATCCACTCAGTTCGGCCTCACCATCAAGGCTGTCCAGTGCGACAATGGCCGTGAGTTCGATAACTCAACTTCACGTGCCTTCTTCCTTTCTCACGGTGTCCAGCTGCGCATGTCTTGTCCGTATACCTCCTCCCAAAACGGCAAGGCAGAGCGCATGATACGCACAACCAATGACACCATGCGCACCCTTCTGCTCCAGGCATCCCTTCTCGCTCGTTTCTGGGCTGAGTGCCTGCACACATCCACCTATCTCCTTAATCGTCTTCCTTCTACTGTCTATCCGGCTCCCACACCTCACCACGCTCTTTTCGGTACACCTCCCCGATACGACCATCTTTAAGTCTTCGGGTGTGCGTGTTCCCCTAACACCGTCGCCACCGCTCCCCATAAGCTGGCCCCCCGGTCGACCCTCTGTGTCTTTCTCGGATACTCTTCGGATCACAAGGGTTACCGATGCTTCGACCTTTCCTCTCGCCGTGTCCTCATCTCTCGCCATATCGTGTTTGATGAGTCGGCATTCCCTTACTCCACCACCTCTACCTCCACACCTCCTCCTGACCCTACGGAGGTTTCCTTTTTTCCCACTGACCCGGTGATTCTGCCACCCTTCTCCCTCTACCCTGCAGGTACTACTCCGGCGCGCTCTCCTGGTGGTCCCACCTCGCCCCTGCCGGCCGCGCACCAGGACTTTCCTCTAGTACCTGCTACGACCGAGGCCGCCCCGGAGCTTCCAACATTGCCCCCTGTGGCTTCGTTGCCTCCCGTTGTGCCCGACACTGCAGTTCCGATCGTGGGACCGAGCGCCCTGACCCCACCTCCTCCCGGGCGCTTCGGCCTCGTCTACCAGCGCCGCCGGGAGTCGGGTCCGCCCTCACCTCCTCCTGGGCGTTTCGGCATCGTCTACCAGCGGCGGCAGGAGCTGGCTCCGCCGTTGCCGCCGGCGTCGTCGCTTTCGCCACTAGCGTGTGCTCCGCCGGTCCCGCTGCGCTCTCGCGCCGACCCGCCGGTGTACCACCCGCCCCTTCTTCACCGGGACCCTCGTCACACTCACCCGATGGTGACGAGGCAGGCGTCTCGCCCGCAGGCCCTCAACACCGTCGCCTGCGAGACGGGAATCTCTCTGGTACCCTCTTCCGTCCGCGCGGCCTTGGCGGATCCTCACTGGCGCCGCGCGATGGAAGAGGAGTACACGGCCCTCCTCGCCAACCAAACGTGGAACCTTGTGCCCCGACCGCCGGCCTCCAACATTATCATCGGCAAGTGGATCTGGATGCACAATAGACGTACTGATGGTTCCTTGAAGCGCTACAAGGCTTGCTGGGTCCTCCGCGGCTTCACTCAGCGGCCCGGCATTGACTATAATGAGATCTTCAGTCCTGTGGTGAAGCCAGCTACAGTCCGCACCGTCCTCTCACTGGCTCTCGGGCGCTTCTGGCCTGTGCATCAGCTGGATGTCAAGAATGCCTTCCTCTATGGCACTCTGACTGAGACGGTACACTGCAGTCAGCCGGCCGGTTTCGTGGATTCTTCTCGTCCTGACTTGGTTTGCCGGCTCAACAAATCTCTCTACGGGCTCAAGCAGGCACCCCGGGCTTGGTACTCTCGGTTTGCTACCTTCCTGCAGACTCTTGGATTCACGGAGGCCAAGTCTGACACCTCCCTGTTCATATACCACTATGAGGGTGAGACTGCTTACCTGCTCCTCTATGTGGATGACATTGTTCTCACCGCCTCCAGCGACTCTCTGCTCCACCGCATCATTGCTTCTCTCCAGAAGGAATTTGCTATGAAGGATCTTGGGGTGCTCCACCACTTCCTCGGCGTCACTGTTGAGCCCCGACCTTCAGGCCTGTTCCTCCACCAGCGGCAGTTCACTTGTGATATTCTGGAGCGAGCAGGGATGACTGACTGCAAGTCCTGCTCTACCCCAGTTGACACCCAGGGGAAGCTGTCAGAGGCTGGGGGTCCGATGCTTGGGCCAACGGACTCTACCACCTACCGGAGTCTTGATGGCGCGCTCCAGTACCTCACCTTCACACGGCCGGACATCACTTATGTCGTACAACAACTCTGCATGTACATGCATGCTCCGCGGGAGCCCCACCTGGCTGCTATGAAGCGGCTTCTCCGGTACCTCTGTGGCACTTTCGGCTACGGGCTGCTCCTCGGCCGGTCCTCCACTGCCGAGCTGGTTATCTACACCGACGCTGACTGGGCGGGCTGCCCGGACACCCGCAGGTCCACCTCCGGCTACGCTGTCTTCCTCGGCGGCAACCTTGTCTCTTGGTCGTCCAAGCGTCAGCCGGTGGTCTCACGCTCCAGTGCCGAGGCGGAGTACCGTGTCGTTGCCAACGGCGTGGCCGAGGCCGCCTGGCTCCGCCAGCTCCTGACTGAGCTTCACCACCCTCTCGCCAGGAGCACGCTCGTCTACTACGACAACGTCAGCGCGGTCTACCTCTCCACCAACCCCGTGCAGCACCAGCGGACCAAGCATGTGGAGATCGATCTACACTTCGTCCGCGACCGTGTGGCCATCGGCGACGTCCGAGTACTTCACGTCCCGACCACCTCACAGTTTGCGGACATCTTCACCAAAGGCCTCCCTTCCTCGACCTTCTCCGAGTTTCGCTCCAGCCTCAACGTCTCCAGTGGCTAGTTGTGGCTGCGGGGGGGAGGGGGGCGGTCCTGTGTGTGTTATGCACTTCTTGTTTTCTTTCTTGCCCAGTCTTGGACTCCGCTGTGCCGGTAGTCCAGACTGCGGGGGGTGTTGGAGTATAGCCCCATTAGAGGCCCATGTATGGTACAATATATACAGCCACCCTTAGGGTAGGCCCAAGTGATGTGAGATCACAATTCTATCAATTTTATCAGTAACAAATAAGCTTATGTACTCCAATGTACTAATTTGCAATACTTACCCTTTCCATAAACAACAAGGTGCATAAGGTTTGCTGAATAATTCTCGTAAAACTTCAGAAGTTCAAGCCTGATGTCCAGGCCTCTTGCTTTTGGTTTAGCTTCTAGTGTTTCCCAACTTCCTGATATAAATGGAAAATTCGAAAAATCAAAATGACAAATCCAAAACTTATTACATATTTGGGATTAAAAATTTCCATTTGAACTGAGTTGTAACAGTCTGAGATCTATGCTTCTATTAATGCAATAACGCACAGCTCTGTGTGTGCTTAGAGAGAGAGAAAAAAGGTACTGATAGAAAGTTGCTTACTGTAGCTATATTGTTCACTGAAGCAGCCAGACCTAAATGCCTATATAAGGAGGGTACTACCTCCATGTATGAGTGACCTTTGTGAGTGATTGAAAAGCAATACTACTAGCTCTTTTGGCTCCTCTCCTTTGCATAATTCTTGCTTCCCACACGAGTAATAGACTTGAGCTGCTAAGTACACTAGGGCGGTTCAGTTTGCGTTATAATTTCTCTCAACCCCCTAGGGCACTTTACAAGCACATCGTTGTAACCACGAACTTCTTCTACCTTAAATGCAAAGATGTGCAAACCTTTGCGTATTCGAGAGAAAAAAAAATTCTTGCTTCCCAAACAAGTTAGGTCCAACAACTAACAAAGATAATAAGCTGCCAAAAGAGCACCCACTGCAACTATCTGAACATAGAGCATTCTTACCTGTACCGAATTTGTGGTAAGGGTGATCCTTTGAAGCCCCCTTTGAAGCTGTGAGAGGAAAAAAAGAAAGAAACTGAGGCCACAATGTAGCATGGCTATTGGATCAAAACTTTAAAGTGAAACGGTAAGTTTAAAAAGTGGAAGATATTTTGAGGATAAGCTCCTAGATAATGCAAAGTATGGTCAATTCTTGTTCCGAAGCGTGTATGATCGCTACAAAAATTTACACTGGTGTTCTCATAATATGGAAGCATAACTTGTAAAATTAAATTTTGATAAACTAGGATATTTAAGAGAACCAAAACTTTGATAATGCAATAACATAATTATGACCGCCTTAAAGATTTAAACTGTTATTTTAATATATTGATGCACACCTCGCAAATAAGAAAATTGTGTACTCAAAATGCCTTTATGCACTACTGACTGCTGTTTCTGATAGAGAGATGGACACAGAATGCAAAACTATTATCTGATGTATCTTTAACTGGCAATGCTGAACTTCCAAGTACCTGATACATTCTCCGGTCATCAGACAACAAATTTTTCTTGTGTTCTGTAAGGTCAATAAAATAGAAAAAATAGACATTATGTGGATCTCTTTACTGCAAATAAAACATTTGTAAATTACAGAGTTATTATGGTTGTTAGCTCAGACTAGGTAAAGATAATCAGCCATCAAAAGCTAGTTGCTTTGAAACATAAGGTCATTTTAATTTTGCAGTATGTCAAACTTAACTTTGAGCAAGTAACATCTGCAACATCAAATTAGTTTCATTAAATCTGCCATGGAATATGTCTTGGTAGTGCTTTTGTTTGATATTGTAGATGTTGGTGCATGTTTCTGTAAACTTCATCAAAGATAACGAAGTTTGATTTAAGGGAAAACTAAAACGACTTACATTTTGGAGCCAAGGGATTACTATTTATTTTATTTGGAATACAAATAGAAGGATATGCCTTGTCAAATGCAAATAGAGTCACCATGCACAAAACAACTACTCACCAGAATCAACAGCTTTTATCTCTCTAAGAACAGCATCCTGTGACATTAGTGGTTTAATGAAGAACTGAGCAAATCTGTGCATCAGGAATAACCACATTTTTATTCAATGAATAACCATGCAGTAATGCAGAACATAACTCAGAAGCTTATCCAACATATACATAGATAAACTGAGAACAAAATACTGCTCAAGAAACTTGCCTATCTAAGGCTTCTTCAAAATTGTCCACATTGACATCAAAAAAGAAAATTGTTTCCTCTGCTCTTGTATATGCATTGCAATAGCCACCATGCTGATATTTTCACATCATACCAAATAGTCAAAGTTGTAACCAAAGTACACTGAAAGTGGCCAGGAATATTATTAAAAAAATATAAGGTGCCCAATCAACTTCTAAACAAATCATAATAACAGAATTCCAGGCAGGAAACTGTCTGAGGTGTAGAGAGTTTAGCAACTGCCCTGCCAAGTAAGGGTAACAAGACACCACCAAAATATCCATACACATACGAGCTGCAGAGCTAAGTGTATTTTGTTCGAGATCACAACAGGCTACAGATTTGCATTGCTCATGTATGGTAAGACTGGAAGGTTGAACCATTTGAGCTGTACTCTAACCACCATGCCCCCTATGGCCTTTTGGTACAACCTTACAAGCAGTGTCCCCCGAACAATGCACGAGTCATAAAACGCCTCCTGTCATCGCCTTCCTAATAAAAGCATTTCCTCTCGTCTTTTCTCTAACTCATGTCTCACATTGTGACAGGCTCAGCTTCTAAAATCATATAGAGCACACTGCAACTGAGTTGAAACTCATCCAAATCTATATGGTTGTGTGATTTATGTTAATTGTTGAACTCAGAGGGTGGATTTTTTTTTTGGCAAAATGAAATGAGCATATGAATCCCCCCTTGGATTGGAATTGATGAATAGAATGTACCTCTGTGATATATTTCGAATGCTCATCTTCTCCAGGATACTTCTCGCTGGCATAAAATAGCATGTGCTCTGTAAGCAAGACATGGTAATAAACTCAATACCAAGACAAGGTAAAAAACCAAGAAACAGATAGTGTATTTTCAAGATTACAACAAATGGTAAGAAATCATGACTATGATTAGAAGAAAATGATTTTTTGTACAACGACACTGGTATCCATCAAATATTTTTTTAGACGATGTTGCCTCTTCAAGATTAAAATAAAAAAAACTCGATCTGCGGGGGCTAGACAGCCTCTGGGTATTCCGGCTTTAAGAAGATCTTCTCACGCAGATTGAGAAAATCCCCGAACCCCCGCCCCATCCATACACAGGGAGCCAAGCTCCATGAGAGGGTCGTCTCTTAACCTGTGCGCACATAGGGAGCCTAGACCCGAGCCGTCTCTTAACATGTACTTTGGCCTGGGGCGAGCGAGGGGATTTTTTTTTACCCTCGGCCTGAAATCCGCGCCCATAGGGGTTCGAACTCGGGACCTGAGGGGTGCCTTCGAAACTACTAGCAAACTGAGGTAGCATCCTTTGGCTGCATCTTCAAGATTACAGCAACAGATTGTTCAAAAACAGCGTCCCACGCCACTATAGCATAGACTGTCAGGTTGCCTTGCATGCATGGCAAATAATGAAATAATAGGTAGTTGGGCAGAGTCCTGCTCCTGCAAGTGCTCAGTACGTGCTTGCGTAATTGGTAGTGCCACGTGTGCACCAAAGTCATATAAGAGGGAGGAAGCTGCCAAGGATCCTACCACGCAGGAAGGTCCAGGAGCGATTTGGATTTATTTGGAGAACACGTGGGTCCTGTACTGAGTAAATAATTCTTAAATTAATCGCTCCATAGATGCGATTCAATAGTGTCACCGACCTGAGACTTACGTTAACCCAACAATTTTAAAGACTTTCTGAGCATGACCCCTGGGCCCTGGCCAAAAAAGTTTGGGACACAAGGGATGCATGTACAGGATCAATCATCATGGTCATGGACGCTCTCAAAAAAAAAACACAGCTCTTTTCTCTGATTATATAACTAAATTATAGTGTACATCGAAACCGTGAATCATTTTATCCGAGTCCGACGGGCAGAACATGCCGAGCTACAAAAGGAACATCCATTGACTTATATAGACTGCAAATACGCAACGTCATCTATCATTTGACCGAGGAAAGCACCACGACGAACAAAGGCAACTAGTAACTCTCTAGTAGCCAAGTTGGCGTCTCCGTGATTCGTCTAAGAGGAAATTCAATAAGACCGCAGCCGGATCACAAAAGAGGATCCACGCCAGGCCCGCACGCCAGCGATCGAGCGAATCGCAGGGCGAAAGAGCCCCGCTGGGTGCGGCCAGGTGCAGCTTGCAATCCCCACCCAATGGCCAATCATTGGCTAGAGCCGTACTAGACCAGATCCTCACTCCACGCATCTACTCGAACCCGAATGCTGATTCGATCAACACGAGCACGCAGCGAATCGAAGAAGAAATCAAATCAAAGACGAGCAAAGCGAGATGAGCGAGGGGATGGCCGGATGGGGACGGCCGGGAGTGAAGTAGTGAACTCACCAAGGAAGTGCGCGAGGCCCTCGAGTCCCTCCGGGTCGCTGAACGAACCCACCTCGACCTCCATGCACGCCGCCGCCTGAGCAGAGCGAGAAGCAAGCATAGAGAGATGTTAGCAACCAAATCAGCCGCTAAGCCTTCAGCCCACGAGCAAGCATTCGCCGGGTACCGACCTTGTCGGTGTCGGGGTCGCTGATTACTAGGACCTCGAGCGCGTTGGCGAGCACCACGCGGCGGTACTCCCGCTCGTCGCTGCGCGCACGGATGAACTCCACATTGCTGCTCCCCGTCGCCGGGGCCGCCGCCGCCATCAGCACCCCCGTCCCCCTTCTCCTCGATATTATTGGACGCGATCCTCTCTCGCAATGAACGGAGGATCGCAATGAATGGATTGGGGACCACGACTGAGGACCCGGGTTGCATTGGGACACTTGATCTCTTGTCAATTTATATAGTCAAGGGACGGACATAGGGGGCCAGCCGCTCGCAGTCGCGGCGGCCTAATTTGGAAAGCCATCCCGGACTCTTTCCTAGATGAGTAAGTAATCCATCCGGATGCCATTTTAGTTAAG
Organism: Saccharum hybrid cultivar R570; assembly: GCA_038087645.1. NCBI lineage: Eukaryota > Viridiplantae > Streptophyta > Magnoliopsida > Poales > Poaceae > Saccharum > Saccharum hybrid cultivar. The sequence continues at coordinate 1,447,452 of JAQSUU010000671.1, read as the reverse complement.
GGTGTTTAGTTCCCAAAATATTTCACCCTAAAATATCACGTCGAATCTTGCGGCACATGCATGAAGCATTAAATGTAGACGAAATAAAAAATTAATTGCACAGTTCACCGTGAAATCGCGAGACGAATCTTTTTAGTCTAATTAGTCCAGGATTAAACAGTAATTATCAAATAAAACAAAAGGCTACAGTACCCATTTCCAAAATATTTTTGGGAACTAAACACACCCTTGTCTATAATGGCCTTGCATCCCTGGTTTTTGCTCCCTCTTCTTCCAAATTAAGGTTTAGAAACTCCAATTTCTCGCGGATCTTGTTGGACTTTCTCAGGGGTGGGTAATTCATGAGGATGCCACTTTACTTAACACTAAGAAACTTTCCAAATTAGGCCGGCCGTCCGTCCGTCCGGTCCGAGTGTCTTGCTTGCGGCACCGGCTGCAGAAGGTAGTACAACACTATTGGTTTCTTGTTATATAAAAAAAACAGTATTGGTTTCTCCAGATATTTTCGATGACAAGCAGACCAGAATTCTTTTGTTTTCCTTTGAAACAAATATGAGGATTATCTATACTAGTATATTTGCATATGGGCCCTCTAAATTTACATTACCACTTGTAGCCATATAACTTCTTGACCTTGATCTAGGACATGCATTTGAAGCACTTTTAGCTCATCCTTCCGAGGTGTGAGCTTTGTATGAATCTGCAAACTAGGGTGCGATTTACTACTCTTTATTTTCATTGCTCTCACAGAAAGAGTAAACTTTCTTGCTCAGGTAGATACCTGCATCTCTTTTCCATATCTGAAGATCTGAATTCCAAAGAAGAGAGCTCGAATCAATAGTAATGGGTTGCTTCCCTGTGTTCTGGAGGAAGAAGAAATCCAGAAGCTAGATTGTGCAACATGACCAAGGTAAACTTTTCCTTTCAGTCGAACCTTACTGTAGTTCATTCGATTCTGTTCCCTCAGACATCCCAATCAGGGGCAATGTAAAAATCTACTCGTCCAAGGAACTGAGAAAAGCCACAAGAAATTTCTGCCTGGGAAACAAGCTCGGACAGGGTTCTTTCGGCCATGTCTACCTGGTAGGTTGAGGTGTCCAGATACAGGTTGCTCTAATATCTCTGAGGTAGCCTAGTTCAGACATCAGGTACTCTGGTTCCTGTAAGATGTCATTATGTGCCCAATTATGTTCCTGCCTGGAACACATGAATCTCAGAAGAATTTGCTGCAATTTTAGGAATTGAGGAAAATAACAACTCTTGTTTTTTTCTCGAACACAGAGAGCCGCGCATCATTTCATTAAAGATAAAAACGGTCCGAATACATGCCGAATTACATGGCTTGGTTAGTTACATTTTACAAGCACGCCCTTTACTGAATCGAGAAAAAAAAAACTCTTGTTGCAAGTGAGGCCCCCGTTGCTGAATTGCTACAACGTGGCAGTGTTCTTCATACTGAAGTAGCTTCAACCACAGCAATATTTCAACCAGCGCGTCCTTTTTTTTCCTGCAGGTAATTCCTGCAGTGGCATCAGATTTGCCTGGAGGACAAGGGTGAAGATTGCATTGGTGTTGCTGATGGGCTCACCTACCTTCACGAAGAAGTCCATCCACCAATCGTCCACCGTGACATCAAAGCGAGCAATATTCTCCTTTGACAGAAACCTGAGACCCAAGATAGAAGACTTTGGGCTGGCAAACTTCTTCCCAGGCAACAAGACACATATCAGCACTAGGGTTGCAGGCACGCTGTAAGTAGTGGCACACTACCTGTTGATTTTCATGTATAGGAAAACAGAGTTGACATGTGTTCTTCTTTCAGAGGATACCTTGCGCCCGAGTATGCCATCCAAGGGCAGCTGACCAAAAGGCTTTGGTGTACTGCTGCTGGAGATTGTTAGTGGCAGATGTCACACTGATCCCAGATTACCTTTTGACAAGCAGTTCCTCCTAGAAAAGGTGAAGAACAATCCCAATAATGGTCCTCATACTGTATTGTTAGTTATTTGAATATGGTTGTCTAGCAAGTTTAGACTGCAAACTACAGGAAGAACCATTTTTTATGTCAAAGCAGAAAAGCACTATATAGATGACATTGTTCAGATTACCTAATTTAGACCTCATTTGAGGTGCTGTTTGCATGATTGATCAATTTATTTATATAATCACATATTAAACAAGCACAAACACTAATCGAAAAAAAAGACAGGCACAAGCACAATCTACTTGCTAGAGTTGGTAGAATTCCAAAGGAAAGTTCAAGGAGGTATCCTTTTCGTGTTGCTTTTATTTATGCAGCAAGAGCTACTTGCATTGATTGGTCTGTTGTGTTCCTAGTTTCTAGGTATTGGTCTGCCGTGTTCCTAGTTTCTAGGTATTGAACCAATTATTATGAATACAGTTGATTCATTAAAAAATTGATGAGTTGTGAGAGACTAACTTATTTGTAAAAGTAGAGCAAATGATCAGACCTTCAAAATTGCTAGCTTCAAAATGCCTGAAGTGCTAGTGCTATCAGATCTTAGACTTTGGTTTAAATCATCTGAAATTTCTGCTATTCTTTCAGGTTTGTACACTCTCACCAAGGAAGCATGCCGGTTGCTGAAAATAGGTCTTTTGTGCACCCAGGATAGCCCCAAGATCAGGCCCTCCATGTCAATGGTTGCCAAGATGCGGAAGGGTGTGTGTGCGTGACATGATCAAGGCCTGGCTTGATCACAGACGTTATGGACCTCAAAAGTCAGGACAGTAGAGCCGGTTCAGTTCAGTTTATCCCCATCGATGTCTCCTGCACTGAGCAGCTCACTGGTGTCCACACTTGCATTAGCTTGTAGCACTGGTGTCGAGAGCCCTGATAGAACTAGTTAAAGGATCAGATGCCTGCGAAAACAATGGGCTGTACATTGGAAGCAGCATGAATTGTTTTTATTTGTGTACATTGTAAGAATGTCAGTTTGTATATGTATCATCCTACTAGTTTGATTATTGAGAATAGCAGTTTTGGCTATCAACTGTCAGTTAAAAATAACATTGATTCAAATTTCAAATGGTTCAGAACAATAAGTCACATGAACTAAATCTGTAGTTGTCTAGTTGTCTAACCTATAGATATGCATCATAATGAGATTATAAGGGAGTATAAAAATGAATCGTGAATAGCTTATCAAACTATAAACATTCCAACATCAAATCAGACTTGATGAAGAAACAAATCCAGAAATTACAGGTCATTCGAGAATTTAAGGGAGCAGTAGTACCAATGCTCAGTCAGAGGCCTAAGAAAGAAAATAAAAATCAGTTAAGCAAGATAGCTCAATTACATTGTCATGAAACTAGTGGCAATTACATTGGCATGAGACTAGTGGTGTTTATATCTGCTTTAATTTAAAATAACAAGAGCCAACAAAATGAAGATCCTCATGGTAATGACAGAATCACGACCATTCAGGACCACAGGACACACAACACAAACATGACACTTTAACAATCTAACACTCCATAAATTTTCTTCCACAAGCAAACAATAGATCTTTAGAATAAATGTCACTACCATTATTTACACCTTCCAGTATAAAAATTTAGCAAAAGCTATCCACAGCAACTCTCCTGGACTATGGTAGGTCAACTATGTTGAAGCAACAGGTGAACAAAGTATATGAAATAATAAGTTCATCAAGAATAAAAACTTTAACAACCATCACTGTCCACTCATATGGCATTCTATCAGACTTATGACTTGGAGGAAAAGTCAACACTCAAGCAATCTCAGAGGGAGGAGATTCAATCGTGTGAACAAATACAGAATTAATAAAGAATTTATAGCCACAAAAACGTACTAGAAAACAAACACATTTTAGTGCACAACCAGAAGTGTTCAGAGTAATTAGGATTTGCCAGCAACTGAGCCACATCATATTGACAGCAGCACCGTAAATAACGGCAGCGCAATGAGACATACAGCATTATCCAGCACATTTAGATATAGATCCGACCCCTTTCTTCTTCAACAGAATTATTGTTCAAAAAAAGCTAATAGTTGACACCTCTGAAGAGTTTTACACAACAGGGAAGAAACTAAAAATGTCATGCAACTCCAAGCCTAGGCGATCTACTAGTGTGCTCTTCCCATTCGGTTCATGTCCATCAATTGTGTAAGAGTTACAGCACTCCATCTCTCAACTCCCTCTTGAAGTTGTGCATACAGTAGTCGCTTCACAGAGTCTATGCAAATACTAACGGTGCCAAACTCATACACTGGCATGCCATTGTAGAACTTGCCAACTCTAGGCATAAATAGCAAACCTTGCTCCATTGCATATGCCTGTATAGACTCCTTGAAGCTCAAATCCGCCATGGCTGCTCCTGGGACAGCATGGTAAGCTTGCTGTGCTGCATCAAACTGCCGCTTCTCAGTTGCCCTCAAGTAACCCACATTCTCCCTAGCCCCAGGCTGCACCACCTCAAGTCCTTCAGCAGCTTGGTTCATCATGTCAAGACCAGCAGTTAGTAGCATCCGTATGCGCTCATTGGCAAGTAACTCTGGTGGGAAAAGGCCCTTCCATCCCTTATACCAGTTCATTATCTCATTGAAATCGGGATTTGGTGAGCACAACCAATGGTACAGGACCTGCTGCCACTTGCTGAAGAAATCAACTTCCAACATATGGACCATGAGGTGTACTGGGATTGCAGATGCCCACAACATCACCCAGTTGAACTGATCGAGCTTCTGGTTTGCTGGGTTGATCTGAAAGTCTTGCAGTGCCAATCTCAGTTTAGGAATGATATACCGCACAATCAGGTCTTCCCAGCTTGCCGAATCAAACACGTCTTTCCACGGAGACAACACTGCATATGCTGAAGCATCATGCGCTTGCCATACATGGAGGACAGTGCTCAACTTGTATCGAATAGAATGGCACAAGGTCTCTATCCTTTCCCTTAGCATTGGCAGCCATGGGTGCACCCAGACATGGATTGGTACACTTTCCCTGCGAGGATCCCATGAATCCACAGCAGTTGAGAGCTTTGGCATGATTACATGCTCCAGTATTGATTGAAGCAAAACAGGAGGCAGCAACTTCTTATTATCCCATAACTCAAGAAAGTGGAGCATTGGTTCCGGTTCCCTAGCCTCCCACGAATTGGTTCCTGATATCCTCACAGCCGGTAGGATGACTTCACTAACAAGCTGCACATATGGCGTCATTGATGCAGCACTATCTGAGAAGTCATATGGTTGGTCCCCCTGCAGCAGGTCCTTCCATTTTCTCATGACTTCTAACCCAAACTTTGGATCCTGCAGGGGCTGCCACCCCTGGAAGACACGGATTAGCAATGGATGAGCATATCGGCAAGCAATCCATGCAATGCTACACATCTTGAACTCCTCCTCAAACTGCACCTTCAAGCCGTGGAATGTCTGAATCAACCCATCCAGAGTGAGCATGCCAGCTGTATCATCCTCCCGGACCTTCTCTAGTGTCTCCGCAATTCTCTCCATCACCAGCAGCTGGCGTTTCTGCAATGCCTCTTGCTTAGCCACTTTTTCCTTCTCCCGCACCAAGCTAGCCACCTTCTCCTGCTCGCGCCGCAGCTGCGCGTCCAACCTCACAATATCAGCCCTAGCCTCATCAACAAGCAGGCGCACATTGTACTGCAGCTCTGGCATGGGCACATCATTCGCCTCCATCTCTTGTTCTTCATTGAGCCCCTTCAAGTCTGTCAGCACCCGCGCCTGCGGCCCTCGCATGTCAATCACCTTCTGGACAACAGCAGGCTGTTCCTCCTGTTCCTGCTCAGCACGCATGGCCAGGAGCTCATTCTTCGTCAAGATTGGAGCCTTCTTTGTGGCAGCCTTCTTGGACCAACGCTTCTCCTTCTTAGCTGATGTCGGTGGAGGCGGCGGGGCCGGCACGTTCTCCTTAGGCAACAGGGTCTTGGGCTCCTTGAACCCCTCGACGCTTCCCAGGCCTGCATTCTTGGGTCGCAGAATGGACTCCACCGGCGCAGTGATCCCCTGCTGATTCTTGCCAAGGCCCATGCCTTTCTTGTACCCCATCATCAACATCATCTTGGCCACCTTGGAGTTTGCCTCCAGGCTCCCGGGAGCCGCGGCCGGCTCCCCCGCCCCGAGACCCGCCGCCTGTCGCCGGCGCGCCGCCACCTCACGCTCCCGCTCCTTCTCCTCCCGCCTCGCGCGCGCACCGTCCCTGATCTTGCCGAACATCGCCGGCAGCATCTCGGTGTCCCCCTCGTCGTCCTGCTCCTCTGCCTCCGCCTCCTCCGCCTTATCAGCAGCTTCGGAGCGCCCGAGCCCCGGCCTCTCTTCGGGCTCCGGCTCCTGGGTGGGCATAAACTTGCCGGTGGAGACGAACTGGACGGGCTTGGTGAGGTCGGCCTCCCCGCCGCCGCCGTCCTTGCGGCGCTTCCGGCGGCGGCGGCGGGACCCTTCGTCTTCCTCCGAGTCGTAGTCAGAGTCGCCCTCCGCGAAGACCCCGTAGATGGCGTCGTCGCGGGTCTGCGGCGCCCGCTCCCGTCGGCTCCGGTAGTAGAACTCCCCGTCGCGGCCGAACCGCCCGCCCTCGAAGTCCCCCTCCATGTCGAACCGGTCCATCCCCTCCGCCTCCTCCGCCATCGCGGCGGCGGCACTCCGCTTCCCTGCCCTCCTCTAGGGTTAGGGTTTCACCCCCTCGATTTTCCTTTTCCTTGTTTTTTTTTGTGTGTGTGGAAAATTTTCGTCGGAGAAAGAAGACGACTCGCAAACAGGCTACAGCGCGCTCGTCTTCTCCGACCCCAGGTCGGTGCCGTGCCGGGACGAACGCTCCTAGGCTGACGTGTCAAAATCGCAGCCGTCCGTTCCCACTCCAGGCCTCCTCGGCCGCTCGATCGCCTCCGCGGAAAGCGGGAGCACGTGGGTTTTACGTGTTCCCCGCGGGCAGGCGCGCGCTTCCTGCGGTTCGTCCCCAACCTCTCGTTCGCTTCCGGCCGTGTTGACCTGACCTAATAACCACCCGCGCGCTTACCACCCGCCTCTGCCTGCCGCACCCGCGAGACCCGTCCTCGAGGGGCACGTCCTAGATCGGTGGCGCCTGCCTCTCGCCGCCGCTACCGGTGCCTCTCGCGGTCTCGCTCCCCCCGCTCGCAGCGTCCTTTTGTTTTTTTTTTATAGTTCCTCCCGTTGGTTCTTGGAGGGGTTTGTTGCCGTCTCCTCCCCCCGCGGTTCTTGAGGTACGCACGCAGTAAATCCGGTGCCTTTCGATGTTCCGATGTCTTGCTGGAGGTATGGGGATGGTACGACGCTCTGTAGCGAGATCTAATCGCGCTGGTGAACACGGGCGGTCGGTGTGGGGGAATCGGATGGCGTGTGCGGGATTTGGGATTAGAAGAAGCTGGAGGGGCCTTTTTTTTATGGCCCCAAGCTCATTGAGACGCTAATCGTTGATGTCTGGTTGATGTGGGATTGGGTGGCATATGCTGGATTGCTAACTGTTTGATTTGGTACAACAAGAATAGGATTGGACTGGGGGTGGGATTGGGATGGGACAGTGATGGGATTGCTTTGATTGTGTATATGCTTATGTGCTCATCCGCTGTGGCTTTGGCTGGAACTTTGCAGGCATGCAGAGCCAGATCGTGTGCCACGGGTGCAGGACTGTTCTGCTCTACCCAAGAGGTGCTCCGAGCGTGTGTTGCGCAGTATGCCATGCGGTCACCAATGTGCCACCTCCAGGTAGCACGTCTGGGCTTTGGTTTATCTTTTTTCATGATTGAACATCAAAGGCACACACATTGCAGGTTGGGGAACAAATGTCATATCCTTATGTCATGATTTAGAATCTTATTGATGCTGGATTTAGGAGACTGGTGATGCAAATACATAGGTGACAATTAAAGGGGCAGACCAGGTCTGGGGTGTCCCGGAGAGGATGTCATTATTGGTGTCTACCTATGGAAATGCTAAATTTAGAGATTGACGATTAATTCATCAGGTTTTGGTGGCTGGAGTGTTTTCATCAATCATTAAGTCCAAATGTCCAATCTATCTCAGCTTTATGCTGTGTGTTTAGTGTCAAGTGTGTGCAGGTACTGATATCACATAGTTTAGGTTTGGATGACCAGTTTAGGTTTGGATGACCAATGGAAGAGGGATGAGCTCTGCCTTATAACTAATAATGTCTGATATCTTGCAATTTGCAACTTACTCATGGCCCTGTTTACAAAGTATTTCTTGCTCAATCATATTGACCATTGAGTGTTGGTGCATCATAACAAGCTCATGCCCATCATTAAATATTACAATATAGTATTGTACACTTGTTGCGCTGATAGAGTCCTTGCATTTTAGATGTCATCTGTAAATGGTCTTTCTGTTAATCCAGATATATTATCACCAACTTATATTTTGTAAAGGTAAAGAAGAGGAATGTTCCTTCCCCACTGAACAAGATCTGTTTCACAGGCTAATTTGTCATGCTTTGCTTTTCAATAGAAATATAAACTTGTTGCTGGATGTCAGCCGCTACACTCATATCTACTGCCTTTCTCTGCTACTGCACAATTTTACTGTTTGTGTTTGTCACTTTCCTTGCTCTAACGATGAACTATGTCCCTCTGATTTGTTGCTGTTAAACATCCCTTTGAGGGAGCAAATGCAACTGAAACTTGTGTTTCTGGGAAAAGTAGAGAAAACATCAGTTGTAGTCTTATAGCTGCAGGCACTAGTACCCACTGATTTAAATTGAGGTGATACAAATGCTTTTGTAGAAGATATTATGAGCTGCGAGTGCAGTTGAAATCTTGAGAGAAGCACCATGTCATCCACATTCACAAAATTATATCCACTGCAATCTGACAGTACTTTCATTGATATGGGCTGCTTTATCTTTCCCTAAACACTTCTATCTCACACCATCTAGCGTTTCTTCCACTGTCGATTGACCTTGCTTGCATGGTACTGCTCAGTAATTTAAATGAGACTGTTAGCTATCCTTCAAACTACATAGCTCTAAAGTCGCATACCATCATGAGCTTTGTATTTGGTTTGTAGTATTTTGTTAATCATTTTTTTGTTAACTTACCACACCGAGTTGAAGTTACAATTCATGTAGCATTCTCGGTGTCGGTTGCAATCCCAGATTTCCAAGCTCTTACAGAGGTTGGGTATGAGAAATAGAGATCTTCGTATTGTTGTTTAACATAGAATTAGTATTATCTAGTCTTAAGTCAATTTAAATCCAACTTGCAGTATATGACTTCATTTTTGTTTGGAAAACCTCATAACCAAGCTTTCATTGATTATCTAGTCCAACTTGCAGTATATGACTAGGTCATGTGACCTTGATATTAGGTCCTGTATAATGTCAAATAATTATAGCTAGTCAAACAAAAAATTTTGAGTTAGTACATGGTAATGGCATGGTTAGTCCAAAAAACAGTTTGAACTTTATGGTACCCTTTTCATTCTATTTTGTTCCCCTCCTCTAGTATCTCTCACCTCAAATAATTCTTGTCGTGTGCTTATGAAATAATGGTAAATTTCTTGTGCAGCAATGGAGATGGCTCGACTTATATGTGGTGGCTGCCAAACATTATTGATGTATACTCGCAGTGCAACAACTGTAAGATGCTCATGTTGTGACACAGTCAATCTTGTCAGACCAGGTACTGATGTATGTGTAAATGTAAACTTATCTTGCAGATCCATAAGCTTTTGATTTTTCATCTATGAACATGTTAAAATTCAAGAGTAGGATGCATGTTCGATACAGGCAGAAGAGTTGTTTTGCCATTAAGTTCATGAGCACCATAATTGATACTATATTGTGCTAGTGGTTTATCTACCCCTAGTATACATAAATCAGGATAAAGCTTCTTGCATGTTGAACAGCACATAGGCAGTCTGTCAATAGATTGGACTACACGTGCCACCAGTGAAAAGAGCTAGCACTAATGCAATTCAGTGCATTATGCTCTCCCAGCTTCTGAGTTGGGCACTTCCTCATCCTGCTGGGGGATGGGGGTGAGCGTATCATCTTGAAAGAATCTGTTTCCCTGAGTAACTATATAAAGCAATTCAATCATGGGAAATGTAAAGGCAACAAGCAGATTAATAGCATTTCCTACTCTGTGTTTCGATGTGTGTGTCACCATCATAATTGAAGTTCGATTTATGCATGCACACATGTTGTATGATGATATCATTTATATTATTAATTTGTCTTCTCACTCCATTTTTGTTCATTCTGCAGTGAGTAGCATAGCTCATGTGAACTGTGGCCAGTGCCAAACAGTGTTGATGTATCCATATGGAGCACCGTCTGTCAAATGTGCTATTTGCAACTTCATTACAAATGTTGGTGGGGTATGTTAATTTTCTTTATGGGTCTGCTTGTGCTTCAAATAGTCTTAAGTGTCTAATGACACCGCCCTGATTTTAACATATTTATTATTTATTAAATTTTTAACATCAGGTGACTCCCGTGAGACCTTTGCCACCTGCACTACCCGCATCAAGTGGAAATTCATATAGCATCCCGTCAACTTCTGTGGTATGTTTATTTTACGAATTATCGCAAAATTCATGTAAGTTTAATGTGATTTCTCACAAAATTCTTTTCGTCCAACTTGGGCAGCCAACGAACCAATCGCAGAATGTAACTGTTGTTGTTGAAAACCCAATGACAGTAGATGACAAGGGAAAATTGGTAAGCATGTTATGCTGTTTGCTCACACCTGTGCATTTTCTTTGCCCCAGTAAAGTGAAGATTGGTAATTTTATTTTGTTTGTGTATGCAGGTGAGCAACGTTGTAGTAGGGGTTACAAGTGGTGGTAAAAAGTAACATATCACAACCTGTGTAACTTTGTTTATTATGTTTAAAATATCTGAAAAGGTTTAAGAATACCTTGTATGATACTGCTGTTTGGCGATCGGCTGCTCGACGAAGGAATCCCTTCCTGAAGAGCATAGTGGCAAAGCACGCGGCTTTCGCCATTGCGATCGTGCTAGAACGAGCGAAAATGAAGTGCGGGTGTGGATACTCAGAATCTGTAGCTTGTTACCCTTGATTCTTTTGTATGTAATATGGGCTCTGCCTGACTTTCAAGTGTGATCAAATTCCAAGCCCGTGGGCTCTTGCTGCCTTGTTATTAGTGAATAACGACAAAAAACATTGCAAATGGCTCTTGAAATACAGTGTGTTTTTATCTGTGTATCTGTATCCTGATGAGAAGTATCATGTTAAATGGCAGTTGCCCCCATATGCTGTTTCAAACTGAGAATTCAGAGTTGTATCCACGTTCTTTTTTGAAGCGATAATGATACAATTAAGACGTTCGGACGGATGGACACCTCCCTCCCGTATGAGCTATTCGCCCAGTGACTATCTGCTCGTCTCATCCGCGTGTCCCGATGCTTGTTGCGCCGTTTTCTTTCTGTGTTGTCATGCCCATCCCACTCCACCTCGTGGCCGTCGGTCCTCGCAGCGCTCATCCCCTGCGGGCTCCTATAAGTTGTCTCATCCGCACCGCATTCCCCACTGGGCCCAGTTTGCTCGTCCGCCTTCACCGCGCTGCCTCCTCACTGCGGCCAACCCGCTTGCCGTGACCGCCTCCACCAAGCTGGTGAGCCGCGGCCACCTCCACCGAGCCGGCGAGCCTTAACGATGAATGCTCCAGCAAGCAAGTGAGGGAAGCAAGCAAGTGAGGGAGACGAGATTCGTGTGACACCGCGCCCGCCGGCAAGCTGCCCATGCCACTGCCGCACAATGAGGTCCATGCGCCGCCGTCCACCTCCGCGCCGATGTGCCTCCATTCGTCTAAGCAAAAGCCCATGTTGCAAGAGTATGTTTCAAGTGTTTTAGATGTTTCATCCGGATGTTGCAAGTGTTTCATCCGGATGTTGCAAAAGTAGATCGGAATGTTACACATGTTGCGGTGGCGATACACGTATGTTTAGTGTACGTTCCAAATGTTTTATATCGTTTTCAACATGTATATTTGTAAGTGTTTCATCTGTATGTTGCATATGTTTTCACACACATTAAGCATTTTTTAGGTGTTTTTTTTTGTAAGCGTTTCATTCGCATGTTTCGAGTGTTTCAGCTATTTTTGTACGTATTTTGCACATGTTTTCATCTAGATGTTTTAAAAGTAAATTTAGTGTTGCAGCTAGTCTTTCAGATGCATGTTTTATGTGTTTCATCTGTCTTCAGGCGTATGTTGCAAGCGTTGCATCCGGACGTTTTAAAAGTAGATCGGGTGTGTGCATCTCTGTCTTTACTTTTATACTGCCTCACCTTCGCCTCGGTGTCTCCTCCTCCTCCTCCCGATGCTGGTTGGGCATCGGCAGCCCCCTCCCTCTTCTGGATGCTGGCATAACCACCTGCTATAGTCACCTGCGGCAGCTGCTGACCACGTGCATGCACGTGAGAAGCAGAGGGGACGCGAGCGGGGACTCCCCACGTGCAGTCGGGCGGCGCGGGCCCTGTGTAGGCGGGCACGGGATGCAGGTACACTGCAGGCGCAGACATCCGGACGTCCGGGCGTGTTTTTTTTTAAAAAAAATATTTGAAGCCCATACGTTGTCCATGTCTGATGTAGATTTTCTCTATTTTCATGCTGCTTGCAGTATGTTGCTGTCATGTCATACGTTATTTACGTTAGTTTGAAGAAAAATGCCCAAAGAAAACTAAACTAAAACATGGATAGTAAGACAAACTCGAAGAACGGATAGTGGCGGTCTGTAAAGAACTCAGCATGAATCTGCATCCGAAAATAAAAACAAACAAAAAAATATTGCTAATACGAAAAAGAGAACAAAAACATTGGGGTGAGAGAGGCTCGAACTCTCGACCTCAGGATCACTCGCTTTAGCTATGAGACCTACGCGCTAGCCAACTGCGCCACCACCCCTTTGATGCTCCACTCTCTATTATATTCTTAACATTTGTTGTTCTTGATCGAATTTGAAGTCCCACAAACACCAATTTTCCTTGGTAGTTGCATCTGCGTATGAATTTCATGTCCGTTTCTCTCCACTCTCCTGATCATTGCTTCCCTCTCACTCCTCTGCCAATCCACTTTGCAACAACCTGAAGAAACAGCACCAGAAAACATACGTTTCTTCTGAGACACTTCATTGTCCCTGACTCATACTGTCATACGTACCACATGCACGCCCCAGCTTATACAAAGCCTTTTTTTGACTAATCAGCTGGACATAAACAATTTGAGTCAGACTAAAGTAAACCCAAAACCAACACTCCTCCAATCGAGCATCGATCACACAAGTCACCCAAACTTGCGGAAACTGATTGCATGCCCACCACTTTTTTCAACACATAATTTCCTGCCACCATTTAAATCTCGCCTCAAATGTTTGTTTAATAATCCCACACGTCCAACAACTGAATGCTCGTCTACATTTCTTGGCCACCGATCGCTCCATGGACCTCGAGCGTGGAAGCAAGACGCCGCCGCCCTCTGCCGCGGCGGCGACAACGACGACGTCGACCTGCTGCGGTAATAAGCGGCCGCAGCTCAGGGACAGGCTCGTCGCGCTGCAGCCGGTCGTGCTGCGCGCGGCGGCGGCCCTGGCCACGGCGGCGGCGGCCGCGGTGATGGCGCTCAACTCCCAGTCCTACACCGCGGTTGTCGCCATCGTCGGCACCAGGCCGCTCACGCAGACCTTCACCGCCAAGTTCAGGGACACGCCTGCGTTCGTGTAGGCCTCGCTCTGGAGGAATTCACTATTCAGGCCGGCTTGGCATGCCATGGCCATGCCATGCATGTTCCTGCCGATCGAATCATCGGTGTTTGATTTCGTCGTGTGCCGTGCTGAAGTGCTGATGCATGGTTTGTTTGATCTGTGCAGGTACTTCGTCATAGCCAACGCCATTGCTGCCGCGTATAACCTCGTGGTGCTGCTCGTCCGCTGCCTAATTCAGCGGCGGAGGACGGCGGGTTTGGTTGTGCACTTGCTTGACATGGTGAGGTTTTCTCTGAATCCCTGTGTGCAGTTGACTCATCATGGCATATATAATTGATATTTTTCACTAGGACTAAATGAATGGCATTGATTGTGCAGAATTGCATTGGCAGGAAAATTTTCCTTTTATTTTAATTGATTGATACTAACAATACTGCCCATATAGCCCATACTTCACTTAAAGACAAGACAATACATATTATTGCAATATATAGTAGCTTCATCACAAATCAACTTTGAAACAGTCCTAGCACATTGACAATCAATCATTTGAGTTCAAGAGAGACAAGGCAGTTCATGCATATGCATTATTCTTGCTTGCTAGAGATGATTGCTTGCGGAGAATACGAGCGCCGTCACATACGCTGTATATCTCATAACCCAGCCAAACCTGATGTTCAGAGAGAACAGAACTTTGGAGCCTTGTAATAATTGTGTTCTATAGACTTACAAAAGCTCCGCCTAATCAGGAATCTATTGGATTGCAACTGTCCATAGCTAGTTGCTTGACTGAAACCTCTGTTGCTGTACTTGCATATGCCTGTACTGTAGCACGTCTGACAAATCTCAAACCATTGCATTGTCAGTCCATTATTCATATGGATACATACACGGCATTATTGCCATCTCTTGTCATTGGTCCAGGTGATCATGGCTCTGTTGGTGACCGGTGCCGCCACAGCGGCGGCGATGGCGGAGCTAGGCAAGAACGGCAACGTGCACGCGCGGTGGAACCCGATATGCGACAGGTTTGGCTCCTTCTGCAGCCGTGGAGGCGTCGCGCTGGCGTCGTCGTTCACCGGCGTCGCCCTCATGCTGGCACTGAACCTGCTTTCGGCTGCATCCAATGCTCAATGCTCCCCGAGCCAATGAGTAGTCCGTGTCTCAGACAGCTCATCCACAAGAATGCGCTGTTTCGGCAGTTGGATCTCACTCACTCTGGCGATCAAGGCACACAACTGTGAATTAACCTCTCTCTGATGCACATGTGGGGGAGCTGAATCACAGCATGGAGTGCATGCATGCTGCCAAATTTCATGCCAAACTGTTCCATTTTGCTTGGCCTGAAATGGGTGTGCCAAGAGTGCACAAGCAAATAACTGCAGTTTTTCGAAAAAAAAAACTGTAGGGGAGATCCCCACAGTGAGGACTTTTCAATTAATTTTAAAAGGAGAGTACAAGATACTTACAAAGGGAATTAACTAAAAGCATCTAGCCAAACACAAAAAGATGACCGCAAGTCATCTTTAAACCTAACAGACTGAAGAAAACACTGATGTTTAAAATTTGACAACCAGGTAGTTGGGCTTGGCTCACGTCTTTGGAAAACCTTGTCATTGCGCATCTTCCATAGCTCCCATGCTGCGATCAATGCTGCCTCGGTGAAGAAAGGGATGTTGTGTATGGTCGCTGCTTGCATCAATCTGTCGTGCAATTGTAGAGAATCATCCCACACTATGCTAACGGTCGCCCAACACTCCTGTGCAAAGGGGCAACCAAAGAACAGATGCTCTAACATCTCTTGCTCACCAGTGTCACACATAACACATATTGGGCTGTCCTGTATGTTTAGGTGTCGTCGCTGTAGCATGGACTTCGTGTTCAATCGATCCACCAATATAAGCCAAGCAAAGAATTTAACCCGTGGTGTGCATCTTGACTTCCATATTATCTTGAAGATTGGGTGTGCTTGTACCGTACTGAAGGCATGGGAGTAAAAGCGACGCGAAGTGTACTTGTTACCCCATATAGGTGTCCACTGATCATTGCTATTTTGGTCATATGGCAAGACCTGTAGCTGTGCTTGGAGAAACTCCAGCTCATCAAGCGCCTGTTGGGACAGTGGTAGTATAAAGAGAGTGTCCAAATCCTCGGCTTGCATAACCTCTAGCACAGAGACACCATCGCTCCTGGCAAAGGACGCTAGTCTAGGATACTTGTGAGCTAGCACTTCATCTAGCCAAAGGTCATCCCAGAAACACACCGAAGAACCATCACCTAGTTCACACTTGGCAATACTTCTGAAGAGAATGTTGAGGCGAAATATGTCTTTCCACCAAAACGAGCCCGTCTCACTTGCTGTATGTGGTACTCGATCGGTGTAGTACTTGTTCCAAACCAGACGCACCCATGGAATGTTTGCCTTATTATAGAACTTACTTAGATGCTTCATGAGAAGAGCGTCATTTTGTAGACGAAGGTTCACGATGCCTAGTCCACCCTTCTCCTTTGGCTTCATTACAGTCGGCCAAGCAACGAGGTTACCTCCTTTCTTTTCTGCACTGTTGCCACGCCACAGGCATTGCTTTCTTGCACGATCGATGTTTTCCACAACTCCCTTTGGTAGCTTAATAGTGCACATGGCATAGGTTGTGATC
This sequence comes from Saccharum hybrid cultivar R570, assembly GCA_038087645.1. NCBI lineage: Eukaryota > Viridiplantae > Streptophyta > Magnoliopsida > Poales > Poaceae > Saccharum > Saccharum hybrid cultivar. Next base: position 1,431,086 of record JAQSUU010000671.1, on the reverse strand, counting down.
GGAGTGATCGCAGAGTTGATCATCTGCAGTCTTCCGGAGTAGGAGAGCCAGGTGGAGCATGCTGATAGGCGCCGTTCCACTCTGTCCATCAGGGGAGTAAGATCTTCTAACCGTGGTTTGGTAGTCCCCATAGGTAGTCCAAGATAAGTGAACGGCATTACACCTATATCACAGCCAAAGGTGCCTGCAAGCCTGACCATCTTCTCTTGTGAGACATTGATTGAATACATCTGTGACTTTCTGTAGTTAACTTGCAGTCCCGTTGACTCTGCAAAGCTATGCAATAGTGCCTTGAGGAAGACTAATTGTCTGGCATCAGCTTGAAGCAGCAACAGCGTGTCGTCTGCGTATTGGACAATAGGAAAGTCCTCGGATGGCTGTGGGATCGGCGGTTTCAACAATTGCAGATCAGCAACCTTGTTGGCCAAAATCTGAAGTAGCTCAGCTGCCAGCACAAACAAAAGGGGGGAGAGTGGGTCGCCTTGGCGTACTCCTCTTCTACATTTAAAGAATTTGCCAGGTACTCCGTTGAGTAAAACCGCCGAGGAACCAGAGGACAAAATGCAACGGATCCAGTTCAGCCATCGTTCAGGGAAGCCCAAATGTGTCATCACTTTGATGATAGTGGAATGCTCCACCGTGTCAAATGCTTTCTCGAAGTCGAGCTTAAGTATGATCGTCTCCCTTTTTGATTGATGACACTGATGTATATACTCATAACTCCAGGCGAGGCAATCTTGGATTGTGCGTGACCGGATGAAACCATACTGATTCTGATGTACAAGACTCAAGATGACTGTCTGAAGCCGGTCAGCCAAAATCTTAGTGATGAGCTTGAGTGAAATGTTCATGAGTGAGATGGGCCGGAAGTCATTAACTGTTTCAGGGCTATCCTTCTTTGGGACCAGTGTGATATATGAGGTGTTGATGCTTTCAAGGTTGGCCTGTCCCAAATAAAAGTCGGAGCAAAGTCTGTAGAAGTCACCTTTTATAAGCTGCCAGCATTTCTTTAGGAAGAGACCATTAAAACCGTCAGGGCCCGGTGCCTTGTCGGGTGGCATCCGTTTGACGACCAGGTCAACTTCGTCAGTTTGAAACGGGTCTACCAGATGATCTAGGCCATCAACTTGTGTAATCAAGCTTGACAGGTCAAAAAACATATCTGGAGACGATGTGGTGCCCATTCTATGGCGAAAAGAAGACCAAAGGAGGCCTGCCTTTCCATCATGATCCTGAATCCAAACGCCCTGTTCATTCTTGAGCTGGGAGATGGCATTTCTTCTATATGATAGTGTCGCCATTCCATGGAAAAACTTGGTACATTCATCTCCAAACTTGATTCTATTTACTGTATATCTCTGTCGCCAGTAAAGATTCTTGTAGCGAAGCCAAATCTGAAGTTGCTTTCTGACTACCACTCTTAGGTTGATTTCTGGATTATATAGGCCTCTTCTGTCTTCAAGAGCATCTAGGAAGCTGATAACTGTGTTGCAGTTACTGATAAGCAGGCGAAGATTGGATAGATGTTTACTCCATTCTTTCAGTGTTGATCTGAGCGCTTTGAATTTCGATGTTATAGATCGAGCAGAGTCTACAATTTGGTTAGATGAGTTCCAGCACTGCTGCACTATGTCTACAAAGTCACTCTGCTCCACCCAAAAATTCTCAAAACGAAATAAGCTTGCTCGGGGAATCTTGGTGCTGATCACTATCTGACATGGGAGGTGATCAGATGTGATTTTGGCTAGGGGCAAGACCTCCGTATTTGGGAAATCTACTATCCAGTTGGCCGTCGTGAAAAACCAATCCAATTGCTCTAACAATGGTTCTGATTGCATATTGCTCCAAGTAAACGACCGACCTTTCAGTGGTAACTCAACAAGCCCCAAGTGACCAATTGCATCATTAAAGATGAATGTGTCAGCCAGATTTCCCCCAGGTCTATTACGGTTACTCAGTGACCTATAGAAGTTGAAGTCACCTAGGAAGATCCAATTATCAGAATCATCAATCACATGACCTCTGAACCAGTCGATAAAAAGGGAGCGATCTGGTTCTTCACAGGGCCCATACACAGTAGTTAGTTTCCAGAGGTCATTGTTATGGGTGGATTTAAAACTCAGCGTAATGCCAAAACGCTGCTTCTCTATGACATCACCAGTGAAGATTGAGCTATTCCAGATAACGAGTATTCCCCCTGACGCGCCAACTGAAGGAATATAATCAAATTTGTCAAACCGCCTTGGAGCAAAGTTTCTGATATAAGAGGGGTCGAAACTTTCTCTCTTAGTTTCTTGCAAACAAATCACAGAGCAAGAGCTTTCTTCAACTTTATCTCGAACTGCATCCCATTTTGCAACAGCATTGATACCGCGAATATTCCAACAGAGTATATGCCAACTACGGGTACTCATTGATCCACAAAATTTTGAAAGAGAACGGGTCTGATGTCGCTAGGAGCATCAGGTAGCAACAACACCAGGGTTTAGGGATGCATTTGAGGTGGACAGTATAAGAGAAAAAGCATTCAGATGAGCACTTCAGGCAAGCTGATGACGACATAACATGACAGGTCTTAACGACGTTCACAGGCAAGTTCACATCCACACAAATGTTCTTAGGAGTAGTAGCAGCCCGATGACAGATAGGGACGAAATTATTAGAAAAGATAGAGCAAAAGATAGACGGTGCCCACGGCACAGTGAAGCCATCAGTTGTTGTTGCTGTCATCAGGAACCCGAGTAGAGGGCGCTTGGAGCAGCGCATCGTCGGTGAGCTCACTAGGAGTCACTCCACAATCAATGCCCCATCCTTGCAGTACAGCGATTGCAATGGGACCAGCTTCACCTGTCGCTTCATCGATCTGAATAGTCCAGTTGTTACGCTTCTTCGAGGGGTTTCCTTTGAGTCTGACAGAGCAGAAGCCATCCTTGTTGAGCCTGGTACTGCGACGGACACTGTCCTCCACCAATGGGGTGCGGGTATCAGCATTTGATACTGTACTTGGTAAGGACATATTCTTCCTTTTCTGCTTAGCCATATTAGCTTTGCGGCCTCCAGTCATTGATGTGCTGGGCCTAATCTGGACACTTTGAAATTCAAAATCGCCTGGGCCAGATTCCATGCTGCTCACTGTACCATCCTCAACTGGAGTGATTGGGTTGGGCTTGGGCGTCTCTTGTACACATATTTGATTGGGTTGGAGCGAGGAGGGTTTTCTTCAAATTCAAAACCCTTCACAGAAGTGATCTCAGAGCTCTGATGGGTGTCCTGCTGTTCCTGATCTTCTGTATTTTGCTGCTCCATGCTTGCAGCAAAGACTTGTAGAGCAAGGGCTGCCCCACTCGGCTTCCAGGGTATGATCTCTAGTCCGTTGGGGATGTAAACCTCATTCTGTTGTACATTTAAAGCTGATGTGTTGATGATGATCGGTTTAAAAAGAGTTGGGTTTGATGTTTGCTGCTGGCCCTGACTAGAACGGTCGGCCCCTGGAGCAAAAATCCCTCTGAGGGTGAAGCCTGGAGGTATGGCATTGGAGTTGTATAGGGCTTGATCAGAGCACAACTTGTTAGTAGCAGGTGCGTCATCTCCATGATGGGGCTGGTTCCCATGCTGAACATGATCCTCTTCTCCTTGGAACTCATCTGGGAAATTTCCATTTAAAATGGAGTTATTTTTGCTGCTTCGGGAATCTATTTTTGGCTGCCATCTCAGTCGTTGTTGTGTTCTCCTTTTAAAACACTTCCTGGAGATATGACCATAGTTAAAGCATGTCTTGCACCTGATCTCGCCGTGACAATCCTTGACAAAGTGGCTGAAGCTCAGACATCTGTAGCATCGTCGAGGCTGTGTCTTTACATGTAAACTATCCTGTGCCAATTTGTTGTTTCTTGTTTCTTCTCTGACATCCTGATCGGTGTGACGGGACTGCCTGAGTTTTTCAAATGAAGAGCTTGGGTTGACCATGGTTTTCCTATGGAGTTGGATCTGATGAGCATCTTCATCTAGAACAATTGGGCAGTACACACTACCAATCTTGATGGCACGAGGGTGGGAAGCTGGCTTGAACTTTTTTACTGGGGAAGCTTGGGTAATGTTCTTTGCAAAAGAAACATGTTTCACTGGCTTCTTTTTCTTATTGTAAGAGACTTCGGTCCATTGTTTCTCTTCTTCTGCCTCCCAAATCTTCAGCTCTCTCTGCCAGTTTGACCCTCCATCTCTCCAAAGGTGGAAGTAAACATCAAAGTGCTTTGTTATGACTCTTCTTAGAGAGTAGATGTGGAAGCCAACTGCTTTGGAGGCAACTGAGAAACGGAAATGACGATCTGAAGCTAGATGGACATGAAAACCAGCAGGAGCTCCACCAAGGATTGAGTGCAGAGCAAAACTCACAGAATCCTCAGTGAGTCGGAAGGTGAATCTTCGAAATACAGCCAGCAAAAAGAAACAACCATGCAAGGAGGAGGATGGATGGTGCACCGATGAGTTGAACCGGGCAAGTACATCAGCTTCAAACCGCTGGCCAAGAGTCAAATCCCAGTCAACCGGCATTGTTGGAGCTCTGTCCCCTTCCATCAGTGACTGGGTGCAGAGGTGAGAGCACGAGCAAGCTTGGACATCGAAGTGTGAGGCATGACTTAGCTGAACGGGCTTCAGAGCAGTCGAGGGACGATGATGGTCGCCATAGTCATGCGGAAGCCTGCAACGAGCTGTGCGTCGGCGAGGAGGGGCCCACACGGACGAATGGGCAGGCACGGTGAAGGACAGCTCATGCAGCTCCCAAGTCGATCCGCGGCGCTGTGCGTTGTCGGCGGGCCGCGTAGGTTGGCGATGGTCCAGGGCTGCAGGCCCACGGGCGGTCGGCCGCGGCAGAGGCGACGGCCGGCGGTCGAGGTGCGCAATCAGACTGGATCTGCTGTCGCCATGGTTGCAGTCGAGCTGGGCACGGAGGTTGGAGGCAGCGTGGATCCTGAGTGTGTGGAGTCAGGCCCACGGAGACGACGGACGCGGCGATGGCCAGGAGCAGCGCGAGCCAGCGGATCTCGCGGCGGCCAGCAGGGCGGCGGCAGGCGGCCGGCGGTGGGAGGGGCGGTTGTTGGCAGGGCCGCAAATAACTGCAGTTGGTTATGGGATCTTTAGTTTGGCCAATTCTTGCATAAATATTGCTTTGGTTTTGGAGTACAATTTTCGTTCTAAGTTGTAATTGTAACAGCTAGTTCTCAATACCAATTATTTTGATTGCATATCCCAATAATCCAATGCAAAATTGTTTTCAACATAATTGGTATATGTACAATGTGGATCATTTTTTGGATGCAGGTTTCCTATTTGCACCAGCTTGTTGCTCTAGAATTCTTCATCGAAGTTGTGATAAAACTCAATCACTTCCATAATCAAGGACATGGCCATTAAAAGAAGCCAATGACCATCCTTGAATGGCATGGATTTCATGCTCAGTTGCGTTCTGTTCTCCGATTGCATGCTCCAGTACCATTCTATGTTCCAACTTTAAGCACTGTCATTAACCAATTTGAGTACAGTACCTCAATATCATTACCATTATCACAAGCATTAAGTTGTTCCCTAGACCCTGCTTCTTGCACTGGAAAAAGAATAAGGCTTCTATGTGGAATGAGTCATGAAGTTCAAAAAGATATATATCTCATCCAACTCCAACATGACGATTAAATTTCTGCTAGAATGCCCTATAAAATTTACTCTTATAATATCACGCAAAAGCCCTGCACAAATGAATTTGAATTGTAAATTTGCTTGTGGCACTATGAAAAACAATGAATAGTAAATTTTGCTTGCGGCACTAAGAAAAACAATGTGCTTCTAAATGTGGGTTATCTATTAAGTTGATTAAGTCTCAATGGCTAGCAGGATAGAGACGGGTGACCTGTTAACCTTATATAAGAAGTAAAATATGAATATAGCTATTACTTTTCCTTTTATACATTTTAATTTAGAATGGTATAAACAGGAAAACATGATCAACCGATTAGACCTAACAATAGTAAATTTGTTATATCACCACTAGTTCCATTTTTGCTTCGGATGAGCTGTACCTCAGTAGTGTAGCAATATGAGACATCACAGTCTAGATATATTTTTTTTGAATGAACCTGGCAGGAGCTCTGCCTCTCAATTAAGAAAGGAAAGAGAGTTTACGTGAAAAAAGTGCCATCGGCACAAAACCCCCAAAGGGCAGATAGAGTAAAGTAAAGCACATAGTACACACGTCCGGGGGATAGATGTCTAATTCAGGTTGTTGAAGACCCTAGAGCCTAGGTCGATGTCCTCTTTGGTTTTGGAGGCTACCTGCTGGACATCCATTACTAAATTTTGGAAAATCCTTCTGTTTCTTTCCTTCCAAATGTTCCATACTATGTAGATGGCCACCCCGTTGAAGGGTCAAAGTCACTGCCTTGGGATGTTGGCCGCCCCCTCTTTCCACCACGCCCTTATGCTAGATGGCTGCACCTGAGGCCGAATTAAGTCCACATCGAAGTGTTCCCACCCTTGCAGTGGCGGATCCAGGATGAGGACAAAGGGGGGGCTAAATAGTGAAGATTTAGGGCTAAACCTAAAGATTAATGGAGATTTAAGGCTAATTAACACTTATTTAATGGATAAATCAGGCTCATAGGGGGGGTGGAGCCCACCCAGCCCTCCCTTTGGATCCGCCCCTGCACCCTAGCACAAGTCGCCAGACTTCTATGGCCTGGGGCACAACAGACACAAGTGAAGGGCCGTTTCCAACGGACCATTGCACAACATGCAATGGTCTTGGTGTGGCCAATTTCTTAGCTGCAAGTTGTCTGCCATTAGGATCTTGTTTTGTATGAGAATCTAAGTGAAGACTTTGCATTTGTTTTACTCATGTGCCTTCGAAATAAGATCCGGGCGGAATCTGCGGTAGGATCCTTGGAATTGTATGCAGTATGCTGATTGGGTTGAGTAAATGCCATATGTTGACCACTTCCAAACAATAGAGTCCCGTATTCCAGGCTGCAGCTAGATGCTCTGTACCCTGAGCCACAGTAAGACGAATTCCTCTAAGTGAATGGTTGTTGTGATCCTGCCTTTGAGCAAGCGAATCCAATTGTTATTGTGGAGCTCTTGCTGGACCGTTCTGTTTTTCCTCTTAACAAGTTCAAAGAGGTGTGGCGCAATGTTTTTGGGAGCTTCTTTTTTTGAGACCAAACTATATGCTTGTATTTCATTAAGCAGAAGAGAGTGGCTGATAGACCTACACATAGTTGATACAAAAGGATCCGCGGGTAATCCATGGATTACCAACGAAGTCCACAACACAACACAAAAAGCAAGAACACGAGAGGTGAGGGACCCTCCACTTGACAACCCCAGCAACTGAGCCTAATACAAAATACACCTCAACACCTTGGTAGCCCGTAGTGATAGGAGCCGTAGATGAAACAGCGGCAAAGCATCTGCTAGAACTTCTCGGTGGCAAAGCATGCACCGAAAACCACGTCGGCGGCAAAATATCCGTCGGAAACGACCGCGACCTCGGCGGCAAAGCGCTCGCCGGAAACACGACCTCGAACTCCGATAGCTCCTCCGAGTCACTAAGGGCCATTACCCTCAGGACCACGGGCGAGGAGGACTTACCTGAAGATACGCTGGCGGCAAAGCATTCGCCCAAGCACCCTCGGCGGCAAAGCATCCGCCGGAAACCCCTCGGCGGCAAAGCATCCGCCGAAAATGACCACAACTACGGCTACAACACACACTAACTAGACAAACCGAGGTGAGGAGAAACCTGAAGCCCGAGTAGGCACAGCTGAAACAACGACGACGACCAAGCACAACGCCGAGGAGGTAGGCCCACATGCGCCACGACATGGAACTTCAAAGGCAATGCCTTCAAGAACTACTACGACGCAGAGCGTCGCCGCTGCCTGCCCAGAACGGGCTAGGTTTTCACCTCGAAGTTCCACGCCGGTCGGAGAGGGGGACGCAACGATAGATACCTCCAAGGAGGAAAACGACGCCACGAGGGCATCGCCATCGTCGGCCAGATAGCAAGGCTTTCGCCTAGCGCCACCCATCCAGACGCAGGCTACGCCAGACGTTGCCGCGCCCGTCGACGCCAACCCTGTTGCCGATGAACCATCAGAGGCATGAGTGCTCGCCCGACTGACATCAGCCTCTCCACCATGACGCTGCAGATGTGAGGACGAGCGAGGCCACGCCATCTATGCCACCATGGCATCGATGACGCACTGCTGGAGCCACCGCCCACATCACCACGATGTAAAGGCAGCGCACATTAGTGGGCTCAGTGCCCACACCTCCATTCGCCCGAAGGAGCAAGGTGTAGGCGCAGTCGGAGAAGGGGACGAGGGCCCGCTGTTCGCGCACACCACAGCGCACGGGCTCCAGCAGATAGGCATTGGGGGGGAGAGGCGGGCAGCGCACGCGCTCCACCGGAGCCGCACGAGACCCACCGGCCCCGCATGGCCGGTGGCGCCCCACCCATGTGACTGGCCGCTGTAGACAGAGAGGGGGGAAGGGGGCCAGACCCGGCCGATCCATACCTGCCCAGGTCGCCGGACCCCATGGTCGGTCGACCACAATCGGAGGGGGAGGGGGAAGGTCAAATCCAGGGCCCACGAGCCCAGATCCGACGGACCCCCACCTGCCTAGGCCGCCAGAGGGGCGAGCTCCCCAGAGCCGCCGGTCGCCGCCATCGTTGGGGGTGGGGGAGGAAGGCCGGTCCGGAGGCAGATCTGGTGCCCATAGGTCCGGATCCGGCTGTTCCCGTCCGCCCTGGTCGCCAGAGGTCGCCGTTCCTAGAGTTCACCGGAGGAGGGGTGGGGGTGAGGGGGAGCGAGGGGCCGCGGGGGGGAGCCTTTTTGGGCGCGCCACCGCAGGCCACCGCCGCCACGAGCAAGGGCGGCGGCGGCGGCCGGAGGGAGCGAGGACTTGGCGCAGTGGGTGGCGGCACCGCCCGAGTCGCCCTCAGAGGAGAGCGACGCGAGGGCGAGAGTTGTCTTATTCTGACTACTCGTGACTTAGTTTATAGTTCTAGCACCGTCTATTCCTGGCTTGTTTTTGGGAGCTTCACCGTCTAGCCAACTATTGTAACAGAACCAACCAATTATACGAAATTAAGTAAGAAAATCATCCACCAAGCAGACGATTTAACAAACTTAAGCCCGTATAACCCGGTAGTCCATGAAATCATGATGGATTTTAAACCAACTTACATACCAGCCAAGATCATAATAAGTTTAGCGGTCACCATCACAAATTACATAAAAGTTCGCGTCGCAAATACATCGGAGTTTAAACATAGTTATTATAAACTAAGTTCAAATAAAAAGTAGTGGAAACATTTAGTTCAAACCACACACACTCACACCGAGTTCGAAATAAAGTGTCAGCTGATGATCATCTCCAACAAAAGCATCAGACGAGACATAGGGAATGACCACTGCCCATGGTCCTAAGCTTCACCCATCGCAGGATAAAGACAGTTGATACAGTAGCCGTAATACATCTGCCCATCTGCAACAAGTGGGAACAAAACCCTGAGTACGAGAAGGTACTCAGCTAGACTTACCCGACATAACCAAAAATAAATTGACACCGAGGGTCATGACAGGCTTTATGGTAGGATAGCTGACTCATTTGCAAAAAAGGCATTTTTAGTATTTAAAGAATCTTTTCCAGAAGTTTTGCATCAAGTTAAATCTTTATTAACCTGTCAACTACATTTGCACATGTACTAGAGTAACATATAATTAAACAGGTAAGGATAACCAATGATCATTAACAACTTCCATCATGTCATATTCCATATAACTGTCTAAGTGTTCCATCAATATTACTACGATGAAGTAACTTAAGTCAAGTGTTCACTATCCAGTGAACGATGGCGATTCGAATCGATTATTAACCAGTTGATAATTTATTTCTCACATAAACCTCACTCACCCGCTAAAGTGAGATATTGGTCACTGAGTCAACCATTTAGGTAAAGTCTCGAGTTTGTCAGGAACCACATGTACCCGGGGCCGTCCGACTGCTCTTTGGCCTTATCATCGCGCCCCCGTGTCCTACCACACCTGCTCCGGTATAGTGCGCTGCGGGCAATCCACTCGGCCCGAATAATCTCCCAGCTTCGCGGTCGAAAGGTACATTATTCGGCCAGCTAAATATAAAGCATGCGTTCAACATGACTCGAGGCCCAACAACGGTCGGTCCTTAATCGACACAGACAGAAAACACTACAGCTGAAAACCCTGCAAGTCTCCGTCCGGTCTTAATTTCACATTAACACTTAGTTATTCTACGATGACATACTTATTCAAGTAGATCCAGGTAACCACCTATAGCTCGCAGGTGACAGGAAATCACCCGACTTCTACCGATCTAAGCAAGCTAAACATTTTTTGACTGCGAATACCAAGGTAACAAGGATATGGTAGAACAGGGTAAACAAGGTATAATGCAGCAACGGTTGCAAACAACTCATAAACGTAATGCATCAGTTAAAGTAAAGCATTAATTAAATATTTGCAAACCGGGAGAGAAATTCTCCGGGGCTTGCCTCTTTCGAAAGAGCTCGGACGGTGGTCGGGACACTCTGGAAGATCCTCACCGACCTTCTCGTCGGCTTCGGGCACCTCCTGCTCTTGCACCTCGGGCTGCTCTTCCGGCTCCTCAGGAACTCTACCGGAGTTATTTCTTGCGATCCTGTATGATGCAAATGTATAAGTGCTCATGCCTAGGTGCATTGCAGAGATGACATGTAATGATCATGATGAATGAGATGTAGATAAACAGGTTTACTTTATTGTATAAAGTAGGAATACAACTCTTCTACAAGGTAGTCCACATCATCCAAGAACATGTACTAATATGTTACTACAAACATTCTCTATCATGCCAAGTCACCACAGAAATCTAAGATGCTTCAAAGATACACCAAAGCAAATCTTATTAATTAGTCATGCATTAACTAGGTTAATTAAACCCTAACTGCAACTAGGTTTAAACAGCAACACCTATTTTGCTAGCACAGAAAAATCTGAGAAAATTACAGTAGCTTACTCTCATCTAATCTAGCATGCCACAAAAATTTCTTTGCATTTGGATTACTAGAACTGCCTACACAAAAATAACAAGCTAGGGCCTAAAAATGAGCATGAAAATACTTTGTATTATGAAAAATATCAAACAACAAATTTACCATTTTTCCTACATTCTACACAATAAATGATCGCTATAGAAAAAATATTATAGGCATGTTTTATTCATATTCTTCTCTCTATCAAAAATAACAATTATCAATAATAATAAGCACTTGTACTACACATCAAAATTTTTCTACAGAACATGCATGGCACATATTTTTTCTAGAAAGTACATTACACAAAAAGATTAACAAAATTAAAACCATATTTTTCTGAGCTTTCTATGATTTATTACATATTTATCAAGAAAACAGCAATTTCAATAATTAAATAAAAATCCTACAGAAAAGTATTTCAAACTTGACATGCAATATTTTTACATCATAGATCTCGTTCTAAAAAGTCTACCAAAATTTATTTCACAATTTTTGGAGCCAAAATGAGCAAGTTATGAATTTCTAAACCATTTTCATCTTTTCTGAAAATCATTTTCAAATTCCTTTTAAACATCAGCCACCGAAAACGCTGGGTGCACCCGCTGCAGCGTACACGCGCGTGAGAGGGGAGACAGACAGGCAGGCCCGCGACCCCACGGGTCAGTCACACAGAGGCGGGGGGAGGCGCTGACCGCGCGGATCTCGCCGCCGGTGAGCTCGCCTGCGGTGAGGTCACCAGCAGCGGCTTTCCCGCGGAGAGGCGAAGCCGAGGGTGCCTAGTATATGGCCAGACGAGCTTGGCATCGAGCTCGCCGGTGTGCATGGCGGCGCGGTGGCTCGGCCCGCTGTCGGCCGGCCAACACTGACCGAGATGGGCCGCGCGGTGTGGTCTGCGAGCTTCACCGCACAAATGCGGTGCTCGTGCGCTCGAGAAGTGAGCGAGAAGGAGGATGAAGGGGTGAAGTCCACAGAGCGGCTCACTCCGGTGAGCTCGACCGGAACTCCGACGAGCTATTACCGTGGCTAGGGGCCGAATCCTCGCGGGCCGTGGCGAGCACGGGATGCGCGACGAGAAGGCGAAGCGAGGAGGAAGACGGAGGCTGTGACGGTGAGCCGAGGCAGCGGCTACGGCGGTGGCGGAGCTCGGGAGCCGATAATGGCGCGGTGGCCGCGCGGCTGCTGCTGGCGCGCTGCTGTGGGGAGAGGAGAGGAGAATGGAGGCAGTAGCTGAGGCGGGCGAGCGCGCGGAGGGAGTAGGCGGGCGCGGAGGGACGCGGGGCCACCGGAGGGCGCGTGGCGCGCGGCGTCGGCGACGTACGGCCACGCGGCGGCCGGCTTCTGCCGCGGGTGCCACGGCGTGTGCGCGCGGGGGCGGGAGGAGGCGGACGCGGGCGTGGGCCGGGCCGGCTTGCGCGAGCAGGCCGAAGCGGAGGCGGCGGCCCGTTAAGGCTGAAAATACCTTTTCCTTTTATAAATAAATTTTCAGATTTTCTAAATTGATTCAAATTCAAATTTTGAGGATGAAAAAGATATTTTCACAAGTTGTCCCTAAAACAAAAGTTGTTCAAAATTTAATTCTCTACAACTTTCATTTAGGGCACTTTTCAAAATTCTAAACAGATTTTGAATTAGTGATTTAAAGTCCAATTTTTAAATAAAAACTTATTTTTCTAGAATATTTTTAAAAGCAAAATTTGGGGAGATTTTGAATACAAAAGTTGCTCCAAAAATCATGCTAATTAATTCTAAGTCATTTAAAGTTATAGCCCAACAAGTTTTACCACTCTTAGCAAGCAAATGCAATAATTTAGGGTTCAAATAGATGTTTTTCACACTTCAATTTATTTTCAACTTATATTGCATATGATAATGAACATGTATGTGATGCTAATGCTCATGCTTTGGGATGTTAATGCATGCTTAACACCCAGGGTGTTACAACTATGATGCCAGAACTGTGCTTTCTTACCGTCCCCGACCGTGACGATGGTTGGGGCATTGAAGAGGAGTCTATCCGCTGGTTTACAAGGCAAGTCCATACCAGCCCAAAGTTTGGAGGGATCTGTCCAATCCTGCCACAGATATATATATGTTCATGCGAGATGGACTGGCATGAAAAAGAATAGAGAAGACTGGGACATTTCAGTATCTAGAAGCTGCCACCTTGATGCAAGTACAGAGATGAGAGCTCTTTCTTTTCTGCCATTTGCTCTTGCAAATCCTACCTACTGTTACAAGACGATTGAGAGAGGTGTACAGGACGTGTATTTATATGTGTACCAGTACCAGTACCAGTATTGATGACATAAGGTACAGTAAGAGCATCAGTTAGGATGGAGGCCTCTTTCTGAAAGGTGCAATGAAGCACACAGGTGACAGGTCGTCAGTAGTCACTTGATTATGCAGTTGGCCAGCAGCATATCAGGAATAGTGCAGTGGAAAGCCAGGAACTCTCAACTTACTGCTTGATTAGTATGCTTGTCATTGCAACAATACATCAGGAAAAGAAAGATGATGGTAAAGAAGAGATGCTTGGATGTGACTGTCATGCCTACTTTCCTGAATAAATAGCATGATTGGATTTGGACCGGTACTGCATCCGGATGGCAGCCTCTGCATTCTGAATTAAGAGAGAGAGAGAGAGAGAGAGAGAGAGAGAGAGAGAGAGAGAGAGAGAGGTGTCATATGTGACTTATTGTAAAATGATCAATCTGAAATTCTCCTCATCACTCATGTCATACTTCTGCATCTACACACTTCAACAGCCATTACAGAGTTTTACTCCTAATATTTTCCTTGCCTCATCCGAATCGATAGGCAGAAAAAAATATCGCATCCTCTACTACTCACACACAAATGTTTCACCACACAATATGTATATATATATTTCATATATGCAATATATCACCAATCACACTTAGTTTTGCTGAATTGATTTTCCTAGAAGTGATTCATCCAAGTAGAAGTGGCAGTGGCAGCGGCCATCTCACGCTGCAGGCTTGGCACCACGTCACCGCCGAACTGGCTCAGCACTGCCTTGAGCAGCTTCTTGTCGCTGTTGAGAGGATCAAAGCAGCCACCCGGTTCAGGCAGCAGGCCATGGTCCAGGTAGCTCATGCCATGGCTGCCGCCTGTGGCCATGGGCAGGTAGCATAGCTGAGCTGCTGCTGCATTGCCGTTGCTGTTGCTGGCAATGTTGTTGTTGAAGCTGGAGAAGCAGGGCACCTGCTCGAGTGCGCCGGCGCCGGCGGTGGCGGTGGTGTTCATGGCGGCCTGGAGCTGTGCTAGGGTGGTGTCCATGAGGGGTGTCAGTGGCGGCGAGGTGGTTGGCGCGGTCTCACGGCCGCCATTGCTGGCCAGGCTCCTTGATGCCTTGGAGCTGCCTCCTCCTCCTGTTAGTTTCTTCTTGCAGATGACTCTGCACAGCACCCAATCTTCATCCTGTTGGTGACAGGAGGAGGATGAATGAAAGCATTGGTTAGTTCATTGAATGGAGTCTCGTTGATCACTTGGACTGACTAGTGACTAACATTAACGTTGATTTGAAGCTTTCATTTTGAATAAGCTATTGTTTCAGGCTTTAAGCTACTTATATATCTCTTACTTTGTTAATTTAGTCGAAGGCGATCAATGATGAAATTACATAAATTTGTATATTGATGATTGCTAAAGAAAAGTTACAAGAATTTAGGACTTCCATTGCTTGATGCAAATGGATGGACCGGTGCAAAAGGCCATTTACGTTCAAGAAATATAATGGCAAGCATCCATCAAAAAATAAAATATAATGGCTAAGTATGAAACCCATATACATAAAGAACTCCATAAAACTAAAAAAATGTAGAGAAAGAGACAAGTAGAGATGTCCATCTCATATGAACAGTGTGACAAAAGTCTTGACAAGGACTGTTCAGTAGGAAATATGCCCACACTGCAAATCGTCTCTTTATAGAATTATTAAATGTGCAATCTGCTCGCTCACATACAGTCTGTACCTATGTATACCTATGCAATCAATTTTATTCTGATTGATTGGGGAGACATACCTAAAGCCAATTGGTTCACTACCTCCTTAAATGGCACATTTATTTTTATTTATTTATTTATAAACAAAGAAAGAGGTGACACATATATTTTGACAAACCGTCCTAAAAAGTTATAGCACAAATTAAGGATGATCAAGCAAAACAACTTGGATACTCCTTAAAAGTACAAGTGGACAAGTGGACTATATGATAAGTAATGATGAAGAGTGCCAATACATTGTCAAACAGAATGCTATATATATAAGATTATTGTATACTTAACTAAATGTACTAGCTAGCAGTAATGAACATTACATTGTACGACAACTGAATTATATTTACCTTGGAGTTGGAGGAGAAGTTGGAGGAGGAGGATTGGTCAAGAGCAGGCTCCATCCTGTACTCATGCATCACCCACTCGGTCTTCCTGCCCTTGGGCGCCCTCCCCTGGTAGAACACCAGCGTCTTCCTCATCCCCACCAGCGCCCCTCGCCGCGCCACCACCCGGTCCTTCCCCGTCGCCTTCCAGTAGCCCGACACCGTAGCCCGGTTCGTCCGCTGCCCTGTTGCGTACTTCCGGTCCTTGAGGCTGAAGAAATACCACTCCCTAGGCCCCACCGATGCCGCAACTGGATGGCCATCAAATCAGAGAGGAAATAAGCAGCAGCAACAACAACAACATAGCCTTTTGTCCCAAGCAAGTTGGGGTAGGCTAGAGATGAAACCCAAAAGAGACGAGAAACAGGGAGACACATAAGGGACATAAAGGGCACAAGACAAAAGATGTCACGGTTCAGGCACGTTGATTGCTAATCTCCAAGCGCTCCTGTCCATAGCTAAATCCTTGGGGATATTCCACTCCTTAAGATCTCTCTTAACGGACTCGTCCCAAGTTAATTTAGGTCGACCTCTACCGCTCTTTACATTATCGGCCCGCTTTAGAACTCCACTACGCACTGGCGCCTCAGGAGGCCTCCGTTGGACATGTCCAAACCATCTCAACCGATGTTGAATCAATTTCTCCTTAATTGGTGCCACCCCAACCCTATCCCGAATATTGTCGTTCCGTACTCTATCCCTCCTTGTGTGCCCACAACACCAACGCAACATACGCATCTCCGCTACACTCAATTGCTGGACATGTCGCCTTTTTGTAGGCCAACACTCAGCACCATATAACATCGCCGGACGAATCGTCGTCCTATAGAATTTACCTTTCAGCTTCTGAGGCACCCTTTTGTCACAGAGAACGCCAGAAGCTTGACGCCATTTCAACCAGCCGGCTGAAATTCTATGCCTAACATCTTCATCAATGTCTCCATCCTTTTGTAGCATCGACCCTAAATACCGAAAAGTATCCTTTTTGGCCACCACTTTCCCATCGAGGCTAACGTCTCCCTCCTCGTGCCTAGTCGCGCTGAAATCGCACCTCATATACTCGGTCTTAGTCCTACTAAGTCTGAACCCTTTCGACTCTAACGTGTGCCTCCATAGTTCTAACTTCCTATTAACTCCCGCCCTACTGTCGTCAACTAGCACCACATCATCAGCAAAGAGCATACACCAAGGGATATCACCTTGTATGTCCCTTGTGACCTCATCCATCACCAAAGCAAATAAATAAGGGCTCAAAGCTGACCCCTGATGCAGTCCTATTTTAATTGGAAAGTCACTGGTGTCGCCATCACATGTTCGGACAAACGTCACCACATCCCTGTACATATCCTTGATGAGGGTAACGTACTTAGTTGGGACTTTGTGCTAAACAACACAAATTCAGTGATCAGTTGATCTATATCGGAGAATGTTTATATTGTATTTTATGTAGAGATGTTTTTATGTTTTTCTTGTAGACACTCATCTTTCTGGCTACGTACTTAGGCTATCCTGCAGAAGCCAGCTTCACACATAGTATGGTTTCAACAGTCTCGCAGCAATTGGCGTGGGCGGTCTCTCAGACATATGAATACATATGGTGATCTAGTTTACAAATTGGTAGTCGCTAGAATATGTTGATCTTTCTATTCATTTCTTTCGTTTGTGTTTGTTGACAGGCAGAGGCCACGCCTTGATGTATCACTTGATGTAATACTCTTGAGAATTTAATAAAAGCTTCCTTCGTCGAAAAATAGGCGCATCTTTCGAGGGTGACACGGACACATTTCGATCAGCCTCCTCCATTTCTTCCACCTCTCCTTTTTTTTTAAAAATTTCACAAAAGTCATTCTTGGCACTGGCCGGTAGGAAAAGCTATTCATGGGCAGTGATTGTACAACATATGTTGGATTGTTGATGGATCAGATCACCTTGTGTGTGTGTGGTTGTGGTCACAATCACACACACTGTGAGTAGAAAGTGGTTGGCTAGCTACTGGAATACATGCTGGATGGTGAGGTTTGGAGCCACTGCTAGAAATAGCATGGGGCTGTGTTGCCTGCTGCCCATAGCTTGGGACCTTCTGCTAGTAGTGTACTATATGTGCTGCATCCGGGCATTGACAAGAGGGAGGGAGGGAGGGAGCTGGGACACGTGTGCGGTCCACACAGAGGGCGTGTCATGTGTGTGTATGTGTGATGGGAATCTGAGATCTCATGCGTAAGACGTGATTTGCAGTTTGATGCTTTCTGATGTGCACTAATAATTTGAGAGGCCAGGAGCTCAGCATATATCGAATAATTACTAATAACTAACTTAACCCAAGGTCTTGCACAAGGTGTCGTGGTGTAGTTGGTTATCACGTCAGTCTAACACACTGAAGGTCTCCGGTTCGAACCCGGGCGACGCCAATTTTTTCCGATTCTGCTTTTTTGCCCTTTTCTGTGCATGATAAAATAAAATAGATTTGGTGAATTTAGAAACCACCATATATATTTTGAAAACGTGTGTGCTGAAACGTGGTGGATTTTGACCACCACACAACACGTTTATTTTCGAACCTTTTCAACTATATAAGCTGATGATATGAACCCTAGCTAGTTACGTACTACTTCTGTAGATATATATAGCTAGTATGTAGTATGTACATGAATAAAGAAATATAAGGCAGACAAAGCAGTAACATCTATCATCATTTGAAAAATCAAGAAAAGGATATGGCATATCTGTCAATGTTTCATAAGATCAAACTAATGCTAGCTGATGAGAGTATCTAGAACGAACGCACGCAAGGCCTTAAAAGAAAGCATTTTGGACACAAACTGAAAGAGGTTGTAGAGAAGAT
Organism: Saccharum hybrid cultivar R570; assembly: GCA_038087645.1. Classification (NCBI taxonomy): domain Eukaryota; kingdom Viridiplantae; phylum Streptophyta; class Magnoliopsida; order Poales; family Poaceae; genus Saccharum; species Saccharum hybrid cultivar. Next base: position 1,412,734 of record JAQSUU010000671.1, on the reverse strand, counting down.
TCGTTGATCAGACGTTAGAAAGTTGGCCGTAAAGTTTGTAGTAAATGGAATATATATTGTTTCTCGTTGCAGATAAGGGGAGAAAATGCCCAAGTACAACTAAGTCTGAGAACAATTTTTTTTCCCTAAAAAAAGTCTGAGAGCATTTTTCTACCCCACACCAAGTGGAAACGAGAATATTTCTACTCTCCGTCATGTGATGTCGTCACGGTATTCGTCACATATGCATCGTCCCTCCATGCTTCCCATACTAATTAGGAGTATACAAATATTTTTTTTCAAGGAAATTGCCCAAACTGATTATAAAAAATATTTGCCTAATGCTAGTAGTGTATGCAGTCATGAGCACATATATATGTAACACGTAATAGCAGGCACGTCTACCTGTACTTCAATTATTCTTTAATTATTGAAAATGCCAAGAACTATGTGTACTATAGTGCACTTAGCCACCAGATCTATATGTACTTTATTTTTTGGAAAAGACTCGCTTGGCTTGTTATTGTGGTCTTCGATTTGTATATCTATTACGTGTACTCTGATTGTGACGTTGATATTATACCACCGCATGAAGGTTCAAAAACAAACAAACAATTATATATATGCAAATTAAACAATTATAGCAGAAGAACGAAAATAAATCCATATGTATTTCAACTGTGTGTATACCTACTGATTAAATTTGACCTTCAACTTAAAGGACAACTAGTGATAATTATCGAAGGAGGAAGAGGAAGAAACGGAAATGATTATGTGTATGAAAACGAGATCATAAATTATTTCTAAGGGTTTAGGTGGTAACGGTAACGGCGATATATATTATCCTTGATGACGAAAACAAAACAGCAGCACATTGGGGACTGACGGTGTTTCTCGACGCTGAAGCAACAGAGGATCCCAAATAGCCAATTCATTTTGGAAATCAATAAATCAAAAGGCAGAAAAAAAAAGAGGCTGTGGATTTTGATCATGGACAAGAAAATTCAACGATCCCTGTTGTCCATGGAGAATAATAATTTCTCTATCTCTCTTTCTCTCTCTAGACTTCAACTGGTGCAAGCAAAGTCATCGAAGAAGAGAGACAGAAAGGAGCTAGCAAACTTTTACACTTTTATTTAAAGAAGATGCATGCGTGTACCGATCGATGGACTTGTGGATACTCACCGGGGAGATCCCATGGCTCGACCTTGTTGAGGTCGACGTCGACCATGGGTGGCCGGCGGCCGGAGAAGCCGACCTTGCCGCCGAGCTTGGGCGCCAGGTAGTCGCAGATGAGCTCGTCGTCCCTCGGGTGGAACCGGAACCCCGGTGGCAGCTCCGCCTCCACCATGGTCAAGAAGCTCATCGACATGATCTCTCTTGCTCCCTCTCTGGTTTCTTTTCACAAGTCTCTCTCAAGTTGTGAGATCGACCAGAGAAAACATCAATAGGAGATGAGAGAGATGAGATGAAAAGTGGGGTCGGAGGAAGGAGGAACTAGCTAGCCTAGTAGCTAGCCAAGAAGAACTGAGTTGTGTGCTTGTGTCATGTGATGGCTAGTTTAGAAGAGGGGTTTATAAGGTGGTTTAGGTGGTGGGTCTCCCTCAAGCTTCTCGTCTATCCTTTTGATCCCTTTTTCCCCTCTTCCCATTTTGCCTTTTCATTCCACAAATAAGGGCAGCAGGTCAGTACAAGGGACTAGTAGATGCTACACTATGTTCACAGCTCTCCATCTCCACACACACATATATATGGCACCAAGGAAATTTCCCTGAAATATATGTGCGTAAAAGAAAAAGGAGTGACAAAAAACGTAAGGAATATATGTGTAAAATACGAAGGCCGCCTTGGAACCAAACTGAAAAGGGCTGGATTGCTATCCACCAAGGATGTACAAGCAAGTGCACCATTTGTCAGCTAGGGTGTGGCTGGCCTACTCCTTCAAGTCAAATGTTTAATACTTTTGAAGGAAACTGAAAGGTTGAAGTCTGTCATGTTGTAGCTATATATTAGAGTCATAATAAACATTATGAAATATTTTACCAAGAATATAGCCTGGTGCCCGGTGTCTTAATTATTGTCAGTAGGTGCAAGTACAAGAAACTTTTTTTTTTTCTGAAACAAGGTATAAACAGAGACCCTCATGTACACAAGCACTCATCTCTATGAATACACAATCAACCCTCACGAGCACATTCGAGAGACTAGGTTGACAAATTTTGAGATTAACAAACTCAACACATGCATGCAGTTACCAAGAATATATGTGGGGTGATGAAATAAAATAAGGCTTACAGTGCATAGTTTTATTTCATGATTTTAAGGCTCAACATAGTACTTAAGTGTTGCATAGTGTTATAAGATGAAACCCCTTTCAGTAGAGTTTCATTCAGTTTCCAACAACAGAATGCTCCTAGCTAGTGGAGTTCCACTTGGTTTCTAATGTGTTGGAAACCATATACCCAGAGTATAATCTAGATGAAAGTCATCCTATCCCTCACCTCATAATTTCCTTGTCATGTCACCAATTCTACCGATGTGATGCTTCATTAAATTAAATTAGATTGAAACTCGCATTGGGACTAACCTAACAACAGTCAATTCACAAACCGTTAATGTGCATTATGAAATATAGTCTTGCAACATGCAGTTTTCATCCTTCTTCCGTACGACACGGCGCAAGCGGGGGATGGGCAAGCGGAGGGCAGCGCCATCATGGCCCCTTCTGGAGGCGAGCATAGGGGGTGGCGGGGATAGGCCATCGGCGAGCTTTGGGCGGGATGCAGGCTGCCGTCGTTGCAGGCGGGCGGAGGGGAAGGCGGGGACAGGCCAGCGATGGCGCAGGCCGCTGGTGGGCTCTGGCTGGGAGGAAGGGGCCGATAGCAGGCGCATGCAGCTGCTAGCGAGCTCTGGCCGGGTAGGGGCAAGAAGGGGCCGACTGGGAGCTCTAGCAGGGCGAGGGACGAGAATAAGGGGCAAGCGGCAAGCGCAACGACCAAGAGCGGGCGAATGCTTTGCAGGGATGTACGGGATGGAGGCGCCACGGAGAGTGGAACGAGTGAACGGGGATTTTTTTTTCCGAGAACACGTCCGGACAGGAGTCACGGGACGGACGTCCTTATCGTATCATTATCGAACAAAGATATAAAAATCACGATCCAATCCGATTTTAGAACATCACCCAAACTTGTTTGATTTTTAAAACATCACCCAGACACAGGAGATTTTTCCGTAGAATCCCTCGAGATCCCGATAAAATTTCAAGCGAAATCACTCGGTGCTAGGACTACGACCACACACGCTCTCACGCAGACACGTGGCGTGGCAGAGAAGGCGACACGCGCCCCCCAGCTCAGGCGAGGGGCGCGCAACGGCTGGCCGATCGGGCGACGCGCAAGTGGCCGCGCGCGCGCGTCGAAGCCGTGACGCGTCCGGAGCTGGCCGCCATTTTCTTCTCGGTGAGAAGCAAGCGCACGTAGCTGACCGGTGCACTGCACGTAGTGGCATGTGATGCATCAGGGTCTCAAGGTTGGGCATGCGCGCGGTGCGCCCCGCCGTCACACCAACCACGCGCGATCCCGTCGCCGCGGCGGCACCGGCCCGGCCGTTGCGCTGCGCAGCCGCATCACGTGACCGATCCAGCAAGCGGCCTGTCATCCCATCCTACCTCCCCCTCTCTCCTCTCGTCGCGACAAAGCAGTCACAATCAGCTAGCCCTGTCGACAAAAAAAATTGCATATTTGGAAAAGTAAATTTTCTGATAATAATAATCATATATAAAACACTGTTAAAAAGTAAAAACCATAGGCAATATATAGCACCTTGGGATTTCTGCTGCAGCCACACATGACCGGCCGGTCGTCTAAAATTGACGAACACAAGGAAGGGAGGAGTACATCTCTATTCTCTCCGGTGTCCAGTCCAGTGCCAGATTCGGAGATTCCTCTGCCGGTCAAGTCACCAATACACGATCACGATCACGATCAAAGCCACTCACTACCAACCTAACCCACAACACTTCGCAAGTGAGTGCGGCCGTGGCTCCTCCGAAAGCCCCTCCACGGCCGGGTCTTCTTGGACAAGTCAAGCAAGCTCCCAAAACCAAAAGGCAGTGAAAATCCTTTTCGGCACATATTTCCTGTCGAAAAAAAAAAACAAAAGGATGGCCGCGATAAGATGGATGGCGGGACACAAATGGAGAGATGTCATTCCGCAGATCTGTCCAATCCAAGAAGTAGACACCAACTGTTCTTGCAAGACCCTCGCGATAAAAACAGACAATAATGGGGGAATTTATGCCCGCCTGCTCTACCTCTACTACCTCTCTAACCAATCTGAGAGTGACCTGGAAATGGGCCTGACAGCAACAGCAGAACCCTCATCCACATACCACCCCCACTCCCCTCTCTGCACACCCCATTTCCAGTAACTTTTAACCTAAACCAGCCAATTAGCTTGCGCCAAGCGCGCGCCGGGAGAACAGTCTTTCCTAGCATATTCCCGGTCAAAACGATGCTCAAGATCTCACCATGAGATATTGGCTGGCTACCATCAGTGATCAGTCCATCGCGCCACCGTGGCCCAGCACGAGGGTGGGAGCTTCCAGGTCAAGAGCTGTGTGCCATTCATTATCTCTCTCCGCCGCTGCTGGCTGCATCGCTGAAAAGCAGCTCGAATTGACTGGTGGCTTCACCGTGCACCTCCGGGTGTGCAAATCTGGATAAGGGTTTGAGGACGGAAGGGCTGTGACGGCTCTGAGTGTCCACCTTGAGGCTGATCCGTCATCGGAAGTACAGGCACCATCGTTCTCATGACAACAGCAGGACAAATTCTGCAAAACAAGGACAAAAGAAGAGGGCAGATTCCATAGCTTGCTCGCCTTCAGGATCTAAGTTTCTTTGACACATGGAAGTAAAAGCAGCCAATTATTGCATGGTGATACAGCCAAAAAGGATGAATGTAACAGGATTCATAGAAAGCCAATGCAAGGATATAGCTTCGGTCAGTAAAACTCCATTGTAAAATCTCATCCAACAAATGACAACTTGTTGCTCATGAACTAACATGATGAGAGCACGCTCAGTACATATCTTATCCATCTACCAGTGGCCCAGGAATTATTTTGAATACACCTCTTTACACCTAGTACCTCTGCTGATTGCATCACCTTCCTCTGAACTATCAAACCACGAGTGTTGAATAAGCCCGATTAAATGACTGGTCAACATGGAGAATTCTATCTAGAAGGTTTTCCGGGGTAGCAATTCACCAAACTTTTTTTAAAGTTGTCAAGCCTGCAGCAGAAGAGTAGAAAAATCTCACAAATTGCTGAGTGGACTACAAACAATTCAAGCAGTTAATTAAAAACCCCATTAAATAAATGCTCATATGACAAGAACAGTAAGTCAAATCACCAAAGCACTAAAATGTATACACGCCAGACACACGCACACATGACATGCATGGATAAGCAAAGCAATGACATACCTGAAACCACACATTCTGATGGAACCACGTGGGCAGCACAGGTTCAATAAAATGCAAGTCAACCTCTTCTGCTAGTCGTCTTTCAGCCTACCCATATTGGTGGTGTCACATCAGAGATCCTACAGGATTTGATTTTTTGTAGATTTGCAGGTAAATAGTCAATGTGGTTAGATTTGATTTCTATGACACGTCACAGTAGATTTGTAGGTAAATAGTCAATTTGGTTAGGCAACTTACATTGTTCAAACGATCACTTGTCCCTCTCTGCCAACACTGCTCAACTGACTCCAAATCACTGTTCTTGTGATCAGACATAACTTTACCAGTTGCACCAGGATACGCAAGGCAGGCAAAATCCTAGGAGTACCTGAATAAAAATCCTCTCTTGTTTCTATTGTCTGAATGTCATTTTTCTTTCAGGTGGATAATATGGAAGTAAATATCATTCCACTCTACAATATACCTATTACTCCCTCCAGTTCCATAATTATTGTTGTTTGGACAAGGTTCAGGTTAAACTTTTAAAACTTTGACTATCAATGACTTCTCAAATACTTAGTTTGAAGGCACTAAGACACATGTACAGATTAGTCTTAAAAGTACCTCAATGAAATTATATATATATTTGTTGATCTTGTATCTAGTAATAGAAAATTATAGTCAAAGCTAAGTTTTGGAGACATTGTCGCTGCCCAAAATGAAAAAGAATTATGGAACTGGAGGGAGTAACTAGCAAGCAGTAACAACAATGAGTGATAATATGTCACAAGTTTTTGCATGTATACACATATTGCAGGAGAGATAATGTTCCATAGCAACTTGTTTCATGATCACTTCAGAAAAACAAGCACTAAAGGCCATGGAATCGATATAGATTGTGCTAGAAGAAGAAGGAAAGGTCTGGAAGCTGAAATGATATTTCCACTCACCAGTCTTTACATACACGTATATGTATACAATAGGCATATGGGCCATGGGCCTTATGGGCCAGGCTGGAGCTACTATATACTTTACCCCCCCCCCCCCCCCCCCCCCCCCCCCCCCCCCAAACTCAAGGTGGGTCCTGACTAAGAATTAGATACATTAAGTTTGGCGAGATAAAAACGATGATGTTCCTTTGTTTGAGCCTTGGTGAAGAAGTCTGCCACTTGAAGCTCAGATGAAACATATTTGAGATCAATTGTGGATTGTTGGCAATGAGATCTGACAAATGATGCATCCACACCAATATGCTTGGTCAGCTCATGCTTAATTGGATTATTTGCTATTTGAATAGCACTCATATTGTCACACAAAAGTGGTGTGGAGTTATCACATGAAACTCCAAGATCAGCCAACAACCATCGAAGCCAAATTATTTCAGCAGTTGTAGTGGCAAGAGCTCTAAGTTCCGCTTCAGCACTAGAGCGTGATATTGCACTCTGTTTCTTTGATTTCCATGCAATAGGAGAAGTACCAACAAAGATGCAATAGCCAGTGACAGAACGACGATCCGTAGGATCACTTGCCCAAGTAGAATCAGAGTAAGCATGTAGTTGAAGTGGACTTGATTTGGCATAAAATAGCCGTTGTGATGCTGTCCCTCGCAAATACCTTAGAACACGAAGCAAATGTGCATAATGAACCGAAGAAGGGGCACTAACAAACTGACTAAGAATATGTATGGCATGAGCAATGTCTGGCCTTGTTATAGTAAGATAGACAAGACTACCAACAATATGACGATATCTGGAAGGATCAGCAAGGGGTGTACCATCATTAGGTCGTAGTTGAAGATTAAGCTCCATAGGTGTTGTTGCAGTCCGAGTATCAGAGAGGCCAGATCGAGCTATCAAATCTTGAAGATATTTGTGTTGAGATAGATAATAGCCATGAGAGGTCATCGTGACTTCTATGCCGAGAAAATAGCTCAAAGGGCCCAAATTTGACATCATAAATTGTTCACGGAGACGTTCCTTTACAAAGACAATATAAAGCAGTATATCATCACCAGTAATCAGTATATCATCCACATAAAGCAGAAGTAATGTGCGTCCACGCTCAGAAACATGGACAAATAGTGCAGGATCATGATCACTAGGAGTAAAACCAGCTGCTTTAACAACTGATGTAAATCGTTCAAACCATGCACGAGGTGCTTGCTTTAAGCCATAAAGAGCACGACGAAGACGACAAACATGACCATCAGGTACCATGACACCTGGGGGTGGATGCATATAGACTTCTTCATTTAGATCACCATGAAGAAATGCATTTTTAACATCTAGCTGAGAGATATTCCATGAGCGAATAGCAGCCACAGCAATAAGAGCTCAAACAGTAGTCATATGAGCAACAGGAGCAAAGGTCTCCTCATAGTCACATCCATAAGACTGCTGAAAACCTCGAGCAACTAGACGAGCTTTGTATCATTCGATTGACCCATCAGCTTTAGTTTTAACTTTATACACCCATTTGCATGTGATGGGGACAGCATGTGCAGGCAAAGGAACCACCTCCCAAGTACCAGTAGGCTCCAAAGCTGCAAGTTCTTCAAACATAGCCTGCTCCCAAGCTGGATTACCAGCAGCCTCCTGATATGAAGAAGGTTCACTAACAACACCAGCAGTGAGAAAACTAAGCTTGTCGGGTGCATGAATGGTGGCACGATTTCTAAGATTATAACGTTGGTCCGGACTAGAAGGGGAATCATTGGAAGGAGTATCTGTGGTACTGGCCTCAGGATCAGGAAGGCTAGAAGATGGCTCGGGATTTGAAGGAATACGAGGGTGACGACTATAATGAAAACGAATTGGAGGACGTGTTGGACTAGATTGTGAAGGAACGGGAAGATCAGAGGGAATGTGAACTCCAGGTGAAGGTGTGATAGAATCCACAGGTGAAGTCGATGAGGAAGGTGATGGTGAATCAATGTAGATAGGAGGTAAGGAAAGAAAAGAAATAGAGTCATTTGAAGATGACGATTTTGAGATGGTTGAGTGAAAATAAGGACAAGACTCAACAAATGTGACATCACGAGAAATACGAATACGACGAGCAGAAGGATCATAACAACGATACCCCTTATGCTCAAGGCTATAGCCCAAGAAAACACACTCAACTGACTGAGCAGTCAGTTTAGTGCGTTCATGAGGAGGAAGAAGAACATAACATTTGCATCCAAAAACACGAAGATGATCATATCTAGGAGGAAATCCATGTAGAACTTCTCTGGGACACTTGCCCTGAAGATAAGAGGAGGGCTGAAGATTGATTAAGTAGACAGCAGTTGAGACAGCTTCTGCCCAAAAGTGAGGAGGCACAAAAGATGCAATCAAAAGAGTACGAGCCGTTTCAATGATATGGCGATGTCTTCTCTCAGCAACACCATTTTGTGCATGAGCACCAGGACATGATAGTTGGGCAAGGGTGCCTTCAGAGGAAAGAACTTGACGAAAAGCATTTGACAAGTATTCCCCCCCTGAATCAGAACGAAAAATTCGAATAGTAGATGAAAATTGAGTATGTATCATACGAACAAAAGACTGATATATAGATAATAATTGAGATCGATGTTTCATAAAGTAGATCCATGTATAGTGAGAGTAATCATCAATAAAGATAACATAGTATTTGTGACCGCCTTTTGAAGAAAAAGGAGCAGGGGCCCATACATCCGAATGAACAAGATCAAAAGGATTTTTAGTTCTAGACATATTAGTGGGATATGGCAGTTGTGTCTGCTTGCCCAACTTACAACCAGTACATTCAAAAGAAGGATCTATGGACACTTTACCAAGGACGCCCTGCTTAACTAAGTTGGATAGACGAGAACCACATAAATGACCTAAACGATGATGCCACTGTGGAAAACTAACCACGGGAGAAGCAAAAGATTGCGGTAGCGAAGCTGTTGATGAAGACAACGGTAGATGTAGACGATCAAGTATGTAGAGGCCGGAAGAACTCTTATGGCGATGGCCAATACCAAGAAGAGTTTGGGTGCGACGATCCTGAACAAAGCAAGAGGTATCATCAAACCCAACGAAACAGTTCATGTCGGTAAGCTGACCGACAGACATAAGATTCATAGAAAGCTGGGGTACGAAGGAAACATTTGAAACGGTGAAATCAGAAGTAGCAAGATTGCCATGATGAGTAACGATACAAGTACTACCATCAGCAGTTTGAACATGTCGATTATTAGGAAGAGGATGACATAAAACTAACTGAGATTATCGGGAGTCATATGAAAAGAGGCACCGGAGTCTAAAACCCAAGGTATGGAAGTACCTGAAACTGAAGAAGCACTAGAGCCACCAGACATGTAGGCACCAACAGGTGTGGACGACTGTGGTGCTGCTAGAGTAGCACTAGGAGACACAACTGAAGAAGTGACTGGAGAAATAGCTGTTGTAGTGCCCTTCTGAGATGTTGCACGCTTGGCCTTGAACTCCTTCAAGAGATGTGGATATTTCTGAAAACAACGCTCTTCAGTATGTGTTTTTCCACCACAGTGTTTGCATTTTGGTTTTTCTTTAGATTTCTCTCTAGAAACAAAAGAGTCATCCATCATAATATTTTGAGGTGTTGCCAGTATAGAGTGCTGAGGAACAGGAGAAACAGCAGCCATAGTGCGAAGACGTGTCTCCTCAGCAAGCACAGCGGAAAGTGCTTCAGCCATGGTGGGAAGAGTGGGGCGCCCAAGGAGCTGAGCACGAATTGGTTCAAACTCGGACCGAAGACCCATCACAAAGTGAAACATCTTATTTTGCTGTTCATACTGGTCCCTAGCAGTACAGTCCTTGCAAGCTGCATTAGGTTTCGGCACCATGGAATCTAATTGGCTGGATAGCTTAGTGAAAGCAGCATAATATTCTTCAACGGACATGTCTTGCTGTTGCAAATGATGAAGTTGGTTGAGTGTGGAATAGCGAAGGGCAGAGCTGCTTTGCTGATATCGTGCCTTTAGAAAATCCCACATCTCTTTGGCTGTAGTGTGATCCTCAAGACAGAACCTGATATTTGGCTCAACACTCAATGCTAAAGCAGCCATCACACGATCGTCAATAGTCCTCCAATCTTTTGCATCTTTATCAGTTGCATTTGGTGGAGAATCGGTAAGATGCGAGGCATAGCCAACAGATCGAAGAAGCATCTTGAATGAATAAGCCCATTCTCTGTAATTCTGGCCACTCAATTTGATATCCAGCACAGGTACGCCAAAGGTAATAGGTGCCATAGTAGAACTAGATGCAACAGATGTACTCATCATTTTCAATAGTGATCAGCAAATACTCACTCTCCCAGCTTAAACTAGGCAATCTCTTGATTGGAGAGGAATAGCAGCACAACACATGTGAAGAAGCCCCCTAGCAACTCACGACACACGTGAGGGAGAGATGTCCAGCAGGAGTCACATGCAAGCAGAGGAGAGGAGGGGTCGACGGAGAGGTACGCGGGGCAGCAGGAGACCGCGCAGATTGGCAATCGCGACCCCAGCAATCCCCAGCAGTGGGGAGGCCGCGACGGCGGCCTGAGACACGGCCGTGACAGCAGCCTGGGTGGAAGGCCGGGACGGCGGCCTGGGAAGCGGCCGGGACGGCGGCCTGAGAGCGCCCAGCAGCAGGGGGGGGGGGGGGGGGGGGGAATGGCGACGCCCCCTCGACGGCAGTGAGGCTAGTACGCCGGCGACAGCGGCAAGGACGGCAAAACCTGCTCTGTTACCATGCTAGAAGAAGAAGGAAAGGTCTGGAAGCTGAAATGATATTTCCACTCACCAGTCTTTACATACACGTATATGTATACAATAGGCATATGGGCCATGGGCCTTATGGGCCAGGCTGGAGCTACTATATACTTTACAGATTGTTGACCTAAGCATTTAGTGGATAAAGGCACACTCTTCGAGGGCAATATCTTGCACATTCCTGCAACTAGATTTGCAAGATCTTGTCTACTTGAGTTTTTCTTTCTTACCTGTGCAGAAATACTAAAAGTCTCAAGTAGGCTAGATAGCCTGCCACATTCTTGCAAGATCTGAACATCACACAAGCAGCAAAATACACTCTGGGAGAAGCTAGGTTGCAACAAAGAAGCGGATCAAGTGTATATAGACAGGCCCAGGGGGGCAAGAAGACATATGTACCAGGCGATTTGAAAGGGAAATGCACTGCCCTCACAATTTCAAAGATAAGACTATCTTCAGTGTTTTTTTTTTTATATGGGAAGACAGCAAGTACAATAACTGTATCTAAACCTAATGAACGGACAAGTTCTGCCATAAGACAATAGTCTGGCTTATAGTTTGGTACCAACACACCATCCCATCAACTGCATCAGAGGATTTACCATGTCATGCTTCTGAAGAATTTGCAGATAACTTCCAAGCAATTACAGCCATGTTCCTTGGGGAAATCGTAGGATCAAATAGGGGAAACAGCAATGCTTCAACTAGGTTGCTTCGCTCTTGAAGATACAATAACCGATCAAGTAAAATATATGTTTCAACCAGTGGACCTAAAGCAGCCCGAAGGCACCAAAAGGGGCCTATATATTCCTGCAAGAATAAGAAAAACAGTCAGATTAAAAATTCGATATGATACAGAGTGTATCTTTTGGTGTTATATTATCAGGGCGGGAGCAGTCATATTTCAACCACTATGCTTTTATTTTATGAATATAAAGCAGTTGGAAAGGCATTTGGACGGACATGTTTTCTTATTAGCTGTTGTGCACATTTAATATGGTTTGTATGAGCATAATATAATATATGATATCCGTTACGAATAACGGAGATTGAATTAGACCTAATGGGGACTATATATAGAGTACATGAGATACATAAGAGGGAAACCCTAGACTAGAAGATTGCACTAATAACCTTGCCTATTATACCTTAACAATATCTCCACTACTGCAAGGCATAACATATCGTACTTATCTCGTTCTAGATTACTGTCATATAAGCAAACACGTGTTGTTAATCTGCCTTGTATTTGTCTTCTTCCAGTATTAAAACATAACAATTTACTATGCTTTGCATAACTCTTTTGATACATGCTCCACCAACACACCTACCAGAAACACAGTGATGTAATTCCAATTTAAAGTACTATCAAAGAAGTTGATAGCCACGATGGGCCTTTACAAGGATTTCCACACTAGTGTGTTAAAACTGAAATGACCTCAGCAAGCATACTTGACAATGTCTATCAACCTAACACATTGTATAAGACAAAGACAGAATAAATAACAAATAATTTTGCTTCTATTGACAACGAACAAATAAGTGAAAATAATCAGTACTTGGAATAATACTATAACAAGATAGATAATAAAAAGGGTGTCCTGATAAAACCTACAGAGAAGGGTTGCACGTCCTTCCATATTTCAAGAAGATGTGAGTCTTCCACTGAGCCACAGCCAAGGCGACCTAATCCAGATAATGTGAAATCTTTGAACAGGGTGAACTTTTGACATGCATTATGATGGATGTCATCTGGCACTGTGTCAATTCCATATATGACTGAATCAACATCATTTGTGTTCTTGTTTTGTTCCTTTAAAGTTGAAGAGGAGAAATCATCAATTTTCTCTGTAGTCATTTGTGATTCCACAACTTTCCGAAGCCTCTGACGTCGAAGAGCTTTTCCTTGCCTTCCAATTGATGGACTCAACCTTGACACTTCTGGAAAATGTTTCTCAAGTACCTAGAGCAAAAACATATAATCAAGTGAAGCCATAAATTTGAATGATACAAAAACAAATTGCTAGTTTACAAATCCGAAACCTGAAAGATATTTTCCTTCATGTACTATCAACACCAAAAAACTTCTAACCTGAAATTATATTCAACATATTTATGAACCATCAACCCACTTCCATATGCACAAGGCCAAGGCGCGACTATGTAATCTAAACAGGAAACCAAAAATAATACACCTAAACATTTGGCGCTGATGTCATACAAGAACAAACAATTGGTATGCAGTGTGGCGAATGTATAAACTATGTGGTCTCTCCTAGAGAGCTAATATGTCAGATTTCTTGGTAAAATCACAAGGTAAATGGGAATGTCACAAAATCTGCTGCTGGTGACCAGTCTATAAGCCAGCTTACAGTGTCATGTTCATCAAGCTAGCTGTATATTACATTCAAACTGTTGCTTAAGCACAGATAAGAATGCATAGCATGAAGTCTAAATTTATATGAATGAACTGCCGATACAATACAACTAGGCAAACAAGAACACATACTCATCAACAAGTCCACTATGTCCAGAACCTTTCTTCAGAACAACATTGAACATGAGGATAAATGAAGTGACCAAACATAAAGCATCGAGTGAAATAGCTAAAGTATTACATAAATGAAAAAGTTGACAGAATATTTGTTTAGAAATAATAATATTTACCATTTGAAATGCAGCTCGGAAGGCATGTACATCAAAATTTTGCAGTGCAATGTCCATGGTGAGATTTCTCCATCTCTCTGCACTCTAACATGATTAAAAATATATTAAATAAAGAGATTTATAGAAAAAAAATATCACTATGTTTCGATAATTTCAAAGGATGAATCCTTAATAGTACTGTAGACAAAAAAATGTTAAAAAAAATCATGCTTGCAATTGATCAATTCAAACTAGAGATACAATCAAAGTACACTAATTACCTAACACACAAGTGATGTCACAAAAATAATGCAATTAACTTTTACTTTTATTTGGACAAGTATTAGCTCTATAATGCAACATTAAATACATATACCTAACATAAAACAGATTAGTAAAAAAACTTGCAGAGGCAAAGATAAGTATCCTGTAATTTAGGACAATAATGTTTTAAGCCACAAAATTGCAGACCATACAAGTATCCACAGAGGAAACACAGAGCTTCAGTAAGCTTGTGAGGATTTTCTATATCTAAGCCCACCAAACAGATACCTATTTTAGTATCTTGTTTATGCTGAGTGCATTCAAACATGAATTTCAACAGTATGAGATGTTTCAAAAAACAGAAGGCAACACTGAGATCATGAACTGCTTCATACCTGACAAGCAAGGTCACGGATGCTTTTCCCAAGCACCAATTCAGACAGTTTGGCAGCCTTGCTCATAGGAAAACCAGGGCAGGTGTCTGTGTCCTCATTAGAATCCTCAGAAAGCAAGTTGTAACAGCAGCCAACACTTACCAATGCTTTAACTTGTTCGCAGGACACAAAAACTCTGTTAAAAAAGATAGAAACATTTTAAAGACTTTCATCAAGGTACAAACTACTTTTATTCAAGATGCAACATTTAGCAAGCTTGGAGAAAGGACCATGCTAAATGGCCATGTTCTCATATTTCGCAAACACCAACCTTAGCATGTTAACTGAAAGATCCCCACATGCATGAAGACCAGCTAGGATTAATGGAGGGCTGCCCTGAGTTAGTTCCTGGATTTGAGTGATTTTCTTAGTAGATGCCTCAGTTTCTCTCACATGTTCACCATGGTCATCCTTACATGCATCTAACGTGACTGCTGCCAATGTGTCACTAGAAAGAACATGACAGGTGACGGTCCTAGGTACCGTGAGCAGTTGCTTCTCCACACTACAAAAAATAATAGGCAGAAAGTTATAGCACTAGATATGAATCCAAAGGTAGTAGAACTGAAATTAAACTTGATGAAGGTTGCACCATTTAGCAGCATAGTGCTTCTTTATTCTCTCTGCACGAGCCATTGTAACTGATGCATGGTGTGATGAAGCATCTATCGCTACAACAGGGAGTTGGTACTCAAAAGACAAAGACTGTGCGAGATAACCCTGATAATATCAAATAAGATGAGAAAAAAGATAAATACATGACATAACACATTACTGCTGAAACTAGGTTAAAGTCAATCATTTCTTTCATTTAACAGCAACAGAAAACACAAGGCATTGCCATACATGTCTACAACAAAAACCAAATGGCTTGACTTGTGCATTTGATTCCAATTTGCAAATAAAGTCAACAAAATAACAGACAAGCCCATATAGGCCATGTTCTTTGTAGATTATGACTGTTTGAAAATGAGTGAAACAGTCCATAATTTGGCTTCTTAGCTCTTGACTTCCAAAGTATCATGCAATAAAGGCATATGGACATACATAAAACACAGCATATGGCCTTTCCTTGAGGACCAGTATATTTAGCTGGATCGATTGGGACATTCCTGCTCAGGATTGGTGATGAATACATAAACGTAACATTTAAGAAGGCATAATCACAACCAAAAGGAACCAAGAGGGATGCCAATTGTCCAAGTATTAGAAAGACAATTATGTCCACTTGAAATCTGGTTACAATTGCATAGATGCTTGCATGCATATGACATACCTGGCCAGAACCTACATCAACCACTGTCTTGGCTCCACACCTCTTTGCAGCATGAACCACCGCAGCTAGATTCTCAATCTGAATAAAGCAAATTCTTCAAACATGAGAGTGCGAATAACAACATATTTGCAAATAAATAACATAACATAGCAAGTTCAACAATCAGTATGAAGCCAGATTACCTACTTCATGCTTCTTCTTCAAGTTCATGCCTTGAGCGAGAACAGTGCCAATTGGGGCTACATGAATATCAGATACAAGCTGCAAATTTTCAAGGAAAAAAGCATATCAAGACTAAAGAAGATCAACAAAATAGACAATCTCATAACCAAAATGACAGTAAGGGGGTGTTTAGATGCAAAAAATTTGGAATTTTGATACTGTAGCACTTTCGTTTGTATTTGGCAATTAGTGTCCAACAATGGACTAATTAGGTTCAAAAGATTCATCTCGTGATTTACAACCAAACTGTGTAATTAGTTATTTCTTTTAACTACATTAAGTGTTTCATGTATACGTCTAAAGATTGATGTGATGGAGAGAGAACGTAAAAATTTGGAATTTTGAAGGGATCTAAACACCCCCTAAGGTGATCCAAGTATGGAATGCCAACCAATATTAAGGAAACTAATCTGATGTAGTGAATTAGTCTGTGCACTGAAACCAAGCAACAGGACTGCAAGTGGAGCGCCTACAGAGACCTTGGATGTAAAGTGCACAAACTCAAATGCTGCTGAAACACAATATTCTCAATGTTCTACGTTCCGGAAAAAGAAAGTCACTACGACAAACAACCTGTACCAAGTTTAGTTGATAATTTATTCAGAGAACCTACCGATTGCGGAGCCTTCTGCTCCCGTGGAATAACAAGCGACCTAGCAGTAAGCACAAACTCTCGCAGTGTAGCAGGCCAGTGCTCCTTCACACCAATAGAAAGTAAGGTACATCAAAGTCAAACTGGCAAGGGCATAAACTAGCAACGATGGACTTGGACTACCTGGACGCATCCGGATGGCAGCTTGAGCAAGCTCTCCGCGGGCTCCTGCCGGAGGCACTCCATCCACTCGGCGTCCACTAGCTCCCACAGCCTGTCCTGCGCGAGCCGAACCAAACAGGACACAAACTCTCAGCAAACAAACCCTCCAATCGGCCGACAAGCCTCCGAAGAATTCACGGGGGGGAATGAGGACCTTGAAGAAGTTGACGACGTGGGCCTCGAGGAGCGGGCGGTGGAGGCGGAGGAAGGCGGCGAGGGCCTCCATCCACTCGCGGGTCCGCTCCGCCGTCTCGCACGAGTACGCGCCGCCGCCGCTCGCCGGAGTCGCCGCCATCGCGCGCGGGGGTGACAGGCGGTGAGAGAAAGCAGAGCCAACTTCCAAAGTGAGGTCCGGTCAGGCCAGCGAGTCGGGCTACTTTCCAGAGCAATCCTGTTGGGCCGTGTTGGGCCAAAGGATGACCTGGGAAGAAAGCACTGTTCGTTTACTGGGCTCGTTGTTTGTTTGCTTTTTTCTTTTTTTTAAATTAACGAAAGAGATTGTGCCGAATTCACAGGCTTGCTGTGGAATTTTGATCTTAAATTTTTCCCAGATTCAAAGGCTTGTTCCGAAATTGATCTTCATTTTTTAGATTGTTCATCGATTACACTCGTCGTTTTTTAATTCAAAACGAGCTAATTTCTAATAGTTGATTTGAAGCTAAACAAGGGTGCTTGGTATAAATGAACCGACTATAAATGGATCTGTTCGACGGGGAATTAGAGTTGTACATAAATTTAACTGTGCCAGATAAAATGATTAGAAACCAGTATTTGTACAAAAAATTCCAATTTTTTGCTCCGGGCCAATGAATAATAAGTTCTAACTTTATTACACTGATGAAATCCGGGCAAACCCTCATGAAACTTACACAGACCTCACAAAAAAGTTTGGCATGGTTTTCATGACATATCTTGATTTTTCTTTTTTTGAAACTTACAGCTTGGTACATAGTGAAAGTGCATGTTAGCCTTGTCGCAAATTCAAACAATGAACACTAGATGCCAGGTGCAAACAAAATCACACCATTCTTCACTCAAAAACACAACCATGTACAACAAACAGAGGTGAGTTCATAATTTCTGGGACACTTTGCAAACTGGGCATTGTACAACTATGTGTCCAACACGGGACTGGCTGCTAGGCATTTTTGTCCAATGCTCACCACGTGGCTTCAAATCATCCACAAACATAGAGAAAACGGCAAGTTTAATCACCCTGTTCGCTTGAACTTATCAGCCCAGCTTATCAGCCATGATACAGTGTTTTTATCTCATAACAAAACAGCACCAACCGGCTTATCAGTGGCAGAATCCATCCAGCGATGACAGTAGGTTAAAAGAGGACAAAGAACAAGACTTGAACACACGTACAAGAGGCAAACCCCACATCCTTTTCATCTCTACTAGTGTACCAGGATTACATTGGGCAAACCTTAATGAGTACAAACTACAAACTTTAAGAGCAAGGGCTTAAGCACCCCAAATCCAGAATATAGACCAAATAGCTCCAGCATACAGCAAAAGGGCTGAAGGGACACAACGGCAGAAACAAACAGCTAGGGATCAGCTAATTGAGCCACAGATAGGTGGCGTCATTGCCAGTAGGCTGTAGCAGTAATATCTTGCGTGGTCCATGGTATACTGAAGCCAAACAAGATGCAGGCAGCCATCCCATTGAACATCCTGGTCACTGTGTCAAGAGAAGAGAGAAGACATGCCAAAGATCACACTGTCAGAATCATCATGCCAAAGTGAACTACATTAAATGTTTCAAAATGGATTCACATGCAGTTTCAAGTGGCCATATGCCATCATGCCCATAAAAAATATTCATTATATTCAGGGCAAAAATATGGAACTTTTGAACAGGAATTAAGTAGGGTTTTCAATTACGTATAACTTCATTCACTTCACTCCAACAAAGACATGGCATATGTGTCTGCTCTAGACTTTAGTACTCAACAAATGTTACCTACAGCCTACAGGGTACACCAAAAAGTGTCACAAAAAAGGAGTTGTAGTCGCAAAGCATAGTTCAGGAAATATATAAAAAAAGTTCTAATAGCATATCCACAAATTCAGAAGTATGCAACAAATGTCAAGTTGACCAGTAAGCTGTAAGCTTGTGCAGGCACCAGATTAAGAGAAAAGAACAGATATAGAAAGACACCAAAACAATTTGACCTCATATACAATTAAACCCTCAATAGGTCTGCAAAGCATACTATGAATCCATGATATTACCATCCACTATTGCCTGGTTTGAATCTGAAAGTGTGCAAATACACACAATCGCCCATAGACAGTGCTAATACACACAATCACTATTGCCTGGTTTGAATCTGAAAGTGCTAAAGAATGTTGGAAGTGCTAAAACCGAATATTACTAGTGAAAAACTATTTGGCAGATTAAGAATACTAAATTTTTGTGCAATTTAGCAAATGATATAATAGCATTCCTTATTTCATTAGATTTTAAAAACATCATGTAAAATGCAGCCATATATGTAACAAATCAAACTACTAGTGAGCTAAATGGAGAACTGGTGATAGTGGTGGAGACAAGATGATTTTGATACAACAATACTAAGTGCACTATGTGTCGGTGTTCGGGCCCGTGAGGGTCCTAAGCCAACGAGTGAATTTGTGCTGCGTGTCCCTAATCTGGATGGTGATGCAAAGAGAATATACGGGGGGTTTATCCTGGTTCAGGTGAAAGAAGGCCTACGTCCAGCGGGGGGGTGAAGTATTGTATTTCCTTGCACCTAAGTGCTTGCGTAGGGGTTACATGTTGTGAGAGAGGGAGCCGATCCCAAGTCTCAAAGAGAGAGTGCAAAGGAGATTGCTTGAGATGTTGATCTTTTGTGGTGGGGTGATTACTTGTTTTGCCTTGTGTCTCCCTCTTTGTAGAGTCCCCTGCCTTCCTTTTTATAGGGTCAAGAGAAGGCAGAGACGCCGGGACGGTGCCTTAGAAGTGAAGTTTTATCGAGCGTTGTGGAAGCCGCTGTAGCGACGTGCTCCGGAAATGGCCGGCCATCCCTGGACACCATGGTGATGTAAAAGGATGGGATGGTAAAAAGACTCTGGGTCTTGTGGCGTGCGGACCTTGCTCCTTTGTTGACCGGCGGCTGGTCGAGGCCATGGGTCGACGGGGAATGGATAAGGCCGAGCCCCGGGAATTTTGGGGTGCGACACTCGTCGTGTTCCCCCTCGAGGGGGATCAGTGGCGGAACAGTGCCTGACATGGCGTGTGCAGTGATAGGTTTTCACCGCCTATCCTGGGATGGGCAATAAAAAGTAGAATTTGACACTGGTACTGCTTCCATGCTAGTGGTGTTATAGCCATGGGGGTAGGAAGTGGTTGGCGGTTGCATTAAATGTTTTGACTTTTGTCTGAAAGTCGGTGGGTGAGGCGGGTCAACCGGCTCGACCCAGGGTCGTACGAGTCAGAGATTTCCCTGCGGTCGAGGCGTCCCGTCGAGCAAGCCTCGTGCGAGTCGGAACGTGGTCGAGGCGTTCCGTGCGTGGTTTTGGCTCGTTCTACCTACGTAGGCGAAGCCTTTGGCGTGGTTTTCTCAGAGGTTTGTCTTTTTTTAGTTGTTGAGTGTAGGTACCCCTTGTTTAGGTACCCGACAATAGCCCCCGAGCCTTTGTGTGAGTGTGGCCACTCTTGCAGAGGCTCAGTGAGTCATGAACTGGAGTCGTAGTGTCGTAGCTCTTCTGGTGGGTGCGTGCGAGCGCACCCGCTGGGTGTAGCCCCCGAGGCCTCGGTGGAGTGTTTTGACTCCTCCGAGGTCTTTAGTGTGTTATATCGAGGAGTGCTCCCACGTTTGAGCCTCCGTGGCATGCTTGGTCCCCTTTCGTTTGGGGTTAGCTTTTTGCGGTCGAGCCCCCGAGCCTCGTGCGCACGAGGTCAATCAAGGTCTTGCCCGTCTTTATCATACGACCCTCACGCACCTTTTAGGAAAGGAGGAGGGGTGGGGAACGTCGTACTACCCTCGATGGGCGAGTTTCGACGATCTCCGGTGAGCTGTTAGCGGGGAATTCGAGTGGGAGCCCATGCCCCATTCGATAGGGGTTGGCTAGCGACCGCGGAGGCGCTCTCCAAAGATGCCAAAGAGTAGTCGTGTGGATCTCAGTTCCATGCGGTAGGATCCGAGGGCTCGATGCCTCTCTCCGAGGGGATTCCACCGTCGACCTCTCTTCTAGCTTCAAATACGTCCGGGGGCATCTTGAGAGAGTGGCTTGAGCCCTGACCTTGTATGGACACGTCCCCAGTTGTCCCTAACTCTGTTACTCGAGGGCAACTATCGAACCCTAGTCAAGGGCTAGCTTTCGATCCCTCGAGGTTTATAGTGGGCTCTGAGCCCGTTATCCATTCGTCTGGACATGTCCGTCTACGAATTCCCTTCCGGCCCGTTGGGGCGCGTCTTTTTAGGAGCAGAAGCGAGAACAGCGTGGTAGTGGGTGACGTGGCACGATGGTTGCGGAGTGAATGGCGGACACATGCCCTTACCCGCGGGTTTCGAGGGAGCAGTTAGGTAAGGACATTAAATGCGGGAACTGTTCCTACTTTTTCGTCGGATCCGCCCGTTGGTCTTCCACCGGGGTATAAGTACAGAGCCTAGGGTTCCGCATGCCCCCCACAGGCCTTTTGCGATTGCCCCTTTCTCTCTTCGCGTTCATTAGCCGTTCTCCGCCGCCGCCATCATCTCTTCCCTCGTCATCGCCGCAAGCTGATCTCGACCACTATGGCGGGAAAGAGCCAGGTTCTTCCCGCGGACGTGTGGGTCCGTTCTTCGGTGATGGAGAGGAAGCTGGAGGAGTTAGTTCACGATGGTCTTCTATGACTGAGGGTGAGCCGGAGCCAGCCGGAGTGGAGGGTGCCGTCGTCCGACCACCGAAAGCTGGCGCCCCCGGAGGGGTATGTGGTGAGCTTCGTCGCTTTCCATGAGAGGGGGCTTGGGATGCCGCCGAGCCGATTCATGCGGGCGCTTCTTCACTACTACAAGGTGGAGATCCATCATCTCGCCCCCAACTCCATCTCGCAGGCCGCCATCTTTGCGGCGGTCTGCGAGGGGTACTTGGGGATGGAGCCCCACTAGAACCTGTGGCTTCACCTTTTCAAGGCGGAGCATTTCACCAAGAAGGCAGGTGAGCGGGGATTGCGGCGCGCGGTGCACGCTAGGAGCTGCACCCTTCAAGTCCGGGCGGGTCGAGGCGAGCTCTACATCCCGGCGCAGCTCATCTCGTCGAATAGCGGATGACACGACGGGTGGTTCTACCTGCGCAACGATGATGACCGCCTGCCGAAGTTCTCCAGCCGGGTCCTGATGTCACGCGAGGACAATTGGTCATATGGCATCGTCGAGGAAGAGAAGTCGAAGCTGCAGCCGCTCCTCGATGCGCTAAGGAGACTTCGACAGCGCGGATTGACCACGGGGATGGTGGCCGCCGCGTTCCACCATCGAAGAGTGCTGCCGCTGATGCAGCGCCGACTCAGGATCGACGAGATGACACTGGGCATCTCGTTGGAGGGGAGTCAGATGTCACATGAGACCCTCCCCCTCGATGAGGTTGCCCTGGCGCGCGCGGTGGATGGTGGGTAGCTTCAAGTAGGAGGACATCGACAAGGTCCCGATGTGACCCAACCAGGGTTTCGAGCCTCTGGTAAGCGTTGTTCCACTAGCCTCGAGTCCTTTTGCTTCCTGGTTCTCTTGATTTAGTCCATCGAGGTTTCCATGTAGGATCTGTCAGCGGTCAAGGACTCGCGGCCGCCGGTTCTGGAGGATCGCGCTGCTCGAGAGGCGAGACGCATCTCGGTGGCTCAGAAGAATGGAGAAAAAGACGCCGCGAAGAAGCGTCAGATCAGAAAGGCCCTCGAGCGTGAGACGTTGAATAAGCGCTGTCGCTAGCAGAGTCTCGAGGGTCTCCCCATCGAGGAATCCCCCTCTGAGACGGCCTCGGGGGAGGATGAGGATGAGGATAGCGACGACGATGACGCCGGGTCACTGTACGACACCGCGACTTTTCTAGCGCACCTCCCCGACGTGCGGCCCCTGCTGGAGCCTATTGGCGGAGGGTCGACCTCTCAGGCGTCGAGGGCAGTCTCGGCGCTCGTCGAGGGGGAGGAAGAGCCAGCAGAAGGAAGAGCCCGAGAGGGACCTTCGGAGAGGGGATCTGCCACGCCTAGGGTCCCTCAGGGAATGTCAGTGGCGCCGCGCCCGCGAGTTTGCTCGCCCCGGACTTCATTGTCGGGCAGAATAGCAACATCGACGTCTGAGGCCAGGGCGCCATCGTCAGGTGTGAGGACCCGAGGCCAGATAGCCTCATCGGCGCAAAGGACCCCGTGCACCTCGTCAGCCCAGGCTCCAAGGAGCACCAGGCTGACCGGAGGCTCAACGGAGGGGCCATCGTAAAAACCATCGAGTGGCTCAGGGAAGCCGGAGACGAAGCCCTTGATTCCCTTTGTCTGGGTAAGTGTCTCACCTCGCCTTTCTGACAAAGTTATCTGGTTTTTTGTTCTGACATGGTTGTTTACTACTCAGCCATAAGCACAAGGTGGAGCTCGTGGCCATGACCCCCATCAAGGCGCTCAAGTCTGGCGTTGCCCTAATGATGCAGACGCCTGCCTACGATGCTGCCTGGGTCACAAAGTACCAAGCTGCCACGGAGCGGCTCAAGACGAAAGAGGCCACCGCCAAGGCGGGTGCAAGTGCTCAGGAGGTCGCCAGAGTCGGTGATGCCGCGCGGGAGCCAGAGCCGGTCGAGGCAGCCCCGGGCGGTGCTAGGCTTGACATGCCTGGTGTTGGTGGGCTAGAGCCGGGGTCAACCACGAGGACTCTGCACGACCGTCGAGGCCAGTGAGGCCGAAACATCTATCCGCGATGCGGGGCGGGCGGATGTTGAGAAGATAAAAGAGGTGGTGGAGGCCTCGCCGGATGCGGGGAAAGGGCAGAGCAGCCGGAGCTGCAACCAGAGCGGGAGGAGCCGCGGCCGCAGCCGCAGCAGGACCAGACAGAGGAGCAGGTGACCGAGGTGGAACGGGGGGAGGCCATGCCACCGCCCAACGTGCAGGCGGTGGCGCCGACAGACGGGAGGCCAGTCTCGCCCCAAGGGTCGACTCTGGCTATGATCGATCTCACTGTCGATGACCCTCCTTCCAAAGAGGGGAAGCAGAAGGCGGACGTCGAGATGGTCGATGCCCCAAATCAGCCCGGGACTTCCGTAACGTCAGAGGACGACATGGCCGAGGCGTCCGCCAGGTGGCCTGATTTCGCAGGGCTGGTGCTTGCACGGGCGGAGGAGGAGCTACCGCGCTGGGGTCGGTCGACCCTCGAGTCCAGGGACGCAGCTAACCCTGATGCCGAGCCCTTCTTCGCCCTTGACGATAAGGATGAAGTGCAGCACTGGAGGCCTTTGAGGATGGTTGCGGACACCCTGGTGCAGTGGATGTCGGAGGCCTTTGAGGTGAGCCGTGTCTGTTTGTTTTTTATGGCGTATATCCCCCTTTTCTCCTTGGTTCTGATCTTAAGCTTAACTGTGGTCAGGAACTCAAGGAGCGATCTCACCGCAAGTCACTCTTCATTCATCATGAAAGTGGCGTATGGGTGGTGCTTACTCGTCAACAGGCTCTAGCCGAGGAAGTCAATAAGCGGCTATCTAAGAAGAGCGCCGAAGTAGACGAGCTTCGCGTCGTCCATGCAGCGGTTAGGGAGGAAGCGACGCAGGCTCGGGAGGCCGAGGCCAAGGCACGTGAAGATGCGGCCAAGGCTCGGGAAGAGGTGGCCAAGGCCCGTGAGGACCTTGCGCCGCTATTAGCGCGTGTGAAGGAGCTCGAGGAGGATGACGCTCTAGTCAGCGGCCAGCGCGACGCCCTTAACGTCCAGATCAGGATGGTGTCCGCTCACATTGGGACCCTAGAGAACGAGGTCGCGACGTTGAAGGGGACCATCCGAGAGAGGGACAAGGCTCTCTCGGGCACTGATCGGGAGATTGAGACGTTGAGGGCGACTGTCCATGACAAGGACGAGGCTCTTCATGCGACGAAGAAAGCACGCGAGGAGTTGCGTGATGAGATTGTGGGTTGGTAGACCCATGCTGAGGGTAAACCTTTGTCATGTTTTGACCTTGGCCTCGGGGTCCCAAGTCTTCGCTAACTTGGTGTTTGTATTTCAGAGCTGGAAAAGCAGCAATGTGCGGCCCAGGCGACGGCTACCTCATTTCAGAATCTCTTCGAGGCTGAGGCCGGGCGGAATCAATTGCTCTAGGGTGCGATCACCTCGGTGTGCGATGACCTAGGAGTCAAGCCTGATGCCAATACCGAGGAGGATGCGCCAGGGAACTCGTTTGTTCACCGGATGATGGCGCTAGGTTGCCTTGTCCGCGAGAAGATTCGAGGTGAGATGCATCATGGCGTGAAGAGGGTCATGGCGGTCATCCGGTCTGGGTTTGAGTATGACATGGGCCTCATTGCTGATGGCTTCATCTCGGATCCAGACAGGACTGACGAGGAGAACGAGGCAGCCTGCCTAGAATTGATCAAGGCTGTGGAAGAGCCCAGGGGTCGTCTCGCGAAGCTGTTTGAGGTCGAGGTGGTCCCGGCTGCCGACGATGAGGGCTTGTGAGCCAAGCCTGTGCATGAAGGCCCGTGTAATAAGTTAGTTAATATTCGTGACTTGTGCTATGATGGCCTCAGGGGCCTTGAAACATTTACATGTAAATGTATACTAAATGTAACAGAACCGCCCAATTATACGAGATTAAGTAGGAAATCATCCAACGGAAGGACAATTTAACAAACTTAAGCCCGTATAATCCGGTAGTCCGTGAAATCTCGACGGATTTCAAACCATTTCACATAACAGCCAAGATCGTACTAAGTTTAGCGGTCACCATCATAAGTTACATAAATGTTCGCGGCATAAAATACATCGGAGTTTAAACATAGTTATTACAAACCAGGTTCGAATAAAAGTAGCGAAAGCGGTAGTTCAAATCACGCACACACACAACATATTTTGGAATAAAGTGCCAGCTTGTGATCATCTCCAGCAAAAGCATCAGACTAGAAGTAGCGAATGACCATTGCCCATGGTCCTAAGCTTCGCCCATTGCAGGATAGAGGCAGTTGATACAGTAGCCGTAATACATCTGCCCATATGCAACAAGTGGGAACAAAGCCCTGAGTACGAGAAGGTACTCAGCTAGACTTACCCGTCATAAACCAGAAATAAAAGACACCAAGGAATCATGACAGGCTGTCTGGTGGGGTAGCTGACTTATTTGCAAAAAGGCATTTTTAACATTTAGGAAAACCTTTACAAAAGCTTTGCATCAAGTTAAATCTTTATTAACCTGTCAACTACATTTGCACCTGTACTAAAGTAACATGTAATTAAACAGGTAATGATAACCAATGATCATTAACAACTTTTATTATGTCATAATTCATATAACTGTCCAAGTGTTCCATCAATATTACTACGATGAAGTAGCTCAAGTCAAGTGTTCACTATCCAGTGAACGATGGCGATTCGAATCGATTATTAACCAGCTGGTAAGTTATTCCTCACACAAACCTCACTCACCCGCTAAAGTGAGGTGTTGATCACCGAGTCAACCATTCATGTAAAGTCGCGAGCTTGCCAGGAACCACTTGTACCCGGGGGCCGCCCGACTGCTCTTTGGTCTTATCATCGCGCCCCCGTATCCTGCCACTACTTCTCCGGTACAGTGCGTTGCGGGCAATCCACTCGGCCTGAATAATCTCCCAGTTTCGCGGTCGGAAGGTACTTTATCCGGCTAGCTAAATGTGAGGCATGCGTTCAACATGACCCGAGGGACAACAACGGACGGTCCTTAATCGACACAGACGGAAAACACTACAGTCCGAAACCCTGCAAGTTTCCGCCCGGTCTCAAATTCATTTCACACTTAGTTATACCATGACTTCATAGTCATCCAAGCAGATCCAGGTAACCACCTATAGCTCGCAGGTGACAGGAAATCACCCGACTTCTACCGGTCTAAGCCAGCTAAGCATTGACTCGACTGCGGATACCAGGGTAACAAGGATATAGTATAACAAAGGTAAGCAATGTATAATGCAGCAACGTCTGCAAACAACTCCTAAACGTAATGCATCAAATTAAGTAAAGTTAATAATAAATTATTTACAAACCGAGAGAGAAATGCTCTGGGGCTTGCCTCTCTCAAAAGAGCTCGGACGGTGGTCGGGGCACTCTGGGAGCTCTTCACCGACCTCCTCTTCGGCTTCTGTCACCTCCTGCTGCTGCACCTCGAGGTGCTCCTCTGGCTCCTCGGGTAAGACGACTGGGTTCTCGGTTTGCGATCCTGTATGATACAATACGCGTAAGTGATTATGTAAGCGTGCATCGAAGGAGATGAATGCAATGAATATGTTGAAATGCAAGGTAGTCAACATCATCCAAGAAACTATACACTACAAGAACATGTCATCTACTGCATTCTCTTCTACTACTAACATGTCAAGTTAACATATCTTATGAAATGCTTCAAAGATACACCAAAGCTTTACTAATTTCTTAATCACACTTAAAGCAACACTTGCTTAAACCCTAAATAATAATAGGTTTGAATAGCAACATATATTTCTGATGCTCCTAAAAATCTAAGAAAATTACAGTAGCATAATACTACCCTAAACAGACTACCATAAAAATTTCATGACATTTGGATAAGGAAACTATCCTGTACAAAAATGACAAGCTCTAGCATAAAAATGAGCATGAAATTACTTTGTACTATGAAAAGTGTCAAACAACAGAATTAATATTTTTTCTAGGGTCTTCATAGCATATAATGACTGTACAAAAATTATCTCATGCATGTTTTATACAAAATTTGCTCTCTAGCAAAAATAACAAAAATCAGCCATTAAAGGTACTTGAACTACTTCTCCAAAGTTTTCCACAGCACATGCATGAAACATATTTTTCCTAAGAAGTACATGATATAAGAAGATTAACAAACTTGAAATCATATTTTTCTGATACATATAGGATTTACTAACTATTTTACAAGATATCAGCAATATCAAGAATTAATTAAAGCTCTACAGAAAAGTATCCCAAAAATGACATGCAATATTTTTATATTGTAGATCTGGTGACAAGTAACCTAGCAAAATTTGTTTCAACAAATTTGGAGCCAAAATGAGTACACAAACATTTTCCAAAGCATTTAACAGAAATCTGAAAAAGCATTTCTTAAATCCCTTTTAAAATCAGCCGACAAAACTGCTAGGTGCACCCGGTGCTGCACACCCAGATCTGATCCAGGGCGCTGACGAGCGGGCCCCCACGGTCAATGGCCCCCACCTATCGGTTATACCGAGACAGGGGCGGCGCTGACCGGCCAGCTCTCGCCGACGGCGAGCCAACCGGCGGTGTGGTCACCACCAGTAGCTCACCCGCGACGAGGCGAACACGGTGCACCAAGAGAAGGCATAGGAGGAGCTCGGGATAGGGCTCGACGGCGTGCATGGCGGAGCGCGCGGCGCTGCTCCCGACGGCCGGCCATCTCCGGTCGGGAAGGGGCGCGAAAAGTGGTGCGGGAGCTTCACCGAGCTCGTGCGGTGGTCGTGCGCGCGAAAAGGTAGCTAGAAGAAGGACGGAGGGCGAGGTCCACGGAGCGAGCGCTCCAGTGAGCTCGGCCACAACTCCGGCGAGAGATTCCCAGGAAGAGGGAGCTTCACACGGCTTACCGAGGCGAGCACGAGGTGCGCGATGATGAGTCGGAGATGCGGGCGAGATGGAGGGTTCAATGGCGAGCTAGGACGGCTGGGCGAGCGAGCTCCGGCGAGGCGCGGCGCGCGGTGGCGATGGCGGGCACGCTCGGCTGCCGTCGGTGCTGCGGGATGCGCGGGAGAGTGAAGTGGGGGAATGAGGAGGAGGCAACGCTGCCAGGCAGAAGAAGGCGTGCGCGTGGGGCGGAGTCAGGCCATGGCTGCCGCGCGGCGGGCGTCGCCGGCATGCGGCCGCCACGCGGCGGGCGCGTTCTGCCGCGGCGGACAGTGAGGCGCGGGCGAGCGGGAAGAGGAGGAGGAGGCCGAGCGGACGCGGGCCGGGCCGAGGCGGGGCGCGGGCGCGCGCGCGCGGGAGTGGCGCGGCCGTTTCCGGTCGCGGGCCGAAACCGGGGCGGCGGCCTGCTTAAGGTAGGATTTGATTTTTTTTTTCAAATTTCTAATTTCAAACAGAATTCAATTACAGTTTTCAAACCTCATTTTGAGCAAGAAAAAGACATTTTCTAGAAATGACTCAAAAATAAAAGTTGCTTAGAATTTAATCCTCTACAACTTTGATTAAGGGGCCAACTAAAAATTCTCAACAGAATTTGATTTTTAGAATAAAAGCTAATTTAGGGAGGATTTTTGAATATTTTCAAATAACTTTTTTAAAACAAATCTTTGACAAAACTTTGAGTGATTTAGTGGCACCAAAAATTTTACCTATAATTCTAAGTGATATGAAATTTATAGTTGCACAAATTTGATGAATGTCATTAGCACATTATCACAACATGTTATGCAATACTAGTTTCCATATTTTTATTTTATTAAAGGTACACCCTAAGCACATATAATTATGAATGCCATGACATGTTATGCTCATGATTTGCAATGCAAATGCTTGCGTAACACCGGAGTGTTACAGCCCTCCCCCCTTATAAAAATCTCGTCCCGAGATTTGGGTTACGAACTATTTATTATAAAAATCTTTGTATGCTTTTTATAGGTATTCACTCGTTTCCCAAGATACATCTCCCTCATCATGATGACTCCATTGTATCTTATATGTTTTCACCACATTGTTTTGAGTAGCCCTTTCTTTGGAATTCAAAACTCGAATTGGCTGCTCACGATACACCAGATCTGACTTAAGTTTTATGCCTCGAGGTTCAATTATTTCCTCTGGAACGCGCAAATATTTTTTGAGATGTGATACGTGAAAAACTGGGAATATAGCACCCATTGATTCTGGTAATTTCAATTTGTAAGTCACTGGACCCTTCCTTTCCAAGATTTTGTAGGGTCCTACAAATCTGGAGGCAAGCTTTCTGCGTATTCCAAACCGCTTCTTCTTCATTGGCGTGACTTTTAGATAAACATAGTCACCAACTTCGAACATAAGTGGTCTCCTTCTCTTATCCGCATAACTTTTCTGACGTGACTGAGCTGCTCTCATATTTTGCTGAATGATATGAACTTTCTTTTTGGCTTCTTCCACGAAATCAATACCATAATACCTTCTTTCCCCTGGCTCAATCCAGTTTAAAGGTGTTCTACACTTTCGGCCATACAGAGCCTCAAAAGGTGCCATCTTAATACTTTCTTGATAGCTATTATTATACGCGAATTCTGCTAAAGGTAACCACGACTCCCATGAACCTCTAGAAGACAACACACAAGCTCTTAACATATCCTCTAAAACAGCATTAACTCTTTCAGTCTGACCATCTGTTTGAGGATGATAGACAGTGCTACGAATCAGACAAGTTCCCAAACCTTTGTGCAAATGCTCCCAAAAGTGAGCAGTGAACTGTGATCCTCTATCAGACACGATAGTCTTCAGTATGCCATGCAATCTCACAATCTCTGCAATATACTTCTCGGCATATTGAGGTGGTCTATAAACTGTCTTGACAGGCAAAAAGTGGGCTGTCTTGGTAAGACGATCCACGATTACCCAAATCGAATCATGGCCTTTCTGAGTAGTGGGCAAACCTGTGATGAAATCCATACTTATATCATCCCACTTCCAACTAGGTACTGACAAAGGTTGCAACAATCCAGCAGGTTTCATGTGAATAGCTTTCACTCAACAACATGTGTCACATCTGGCTACATAAGCTGTAATTTCCTTCTTCATCTTTGTCCACCAATAGCGAGGCCTTAGTTCTTGATATATTTTACTACTGCCAGGATGAATGGACAACTTAGAGTGATGAGCTTCATCCATAATTCTATTCTTAAGCTCTCTATCCTTTGGAACAACAAGACGGTTGTCAAACCACAACACGTCCTGCTCGTCCACTCTGAAGTGTTTTGAAGATTCTTCTTTAATTTTCTTTTTGATGTGGAATATCCCTTTATCTGCTTTCTGACCTTCTATTATCTTACTCTCCAAGGTGCAACTGATCTGAATACTATGTAACACGATAGGGTGCATTAGATTAAAACCATCTTCGAGTAAGGGTTGCATATTCAGACAATGTGACTTTCTACTCAAAGCATCAGCTACCACATTGGCTTTCCTAGGGTGATACTGTACATTCAAGTTGTAATCTTTAATTAGTTCTAACCATCTTCGCTGTCTCATGTTCAATTCTGGTTGGGTGAAAATGCACTTGAGACTCTTATGATCGGTGAAAATGTTGCACACATTACCAAGTAAATAGTGTCTCCAAATCTTTAAGGCATGCACCACGGCGGCAAGCTCAAGATCGTGTGTCAGATAATTGATTTCATGTTTTCTCAACTGGCGGGAGGCATAAGCAATGAGTCTTCCTTCTTGCATCAGAACACAGCCTAATCCTGTTTTTGATGCGTCACAGAACACATCAAAAGGTTTCTCGATGTCTGGCTGTGCAAGAACTGGAGCAGTGGTCAACAGTTTCCGTAAGGTGTGGAAAGCTGTCTCACACTCCTCTGTCCACACAAACTTGTGATCTTTCTGTAACAGACTTGTCATCGGCTTGGCAATCTTCGAGAAGTCTGGGATAAAGCGGCGATAGTAACCAGCTAACCCTAAGAAACTCCTGACTTCTGGCACTGTGGTTGGAGTTTTCCAATCCATAACCTCATGCACTTTGCTCGGATCTACCGAAACTCCATTCTCAGATAGAATATGACCAAGGAAAGGAACTTTCTTCAACCAAAATTCACATTTGCTGAACTTAGCATACAACTTATGATCTCTCAGTCTGGTCAAGACAATTCTCAGATGCTCTTCATGATCTTTCTCATTCTCAGAGTATACTAGAATGTCATCAATGAAGACAACTACAAACTTGTCCAACTCTGGCATGAAAACCGTATTCATCAGATACATAAAGTATGCAGGAGCATTTGTTAAGCCAAAAGACATAACAAGATACTCGTACAACCCGTATCTGGTAGAAAAAGTGGTTTTCGGGACATATTGTGGCCTGATCTTTATCTGATAATACCCTGATCTTAGGTCTATCTTGGAGAACACTCTAGCTTTAGCCAACTGATCAAACAAAACGTCGATATGAGGCAAATGATATTTATTCTTGATAGTTACAGCATTAAGAGGTCGATAATCCACACACATTCTCAGAGTACCCTCTTTCTTTTTCTTCACGAACAAGGCAGGACATCCCCACTCAGACTTACTCGGTCGGATAAACCCCTTCTTTAGCAATTCTTCCAGTTACTTCTTCAGCTCAGCTAACTCATCCGGAGGCATCCGATAGGGTCTCCTCGAAATAGAAGCTGTCCCGGGGATCAACTCGATTCCAAACTTAACATCTCTATCTGGAGGAAGGCCAGGTAACTCGTCTGGAAACATATCCGGGAACTCACACACTACCGGGATCTGGCGGATAGGAACAACTTCCATGACACAGGTCACACTCACAAGGTCTGTTCTTTCGGGCAATGGTACCTGAAAAGTACCCTCTCCCTGGGGATCCTTAAGGGTAAGCAACCGACTGCTTGTATCTATGACTGCCTCCCAGTTCTTCATTTAGTTCATTCCTATTATTACATCCAAAACTAGTCCAGGCATAACTATCAGGTTCACTCGGAACTTCCGACTACCTAACTCAAGGGTTGCCTCTCTAACCATCTTATTGGTTAACACATCAGCCCCGGCTGAACTTATACGATAACCATAACTCAATTCTGTGCATAGTTGTTCATGCTTCCGTGCAAATGCTTGACTCATAAAAGAATGCGAGGATCCAGAATCAAATAGAACAACTGCAGGGTGATGGTTAACAGGAAACTTACCGGCAGTTACAGACTCTCCCTCAGGAATCTCATCAACGGTGGTATGGTGTACACGGGCAGTATAAGTCTGTTGCTTCTTTTTAGGCGGATAAGGGTAGAACTTTAAAAAGTGGCCTGGCTGACCACAATTGTAGCAGGGCCCCTTCACTGTACCAGCAGATCCTATAGCTCCCTTAGAGTTGCTCTGTTCTGCAGCTGCGGTGATCTTTGCTGGCGGCACGGCCATCTTGTACGGCTTCTGTGGTCCCCTGTAGTTCTGGGTTTTATGCTGTGGCGGCCAGAACCTTGCACCAGGTGCGGACGGACGATAAGAAAAACGGTTTGCAGTGACAACTCTAGACTGGGATGGTCCTGACTCAAACACTCTCTTGCGATTCTTGGATGCAGTGTAGGCGTTGTTGTTCTTTTCTTGTTTCAAACAATCACTGATAAAGTCATTGAACCTGGTGCGGGTATTGGTACCCACATGCTTCATCATCTTCAGACTTAACTCTCTCTTGAAACTAGCAATTCTCTTTGCATCTGTGTCGACCATGTCTGGAGCATAGCGGCACAAGCTATTAAAGGCATGCAGATACTGTGTTACAGTCTTGGTACCTTGATTTAAGACCAAGAACTCTCCGAGCTTCATCTCAACCAACCCTGGGGGAATATAAACTCCTCTAAACGCTTCAGTGAATTCTCTCCAAGTAATCTGGGCATTGGGAGGAAAGGTGGTGCGGTGATGCTTCCACCACATCCCTGCCGGTCCCTATAACTGATGTGCAGCATATTCTGTTTTCAGAACTTCTATCAGTCTCAACACACGAAATTTATCTTCCATAGTGTTGATCCATTCTTCAGCGTCGAGTGGCTCAGCTGCTTCCTTGAAAACTGGCAGCCTGGTGTCCATGAAATCCTTGAAATTGCTGTACTGGTTCACCCCATGACCACCACCTTGATTATTTTCTCTCTGAATATTTTCAGCGATGGTACACAGAAAATCTTCTATATTCCTTTGTGACTGCTCGGCGTTGCGCTGGCTTCCCAGGAACTATGCGAAGAATACCTCTGTAGTGAGCGGTGGAGGAGGGGGCAATTGTGGCTCTGGCTGTGGCTCCTGGTGATTGACATTGTTTGCACCACCCCCACCAGCCCCTGCACCGTTGCCACCAGTTTCAGCGGCCTCATACGTGGCACAGCGAGTGTTTGCCATATGCATATTTCAGCAACAAGTAATAATTGAGCGAAGTGGTAGTAATTGTATTCGAATGAACAATCATGCCATACTGAATTTATTGGAGAGAACAAGTCATGCAATAAAACAGAGGCACAATAATCACATTCCAATTAAAACAACATCACTAATCAAATTACTTCGAATGCAACATCGCGTTCCATACAACCACGTTGCCAGCATACATACACTGGACTTTTATGCGTTCGAGCATCACATACACAACCAAGATTCAAAAGATCGCCAGTCTCAAGATCGAACAGGATACAACACGATACATGGAAACCAAAAGAAGGCCATCGCGACAGAGCCTATCACTAACGCAAGGCAACTAGCCTACTCCTCAGGGCCGTCGTCGAGGTCGGAGGCATCACTATTGCTACCATCAGTAGCGGCGTCATCGTCGACGTCCATCTAGGCGGCGTCCGGAGGAGCATACGGGCCCATCCCATTGTAGAGGGCATGAAACTCTTCATGCAAGTTGGCATTATACCCTTCTAGCTCCTCGACCCTCTGCCTCAGAAGGTCCCTCTCGTTCCAAGCTTCATTCCTTTCCTGCACTAGCTGTCCCATCATGCGGTCTGCATTTCTGTTGGCCTGAGTCAACGTCTGTACCCGCTGCATAGCACTCTCACCTCTCTCGAGAGCCCGATCTCGCTGCAAGCTCATGTCGGCCAACTGCTCCTGCAAGCTAGCTATAGCACGTGCTTGCTTCTTCTTCTGCTTCCTTGCTTCAAGCCGGTCATTGCCACGCAGACCAGTCAAGGTCCAATAGGTACTCTCAAGACCCTGGTATGCTTTGATGGCTGCATACATGGCACTCATTGTGTGGTTGTCGCTAGCCCATCCTTCACTTGGGCCTCTAACCAGGGCACTTCCTTGCGGTTGCACCCAAATGGCATCACGAGGATCATCTCTCGGGAAAGTATCGGCCAAAGTTGCTACCAACTCATTAGGAAACCTGCTCATTATGTCTCGGATGACGCGAAAGGCTGCGCCCTCTGCACCCTCAACTGGAGTGCGTCCTTCAAACTCCAAATGCCAACCATCCCATTCTAGCGCATCACCAAGAGCAGGGACGGTGATTTCCACTACCGCAAGTCCATCCTCAGCTAACTGGCTCTCACTCTAGGAGTACACCGGCTCTTGACCCTCTGGGTACCCCACATCATGGAGCACTCTCCAAAGCAAGGTGGGCATGCCAAACTCACTTAGAAAAGTGTCCGTGCTGCGGCGCTCCCGCGGTGCCATCTGGTGACGGGGTGCTCTTCCGCCAGTGGACTTACGAGCAGTCTTCTTCGTGTGGGCCATCTGTAGCACAAGTTTTAAATTACCCGGTGAGAACATATTTTAAGTTGATGTCACTTTTATCAAACTAGGATAATCCTTTTATAAGAGGAGAAATGCATGTTATGAATGAAATGCACAGGTAATATGATGCATGCGCGAGTCTTACGTTCTCACAAACTTAGAAAATAAAGACATCTAACGATGAATTCGGTGGCATACAACGATCTCTCATATACGTAACTAATTCGATCTACACGATAAACGCTATTATGTACCTGCAGAAAATTCATTTCAGCCCATTCCCCATAAATGCATGAAAGCAGTAAATCTACCTACGCGCTCTACACGAATCCTCAGATGCGTGTACAACGGTAGTAACTACCCAAACACATCGTCCTATTGACGGCATCGCCTCAACGAACGGAACATCCACACATGCGATACTTTTATAAAAACATGTGTAAAACATGTAATTATTCTAGTATCATATAAGCACTCTCCCTAGATCGGCGGTGTATCCGATCATGCTCTCACAGCTCACACTTACCAAAGCGTAGAGGTAACTGATCCGTACATTACCACTCAATTAAGTGGCACTCATACAATAGCACGCCGTATGAGCAACGAAAGAGAAATATGGTGCAAGAACCCCAAGTTAGTACTTAAATAGCCACCTAGAGTCCTTAACTGGGCATACAAGATATGACCACTGGCACACCTTTAGTTTTAAAATCACACTTTTTAAACATAATTTTGTTTTAAATACACTTATAAACAGTAATCACGTTAAACCATGCTCCGATGCCAGCTGTAACAGAACCGCCCAATTATACGAGATTAAGTAGGAAATCATCCAACGGAAGGACAATTTAACAAACTTAAGCCCGTATAATCCGGTAGTCCGTGAAATCTCGACGGATTTCAAACCATTTCACATAACAGCCAAGATCGTACTAAGTTTAGCGGTCACCATCATAAGTTACATAAATATTCGCGGCATAAAATACATCGGAGTTTAAACATAGTTATTACAAACCAGGTTCGAATAAAAGTAGCGGAAGCGGTAGTTCAAATCACGCACACACACAACATATTTTGGAATAAAGTGCCACCTTGTGATCATCTCCAGCAAAAGCATCAGACTAGAAGTAGCGAATGACCATTGCCCATGGTCCTAAGCTTCGCCCATTGCAGGATAGAGGCAGTTGATACAGTAGCCATAATACATCTGCCCATATGCAACAAGTGGGAACAAAGCCCTGAGTACGAGAAGGTACTCAGCTAGACTTACCCGTCATAAACCAGAAATAAAAGACACCAAGGAATCATGACAGGCTGTCTGGTGGGGTAGCTGACTCATTTGCAAAAGGCATTTTTAACATTTAGGAAAACCTTTACAAAAGCTTTGCATCAAGTTAAATCTTTATTAATCTGTCAACTACATTTGCACCTGTATTAAAGTAACATGTAATTAAACAGGTAATGATAACCAATGATCATTAACAACTTCCATTATGTCATAATTCATATAACTGTCCAAGTGTTCCATCAATATTACTACGATGAAGTAGCTCAAGTCAAGTGTTCACTATCCAGTGAACGATGGCGATTCGAATCGATTATTAACCAGCTGGTAAGTTATTCCTCACACAAACCTCACTCACCCGCTAAAGTGAGGTGTTGGTCACCGAGTCAACCATTCAGGTAAAGTCGCGAGCTTGCCAGGAACCACTTGTACCCGGGGGCCGCCCGACTGCTCTTTGGCCTTATCATCGCGCCCCCGTATCCTGCCACTACTTCTCCGGTACAGTGCGTTGTGGGCAATCCACTCGGCCCGAATAATCTCCCAGTTTCGCGGTTAGAAGGTACTTTATCTGGCCAGCTAAATGTGAGGCATGCGTTCAACATGACCCGAGGGACAACAACGGACGGTCCTTAATCGACACAGACGGAAAACACTACAGTCCAAAACCCTGCAAGTTTCCGCCCTGTCTCAAATTCATTTCACACTTAGTTATACCATGACTTCATAGTCATCCAAGCAGATCCAGGTAACCACCTATAGCTCGCAGGTGACAGGAAATCACCCGACTTCTACCGGTCTAAACCAGCTAAGCATTGACTCGACTGCGGATACCAGGGTAACAAGGATATAGTATAACAAAGGTAAGCAAGGTATAATGCAGCAACATCTGCAAACAACTCCTAAAAGTAATGCATCAAATTAAGTAAAGTTAATAATAAATTATTTGCAAACCGGGAGAGAAATGCTCCGGGGCTTGCCTCTCTCAAAAGAGCTCGAACGGTGGTCGGGGCACTCTGGGAGCTCTTCACCGACCTCCTCTTCGGCTTCTGTCACCTCCTGCTACTGCACCTCGAGGTGCTCCTCTGGCTCCTCGGGTAAGACGACTGGGTTCTCGGTTTACGATCCTGTATGATGCAATGCGCGTAAGTGATTATGCAAGCGTGCATCGAAGGAGATGAATGCAATGAATATTTTGAAATGCAAGGTAGTCAACATCATCCAAGAAACTATACACTACAAGCACATGTCATCTACTGCATTCTCTTCTACTACTAACATGTCAAGTTAACATATCTTATGAAATGCTTCAAAGATACACCAAAGCTTTACTAATTTCTTAATCACACTTAAAGCAACACTTGCTTAAACCCTAAATAATAATAGGTTTGAATAGCAACATATATTTCTGATGCTCCTAAAAATCTAAGAAAATTACAGTAGCATAATACTACCCTAAACAGACTACCATAAAAATTTCATGACATTTGGATAAGGAAACTATCCTGTACAAAAATGACAAGCTCTAGCATAAAAATGAGCATGAAATTACTTTGTACTATGAAAAGTGTCAAACAACAGAATTAATATTTTTCCTAGGGTCTTCATAGCATATAATGACTGTACAAAAATTATCTCATGCATGTTTTATACAAAATTTGCTCTCTAGCAAAAATAACAAAAATCAGCCATTAAAGGTACTTGAACTACTTCTCCAAAGTTTTCCACAGCACATGCATGAAACATATTTTTCCTAAGAAGTACATGATATAAGAAGATTAACAAACTTGAAATCATATTTTTCTGATACATATAGGATTTACTAACTATTTTACAAGATATCAGCAATATCAAGAATTAATTAAAGCTCTACAGAAAAGTATCCCAAAAATGACATGCAATAGTTTTATATTGTAGATCTGGTGACAAGGAACCTAGCAAAATTTGTTTCAACAAATTTGGAGCCAAAATGAGTACACAAACATTTTCCAAAGCATTTAACAGAAATCTGAAAAAGCATTTCTTAAATCCCTTTTAAAATCAGCCGACAAAACTGCTAGGTGCACCCGGTGCTGCACACCCAGATCTGATCCAGGGCGCTGACGAGCGGGCCCCCACGGTCAACGGCCCCCACCTGTCGGTCAGACCGAGACAGGGGCGGCGCTGACCGGCCAGCTCTCGCCGACGACGAGCCAACCGGCGGTGGGGTCACCACCAGTAGCTCACCCGCGACGAGGCGAACACGGTGCACCAAGAGAAGGCACAGGAGGAGCTCGGGATAGGGCTCGACGGCGCGCATGGCGGAGCGGCGGCGCTGCTCCCGACGGCCGGCCATCTCCGGTCGGGAAGGGGCGCGAAAAGTGGTGCGGGAGCTTCACCGAGCTCGTGCGGTGGTCGTGCGCGCGAAAAGGTAGCTAGAAGAAGGACAGAGGGCGAGGTCCACGGAGCGGAGCGCTCCGGTGAGCTCGGCCACAACTCCGGCGAGAGATTCCCAGGAAGAGGGAGCTTCACACGGCTTACCGAGGCGAGCACGAGGTGCGTGATGATGAGTCGGAGATGCGGGCGAGATGGAGGGTTCAATGGCGAGCTAGGACGGCTGGGCGAGCGAGCTCCGGTGAGGCGCGGCGCGCGGTGGCGATGGTGGGCACGCTCGGCTGTCGTCGGTGCTGCGGGGTGCGCGGGAGAGTGAAGTGGGGGAATGAGGAGGAGGCAACGCTGCCAGGCAGAAGAAGGCGCGCGCGTGGGGCGGAGTCAGGTCATGGCTGCCGCGCGGCGGGCGTCGCCGGCATTCGGCCGCCACGCGGTGGGCGCGTTCTGCCGTGGCGGACAGCGAGGCGTGGGCGAGCGGGAAGAGGAGGAGGAGGCCGAGCGGACGCAGGCCGGGCCGAGGCGGGGCGCGGGCGAGCGCGCGCGGGAGTGGCGCGGGCCGTTTCCGGGCGCGGGCCGTTTCCCTGGTTTTTATGGAAGAATACTTTGAACACCGATGTATTCTTTATTCTATCATGGGATTGTGAAAAAATTTACAAAGCCTCGAGGCTTTAGGGGAAAAAGCAACGTAGCTATTCGATGTTCCATGTGTTGGTGAAGATTTTGCTCTTTTCATTTGATAGCTTGTAGGTGCCGGGCTTCAATACTTCTGCGATGATGTACGGCCCTTCCTATGGCGGAGTAAGCTTGTGTCATCCCTTGTTATTCTCGTCTGTGGATGTGTTTGTCGTGGTAGCATCGAAGACTTTGCTGATACCTTGCAGAGTGTAACAGAGCCACATCGCGAGCTTCCTCGAGGTGGTCGAGGGCGTTCTCTCTTGCGACGTCATTGTTTCGCTCGTTGTAGGCCTTCAGCCTCAGGGATGCATACTCTACATCGGCTGGGAGCATAGCCTCGGACCCGTAGACTAAGAAGAATGGAGTGAACCCCGTGGCCTGACTCGACGTCGTTCTTAGGCTCCACAGGACCAAGGGGAGCTCAGCGGCCCATTTTTTGCCGTGTTTGTTTAGTTTGTCGAAAATTCTCGGCTTTAGGCCTTGTAGAACCATGCCGTTGGCACGCTCTACTTGGCCATTTATTTTTGGATGAGCTACGGCCGACCAGAGCACACGGATGTGATGGTTGTCGTAGAAATCTAGAAACTTTTTGCTAGTAAATTAGGTGTCGTTGTCCGTGATGATGCAGTTGGGAACCCCAAAGCGGTGGATGATGTCGGTGAAGAATAGCATGGCTTGCTCAGACCTAATGCTAGTGATAGGACGGGCTTCAATCCATTTGGAAAACTTATCAATGGCGACGAGCAAGTGGGTGAAGCCACTAGTTGTCTTCTTCAGGGGTCCGACCAAGTCGAGTCCCCAAACGGCGAATGACCATGTGATGGGAATCGTTTGCAAGGCGTGAGCCAGGAGATAGGTTTGCCTTGCGTAGTACTGGCATCCTTTGCAGGAGCATACTAGCTTAATAGCGTCAGAGACTGCGGTTGGCCAATAAAAACCTTATCGGAACACGTTTCCGACGAGGGTTCGAGGCGCCGCGTGATGACCCCAAGCCCCCGAGTGTAGATCCTTGAGCAGGTTCTTGCCTTCCTCGTTTGTGATACAACGTTGTAAGATGCCCGTAGGACTGCATCGATAAAGTTCTTTGTTGTCACCATATATCACAAAGGTCTTGGCTCGGCGAGCAATCCGTCGAGCCTCGCTCTTATCCAATGGGAGATCCCCTCGAGTGAGACGGTTGAGGTACGAAATGCGCCAGTCGGGCTCGAGGTCGGCTGGTAGGGTCGAGCCTTCCGTCTGCATGACTTCAGCCCCGGTCGAGGGAGCTTCCGCCTTAGGTGGGGGATCGAGTGATGGACCATCGCCCCCCCTGCTTGGCCTGGTGTCGACGGAAGGTTGATGGAGATCCCTTGCAAAAACGTCAGGTGGAACCATGGCTCGACTAGACGTGATTTTCGTGAGTTCATCGGCAGCTTCATTATATCTGTGTGCAACATGGTTGAGCTTGAGGCCGTGGAATTTGTCCTCAAGGCACCGCATGTCCTTGCAGTAGGCTTCTATCTTGGGATCGCGGCAGCTTGAGCTCTTCATGACCTAATCGATCATGAGCTAGGAGTCACCACGAACGTCGAGGTGTCGGACCCTGAGTTCGACAGCGATGTGCAGGCCCGCGATGAGAGCCTCGTACTCGACGACGTTGTTGGAGGCAGCAAAATGAAGCCGGATTACATAGTGCATGTGGACTCCAAGGGGCAAGATGAAGAGCAAGCCCGTGCCTGCTCCTGTTTTCATCAGCGACCTGTCGAAGTACATGGTCTAAAGTTCGGCTTGGAGCTGAACCGGAGGAAGTTGAGTGTCGGTCCACTCCACTAGAAAATCTACCAGCACCTGGGATTTGATGACTTTGCGTGGCGCATAAGAGAGGGTCTCACTCATGAGCTCGATCGTCCACTTTGCTATCCTACCTGAGGCTTCCTGGTTCCAGGGTATCTCTTCCAGGGGGAAAGAAGAAACCACGGTCACTGGGTGGCCTTCAAAGTAGTGACGAAGCTTGTGCCGCGTCAAGACGATGACGTATAGCAGCTTCTGGATTTATGGGTAGCGAACCTTGGTCTCCAAGAGTACCTCGCTGATGAAGTAGACTGGCCTCTGAACGAGCAAGACGTGTCCTTCCTCCACCCTCTCGACAATTAAGATCACGCTGACCACTTGTGTCATTGCGGCGACGTAAAGCGGGAGGGGTTCCCCTGTGGCTGGAGGGACGAGGATCGAAGAGTTAGACAACATAGCTTTGAGCTTCGTAAGGGCTTCTTCTGCCTCGAGGGTCCATGAAAAGTGTTCTGATTTCTTTAGAAGACGATACAGTGGGAGTGCCTTTTCGTCGAGGCGCGAAATAAAGCGACTAAGGGCCGCGAGGCAGCCCGTGACCCTCTACACGCCCTTTAGATCACAGATGGGGCTCATTTTGGTTATTGCAGCGATTTTCTCCGGGTTGGCTTCGATGCCACGTTCGGAAACGATGAACCCTAAGAGCATGCCTCGAGGAACACCGAAGACGCACTTCTCGGGGTTGAGCTTAAAGTTTTTTTTTGTCTTAAGGCACTTGAACGCAACGTCGAGGTCGTCAACCAAATTGCTGACCCTCTTGGTTTTGACAACAATGTCATCAACGTAAGCCTCGACGGTGGGTCCGATGTGCTCCCCGAAAACGTGTTGCATGCATCGCTGGTACGTAGCACCTGCGTTCCGTAGACCGAAGGGCATAGTAACATAGCAATACATGCCGAAGGGGGTGATGAATGAAGTCGTGAGCTGGTCGGACTCTTTCATTTTGATCTGGTGGTAGCCGGAATACGCATCTAGGAACGATAGAGTTTCACATCCCGCAGTAGAATCAACGATTTGATCAATGCGTGATAAAGGAAAAGGAACTTTCGGACATGCTTTATTTAAACTAGTATAGTCTACACACATCCTCTATTTCCCATTCTTTTTCTTAACTAATATAGGATTAGCCAACCACTCGGGATGATGAACCTCCTTGATGAATCTAGCCTTTAAAAGCTTGTGGATCTCCTCGCCGATGACCTTGCGCTTCTCCTCGTCGAAGCGGCGCAAGCGTTGTTTCACCGGTCTGGAGCCGTGCTCGGCGACTTCCCTGGGTATGCCCGGCATATCCAAGGGACTCCACGCAAAAATATTGATGTTTGCGCGGAGAAAGTCGACGAGCACTGCTTTCTATTTGGGATCGAGGGCGGCGCTGATGCTCAACGCCTTTTCGTTTGGGTCGGTGGGGTCAAGGGGTACGAGCTTAACGTCTTTCGCGGGCTCGAAGTTGCCGGCATGGCGTTTGGGGTCGGGGATCTCTTTGGCCAAACTGTCGAGGTTTGCTGCCAAGGTTGCTGACTCCAAAACGGCTTCCCTGTGCTCGACGCATTCCACGTCGCACTCGTAGGTGTGCTCGTAGGAGGGCCCAACAGTGATGACACCGTTAGGGCCCGACATTTTGAGCTTGAGGTAGGTGTAGTTGGGAACCGCCATGAACTGGGCGTAGCAGGGGTGCCCAAGAATGGCGTGGTATGTCCCATGGAACCCAACCACCTCGAAAGTGAGAGTTTCCTTCCTGAAGTTGGCGAGAGTACTGAAATAGATAGGCAAGTCGACCCACCCAACGAGCTCTGCTTGTTTTCCTGGTACAACTCCATGGAAGCCCCCGACACTAGGTCGGAGGTGTGTCCTTGCGATTCCCAGAAGGTCGAGGGTTTGGGCATAAATGATGTTGAGACTGCTGCCACCGTCCATGAGCACCTTGGTGAGGCGTGTGTTGAAGATGATGGGATCGACGACGAGTGGGTAGATTCTAGGATTGGGGATGTAGTCTGGGTGGTCATCACGGTCGAAAGTGATGGCCACCTCGGACCAGTCAAGGAAGAGGGGGGTCACGAGTTGCAAGGAGAAGACCTCTCGACGTTCCCGTTTGCGCTGTCGTGTTGAGAGACGCGTCGAGGGTCCTCCGTATATCATGAAACAGTCATGAATCTCGAGAAACCCCTCGTCCTTGTCATCACCATTGGGATCTTCCTTTTTGTCATCTTTCTTGATGCCTAAGGTTTTAAAGTATCTCTGGAGCATGTGACAGTCCTCGAGGTTGTGGTTCGTGGGCCCTTTATGGTAGGAACATGGTTCTTTAAGCATTTTATCGAAAATGCCCCCGCGGGGGGGTCCTCGAGGTTTCTTGCGATCCGCAGCGGCGACAAGGTCGTCCGCCGGGGCTTCTTGTTTGCCATGCTGATTCTTCTTCTTCTTGTTTCTCTTCAAGCCTCGGTTGGAGCTCACGGGATCCTCGTCCTTGCACTTCCCCTTGTCCTAGTCACTGCCAAAGATGACACCAACCGCCTCCTCGCCGGCGGTGAAGTTGGTGATGATGTCCACAAGCCGTTGGCAGTGATGGGAGTGTTGCGGCCCAACTCTCGGACCAACTCTTTGCAGGTGGTACCAGAGAGGAAGGCCATGATGACATCGGAGTCGGTGATGTTGGGAAGCTCGGTGCGCTGTTTGGAGAAACGCCAGATGTAGTCCTAGAGGGATTCGCCCAGCTTTTTTTACAGCTTCGGAGGTCCCATGAGTTACCAGGGCGCATGTAGGTCCCCTTGAAGTTCCCCTCAAACACTCTCACTAGGTCGCTCTAGTCGTGGATCTATCGAGGCGGGAGGTCCTCGAGCCAGGCTCGAGCGGTGTCCGATAGGAACAGGAGAAGTTGTCGAATGATGACCCGG
This sequence comes from Saccharum hybrid cultivar R570, assembly GCA_038087645.1. Lineage (NCBI taxonomy): Eukaryota > Viridiplantae > Streptophyta > Magnoliopsida > Poales > Poaceae > Saccharum > Saccharum hybrid cultivar. The sequence goes on along the minus strand of JAQSUU010000671.1, from coordinate 1,368,294 downwards.
TCATCGATAGCCCCACCCAACTGGCAAGCTAAACGAAAGTCGGTGAGCCAAAGTTCGGGTTTGGTTTCGCCGTTATACTTGGTAAGAGTCATGGGGGGTGGAACCGTGCTGGAAGTAGTGTTTCGCGAATGGCCTTGCTGAAGACCCGAGGGCCTGGTGGCTCGGGTGACGGGATTTGATCCTCCGAGATGTCGTAGCGCCCGCCTCTGTGCTCGTGGTAGCCTCGAGCTGCACCATCACCACTCTTGCGCTTACGGCGCTCGTTGATGTTGTCACGGGCATCTCAAGGTTCGCGGTTGTCGACGATGCGTTCACGGACAAAGGCCGCCTTGTTCCGCCAGGAGGCAGGCTCGGGATGAACCAAGGCTTCTTTCTCCTGTCGGGAGGGGTCTGCAGGCTGCTCCGAGGCAAGCCCGCGTTGCCTTGAGGCGGAACTCTCGGCTTGCTGCATGGCAGTAGCCTCGAGGAGTCCTCGGATTTCATCGCGGGCCCGACGGGCCTCGGGGTTGGATGGCTCGGACATATTATGAAGAAGCATGGCGGCTGCCACAACATTCTAGCTGGCTCGGTCGAAGATCGGGGGTTCGCCCGCCTGATCCTCAACGGTGCGACGATTGACGTCGTGAGCCCTTTCTCGAGCTCCTCCGCCGTGTGCGCGTGTCACACGCTCTTGCTCAAGGGTTTGCTGAAGTAGGCACATATTTTCTCATTCCTCATCGAGCCTGTCTTGCAGTTCATGGATTTGCTCGAGTTGCACTCCTTGGTCCGCAAGGAATTGAGCTTCATCTCGTGCACTAGGGGGCTCAACATGAGGTGGCGTGGTATTCCTTTCTCCAACGGCTGCCTCATCCTCCGAATCCGACACGATAGCCCCATCGATATGGAAGCATTCGCGAGTCGGGTCATAGCTGTCATCGGCAGAGTCGGAGTCCAGAGTGCCGAAATAGTAGTATGATGGATGCATGTGAGGTCGTGTGTCTCTAGGGTTATCACGACGAAAGGCAGTCACACGGAGCTCCGCATCCAGGGTCTCCGTAGAGTCCAGGTACTCAAAAGCTAGCGTGGATGCGACGAGGTCGAGGGTGGAACGTAGATGGTGTCCGGGGAGCTCCTCATAAGCGCTCATGATGGTGCTTACAAAAGAAGCATACGCCGGGGCACCTGTGTCCAGCCCATACGGGAATGCCGATGAGGACATGGTTCCTAGTACCGGAGCAATCGATCCCGAATTGGCTGGTGGCGGTACCGTGCCGGGCTGCGGAGTGATGGGACACCCTATCGGCATCTTACCCTCAGCCAAGCTCATCCTACATAGGTCCTCGATGAGGAAATCCGTGTCGGCGTCTGGCTGAGGGGCACCAGATCGAGAAATACCGTCACCCCCCCTCGCGAGGCGATGATGGCGGTTGCGCTGGGCACACCGTCGCCTAGCGGCACATGCCTGACGAGAGCGACGGTACCGGCGCAGTGCTCCCCCAGGCTGGGAGAGCTCATGGTCGCTGTCGGTTGGGTGTCTGGGCAGGAGGAGAACCATGTTATAGTCATGGCCAAGAGACATGAACTCCAAGCTCCCAAACCAGATCACCGTGGCCAACAGGAGTGGACGTTCGGGGTCAGCCATCTAGAAAAATGGTGGAAATACGATGTTTGGCATGCAACGCTGAAAGCTCTATGTTTGGTGTTGGTAATTAGTGACAATGCCTAAGTATTAATCCTATGCCTAAGTTGTATATAGCATATGAGGACTAGTACACTTGGATTTGGACGCAACCCTACGTGATCAAGACAAAGGTATATGCTTAAGGGTTGTGTTTTAGTAACCAAGACACCTAGTGGGTGTGGTTACATTATAGGAGAGATAGCCATACTATAAAGAGGGGAATGACGCGGCTATTGAACTCCTAAAGTGTCTCTAGGTGTGCATTTCATAATCATATGTATTTGGATATAACTAATATCGCCTCGAAAAATGATTGTGAAAATGCTAACACACTCACACATGACGAGATCACTTGGTGGTGTTAGCACATTTGTAAAGACGGTGGAGTTTGAGCAGTAGAGAGGGTTTGGGGTCCTCTCTCCCTCCCGCCGAGCTTGCAAGGCGGGATTCAGGCGTTTTCGAGGAGTTGAAATGACTTTTTTTCACTACGCCGGAAGTCAAAAAAGAAACGGAGGCGAACGGAGGTCATAGAGGTGACTGGACGCGGTCTCTGTTTGACCGGACGCGTCCGGTCAGCGTTTAGCGTCTGCGTGTGTTTCAGTTTGTTGATTGGACGCGCAGCGCGTCCGGTCACAGTCGACCGGACGCGTCCGGTCGTTCAGGGAGCTTACTGGACTCCAACCAGACGCTAGCACTGTGGCGTCCGGTCAGTTCTGCAGCGCGTCCGGTCGCTGTTTCGTTGTGCGCTGCTCAGACTTGACCAGCGCGTCTGGTCCGTTATGGGACTAGCGCGTCCGGTCGTACTTCACGTGTCCGGTCCACGCAATGAGCGCGTCCGGTCGGTGCTTCGCAGCATAGCCATTGTGCGATCGGCACGTTCGGTCAGTGTGACCAGCGCGTCCGGTCAGCGCGACTGCAACGTTTTCAAGTGACTAACAGCTCTATTTGAAGGGGTACATCTATAAATACTCGTTGGCCGGCTCAAGGCTCCCTCTCTTGAACATTTGACATACTTATGAGCACTTTGAGCTAAGCAACTCCCCTCCCACTCATCTCTCTTGCTTCTTTGCATATTCGAAGTGAGATTGAGTGATCCAAGTGCTTTTGCATTATGAGATTGCATCTAGTTGGCAGTTGATGGTTGATTTGCTGCGGGATTCTTGTTTCTCTTGGTGGTTGCCGCCACCTAGACGGCTTGGAGCAGCTTGAAGGCGTTGGCAAGAGTTGGTGATTGTTCTTGGTCACCTCCGGTGATTGTGAGGGGTTTATGCCTACCTCGGCGAAGCGCCAAAGGCAACGTTAGTAAATTGCTCGTGTCATTGCAACCTTTTGCCATTTGGTAGGTTCTTGTGGCGTCTTTTGAGAGACTCGGTGTGAGACCGATTAGCCACCGAACCACGTGGTGAAGAGGGACACAACAGGGACTAGCGTGCCGGCAAGCACGTGAACCTCGGGATAAATCTTGTGTCATCACTTTCATATTGTGATTGATTGATCCCAGTGTTCGGTTGTCTTGGTATTCATTGTTGATCATATTGGTTGGCTCAATACTTCGCCCCTCGGTGAAACTCTCCTAACTTAACTCCGCATTACCTTCTTAGTTACCTTTACTAGCTAGTTAGCTTTGCTAGAGTAGCTCTTTTGTGTAGCTTACTAGTTGTTCTAGTTTTCCTCTTGCGGTTTGACTTGTGCGGTTGAGTGCAAAAATACTAGAATTGTGAATTGGTTAGGTGGCTTGCAAACACCCCGTATGCTAAGCAAAACTCGCTTCTCGCTATTAGTTATATTGATAAACTTGTTTAGCTTGTCTTTGTAGAATTTTTTTAAAAGGCTATTCACCCCCCTCTAGCCATCAAGACCTTTCAAGTGCCCCCTACCTGGCGCGCCAACTGTTAGTGTTCGGGCCCGTGAGGGTCCTAAGCCAACGAGTGAATTTGTGCTGCGTGTCCCTAATCTGGATGGTGATGCAAAGAGAATACACGAGGGGTTTATCCTGGTTCGGGCGAAAGAAGGCCCTACGTCCAGCGGGGGGTGAAGTATTGTATTTCCTTGCACCTAAGTGCTTGCGTAGGGGTTACAAGCGGTGAGAGAGAGTACAAAGGAGATTTCTTGAGATGTTGATCTTCTATGGTGGGGATGATGACTTGTTTCGCCTTGTGTCTCCCTCTTTGTAGAGTCCCCTGCCTTCCCTTTTATAGGGTCAAGAGAAGGCAGAGACGCCGCGGCGGTGCCTTAGAAGTAAAGTTTTGTCGAGCGCTGTGGAAGCCGCTATAGCGACGTGCTCCGGGAATGGCCGGCCATCCCTGGACACCATGGTGATGTAAATGATGGGATGGTGAAAAGACCCCGGGTCTTGTGGCGTGCGGGCCTTGCTCCTTTGTTGACCGGCGGTTGGTCGAGGCCAGGCCGAGGTGGGTCGACGGGGAATGGATAAGGCCGAGCCCCCAAGAATTTCGGGGTGCGACACTCGTCGTGTTCCCCCTCGAGGGGGATCAGTGACGGAACAGTGTCCGGCATGGCGTGTGCAGTGACAGGTTTTCACCGTCCATCCCGGGATGGGCAGTAAAAAGCGGGATTTGACACTGGTACTGCTTCCATGCTGGCGGTGCTGTAGCCATGGGAGTAGGAAATGGTTGGCGGTTGCATTAAATGCTTTGACTTTTGTCTGAAAGTCGGTGGGTGAGGCGGGTCGACCGGCTTGACCCAGGGTCGTACGAGTCGGAGATTTCCCTGCGGTCGAGGCGTCCCGTCCAACAAGCCTCGTGCGAGTCGGAACGTGGTCGAGGCGTTCCGTGCGTGGTTTTGACTCGTTCTACCTACGTGGGCGGAGCCTTTGGCGTGGTTTTCTCAGGGGTTTGTCTTTTTTAGTCGTTGAGTGTGTGTACCTCTTGTTTAGGCACCCGACACTATGGAAACAAGTTGGATGAATGAGAATGTCAACAACATAAAGTAACCCCAAATGACTGAAGAAGACAAGGAAGTTTCTAACCATTCCGCATTTCATACACTTGCAGCGACAACGGTGGTAGGAAGTTTGCATAAAGATGAGCAAAATGGATGCGTTTATTTAACTCGCACAGTCTCTCCACCAGTAATGTCTTGACATGTAGGGTGTGTTTAGTTATGTAAAAAGGTGTAAAAAGGTGTAAAAAAGTACTGTAGCATGTTTTGGCTTTATTTGACAAATAGTGTCCAACCGTTGACTAATTAGGTTCAAAACGTTCGTCTCGCAAAGTACAACCAAGATGTACAATTAGTTTTTAATTTCATCTACATTTAGTACTCCATGCATGTATCGCAAGTTTGATGTGACGGGGAATCTTTTTTTTGCATAGTGTTTTTTTTTTGTGGAACTAAACACAGCCGTAGCGTGAAATATTGTATCTCTGGCATCTGCTTGAGCTCAGCTGACTCTGGTGGAATAGCTTGAATGAGTAAATAGCCATCAGCTGACTCTGGTGGAATAGCTTGAATGAGTAAATAGCCATCGCCTGTACCACAAAAGCTGATGGAATACCTGTCAGAGTCGGGTAAGGGGATTGGGATTGTCTTTTCATGCTGCCACTCTTCCGCACTAACACCATTGTCTTGCCAAGCCTTACAGTAGAGGTGTAGCATGCCATCACCAATGGTGAAGAAACCAAGCCTCGCTTCCCCTGCCTCGATAATGGCATGCTGTCCGAAGCGGAGGACACGAGGGGTGCGTACCACGGAGAATTCCATCTTGTGAGTGTCGAGCATGAGTACCTCACTGAACAACCCAGATGTCTTGTAGACGCTTATGTGCGGGTGGTAGCAGCAAGATGTGAGCACGAAAGTAATATATCCATTCATTTTCCATCCATCGAATGTGACTCGACGCCATTGACTGGTCGCTGAAGAGAAAACGAAGGCAGTCACCTTCATTTTGTCATAATCATAAATCATCCAGATCACTCGAAACGACGATCCCTCCTCCTCCTCGCCGGTTGGAGCGAAGAAACTCGGGAAATGGTGGTAGGCTCTGGACGTGAACGTACCGGCTGTTAGGTCGGCAGGGATAGAGGGAATCCGGACATACCGGCGCTGTAAGGGGTCGCGCACCACGAGGTCCTCGAAGTCGCTCATATTGTCGGAGGAATCCGAGCACAGGAGCAGGCGGCCACCGGTGGCGTCGTGGAGAAGCCAGGAGCCGGGGTCGGGGACAAAGGAGCAGGTGAAATCAGCGGCCTCCGCGAGGGCACGTGCGGCGGAGGCGGAGCGGTGCGGCCGCTCGGCATGGTAGAAGGAGAGAGTGTGGAAGGGAGTGCGACCTGCACACTCGAGCAATCCAACGACGGGCTGGCGGTAGAGGGACCGGTTGCGGCGGAGGAAGCGGACGACGCGGAGGAAGGCGGTGCAGGCGGCGGAAGCGCGGGCGAGGTCGGCCGCCGAGTCGAGGCGGAGGAAGATCTCACCTAGGATCTCGTCGGTGAAGATCGGCTGCGACGCTGGGTCGCCGGCGTCCTGAGGCGCCGGGGGCGAGGACATCGCGCGGCGACGGCGGCGAGGACATAGCGCACAAACCCGATACCCGAGAGCTGCTCAGTCCCGCTCTCGTACATCCACTGAGACCTGGGCTGTTGGGCGTTTAGCGGGCCGGGCCATACCTAATCGACGGCCACGTAAAATCGGTTGGGCCTACTCATGCTTGCGCTGGTAACTACAGCCCATTTTTCTCAAAAACAAAAGCAACTACTCCCTCTGTACCAGTTTACATGTCGTTTTCAGTTTTCGTGCCGCAAGTTTAACTCAATTTATAGAAAATACGTGCAATATTTTTATCTTCAAATAAATTTATTAAAAAACTAGATTCAAAGATCTTTCCAATGATATTATTTATGTACCATAAATATTAATATTTTTTAATATATATTTTATTAAAGTTGTTTCTCGGGAAGCGAAAACGACAAATATTTTTGGACGGAGCCCATTTCTGTATTTTGTGCAGTATATATACTTTTACTTTGCGCAAGGTATGCCCAGAATAATAAATTTATAATTACCACCGTTCTAGGCTGTGAAATTTGGACAAAAATTTGACAAATACGAGCAGAACCACATGATACTTTATGAATGACAGTCATGTTCCAACGAGAGAGATAAATTATGGTCATAGAGCTCATGATTTTTATTAAATGTAATCAATTTTTGCTAATATACCAAACATATTGTGTTCTTTACATTGCATCGCTCTAGCCACCTGCAGAGAGCTCATGACCCCACTCCGTCCCACCGCTGGTTAGGAACTACTAGCAGTGCCTTTCGAAACACATTGGACAAGTAGTTTCAGCATACAACATTCATAGGTGAGGTCGTGAGGACATGAAGTGCACAAACTACAAACAGCTCGAACACACAACATTCACGTCCAAGAACCTGAACGGCGCCTGAACGGAGTTCTGTCCCCTGAGAGTCCTCAGCTCGTGATCGATGTGGAGCAGACATACCAAAGATTGTTTTCGTTTTCGGCTAATCCAACATGGGCTCACCGTCATTGTCGACAAATAAAGCTTCACTTCATTAGCATATATGCATGTATGTGTATATCACAGCATCGCAGCAGACTGACTATACATTAGCAGACGGACAAAATTCTGTCAAAATGCTCCGCGACCACAAGTAATTATAACAGGCTACAGAGTACACAATTGCCACTCCATAAATAATGCAGCCTATACAGACTAGTAGACTACCCACAAAAGCAAGCGACTAACAGAAAGCTGAAAAGGTCAGGTATATTTCCCAAACATGAGTAGTAAAAGTTCACCACTAGGCTTGTAGGAACTAGACCTATATGATTTCAGGTACAGTTAAGCTCTCCACAGGTTAGAAGTTGAGAGTGAGGGCTAAGATGCCATCTACAATTGCAAGGCCAAAGGTTACCAAATTCTCTTGGAGAGTGATATCAAGCGAACTTGGTTCCATGTATCGCCAACACACACTCTTACGATGACTGGGACTACTTTGACACTTTTGACATAATACTGAGAAACTTTTTTTTTTAACAGAGCATACCCTGACTTATCCATCTTAAGGGAACGAAACCCCATTGATGACACATTTCAAAAATGAAGATGGTAAGAAACCACAATCAATGATCATAACCAGATTAAGAGAAACAACAAAGGAAGGTAATTCGCAGACCTTGAGATCTCAGCCACTATCCGTGGGCTCTCAAAAACAGCAGAAGGATGATTTAAAAAGACTTCACCGAACTGTGAATTTTTTTTGCAATAACTAGACTACTTACCATAAAGTTTCCTTGTTCCAACCACAAACAGGAAGTAGCACGCAACTGTCTCTGCTACTAGTTTAGTTGCAATTCTACTGGGAAATAAGGATAAACACCATGAGTCTCAAAAGCACCAGATAGAAGCTAGTAAGGGAGAAGGCCTACTTAGTGCCAAGAAATGGATATAACCATTTCGAGCCATGGCTACAAATGTGCCAGCACAAATCAATTAGAAGGCCTCCTTAGCGCCTCGATTGCATGCCAAATAACTCCAAACACAAACACAATTGCAAAGGGGAAAACATTACTGCAGGAAGTAAACAGTTGATCAGACTACAGATAGATGTCATCACTGACAACATTAGCGGGTATCATGCATAATAATTCAAGTCACCATACAGATGTTGACAACTGATATTGCAACATCTCCTTGAGAAGTCCTGGTCGGGATGCTGACCTACCAAAGAGTAAGTGTTAGAACCAGCATGAAAAGAAAACTACCAAATAAGCCATGTTAACTATTTCCAGGCATGTGCATCCAAACAAACCATTCATTGTGTTTGGAGACGTGCATTGAATTCATGTACAAAGATGCATAGGGTTGAGGGCTTATGACTGATTAGATCCACAAACTGCAGCAAACACAGAAATCTATCTGCCTAATACTTGATGAGTTCAAAGTCTATCAAACATTATATCTCAAGGTCTCCATTAAGCTTGTGTAGAAGACGTTTAGACCAAAGAAGTGGACATATGTAAAATGGAGACCCATATACAACTAAACTCGCCACAGGTTTCCTTACAGATGAATGAGGATATGGCCATGATTTGCATCTTCATTCATTCCTATCTGAGGGCATACACATTTGATATATCCTCAGTTTCTCTTTATAAGACGTGCACAGATTTTAAGATTCGAACATTTAATCTTCAATGAACAATTAGTCTCACATGACAAAGAGTTATTCTATGAAAATGGTATCATTCGATTTCACATTTGAAAGTAGGATAAATTAAGAGTCAACATCTCATTTTTGAGAATGTGATAAGTCAAACTACACCGTACGTTTGAAATGGAGGGAGTATATGGAATTATAGATTGCATGCCAGTGATACATAAAATCTGACTTTGTTAAAAGTTAAAACCTGAAGTTGGTAGTGAAACAAGTTGATTGGCACTGACATGCTGAACAATACTGCAATAATCATCAAATCATTATTTGATCAGCTTTCCAAACAACAAATAAAAATATAGAATGCAGGCATGACTCTAATAAACAGTCAATCAGCAGATGAGCATCATGACAACCATTGAATTGAGTTGAGATAATGCACCAAACAAAAGTGCACTATGATAATAAGTAGGATGCAAGAGCACAATAAAAACACTGTAATTCCAATTTTTTTAAAATAAAGAAGGTCTGTATCGTACCATATCATATACTTGGCAGTGAGAATGGTGATAAGAAACTCGCATAGAGGAATACACCTCTAGTGTACCGATTATTTGAAACGCACAGCTCCTCAACTAGGAATGTCTTGAGATCAATGTTTTAAATAGCGGGCTAAGGTGTTTAGCGGTATATCTCTAAAACAGCTAATAGCGGAGCTATAGCGGGATATAGCGGCTAAATTATACATGAACACAAATAGCGGCAACCTGCCTCAAAAGGCTATAGCGGGCTATAGCGGCAGCTATAGCGGGAGATTTAAAACTATGCTTGAGATTGAGTGTGAAATACTGTGACCCCCGCATTGCAAACTGGGAAGCATTCAGTAAGTGCCCAGCAGCTGCATGAACGATGCTCCAGTCACTGTTTGGTTTGGGCAAGGGGATTATCCTTTCATGCTGCCACTCAGTTCCTTGCAAAGACTTATAGTAGAGCTGTAGCATGCCATCGCTAAGAGTGAACAGACCTATCATGCCTTCCCCTGCCTCCACAATGGCCCATGCTCGCGTGTTGTCATCCATGCCAGGAGGGAGGTCAACAACAGAGAGTTTCATATCATGCATGTTGAGCATGATCATAAAACTGCTGTCGACACCGATCATCCAGAAGTAGCAGTCATGGGTAGGGATGAAAACGGTACGGATATTTTCCGACCGTATTCGAGACCGAATCCGTTTAGAGGGGTTTTAATCCATCCGTATCCGAGTCCGGATATTTAACATCCGATACCGTATTCGTATCTGAATATTTAAATCACATATTTATGATGTCGATATTCAATCGTATCCTATCCGGCATTTTTTATACTATCCGTATTCGAATCCGAATCCGGACATAAATATGAAAACAAATACGATATCAGTAATATCCGTTCGTATCCCTAGCCATGGGCGTAGTGGCGCTCAAACATCTCCTGAAACCTAACAAAGAAAAAGTCCAAAGGAACTGTTCTATTGAACGTGATTCCTAGCCATTGTCCGGTGACTGATGAGAAGTGGAAGGTCACGAGCTTGTGTTGACAGTGCACAGCGCAGATCACCCGGAACGAAAAATCCTGCTTCTCCGTGTCCTTGTCAGTGTCTGGATCCAGGAAGGGATCGAAATCCTGCATGCCCCAGCCCCCAGTAGCGGCCGCTAGGTCGTCGGGAATGGGAGGTAGCTGGACGTGCCGGCGGTGCAAGGGGTCGCAGACCATGAGGTCAGCGAACGGGGCGGTGATGTTGGTGCGCTGGTAAAGGAGGACGCGGGAATCGCGAGCGTCGCAGACCTGCCAGCAGTGAGGGGTGCCGAGGAAGGAGAAGGTGAAGTCGGCGGCTTGCGCGAGGGCGCGTGCGGCAGGGGCAGAGCGGTGGGGCGGCTCTGTTGGGAACACCGGGGAACTATCACGCCGGCGAACCTTGGAAGACGCACTCGGAAACACTCGATGAAACACATGATGTTTGGTGCTGTCAAACTGGCTGCGTTTTTCATATATCATTGCAGTACTTAAAGAAGAATTACATGCATAAGTGGAGAGATAATCTCCACAGAACGCGCAGCACCTAGCGCACTACTAGTCGTGCCATCCCACGACTCACCAGTTGCTGCACGGAGCTCCTACATGCAAGCTTAACTAACTTTAGCTACTGACTAAAAAAACAAAAGCTATTTACAGACTCCGACTCAGAACAAATGATCAGTGATGGCTGGACTGCATAACATTTCTCCCCCCTAGTTCATGCCTTCTCCACCGATCGCAGTGACGCCGATCAGCTCACACAGCTCCAAGAACCGCACTCGCCCCAGCGCCTTGGTCAGGATGTCTGCCAATTGCTTCTCCGTCGAGATGTGCCCCAAGACAATCCTGTTCCCCTCAATGCACTCACGGATGTAGTGGAATTTAGTGTCAATATGCTTACTCCGATCATGATGCACGGGATTCTTACTGAGAGCTATGGCAGACTGATTGTCCACCTTAAGCTCCGGTGCTCCAGGCTCGACGCCGGCCATGTCAGTGACAAGCCGAGTGAGCCACACTCCCTGGCAGGCCGCCGTTGCTGCTGCTATGTACTCCGCCTCGCACGAGGATAGAGCGACAACCTTTTGCTTCGACGATTGCCAGGTGATGATGTTCCCGCCAAGGAAGAAGACGATGCCGGTGGTGCTCTTCCGGGTGTCGATATCCCCGACCATGTCAGCATCACTGAACCCGGTCAGTCGTGCCCGTCCTTCTTCACGGCGTGTGTAGTAGAGGCCATGAGTGCGTGTCCCTGCCACATAGCGAAGTACCCGCTTCACAGCCACCATATGCTCTTCATGCGGCGCCTCCATAAACCGGCTAAGGTAGCCCACCGCGAAAGCCAAATTAGGCCGCGTGTGAACTAGATACCTCAAGCCACCAATTATGCGCTGGTACGCCGTAGCATCCACTGTGGGAGTGGTGCTTGATCTGCTCAGTTTCAGGCGAGGCTCCATCGGCAGCGCACTTGGGTTGCAGGCGCCCAGACCACCGCGTTCCAGAAGCTTCCCTGCATAGGCAGATTGGCAAAGGGTGATGCCAGCTTTGGTTTGTGTCACCTCGATGCCCAAGTAGTATGAGAGCAACCCAAGGTCACTCATGGAGAACAGCCGCATCATGTCGCGCTTGAAGTCGGCGATCACGTCGCCGCTGGTGCCGGTGATGATCAGATCGTCTACATAGACGCCGATCACCAGCCGCGACGTGCCGGTGCTGCGGGTGTAGATGCCGTGCTTTGAGCTGCTCCTCTGGAAACCAAGCGAAATCATTGATTCGTCGAGCTTGGCATTCCAGGCCCTCGGCGCTTGACGTAGTCCGTACAACGCCTTGTGAAGGCGCAGCACCTTGACGTAGTCCGTACAACGCCTTGTGAAGGCGCAGCACCTTGTGAAGGCGCATGGATGTGACACGTACACTTCCTCCCTGAGATCGCCATTCAGGAACGCGCTCTTCACGTCCATATGATGGACCTTCCAGCCTTCGTGCGCCGCTAGAGCCAGCAGCGTGCGGATCGACTCCATGCGGGCCACCAGGGCGAACACTTCGTCGAAGTCCACCCCGGCGCGCTGGACATAACCCTTCGCCACCAGCCGGGCCTTGTGGCGGATGATGTTCCCGAGCTCGTCTCGTTTGACTTTGAAGACCCACTTGAGCCCGATTGCACGGTGCCCAGCAGGTAGAGGGACAGGCTCCCAAGTCACGTTCTCTTCAATGGAACGCAGCTCGTCGCGCATTGCTTGACGCCAGCACGCTGCGCGCTCGGCTTCGCCAAAGGAAGCTGGCTCATCGGCAGAGGTGAACATGAGCTCCTCATCCAGTACTCTAGCCGCGAGGCCAGGTGGAGACGCTGGCCCGATGATGTTGTTGATGGCGCGGAACCGCAGCGGGGCGTCGTCGTCGTGGTCCGCGTCTAGGGCATCATGGTCCACGTCCGCCGGTGGCGTAGCAAAGTATGGCGGTGAGGCACGGCCTGGTGATCCTTGTGGCGTGGTTGCTTCAGTAGGTCCGGGCGACGGTGACTGCGCTGGAGGTGGGGATGCTGACGGCATCGCCCCGGGGACCTGCACTGCCTCGGTGACAAACTCGACGGTGAACGGCTCATCGTCGCCAGGATGCACGTCGGGGCTCGACGACCAGTCCCAGCACGCCGCCTCATCAAAGACGACGTCACGGGAGATCACCACGCGCTTGGTCGAAGGATCATAGCGCCTGTATGCCTTGGAGCCGCTCTCGTAGCCGACGAAGATCGTGGGCGTGCTCCGATCATCCAGCTTCTGCAGCCCCGGCTTTGTCGTCTTGACTTGCGTGACGCACCCAAACGTGCGCAGGTAGTGGACTGCCGGGCGCTCTCCATACCAGGCTTCGAACGGGGTTTTGCCATTGAGTGCCCGCGTCGGAGCCCGGTTTAGGAGATGCACCGCGGTGTGGACGGCCTCACCCCAGAATAAGCTCGGGAGCGCCTTCGCCTTCAGGATAGAACGCGCCATGCCGACGACTGTTTGGTTACGGCGCTCCACCACCCCGTTTTGTTGTGGAGTGTACGGGGCAGTGAGCTGCCGCTGCACGCCACGGCGCGCACAGTGTTCGCCGAACTCGACGGAGGTGAACTCCCCCCACGATCGGTTCGGAGCACCTTGAGTTTCCTACCCGACTCCACTTCCACCGCGGCCTAGAAGTTCTTGATGGCCGCTGCCGCCTGATTCTTGCTTGACAGAAGATGGAGCCACATATAGCGGCTCATGTCATCAACGAGCAGCAGAAAATACTTGTTACCGCTTGGAGTCGGTGGGGACACTGGACCGCACAGGTCGCCATGAACAAGGTCCAGGGCATGCTCTGCGTGCCGCTTTGCCTGGCTGGGGAAGGGGGTCCTGTGTTGCTTGCCGGCGAGACAACTGTCACAGACCTGATCAATGTGATCTAGGTGCGGCAGTCCAAGGACCATCTGCTTGGTGGCGAGGGAGCGGAGCGACTTGAAGCTTATGTGGCCGAAACGTTCGTGCCACCGCCAGGCTGCCTCCGAGCTGCGCGCCGCGAGGCACACGGGACGCCCGATCACCAGCTCGAGGATGTACAGGCGAGTGTTCCCATGTGGTACCTTGGTGAGCAGGTCCCGCGCCTCGTCATAGATCCGTAGGGCGCCATCGTAGAGGTCGATGCGGTACCCGGCTTCCTCCATCTGACCGAGGCTGACGATGTTCGCCACTAGCCAAGGGATGTAGTAGACTCCGGCGAGGGTGCGGTGCTCGCCGTTCTTGAGGACGAAGATGATGGAGCCCCGTCCCTCGATCTCGACCACGGACCCGTCACCGAAACGGACCGTGCCGCTCACGTTGGTGTCGAGGTGCGCGGACGCCGAGCGCGAGCCAGTCATATGGTTGGTCGCCCCGGTGTCGAGCACCCACCGCTGGGCGTCCTTGTCGATGTGGGGCCCAAGCTCGGTGAAGACCTCCGCTTCGTGGATCTCGACGCGAGTAGACGACTGAGCCAGGACAGTCGACGGTGCGGCGATGGTCGAGGTAGCGGTTGCCGTGGCCATCATCAGCGCCTGCTGCTCCTCACCTTCCGCTACGTGTGCCTTCTGCTCCCGCCTAGGTTTGCGGCAGTCCTTGGCGTAGTGGCCCTTGATGCCGCAATTGGCGCACTTGTCAGGGTTCCTCTCCTGAGGCTTCCCTGAACCGTCCTGCACCTTGCCGTCGCGTCCACCGCCGGAACCGCCACCGCGGCCACGGCGCATCTTGCCGCTTTGCCGCTGCCGGACCCATCGCCGGATTCACGCAGCTTGAGCCGCGCCATCCACTCCTCCTCCGTGAGGAGCAGACGACCTTGCTTGTCGACGTTGGATGACGCGCCCGTGGAGACCGGCTTCTTCTTGCGCTGCTCGATGGCGCGCAGTCGACCGACTACTTCCTCCACCGAGAGCTCATTGACGTCGAGGAGCATCTCGATGGAGTAAGCAATCTGCTCAAGGTGATTAGGAACCACCTGGAGCATCTTCTTCACGATCTGGGCATCGATGATGTCGTGGCCCAAGGTGCGGATGTTGTTGGCGAGAGACATAATACGGAGCGAGAAGTCGTCCACGGACTCACCCTCGTTGAAGCCGATGTCGCCGAATTGCCAGAGTAGGTGCTGGGTGTTCACCTCCCGCACTCGGTCCACCCCGACGCGAACGGTTTTGACCGCCGCCCATGCCGATTGCGCCGTCCGCTTGCGGGCTAGGGAGCCCAGCATGTCGGAGGGGACAGACCGCAGGATGGCGGCCATGGCGAGGCGATCCTCGTGGTACTCGATGAGCACCTCCTCCCCTTCCTCCGGCTCGACGGTGTGCCATAAGCCCGCCGCCTGCAGATTAACCTTCATCAGGAGCGCCCACTCCTGGTAGTTGGAGCGCGTGAGCATGGGGTACTGGACGGCGCCGCTCGCCTCCTTGACCACGCGCTCGACGATGACCTCGCCACGACCTCGGCGCCCTCGGCGCGGCGCTGGCGATTGGGAAACTCGACGGCGTGGTGGTGGTGATGGCGAACGACCGCCGAACGCCGGGGCAGACATCTTTCCCGGACTCTAACCGCTCCGATGCCAAATGTTGGGAACGCCGGGAAACTATCACGCCGGCGAACCTTGGAAGACGCACTCGGAAACACTCGATGAAACACACGATGTTTGGTGCTGTCAAACTAGCAGCGTTTTTCATATATCATTGCAGTACTTAAAGAAGAATTACATGCATAAGTGGAGAGATAATCTCCACAGAACGCGCAGCACCTAGCGCACTACTAGTCGTGCCATCCCACGACTCACCGGTTGCTGCACGGAGCTCCTACATGCAAGCTTAACTAACTTTAGCTACTGACTAAAAAAACAAAAGCTATTTACAGACTCGGACTCAGAACAAATGATTGGTGATGGCTGGACTGCATAACAGGCTCGGCGGGGTGGAATCGTGGACGCGTCCAGTCAAGGACGCCGAGGACGGGCGGGGGGTGGAGGCACCTGAAGCGGTGAAGGAAGCAGCGCGCGGTGACGACGCGGCGGAAGGTCGTGCAGGCGGCGGAGGCGCGGGCGAGGTCTTCCGCGGCGTCGAGGCGGAGGAAGATCTCCTCCAGGATCTCGTCAGGGAAGACCGGCTGCGACGCCGGTGCGCTGGCGGCCTGATGCTTCGCCGGCGAGGACATCGCGCGGCGTCGAGGGCGGATAGGGCTCAGTGGATCTGCTCGACTGCTCCGACGGCGAAGTGCAAACTGGAGTGGCAGAAGGCGCTGGTGCTGCTTTGATTATGGGCTGGGCTTGGCTACGCAATGTAGCTGGGCCGGCCCTTTCGACTGAATTGCACCTTAGGCCTAGTTTGGGAACAAGCCGTTTGGAAGCAAGGCCGAAGAGTACCCACACGGCCACACCACACATGTCATGGCCAGAGAGTGTCTACCCAGGATGTACGTACACACTTGCATACTCCTTGTAAGATGTAAATTGCACATGCACAATATTCCGACATTCCAAATAAACACTCTAACAAAATTTAAAAAAATATTCTGAAAAAAAACAAAGGAACATAAAAGATAACAATATTTTAAAATATATTTCCTTAATCAAATGAGGGCATGAGGCAAACGTCCATAACTGTTATATATCTTCCTGATGAATTACGAGTAACATCTCAGCCGAATCTATGCACCTCTGTTCCTAAATGCCAACTTAAGAAGGTAGCACGAACTTTAATATTTTGCCAACAAATTTACAAGTAATTCTCAACAATTGTATGTCTTTAGAACCTCCAGTTTCTGCATGCTGCAAACTAAGAAATTGTTAGTGGAAGGCAGACAAATTGACTGTCTACACATAGGTGACATGCAACAAATGTCAATCCAATATCAGAACAGAGAAAAAAATGTTGAACAGAGCTTGAACTAGGCAGTGCAGTTAGATGTTCCAGAACTTGCACCATTTTATGATAAAATTTTCACAACAATATCATATGGAATCACAACGTTATTGTCCAGGGCAATTTTTCAGATGACAGCACAAGAGTTAACCATGATGCAGACTCTAGATTGGTTATTTAACTGACATCATATACCACCGAGGTATTATTTGCACAGCGATGAAAGCATCGTCGGCAAGGGAAAAAAGAACATTTATCTGCAGGTCATGGCAAATGCTAATTAAGCAGGTTTTGGCGAACGACAAATGCAAGCAGCAGATTACATCATATTCATCAAGCTAGCTGAATATTACATTTAAACTGTTTGTTAAGCACAGATAAGAATGCATATCATGAAGTCAAAATTTATATGAATGAACTGCTGATACAATGCAACAAGGTAAACAAGAACACATACTCATCAGTAAGTCCACTATGTCCAGAACCTTTCTTCAGAACAATATTGAACATGAGGATAAATGAAGTGACCAAACATAAAGCATCGAGTGAAATAGCCAAAGTATACAAATGAAAAGGTTGACAAAACATTTTTTTTGAAATAATAATATTGGCCATCTGAAATGGAGCTCGGAAGGCATGTACATCAAAATTTTGCAATGCAATGTCCATGGTGAGATTTCTCCATCTCTCTGCGCTCTAACATGATTAAAAATATATTAAGTAAAGAGCTTTACACCAAAATATCAGTGTGTTATGATAATCTCAAAGGACACACAAGTGATGTATACTTAATAGTATGTATACCAAAAATCCATAATTTTTTCACGCTTGCAACTAATTAGTTTAAACTAGAGATATCAAAGTACCCTAATTACCTAACCCACAAGTGATGTCACAAAAACAATGCAATTAAATTTTACTTTTATTTGGTGAAGTTACTCTTAGGTCTATAATGCAATATTAAATACATTTACCTAACATAAACTTGCAGAGGCAAAGAAAAGTATCCTGTAATGTAGGACAATAATGTTTTAAGCCACAAAATTGCATAGCCAGAAACAGAAAGAGACCGCGGGGGGTGGGGGCGGTGTGGCGGGGTGGGGGAGTGGGACTGTGGGAGGGAGGGGGATAGTGCTTGGCAGGGTGCTGGCGTTTGCTGAGCTATGAATTTGAGCTGACTTGCTAATTGATGGGGGTAAAGCCATAAAGGGGTTATCCCATGCCTGGAAGCAAGCAACCACAAGTCTACAGAGTACATTAAAAAGATATAAATAGAGAACTGTAATGGCCAGGCATGTTTTTTCAAATGTAGTATTTCAATTCACCAGTAAACTTGTGTAGGAACTAGGAACTATAACAAAGAAAATAAGACAAGTAAGATAGCCACAACAGACAAATATAAATTCATATGATTAATCTATACTCTCCATGGGTTTACTTTCGTGAGAATAACCTTTATAACAATGTTGAGCATTAAAAAGAAACTTTACTTCGTTCCCCTTTTTTTATCAATATTCCAAATAGCACATAACATCAGGGAAACGGTAAATCTATTATTGGATGGTAGCTGGTTAAATGAGGAGAAACAAGACTTGAACAAACGTACGATAGGTAAACCCCACATCCTTTCCATCGATAGTGTACCAGGATACCATTAGGCAAACCTCAACAAGTACAAACTACAAACTTAAAGAGCATACATTAGTGAGGGCCTAAGCGCCCCAAATCCAGAATACAGACGAGATAGCTCCAGCATACAGCAAAAGGGTTGGAGGGGCACAACGGCAGAAACAAACGGCTGGGGTACAGCTAATTGAGCTACAGATAGGTGGTATCATTGCCAGTGGTAGTAATATCTTGCGTGGTATACTGAATCCAAACAAGATGTAGGCCACATCCCGTTGAACGTCCAGGTCGCTGTGTCAAGAGAGAAGACATGCCAAAGATCACACAGTCAGAATTGTCAAGCGAAAGTAAACTGCATTAACTGTTTCCAAATGGATTTACATGCAGTTTCAAGTGGCCATATGCCGTCATGCCCACAAAAAAAAATATTCATTCTATTCAGGGCAAAAATATGGAACTTTTGAACAGGAATTAGGTAAGGTTTTCAATTGCGGGTAACTCCATTCCATTCACTCCAGCAAAGACTGTCTGCTCTAGACTCTAGTACTCAACAAATGTTACCTACAGCCTACAGGGTGCACCAAAAAGTGTCTCAAAAAGGAGTTGTAGTTGCAAATGATAGTTTCAGAAAATAATAGAAGTTCTAATAGTATATCCAAAATTTCAGAAGTATCCAACAGATGTCAAGTAGACAAGTACACTTGTGCAGGCACTAGCTACACACCAAAGCAATGTGACCTCATATATACAATTAAACTCTCCATAGGTCCGCGAAACATACTATGAATCTATGATATTACCATTCAATCTTGTCTGGTTTGAATATGCAAGTGTGCAGATACACACAATCGCCCATAGGCACTATGCTAAAGAATGTTGGAAGTGCTAAAACCGAATATTAACAGTGAAAAACTGTTTGGCAGAATAAGAATACTAGATTTTTGTGCAAGTTAGCAAATAATAATAATAGCATTGCCTTATTTGATTAGATTTTACAAACAGCATGTAAAATGCAGCCATATATGTAAAGAATCAAACTACTGGTGAGTTAAATGGAGAATTGGTGATAGCGGTGGAGGCAAGCTGATTTTGATGCAACAATACAATGTGCACTACGGAAACAGGTTGGTTGAATGAGCATGTGAACATAAGGTAACTTCCAATGACTGAAGAAAACAAGGAAGCTGATTTTGATGCAACAATACACTTGGCAGCGACAATGGTGGTAGGAAGTTTGCATAAAGATGAGCACAATTGATCCGTTTTTTCAACAGGCACAACCTCTCCACCAGTGATGTCTTGAGATGTAGCGTGAAATAGTGTATTCCTGGCATCTGCTCTAGCTCAGCTGAGTCTGGTAGAATAGCTTGCAGGAGTAAGTAGCCATCGCCTATACCACAGAAGCTGATGGAATACCTGTCAGAGTCAGGCAAGGGGATTGCGATTGTCTTTTCATGCTGCCACTCTTCCACACTAACACCGTTATCCTGCCAAGCCTTACAGTAAAGGTCTAACATGCCATCACCAATGGTTAAGAAACCAAGCCTCCCTTCCCCTGCCTCCACAATGGCGTGCAGTCGGCAGTGGTGGACACGAGGGGTGCGTACCACGGAAAATTCCATCCTATGTGTGTCGAGCATGAGTACCTCACTGAACTACCCATATGTCTTGTAGAGGCTTCGGTGCGGATGGTGGCGGCAAGATGTGAGCATGACAGTATAATATCCATTCCATCCATCGAATGTGACTCTACGCCACTGCCCGGTCGCTGAAGAGAAAATGAAGGCAGTCACCTTCGTTTTCTCAGCAATCATCCAGATCACTCGAAGCGACGATCCCTCCTCGTCAGTTGGAGCGAGTAAAGGGAATTGGTGGACCTCGGACCCGACCTCGGACATACCGGCAGTTAGGTCGACTGGGGCTGTTAGGTCGACAGGGATAGGAGGAATCCGGACGTATCGGCGGTGCAAGGGGTCGCACACCACGAGGTCCTCGAAGTCGGGGGTATTGTCGGAGGAATCCGAGGACAGTAGCAGGCGGCCACCGGTGGCGTCGTGGAGCAGCCAGCAGCCGGGGTCGGGGTCGGGGTCGGGGAGAAAGGAGCAGGTGAAATCCGCAGCCTCCGCAAGGGCGCGAGCGGCGGAGGCGGAGCGGTGCGGCGGCTCGGCGTGGTAGAAGGAGAGAGGGTGGAGGGGAGTGAGACCTTCCCAGTGGAGGAATCCAACGACGGGCTGCCGGTAGTGGGACCGGTTGCGGCGAAGGAAGCGGACAACGCGGAGGAAGGCTGTGCAGGCGGCGGACGCGCGGGCGAGGTCGGCCGCCGAGTCGAGGCGGAGGAAGATCTCACCTAGGATCTCGTCGGTGAAGATCGGCTGCGATGCTGGGTCGCCGGCATCCGGATGCGCCGGTGGGTCCCCGGCGTCCTGAGGCGACTCTGGGTCGCCGGCGTCCGGATGCGCCGGTGGCGAGGACATCGCGCGGCGACGGGGATTGGTGTGGCAGAAACCCCAGCTGCTCGGTCCTACTGAGATCTGGGCTGTTGGGCGTTTAACGATAGTGTTCGAGTGGCAGAAACTGCACGTGCTGCGGCGATGGACTCCAGTCTCCAGCAGCCTGGGCAGTGGGCCCTGGGGCTCCAGGCTAATGCAATGTTGGGCTGGGCCAGTCCTTCCGGGAGAATTGTACCTGAATAATGAAAAAAAAACAAGGCTGATTCAGACTTGATTTAAATATGGAAACATGATAAATCAGAGATTAGAAAAAAAAATAAACTATGGTCACAGAGTTCATGATTTTTGCAGGATAATATCATTTTGTTTCCTAATATACTCATACCAAACATCTTGTAGTGCCTTCTAAAACACATCGGACAAGTAGTTTCAGCACACAACATTCATAGGTGAGGTCGTGAGGACCTGAAGTGGACTGTTATAACACGCTGAAAGAATTCCCGATGGCCATGATTGAACATTGTGACAGAGAAGCAAATCATGTAGCACATGAGCTAGCACAGCAAGCTTTTATTTCTAAAGATTTTTGTACTTGGGTTGATTCACCCCCTAGCTTTATTTTCCATGCTTTTATCAAATGATGTAACATTGTTATCAGATGATTAATAAAGCTTGCCGTATGGCTTTATCAACAAAAACAAAAAAAAAACATTGGTACAGACTACAAGCAGCTTAAACGCACAACCTTCGCGTCTCTTCAATTGCAAGGCCAAAGGTTACCAAATTCTCTTGGAGAGTGATATCAAGGGAACTTGGTTCCATGTATCGCCAACACACTCTCTTAGGATCTTTGTTTGGTCAAAAAAAACACACTCTCTTAGGATGACTGGGACTACTTTACACTTTTGACATAATACCGAGAAACTTTTTTTTAACATAGCATACCCTGACTTTATCCATCTTAAGGGAGCGAAACCCCATTGATGACACATTTCATAAATGAAGATGATAAGAACCCACAATCAATAATCGTAACCAGATTAAGAGAAACAACAAAGGAAGGTAACTCGCAGACCTTGAGATCTCAGCCACTATCTTGATGGCAGTTTGCCAATGCCCAGGCGAGCAGCACCTGCTCTCCTTCCCTCTTCTTCCCCTACACTAAGGTTCTTCAGCACACACACACACACAGCTTAGTTTCAGTTCCTGAAACTGTAGTCACAAGAGATGGTGGCAAGAGCTGCCAATTACAATGCATTTCATTGATTTATATATATCCTACATGTACCAACTATGGTATTGTCTACCTACTCCTAGTACATGGTATACATCACCTTCTACCAACTATGGATGATGCAATACTACCAACTAAAGTACTAGGGATGACTTATTGCCATACTTGCTGCAGTGTCCAGGGCATGGACAACAGACCTGACCATGCCCTTGACTGGCAGAAGGTGAGGGAGTGGAGGATCAGCAGATTAAGTCTAACAATCTTCCCCTAATTATGCTGTCCTTACTTGACCTCAATCATGCCAATCATCCCCCTCAGTTCCTGGAACCGAAGCTGACCAAGTGACTTGGTGAGAATGTCAGCGAGTTGCCGCCTGGTATCGACGAACTCGATGACGAGCTGCCCTCCATCGACGCAATCGCGAAGAAAGTGAAACTTCACATTTATGTGCTTGCTTCTGTCGTGGAGAACTGGATTCTTTGCCAGCGCAATTGCTGGCTGGTTGTCCACTTTGAGTGCTGGCGGCTGGACCTGGGCTCCGGTGAGCTCTGCCAGTAGCCGCCGCAGCCAGACCACTTGGCATGCCGCCGTGGCTGCTGCGACATATTCCGCCTCACATGTCGACAGCGCCACCATCTTTTGCTTCAAGGATTGCCAGGCAATCGGCGACGATCCGAGAAAGATGAGGACGCCCGAAGTGCTCCGCTGCCCATCAATGTCGCCGGCCATGTCCGCATCGCTGAAGACCGTTAGTGCTGCATCTTCCAAGGCCTTAGGTGGTGCTTCGCTGAACATAGAGAGCTGGATGCCCCCGCGCTTGGGAAAGGCGATGCCCAGCTCCGCCGTGCCCTGGACATAGCGGAGCAGCCGCTTGACCGCCGCCCAATGATCCTCCCTTGGGTCCTCCATGAACCGGCTCACGTAGCCCACCGCGAACGTGATGTCCGGCCACGTGTGCGTGAGCCAGCGCAGCCCGCCAACGACGCTCCAGTAGAGAGTGGCGTCCACCTTCGTTGCGGTGCTCTGCTTCGAGAGCTTGATGCGTTCCTCCATTGGCGTGGCTACCGCCTTGCATCCCACCATGCCTGCCTGCTCGAGCAACTTCAGCACGTAGGCACGCTGCCCCAGCCTGATGACGTCCTTCCCCTGCTCACCTCGATGCTGAGGTAATAGGACAGAGCGCCGAGGTCGCTCATCCGGAAACGCGCCGCCATTTCTTCCTTGAAGCGTCCAATGTCTTCTGCTCGAGCTCCGGTGACGATGAGATCGTCGACGTACACCCCGACGATGAGGTGCTCCTTCCCCCGTCGGCAGGTGTACAAGGCGTGCTCTGTGGCGCACCGAGCGAACCCAAGCTCCGTCATGGTGGCGTCGAGCTTGGCGTTCCAGGCCCGCGGGGCTTGACGCAGGTCGTAGAGCGCCTTGCGCAGCCGCAAGACCTTCCGCTCCGCTCCCTTGACGACGAAACCCGGCGGCTGCTTGACGAAGACGGTCTCGGCCAGGTCCCCAGTGAGGAATGCGGACTTGACATCGAGATGGTGGACCGGCCAATCCTTAGCCGCCGCAAGCACGAGCAAGAGCCTGACCGACTCCATGCGAGCGACTGGCGTGAACACCTCCTCGAAGTCCACTCCTTCACGCTGGATGAAACCGCGGGCGACGAGCCGCGCCTTGTGCTTCACCACGGTGCCACGCTCGTCCCGCTTTACCTTGAACACCCATTTGAGCCTGATCGGCCGGCATGCCACCGGCGGATCGACCAGCTCCCAGGTGTGGTTGTCTTCGATCGCCTTCAATTCTTCAAGCATTGCCTTCCGCCACGCCGCATCGCGCTCCGTGACGGCAAACGTGGCTGGCTCTTCTGCGCTCATGAGAAGCAGAGTTTGATCGGCGTCATCGAGCATCCGCGCCGCCAGTCCTGACACCGTCGCCTCACCGACCACATTGTCCACCCGCCAGAATCTGACGTCCTCCCCTTCATGGAAAGCATCCACGAAATCTAAGACATCAGATGGTGGGGATGCGTACTCGATTGTGGCCTCTGCTGCTGGCGTTCCTAGTTCGGGTGAAGCAGGGGATTGCTCCCCAATTGGCCCAGGCGAGCTCAATTGGCCCGCCCCGCCTGGGCTGAGTGGCTCCACCTCTGCAGCCGCTGACTGCTCTGCTTCAGCCACCATAGGCTCTGGTGCTTGTGCTTCCCCGGCCACCGGCGGCTCCACCGCCTCACCATGGCCGCGGATCACCAAGTGTTCCATAACAAATGTGTTGCAGAGTCCACCACCGCCTTGGCCTTCCATTGCTTCTGGCCCATCCTAGCTCCATGCCGCAGCCTCATCGAAGACCACGTCCCGGGACACCACCACCTTGCCGCCGACCGGATCGTACAGGCGATATGCCTTTGATTCGCCCTCATAGCCGAGGAACACCATGCGCGTGCTTCTGTCCTCCAGCTTGCCAAGGCCTGGCTTAGTGGCCTTCACGTGCCCGATGCAGCCGAAGGTGCACAGGTACGAGACGTTGGGCTTGCGCTCGTGCCACGCCTCGTATGACGTCATCCCCTTCAGCGCCTTCGTTGGCGATCGGTTGAGGATGTAGACGGCCGTCGTGACTGCCTCACCCCAGAACGCAGCCGGCATCCCCTTGGCCTTCATCATCGACCTAGCCATCCCGACGATGGTTTGGTTCCGGCGTTCCACCACGCCGTTTTGCTGTGGCGAGTAGGGCGCGGTGAGATGGCGCCCCACCCCCTCATCGGCGCAGTACTCAGTGAATTCCGTTGCCGTGAACTCGCCGCCATGATCCGTCCACAACACCCGAAGCCGCTTTCCCGATTCTGCCTCTGCACGCTGCTTGAAGGTTTTGATGGCGTCCGCCGCGTCGCCCTTGCTAGTCAGCAGCTGCAGCCACATGTAGCGGCTACAGTCGTCCACTAGCAGGAGGAAGTATTTCCTCCCGCCATGGGTTGCCGGTGTAATTGGCCCGCAGAGGTCCCCGTGGACCAGCTCGAGCTGCGTCGCCGCTCGGTGCTTCGCCGCCTTAGGAAAGGGCAGCCTCCTCTGCTTTCCGGTGAGGCAGCTGTCGCACAGCTCCCCTGCGTGCTCGATGCGTGGCATGCCGGTCACCATCTTCCCCAACCGGCCCAGAGCTTCGAAGCTCAGATGGCCAAAACGGCCATGCCAGAGCCAAGGTTCCTCTGCGTATGCCGTCGCCAGGCACACCGGTTGCTCCACCTACAAATCGAGAAGGTAGAGGCGATTACAGGACCTCGATACCTTGGCTAGGAGTCGGCCATCCTGGTCCCTGATGCGCAGCACCCCATTGCGTATCAGCACCTCCGCACCGTGCTCATCGAGCTGTCCTAGGCTGATGATGCTCGATCAGAGCTCCGGGATGTAGTAGACGTCCGTGAGAGCGTGGTGCTCACCATTCTTGCACCAGAAGAGCACGGTACCGCGCCCTCAGATCTGCACCCGGGAGCCATCGCCGAACCTGACGCTCCCGGCGTGCTTCTCGTCCAACTCGGAGAAGGCGGCGCGGCAGCCCGTCATGTGGTTGCTCGCCCTAGAGTCGAGGTACCACCTTGGCTCCGACTCATCTCCGGTAGCTCCCAAATGGACCTGCGCACGCGGCTCATCAAGGTGAATGACCGACGGCACAGACCTCTGCTCCACCTCCGCCGCCACTGCTTTGCTGCTCTCCGCGCAGAACACCCCCATCAGGAGCGCGTGCTTGCCGTCGCTGTCGTCCCGGGCAAGGTGCGCCTCCTCCTTCTTTCCCGGCTTCTTGTTTGGGCACTCCCGTGCCCAGTGCCCGATCTCGCCGCACTTACGACAAGCATTGGGGTCAGAGAATTTCTTCTTGCCCCTCTTCTTCTCCGCCGGCGCCTTGCCACGCTGCTTTCCGCAGTTGCCACCACCACAGTCACCACAGCCACGACTGGAGCGTTCCCCGGTCTTGCGCTTCTCCTTCATCCGCGCTGACCACTCCTCCTCCGTCAGCAGCAGCTTGGGCTTCTCCTTCTCCATCGACGCGCGATCCTCCACCGCTTGGAGCCACCTGGTGATGTCCTCGAGCGACAATGTGGACAAGTCCAGCATCGTCTCGATGGACAGGGCAAGCTGCGCGTATTTGGTCAGCACGACGCGCAGCAGCTTGGCCACGATGTCCTCGTCGTCGATCGGCTTGCCGTAGGTGGCCAGCTGACTTGCGATCGACTGCAGCCGAAGCGCGAAGTCCTCCACGGCCTCTCCGGGCTTGAATCGAAGGTCGTCGAACTCGCGGCGTAGCTACTACGCCTTTGCCTTCTTGGCTCGGTCCGAGCCAAGACGGAAAGACGCGAGCATGTCCCACGCCTCCTTCAGCGTGTTCTTTGACCTGATGGCCTCATGGAACTCGGACGGCGTGGACGCCTGAAAGGTCCTTGTTTGATTTTGGTAATTGAGTGACAACTTAGGTGGACTAATATATGGTTATGTGAGATACACAGGAGATTAGTCCATATGTGATGGTGTCATGAAGGAGCTCATTGCATATGAGACATGACATAGAGTCATGTGACCAAGGTGGAGAAGATCAAGATGAGGCTTGGCTTGATGGACCGGTTGCTAGAGTGAAGGGCAAGTTATGTGATGGCTTGGCGCCGAAGGACCGAGGCAACGGTGAAGAGCAAGTGAGGTCAAGATCGATGAACCAATACGGTCACGTGACGATATGAAGTGGATCATATCATTTGATGATTGGTTGGTACATGTCTTGCATCAACATCAATGGAGATGGAATGGAATGCGCAAGGCAAAGGTATAACCTAGGGCATTTCCATTTCACCGGTCATAGGTGTGTAGAGAAGTTTATGACCGGGTTTAGGATAGATGACCGTACTATCAAGAGGGGCAAACTTATTTGCATATCGGTCATCTAGTGCCACTCGTGTGATCTAACTATGCATCGTTGCTAGGATCGAGTGGCGTGGCAAGTTGAGTGGTTAACTCCTTCGATAAAATGATTATAAAAATGCTAACACACGTGCACAAGGTGGTGATCACTTATTGGTGTTGGCACATTTACGAAGGCGATGAAGTTTGAGCGGTAGAGAGGATTTGGGGTCCTCTCTCCCTCCCGCCGAGCTTGCGAGCGCGGGATTCAGGCGTTTTCGAGAAGTTAAAATGTCTATTTTCCACTACGCCGGAAGTCAGAAAAGAAACGGAGGCGAACGGAGGTCACAGAGGTGACCGGACGCTGCACCGGACGCGGTCATGGTATGACCGGACGCGTCCGGTCAGTACAGCGCAGACGCGGGTGTTAGGGTTTGTAACCGGCGCGTCCGGTCAATCGCGGGACCGGCGCGTCCGGTCATGCGCCCAGCGGGAATTGCAGAACGCAAGGATGATCGGACACGCTGCGCGTTCGGTCACACATGATCGGACGCGTCCGATCGTTGAAGGTGCTTACTGGACTATAACCGGACGCTGGCACTGTCGTGTCCGGTCGTCGCAAGGAGCGCGTCCTGTCATGTCGTTGCGCGCACGGTACTGTGCGATCGGCGCGTCCGGTCGTTGCCTGGGGCGCGTCCGGTCGCTAGTTTGACCGTTGGGGGTTAGTGACCGTTGGAGAATCGGACGCGGCTGAGCGCGTCCGGTCAGTTACGACCGGCGCGTCCGGTCGTCCCGAAATCTTCCCAGTGAAGGGGTAACGGCTCTATTTGACCGTGGGGTTATAAATAGATGCCTTGGCCGGCCGTGGCCGGTAGCTGAGCACACTATAGTCTTTGTGACTTGTGTGGTAGTGCTTGGGAGCCCTCTAACTCACTCATGCTTGATAGTGTTTATCGGATCGAGTGAGAGAGCGATTCTAGTGCGTTGCTTTGAGAGATTGCATCGTGTGGCACTAGGTGATCGTATTGCAAGCCGGTGGTGCTTGTTACTCTTGGAGGTTGCCACCTCCTAGACGGCTTGGTGGCTTGTGGCTCCGTCGAAGCTCGCAAGAAGATTGTGCGAGGCTCCAGAGAAGCTTTATGAGGGGGATTGTGCTCACTCCGCGGGGATCGCGAAGAGCAACTCTAGTTGAGCGTGTCATTGAGCTACCACACTTTATGGTGGGTTCTTGCGGTGCCTTTTGAGAGGCTCGGTGCGTGACCGATTAGTCGCCAAACCACGAAGTGTTGGTCGACACAACGGGGACGTAGCTTGGTGGCAACCAAGTGAACCTCGGGAGAAAATCACCGTGTCAACATTGTCTACTCTTCCCGGTGGTTTGCTTTTGTACAACACAAGCTTGTATTTACTTTCATATATACTTGTGCTTGTGTAGTTGCTCTTGTAACTAGTTTGCTTGGGTAGCTTGCTAGTTATCTTCTTGCTTGTGTAGCTAGAAGTATCCCCTTTGCGTGGCTAATTCGGTTTGTGTAACCTTGTTAGTCACATTGCTTAGTTTGTGTAGCTAAGTGTTTTGTGCTCTTTAATTTGGCATTAGTTGCCTTGTTATTGAGCATTGCTAGTGAGCTTAGGAGCTTTGTGCTTTTGCTTCACTAGTTGTGTAGAAGCTCCCTCTTGCTTGCAAAGTACTAGTGCATAGGTTTGTGTGACCTTGCTCTAGAATTAAATAGGAGAGCTCTTGCTAAGGAAAGCACCTTAGTTGCTTAATTAGGATCTTTGTGAGGTGCCTGTGAACTTAGTTAGAGGGGTGAAGTCTTGGCTAGACCGATAAGTTTAATTCCGCATTTGTTTTGGTTAGCCAACACGCTTAAGTTTTAGAAAGGACTATTCACCCCCCTATAGTCCGCCATCTCGACCCTTCAAGTGGTATCAGAGCCGGGTCTCTCATTTGTGGTCTTCACTGACCCGAGAGGATGACGGCTTATGGGCTAGATGTTGAGTGTCCACACATTTTTGATGGCACACACTTTGCACGGTGGA
The DNA here is from genome assembly GCA_038087645.1 of Saccharum hybrid cultivar R570. Lineage (NCBI taxonomy): Eukaryota > Viridiplantae > Streptophyta > Magnoliopsida > Poales > Poaceae > Saccharum > Saccharum hybrid cultivar. The sequence goes on along the minus strand of JAQSUU010000671.1, from coordinate 1,339,327 downwards.
GAAATTGGATGACATGCAATTTTAAGTTTATTTCTCCTCAATTGTGGTGGATCGTAGATGTGAGCTTTTCCTTTGCAATTGATAAAAAGAATGCAACTCAAGCGCAAAGTAATTGCCTATATCTCGATAGCCAAGCTACTAATGTTTTCTATCGATCTATGGATAGTAGCATACTTTGTGAGATCATGGACCTCAAGTCCGCCCATGAGATTTGGTGTTTCTAAATGAGAAATACGGGGCGATCTCCAATGATGATGAGCCCAAGGAGGAGGCGCATGAGGATGTTGAGCATGACCGCAACAAGGTGGTTGTGGAGGATTGCTCCACCTCAAGGTCAAGTGAGGACAAAGATGATCATACCACAAGATCACTTGATAAGAAGAATGATAATGCCACAAGTGATGCAAGCAATGATTCTACTTCATGCACACTTGATGGTGAAGATGATGGCTATGAGAGTGATGCTTCAACAAGCTCTTCAACATCATCACATGGTAACACTAAGATACATGTTGGTGGTTTTGTTGTGGATTGTGATGATCCAAATTTAGAGCTTTTATATAAACTCTCAAGAGCCTTGAAAAGGGAAATGGAAAGAGTAAGTAAATTGGAAAATGATAACTCTTTTCTAAAAACCACATGTGAACAACAAAAGCATCTATTTTATGTTACTACTTGTTCACATGAGGAGCTAAAATTGGCTCATGAGGAACTTAGTGTTGCTCATGATAACTTGGTACAAGAACATGCTTTACTCACTAAGAAGCTTTCTAATGAAGAAACCAAATCTAGTGAGAGCTCATCATTTGGGTCAAATGATCAATCACATATTACTAACCCTTGTGATGTAGGCAAGAAGCATGTATCCACCTCTTGTGATGATTTATTATATATGCCATGTTCTTCACAATTAGATGTTTGTTCTACTTCTATATCTTGTGAGACTAACCTTTTGAAGGAGAACAATGAGCTCAAAAGTGAAGTGAAGAATTTGAGCAACAAGTTAGAGAGGTGCTACAACTCTAAAATCACCATTGAGCATATCATGACCAATCAAAGAAGATATGGTGATAAGAGTGGTATTGGCTACAACAAGAGCAAGGGCAAGATTATGAAGAAGCAAGATGCAAAGAAGCTATCCCAACTCATGTGCTACCAATGCCATGAAGTGGGACATATTGCCAAGTTTTGCCATACCAAGAAGTCTCAAGTTGAGCCAAAAGCAAAGCCCCAAGCTAAAGTCAAGATCAATCATGAAGATGTTAGTGACTTGATGATAAAGAAGAAGAAAACAAGAAGGGGTGGAAGAGCAAGACATCCAATGCAAATTCAAGATGTCAAGATGATGAGCAAGAATCAAGATGAGAAGAAAGTACATGCTCACATCAAGTGCTTCAAGTGTGGAGATATGGGACACTTTACCTCGGGGTGTCCTACCAAGCTTGGGAAGAAGACTCAAGCAACTAATGAGAGGCTAGGCAATGGGAAGCACAATATGAGCAAGGAAGAAAAGGCTCAAGCAAAGAGAATATGCTACTCATGCCGGGAAAGGGGACACAATGCTCATTCATGTCCCCTAGGTAACAATTCTAAGCTTATTTCAATTGATGATACTAATATGCTTAGAAAGGATGGCAATGATACCTCATTGGTTGGAATTGTAAAACATCCCGTTACTCATACTAAGGCTATGCCTAAGTATGTTGCACCTAACTTGAGAGGACCCAAACTTGTTTGGGTACCATCAAAGAGTGGATGATTGTTTGTAGGTACCATTGGCATTGGAGGCTTGATTCAATTGGTTTCATTTTGTTCATCATATATTGAGTCAAGTTATGAAGCTCAATGCATATCCAATCCCAATGCCAAGTCAAAATAAGTGAAGTTCAAGTGCTACAACATACAAGTGCAATGTTAAAAATTGTGGTGATTTATTGGATATATTTGATGGCTTGCAAATATTCAAGTTGAAAGCTTGCTATTGGATGATCATGAGCTAACCAAGGTATATCACTTGTTGATCATTTCATTTGGGTGCATATGAGTTGATTGAATTGGATATATATGCAATGTTGTTTGCTATGAGATGATTGAATAGATTAAATGCTTAGTAATCAAGTTTGGATTGATTTGTGTTGGATAAACTCATGAGATGACATTTAGTAAGTGGATTTGATGGATATATGTCTTGTGAAAGTATTCAAACAAGTTAGTTTCAAGTTTGATTCATATTTGATGAAGTATTGCTCAATGTATTGAAATCTGTCCAAAGTTAAAAATCTGAGCTAGCAATGATCAAGTCTGAGTTTGGATGATCAAATCTACTTGGATTGGCATGAAATTTGGTATACATGCTCTAGACTTATGGTATGAGATGCTGTAGAAATTTCATGGGAATTAGACAAGAAATGCTATGATTTTGGAGTACATCTTGTCAGCCATAATGCAGCAGTTTTCAGCATGTAGCAGTGGTGGAAGATTTGAAATCTGGTAGCAATCTAGATGTCAAATGAATCTCAAATTTTTACAGCTGCTAGATTACTTAGTGGATCACATCTCCACCAAATTTCATGGCATTTGGATCTGTACATTGGGAGATATGAATTATTCTTTGAAAGGGTACAGAATCTGCCAGAAAAGTGACAATCATTGGATTAATCTAGAGTCACTTTGATTGAAAGGTCCTCAAGTTGGAAACATGTTTATAAGTGGTTGAGGAACCTAAGTTTGGTTTTGGATTGATCTAGAAGCATAAAGAGCAATGAGTACAAGAACATTTGATTGTGGAATGTATTTGGTGTACATGTTCAGTACTCAAATTTAAAGATCAAGATCAAACTTAAGATGAAGATGAAGTTTAAGTTCTAGTGATGATTAGAGATCATTTAGAAGAAAGAAAATGACTTAAACAAGTAGAAAGAGTTGGACTCAAATGTAGATTCAAGGATTATTCATCAAGATTGAGTTTATCATTTGGATCAATCAAATTATATCATTTCAAGTAAGTATCAAGAGTGGTTCTTTGGAGAAAGGTCACTTCTCCCTAGTGAGGGGCTTGCCGCCGTGTGTAGGTGAAACCAAGTTTGGGACTTGGAAGGCTAACATGGAAGTGGTGATCCGAGGAACTTGTGATGCTTAGTTGAAGCAATCAAAAGGGTTAATCAAGAAAAGCAAGCAACACCCAAAAGAGAGCTAGTCATATATTTCAAGTGGTATTCTAAGTAGTTCTCTCATGCAAGCATTGATCAAAAAGATGAAGCAAGCCAACCACAACTCAAGAGATAGTGCACTTGATCATAAGTGGTTTCATTTCATATGGGTGAAGAATGGATTTATCTATGATGATTGGTCTTCACCAAGCTTATAAATTGGACTTCACATTGCTATTGGAGTAATGAATTAGAATCTATGTGACTATCCTCTACTCCAATATAGCAAAGGTATCATTGTAATGTGCATGATCATTTCATCCCTTACTAGTATGCGGTTAGTGCATATAGTACATGCTTATTAGGATCATGCATGACAAATGAAAATTTTAGATTCATAGCCTACCACTATTGCTTGAATTGTCTAAATGATCTAGTGGTATGAGTATGAATTTGTTCATGAGCTAGTGAACCCAAGTACTTGATCTAGTTTGGATTGCTAACAAATGACAATTATAACATTGGCAAGATAACCCTTAGCATAAGGTGTGAAGAAGCTTGTCATTGGATCAAACCGGACCTGGAATCTTAGGCAAATCAATATAGTTCAAGTCATACAAGAAGCTCATGACAATGATAAGAGTACAAGCATAAGACAACAATGAAAATAGATATCTAGTTTGTTTCAAGTAGTATCTAGACTCAAATTGATCTTCCAAGTGGTATTCACTAGTGGTGTCTAGATCATGATCTACAAGTGATATCTTACAAGTGGTACTCATGAAGATAGAAAATGTTTAAGAAGTGAATATTATTGCCAAATCCTTCAAAGTGAATCCATACTAGAAAATTCTTTCAAATGGTATCACATTTCTACTCATGGTATCTTCACGTGGTATCATGCATGCAAGACGATGGTTTCACAAGTGATCCTCAACCTTAAGTGATCAAATCAAGAAATGCTACCCTCATCTTCAAGTGGTATCTCAAGTGAATGACACATGCTATGACATAGGGGGAGGAGCCCCACCGATTGGTATCAAGGTCAAAGATCCTATGTGGTATCTCAAGAGCAACCATAAAGTTTGTCATTCCAACATATGTGGTAATGTCCATCAAAAATGCAATATTCAAGTCTCAACCATCTACCCCAATATAAGCCTTTGTATCAATTGAGAAGAACACCTTTTATGGAAATTGATGACAAAGGGGGAGAAGTTGGACAAAGATATGAAAGCTTTTTGAGCTTTGGGGAGAGATTGAAAAGATTGGACATGGACATGGACAAAGAGGGAGTAACATTGAAGAATATAAGGGGATCAAACATTCTTGGACAAAGAAAGCACACAAGTAGGGGGAGCAAGCTCATGAACTTTGATTGATTACATTTGATATGTGCATAATTCATGTGCTTGCTTGCATTGCATAAGTTCTTAAATTCAATATGCATGCTTGTGTGGTGTATGCTAGTTATAGAACTTGAATGATGATTTGATAACTAGCATGCATAGGATGTTAGCTAGACTTGTGATTATCATGCAAAAACTAGAACCATGCTTATAATGTGATCTCACGGGGTTTCTAGTGTTTTTGATGTCTAGCTACTCATGATGCTAAGGATGATGGCAAACTTGTGATTTTCAAATGGTATCAAGCTACTAATTGGTATCGAGCTACAAAGGTTTATTCTATACACCTTAGCATCACTTAGTAGTGCTAACCCTCCCACAAATTTCATATTTATGCATATGTGCAAGCTTGAAACCAAACCATTTGAGCACATATGTAAGGGGAGTTATCACTACCAAGTCGGATTTTATGATGCTTATCCAAATCTTGACATAGAGCTTAAAAGTTGGATAACTAACATTAAATCCAAAACAAGTCAGCAATTTACACTTGTGTGAAGTGCTAGCTTGAAAAAGCATAATTTCCATATCTTTGTAGAGTTGTCATCAATTACCAAAAAGGGGGAGATTGAAAGGTCCTTGTTTGATTTTGGTAATTGAGTGACAACTTAGGTGGACTAATATGTGGTTATGTGAGATACACAGGAGATTAGTCCACATGTGATGGTGTCATGAAGGAGCTCATTGCATATGAGACATGACATAGAGTCATGTGACCAAGGTGGAGAAGATCAAGATGAGGCTTGGCTTGATGGACCGGTTGCTAGGGTGAAGGGCAAGTTGTGTGATGGCTTGGCGCCGAAGGACCGAGGCAACGGTGAAGAGCAAGTGAGGTCAAGATCGATGAACCAATACGGTCACGTGAGGATATGAAGTGGATCATATCATTTGATGATTGGTTGGTGCATGTGTTGCATCAACATCAATGGAGATGGAATGGAATGCGCAAGGCAAAGGTATAACCTAGGGCATTTCCATTTCACCGGTCATAGGTGTGTAGAGAAGTTTATGACCGGGTTTAGGATAGATGGCCGTACTATCAAGAGGGGCAAACTTGTTTGCATATCGGTCATCTAGTGCCACTCGTGTGATCTAACTATGCATCGTTGCTAGGATCGAGTGGCGTGGCAAGTTGAGTGGTTAACTCCTTCGATAAAATGATTATAAAAATGCTAACACACGTGCACAAGGTGGTGATCACTTGTTGGTGTTGGCACATTTACGAAGGCGATGAAGTTTGAGCGGTAGAGAGGATTTGGGGTCCTCTCTCCCTCCCGCCGAGCTTGCGAGCGCGGGATTCGGGCGTTTTCGAGAAGTTGAAATGTCTATTTTCCACTACGCCGGAAGTCGGAAAAGAAACGGAGGCGAACGGAGGTCACAGAGGTGACCAGATGCTGCACCGGACGCGGTCAGGGTATGACCGGACGCGTCCGGTCAGTACAGCGCAGACGCGGGTGTTAGGGTTTGTTACCGGCGCGTCCGGTCAATCGCGGGACCGGCGCGTCCGGTCATGCGCCCAGCGGGAATTGCAGAACGCAAGGATGATCGGACGCGCGGCGCGTCCGGTCACACATGATCGAACGTGTCCGATCGTTGAAGGTGCTTACTGGACTATAACCGGACGCTAGCACTGTCGCGTCCGGTCGTCGCAAGGAGCGCGTTCGGTCATGTCGTTGCGCGCGCGGTACTGTGCGATCGGCGCGTCCGGTCGTTGCCTGGGGCACGTCCGGTCGCTGGTTTGACCGTTGGGGGTCAGTGACCGTTGGAGAATCGGACGCGGCTGAGCGCGTCCGGTCAGTTACGACCGGCGCGTCCGGTCATCCCGAAATCTGCCCAGTGAAGGGGTAACGGCTCTATTTGACCATGGGGTTATAAATAGATGCCTTGGCCGGCCGTGACCGGTAGTTGAGCACACTATAGTCTTTGTGACTTGTGTGGTAGTGCTTGGGAGCCCTCTAACTCACTCATGCTTGATAGTGTTCATCGGATCGAGTGAGAGAGCGATTCTAGTGCATTGCTTTGAGAGATTGCATCGTGTGGCACTAGGTGATTGTGTTGCAAGGCGGTGGTGCTTGTTACTCTTGGAGGTTGCCACCTCCTAGACGGCTTGGTGGCTTGTGGCTCCGTCGAAGCTCGCAAGAAGATTGTGCGAGGCTCCGGAGAAGCTTTGTGAGGGGGATTGTGCTCACCCCGCGGGGATCGCGAAGAGCAACTCTAGTTGAGCGTGTCATTGAGCTACCACACTTTATGGTGGGTTCTTACGGTGCCTTTTGAGAGGCTCGGTGCGTGACCGATTAGCCGCCGAACCACGAAGTGTTGGTCGACACAACGGGGACGTAGCTTGGTGGCAACCAAGTGAACCTCAGGAGAAAATCACCGTGTCAACATTGTCTACTCTTCCCGGTGGTTTGCTTTCGTGCAACACAAGCTTGTATTTACTTTCATATATACTTGTGCTTGTGTAGTTGCTCTCGTAACTAGTTTGCTTGGGTAGCTTGCTAGTTATCTTCTTGCTTGTGTAGCTAGAAGTATCCCCTTTGCGTGGCTAATTCGGTTTGTGTAACCTTGTTAGTCACATTGCTTAGTTTGTGTAGCTAAGTGTTTTGCGCTCTTTAATTTGGCATTAGTTGCCTTGTTATTGAGCATTGCTAGTAAGCTTAGGAGCTTTATGCTTTTGCTTCACTAGTTGTGTAGAAGCTCCCTCTTGCTTGCAAAGTACTAGTGCATAGGTTTGTGTAACCTTGCTCTAGAATTAAATAGGAGAGCTCTTGCTAAGGAAAGCACCTTAGTTGCTTAATTAGGATCTTTGTGAGGTGCTTGTGAACTTAGTTAGAGGGGTGAAGTCTTGGCTAGACCGATAAGTTTAATTCCGCATTTGTTTTGGTTAGCCAACACGCTTAAGTTTTAGAAAGGACTATTCACCCCCCCTCTAGTCCGCCATCTCGACCCTTCAACGCCATGAGCGCCTCCATGACGCCCACCTCCGCATCCTCACTGGCATTGCCGGTCTCCACCGCCGCCCACCACCGCCGCGCGCGCAGCTTCCACTTCATGTGGACAGCCCACTCACCGTAGTTGGTGCGGGTGAGCATCGGCCAGGTGTTGGACCCGCCGACCTCCCTCACCGTGCGCACCTCCACGGCAGGCTAGGATGCCGAGGCCAGCTGCTTCTCCTTGGCCACTGCTGCAGCTGCTACCGCAGCCGCCTCTGCACCCATCCCTGCGCTCGCTGCAGCCGTGTCCATCACCGGCGACTATGCCCAGCGACTTGTACGGCTCTGATACCACTTGATGGCAGTTTGCCAATGCCCAGGTGAGAAGCACCTGCTCTCCTTCCCTCTTCTTCCCCTACACTAAGGAAGAAGAAGAGCCGAGATCTTCTTCAGCGCACACACACTGCTCAGTTTCAGTTCCTGAAACTGTAGTCACAAGAGATGGTGGCAAGAGCTGCCAATTGCAATGCATTTCATTGGTTTATATACATCCTACATGTACCAACTATGATACTATCTACCTACTCCTAGTACATGGTATACATCACATTCTACCAACTATGGATGATGCAATACTATCAACTAAAGTACTAGGGATGGCTTATTGCCACACTTGCTGCAGTGTCCAGGGCATAGACAACAGACCTGACCATGCCCTTGACTGGCAGAAGGTGAGGGAGTGGAGGATCAACAGATTAAGTCTAACATATCTGTGGGCTCTCAAAAACAGCAGAAAGATGATTTACTGACTTCACCGAAGTGTGAAAAATTCTGCAATAACTAGACTACTTAACATAAACTTTCCTTGTTCCAACCACAAACAGGAAGTAGCACACAACTGTCGCTCCTACTAGTTTTAGGCCCCGTTCGGCGGGAATTATAAGCCGGCTGAAAAACACTGTTGGCTGATTTTTTGTGAGAGAAAAATACTGTTCCGGCTGAAAAAACAAGCTAAATAAGACGGATTATAATTAGTTGCAATTCTACTGGGAATTATGGATAAGCAACATGACACAAAAGCACCAGATAGAAGCTACTAAGTGAGAAGAAGGCCTACTTAGTGCCAAGAAATGGATATAACCATTTCGTTCATTTTCATCAGAACTATACCCAGTTTCTGATTGGACAAATATCCATGAGTCATGGCAACAAATGTGCGAGCACAAATCAGTTAGAAGGCCTCCTTAGGGCCTCCATTGCACGCCAAATAGCTCCAAACACAACACAATGGCAAAAGGGGAGAACATTACTGCCGAAACTAAACAGCTGATCAGACTACAGATAGATGTCATCACTGACAACATTAGCAGGTCCCATGCATAGTGTTTCAAGTCACCGTACAGATGTTGGCCTCGTTCGGTTGTGCTGATAAGCCGGCTGAAAAACACTGTTGGCTGATTTGTTGTGAGAGAAAAATATTGTTCCGACTGAAAAAAACAAGCTGAAAAAGACGGATTATAAACCGGATGAACAGGGCCGTTGCCAACTGACATTGGCACATTGCAACATCACCTTAAGAAGTCCTGGTCGGGATACTGACCTATACCATTGCAGTCAAGTCTATCAAACATTATATCTCAAGGTTTCCATTAAGCTTGCGTGGGAGACGTTTAGACCAAACAAGCTGAGATATGTAAAATGGAGACCACTTAAAAATATAATTATTTTCATATAGAACTAAACACACCTTAGGTTTACTTATAGATGTGTGAGGATATGGTCGTGATTTGCATTTTCATTCATTCCTATGTGAAGGCACACACATTTGGTGCGCCCTCAAGTTCTCTTTATAAGGCGTGCACACATTTTAAGATTCAAACATCATAATCTTCAATGAACAATTAGTCTCACATGACATAGAAATATTCTATGAAAATGGTATAATTGGATTTCACATTCGAAGGTACTTTCTTATGGTTATTATTACACTGTAGAGTAGGATAAATTAAGAGCCAACATCTTATTTTTGAGAATGTGACAAGTCAAAGCACACCTTACATTTGAAATGGAGGGAGTATATGGATTGCATGCCAGTGATATACAAAATCTGACTGTTAAAAGTTAAAACTGAAGTCAGCAGTGAAACATGTTGATTGGCACTGTCATGCTGAACAATACTGCAATAATCATCAATCCATTGCCTATTTGATCAGCTGTCCAAACAATACATAAAAATATAAAATGAAGGCATGCCTTTAATATACAGTGAATCAGCATATGAGCATGGTGACAACCACAGAATTGAGTTGAGATGGTGCACCAAACAAAAGTGCCCTACAAGAATAAGTAGGATGCAAGAGCACATAAAGAACACTCTAATTCCAACTTTGAAGAAAATAAGGTTCACACCGAATCATATGCTTGGCAGAGAGAATGGTGCTGGGAAACTCGCATACAGGTGAGCACCTCTATTGTGCTGATTCGTAACGCACAGCGCCTCAACTAGGAATGTCTTGAGATTAAGTGTGAAATACTGTGACTCCTGCTTTGCAATCTGCAAAGAATCCCGTGGTATTGCTTTTAGGAGTATGTACCCTGCAATTGCATCAACGATGTTCCAGTAACTGTTCAGTTCGGGCAAGGGGATTTTCCTTTCGTGCTGCCACTCAGCGCCTCGCAAAGACTTATAGTAGAGCTATAGCATGCCATCACTGAGAGTGAACAAACCTATCATGCCTTCCCCACCCTCCACAATGGCCCGCACTCGTGGGCCATATATGCCAGGAGGGAGGTCAACAACAGAGAGTTCCATATCATGCATGTCGAGCATGACCATATAATTGTCGACGAGAGGGGTCGTCCAGAAGTAGCAGCCGTGTGCATAGTGGCACTCGAGCAGCTTCTGAAACATAACAGAGGTAGAGTCCAAAGGAACTGTTCTATTGAACGTGATTCCTCGCCATTGTCTGGTGACCGAAGAGAATTGGAAGGTCACGAGCTTGTGTTCGCGCTGCACAGCACAGATCACCCGGAATGTCAAATCCTGCTTCTCCTTGTCCTTGCCAGTGTCTGCATCGAGGAAGGGATCGAATTCCTGCATGCTCCAGCCCCCAATAGCAGCCGCTAGGTCGTCAGGGATGGCGGGTAGCTGGACGTGCCGGCGGTGCAAGGGGTCGCAGACTATAATAATATATATGATGAAAAAATTGTAGCGTGGACCTCGTGGCCGTGTGGGTCTCGGTCTGCCCACTTACCGCGTACGGTTAGATGCGGTTTTGGCGATCGTCCTAATTTATATACTCCGTATATTGTAGGGGACTACGGACGTCACCCATAGAACTCCTCCCCTTTTCTTTCCGTCCTTCCTCCTCGCGCCCCGCCGCCGACCTTGGAGGCCATAGGAGAGGAGTCAAGCAGCCACCTCTGGAGAAGAAGGTTTAGTCGACCATGATCGGGTTCCCGGGCGTCGGAGCACCGCCGCCGCCGCAACCGCCACCACAGCGCCAGAACGACGGAATTGAGATGGGAGATCCGGCAACCCTTCATCACGTGGCTTTGTACATCCCTGTCGTGGATGAACCCGTTCGCAAATCGGATGGACGCACGGCGGTCATTGAGGAGATACATCCAGCATACCGGAAACACCCGCATTTTTACTACTGCTTGACTTGGTGTGCTAAAACCATTATGAAGGTGAACCCCTCCCTACATGGCTGATTTTCCCAAGCATACATACGATCGATGGTACTAATTCGTTTTATTTATTAATTTGCAGATTCTTCGTTTTTCTTCATACAAAACTTTGCCACAACAAAGATGACATGGACTCAAGCCCTGCAGATGTTAGTATTTGGAGCATTTCTAGGTGTCTTGTTCCTTATGGCTTTAGTGATCTGTTGGCCAGACGCGACATGCTGTACTGTACCCGTGGAAAGATCTACCAATTAGTATTACTCCTTTTTTTAGCAAAAACAATATCTACTGGGCAATTTATGTATTAGTTTCTTATCTTAAATAAATATAAGACAACAATTGTACAATGCTTGCATAACAGATACAGAAAATTAACACGAATTGACCTTTTTTCGTGTGTGATCATCAGTTCAACTTTACTACTCCCCTCTGTTCCAATTATAAGTTATTCCAAGAATCTTAGAGGTTTAAAGGATCTCCAGCTTGATCAAAATTATAGAGAGAAATACTAAGATTTATGACATCAAAAAATAGATATACTATAAAAAAAATAGGTCTATCACCACGAGTAAACCCACCAGAGAGCGATAGCAGCAAGCCAGCAACCAGCCCGCCATGTGCAGGAGCACAGCAATGCTGCACCAAGCCCCATCGCTTCTAAGAGCATGGCTAATAATTTAGCCTGATGTTGGTTGTATTCAATTGACATGTCGCTTACAACTAATAACACAGCCAGCTCATATATGGGCTGGCTATTAGACTAGCTAAGAGGTTTGATGCATTAAAGATGGCCTCCATGTGCATACGATCTGCTATGACCTACAACTTTGTGATCATTTTATCAAACATGATATGAAGACCACACAGATATGATCATCCAAGTCGTTATGATAAACATCAAGAAAAGTACTGCCAATTAAGCTCTCTGATAAAAAAAAGCCATTAACCTTTAAAGACCAAAACAGTGTGACATTTCTCAAGGATAGATTAGGCCATGTCGTCCATCAGATCTTGGGCCTATCAATTTGGTTCTACTCCATGAAGTCACCTTTTGGACTAACAAATGCACTAGCCACATTTCGATGTGTTATGAATCAGATTCTTCAGCCATTTTTGGGAAAATTTGTATTGGTCTTCTTGGATGACATCCTCATTTACAGTCCTACTATGGCAGCGCATTGTCAGCCTTTGCAGTTAGTCCTCCAAACATTACAGGACCATGAATTCTACCTGAAGTACTCTAAGTGTTCATTTGCTCAGACCCAATTGGAGTACTTAGGCCATATCATCTCTTCCTAGGGGGTTTCTTGGGCCTGACAGTAAGGGATATGGTATTATTGCAAAGCCACTTACCAACCTGCTCAAACATAAGACCTTCCACTGGTCTCAGCAAGCACAAGAGGCCTTTAATCTCCTGAAACAAGCAATGACAACAACATCTGTCCTGGCACTACCAAATTTCAATGCCACTTTCACGGTGAAAACTGATGCCTGTGGTGAAGGAATAGGAGCAATCCTCATGCAAGCTGGCCAACCAATTGCTTTTCTCAGTAAAACACAAGGAGACAAACATAAGAACTTATCCATTTATGAGAAGGAGTTCATAACTCTCATCATGGCAGTCGAAAGGTGGAAGCACTACCTCCAAAGGCAAGAATTTATTATACTCACTAATCACAAGTCACTGGCATACTTAAAGGAACATAATCTTCACTCTGAAATGCAAAGAAAGGCAATGACTCGATTGATGGGACTGCAGTTCAAGATAGTTTACACGAAAGGTAAGGAGAATGTAGTGGCTGATGCACTCTCCAGGTTACCACACCTATTTGCTCTGCAGGCTGTTTCCATTGTCAGGCCAGATTGAATTCAGGAGGTACTTAACTCTTATACTACTGACCCCAGAGCTCAAGAGCTATTGCAAGAGCTAGCTATTCACAGTCCCAATACTGCAGGGTACAACCTGGAGAATGGTCTCATCAGGCATAACTCCAAGTTATGGATTGGCAACAACACGGCTCTGCAAACAAAACTGGTGGCCACTTTTCATTCCAGTGCCCTGGGAGGACATTCAGGCACAAAAGCAACCTACCAGAGACTCCAGAACCATTTTTCTTGGAAGGGCATGAAGAAGAATATGGAGGAATTCATCAAGCAATGCAGTACCTATCAGCAAGCCAAACACTCTACCTCTTTTCCATCAGGATTGTTACAGCCACTGCCCATTCCTGAAGGTGTTTGGATGGACCTCTCCATGGACTTTGTTGAAGGTCTGCCCAAATCTCAAGGCTACAGTGTTATTATGGTAGTGGTGGATCATTTGACCAAGTATGCCCACTTTGTTCCAGTCTGAAAGGATCAAGATGCCCAAGAGGGGGGGTGAATTGGGCTTTTCTAAAAATAAAAGCAAGGAATAAATCCTACAAGCTGAAATTCACCCCTAGTGTCTACTTGTGTTCCTAGTGAGTCTACCGATACAAAGTTTTGCACCCTAGTTTCCAAACCTAGTCTAGCATGGCAAGTCTAGGAATGTAAACAAGCAATGTAATTAAATACGAGAAAGTAAATGCTTGAATGTAAAGGGGCAAGGAACACGGCGATGTTTTTCCGAGGTATCGGAGAGTCGCCACTCCCCACTAGTCCTCGTTGGAGCACCCGCGCAAGGGTGTCGCTCCCCCTTGATCCGCGCAAGGATCAAGTGCTCTCTACGGGTTGATTCTTCGACACTCCGTCGCGGCGAATCACCCACAACCGCTCACAAGATGAGTTGGGTCATCCACAAGCTCCGCCGGATGAACACCAAACTCCCAATCACCACCAAGCCGTCTAGGTGATGGCGATCACCAAGAGTAACAAGCTAGAACTCTCACTTGACCTCTACGAGCCTAAATGAGAAAGTGGATGCACACTTGTTACTCTCTAATCTCTAGTGAGGAACTCACAAGCTTTAATTCTCAAATCTCTATCCTCACTAGAGCTCTTGCACTACCTTGCACTTCAAAGGTGTTTATCAGCTGATCAAATGAGCAAGAGACCTCTAAAAGAGGTGGTGGGGATGTATTTATACACCCCACAGACGAAACGAACCGTTACCTGCTGACTCAGCAAAACTCGAGCTGACCGGACGCGCCGGTCGTACTGACCGGACGCGCCGGTCGCTCGTAACGGTCAAAACCGAAAAACACCTAAATGACCGGACGCGCCGGTCAGGGGTGACCGGACGCGTCCGATCGTGCGTGGAGCTTGCTGTACTCGCACCGAACGCGCTACCGCGTCCGATGGGTGATGACCGGACGCGTCCGGTCGTCTTAGGACCTTACTGGACTATGACCGGACGCGCCGATCACACCCAGGTCGCGTCCGATCGGGTGTTTCCCTTAAGTGACACGTGTTGACTTCTGACCACCGCGTCCGGTCCTCGCGAGGACCGCGTCCGGTGCTCAGAGCAGAAACCCCAGCCGCGGAACTAAACTGACCGGACGCGTCCGGTCATCCCGAGGACCGCGTCCGGTCACTGGAAAACAACCCGAAACTCTCCGAAAAGCGTCACAACTTGAACCAAGTTGCTCCCAACTGAACTTTGAGCTATTCTAGAGCTGCCTAGCGCCAAGTTTAACAAGTGTGCACCACACCTAAACATAGGACTCGCCTAGGTCAAGCTACCCGCTCATGCCCCCCTTTATAGTACGGCCAAAAGAGAAAAACGAAGATCCTAACGACTATTCCAAATGTCTCTCAACACCTCGACATCCGAAACTAACCGTCCTTAATCTTGACGTCACTCTTTTGAAAACCGAAACGATTTCCATCAAGGGGCATGAATACCATGGTGCCCAAAGCAGTTAAAACCTCCATGACCTAACTTATCAGAGTTTCTGCAAAACACACGTTAGTCATGGTAATAAAGCGTTGTTATCAATTGCCGAAACCAAACCTTGGGGCCTAGATGCTTTCAATCTCCCCCTTTTTGGTGATTGATGACAACACTCAGATATGAAAGATTGGAGTTGAGGTTTTTGAGCATGCATGGTTCACATAAGCAACAAGCAATAAGCAGAGAAGTGAAAGGGGTTGCTTATGTGTCCCAAGCCAAAAGAGTGTACTCATAAGATAAGACAAAAAAAACGTTAGTACACAAAAGGATATAGCTCATAATTTATCGGAGAAAGGCACGGAAGCACAACCTTAGAGCTATAAAAAACAAAGGTGACAAGAGATAACACTAACAGGATAAAACATTAATACTCAAGGTTTATCTCGCAACGACATGTCGCACGAATGTAATGACTGAAGATTAAACATGATGCATGAATGTAGCACACAGGAAAAAACGAAAAAAAACAACTCTCAAAACTCCCCCTGAAACTACTCTCTCTCCCCCTTTGGCATCAAGCGCCAAAAGAAAAAGCTAATCTAAGGATCTAAAGGGGGAACAGACGGAGTCGTGTCGGGTGCCGAGGTGCGCGGAGTAATTATGAAGTGTAGAGAATCGCCCTCGGAATCTGAGCTATCTGGCTGACCCTCTGAGGAAGCATGTGGCTGTGTAACTGTCTGGGTCTGAACAGCAGGAACAGGTACTGTCGTAGTAGTGACGATAGGATCCGTCTGAGTGACCTGAGCCTGTAGCGAGCCAGTAGCAGGAGGATCTGTGGAGGCAACTGACGAAGGTATAGTCTCTGTAGTACCTGTTCCCGTCACTGGAGGAATAGCTGCCTCTGAAGCTAACAACCCTGAAGAAGTAGCAACTGTAGTATGCGAGGGCGTCGGCTGACCAGTCAACTCGCTGTATGTAGCACTGAAATCACCGAAAGGTGGGCCTGTCAGGAGGTGAGGGCGAGGCTGGTCTGATGGTGTAAACCCCGTGTGAATAGGAGTGAAGCTCGGGGACTGGAAAGACTGGGGAACCTGCCGCTGTGGAGATGTGAACTGATGACTCGGCTGTCCCTGACTCGATGGATCAGAAGCTGGTAAAGTAGAAGTCAGGACGGAAGCAGGCGGAGGAACCCCAACCGTGACTAGGTGGCGCAGGAGGTCCAAGTATTGCTGCTGACTAGCTACAGTCTGTCGCTGAAGCTCATATTGCTGTCGCTGCATTTCAACTTGCTGCCTCTGGATTTCAAGCTGCTGACGCTGAAACTCGTCCTGACGAGCCTGAATCTGTGCAAATGCTGCAGCTGTGTCCTGAGCCTGTCGCTGTATTTGCTGTTGCTGTTGCTCCTGTGCCTGGGTCAACCTCTCAAGTATTGCCACCATGGCTGGGTCTGTGCGGGAGGCTGAACCAGAGCCACCGGCCTCGTGGTCGTGGGACCGAGGAGACGGGTACCTGGGGATGGGCTGGTAGTCCTCATCAGTGCTGTCAGATGTCCCATCCTCAGGAAGGTCAGCAGGCTGAGCGTCAAGATCTGCAAGCTCTGCCTCTGCAAGCTCATCAACTGTGGCGTCCTGCTCAGCTGCTGTCTCAGGTACCTCAGGTCGCACACGCTGTCCTGGCACTGGGGCCTGATCTCTGGTAACTGATGCCCAAAGCTGACGGATATCATACTCAGGAAAAGCAGTGGTAGTATCTGATATCTCAGCGCGGATCTCTGCTGGCATCTGAATAGATGATCTGATAAGGAAGCAGATCCAGTGTGCGTAGGGCAGCTGACGATTACCCTTGAAGCCCTCAGCTATGGTGTCCTCCATCTCACTAAGTATGAGATCCCATATATCAAACCGTGTCTGTGAGAGGAGGTGGTGAACAACCCATAACTGCATCCGAGTCAGTCCCTCTCTGTAGCCAAGTCTGGGAAGAAGTGTGCGTCTGACAATAGCATCCAAAACTCTGGCCAGTGGAGTCAAACTGGCGGGCGTGCGTCGAGACCCTTCGCCAAAAGGTGCACGGAAGCAGGGTCGAACTAAGTCGGTAGGTGGCACTGTCCCGCCGTGAGGGCGTCTCGGAGGAGGAGTCTGACCATAACACAGCTGATGTATCTTTGTGTCAAACGCTGGGAGTCGGAGAATCTCCCGCACTCTGCTGCTGTATAGGCGGTGATCGCGGCCTCGGAATGCAAAGTGAATGAAATCATGGGCAGGATCAATCCATAGTGAAGCATAAAACTCTCTCACCCATGTGCCGCAGTATGCACCTGTCCGTCCAAGAAGATCTGACAAGCCTGGCAGAAAGGACAGGTGCGGACGTAGCTGCTCTCCCACAACCTCGACTAGTGACTCAAGTCGACAGACCCTCTGTGGTCGAAAAGCAATACCGCTGTCAACTAGAGCTCTGTAGAAGTCCTCCTGAAGAGGGGTATAGAATCCTTCTGAAGCTCTGGGATCCCTCACAGGTGGAAACCACCGACTGACCTCCACGAACCTCAACCCTTGCACCTGACGTGCTGTAGCACCCCTCAAGTCAAAGTGCTCGACCGGGGGTGAACCTCTAGCTCTGGGAGGAGGCCGTGCTCCACGTCGCTGACCCTCTGGCCGAGGAGACACCTGAGTACGAGCGCGTGTAGAGTGGCGACGTACTGGAGACTGAGCTGGCTGCTCCTCTGTATCTGCTGTAGCCTCTGGAGCCTCTGTGGTCTCTGTGGGTGGATCAACTGACATATCCTCTGCAGCTCTAGTATCCTCAGTGCCCTCAGTGGCCTCTGTGCCGAGCTGTCGACCTTCAAGATGAAAGCGACGCTCGCCTATGCGTATGCCACTGCTCCTGCCACCTCTCTCTGCCTACTCTGCTGCATCTGCTACGGCCTGAGCAATCTCTGCCTCTGTGAGTGTCTTCTTCTTCTTTCTGGCCAAAACCTTGACACGCTTCCCACGTGCAATGTCAGACCGACGAGGGGGACTGTCGTTCCCGTCACCAGGAGCACCACCGGCGTTCTTGCAACGCACCAAACTGACACAGTGACTGAGAATCTCTGTAAGATGATGAACTGTCACTCAAGAGGCTTGGCCTCAATCCGTATCCGCAGGCTTGGCCTCGGATTTAGCAAACAGATCTCACCCGACACACGGACTGACTCGCTGCAACGACGGAATAGAGAGATCTACTATAAGCACATATATGACTAAAAGGTACGAAACCCTAGAGAAAGCAAGCATATGTGATACGATGAGAATTGAGACGTGAAGCTACCTCGGATCGACGAGACGACGGTGACCTAGATTGCGAGATTTCCCGAAACCACGGGACGAGCTCTTCGCGAAGAAGACAACTCGCGACGAAACTCGTTGACGAACGAACGACCGACGAACCCTAGGGTTAGGGTTAGGGTTAGGGTAGATCGATGGAAAACGATCGAAGGCAAGCACGAGTCGTACCAATGTCGGAGAAGAAGCTGGCTTGCAGGAGCGCGGCTCGCGGGCGGTGGAGGCGCGGTCGGGCGACGGCGGCGCGGCGGTGGCGCGGTCGGTGGTGGCGCAGCTGCGGGCGGCGCGGGAGCGGGCGGTGGTGCGCGAGTGACGAGCGCGTGCGGGCGAGGAAGGGGCGGTGCGTGCTCAACGGAAGGTCGCCGGCGGCCGGGAAGAAGTTGAGGAGCCGGCGGTGATGGCGAGACGGCGAATCGGCGGATAGGGCAAGGCGGCGGCGGAAGCTCGGGCGGGTGAACACGATTTGGTCGGGGACGAATCGGTTTTATAAAGAGTTAGATCCGCGCGACACTTGATGACCGGACGCGGTGGTCGATATGACCGGACGCGGTGGTGCAGCGTCCGGTCATACTCCAGTAAGCTCCTGGAGTGACCTGACGCGTCCGGTGCGGACTGACCGGACGCGGTCTGAGTCCGGTCGTTGGAAGTTCGGGAAAACATCGCGAATGACCGGACGCGGTGGTGGTAGCCGGGACCGGACGCGGTGGTCAAACAGAGGCGCGTCCGGTGCAGCGTCCGATCATTAGATCTGGAGTTGGTCTTCTGGATGACCGGACGCGCTGCTGGATGACGCGGTGGTGAAGCATCACTGCGTCCGGTGCAGCGTCCGGTGCAGCGTCCGGTGCAGCGTCCGGTGACTGTTCTTTGCCCTTCTTTGATCCGAACTACGACGTGACTTCTCCCAATCAAGTTCCAAATCAAAGAGACACAAATAAACACCAATTGGAACACGAAATGAGAGACCTCACTCAAACCCTTAAAAATTTTAAAATAGATTGCCTTAGGCTAGTATTATTTTTAAGAAAATAGGCAATAAACACCCAAGGAGCAACGTATGGCCACGCAATAGAGTTTTTGAACCTTTAGGAGCGTCAAAATGCTCTCTCTATCCATGGACGAACACAGAGGTTGCTCAAAGCTTAACCGAAAAGAAACGACAAGAACAACAACCATGCATATGCAATGCAATACAAGAAGGTAAAACTAGAATGCTTGTCAAGTTTGATCCACGGTTAGGCTTTTTCACTCCTCCAAGGAGGGGTTATCGTAACCATGTTAGCCAAGCCCTAAAAACAATGCGATAAACATAGACATGGCATATTATACAATGCAATGCAAGGGACAACACACGCTTATTTTTTAAAGTTACTAGAATCAAGCACATTGAGCTCACTTCTTAACCTACAAAAGGTTGCCTCATCCAAAGGTTTAGTGAAGATATCCGCTAATTGATTTTCACTTCTTACACCTTCTAGTGATATGTCATTTTTAGCAACGTGATCTCTTAGAAAGTGATGGCGGATATCAATGTGCTTGGTGCGAGAGTGTTGTACCGGATTGTTAGCAATTTTAACGGCACTTTCGTTGTCACATAAAAGTGGCACCTTTTCAAGAACAATTCCATAGTCTAGGAGGGTTTGTTTCATATATAGGATTTGTGCACAACAAGCCCCCGCGGCAATGTATTCCGCCTCGGCGGTGGACAAAGCCACACTATTTTGCTTTTTAGATGACCAAGATACTAAAGATCTTCCAAGCAAATGGCACCCTCCGGATGTGCTTTTTCTATCAATCTTGCAACCGGCATAGTCCGAATCGGAATAGCCAACTAGTTGGAATCTAGCTCCTTTGGGATACCAAAGACCAATGCTTGGGGTGAGCTTAAGATATCTTAGGATTCTTTTTACGGCACTTAGGTGAGGTTCTTTAGGGCATGCTTGAAAGCGAGCACACATGCACACACTAAACATGATATCGGGCCTAGATGCGGTAAGGTATAACAAGCTACCAATCATAGAACGGTAGAGAGTTTGATCAATCGGTTTACCTCCCTCATCTAGGTCGAGATGTCCATTTGATGGCATTGGGGTCTTGATTGGTTTGCATTCTTCCATCTTGAATCTTTTGAGAAGATCCTTGGTATACTTTTCTTGAGAGATGAAAATCCCTTCTCTCATTTGCTTTACTTGAAAGCCAAGAAAGAATGTGAGCTCACCAATCATTGACATCTCGAATTCCTTTGACATCAATTCACCAAATTCTTTGCAATAATCTTCATTTGTTGATCCGAAGATAATATCATCAACATATACTTGACAAATGAAGATCTCCCCATTAAACTTCTTGGTGAATAGTGTGGTGTCGACCTTCCCAATGGTGAAGCCCTTCTCAATGAGGAAGTCCCGAAGGCGTTCATACCACGCTCTAGGGGCTTGCTTGAGCCCATATAACGCCTTGGACAACCTATAAACATGATTAGGATATCTAGGGTCTTCAAACCCGGGAGGTTGATTAACATAGACTAGTTCATTTATAAAGCCATTTAAAAAAGCACTTTTCACATCCATTTGATATAGTTTCATATCATGATGTGATGCATAAGCAAGGAGGATACGAATGGCTTCAAGTCTTGCAACGGGTGCAAATGTTTCTCCAAAATCAAGACCTTCAACTTGAGAGAACCCCTTTGCAACTAGTCTTGCCTTGTTCCTCACCACTATGCCTTGGTCATCTTGCTTGTTTCGGAACACCCATTTGGTTCCAATGACTCTTGCACCTTTGGGATGCTCTTCAAGTGTCCATACTTGATTGCGGGTGAAGTTGTTCAATTCTTCATGCATTGCAATCACCCAATCCGGATCTTGAAGAGCTTCTTCTACATTCTTAGGTTCAACACAAGAGACAAAAGAGTGATGTTCAACAAAAGAAGCTAGCTTTTGGGATCGAGTCATTACTCCCTTTGTAGGATTCCCTATGATGAGATCTTGTGGATGTGCTTGAAGTAGTGGTGAATTTCTTTTATCAACCACTTGAGGAGGTGGATGAGGAGCATCAACATCTTGAGCTTGTGCCTCGGATTGTTCATGAGAGACATGAGTGTCTTCATTTTCAACTCTCTCATTCTTGTTATCATCTTGAGGCACACGTGATGAAGATGGTGGATCAACAATTTGTACATCGTCATCATCATCTTTTGGCTTGATGTCTCCCACGGGCATGTTCTTCATGGCCTCCCTCAAGGGTTCATCACCTACATCATCACAATTCTCAATTGCTCCTTGGGAGCCATTAGATTCATCAAATTCCACATCATATGTTTCTTCAACCAAACCGGTGGCATGATTAAATACTCTATATGCTTTGGACTTTGATGAGTAACCAACAAGAAAGCCAATATCACAACGTCTTTGAAACTTCCCTAGGTGTTGACGCTTCTTGTAGATGTAACATTTGCAACCAAACACCCGGAAGAAGGAAACGTCCGGCTTCTTGCCATTAAGCAACTCATAGGGGGTCTTGCCAAGAAACTTTTGCAGGAAGAGGCGATTTGAAGCATAGCATGCGGTGTTGATTGCCTCGGCCCACAACTTCTCCGGAGTGTTGTACTCATCTAGCATTGTTCTTGCAAGGGTGATCAAAGTTCGGTTCTTTCTCTCAACTACACCATTTTGTTGAGGAGTGTAGGTTGAAGACACCTCATGCTTGATTCCAATTTCGTCACAATAAGCTTCAATGTTGGTGTTGTCAAATTCTTTCCCATTGTCACTTCTAATCTTCTTTATCTTGACTTCAAATTCATTTTGAGCTCTCTTTGCAAACTTCTTGAAGCAATTTGCCACTTCGGATTTGTCATGAAGGAAGAAAGTCCATGTATACCTTGAGTAGTCATCCACTATCACAAGACAATAGAGATTACCACCCAAGCTCTTGTAAGTTGTAGGCCCAAACAAATCCATGTGAAGAAGTTCTAATACCCTTGAGGTTGACATGAAAGCTTTGGTTGGATGAGTGTTTGCAACTTGTTTGCCCGCTTGACATGCACTACAAGGTTTGTCCTTTTCAAACTTCACATCCTTCAAACCTCTCACTAGTTCTTTCTTCAATAGCTTGTTGAGAGTGTTCATTCCAACATGAGCAAGCCTCCTATGCCAAAGCCAACCAAGTGAGGTCTTGGTGAACAAACATGTCATCAAATTTGCATCTTCGGAGGTGAAGTCAACAAGATAAAGATTATTGTATCTAAAACCTTTGAATATCACTTGCTTGTCATCTATCTTTGAAACTTCCACTTCATTTGGTGTAAACAAGCATTGGAAGCCAAGGTCACAAAGTTGCCCAACGGACAACAAGTTGAAACTCAATGAAGCAACATAGAGCACATTTGAGAGTGAGTGATCATGTGATATTGCAATTTTGCCTATACCCTTGACTTTGCTCTTTGAATTATCCCCAAATGTGATCTTCTCTTGACATATACCATTCTCTTCAATGGTGGTGAACAAACGAGGATCACCGGTCATATGTTGAGTGCAACCACTATCAATAACCCAATGAGTTCCACCGGTCTTGTAGTTCACCTACACACAAGAGATCAAGCTTTTTGTTTAGGGACCCAAACTTGAGAGGGGCCCTTGACTTTATCCACTAGTGACTTGGCAACCCATATTTTCTTTGGCCTATTCTTGTTTGGGGGACCCAAAAACATGACTTTCATCTTTCCATTTGAATCTTTTCTTAGCATATAATGAGCATTGAAAGCGAAAGGTCTAGCATGCTTGGGCAAGGGTTGTGGTGGTGGAGTTTTGCATTCATGAGCAAAGTGACCTTCTTGACCACACTCAACACATCTCTTTGGCTTGGGCTTTGACTTGCTTTGTTGTTGTTGAGCTTTTGCTTTCTTCTCTTGATTTGCCAAGTACCCAATACCACTTCTATCCATCTTCATTACGGTGTTCATGAGGAGCTCACTTTGCAAATGTTGGCCTCTTGTGAACTTGCTTAGGCCGGTCTTGAGATGCTCTTTTTCTTGCTTTAGCTTTTTGTTTTCTTCAATGAGTGACTCATTTGTTGGTTGCTTCTCAAGAGCCATCAAACCTTTTAGCTTCTTGTTCTCACTTGCAAGCTTCTCATTTTCACTTATAATCTTGGCATAATCATCATGGTTGCTTGACTCAACCACACTCTTGCCTTTGCTACTAGAACCTCGCTCAATGCTTTCAATGATCAAGTCATCACATGATGTAGCTATATCACACTTAACAACATGGTTAGTAGCATCATGTGTCTCAAGAGCAAGTTCATTAGCAACCACAAGACTATCATAATCAATTTTTAATGTGGTATATATGTCCTTTAGAGAATTGTGTCTAGTGATGAGCTCATCATGCTTCTTCTCAAGTTTATCATGTTGATCTTTAAGCTCTTTATAGGAGGTTTTGAGTTCCTTGAGAGTGGAAGACATCACTTCATTTTGAACTCTAAACTCACCACTAGTCTTTTGAATATTTTCAAGCTTTGATGAGAGTGATTCATTTTCATTTTGAAGATCATCATTTTCACTTCTAGTTCTTCTTATGATTTTAGTGTATTTGTTTAACAATTTTACAAGTTCATCATAAGAAGGTGAGTCATATTCATCATCACTATCACTATCGTCATCATCATCACTATCATGGTTTTGTACCTTTCGTTCACTCTTGGCCATAAGGCATAGGTGAGTAGTGGACGATGATGATGAAGGAGGTGGTGAAGGTGGTGATGAAGATGTTGGTGAAGATGATGGCCCCATCACAAATGCGGCAACCTTCTCTTTCTCATCATTGCTTTCATCTTCGGAGGACTCACATGATGATTCAATGTCGGTGAGCCAATCACCAACAATGTAAGCCTTTCCTCCCTTCTTTTTCTTGTGGAACTCCTTCTTTTTGCCATCCTTCTTCTTGTATGGCTTGTTCCTCTTCTTCTCTTCTTCTTCATCACTTGAATCATTTTTCTTGCCCTTGTTTTTGTTCTTGTACTTGTCTTTTGGTGGTCTAGGGCATTGATGAGCTAGATGACCAAGTTCACCACAATTGTAGCAATCCATCTCCGAGATTGGCTTTCTCTTGCTACTTGTGAAGAATTTCTTCTTCTTGCCATCGAACTTGATGCCACTCTTGTTAAGCTTCTTTAACATCTTGGTGGTCTTTCTCACCATGAGTGCAAGTGATTCATCATCAACATCACTATCACTTGAGCTTTCTTGCACCATCATGGCTTGGCCTTTCACCTTCTTCTTGTCATGACTAGCTTTGAAGGCCAAGTCTTTCTTCTTGGAAGATGATGAGCCCTCTTCCGGAGTGATATGCATGTACATCTCATGAGCATTGATTTTCCCCAAAACTTGCGTTGGTGTTGCGGTGGAAAGATCACTTTGGTGAAGCACGGTGACAATATGTCCATACTTCTCAACGGGAAGCACACTCAAGATCCTCCTTGCAACATCCGATTGACTCATTTTGGTGAGCCCAAGAGCATTGAGGTCCTCTACAAGAACATTCAAGCGAGTGTACATGTCATTAGCACTTTCTTTGGGAAGCATCTCAAAAGAATTAATTTTCTTTAAGGCTATTGAAAGTCCCTAGTTTGGTTTTGGCTAATTGATGAAACCTAGGACTAACCTTTGTATCTAAGTGGATGATTTAGATAAAGGTGGTCATTGCATATGAGACATGACATTGACTCATGTGACCAAGATGATGAAGACCAAGATGAGGCTTGGCTCGATGGACAGGTTGTGAAGGTGAAGGGCAAGTCGAGGCTTCGAAGCGAAGGACCATGCGATGGTGAAGCTTGAGCAAGACTTAGCGCCGATGGACTGATACAACGGTGAAGAGCAAGTGAAGTCAAGGTCGATGGATCGAGACGGTCATGTGATGATATGAAGTGGATCATATCATTTGGAGAAACAAAATGGGCTCAAGGCAAAGGTATAACCATAGGGCCATTTTGTTTTACACTCAAGACACCATAGAGGGTGTGAGTGGTTTAGGATCGATAGCCGAACTATTAAGAGGGGAAGTCTTATCGGTTATTCGATGCACGGGTGCCACTAGGTGAATTCATGAAGTGCATTGCATGTAGGGCCTAGTGAGCTAATTGGAAAACCTTTGAAAATGATTGAGAAAATGCTAACACACAAGCACATGGAGATGTACACTTGATGGTGTTGGCACATTTGCAAAGGTGGCGTTGGTCGCGCTGTGGTTTGCGGGTAGAGAGGGGTTTGGGTTCCTCTCTCCCTCCCGCCGAGCGTGCGAGCGCGGGATTCAGGCGATTTCGGGGAAATGAAATGCCTATTTTCCACTACGCCGAAAGTTGGAAAAGAAACGGAAGCGAACGGAGGTCACAGAGGTGACCGGACGCTGCACCGGACGCGGTCACGGTATGACCGGACGCGTCCGATCAGTACAGCGCGGTTTCGGGCGCGCGGGCTAGGGTTTGCAACCGGCGCGTCCGGTCACTCGCGGGACCGGCGCGTCCGGTCAGGTGCCTAGAAGGAACTGCGGTTCGCAAGGACGATCGGACGCGGGGCGCGTCCGGTCACACACGATCGGACGCGTCCGGTCGTCAAAGGAGCTTACTGGACTCCGACCGGACGCTGGCACTGTCGCGTCCGGTCGTTCTCTGGAGCGCGTCCGGTCGTTGCTTCGCGCGCGCGGTGCTGAGCGACCATCGCGTCCGGTCTGTTGAGAAGCGCGTCCGGTCATGGGATTTGACCGTTGGCGCAGTGACCGTTGGAGGACCGGACGCGGTTGAGCGCGTCCGGTCAGTTTCGACCGGCGCGTCCGGTCGTCCCGAAAAAATGGTCAGTGGAGTTGCAACGGCTCTTTTTGTTTGGGGTGCTTATAAATACTCGTTGGCCGGCCCTTGGTGAGGTAGCTTGGCATTTCTAACACTCTTGTGCATCCTTTGAGAAAAAGCAACTCCTCCCACTCATCTCCCTTGCTTGATTGCAAATCAAAAGTGAGATTGAGTGATCCCAAAGTGCATTGCATAGCTTGAGGGCATCTAGTGGCACTTGTGGGTGGTTTAGCCGGTGGATTTCTTGTTACTCTTGGAGAGTACCGCTCCTAGCCGGCTTGGAGATTGTTGGAGGCGTTGGCAAGAGAAGGTGATTGTTCTTGGCCACCTCCGGTTGTTTGTGAGAGGTTCTTGTGCTTTCCTCGGCGGGACGCCAAAAGCAACTCTATTGGATTGCGCGTGTCATTGAGTTACCTCACTTGAGAGTGGTGTCTTGCGGTGCCTTGCGGGGCGTGCCTTGAGGGGCAAGTGACTTGAGGGTCACACCGAGGAACCATCTAAGTGTTGGTCGACACAACCGGTGACGTAGCTTGTCGGTGCACAAGTGAACACCGGGTGAACAAAAATATTGTGTCTCTTGTCTCCCGGTGATTGGTCTACATATTGTGTTGTTGTCAATATTAATTGATTGTATATCATCTTGGTGATTGGCAACATCTTCACTCCACCGTCGGTATAAGATTCACAATCCTATCTCTTGCACTTATCTTTACTAGATTATCTTGTGTTGCTCTAGTAGTAGCTTGGCTAGTAGTGTTGTTAGCTTGTTCTCTAGTGTAAAATTAGTGACATAGCACTTGTGTGAACTAGAGATCATAATCTACTAGACTTGTGGATAGGAGGCTTGCATCATAACCTTTGGCTAAGCAAAACTCGCTTTACGCCGTTTGTTATTCTAACAAGTTTGCTTAGTGGTGCTTGTAGAATTTTTATAGGCTATTCACCCCCCCTCTAGCCATCTAGGACCTTTCAAGTGGTATCAGAGCCGTGGTCACCGTTTTAATCAAGGCTTAACATCCTTCGGTGTGAAAAATGGCTCAAATTGTGTTCAATCATGTTGGGGGCAAGCCACCGTTCTTTGATGGTGTTAGTTCTTTTGCTCATTGGAAGAGAAAGATGACAATGTACCTTGGTTCTATTCATGAGAGAGTATTGCAAGTCACCGAGAATGATTTTGCTATCATTGATCCCGATCATCTCACCGATGAAGATAGAGCAAATAGAACATGCAATAGAATGGCTCTCAATACACTTTACAATAATATTGACACAAAAGTATTTGAGGGCATCAAGGATTTAGAATTGGCAAATGAAGTATGGACAAGGTTAAGTGAAACATATGAAGGCACTAAGGTTGTGAAGAGTGCCAAGCTATATGGGCTCAAGAGTGAGTTTGAGAACTTCAAGAAAAAGGATGATGAAACAATCATTGAAATGTTTCATAGATTGCAAGTGATAGTCAATGATCTCAAGAGCTTAGGGCACAAGACTCAAGATCAAGATTTTTGTCACAAGTTCTTGTTGAGCTTACCTAAAAGATTCAAGATGTTGATCATGATGCTACAAAGAGATGGGCTTGAAACAATGAAGCCCAATGATTTGCTTGGAGAGGTATTGACCTTTGACAAGTATGATCAAGATGTTGATGAGAAGGAGGATGAAAAGAAGAAGAAGACCGTGGCATTCAAGGCCACCTCCTCAAAGGGCAAAGCTTCAATTCAAGAAGAAGATGATAGCGAAGAAGATGAAGAATTGGAAGTTGATGATGAGGCACTTGCTCTAGTTGTCAAAAACATTGGCAAAATGTTTATCAAAAGAAGAGGCTTCAAAAAGAGAAATGACAATTTTAAGAGCAATGAGCAACAAAGGAAGTGCTTCAATTGTGATAGCACCGAACATCTTCAAGCCGAATGTCCCTATGACAAGAAGAAGAATAATAAGAGGGGCAAGTTTGAGAAGAAGAAGAGAGAGGCCAAGATGACATTCAAGAAAGGCAAAAATGGTGCCTATGTGATCACTTGGGAAAGTGATGATAATGAAGAAGAAGAAGAATCATCCAACAAGGCTTTTGCTTCCATTGCTATCAACAAGAAGCCATCACTATTTGATTCATCCTCTTCATGCTTCATGGCTAAAGAAGCTAAGGTATTATATGATGAGAGTGATGATGAAAGTGAAATGGAATATGCTCATGATAGTGATAATGATAATGAAAATGATGATGATAAACCAACTAAAGAACAACTATATGACTTGATGCAACAAACTAGAGACATAGCTATTGCCAAGAACAAGGAGTGTAAGAAGCTTTCAATGAAAGTAGCAATACTTGAGAAAGTTCTTAGTGAGCTTAAGACCACTCATGAGAGTCTAGTGGAAGACCATGAGGATCTTGGTAAGGCTCATTTCAAGCTTGAAAAGGCTCACTCATTGCTACTTGAGCAACAAGAAAAGAAGGAGGTTGTTGTATCATGTGATATAGGTGTTACATGTGATATAATTGATGAATCCTTTAATGAACCTATCATCATGTCAAATGCTAACCCTTCTTGTAGCTCTTCATCCGCCACCACCAACTCTACCTCTACTACTAGTGATGGTTTCACTTGTGATGCCTCACTAATGGTTGAGAATGAGACTCTCAAGAGAGAGGTGGATGAGCTCACTCACGCCCTAGGCAAGGCCTATGGTGGTGAGGCCCGCTTGCTTAAGTGCTTGGGTAGCCAAAGGTTCTCTCTTAACAAAGAGGGATTGGGCTACAACCCCAAGAAAGGCAAGTTGGCCTTTGCAACTCCAAAGCCTAGCTTTGTGAAGGGCAATGGTCGGTTTTGCAATAGATGCAAGCAAGTTGGGCACCTAGAGCATAATTGCAATAAAAAGAACCAAAGCAAGAACCTTGTTAATGCTATACCTTTTGATTCTTGCTATGTACTTACCAAGGGTGTGAAGGGTGTGCAAGCTAAGTTTGTTGGTACACCAATAGTGGGCCCAAAGAAGAAGGCTATTTGGGTACCAAAGAGCTTAGTTACTAACCTACAAGGACCCAAGCAAAAATGGGTACCTAAGCTTAATTGATTTGCTTGTAGGTCAATTACAAAGCCGGAGGAAGGCATTGGATTATTGATAGTGGGTGCACTCAACACATGACCGGTACATCAAGAATGTTTGATTCATTCAATGACAATGATAGTGGTGTTGATTCTATCACATTTGGCAATAACAAGAAAGGCAAGGTTATTGGCTTGGGCAAGATTGCAATATCAAATGATATAAGTATCTCCAATGTGTTGCTAGTTGAAAGTTTGGATTTCAATCTTCTATCCGTGGCACAAATATGTGATCTAGGCTACAAATGCATCTTTGGGGTTGATGATGTGGAAGTTATTAGTGTGGATGGTTCAAATGTGGCATTTAAGGGCTTTAGATATGAGAATCTCTACCTAGTTGACTTCAATGCTAGAGAAACTTCTTTGACAACTTGCTTAGTCTCCAAATCAAGTATGGGTTGGCTTTGGCATAGAAGGCTTGGTCATGTTGGCATGAAACAATTGAAGAAGCTTACAACTCATAATCTTGTCAATGGTTTGAAAGATGTTGAATTTGAGAAGAATAAGCTTTGTAGTGCATGTCAAGCCGGGAAGCAAGTTGGAAGCTCACATCCAAAGAAGAGTACAATGAGCACATGCAAAGCATTTGAGTTGATGCACATGGATCTATTTGGACCAACAACATATACAAGCATAGGCGGTAACAAGTATGGCTTTGTTATAGTGGATGACTTCACAAGATTCACATGGGTATTCTTTCTTAGTGACAAAAGTGAAGTGTTTGACACCTTCAAGACATTTCTCACTAGAGTTCACAATGAGTTTGAGATTAGAATCAAGAAAGTGAGAAGTGACAATGGAAGTGAGTTCAAGAATACAAGAATTGAAGAACTTTGTGATCATTATGGTATTGGACATCAATTCTCGGCCAAGTACACTCCACAATCAAATGGCCTAGTTGAGAGGAAGAATAGAACATTGCTTGATATGGCTAGATCAATGCTTCATGAGTACAATGTGAGTCAATCATTTTGGGATGAAGCAATCAATACCGCTTGCTACTACATCAATAGACTATATTGTCATCCATTGCTAGAGAAGACCCCATATGAGCTACTTCATGGAAGAAAGCCCAATATTTCTTACTTTAGGGTGTTTGGTTGCAAATGCTATATCTTGAAGAAGGGCACTAGATTGGGAAAGTTTGACAAGAGATGTGATGAGGGGTTCCTACTTGGTTATTCAACTACAAGCAAAGCTTATAGAATTTGGAACAACTCAAGTGGCATTCTAGAAGAAGTCCATGATGTGCAATTTGATGAAACCAATGGGTCACAAGATGAAGAAGAGAATCTAGATGATGTTAGTGGAACTCTATTGGTGGAAGCAATGAAGAACATGGACATTGGGGACATTAGAGCAAAGCAAGTTATTGATATTCAAGATGATGATAAAGATCAAGTGCTCAATTCTCCATTCAAGCTAGCTAGTGACTCTCAAGTACAAGATCATGGTGCTAGTTCTTCTCAACAAGATACATCAAGTGATCAACCAAGCTCAAGCAATCAAGTGCAAGTACTCCAACCACAACATGTTGCAAGAGATCACCCCATTAATAGTGTTATTGGTGATATTAGAAGTGGTGTGCAAACAAGATCAAGATTGACTATGTTTTGTGAGCATGCCTCATTTGTGTCAACCATAGAACCAAAGAAGATAGAAGAAGCTTTGAGGGATGCCGATTGGATCATGGCTATGCAAGAAGAGCTTAACAATTTTACAAGAAATGATGTTTGGGAATTGGTAGAAAGGCCAAATGACTACAATGTGATTGGAACCAAATGGGTGTTTAAAAATAAGCAAGATCAAGATGGCATTGTAGTGAGAAACAAAGCAAGACTAGTTGCTCAAGGTTACACTCAAGTTGAAGGTCTTGACTATGATGAGACATATGCTCCCGTGGCAAGATTGGAGGCAATAAGGATTCTATTGGCTTATGCTTGTGCACACAACATCAAACTATATCAAATGGATGTCAAAAGTGCATTTCTCAATGGGATTATCAATGAGTTAGTCTTTGTTGAGCAACCGCCCGGATTTGAAGATGACAAGAAACCCAACCATGTATACAAGTTGAAGAAGGCGTTATATGGCTTAAAGCAAGCACCTAGAGCATGGTATAAGAGGCTAAGGGATTTCCTTCTCTCTAAGGGATTCAAAATGGGCAAGGTTGATACTACTCTATTCACCAAGAAGATTGGAAATGATCTATTCATAGTGCAAATATATGTTGATGACATCATCTTTGGATCAACCGATCAAGCTTATTGTGAAGAATTTGGTGCTATGATGGCCAAAGAGTTTGAAATGTCTATGATTGGTAAACTTAGCTACTTCCTTGGTCTCCAAGTCAAGCAATTGAAGAATGGAACATTTGTGAGTCAAGGGAAATACATAAGGGACATGTTGAAGAAGTTTGGAATGCAAGATGCAAAGCCAATTTCAACTCCAATGGGCACAAATGGCAATTTGGATAGTGATCTTGATGGCAAAATGGTGAATCAAAAGGAATATCGGTCCTTGATTGGAAGTCTACTCTATGTCACCGCATCAAGGCCGGATGTCATGTTTAGTGTTTGCATGTGTGCTAGATATCAAGCCTCACCTAGAGAAAGTCATCTCACGGCCGCAAAGAGAATATTGAGGTACTTGAAGCAAACAAGAGATGTTGGACTATGGTATCCCAAGGGGTCAAAGTTTGAATTGATTGGATATTCGGACTCCGACTATGGGGGTTGCAAGATCAATAGAAAGAGCACAAGTGGCACATGTCAATTACTTGGAAGATCACTTGTGTCATGGTCCTCAAAGAAACAAAATAGTGTGGCAATCTCTACCGCCGAAGCCGAATATGTGAGTGCAGGGAGTTGTTGTGCACAATTGCTATGGATGACATCAACTTTGAAGGATTATGGCCTCAATTTCAAGAATGTGCCGTTGCTATGTGATAATGAGAGTGCAATCAAGATGATACAAAACCCGGTTCAACATGGAAGAACAAAGCATATTGACATAAGACACCATTTCATTAGAGATCATCAACAAAAGGGAGATATTGCCATTGAAAGTGTTGGCACCGATGATCAACTTGCCGATATTCTCACGAAGCCACTTGATGAAAAGAGGTTTTGCAAGCTAAGGAATGAATTGAACATTCTTGATTTCTCAAACATGAGTTGAATGCACCCCACCCACTTATTGACATGCCTCTCCTTCGACATTGCAAGGTAAAATTGATTGACATGTCTTTCATCCTATGCTAAGGACTTGATAGAGCATGTAGACATAATAAGTGGTATGCATAAGCATTCATGATAAATCAAATGAATTTTATGGATATATGTTACCACTATTGCTTCTATGCTTATTTTGATCTAGTGGTGGCATATGACATGTTTGTGAGCTTGTAAACCTAGTGTTGAATCTAGAAGATTTGCTATAAGTGTTTAATTCAACATAGGCAAGATAACCCTTATTTTGAGGAGTGAAGAAGCTTGTCTTTGGTTCAAATCGAATTAAATATCTTTGGCAAGTATTCTAGGTTAAACCAAATTTGATAAATTTTTTAACTTTAAATATGGTATCGAATTAATTTCAATCTACTCCATCAAACACTTTTCCTTCTCTCCACAATTTGATCCCTTTTTGGGTAAGTTGTTGACAAAGGGGGAGAGAAAAAGATGATTCAACTTGATAAAGGGGTAAATAAAATTTGTTGATGCACACAAGTAGGGGGAGCAAGCATAAACAAAGTTGTTGCATTTGTTTGTGCATTCTCATATGACTTGCTCATTGCACATGTATTTAAATTCAATATACATGCTTGTGTGGTGCAATGCTAGTATAGAAATTGGATGATGAAATGATCTACTAGCATGCATAGGAATAGTTTACATGTGGTATCTAGACTTGCCTAAAGCTTTACAAGTGGTTAGCTTTACAAGTGGTCCAAGAACCTTTACATATAATGTTGATCTCACGGGGTTCTTGAGTTTTGATGGATGTCTAGTTACTTCATGATGCTAAGGATGGTGTAAAAGGCAACTCCGGTTGGTATCACGCTTCAAAGGTCCATTTCTTACACCATAGCATCATTTTGGTAGAATTACTCTCCCAACACTTCTATCCATGCATATGTGCAAAGCTTTCAATCCAAACTCTATGCACATATGTAGGGGGAGCTAATGCTACCAAAACCGAGCTTGTGATAATTGTCCAAACTTTACTTATGAGCAAAATGATTGGACAAGTATGACAAGTTCAAAACTTTTATTATCAAAATCATCTTTGTGAGGGTTGTCATCAATTACCAAAAAGGGGGAGATTGAAAGTCCCTAGTTTGGTTTTGGCTAATTGATGAAACCTAGGACTAACCTTTGTATCTAAGTGGATGATTTAGATAAAGGTGGTCATTGCATATGAGACATGACATTGACTCATGTGACCAAGATGATGAAGACCAAGATGAGGCTTGGCTCGATGGACAGGTTGTGAAGGTGAAGGGCAAGTCGAGGCTTCGAAGCGAAGGACCATGCGATGGTGAAGCTTGAGCAAGACTTAGCGCCGATGGACTGATACAACGGTGAAGAGCAAGTGAAGTCAAGGTCGATGGATCGAGACGGTCATGTGATGATATGAAGTGGATCATATCATTTGGAGAAACAAAATGAGCTCAAGGCAAAGGTATAACCATAGGGCCATTTTGTTTTACACTCAAGACACCATAGAGGGTGTGAGTGGTTTAGGATCG
The DNA here is from genome assembly GCA_038087645.1 of Saccharum hybrid cultivar R570. NCBI lineage: Eukaryota > Viridiplantae > Streptophyta > Magnoliopsida > Poales > Poaceae > Saccharum > Saccharum hybrid cultivar. Next base: position 1,305,310 of record JAQSUU010000671.1, on the reverse strand, counting down.
ATAGCCGAACTATTAAGAGGGGAAGTCTTATCGGTTATTCGATGCACGGGTGCCACTAGGTGAATTCATGAAGTGCATTGCATGTAGGGCCTAGTGAGCTAATTGGAAAACCTTTGAAAATGATTGAGAAAATGCTAACACACAAGCACATGGAGATGTACACTTGATGGTGTTGGCACATTTGCAAAGGTGGCGTTGGTCGCGCTGTGGTTTGCGGGTAGAGAGGGGTTTGGGTTCCTCTCTCCCTCCCGCCGAGCGTGCGAGCGCGGGATTCAGGCGATTTCGGGGAAATGAAATGCCTATTTTCCACTACGCCGAAAGTTGGAAAAGAAACGGAAGCGAACGGAGGTCACAGAGGTGACCGGACGCTGCACCGGACGCGGTCACGGTATGACCGGACGCGTCCGATCAGTACAGCGCGGTTTCGGGCGCGCGGGCTAGGGTTTGCAACCGGCGCGTCCGGTCACTCGCGGGACCGGCGCGTCCGGTCAGGTGCCTAGAAGGAACTGCGGTTCGCAAGGACGATCGGACGCGGGGCGCGTCCGGTCACACACGATCGGACGCGTCCGGTCGTCAAAGGAGCTTACTGGACTCCGACCGGACGCTGGCACTGTCGCGTCCGGTCGTTCTCTGGAGCGCGTCCGGTCGTTGCTTCGCGCGCGCGGTGCTGAGCGACCATCGCGTCCGGTCTGTTGAGAAGCGCGTCCGGTCATGGGATTTGACCGTTGGCGCAGTGACCGTTGGAGGACCGGACGCGGTTGAGCGCGTCCGGTCAGTTTCGACCGGCGCGTCCGGTCGTCCCGAAAAAATGGTCAGTGGAGTTGCAACGGCTCTTTTTGTTTGGGGTGCTTATAAATACTCGTTGGCCGGCCCTTGGTGAGGTAGCTTGGCATTTCTAACACTCTTGTGCATCCTTTGAGAAAAAGCAACTCCTCCCACTCATCTCCCTTGCTTGATTGCAAATCAAAAGTGAGATTGAGTGATCCCAAAGTGCATTGCATAGCTTGAGGGCATCTAGTGGCACTTGTGGGTGGTTTAGCCGGTGGATTTCTTGTTACTCTTGGAGAGTACCGCTCCTAGCCGGCTTGGAGATTGTTGGAGGCGTTGGCAAGAGAAGGTGATTGTTCTTGGCCACCTCCGGTTGTTTGTGAGAGGTTCTTGTGCTTTCCTCGGCGGGACGCCAAAAGCAACTCTATTGGATTGCGCGTGTCATTGAGTTACCTCACTTGAGAGTGGTGTCTTGCGGTGCCTTGCGGGGCGTGCCTTGAGGGGCAAGTGACTTGAGGGTCACACCGAGGAACCATCTAAGTGTTGGTCGACACAACCGGTGACGTAGCTTGTCGGTGCACAAGTGAACACCGGGTGAACAAAAATATTGTGTCTCTTGTCTCCCGGTGATTGGTCTACATATTGTGTTGTTGTCAATATTAATTGATTGTATATCATCTTGGTGATTGGCAACATCTTCACTCCACCGTCGGTATAAGATTCACAATCCTATCTCTTGCACTTATCTTTACTAGATTATCTTGTGTTGCTCTAGTAGTAGCTTGGCTAGTAGTGTTGTTAGCTTGTTCTCTAGTGTAAAATTAGTGACATAGCACTTGTGTGAACTAGAGATCATAATCTACTAGACTTGTGGATAGGAGGCTTGCATCATAACCTTTGGCTAAGCAAAACTCGCTTTACGCCGTTTGTTATTCTAACAAGTTTGCTTAGTGGTGCTTGTAGAATTTTTATAGGCTATTCACCCCCCCTCTAGCCATCTAGGACCTTTCAAGTGGTATCAGAGCCGTGGTCACCGTTTTAATCAAGGCTTAACATCCTTCGGTGTGAAAAATGGCTCAAATTGTGTTCAATCATGTTGGGGGCAAGCCACCGTTCTTTGATGGTGTTAGTTCTTTTGCTCATTGGAAGAGAAAGATGACAATGTACCTTGGTTCTATTCATGAGAGAGTATTGCAAGTCACCGAGAATGATTTTGCTATCATTGATCCCGATCATCTCACCGATGAAGATAGAGCAAATAGAACATGCAATAGAATGGCTCTCAATACACTTTACAATAATATTGACACAAAAGTATTTGAGGGCATCAAGGATTTAGAATTGGCAAATGAAGTATGGACAAGGTTAAGTGAAACATATGAAGGCACTAAGGTTGTGAAGAGTGCCAAGCTATATGGGCTCAAGAGTGAGTTTGAGAACTTCAAGAAAAAGGATGATGAAACAATCATTGAAATGTTTCATAGATTGCAAGTGATAGTCAATGATCTCAAGAGCTTAGGGCACAAGACTCAAGATCAAGATTTTTGTCACAAGTTCTTGTTGAGCTTACCTAAAAGATTCAAGATGTTGATCATGATGCTACAAAGAGATGGGCTTGAAACAATGAAGCCCAATGATTTGCTTGGAGAGGTATTGACCTTTGACAAGTATGATCAAGATGTTGATGAGAAGGAGGATGAAAAGAAGAAGAAGACCGTGGCATTCAAGGCCACCTCCTCAAAGGGCAAAGCTTCAATTCAAGAAGAAGATGATAGCGAAGAAGATGAAGAATTGGAAGTTGATGATGAGGCACTTGCTCTAGTTGTCAAAAACATTGGCAAAATGTTTATCAAAAGAAGAGGCTTCAAAAAGAGAAATGACAATTTTAAGAGCAATGAGCAACAAAGGAAGTGCTTCAATTGTGATAGCACCGAACATCTTCAAGCCGAATGTCCCTATGACAAGAAGAAGAATAATAAGAGGGGCAAGTTTGAGAAGAAGAAGAGAGAGGCCAAGATGACATTCAAGAAAGGCAAAAATGGTGCCTATGTGATCACTTGGGAAAGTGATGATAATGAAGAAGAAGAAGAATCATCCAACAAGGCTTTTGCTTCCATTGCTATCAACAAGAAGCCATCACTATTTGATTCATCCTCTTCATGCTTCATGGCTAAAGAAGCTAAGGTATTATATGATGAGAGTGATGATGAAAGTGAAATGGAATATGCTCATGATAGTGATAATGATAATGAAAATGATGATGATAAACCAACTAAAGAACAACTATATGACTTGATGCAACAAACTAGAGACATAGCTATTGCCAAGAACAAGGAGTGTAAGAAGCTTTCAATGAAAGTAGCAATACTTGAGAAAGTTCTTAGTGAGCTTAAGACCACTCATGAGAGTCTAGTGGAAGACCATGAGGATCTTGGTAAGGCTCATTTCAAGCTTGAAAAGGCTCACTCATTGCTACTTGAGCAACAAGAAAAGAAGGAGGTTGTTGTATCATGTGATATAGGTGTTACATGTGATATAATTGATGAATCCTTTAATGAACCTATCATCATGTCAAATGCTAACCCTTCTTGTAGCTCTTCATCCGCCACCACCAACTCTACCTCTACTACTAGTGATGGTTTCACTTGTGATGCCTCACTAATGGTTGAGAATGAGACTCTCAAGAGAGAGGTGGATGAGCTCACTCACGCCCTAGGCAAGGCCTATGGTGGTGAGGCCCGCTTGCTTAAGTGCTTGGGTAGCCAAAGGTTCTCTCTTAACAAAGAGGGATTGGGCTACAACCCCAAGAAAGGCAAGTTGGCCTTTGCAACTCCAAAGCCTAGCTTTGTGAAGGGCAATGGTCGGTTTTGCAATAGATGCAAGCAAGTTGGGCACCTAGAGCATAATTGCAATAAAAAGAACCAAAGCAAGAACCTTGTTAATGCTATACCTTTTGATTCTTGCTATGTACTTACCAAGGGTGTGAAGGGTGTGCAAGCTAAGTTTGTTGGTACACCAATAGTGGGCCCAAAGAAGAAGGCTATTTGGGTACCAAAGAGCTTAGTTACTAACCTACAAGGACCCAAGCAAAAATGGGTACCTAAGCTTAATTGATTTGCTTGTAGGTCAATTACAAAGCCGGAGGAAGGCATTGGATTATTGATAGTGGGTGCACTCAACACATGACCGGTACATCAAGAATGTTTGATTCATTCAATGACAATGATAGTGGTGTTGATTCTATCACATTTGGCAATAACAAGAAAGGCAAGGTTATTGGCTTGGGCAAGATTGCAATATCAAATGATATAAGTATCTCCAATGTGTTGCTAGTTGAAAGTTTGGATTTCAATCTTCTATCCGTGGCACAAATATGTGATCTAGGCTACAAATGCATCTTTGGGGTTGATGATGTGGAAGTTATTAGTGTGGATGGTTCAAATGTGGCATTTAAGGGCTTTAGATATGAGAATCTCTACCTAGTTGACTTCAATGCTAGAGAAACTTCTTTGACAACTTGCTTAGTCTCCAAATCAAGTATGGGTTGGCTTTGGCATAGAAGGCTTGGTCATGTTGGCATGAAACAATTGAAGAAGCTTACAACTCATAATCTTGTCAATGGTTTGAAAGATGTTGAATTTGAGAAGAATAAGCTTTGTAGTGCATGTCAAGCCGGGAAGCAAGTTGGAAGCTCACATCCAAAGAAGAGTACAATGAGCACATGCAAAGCATTTGAGTTGATGCACATGGATCTATTTGGACCAACAACATATACAAGCATAGGCGGTAACAAGTATGGCTTTGTTATAGTGGATGACTTCACAAGATTCACATGGGTATTCTTTCTTAGTGACAAAAGTGAAGTGTTTGACACCTTCAAGACATTTCTCACTAGAGTTCACAATGAGTTTGAGATTAGAATCAAGAAGTGAGAAGTGACAATGGAAGTGAGTTCAAGAATACAAGAATTGAAGAACTTTGTGATCATTATGGTATTGGACATCAATTCTCGGCCAAGTACACTCCACAATCAAATGGCCTAGTTGAGAGGAAGAATAGAACATTGCTTGATATGGCTAGATCAATGCTTCATGAGTACAATGTGAGTCAATCATTTTGGGATGAAGCAATCAATACCGCTTGCTACTACATCAATAGACTATATTGTCATCCATTGCTAGAGAAGACCCCATATGAGCTACTTCATGGAAGAAAGCCCAATATTTCTTACTTTAGGGTGTTTGGTTGCAAATGCTATATCTTGAAGAAGGGCACTAGATTGGGAAAGTTTGACAAGAGATGTGATGAGGGGTTCCTACTTGGTTATTCAACTACAAGCAAAGCTTATAGAATTTGGAACAACTCAAGTGGCATTCTAGAAGAAGTCCATGATGTGCAATTTGATGAAACCAATGGGTCACAAGATGAAGAAGAGAATCTAGATGATGTTAGTGGAACTCTATTGGTGGAAGCAATGAAGAACATGGACATTGGGGACATTAGAGCAAAGCAAGTTATTGATATTCAAGATGATGATAAAGATCAAGTGCTCAATTCTCCATTCAAGCTAGCTAGTGACTCTCAAGTACAAGATCATGGTGCTAGTTCTTCTCAACAAGATACATCAAGTGATCAACCAAGCTCAAGCAATCAAGTGCAAGTACTCCAACCACAACATGTTGCAAGAGATCACCCCATTAATAGTGTTATTGGTGATATTAGAAGTGGTGTGCAAACAAGATCAAGATTGACTATGTTTTGTGAGCATGCCTCATTTGTGTCAACCATAGAACCAAAGAAGATAGAAGAAGCTTTGAGGGATGCCGATTGGATCATGGCTATGCAAGAAGAGCTTAACAATTTTACAAGAAATGATGTTTGGGAATTGGTAGAAAGGCCAAATGACTACAATGTGATTGGAACCAAATGGGTGTTTAAAAATAAGCAAGATCAAGATGGCATTGTAGTGAGAAACAAAGCAAGACTAGTTGCTCAAGGTTACACTCAAGTTGAAGGTCTTGACTATGATGAGACATATGCTCCCGTGGCAAGATTGGAGGCAATAAGGATTCTATTGGCTTATGCTTGTGCACACAACATCAAACTATATCAAATGGATGTCAAAAGTGCATTTCTCAATGGGATTATCAATGAGTTAGTCTTTGTTGAGCAACCGCCCGGATTTGAAGATGACAAGAAACCCAACCATGTATACAAGTTGAAGAAGGCGTTATATGGCTTAAAGCAAGCACCTAGAGCATGGTATAAGAGGCTAAGGGATTTCCTTCTCTCTAAGGGATTCAAAATGGGCAAGGTTGATACTACTCTATTCACCAAGAAGATTGGAAATGATCTATTCATAGTGCAAATATATGTTGATGACATCATCTTTGGATCAACCGATCAAGCTTATTGTGAAGAATTTGGTGCTATGATGGCCAAAGAGTTTGAAATGTCTATGATTGGTAAACTTAGCTACTTCCTTGGTCTCCAAGTCAAGCAATTGAAGAATGGAACATTTGTGAGTCAAGGGAAATACATAAGGGACATGTTGAAGAAGTTTGGAATGCAAGATGCAAAGCCAATTTCAACTCCAATGGGCACAAATGGCAATTTGGATAGTGATCTTGATGGCAAAATGGTGAATCAAAAGGAATATCGGTCCTTGATTGGAAGTCTACTCTATGTCACCGCATCAAGGCCGGATGTCATGTTTAGTGTTTGCATGTGTGCTAGATATCAAGCCTCACCTAGAGAAAGTCATCTCACGGCCGCAAAGAGAATATTGAGGTACTTGAAGCAAACAAGAGATGTTGGACTATGGTATCCCAAGGGGTCAAAGTTTGAATTGATTGGATATTCGGACTCCGACTATGGGGGTTGCAAGATCAATAGAAAGAGCACAAGTGGCACATGTCAATTACTTGGAAGATCACTTGTGTCATGGTCCTCAAAGAAACAAAATAGTGTGGCAATCTCTACCGCCGAAGCCGAATATGTGAGTGCAGGGAGTTGTTGTGCACAATTGCTATGGATGACATCAACTTTGAAGGATTATGGCCTCAATTTCAAGAATGTGCCGTTGCTATGTGATAATGAGAGTGCAATCAAGATGATACAAAACCCGGTTCAACATGGAAGAACAAAGCATATTGACATAAGACACCATTTCATTAGAGATCATCAACAAAAGGGAGATATTGCCATTGAAAGTGTTGGCACCGATGATCAACTTGCCGATATTCTCACGAAGCCACTTGATGAAAAGAGGTTTTGCAAGCTAAGGAATGAATTGAACATTCTTGATTTCTCAAACATGAGTTGAATGCACCCCACCCACTTATTGACATGCCTCTCCTTCGACATTGCAAGGTAAAATTGATTGACATGTCTTTCATCCTATGCTAAGGACTTGATAGAGCATGTAGACATAATAAGTGGTATGCATAAGCATTCATGATAAATCAAATGAATTTTATGGATATATGTTACCACTATTGCTTCTATGCTTATTTTGATCTAGTGGTGGCATATGACATGTTTGTGAGCTTGTAAACCTAGTGTTGAATCTAGAAGATTTGCTATAAGTGTTTAATTCAACATAGGCAAGATAACCCTTATTTTGAGGAGTGAAGAAGCTTGTCTTTGGTTCAAATCGAATTAAATATCTTTGGCAAGTATTCTAGGTTAAACCAAATTTGATAAATTTTTTAACTTTAAATATGGTATCGAATTAATTTCAATCTACTCCATCAAACACTTTTCCTTCTCTCCACAATTTGATCCCTTTTTGGGTAAGTTGTTGACAAAGGGGGAGAGAAAAAGATGATTCAACTTGATAAAGGGGTAAATAAAATTTGTTGATGCACACAAGTAGGGGGAGCAAGCATAAACAAAGTTGTTGCATTTGTTTGTGCATTCTCATATGACTTGCTCATTGCACATGTATTTAAATTCAATATACATGCTTGTGTGGTGCAATGCTAGTATAGAAATTGGATGATGAAATGATCTACTAGCATGCATAGGAATAGTTTACATGTGGTATCTAGACTTGCCTAAAGCATTACAAGTGGTTAGCTTTACAAGTGGTCCAAGAACCTTTACATATAATGTTGATCTCACGGGGTTCTTGAGTTTTGATGGATGTCTAGTTACTTCATGATGCTAAGGATGGTGTAAAAGGCAACTCCGGTTGGTATCACGCTTCAAAGGTCCATTTCTTACACCATAGCATCATTTTGGTAGAATTACTCTCCCAACACTTCTATCCATGCATATGTGCAAAGCTTTCAATCCAAACTCTATGCACATATGTAGGGGGAGCTAATGCTACCAAAACCGAGCTTGTGATAATTGTCCAAACTTTACTTATGAGCAAAATGATTGGACAAGTATGACAAGTTCAAAACTTTTATTATCAAAATCATCTTTGTGAGGGTTGTCATCAATTACCAAAAAGGGGGAGATTGAAAGTCCCTAGTTTGGTTTTGGCTAATTGATGAAACCTAGGACTAACCTTTGTATCTAAGTGGATGATTTAGATAAAGGTGGTCATTGCATATGAGACATGACATTGACTCATGTGACCAAGATGATGAAGACCAAGATGAGGCTTGGCTCGATGGACAGGTTGTGAAGGTGAAGGGCAAGTCGAGGCTTCGAAGCGAAGGACCATGCGATGGTGAAGCTTGAGCAAGACTTAGCGCCGATGGACTGATACAACGGTGAAGAGCAAGTGAAGTCAAGGTCGATGGATCGAGACGGTCATGTGATGATATGAAGTGGATCATATCATTTGGAGAAACAAAATGGGCTCAAGGCAAAGGTATAACCATAGGGCCATTTTGTTTTACACTCAAGACACCATAGAGGGTGTGAGTGGTTTAGGATCGATAGCCGAACTATTAAGAGGGGAAGTCTTATCGGTTATTCGATGCACGGGTGCCACTAGGTGAATTCATGAAGTGCATTGCATGTAGGGCCTAGTGAGCTAATTGGAAAACCTTTGAAAATGATTGAGAAAATGCTAACACACAAGCACATGGAGATGTACACTTGATGGTGTTGGCACATTTGCAAAGGTGGCGTTGGTCGCGCTGTGGTTTGCGGGTAGAGAGGGGTTTGGGTTCCTCTCTCCCTCCCGCCGAGCGTGCGAGCGCGGGATTCAGGCGATTTCGGGGAAATGAAATGCCTATTTTCCACTACGCCGAAAGTTGGAAAAGAAACGGAAGTGAACGGAGGTCACAGAGGTGACCGGACGCTGCACCGGACGCGGTCACGGTATGACCGGACGCGTCCGATCAGTACAGCGCGGTTTCGGGCGCGCGGGCTAGGGTTTGCAACCGGCGCGTCCGGTCACTCGCGGGACCGGCGCGTCTGGTCAGGTGCCTAGAAGGAACTGCGGTTCGCAAGGACGATCGGACGCGGGGCGCGTCCGGTCACACACGATCGGACGCGTCCGGTCGTCAAAGGAGCTTACTGGACTCCGACCGGACGCTGGCACTGTCGCGTCCGGTCGTTCTCTGGAGCGCGTCCGGTCGTTGCTTCGCGCGCGCGGTGCTGAGCGACCATCGCGTCCGATCTGTTGAGAAGCGCGTCCGGTCATGGGATTTGACCGTTGGCGCAGTGACCGTTGGAGGACCGGACGCGGTTGAGCGCGTCCGGTCAGTTTCGACCGGCGCGTCCGGTCGTCCCGAAAAAATGGTCAGTGGAGTTGCAACGGCTCTTTTTGTTTGGGGTGCTTATAAATACTCGTTGGCCGGCCCTTGGTGAGGTAGCTTGGCATTTCTAACACTCTTGTGCATCCTTTGAGAAAAAGCAACTCCTCCCACTCATCTCCCTTGCTTGATTGCAAATCAAAAGTGAGATTGAGTGATCCCAAAGTGCATTGCATAGCTTGAGGGCATCTAGTGGCACTTGTGGGTGGTTTAGCCGGTGGATTTCTTGTTACTCTTGGAGAGTACCGCTCCTAGCCGGCTTGGAGATTGTTGGAGGCGTTGGCAAGAGAAGGTGATTGTTCTTGGCCACCTCCGGTTGTTTGTGAGAGGTTCTTGTGCTTTCCTCGGCGGGACGCCAAAAGCAACTCTATTGGATTGCGCGTGTCATTGAGTTACCTCACTTGAGAGTGGTGTCTTGCGGTGCCTTGCGGGGCGTGCCTTGAGGGGCAAGTGACTTGAGGGTCACACCGAGGAACCATCTAAGTGTTGGTCGACACAACCGGTGACGTAGCTTGTCGGTGCACAAGTGAACACCGGGTGAACAAAAATATTGTGTCTCTTGTCTCCCGGTGATTGGTCTACATATTGTGTTGTTGTCAATATTAATTGATTGTATATCATCTTGGTGATTGGCAACATCTTCACTCCACCGTCGGTATAAGATTCACAATCCTATCTCTTGCACTTATCTTTACTAGATTATCTTGTGTTGCTCTAGTAGTAGCTTGGCTAGTAGTGTTGTTAGCTTGTTCTCTAGTGTAAAATTAGTGACATAGCACTTGTGTGAACTAGAGATCATAATCTACTAGACTTGTGGATAGGAGGCTTGCATCACAACCTTTGGCTAAGCAAAACTCGCTTTACGCCGTTTGTTATTCTAACAAGTTTGCTTAGTGGTGCTTGTAGAATTTTTATAGGCTATTCACCCCCCCTCTAGCCATCTAGGACCTTTCAGCTATGTGATAGCGTTCCTCACGCTCACTCTTAGTTCCCTCATGGAGAGCACAAAGATTTTCCCACAATTCATGAGCGTTCTTTGTATTACGCACGCGATTGAAGATATCTTTGCCTAAGCCCCGGTAGAGTGCATTTTTGGCCTTTGCATTCCATCGGTCGTACTTCTCCTCGTCACCACTTGGGTTAGCGGGATCCCTTATGGGGGGAAGCCCTTCGGTTGCGGCTCTAAGACACCCAACATCTATGGCTTCGAGGTACGCCTCCATACGAATTTTCCAATATGGAAAATCGTCTCCCTCAAAAGTGGAAGGTGGTCCTTCCCCATTAGACATCTTGCTCTAGGCGGTAAAGCCTAAAAGTAGAGCAACACGGCTCTGATACCAATTGAAAGGATCAAGATGCCCAAGAGGGGGGGTGAATTGGGCTTTTCTAAAAATAAAAGCAAGGAATAAATCCTACAAGCTGAAATTCACCCCTAGTGTCTACTTGTGTTCCTAGTGAGTCTACCGATACAAAGTTTTGCACCCTAGTTTCCAAACCTAGTCTAGCATGGCAAGTCTAGGAATGTAAACAAGCAATGTAATTAAATACGAGAAAGTAAATGCTTGAATGTAAAGGGGCAAGGAACACGGCGATGTTTTTCCGAGGTATCGGAGAGTCGCCACTCCCCACTAGTCCTCGTTGGAGCACCCGCGCAAGGGTGTCGCTCCCCCTTGATCCGCGCAAGGATCAAGTGCTCTCTACGGGTTGATTCTTCGACACTCCGTCGCGGCGAATCACCCACAACCGCTCACAAGATGAGTTGGGTCATCCACAAGCTCCGCCGGATGAACACCAAACTCCCAATCACCACCAAGCCGTCTAGGTGATGGCGATCACCAAGAGTAACAAGCTAGAACTCTCACTTGACCTCTACGAGCCTAAATGAGAAAGTGGATGCACACTTGTTACTCTCTAATCTCTAGTGAGGAACTCACAAGCTTTAATTCTCAAATCTCTATCCTCACTAGAGCTCTTGCACTACCTTGCACTTCAAAGGTGTTTATCAGCTGATCAAATGAGCAAGAGACCTCTAAAAGAGGTGGTGGGGATGTATTTATACACCCCACAGACGAAACGAACCGTTACCTGCTGACTCAGCAAAACTCAAGCTGACCGGACGCGCCGGTCGTACTGACCGGACGCGCCGGTCGCTCGTAACGGTCAAAACCGAAAAACACCTAAATGACCGGACGCGCCGGTCAGGGGTGACCGGACGCGTCCGATCGTGCGTGGAGCTTGCTGTACTCGCACCGGACGCGCTACCGCGTCCGATGGGTGATGACCGGACGCGTCCGGTCGTCTCAGGACCTTACTGGACTATGACCGGACGCGCCGATCACACCCAGGTCGCGTCCGATCGGGTGTTTCCCTTAAGTGACACGTGTTGACTTCTGACCACCGCGTCCGGTCCTCGCGAGGACCGCGTCCGGTGCTCAGAGCAGAAACCCCAGCCGCGGAACTAAACTGACCGGACGCGTCCGGTCATCCCGAGGACCGCGTCCGGTCACTGGAAAACAACCCGAAACTCTCCGAAAAGCGTCACAACTTGAACCAAGTTGCTCCCAACTGAACTTTGAGCTATTCTAGAGCTGCCTAGCGCCAAGTTTAACAAGTGTGCACCACACCTAAACATAGGACTCGCCTAGGTCAAGCTACCCGCTCATGCCCCCCTTTATAGTACGGCCAAAAGAGAAAAACGAAGATCCTAACGACTATTCCAAATGTCTCTCAACACCTCGACATCCGAAACTAACCGTCCTTAATCTTGACGTCACTCTTTTGAAAACCGAAACGATTTCCATCAAGGGGCATGAATACCATGGTGCCCAAAGCAGTTAAAACCTCCATGACCTAACTTATCAGAGTTTCTGCAAAACACACGTTAGTCATGGTAATAAAGCGTTGTTATCAATTGCCGAAACCAAACCTTGGGGCCTAGATGCTTTCACAGTCAAACACCCCTACATAGCCAGTACAATAGCTCAATTATTCATGGATAACATTGTTAAACTTCATGGCATTCCACATTCTATTGTCAGTGACAGAGACACTATCTTTGTCAGCCAGTTCTAGAAGGAACTTTTCAAACTGTACAAGGTCCAATTGGCAATGAGCACAAGCTACCACCCACAAACTGATGGATAGACTGAAAGAGTAAATCAATGCCTTGAAATGTATCTTCGTTGTGCAATGCAAGATTCACCCAAAACATGGTCAAGCTGGCTTTCCTTAGCTGAACTGTGGTACAACTCTTCCTACCACTCCTCCCTGGGATGCTCTCCATTTAAAGCCTTATATGGTATAGAAGTCAATGTGGGTACTCCATCCCCTGTCCAGCCCAACACCCCTGTCTCGGTGACAGATCTGGTAGCCAACAGGGAACTCCATCTTCAGTGCCTGAAGGAGCATCTCGCTGCAGCACAGAACAGGATGAAAAATATGGCTGGCAGAAAAAGAACAGATCTCCAATTCCAATTGGGGGATCAGGTTCTGCTCAAGCTTCAACCCTATACCCAGTCCTCAGTGGTCAACAGGCCATATCCCAAATTGTCCTACAAGTACTTCGGTCCCTTTCAAGTTCTGGAGCACGTGGGCTTAGTGGCATACCGCTTGACACTTCTAGAGGATAGTAAGATTCATAATGTTTTTCATGTGTCACAATTGAAACCTTTTGTTGCAGATTACACCCCAGTCTTCTCCAAGCTGCCAATGACAACAGACCTGGAAGCAACTGCTGCTATTCCAGAACAAGTGTTTGACAGGCACCTGGTCAAGAAAGGGAACAGTGCAATCCCTCAAGTATTCATCAAGTGGACTGGTTTGCCATAAACCTTAGCTACATGGGAGGATTACAACGTGCTTCGCGACCGTTTTCCTGCTGCACCTGCCTGGGGACACGCAGGCTCTTCGGCGGGGGGGAGCTATCAGGCCCAGCATAGACGAGGAAGGAGCAGGCTGAAGAGGAATACGCCCTCTATCTAGGGAAAACGTCATTTATCCTTTTATGTAATAGAGTGACTATGACATGTGGGCCAGAGGCCATAGCTGTAGCTTCTTAAGCAACTCTGTAAGAGAGAGAACATCATTGCATTTCTGAAAATATCAAGTCAGCAAGAGGAATTTGTCCTCTGTCGTTCCCATCTCGCGATTTCCTTCTCGATCTCCTCATGTCTGAACGGCGGCGTGACACTGCTTGCGACGGGTCTGAGCAGCGCCCTCCTGGGAATCGAACTCGCGCCGGCTACACGCACACCTGCAGTGCTAGCCACCTGAGCTCTGCTCGGTTCTCTAGCTTTTCCCTTCTTGAACCGGTGGTGAAGGGGAGGAGCGCAAGATGCTAGCGTGTCCCCGGGCACATGCATGTGATGGAGCCCCGCCGTTGAGGCCCATGGGCCATGGCCGCCGAGACTCCATGGGTCATGGAGAAGGCCTGGGCGGCGGTTGACTGCCTGCATTGCCGTGCGGCGAAGACCGTGCGGGTCGTAAGTCAGGAGTGCCCGCCAGAGCCCGCATGCCGGCGCCAGGAGCCTGGGCTGGTTCTGGCCTCCCCCTCGAGTGAAATGCAGTCAGCTACGGCGAGGAAAAAAAAAAAGACGGAAGCTTCGTCATCTAGGCCCATGGACATGAGGCACCTCTGTTCTCGTTCTTGGTCGAGGCCATCGAGCCTCTGTTCTTCTCCGTTCTTACCTTTCTCTGCTCTTTCTTTGATCCGGTTGTACGTACTATTATGCTCTAAAAGACTAATAGCACGAGAGGAGAGTACAGTACTCCACTTTGGAACAGTGCACACGCCACAACAGTTGAAGGAGGAGCAGATACGATGAAAACAGGACAGAACATCACAAGTCATATCAGAACCACACGAACACAAGACAAACAGGGAACAGAGAACGAAGGGAGCACGTTCCAAAACATCACGTACTCAGCCATATCATTCCGAGTGCAGGAATTCTGCGAGACACAGTATTCAGTCAGTGTGCTTGCACCTCAGCACACTCCAGACTCCACAGCATCTAACACCTGGTTACTATTGCGATGTTCAAGGGTTCAGATTTGTTTGGGATTGGCCGACAGAGACAAAGTAAACCGGATGTGGAAACTCCCATCTTTTGGTGCGGGTGGACCAGCAGCCAGAACGGGATGACAGGGCCAAGCGGCGGCACCGATGGAGGAGCGCCTGAGGCAGCGGATTGTGCGCCTTGTGGGGCCGCATCAGAACCAGCTGACCCCGAAGGTGGCGGCGGCGGCGGGGGAACAGCTTGAGAAGACCCCGACCCCGATGAGGCGGCGGCGAGATGATGCCGGACCCCGGCCGCACGAGAAGCGCCACGGGCTGTAGACGAGGTGGGGATGGGGAAGCGACCGGCGTCAGCAGCAATGTGCTGCCTCTTCGCGGAGTGGCGGGGCACTCGAGCATCAGGCGAGCCAGCGAAGATGTCGCCGCACATTCCACCCTTCTTCCAGAAGGGCTGGTGCGGCTTCCGTGCCCGCTGCGACGTCGTAGGAGGAAGAGTCTTGCTGGTGGTTGCCGTGGGTGATGAAGGGATGAGATCCGCGAGCGAGCGCGGGGGGCCGTTGCGACGTACGGGGCGCGCTGGCGATCTGCGCTCCCTTCCGCTCGATGCCGCCGGTGAGATCGGAACCGATCGGCGCGGTCGTTCCGTCCTTCTCTTCCTCCTCGACGATTTCGCTGCAGCGCGTGCCCGCAACTCTCCCCGTCTCGAGGTCGGAGCTGGGTCCCTCCGCCTTGACGCGGATGTAGCCTAGCGGCGGCGCCGTCTCCTGGTACAGGTCCACGAGGTTGGAGCCGAGCGGCGCCATCTCCCGGTCCTGCTTGACGAGGTTGGCGCCGAGCAACGCCGCCTCTCCGTCCTGGTCGACGAGGATGGAACCGAGTAGTAGCGCCGTCTCCTGGCACGGGTCGACGAGGTTGGAGCCGGGCAACGCCGCCTCCCCGTGGTAGACGAGCTCGGTGCGCGGCGCGGCTTCCTCCTTCTCGGCAAGCGCAGACCTGGCCGCCGCCAGCAACGCGCCCCCTACGGCGCTGTAGGCGTCGGCGAGCCGCCTGGTCGGGCCCACACGGCTCCGGGGGTCCGTGGACTGCGTGGGTGTGTCGGAGACGGGGAAGGGGCGGCGGCGTGGGCGGAGAGCCATGGCCGGCTGGCTGCGTGTGTAGGGTGAGGAGGGCGTGGTTACGGGCTGGTGGTTATATAGTAACGGGGCTAGTTTGGGTCCGGTCACGCGAATGCCGCAACTGACCTGAGCCACGCTGGCGATGGTTTAACTCCGGTCATCATGACATTGTGACATCAGCCATGGAGCGAATTAAGATACAAGTTGGGCGATTCTCCTTGCCGTGCAAGGAAGCCGTCTAGTCGGTTCAAAATTTGAAACCCGGCCGGGTGCATACCAAATCGTGCGTAATGAACATGTGATCTAGAACTCTATGGGTACACATCAAATGCTCAGAGACGGAACCAGAGGGGCTAGCAGAGGCCGCGGCCCCCCAAGCACGATAAGTTTCCTTTAATATCTATATAAATATATGAATTTACAGCTAAAAATATCAATTTTCACCTATTTTTCATTCAAATATTATGCTTTTGGTTATAAATAGTGTAAAATATTTAAAAAGTTGTTGAATCATATAATTATGTATATTTTAACATACTAAAAAAAAATATGATCATATTTGTTTGGCCCCTAGTCAGAATCGCTGGTTCCGTCTCTGCGAATGCTACATTGCAAATGCACATGAATAGCCTAATTCTGTGGCATTCGCGCAATGCAGCTTGGTTGGAATCCTACACACAACAGGAGGAGCCGATTGTTAGGCCGCACTAAACCGCTGTCTTGCACCCGTCAGCCAGCGCGTGTACGTCATGCGCCCACGGCTCATTTTTAGGGGTTTTTTTAGAGAAAAAGAGGTAATTTCATTGATCATTCAACACCCAAAATATTCTTGAGCCGACAATACCTCCATGAAACAGGGAACTCAGTACATTTTGCTCTTGTTCTAACAGCCTGCAAACAAAACTTCTGGCAAACAACTGCATAAACTTCAAACTTCCCTCCTTTATGTACTATTTAGATCCACCCTAGCTAAAGTTTAGCTAGCTAGTTGATACCGCTAAACTTTAGTTGGGCGAAAGTTTAGATCCACCAGCTAATTCAAAACCTTATACCATGCTACCCCTCATTAATGGCATGCCCGAGCTCACTAGAGCCACTGCCATGCCGGTGGGGGAGGAGCAGCCATGGCCACTGGTGGGGGGATGGAGGAGGCTGCTGAGGATGCCACTAGGAAGGAGGCCGCCACGCCGGATCTGCTAGAAGAAGAGGCGGTCACCGCCGATCGGGATCTGAGAAGAGGTGGGACCGGCGGGGAGGGTGAGTGCGACGCCGCGAGCTCAGTAGGGCGCGGCCAACCACGGCACGGCCAGGGCGTCGCATCTACAGCCGAGCTGGTCGAGCGCTCGCCGGGGACGCGCTGAGAGTACACCATCGCCGTGTCCAGCTGCCTTGTGAGTGCGTCGGGCCCGTGCACCGAGGCTGCCATGGCACGGCTCAAGGACGAGTTCTGCTACCCTGCTCGTCCGCAGGGCGCCGCCGCTTGCCGCCGAGGACCTCCAGGCCTTTCTCTTCCGTCGGCTCTCGCTCACGGATCCTTGCGGCCAAGGGAGGTAGAAGAAGGGAGTGGGGGATGAAGCACCGGCGGCTAGGGTGGGGGAAAGGAGCGCCCACGGCCAGCAGTGGGGGAGGAAGGTCGGCCAGGGGAGGAAGTGCTGACGGTCAGGGGAAGGAGCAGGAGCCGCATGGCCATTTCTCCGCTTGGTGTGAGAGAGAGAGAGCGGACGCAATGCAGATGCGGTTGGGAAATAGTTGATGTGCAGTTTGGTAAATAGCCAGTTTTAGCTGTCCTTAGCTGGGTTGGAACAGCTAATGGGATTAGCTGGTTTGCATTAGCTGCTAATGAAAAGAGGTGTTTGGATACACCACATCTAAAATCCTTTAGCTAAACTTTAGCCGGTGAATCCAAACATGGCCTTATTTTAGCCAATTAAAATTTATAGATGTCTAAACTTTAGTCAGGTCTAAACCTTAGTTTTAATCCATCCAAACAGGTCAATGGTTGACGACTAGTCTGTTGACAACGAGGCTCATGTGGTGAGTTTGTTAATCTCAAGACGTGTCAACTCAATATGCTGTTGGTGTTCCTAGAGGTAGGATGATGTATTTGTGTCTGCGTCTGAATTGTGATCTGCAAAATTGAATTTTGTTGAATGTTTCACTGCTGCATTCAGCGTTTTTAGAGGCAGCCAGTTTTGGTTTCTAGAGGCAGTCCTTGTGACAGCCTGTAGTGCATGGTCATTGTAAATGGAAGATTATAGAGACGCTGGGTACCTCCGCCTACGTAAATGGTATTTACGGAGATGGTCAGTTAAGACAACCGCATCTATAAATCATAAAAACAAACAAAAAATAGCCCCAGGAGAAAAATTCTCCATACGTTTCTCAGCCAGTCACTCTTTCACCCATCTGTCCGTTCCTCTACTCCTCAAAAGCATAAGAGCCTCGGCAAATTTTACTAAAATAGTAATAAATGATGAATTAGAGATAAGGGTCATGCTTAGTTTACGGTCTCATCCATGAACCAGACTCACCACCCTTGCTCATAGACTAGCCATAGTATATAGAGTCAAATTTGAAAAACGTATATGTCCACGGTATATATAGAGTCCGATTTTAAAACGGGTATGTATATATAGCTGTGATGATATATATATATATATATATATATATATATATATATATATATATATATATATATATATATATATATATATATATATATATATATATATATATATACTTTCTTCATTCTAAACTATAAGTTATTTTGATTTTTCTTAGTACACTAGATATATGCTCGTACGTTGCATCGAAGTCATAATTTTATGAGTTGAACCTCATTAATTTGACTTGGATGTGTGAGCTCCGATGACCTCGTATCAGACATGGACACATGGATCTAGTCTTCGTATCATAACCAGGTAGGATGCGGACATGTGAGCTCCGAGTGGAGCATGATTTGTATCAGACATGGACATGGATATGGATCTAGATTTGGTATCACCAGGTAGATGATGACTTTAGAGTCTTTTTAGGTATATAGATAGTATATATAGATAGAAGAAGAAGAGAGAGAAGAGAATAGCTTTTGTTTGTTTCCGTTTCCAATGCGTCTCCGATCAGAGTTTAGTTTGTTTCAGCAGCGCTGACACGTCGTGTCTGTATTTTCGTACTGGGCCTATTACAAAAATTAAAGCACGTATGGGGGGCTGTGAAGCAACGCGGCAATAGCTAGTTTAATACATTCTCGTCTGGGCACTATACAAGTATCTTTTAATTGTTGGAATTATTTTAGAATTTAATGGTACTATATATATTCTTTTAATGATAAGCGATATATCCCTTGACAATGACACATCTATGATGACTTTATCAATCTATCAACTCAGTCTTTTAGAGTTGCTCACAATGTTAGAATGTGTGTGCGTACGTGTGTTTATAGGGATGAATATACGTGCAACATGTGTTGATTTATAAAATAAATTGTTGAATGTTTTGAAGATAGATAAAATAGAATATTTCAATGGTAAACAATGAATATATTCTGTGTGAAGTTACATCAGTCGAGAACAACATGATTATGATCCATATCCCACGTAAAGAAAAACAATTTCAAGAATCATCTTATGTCCTACTCTATATCTATATGTAATATTAAAGAAGAAAATTTCTTCATTTGTTTCTTGCCGTCACTCATTCACTCTTTCACATGACGGTCCATTCCTGTACTACCCCGAACCTAAGAGCATCCAAAGAGATTAGCTAAAAACGTA
Organism: Saccharum hybrid cultivar R570; assembly: GCA_038087645.1. NCBI lineage: Eukaryota > Viridiplantae > Streptophyta > Magnoliopsida > Poales > Poaceae > Saccharum > Saccharum hybrid cultivar. The sequence goes on along the minus strand of JAQSUU010000671.1, from coordinate 1,285,917 downwards.
TTCTAATTTGATGACTTAGCTAGCCCTTTTGTAAAATAAAAACCTCTCGAAAGAATGGGACTAATCCAACAGCCTCAGTAAAATTTGATATTCAATTAAAATGGGCCCACTCCTCGTCATGAAACAAAAATCATCTTCCTCTTTGTCACATAGCTCACTCGGTCCGTGGAGTCCGCGGCTAGTGCAAGAGGCCATCGCCGTTCGCATAGGAAAATGTTCAATACAACACGCATTAGCGGCGCTCTAGGCGGTCGGAAGAGTAGTCCACCGCTCGTGCAGGAGCCTATCCTCGAACACGTAGGAGTCCGCCGGTCTGGAGGCCGTCACCACTTGCGCAGGAGCCCGGTGCAGAGATGCCGACAACACCAGCCACTGAACCCATGCTTCCAACGCCACGGCTCCGTCGAGGAGGTAAGCGTGACCATAGGGATGAGGACGGCAGCCAACTGGTGTACACATCGGCACAACAACGACGATGGTGAGCACGGAGCCGCTCCTTCCCTATCGCCCTCCTTGAAATTCATGTATTTAGTTTTCTGCTCCCTCCTGGTTCATGAAGGCGTAAGAGACTGCTAGCCGGAGGACTTTGTTGGTGCAGGGGTCGTGGACACACGGAGAAGGGCCTTCACGCGCAAAAAAGATGGATCGCGAGCGAGGCTCCGATTCCATCTCTAGCGAGCGAGTTTTCCGGATCGGAGAGACACTAAATTTGGAGAGACACTTACACAGTCCGTTGGATTGGACTATCGGAGATGTTTTTTTTTCCTATATAAATGCTAGCCATATTTACCTATACAAAACAATTTATCTCTTCTCTTGATGATCCTCTAAGAGTCCTGACCAATTTTACCTAGAGTAGTAATAATACGTGATAAATTAGAGATAAGGGTCGTACGTGTTTATGATTTATGGCTCCGTGCATGACCCAAACTGATGACCCGTGTTCGATCTGGCCACCGTATAGATTCTGATATTAAAACTCCTGCAAAACAGACCGTTTCTGCCCTAAAGGTGTCTGGGCTAGTTCAACCTATATATTCTCGCCTGGGCCGCCGATCCAGAGTTCCAGATCGACCACGTACGCGATGGCCTCGGCGGCGGACCTCCCCGTGGATCTCGTGGAGGAGATCTTCCTCCGCCTCGACGATGCGGCCGACCTCGCCCGCGCCTCCGCCGCCTGCGCTGCCTTCCGCCGTGTCGTCTCCGACGGCCGTTTCCACCACCGCTTCAGGTCCCTGCACCGCCGGCCCGTCCTCGGATTGCTCAGCAGGGGATTCCGTTTCCACCCAGCTGAGCCGCCGCGCCGCTCCGCACAGGCAGGTCGCGCCGTCGCAGGAGCCGCTGGCTTCTCCTCCTCCTTCCTCCCAGACCAGGCCGAGCATTGCTGGCACGTCCACGACGCCCGCGACGGCCGCGTCCTCCTCTCCCCGGGCGACGCCACCACCTGCCTGTCGTCCTTCTCGTACCTAGTGGTCTACGACCCCCTGCACCGCAAGCATGTTCAGATACCTCCGATCCCCAAAGACATTGTGGCCTGTACGTGTTCATTGCAGCAAGGTTGCAGCTGCGGCAGCGACTGCAACTGCGAGTTCGACCCTTTCCTCGTTCCGGCCGACGACGACGAGGATGATTTGTCGTTCCGGGTGATGTGCACTGTGCTGTCCACATACTTGGAATACGACTTTCTGCTCGAGACCTTCGTCTACTCCTCGGTCACCGGAAAATGGCGTGGCGTGGCGTCTCTTAGCGACACAGACTATGAACCTCTGTATGGCCTCTCCTCCATGGACCGCCACTATGTCCACGGCTGCTTCTACTGGGTAGCTTCTTATTCTGAGAAAGATATGCTCGTGCTTGACATGAACCAGATGAAATTCTCCGTCGTTCGCCTCCCGCCGGGAACCAAGCATAAAGCCAAGGTTGTTGTCAAGGCCGCAGCTGAAGACAGGATTGGCTTGCTGGTTCTTTGTCGTAGTAAAAAGAAGTTACACCTCTACACTATGGCATTCGGCGATCCAGCAAATGATTGCTGGCAATGGCGACACGATGCTGAAACCACCTTGCTCGACTCTTATCTGTGGTTGTTTTGTGGTGCGGCTGATCAGGGCTACGCACTCCTGCAAGGGGTTCCACGAGACGAGTACCTGGCTTGGAGCAGCTCTCCCGAGGAGATGAGGCCAAAAACGAATGCACACTATTTCACGGTGGAGCTCCAGACGTTGCTGGTTGAGCAGCTATGCGTGACGGAATTCGACACTGAACTTGCTTTGGTGTATGCAAGCTTTCCACCTGCTGCTTTCCTGTATGCAAGCTTTCCACCGCCATTTGCACTACCAAGTATATGAAATACTGTTTGCATTAGACCTTCTTCCTTGTTTTAATTCATCAGCTGATGTAGCTGTCAGCGGGGAATAATAAAAACGTGTGTGTTATTAATTTGTGTCATGTGTTATCGTCCTACTTAGAGCAGCCCAGTGAGCCCACAGACGGCTTGTTGTCTGCTAGTTTTTTCTACTTCATACATAGACAACTGAACAAACAATTTGTACAATGAGTTGTTTATTTTAATTAAGGATAAGGAGGTCACTTCTGACCCGGTGAGCAAAACACCCTCGCGTCATCCCCTTCGGGCGGCTCGGGTGTAAGTGTAACTCCGTCGACCGCGCCGCCAGGCCTCCTCCCGGCTCCCTCCTCCTCGCCATCGCCACAGCGTGCCACCGGACGACCACCGTCACCGTGACTGCAAGGATGGCGGCGGCGGGGCTTTCTTCCCTGCGCTTTTTTTTCCCTTCCCCAGCTGTGCTCGACATCTCTAGCCACAAGCTCTCCGGTTGCTGCTCTCCTCGCAAATGGTGGATCCGGCGGCATGGTGGTCAGATCCGACGTCCCTTGGCCCGGATCTGCTAGTTTGGTGGCTTGCGGCTTCGGCTCCGTGATGGGCCTCGGGCAGCGACACTAGGGCGCCCCGTGCACGGATGCGTGGGCGGCAGTGACGCACGGGTTGGGCCGCGTCAAGGGGCGACGGCGGCGGCCTGGCCTGGTGCCGGGCAGCGGCGGTCGTGTCCCATCCGCGCCAGCGATTCTACTTGTCGCCGAATCCATGTGGGGGCTGGCTGGCTTTTGCTGGATCCGGTGGTGGGTGGCCTGCTCCGGTGGGCTGCCTTCCGGTGGGGGTACTCCTGCTAGCGTGTGCGGCAGATCTCCATGTTTGGGCTGCTGCTGGGACTGCTCGGCAGGGGTAGGGGTGAGGCGAAACAACGAACACATCGCATGCAAGGCACAAAATCAACATCGTCACCGATCTCGATCATATGGTGCGCACCACCCCGCTAGCCGTTGATGCACCACCTTATCGGTCATTCATGGCGGAGATCCACCATTGCCGAGCTCACACGCTTCCTTGGAGATCTGCCACTCTGGCCTGCTCGTCCTCAAATCCTACTCTATATTGCTCTATAGATTGTACGTCACTGCCGACTCTAAACCCCATTCACCGCAGGTAGGTTATCGCCGTTGTTATTGGTGGTATATCTAGGAGAAAACTTCTCCATTCATTTGTTAGCCTGTCACACTCTTTCACCCATCCGTCCATTCCTCTACTCCCCGAGACCAAAAGAGTCTTGGCTGATTTTACTAGAAATAGTAATATGTGATAAATTAGAGATAAGGTTCATGCGTAGTTTATGGTCGCATCCATGATCCAAACTCATGACCCATGTTCATAGCCTAGGCATGGTATATATAGAGTGATTTTAACGAATATGTGCAAGTTGTATGGTCAGTTGCAACTAGTATTCTACGTACTAAAACTCTTACGAAACTAACCGCCTCAATTCTCCTCTCTTTCGCTTTCTTATACTACACAACTTCCCTAAAGGTTACTAAGACCAACTCATGAGTCATGATGATGGAACACAGTAGTGGTACTCCCTGTTTAAGACAATTTGTGAGTATGGTCATAAGAATCCTAATCTAAAAAGAAATTTTCGATAGATAGATAGATACTCTCTCCATTATAAATTATAAGTAATTTTGACTTTTCCTAGTACATAGCTTTTGTTTGTTTCCGTTTTGAATGTGTCTCTGATCAGAATTTAGTTTGTTTCAGCAGTGGTGACGTGTCGAGTCTGAGTTTTAGTAGTGGAGTTTAATATTGGGCCTATTACAAATTAATACATGTATGGGCCTGTGACGCAACGTGGGAGCCCTATAGCTCACTACGAGAGATGTGTGGTCCTATGACAATTAATTTATATCACTACAAGAGATGCGGGAGCCCTAGCTAACCACAAGAGAATGCGGAACAATTTTTGTGACATGAACTTGTTTTTGTCACAAATACTGCATGTCTCTAGGAAAAAAACAACATAAACTGGTTGATTTAGTGATATTTTGATCTGATGTCATGCCATAAACGTCATAGAATGACACATTTCTTATAGTGGCTAGTTTAATATATTCTCGTCTGAGCCCTATACAAGTATCTTTTAATTATTAAACTTATTTTAGAATTTAACAATATTGTTCTTTAATTGATAAACGATGTATTCTTGGACAACGACACATCTACAAAGACTGTCATCCCTGTGAGATCAGTCTTTTGGAAGTGCTCTTTAGGATAGTGTGTGTGCATACGTGCGTTCATACGGACGAGTATACATACATGCATGACAGCGTATATGTCTATACTGTGTTGATTTATTAAAAAATTTGTTGAATGTTATTTAAGATAGAAAAAACAGAATATTTCAATGGTAAAACAATGAATATATTCAGTGTGAACCTTATTTTGTTAGATCAATTGAAAAAAACATGATGATCCTTAGGCCAAGTAAAGAAAAAAAACATTTCACGAATCATCTTACGTCCTACTCTACGTCTATACCTAATATTAAAAGAAAGAAAATATCTTTAATTGTTTCTCAGCTCGTCGCTCACTCACTCATTCGCCGGTCTGTCCATTCCTCTACTACCCCAAACATAATAAGAACTGACCAATTTTACCAAGAGTAGTTAGTATTTTGAACGGTCGGCAAAAGCTTTGCCAAAAATATATTAGGAGAAAAATAAAAAAAAGGTACACACTTATTTACAGCTGCTGTGATAATAGCAGAAAACAGGAAATAAAGAAAACCACTACGCAAATACCTTTTACAATAGAGTTACCAGCTACGCTATCTTCAACCAGCATGTTGAATATTTGCAAACGCTATTGCATTCTGTTGGATGTCTTCCTTGATTAGGTAGGCTACTTCCATCGGCCGTAGCTCCTTGTGTTGAAAAATTATTCGGTTCCTTTCTTTCCAAACATTCCACCAGAAACAAGTTAAAATCCTGTTGAAATCATTTCTTCTGGACTTTTTAAATTTGCATCTCCATTTTCGCCAACACTTCTACACATATCCTTGCAAATCTACTTGTACCTATGGAGTCAGATTCCAACGGCCACTTATAATCTCCCAGACTCTATTGGTGTATGGATAGTCTTTGCACAAGTGTCATGGGCTTTCATGTTCGTTGTTGCATAGTTTACACATCGAATCGCTTTGCCATCCTTTCTTTTGTAGGTTATCCGCTATCAGAATTTTATCATGTAACAAGGTCTAGGCAAAGAACCTACATTTTGGCTCCGCTTTTGCAAATGGGTCTGATCCTCAATTTGTTGTAGTCACCCACGAATTGGATCCTATGGGTAGGAATGAAAATGGTATGGACATTTTCCGACCGTATTCGAGACCGAATCCGTTCAGAGGGGTTCAAATCTGTCTGTATCTGAGTCCGGAAATTCAACATCTGATACCACATCGGTATTCGAATACTCAAATCTATGGATGACAACGGGGCGGATTCGGATCGGGTGGAGTCTCTGTGCACCCGAACCCGAAACCGCACCGAACACTAATTAGGATGATAATCCGTCTCCAAAACCAAACCTGCAGATACCCGAAACCCGAATAGATACCTGAAACCCGCTTTGTATGGCAACATAGTAAGAGCAATAAGGACTTTCTATAAACATATGCATGATATATATACACATATTCACATGTATAAAAAAAGAAGCAACAAATAATAAATATTTTCATGAGTCAACTTAGAATAAATTTAATAACCTTAGTAAACAAGTTATTATTAGCATATTATAAAACATGAGTTTTAATTCTAAATGATTTATTTTGGATATCCATTGGATATCCACAGGTGGAAAACCAAACCCGAAAACGAACCCGATAGGTTTCGGGGCCCCGAACCCGAAAACCGTGGGTGAGAAATCATCCCCGAACCTGAACCCGCGAGACCCAAAACCCGCGGATATCCGACCCGAAACCACCCCACTGCCATCCTTTCTAGTCAAATTGCATATTTATGATGTCGATATCCAATCGTATCCTATCTGGCATAGTTGACACTATCCGTATTCGAATCCGAATCCGAACAGAAATATGAAAATAAATGTAATATCAGTGGTATCCGTCCGTATCTGATCCGTTTTCATCCCCTATGGGCACTTTTTGTTGTGTATTCACCATTTGTCGTTCATCTCCAAGTTATCTTGTCCTCATTCTGTGGATTCCTGTAGTTGTTTGCCAATCTCTTCCATATACTCTTTGATTTCCTGTGCCGATTGAATCGGTAGTACATGTTTGACCCATCTATTTTTGTTGAGTGTGTCTTGTACTAAAATGTTCTTTCTTATTGCCTTCTTGAAGATGCTTGGCGCAAAGTTTCTCAGTGATTCTCCATTTAGCCAAGCTGAACAACAAAAACTCGCCATATCTCCTTTTCCAACTATGAGCATTGTGGATGCATAAAAAAGGTCTATACCAATCTTGTCACAAGGGATGTCCATTCCGGTCCATGCCCTCTCCTCGTTAGCCGAAGTACCCTCACAAAGCATTCTAGATCCGAGATGCCTAGCCCCCTTTGTCTTTCGGTCGGCGGGTAATTGTCCATTTTACTAGACAATGCCCTATCTCCTCTTACCCTTTTGGGTTCTTCTCCTTTCCGAAGGAAAGCTCTTTGGATTCAGTCAATGTTTTTGATCAACCATTTCTGAAGTGGGAATACAGTCAGCTGACAAATAGGTTGTGATGATAGCACAATTTTTACTAGAGTTTCACAGCTTGCCTTAGTGAAAAACTTTCCTTTACATCCTGGAAGCATTGATCCTAATTTTCTATAAGAGGATGGAGGTCCACTTTTCCTTAGCTTTCTTGTGTGTAAGGGTCGTCCTAGGTATTTTCAGGGAAAGCTGCAATCTTTCACGAAAAATGCGTTAAGATGTCATCTAAGTTTAGGCCCCCGCATTGAATTGGGAAGGTCTCCATTTTGGCCATGTTGATCTTGATCCCTGAACATTTGCCAAAGAAGTCAAGTATATGTTCGCCAAAGCTTGCAGTTCTATCGATTTTGGCCTAGCAAAAATTCCCGCATCATCAGCATGTAAGGAACATCGTAGATGCGCTGCTTTTGGTAACACTGGCTTCAAAATTCCTCTGTTAGCTGTCGTCTCTATAATTCTCTACAAGGGGTCAATAGCAAGTTTAAAGGCATGGAGGATAACAGATCTCCCTGTCTCAGCCCTTTGGCATGCTTTACTTGATTGCGTAGTGTTAGTATTTATTAACTCCTCACTTGTTTTAGTAGCCACACATTAATTACCTATACTTCTAACATTACTTGAACTAGGTTGTCATCCTAGTGATGGTGCTAAAAATGTTTGTTGGTACTACCTAGCATTGGTACTAGAATAGTACTAAGTAGATGTTTATTATTTTTATGTGACTAGAAAGATATAGAATATAAATGAAAAGGATTCTACAAGCGGACAGATAATTATACCATTGTAGCGCTTCACCCGAGAGTATTCCAGGTATCGTATTTATATTTTACCATAGGGAAGGTTTAGCTTTGGACATGTATTGATAGCTTATAACATTGATAGAGAAATAAACTATAACAATCTCTCTACTTATAACAGGGGTAAGTCACAAGATAAAATATATATATGATAAGCATTGATCAAGTATTATAATAATGATAAATAAATCTCTCAGAGCACTCCTATCTATAGCAGTAGCATGGTTAGGTTAGAATATTAGAGGAATAATTCCTAAGTCATTCTTAATTACAAGTCAAAGCATACATTGATTAGTGCAATTACACTTAGTAGTCATTGCTAAGATCACCATTGAATCTACACATAAGGGGACATTACTTCAGTAAGTTCGAGAACAAAGCTTTCCCTTCATTTGCAAACGAGCCCTACTTTTATGACCCATATTCGGGGAGTGGACTATAAAGGACTCAACGGTAGTGTCACATCTGTGATCTACCACATGACCCGAAATATAGAGTGTATTCACAGGTAAATAACATCTAAGCACCATGCTTACATGATCTCTACCACCCACCCTGTGATCATTGGAGTGAGCGCTACACGAACCTATGCATAAACATAATGATAAACTAACTATAATAAGCATATAATCAAAGTAGATTACGAACATTGCAACCTTGAACATGAATAAGATGAATATTATATTGTCTTGATAATTGTACCAAAGCATATATAAATAATGGAGATACAAGAGAGAGAGGGGTACAAAGATTATATCGAACCAAGCTCTAGACGATGTTGGGAATCCAAGCGAAGAACTGCTTGTCTCCCTCTAGACCTAGCCTAATTAGCTATGCCCTAGAAACTAGAGGAGCTCTGAGGAGATTAGGGTTTCTGACTCTAGATGACTTGATCTCAAATGACTTGATGCCTTTAGGGGGGCTAGGGTCTGTTTATATAGTCCAGAGGGTGCAACATGAGCCCTTGATCAAATCGACTTGAAAGATGGCGTAAATGCAATCTGAGGAGGCGGTGGAGGAAGCTTCTAAAAGCTCCTAACAAGTGGGCCCCATAGGGAATCGGGCGGTATGGTGGTGGGGTCGGCCGGCCCTACCTGGCAGCCTCTCGGGGTCTGCCTCGGGGGGTTGCCTTCCGGAGTCCTCTGTAACCTTCTGGAGTAGTTTTCATCACGGTTAAATTTAGTTCTATTTTAAATTTTAATTTCCCTTTCCGGTTTTCTGGAATAACCCTGCTGAAAATACAGATTCACCAAAACTCGTGGAAATTGTCAATTTAAACCCCTAAATTTCTATTGGTGATCCATTTCAAACATTTATTCAAGTTATGTTGACGGTTTATGATGAATAATAACTACCATCAACACATAGCTCCCCATTTACTATAACTCTTGATGACACTGTTGAAAGGATAGAACAAATCAAATCTCGCCATTTCTGTCAAAAACCCAGCGCTTGTATTAAGTATATCTAGTGTAACATATCAAAAGCCTTTAATATGTCCAGTTTTATGAAGAGGCCTTTAGTTTTCTTTCAGCGCTGAGACCATATCACGTTTTGCACGTAGAGGGAAGTTGTCATGAATACACCTTTTTTATGAACGCATTTTGTGAGATTGAGACCAACTTGTTGAGTTTCGGCGCTAGTCTATTTGCCATGATTTTCGTGATGATCTTCAAAATACTGTTGATTAGATTTGATGTTGTAAAAATAGATTTGGGATGTTGCATATGTTGCAATGACAATATACACATGTTGCAAACCTATGTTTCAAGTGTTTCAGGTGTTTCATCTGGATGTTGCACTACTAGAAATTCGAATAGGTCTGGGATGTTGCAAGGGAACGACAATATACGCAATTTTTTTTGTGCGTGTGTATTTTTTCTTTGCGTTTTTTAAAAACCGACAGAATATTTAGCATTTTCTTGTGAATATTGTCATGCACCGAAAAATCATACAATTATTTTGTCGGTTTTTTTTGGAACCGGCATGTTAATACTGACTTTTCTGTGTGTACCGAAAAAACACACAAAAAAATTTATCACCTGCAGAGCTATTCGAGTTTCCAGTAGTGTTGCATATATTGCTATGGCTATACATGTATGTTTCAAGTGTTTCAGACTTATGTTGCAGCTGTTTCATCTGAATATTGCAAAAGTAGATCTGGATATTTCATATGTTGTTATGGCTATACACGCATGTTTCAAGTGTTTTGTCTGTTTCAGACGTATGTTGCAAGTGTTTCAACTGGATACTTTGAAAGTAGATCTGGAGGAGCACATGTTGCAATGGCACTGGTGGCTAGCGGATAGCGGCCACCAGCCGCCTGCTACTGGTACTAGGGCGCCGTCATGGGTCACCGTGCGCCACTACAAGAAATGTGGCTTTACATGACGAATTGAAGATGATGTTATAAGAAATCATCACCGTACAACCCGAAGCCCACTATAAGCCCACCACGGGCCAAACCCTAGCCTCCCTCCCTCTCTCCCGACCCGTCAGCCGCCCCTCACCCTCTCTCTCCCCGCTAGCCAAGGCCAGCGTCGTCCCTCTCTCCACCTCCCCTTCATGTACTCCTCTCTCTCATCAGGGTCAGGCACCAGCGTTGATGCAGCGGCGGCGGTGGCAGTAACTACGGATCCTCAGTTCGTGTCGTCCTGTGCGCCCTCCCCAGATCCCGGTGGCGGTCCTACGGCTCCTCAGATCCCGGCGATGCAGCGGCGGCGGCGGTCCTACGACTCCTCAGATCCCAGCGGCATGGGGTTGCGGCGAAGTGCGGGGAACCAGCAGCAGCTCCGGCAAATAATGGTGCTTTTGATAGATCCCTCTCTTTCTCTCTCTCCCGGTCTCCCTCTCTCTTCCCCCTCCCCCTCTTTGGAATTGCTCGATTTGATTTTGTGTTGTTCTGGAATTAATTTGATTCAGGGCGTTGGTGGCTGAGGACTGGGTGGTGTTGTACACAATAACTTGGGATGCAAGGTCATATTTTTTTTAGAATATTAGATGCCGCAGGATCTGATTTTGAATAGGGAGTCTAACAAATGTGTTTTGTTTTGCTGTGTTCTTGCAGGGTGCAAGTGGGAAAGACATTGGCCTCAGCAGTTCTTCTTATCATTAACAATTGGTATGAACAATCTCCATTCTGCAGTACCTCGCGAACCATCTTGTTATATTTATTTTCTCAATTTAGTTTGGAATAAGCCATATGCAAGAATGTATTGTCTATATCTCTATATAATGTCCTGGCTCATATCATAGGGTCTCCGAGGTGTCTTGGGATCTTATCGAAGACGTTTAGTGCTTCTAGACTTTTAGTGCTAGTGCACGTTGACAGCAGGCTCATTGAAATAGTAAATCAAACCTCAACTTATTAGTAACAATGCAGAACTGTGAAGTCATGGCATGACTTTCAGTTATCTGTTACACAGCAGGACACTCTCGTAGAGCAGCAGCATGCTGAAGACTGATTAGTTGGCTGTTCCGCTAATTTCTTCTTGTATTCTTAGTTACAACCTCATTCCAGGAACAAAAATTTTAGCCTGATACTTCCACCAACTTTTTATGCCACATGCACTCTGCTAGAAAATGCATTACTGTGAGATCGTTTGTAGGCCACTTCTTTATAACATGAACTTTTCTAACAAAAATTCCCTTAGTACTTAATGTACTATTTTGCTTTTGCATGAGCATGGCAGTGGCGGGTTGTAATTAACCACATGCACTTTGTGCGGATATGCATTGTTCACAGAAGTTTTTTCTAAGTTATTGTTGTATTGTCATATTGTAGCTTGTGGGCATTTAACTGTCTAGTGATCAATGATCAGTGATGAACTTGCTGCACACTAGTGTACTGTATATTGCAAAAAGGACTAACCTGATGCAGAATTGTATATTTCGATCTGCAATGGTGGTGATGATATTATTCTGAATTGAAGGATAAATTTGAACTTGGATGGTACCTAAAAATTCATAAACCTGACGGGAATGTGATGATATGTAATTATGTATTTGATCTGTTAATTTAAACACAGCTGCAATCCCATATCATATATGTCATACTTGTAGAAATGGCGACTGATTATACATGACTTGATGCCTTTTCCTTCCCTATGGTTTAATTTGCCTACATGTGAATTAATATTGCACATGTGTAATTTTCAGGGAGACGAGTACAGAGACCACTAACTTGATGCAATGGATTTTTTTTGAAGGACTGACACTGTACAACAACAAAAATCAAGCCTATGCATTGGCTATCCAAAATGATATTGTAATAGATGTGAAGGTTTACAAAGACCTATTTTCGTGTTTCCTTAAGTTTTATGATGATCAGAACATGTCGTGTTAATGTAAATTGAGTTAACCAAAATGTTGGGCTTTATGTGATTTTAATTATGTAATCTGTGACGGTTAATTTCGGTACACATAGCGCTTACATGGCAACTCAAATCAGTGATGGAGAAATATCCTACATGGCATCCTATGTGGCTGATGGTTATGACGGTCTATTTTGTCACACACTATCGGGCCTAGCCCGGGCTGAATGGGCTTCCAATGATTCCATGACAACACAAATGTCAATCTATGATGGCTCATTTCGGTTCAGCAAATGTATGACGCGAGATACATGACCTTTTTTTCTCAATCGTCATGGTAAGTTAACCATGACGGATTTTTAAGTGTCTATGACAAAAGTAAACCATCATGTAAAGCCATATTTCTTATAGTGCACACCTGCTGGTGGTGGTGCTGCTACATGCATGCGGCCGCGTGAAACGGAGCGGGCATGTGTGGTCTCCACGCATGCGTGGGCGTAGTCGAGCGAGCCGTTGGCGTTGGCGGCGTGGTTTTTCCCGCGGGTGTGCGTGACGGAGGGTCTCCATGCATGCGTGGCCGTGGGCGAGCGAGCTGTTGGCAGCGTGGCTTTTTCCTACAGGTGTGCGTGAAGGAGGTGTGGGAGTTGGATCCGCGCGCGTGAGGGAGGAGATGTGGGAGCTATGTTCGAATGCGTCGTCTGTCTGAACGTCCGAGGGCTAGCCCTTCTGTTGCGAGTAAAGTCTAAAAGTCCTGCAAAACTGACCACCTCTGTCCTGAAAGGTTACTGATGACCAGCTCATGATGATGGAACACATCAATAATAATTGATAGTATGCCTGTTTGCGCACATGGACATAAGAATCCTAATCCGAAAAGAAGTCATATACAGATAATAGGCATCGGACTATCCTTTTTATTTGTTTGTTTCCGTTTCCAATGTCTCTTCTTACCTAGTTTCAGCGGCCTTGACGTTTGGTTACAAATTATGCATGGAGCTGTGACGCAAACGCAACGCGGGAGCCCGGGAGCCCTAGCTAGACAGCTAGTTCAATCTATTCTCGCCTGAGCCGCCGATCTAGAGTTCCTCATCGACCATGCGTCGTGCGATGGCCTCGGCGGCGGACCTCCCCGTTGAACTCGTGGAGGAGATCTTCCTCCGCCTCGACGATGCAGCCGACCTCGTCCGCGCCTCCGCCGCCTGCGCTGCCTTCCTCCGTGTCGTCTCCGACGCACGTTTCCTCCGCTGCTTCACGTCCCTCCACCGCCCACCCGTCCTCGGATTGCTCAGAAGGGGACTCCGTTTCCACCCAGCCGAACCGCCGCGCCGCTCCGCACAGGCAGCTCGCGCCGTCGCACTAGCCGCTGGCTTCTGCTCCTCCTTCCTCCGATCCCTGGAAACCCTACCGAGCATTATTGGCGCATCTATGACGCCCGCGACGGCCGTGTCCTCCTCTCCCCAAGCCGTATGAACAGCGACGCCGCCGCCATCTGCTTCTCCTTCTCGTACCTAGGCCCAGTTTAGATCCAGAAAATTTTGCAAAAGAACAGTAGATTCCCCGTCACATCGAATCTTTGGACGCATGCATGAAGCATTAAATATAGATAAAAAAATAAAACTAATTACACAGTTTAGACGAAATGGACGAGACGAATCTTTTAAGCCTAATTAGACCATGATTAGACACTAATTACCAAATAACAACGAAAATGCTACAGTTGCATTTTGCCAAAAAATTTGGCAACTAAACAAGACCCTAGTGGTCTACGACCCCTTGCACCACAAGCATGGTCGAATCCCTCCCATCCCCAACGACCTTGTGGCCTGTACGTGTACAGAGCAGCACGATTGCAGCTGCTGCTGCGACTGCGACTGCAAGTTCGACCCTTTCCTCGTTCCGGCCGCCGCCGACGAGGATGATTTGTCGTTCCGGGTGATGTGCACTGTGCTGTCCAGAGGCAGCAATGTGCTCGAGACCTTTGTCTACTCCTCAGTCACAGGAAAATGGCGCTGCGTGGCGTCCGTTAGCGATGCGTACTATAAACATGTGCATTACCTCTCCTACATTGAGCGCCACTATGCCGACGGCTGCTTCTACTGGGCGGATTCTTGTAAGGACGATATGCTCGTGCTTGACACGAACGAGATGAAATTCTCCATCGTTCGCGTGCCGCCAGGACCCACGGATGATGCCAAGGTTCTCGTTAAGGCAGAAGAAGGCAAGATTGGCTGGCTGTGGTTGGTTCTTCGTGAGAACACGTTACACCTCTACAGTGAGGCCTCTGGCAGTGCAAACGATTGCGGGCAATGGTGCCATGATGCTGTGGTCACCTTGCGCTACTCTTATCAGTGGTTTTATGGTGGTGCGGCTGATCAGGGCTACGCACTCCTACCAGGGATTCCAAAAGGGGAGTACGTCACTACCGGAGCCGGCTGCTTTGCTGAGGGACCCAGGCTCTCGGCAAAGCCTCTAAGGCCCTCGGCAAAGCCTTTGCCGAGCGCAGCTCTCGGCAAAGCGCCCTCGGTAAAAATCCGATCGGCAAAGGCTTCTCTACCGAGAGCCGTTTATCGGGCACTTGGCAAAGCCTTTGCCAAGAGCCCGACGCTCGGCAAAGCGCGAAATAAAAAAATGCAAAAAAAAAAACCTGAAAAAAAATTTAATCGGGGGAGGAGCCCACTAGCCAGCGCCCGCCCGTCTCCGTCGAAGTCGCAAGTCGCGGTATTTTTCGCGCAACCTCTCCCTCACGCGATACCTCCTCTGCCGTCTGCACTACACACTCACATGCGTCTATATGCCGTTTCGGTTACTCAAATATTATACTAAACCAAGTGAAAATTGATTGTTTGAGGCCCTAAACGAATTTAAATCAAAAAGTTATCAACTACAAAGTTTCATAACTTTTCGAGCACTACATTTTTCATATAGAAAGTTTTTCCATCCGAGGTCTTTTGAAAAATTAAAATTTTAAAATTTTGAATTTCAAACGTAGTTTTGCATGACAAGATTAATTCAAATAAAAAAGTGGTCAACTACAATGTTTCATAACTTTTCGAGATCTACAAACTTCATTTAGGAAGTTTTTCCATCCGAGGTCTTTTAAAAAATTCGAATTTTAAAATTTTGAATTTCAAACGTAGTTTTGCATAAAAAGATGAATTCAAATGAAAAAGTGGTCAACTACAATGTTTCATAACTTTTTGAGATCTACAAACTTCATTTAGGAAGTTTTTCCATCCGAGGTCTTTTGAAAAATTCAAATTTTAAAATTTTAAAATTTTGAATTTCAAACGTAGATTTGCATGACAAGATGAATTCAAATTAAAAAGTGGTCAACTACAATGTTTCATAACCTTTCGAGATCTACAAACTTCATTTAGGAAGTTTTCCATCCGAAATTATGGTGCTAACATTGTTCACAAATGTTATATATCTCTTGTAGTTTCATGAAAGACATATATATTTTGTGAACAACGTAATTATTACTTTGTCGAATGAAGAAATGACCAATCTAAAGTTTGTAGATCATGAGAAGTTATGAAACTTTGTAGTTGAAAACTTTTAAATTTGAATTCGTTTAGGGCACCAAAACATGGTTTGAAAAATTGCTTTGCCGATTGTTTTACTTTGGCACTCGGCAAAGAAGCCTTTGCCGAGTGTTTTTTTGGCACTCGGCAAAAAAACTTCTTTGCCGAGAGCCGTTTATCGGACGCTCGGCAAAGCCTTCTTTGCCGAGTGCAGAGGCTTTGTCGAGTGTTTTTTATTTGGCTCTCGGCAAAGCGGATTCCGGTAGTGCATGGCTTGGGTTCGGAGCAAGCAGTCTAACGAGAAGACGTCGCCAAAAACAAACGCACACTATTTCACGGTGGAGCTCCAGACGTTGCTGGCTGAGCAGCTATGCGTGACAGAATTCGACACTGAACCTGCTTTCCTGTATGCAAGCTTTCCACCGCCGTTTGCACTGCCAAGTTTATGAAATACGTACTGTATCTGTATGCATCGATCAGACCATCTGCCTTGTTTTAATTCATCAGCTGTAGCTAGCTGTTGGGGATCATAAACGTGTGTTATTCTGTGATGCATCGTCATCTATCCTACTTGTTCCCATAGTCACTACCACAAAACTGAGATTTCATGAGGGGGATATTTTTTCATGAAAGTTTAAAACATACTCTCACGAAATTAATCTTTTTCGTGGAGGTGCTATGAATCCCGTCATGAAAACCTGTTTTCATGAGAGTACTTTGCAAACCATCACGAAAAATATCCGTATTAGCGTGAGGGTTACCATAAACTCTCATGAAAATAGTTGTTCCCGCCAGGTATATACTGCAATCCGTTTTGGTCGCTGAGTTTACGTTCGCGCCTAAAGAAGCGAAAGTCGCGCACTTCATTTGGCATTCGCGCCAAAGAGGAGAATGGCCCGCGCTCTATTTTTCTCTGTTGACCCATCATAGAAACACAGCCCACCCGAACACAAAGGCAAAAATCCACTCCAATCCCTATCCGCAGCCGCCCCCAACTCTCCTCCATCCGCCGCAGCCCGCCCCTGCCCTCCCCCTGCCTCTCGCCCACCCCTGCCTCTCCATCCACCGCCCGCCGCCTGCAGTCCCTCCTCCACCAGCGCCGGACGCCCACCCCTCTGCCGCAGCCTGCCCCTCTGCTACGAGTGCCCGCCCCTGCCTCTCCATCCGCCGCCGCCTTCCCCCTGCCTCTCCCCACCCCTGCCTCTCCATCCGCTGCTACGAGCGCCCGCCCCTGCGTCTGCATATGAAATCCTTGTCTTGTTGTCTTTTCTTATACTACTAAATACTGCTTACATCCAAATGTGAATGTCACACACTGATTATTTCACATAGATCTAGCTGGCCCATGTTTCAAACATCATGTAACTCATTTCATGGTCTTGTAGGAATACAAATTTGGCCACGAGAAGGCTAGCACTTTGAACACATATGCTGTAATGAAGTCGGGATTCAAAAAGGTGGACAACAGTGGAAAAAGCGCTCCTATTCCCAGCCATAGAGCACAAACCCGTATTGTATGTACTTCACTCAGTTTTTATCTCAATTTATTTTTACATGGTTCAAACCTTGCTGATTGTATCTCAATTCATTTTTGCACGGTTCCAACCTTGCTGATTGTATTTTATATGATTATAGCCTTGCTGCTTTCATACATGCTTCCCTCTGGTAATTTTTTTAGGATGCCTACAATGCAAGAACACAACTTGATGAGAATTCAAAAGAATTGGATGTACAAGCATTATATTTTATGGAACGCAGAATGGCCCATGGCCGTGTGCCAATAGCTGATGGTTGTGTGGATAAGTAAGCACTTGTAGCAGCTGCTAAATCCTATCGTTTTTGTTCAAGAAACAATGCTGCTTATCAAGCTGTAGTACATGAAAATGAGGAATTGAAGGAGAGGAATAATACACTAAATGAAGCAAACAAGAAATTGAATGAGAATAATGACATTCTAACTGAGGAAAATAGTGTTAATCGTGAGATGATGCTGGTAATAATCATCTCTCTCCATGTTACAACTTACTGATCATATGCATTGATCTCATCTGTTTGCACATCAAATTTCAGAGACTTTTTGATGATCTTAAAAAAGCACCACCTGCCGATCTGATGAACCGTCTAGCAAATATCGATGCCCGTCGTCATCAGGTAAATTGTTTTGCTGAAAGCAGAGATTAGATAATAAATAGGTCAAGACTGCTATTCTATCCATGTAGAGTAGTTGAGACTGACATTGTAATTGTTCAACTACTATAACCAGAGTGTGATTGTGCTGATGCTTTCCTGTGGAGGGAGGCTGGCTGCCAACATAATTACATAAATGTGCTATTATTCATGCTTGAAATTGGTAAAACAAATGTGAGTCTAGTTCTTGGATATATCCTTTATACTTGCTGTTTTGGTTAAATAAATGTGGCAACCACCTACTGTTTTGGTTTTATTAGTACATATTAACCTTTACCTGGTATGCACAAAAATCATGAACTTAGATATACTCCCTTTTTACTTGAAGTCTAAGACCATGATTGTATCTTTTTCAGGTTTCTATATCATCACATGTCAGCACTAACCCACTTGAAATGATTTGTCACGGTAATTACGTGGACACTGATGATGATGACGATGACTACGGTGAGATGAATGACAGCAACAACTATGATGGTGATAACCATAGTTGTGATGACTTTGATGAAGATGATGGTAGTGATGACATTAGTGGCAGCGAAGATGTCGACATGAGCAGTGGTAATGGAGAGGATAACATCAACGAGGGGGATGACAGTGATGATAATGATAATTGATGCAATGGATGGGAGTAAAACCTGAACATGGTACCATCTTACTTTTGGGCTCTTTTGATCCAAACTAATGGATGCTAGGCTTATTTTGCTAACCAGCGACCATAGGTTGAAACAAAACCTTTTGGTGTTGTAGTAAGTAGACCTCAGAGCTATGTAGGTGCTGGGACTTATGTTAGTTGACTGTGACTATGAGATAGTCTTATCGCCTTTCATGAATGTAATGCTGGAGACTTCGTAATATGTTTGGAGTGCAATTAGTGGATGCTTTGTGATATGTTGGACTAAAATCAGTTGATTGTCTGCATGTATTGAAATCTGATTATATTTGGAATTTGGATTGACATTTTTCTTGTTGGTTAAAATAATTTCCTGGCTGGACCAAAAATTACCATGACAGTTTTGGACCCCAGGAAAACCATATTTCATGAGGGTTTCAACATGTTTTCCTGGTGGTGTCTATGTCTCATGAAAACTATATTTTGTGATGGTTCAAACATATTTTCATGGTGACGTCTCCCTCTCACGAATTAATTTCCTGTGAGTTTAGATAACCTCACGAATTAATTTCATGACGGTTAACTCACACTCACGAATACTATATTCCTGTGAGTTTTGATGATCTCACGAATTAATTTCATGACGGTTGACTCCCTCTCACGAAATAGTATATTCCTGTGAGTTTTGATAACCTCACGATTTAATTTCATGACGGTTGACCTCCACGTAATACCACCATAGAAACACCACAGCAAACCTGGCGGCGCTAACATTTTCATGGAGGTGACCGTCAGGAACGTCCGCCACGAAAATAAATCGTGAGCACTGCCTCTCATGAAAATTCAATTTCCCTGGCTTCAATTCCATGAGTGCTCATGCGTGACGGTTGGCCCTCACGAATCGTTTTCATGAGGGTAAACCAATATTTCATGACGGTTTTTTCACTCTCACGAAATCTCAGCTTTCTAGTAGTGAGTGCACTTTAATTTAATGTGTTACTACAGGCAAAATATTCACCATCCAAGCTGGCTGTCAGCATTCATGTATCTCCCATCATCATCTGTTGATTAGCAATTTTTTTAGCGCCACGTCTGCACTATTTCATGTTGTTCAGTGTGTTCATCACTGCCACAAACCAGATATAAGCACTAAAACACTGGTGTAAATAAATGTGTGGAGAGTTATATTTACGGCGCTGTGCTCGATCACATATGATCTGCCTAGGACCCCAACCGCCCAACGTGCTTCCTATTGGGCTTCCTCCCCCACTTGGACAGCCCGAAGCGAGCTTCATCTAGCTAGAACGGAGGGGCAAGTGGCTTCGCACAAGTCATGCCATGTGGGGACAGCAGTACCAACGCCGGACCCATACACGGGATGCCGCTAGGAGCGCGCCACAGGGGCGCAGAGATGTGGCCAGCGAAGAATCAGCAAGTATTAGTGGCTAGGCTAAAAATCAGGACTAAGCATATGAAACAGTAATAAGGACATGTTTTGATACATAAGCTAATTGCGAGCTATCTAGAAAAGCTAAAAATTAGCTCTAGTGCATCTAAACAGGAGAGCTAATAGATGAGCTAATTCTTTAGCTAAGTTTTTAAATTGTTAGAGCACCTCAGAGACTATTTGTATCCTTTCTAAATGCTAGGAATAGAGATTTTTGTGAAAAATTACCCTCTAACAGCTTGTCTAAATGGTTATGCAAATATAGCCATCTTCTATTCCGGATTTTTCGCTAGCCAAAAATAGAAGACGAGAATAGCTCTCTAGAATGCACACAAGATATAGATAAGCTGTTAAAGAGTAAAAAGATATAGAAAGCGATTTGTGGAAATGACTCTCTAAATGATGATTTAGAGAGTGAGTTTTGGAAAGACTCTCGGAGATGTTCTTAGCCAACTAACTAACTAACCATAACTAATATGAGCTAATTTTTAGCTCAAACTAGTAACTAGTCATATGTATCCAAACAGGCCATAAGAACCCTTTCTTGTTTTCTTCACATGTTGGATAGTAATCTGTGCTACTGGTGTGTTGTGTCATCCTGCTACTTGTTAATTCCCGTAATGTCCTTTTGTGTTGTTGCAACATTAAAAACAATGAGAGGCACTTTGTGTTACATTCCTGTAATACCAATAGACAGATACTGGAACATCAAAGTAAAGGAGATGCAACATCTCTAATCAACATGTGAAAATCATTGCTTACTGTAACACCATGAAATCATCACTTAATGCAAGACCAAATATTCATGTAACACAACATGCTAGTTTTATTGTAGCAACATGGGAGACCATCTACTGAAACATCTAAATTTGTTGTGGAAACATGTGAAATCTCCAGATGCAACATAGAAAAACAACAAATGCAACATCCATAAACCATATGTTGTGCAATAGGACACTAGATCAAAAGAGAAGGGTGTGGATCTGGGCCTACCTGAGCAGCACAAGATGTTCAGCTTAGAGTGCAAGGATAGCAGCCAACGGATGATGAGATCATAAATTCATAATATGCCTGCTTGCTGATGGAGGAAGGCGGACCGCCTCGCTGCTTGCTCACCGCTTCCGACAGTAGCTATCATCGGAGAGGGAGCAAAGTGGGTGGGGGCGCGATGGAGAGGGAGGCAGCCGGCAAGCGAGCGCGGTGGAGAAGGTGGTTGACATTGGGCGGATGACAATGCAAGAACTCAAGTGGTGGCACCGAGCGAACAGTATGGAAGTAAATCAGGCGGACGATTGATATGGAGAGTGGGGAGAGAAGCCTGGCATGATAAGGGTGGATGGAGACGGGAGGCTATTGGGCTGGTCAGGCCCAGCCACATTGTGTCCAGAAAATTGAACTCACCTAGTCGTCCTCCAATCAATTCCCAAACTATAAACCATGTACGAGCACAATTTCACGACTTCTAAGGATCATTCCATGAAACACCACTCAAATGAGTGTGTTACATTCATGCCAAATAAACCTACACTTTTCCAACACAAGCAATGAACAAATACTATGGTACTAATCTCTTTGGGATAGTAATTACTTTGCAGCGCCAATTTCTTCATAAACCAATTTTTCATAACACAGATCTCACAATCTCCATCTTAATGAAAACATTGGCAACACCACATTGCCATTTGGAAAGTAGTGTGCTCCCATAACTCTTTTGCACATGAGGAATCTGCTGGACACAAGACACCATCATTGCTTTGCAAGCATTGCCATGTTGAAGGCGTATAGATCTTTAAATCCCAAACCCCTATCACCCTTCGGTAGCATAACTTTGTCCAATGAGAGCCAATGCATCTTGCCTTTGTCTTGCTGGCTCCACCAATAGTTAGCAATCATGGAGGAGAGTTCATCACAAAAGGACTTTGTTAGATCAAAACAAAACATAGCATAGGTAGGTATATAGCAGCTTGTGCCACAACCCTCATAAGAATTTCCTTTCCCACGTTTGACAATAATTTCTCCCTCCAACCTTGTATGAGTCTCCAAATACGATCCTTTAAATATTGGAATGCCTCTTTTTTTATCTGCTTATATAAAATGGTAGCCTAAGTTACCTCTCATTTACTGTCTCAGACTGCACCTAGAGAATCTGTTTTATAGGATCCCGCCCTACCCTTCTGTAATTTTTGCTGAACATGATTGATGACTTCTCTTTATTTATTTGCTTCCCTGAACATACTTCATACAGTGTCTTAGAGAGATAAAAAAGACAATATGATTTGGCAGGCAAATGTGGAAAATAGATGCAAGTTTTTTCCCAAGACTATCACCCAAACCTTATGCTTACACATCTCTTGAAATGGTTAGAACTAGTGTGTTCCTGCATTGTTGTTTGCCCAAAATATCAATTAATCCCTGATAGTTAGCTTCTCCATGAAACACATCGATCGCCATTAGCACAAACATCCAATGGTGTGGGAGGTCCTTCCATTCCATCGCGGAATGGTGGGAGGTAGCTATAAACCATACAATGGCCACCATATGTACCTAAATCACTCAGTGTGGTAGGTACCTATGTTATATAGAACATTTGGAATTAAAGAAACAGAAGAAATTAATTCCCAGTCACAAATAATTAACAGTGCAAGAAGTCATAATTCATGAAAATAAGATATTGTTCAACAAAGGCAAGAGTTCATGTTTCATTAATAATCCTTGCATTTTTTCTTATTAGAATGTTGCTTTTGTTGTCTTTAGTGTTTTCCCTAATATAGGGTGTTGACAAACCATACACACTATATCGTAAAACATCTAAGCTCCAAACATTTATGTTAGAAAAAAACAGGAATGCTTAATTCCAGACATGAAGCGTTGGAGCTGCGGACTGCACACCGTTGCTATCGTCCAATCCCATCATACAATCATGGGTGGGGACAAGGAGCGCAAACGAGGAAATGAGGGTGGAGATGAAGACCTCGCTGCTCGCTGGAGTTAGAGTTCGGGCTTGAAACCTATGGCTTCCTTCTATGGCTGCAGACTTAGAATGGGGCTTCAAGGGAGGCCGTCAGACCAACGGTGGTGGTGGTCAAGATGGCGGGTACTTAGCTTTTGCCTAAAACACATCGATCACCTTTAGCACAAACATCCAATGGTGTGGGAGGTCCTTCCATTCCATCGCGGAATGGTGGGAGGTAGCTACAAACAATACAATAGCCAACATATGTACCTAGATTGCTCAGTGTGGTAGGTATCTATGTTATATTGAACATTTGGAATTAAGGAAACGGAAGAAATTCCCGATAACAAACAATTAACGGTACAAGAAGTCATAATTCATGAAAAAAGAAGATATTGTTCAACAAAGGCAAGAGTTCATGTTTCATTAATAGTCCTTGCATCTTTTTCTTATCACGGTGTTGCTTTTCCTATCTTCAGTGTTTTTCCTAATATAGGTGTTGACAAACCATACGCACTATATTGATAAAACAACTAAGCTCCAAACATTTATGTTAAAAAACAGGAATGCTTAATTCCAGACATGCGAGCATTAGACCTGTGGACTGGAATGAGTGGAGACGAGGAATGCAAACCGGGAAATGAGGGTGCGGAAGACCTTTTACCACTCACCGGAGTTAGAGTTCGGCCATGAGCAGCCTAAGGCTTCCTTTCGTGGTTGTGGACTTAGAATAGGGCTTCAAGAGAGATCGTCGGACCGACGATGGTGGAGCGCTGGCAGTGGCGCTGAAATTAATTAGCAATGACGGAGGGGGCGATGCGTAAGGATGGCAGCGGATCAGGTTCGGGGCGGATATCCACGGGTTTCGGGTCCTGCGGGTTCGGGTTTGGGGATGATTTCTCACCCACGGTTTTCGGGTTCAGTTTCGGGTTTGGTTTTTCACCCGTGGATATCTAATGGATATCCGAAATAAATCATTTGGAATTAAAACTCATGTTTTATAATATGCTAATAATAACTTGTTTACTTAGATTATTAAATCTATTCAAAATTGACTCATGAAAATATTTATTATTTGTTGCCTCTTATTTATACATGTGAATATATTTATATTTATCCGCGGATTTCGGGTATCCATTCGGGTTTCAGGTATCCGTTCGGGTTTCGGGTATCCGCGGGTTTTGTTTTGGTGATGGATTTCCACCTCGATCGGTGTTCGTTTCGGGTTCGGGTTTCGACTTCGGGTTTCGATTTTGGGTACACGGAAACTCCACCCGATCCGAACCCGACCCGTTGTCATCCTTAGCGATGCGCCGAAGAAACCAATGGCATGCGGTGGGGCGCTAGCGCTAGAGTTGAAGCCTCCTCGTTTTTTCAAAGTTGGTGGAAGAGGCACCGCCCGAAGCCATGTGAGGTGAGGCGTCGGCGGGGGAGCGTGGAAGGAAGCGAAGGCGTGCAGGAGGTGGAACAAGAGGAGGCGTCAGTGGCGAATCCAGCTTATAAAATGACCTAGGGCGGACTTATATCATAAAATTTTGGCTAATCAACGATAACATGCATGTTAATGGAAAAAAATTGTAAATCAACCTATTAGAACCAAAATGTTACCTTTTAATTACGGAATTATCAATATTTCAAGTTTCAATTGAGAAATACAATACAAAACCTATCAATTTTGAAGACAGGTAAATTAGAAAATGACATTAATTAATCATAAAAGCCTTCAAAAATATGAAAAAGTCATCTAGACATACCTCACCTAAAACACTAACAACATCTCCAGCTTCATCTACTCTGCACTCCTACCGACAATGACTTCATCTACTCCGCAGTCCATCGCCTAATGACCAAATCACCGATATACAAAATACTCCAGAGCTAAGCACAACTGCACAAAGAGCACGAGCTGGTCAGCTGGAGCCTGGAAGTAGGGACTGGCCGGCTGCCGATTGGGGCAGCCAGGCAGGCAACACTGCAGTAGGGAGCTGCAGCCGCCGAGCAGGCCAGAGCGGGAATTGGGCCGGGCGGCGACCGCGAATGCGCCGAGGGCCGAGCCTCGGTGCGGCCAGCAGCGAGCGAGAGCTCCGAGCAGCTGGGGCGGCAGGGGCGCAGGGCAAGGCCACCGGGTGGCCAGGGGGAGGCGGGTGAGCGTAGAGGACTAGAGGCTGTGGCGGTGCGTCGCAGGAGCTGGAGCGGGCGAGCGTTGCCACCTGCGCTTAGGCCACCTAGCCTGGGCTGGGTGTGCTGGTGTAGGGTGCCTGTTGGGCCACGGCGCAGTATCAGGCGGCCAGACCCATGAAGCTCCGACTCTCATCTCCGCCTCATACTAGAGCAGTGCCGGCATCGTCTTCAAGCTTCAACCTCGCCTCCTCGGCCTTGCCAGCGCCAGCTCCAGGAGATGGGGAAGGGGTGCACGGCCACAGGGACCTAGGGCAGCCGCCCTAGCTCGCCCTAGTGGTGGCTCCGCCTCTGGGAGGCGTGCAGGTCCTCTCGACCAGTGCATGCAGCCGGTCATGCTGCTCTCCTAGAAAAAAATGAGTGGTGTGATTGTTTTATATAAAATTATAGTACAATAACCCGGAATGTAAAATTTAACCTTAAACCCACATGCTTCCAAGCAATGACTACGTACATGATCTACATTAAGATTTGTGTCCTACATGAGAGAGAGAATAATTTAATGTCTTCTCTAGTTGAGCTTAAATCTCTGTGCACATCTAACGATGATGTTAAAAGCATATGCGTTGTTAGTAAAAACAAAACATGTTCGCACTATAGCCACCTAATCCAATATAAATGTCACCACTCATCTTCTTCCTCTAGACTTCGCTAAGGGCACGTACAACGCTGTTTAATGAGCCGTCTGTATAGCAAAACATTTGCAAAAAGCCCCTTCACACGCAATAGCCGAGGCAGGGTCGTCGTCTCATGAGTCGACGACTCCGGCCGTGCTCCGAGAAATCAACCTGCCAGTGTCGATCCCATGTGCATGCTACGACCGCAAAAGCCTTATTAGCTTCTTCCCTTGTCTAAAGAATGTGCAAATCGGTTCAACCTTTCAAAATCCATTTAAAATCAAAATTAAATCAAAAAATCATGATTCAAATTTATTTAGGTTCATTTTGATCAGACTATATTCTAGAATTGATAAAACATATGTTACACCTTGAGTATTGGTTATATATTTTGTTTGTGTAACCTTTAATATATTTTTATATTTTTAAGAAAATTGTTTGTTACTGTATCAGTGTGATTTTTTATATAAATATATTAATATACTATTTATATTGATGGTCATGTTGCCCGATTACTAGTCTAAAAAATATTATAATCATATTTAACTTAATTATGCTTGATTTGTTTTGTATCAATTAGCAACACACTGGTATACAAGGATCATGTCCGTACTTGATCGTGACTATATGCAAGCATTAAACAACGTAAAGACAGTTAAATAGACAACCCATTGTATGAGCTGTATATTTAGTTGTCTATGCACGGATTTCAAAAACTTACAGACAACCTGCTGTCTGTGGGTGGGTTGTACATGCCCTAACAGGTTCTAAGTAACGAATCTATATATCTTCCTTATGCATAGCTCACTGTACTCAATCACATTTCAGAGCGGTGTTGTCGCTATGTCCACACTCTTGTATGCCCTGCCCCTCACCCGCGCTAAACTAACTTCGCCAGATCCATGAGCCCGCCTTACCTAGTACCCAGCATAGTTCAGAATTTCGGCCCGAAATTCACGAAAACCGGCGAAATTCGTTTCTCTCGGTCAGGCCTGGTAACAGCCAATATCGGCCTTTCAATCTCGGCCCTTTTCAAATTTCTTTTTGGCCCAACATGATCCATGTGACCCAGTGACCCATCCCCTGCCATATAAATACTCAAACGAAACCCTAACCGACGGCAAATTTATTTCTCTCTCCTCTTGTCTCCTCTGCTCAGCCGCGGCATGCCTGCTTCCCTTCCCAGGTCCTCTGCTCTCCCGCCGCGCATGCCCACCACCCTTCCCAGGTCCTCGGCGCTCTCGATTTGATGTTGCTTCCGTGGTCGTGTAAGCCGCTGCCGACTGGCCTTGGCCATCCTGCTCCTGCCTTCATATCTGCTCGCTATTCTCGATTAATGGTCACACAAGAGGAGCCGTTGCTGATGGTGCTGCTCAAGGCATAGCGACTGGAAATGGAGGCGGCGGTACAGGTACAAGTTAGTGCAGCACTGCTTATGCCTGCTGGCCGGCGACAGGGTTCTCCATCACACATTCAGATTTTGTTGTTCGAGTGCAAAACGACGCTCTCAAAAGATGCATGTTGTAAAGATTTTTTCTGGGACATTGTATATGCTTACAAACTGAGGAATAAGGAGTCCTTTTCAATACCTGGCTTACATTAAATATTCTATCTATTGAGCTTTTTTTTTTGCCAAATTTCGGTATTTTTTTCTAAAATCAATTTGAGCATTTTTTGCACCCGAAAAATCCGAAAATCACCGAAAATTCCGATTTTCATTTCTATCGCTGGGCACCGATATATTTGGCCGAAACGGTAACCTAAACTATGGTACCCAGATATTACCCACCATCCTCTCCCGCAACCGCCTTCTCAGTAACTAGTTCGCCTCTAAAGCCAGCGGTCAAATTGAACGCAGACTAAGCTTGGTCTGACGAAGTGACGATTGCAGGCTCCCAAAGCAGGTGTATCCAAAACCGGCGATCTGTCGCGGCCTGCGCGGCGCCATCGCGGGCTGCGGGCATCACGCGGTCGGCGGTCGGCACACAAGACAGGCGTGAGGCCGGGGATGACCTGTGAAGAAACTGCCGCGGCCACGCCGACCACGCGGGAGATGCCATCGACGAACAGGCAGCCGGCCGACGATGAGTTACGCAGGAGTCTGGCAGGACCGGAGACCAGACAAACCCTAGACGCGCGCAGGGAAAAAAATATCGGCCGGTAGAATCCGAAATTTCCGAGATATCCCGTTTACCGGCTAGGTCCGAAATTTTTCCTCTATCGTCCGAAATTTTCATATTTTTAAAATTTTGTCATCCAAATAGACGCTAAAGCCCACCCAATACTCTAACCTTAATCCATGTTTAATTTTCTGTCCCCTTCTCTTCTAAGTTCAAGTTGCCACCGCCGCAACACACTCAGCACGCTCCAGCCATGTCACTGCCCTCCTCATTGAATAAGCAATTGATAATATGTTTTATTTAGTTTTTTATGTTAGATTGTTTAGAAATGATCTATGCGCTTTCCTGAACAAAATGAGTCATTTTTTGTCTAAATTTCTTCCGAAATTTTATTTCTATCGCTGATAAATTTCCGATATATCCGATATTCCCGTTTATCGATGACCACCGATATTTTTAAAATACCGGTACAGAAAACCTTGGACGCGCGATGGCCTCGACGGGGAAGGCGGCGGCGGAAAACAACCCGCCCGTCCCCGACGGCCCGCTGGAGGATATCTTCCTCCGCCTCGACGCAGCGGACCTCGCCCGCGCCTCCATCGCCTGCACCTCGTTCCGCGGCATCATCACCGATCGCGCCTTGCGCCCCCGCTTCGGCCGCCTCCACCACCCGCCGCCGCTTCTGGGCTTCCTCGAGTTCGAAGGCCCCGCCGCTCCCCACCCCTTGCTCCGCCCCCGCACCCTCTACCCCCGCACCCTCCAGCCCCGCTCGCTCCACCACGTCAACATCCCGGCCGGCCGCGCCGTCGCGGGAGCCGCCGATTTCGCCTGCTCCTTCCTCCCGGACCCGGGCTCGTGGCGGATCCGCGACGCCAGCGGCGGCCGCCTCCTCCTCTCCTCGCGCGGCGCCACCGATTTCAGGGATCTCATGGTCTGCGACCCCCTGCACCGCACGTTCATCCGGGTTCCTCCAGTCCCCGACCACCTGATCGCTGGTAAGCACTACAGGCCCGCCATGCGCTGGTTCCCCTTCCTCGTCCCACTCCCAGTTCCTCTTACTCCCAGCGAGAAGAAGGAACCGCCGCTGCAAGTGGTCTGGATGCTGCAGCGGGTGAACACCATGACAGCCTTCGTGTTCTCCTCCTCCACTTGGGAATGGCGTCGAATCCCGACGTTCTGGCGTTGGATGCACGAATATCCGCTGTCCTTGTCCTACCGCCTCTACGCTCATGGATGCTTCTACTGGACGTCGTGCCAGTTCCGAGGTCACAGTGCGCTCAAGCTCGACATGCGCAAGATGAGGTTCTCCACCATGCAGCTCCCAAGTATCACCCAGCCTCTTGGCAGGACAAACTTCATTGTCGAGGCAAGCGAAGGTGATCTTGGCGCATTAGTTCTTGGTAATCACAGCCTAGACCTCTATTGCAGGAGTAGGCAAGGCAATGATGTTGGTGCAGCGGCTGATTGGGGCCACAGCAGGACAGTCCCCTTGCCCAACGACAATCTTGGCTACAACATGGTTGGTGCAGCCGATGGGTACTTGCTCCTACAGGCTTATCCACTGCTCTACTTCGCGCAGCAGACGCGACAACCTCGCTACTTCTCACTAAAGCTCAAGACACTAGTGTTTGAGGAGCTGCGTGTGTCGTTCAATAAACAGCTCGTGTTTGTTCACCTCTATACAAACTTCCCACCGCCAACGTCGTTGCCAAGTGTATGCAATGAACAAAAGGTAAGCACCTGCTTCTTTGTTGCCTTTACATACTTACATATTGGGAACTGTTTATGTTGTTGGTGGTGATCAGGCTCAGCCAGATCATACTCTTGTTTCGGTTGCCAGTGGCGGAGCCAGGAATTATGCATGGGTGGCCGATCAAAGAGTTTCGACATATGAGAATTGACTGTAGCTTAATTGTTTAGATTTTTGTTCCGGGGTTAAGCTCTATTTTCCTAGTTTTATTTCAGTATTTGATGATTTAACATGCTCGTTATTTTCCCTGTGGTAGACGACCGTGTCTGTTGACATTGGGGTGCATATGATGACTCATGAATATTAAAATCTACTAGCTTAGTATTTTGGAAGTGCTCATACCCACGGTAAGTGAGTGTTTTGTCGACAATGTGGTGCATGTGATGACTCATAAATCTTAAAATATATCGTCTCAGTATTTCGAAAGTGCTCATAGTAGAGTAGGAGATGTGTGTTTGTTCGTAGAAGTGATGTGCATGCATGTATATTAGCGTCTACATCTATAATGCGATTCACAATAAAAAGAGATGATCACTGAATTGTTGTTGCTAATCAAGTATGCGTTCAGTAAAATATAAAGTATAATGAAACATAAGTATTATAGTAGAACCAACAATTTCAATAGATATATATGCCCTATTATGATAGACAAACAAACTTAGATAAATCAAAATATTTTATTATAATTGTCTATTCAATTTTGTTGTCTAGAGGATATTAGTAGACATATATAACATGATTTTATTTATTATAGCCTTTTAATATAAATATAGACTATTAAACTCTTTGTATATTATAAAGAAGTTTGTATTGTCAGGGGGGCCATGGCCCCTGCTGACCCCCCTGGCTCCGCCAGTGTCGGTTGCACGTTTTTTTATGTTTGGTGCAACAAGATTAGCTCATTTGTTGTTTCACAATAATACATTATAGTTAGCCGACGTTTGTATTCTTATGTGCTTTTTATATTTTGATTTGAAAAGGTTGTCAAATTAAGGGGTGAAGCAGAATATTGTGCAAAATCCAGTTGTTCTAAGCTTGTTGGGAGTTACCTTATGCTGCTATTGCGCTCAGCGCCATCTTAGTTGTTCTTGTTACTATATATAGAAGCTTATTAGTATTGGTGCATCCAGATTGTCTATGCATCTACCATTGTCACCAATTCACTGTGTACATCTTCTCAAGCTTAATGTTTGTTCACTAGAGATATCAATGGATTTGGTATTTTTGCAAGTTGTTTGGAAAGCCAATAACGGTTTGACAACAATGTTAGTGGCTTATGGCACTTCTTAGTTGTTACCTGTTAGTATAATGTCTATGAGAATTGGTAATCCTCGTTCTCAGTTTCACTTTGGAACCGGATAAGACTAAATGCATGGAAATATCTTAGTATTTGAACATGTGCCTTCTCTGAAAACATCATAAACGCTTGTATTCCTTACAACAACATATTCTTCGTCTGTGTCATTTATTGAGAGAACTGAGGTATATACCTGTAGGTAGCATCTGTTGGTTACTAGAGAGGACAGATCGGTATCTCTGTTGCCATTTAGTGAATGAATGACTGGGTTAGTTGCAATCCTATATGTATCTTTGTTCACTATGCCAGAAAACGCTATCTGTGACGCGTCTAGAGGGTCATCAGTGACGCGTAAAACACGCGTCACTGTTTTTGCGTCACAGATAAGGGTACATCAGTGACGCGTAAATACGCGTCACTGATAACATAAAATCTGTGACGCGTATTTACAACACGCGTCACGGATACTGGTAACACGCGTCACTGATAAGACAAAAAGAGTGACGCTGGTTTAGAACACGCGTCACGGATAATGGTAACACGCGTCACTGATAAGAAACGAAGGGTGACGCGAATTCACTACACGCGTCACTAATAAGGCTATATGAGTGACGCGAATTGAGAATGCGTGTCACTGATAGAATATAACTAGTGACGCGTGCTAATGATACAGTGACATCACAATTTCATCAGAATCACACATTGTTCACAGAATATATATATATATATATATATATATATATATATATATATATATATATATATATATATATATATATATATATATATATATATATATATATTAACACCAGAAGCTCCTCAAATAGTTCACAAATATATATATTTATGAAAGCCATTAATATATAAGATGTTCACAGATTCACATTTATATCAATTGTTCACAACTTCAAAATCCATCATAACTTGTTCTAAATCCATCTAAACATCACTGGGACCCCACAATGATAATAGCAAACACACACAAAAGTGGTGATGATGGAACTCTCCATTCTTCTTGATGACCTGTTCCACTAAGAACTTGGCCAGCTGTTCTCTAATCACAAGCATGTCGATGGGCGCCGTCAAGACTTCAAATTCCTGTGTCAAGATAGAGCTTTGGTCAAAAATAAAACTTGCTACATTTACAATATATAAGATCAATGTTGCTCCTAGCAGAGTAACAATGCATTGCATTTTTAGCTTAGTTTTTTTGGCAGATCAATAAAGAGTATGTGACAATAAAGAAAATATGTGTTCAATCAGTTTACAGATCAAAATAAAGGATGCACACACTTCTTCACTAAGACTTTGATCGTGCTAAAGAGCACTAAAGTACCAAGTAACAAGTGGAAACGAAGAGCTTAATCTGCATTGATTTTGTTTTGGCATGGAACAAAATCAATTTACCTCTGAATTTTTACCTACTTCCATGGCTATAGATATGAGACTGAACTTCACAACAGATACAAATAGTAGTGAAGTTCAGTACTAGAGTCACATGAATAACAGAACAGGGACACAATGCTAAACCATACAGTACAATCCAGCAGCAGGTTATGGCAACAGCAGAGAAATGCAAGTCTCTAAGTTACCACTAAATATCACATGACTAGACAAAAATCAAGAAGCACCTTCAAATATGTCTTATGAAACCAAACTAAGAAGCATCTTCATGCCTTAGAGCCTAAGAGCAGTGCCGCCACTTGCTTGCATATCTGAATGGTTGACCAGTTAAGAAAAACAGAATCAACAGCAAGAAATAGAAATCGTGTAGCACAACGACAATCTTGCAGTCAATTTCCAAATATATGTACAATAGCATGCTGGACAACAAGTCATTTAATATTTCTCCACCATAGCATTTTATTTGAATAATAATTAATATACTTCAAGTGTTAAGTGAACTGAGATGTCGTATTGCAGAAATGCAGCTACTCAATAAAATTCAGAGCCAATTAGCAATCAAGATAGCTACTATTTATATAGCTTGCTAAAAGCAGTTAGCTCAATAATTCAGGGCTTCATCTTACCTATTAGCAGAAACTTTAGTTTATATAAGCAGTAAATTTGTCTCATTTCTGTAAGTTGTTTTTTTCAACAAGTACAGAACCAAAAAACAACAATTCTTGCATTACTCTAGCCAGCTCAGTACCTTTCATCTTGTCAACGTCCTGTGCTGCAAGCAAGGCTGCATATGGGGATTATGCGTCACAGTAAACCATGTAAAATTATAATACTATGAGCTCATTAGTACACGCACATCATTCGAGCTAAATAACCAATTATAGTTAACATCATTAGGAAGCTACCCATGCTCAAACAATGTGACTATATTTACAGCATCCAGTTAATAGGAATATCAAACTGGTCACACACGAAAGCACAGGTGAGCCTGCAACTATTACTTCTAATTGAGCAAACACACGCATCTACAAATATAATTTCTTTGAGTAAACACACGAAGACAAAGACAAAGGTGTACATGTTATTCTTCTTTGAGTAATCACGCAGACTGATATGCAGAGTCTAATGAAACCAATCTAATGTAACCAAGTGCCGCATAGTAGTGATTGAATATTTGTACAGACTGAGCTACACGAGTTATCGCACAGAGCGCAATACGGGATTCTGACCTTGGTCCTCTCGCGGAGTAGAAAGGGCAGCGCGACTGCCTTCTCGGCCACCCAGCACGGCACGCACAACGCACGGCCCGGGGCTTGGAATCGGCGGCGCTTGACCACGGGCTTGGCAGCGGTGGCCTGGCGCACAGCTAGGGCAGGTCCCACCCGGTTGAGGCCAGGCCAGCCCGCGGTTGAGGCCAGGCCAGGCTCAAATCATCGCGCCATCTTCAGGCCGCCCACGCACGTGTCCACACCATGGGCGGCCGGATCCACGGCGCTGACGGCCGGATCCACGACGCCGATGTCCGGATCAGCTCCGCCTCAGCCACCGTTGCTGTCGGCCATGTTGCCACGTCGCCTGTTCACCGCGGGATCCGCGGCGCTGACGGCCGGATCCGTGATGCTGACGGCCGGATCCGCTCCGCCTCAGCCACCGTTGCTGCCGGCCATGTTGCCGCGTCGCCTGTTCACCGTGGGCAGTGGCGTGGAGGCGCAGGGGAGGGAAGGGGATGAGCGTGTGGAACCTGGCGTTAGGGTTGGGTTTCGGAGGTGTTTTTATTGGAGGTTTGGTGCATCTTGTCCGTTCGTTTTGATCCAATGGCCAGTATACGGTGAGACTTGCGGGCTAGGGTGGGCCAGATATGCAATATGGGCTTTGTTTTTAGAGACTCTGTTTAAAGTTTTTCCTTTTTATTTACTTGAGTAGGCTTTTTTATATATTAAAATAAAATTTTAGTATACTTAAAGAGTTCAAATGAAAAAGTCATCAACAACAAAATTGTAAAACTCATTGAGATCTACAACTTTTATATTGATCATTTCTCCACCCGACTTTGTTTAGAAAATTCAAAATTTAAAATTTAAAATATGGGAACTTCGAACAAAATTTCGGGCCAGCAAATGAGTTCAAATGGAAAAATTATCAAAAATAAAGTTGTAGAACTCATCGACAACTATAACTTTTATTTCAGTCATTTCTCCATCGGACTTTGTTTGAAAAATTCAAATTTTGAATTTCAAAGTTTGAAAAAAAAAGATTGGTGCTGCAGATGTGCCCCCGGCCACAACTCAGTGACGCGTCTTTAGAACACGCGTCACATTTATTATCTGTGACTCGTGTTATCGAGAAGTGTCACGGATATGCTTTCCTATCGGTGACGCGTCTAGCGAAAACGCGTCACATGCCTTATCTGTGACGCGTTTTGTTAACCAGCGTCACCAATACTACAATCTATCTGTGACGCGCCTTGACAATACGTGTCACATTTTTTATCCGTGACGCGTCTTGTTAACGCGCGTCACGAATACATCGTTATTAGTGACGCGTCTTGCTCCTGGGGCATGGGCAACAACTAATCGGTGACGCGTCTCGTGAACCCGCGTCACAGATAGATTATTGGTGACGCGTTTTGTTTTTGTGTCACGAATCGTCGTGTCACTGATAACGTTTTCTGGCATAGTGGTTTATAAATTTCAAGTTCTCATATGTATTCAAGGAAAATGCATGAATTGTTGTATCAGCATGACTGCATGATATATGACTCCCTCTGTCAGATCATATATTCAGACATTTTACATGATTTTTTTTAACTTTCTTAATTAAGAGTCCCAGGCCCCTTTGATGATTCTGACTGTGTAATCCTTCCTCTGAATTGTAAGACTGGTCAGGATGAAGGCGTGAAAGGGGAAGCATCTGCTACCTGATGGCTCAAGAACCATTTCCTCTGCTTTGTGAATGACATCCACTGCTGCCATAGAAGCGATGATGTGTGTATCTGTAGTTTGACGAGCTGCACCTCGGCTGTTTAATTTCGTCTGTAGACTTCAGTCGTGGAATGTTCTTATATGCTGCACCTAGACATATGTTGTTAAATTAAAAGTTGTTTAGTCTGTACTCTGTACTCGTGGAGGAACTCAGCCTCCTGATGTATGTTGTTAAAGTTTGTTTAGTCTGCAATCGTGTGGAGGTTTGCCCAGTGTATGTAATCCCGGTACACTTCCAAGGGTATGAATGGTAATAGCGGGCTTATTTACATCTACTGTGCCTTTTCTTGTTGTTAAAGTTTGTTTAGCGAAGCCTAGTTTACAAAGTGCCCAGGTTAAATGAACTGAACTGAATTGTTGCTGAAAAACCGCTGACGACTGAGCAATTTTAGATTTTACCCCGGTTGCTATTGCGATGTTGAGGAGAGCTGAGTGGTCAAGTGGAGGTATGTGTAGCACAGCATAGCTTACGCATTTTTTTATTTTTAAAATCTTTTTTTTCAAAACTCTTTTTTTAAATAACCCCTACGGCCGCAGCCTAATCTAGAAGTGTGACAGCTCGAGCAAACCAATACGAATACTAAGCCACGACACCTAAATTGACAAATATTGCTTGGTTGCGCGCTAATTGTCTCTATATCTCTATAGTAGGAATAGATATAATAAATAGATGTTTAGATTTGTATTGAGAGTTTTTTTTTCAGTCGAGCTATAGATAGGTTGGATGCTAAGTACAAATTAGAATAAGTAGATGGAACTATTTTTCATTATTTCACAACTAGGAGCTCCAATTTTATAGGCTTGACTAGTTGAGTGCCCGTACGTTGCTATAGGTAAAACATCTCATGACATACAACTAAACAAGTAAAATATATGTAGAATCCTATGTCATCACAAATAATTGAACATTAAAACACATCATTCAAACTTTTCTTTGAAATAAAGAAACCAGTACGATGCTATTAACTTCACCTAGACAGAGGAAAAATAAGAAACAATTCATTGTTTTTTTATTGTGAGACTAATATAGCATTGAAGATAATATCGTACACCTTCAGGTATGTTGGCTGTGTTTTGGTTCCCCGTGTATGTGAGTAGGTGTAGCAAGATGTGATTCCTCACTTCATAGTTATCCTACCATATTTTTATACACATATATAGTTAAAATGTATGTAGGTGAAAAAAAAGAAAAATTATATACAAAGAATAATACTCACTTTATTGCAAATGGATAGAAGAGAAGGGACGGGCGCCGCGCTCTGCCGCTCTCCGTCTCTCTTCGAATAGAGCAAGGAGTTTGACCAAAACCGTAATGCGACGTGGGAAGAATCGCATGCCTGGTGGGGACGCCGGGAGCGAAGGCAAAGCCGAATTAGGGGGGCCGTGCGACAGATGGAGGGTGTGGACGTCGATTTGCATCTTGGTATAAGCAGATAACTAAGCAAAGAAGCAGAGAGAATTGGCATCTTGGAGTTATACTATCAGCCACTCACCTCCTGAATATTGTCCTATAAAAAATTGGCATCAATAATGCTATGTCAGAAAGCTCTAGAATTGCCGCCGCTCCTGCACAGGCGGTCCGCGGTCAGGTGCGCGGCACTGCACATGTGGGCCGCTTTTGCCGGCCCACCACCAGCTCCATCCACGTCGGCGAGCCAGGGCGCGCGGGCCCGCGCCACCTCTCCCTGCCTGCCGCGCCGGGCCCACGCCGCAGGCACCCGCGAGGCACGGAAACGGCCGCGGCGCGCGTCACGTGCCCGCGCCGGGTCCCCACGACGCGACGCGACCCGACTACTCGACTCGTGGGCCCAGTCAACGCCAGAAGACTGGAGCCAGATGCGATCGTTGGCTCGTTGAATGGGCCCTGGGCGCCCTGGTACACTGTGCCTGACCGGTGGGCCCGAACAAAAGCTGCAGCTGTACGGTTACCACTACCAGCTGTACTACTACGGTCCTCTGGGCCTCGTTTAGTTGGGTGAATTAGGAAGAAAAATACTGTGTCAGAATTTCTGTATCATTTTGTTTGTATTTGGTAAAAAATATCCAAATTTTGACTAACTAGGCTTAAAATGTTCATCTCGCAAAGTACAACAAAACTGTGCAATTAGCTTTCGATTTCATCAACATTTAGGCATTTGCCGACATTTTAATGTGACAGGGAATCTTGTTTTTGCATAGTGAAATTTGGAGAAGAATCGGGGAACTAAACATGGGCCTGCTCTCAAAATTTCAGGAACAAAACAAACAAACAAAGGGAGGGTCAAAATGTTAAATATTTGTTCCAAGGACACAAAACACTAAGGCCTTGTTTAGATTGAAGATTTTTTTCAACCTGATAAATAGTACCACTTTCATCTTATTTGACAAATATTGTCCAATCGTAGACCAACTAGGCTCAAAAGATTCATCTCGTGATTTTGAACTAAACTGTGTAATTAGATATTTTTTTTACCTACATTTAGTACTACATGCAAGCGGCTACAAATTAATGTGATGGAGAGAGTGAAAAAACTTGAAATTTTGAGGTGATCTAAACATGGGCTGAAAAAGAAAAATAATCCGTCACGTCACACGATCGCATCACCGTCAAATCTTGAGGACGAATTTCTTTTGATCGAGAGGAGAAAAAAAAATCATAACGACCCCTTTGGTCGCTTTTGGTCTTTTGCGCATGGCCTCTCGCCCTTTTTTTTCGCTTCGCTCTTGGTTTTATCCGGCCACTAGTAGCCGGGCCTGTTTTGTCCGGTATTTGGATTTGGATCATGTTTCGTTTTTTGGTTATGATTTATTTATATGACAGGGGTTTGTGTCTGGGTTTGGTGAGATGAACTCATGTTTATTTTGTGAACTTGGTTTGTTTATCGAGGCCCAGCGCATGCACGGACGGTGCTGCATGTTGACAGGCGATTACGAGTTGGACGCCGGATACGTGTCATCCAACCGCCGAGCAAGAGGAGCCAAAAACATGTGCGGCAGGCCGGTATGCACGCATGACGCACACACCCTGCTTTAGGGTGAGATTAGAAGATCATGGAAAGTGGCTTATAGTGGTGGAATGAAATGAAACAAAGAACAGCTTGGCGATGTGGAAATAACGATCACGTACAGAAGGTACAACAACATTTATATTACAAGCTAACATCATTCTTTCGGTGACGAGGATGAGCTTTCAAGATTGGTACCTCCCTGCTCTACCAAATAGCACTCTACTACGTACTCAAGAAGTCTCTGCTCTCTCAATCATGTTCAATTTATTTGTCCGCAGATGACGAGTTTTGAAAACCAGGTAACAACAACATCGCACCAACCCAGTTTGAAACACAGCAAAACACAGTCCCACCGTAGAAAAATCTCTGAAATGGTGGACAGTGGACAGACGCATTGAAAGTAAAATGTCAAAACATTGGAAAGCGATTTTTGTAGCAACAAAGATGGAAGGTTACTTCGTGGTGAATGAAACAAAGAGCGCCCTAGCGATGGTGAAGTGGAGATAACAAAAAAACATCAAATTTATAATTGTGCAGCAGATATTTCGGTTGTGGTTTGGGATTGATTGATTACACGGTACCTAGGTGAAATATCTTACAGTACAAAGTTTACAAGCCAAAAGACAACACAAGGAACTAGCCTTCACATTTGCAATCAAAGCAGCCATCCGCAATGAATCGATCATTAACACATTGATGACTCAGCAAAGCAATAATCACACGCCCTATTCTATTCCACGCAATCTGACGACAATCGCCATGCAAGGCCTCGTTTGTTCCAAAATATTTTACAAAATAACAGTAGATTTCTCCTCGCATCGAATCTTTGACACATGTATGGAGTATTAAATATAGATAAAAAAATAAAACTAATTACATAGTTTAGACGAAATTCACGAGACGAATCTTTTAAGTCAAATTAAATTATGATTAGACACTAATTACCAAATAACAACGAAAAATAATACGACAGCATTTCGCAAAATATTTCGCAAACTAAACACGCAGCAGGTCCCAAGACCAGCGCACTGACAACACAACAAAAGCCCCGGACCCGCCGGAGCCCGAGCCCCCAAACAAAAGCAAAGCACCATCACACGCGCGGCTACGGGTCGTGAGAACTGAGGCGAGTAGACTCTCCTAGCCCGTACGCCTCCTGTCTCCTACACCTCGTGCTCGGTCGTCCTCCCGCCTCCACCGCCGCCGCCTGCCCGCCTGGTTTCTTCGTTTCCGGAGGCAAGGCAAGTAGGCAACCGTGGACGTCGCTTCGCTTCCTTTCCATCCTTCCTTGTCGGCTTGCTCTCTCCCCTCGACCCTCGTGCCGCGTGCTCTGCCT
Source organism: Saccharum hybrid cultivar R570 (assembly GCA_038087645.1). NCBI lineage: Eukaryota > Viridiplantae > Streptophyta > Magnoliopsida > Poales > Poaceae > Saccharum > Saccharum hybrid cultivar. The sequence goes on along the minus strand of JAQSUU010000671.1, from coordinate 1,246,350 downwards.
CTGCTTCGGCTAACTGGAGTAGTAGGAGTAATGGCTTCCGCCGCGGCCGCGCCGCGACCCCCGGCCCCGGCTCCGGAACCTCCTCCGCCGCCGCCGCCTCCTCCGCCTGCGGCGGCCGTGCAGTGGCTGGGCCCGCGCGTGTCGTTCAGCCTCGACGACGCGGGAGGAGGCGGCGGAAGGGAGGCTGCGGCGGCGGGAGGGAAGGCCGGCCCCGGCGCCGGCGCCGAGTTCGAGTTCCTGCTCGGCGGGTGTACCGCCGCGTGCTCCATGCTCCCCGCCGACGAGCTCTTCTCCGGGGGCAAGCTGGTCCCGCTCCGCATCCCGGCGCCCGCGGACGACACGGGTGCGCCCGGGGTGGAGGTCGGTGTCGAGGTGACGGCGCAGTCGACGCTGCTGCTGCCGCCGAAGCAGGAGCAGGTCCCGGCGCCGGCGCAGCAGCCGGAGATGCCGCGGGCGGAGGCGAAGGCCGCCGCGGAGCCCAAGATCCCCGCGAGGAGGTGGCGTGATCTCCTGCGTCTGCGGAAGCAGCAGGCGGCGTCGTCGGGGGCCGCCGCGGCGGAGCCGAGGCCGCTGCGCCGGCTCCTCCGCCGGGGCCCCAAGCCGCCCGAGCCGGAGCCGTCGCTCAGCCTGCCGCTGCTCCGCGAGCCCGGCCCCGAGGAGCCCGACAGCACCAAGCCCGCGCCCGCGCCGTGTCAGGCACCGGCACCGCCTCCGTCATCGTCGTCGTCGCAGCACCAGAGACTGCTGCCTCCCAAGATCCGTCTGACCCCGTCGCAGCAGCAGCAGGCGTCGGCGTCGATGTCGTCGACGACCTCCCAGTCGCATTCCCATTCCCAGTCCCAGTGCGCGCCGCCGCCGCCGCCACCCCCACCTCCGCCGCCTCCCCCTCCATCGGCGGTGGCAGCCGACAGCCCGCGCCTGAACGCAGCAGGCAAGGTGGTGTTCAACGGCCTCGGGCGGAGCTCCAGCAGCCCGAGCAGCCTGGCGGGCGGCCGCCGCCACCGCAACGCGGGCCCAGGCGGCATGGAGCGGTCGTACTCGGCGCACGTCCGCGTGGCGCCGGTCCTCAACGTGCCCGTCTGCTCGCTCCGTGGCTCCCGCAAGTCCGTCTCCGTCTTCGGCATCGACCGCCTCTTCTCCCCGTCAAGCGCGGCCGGCTCCTCCTCCGCCGCCGGCGGCACGGCCAGGAAGAACAAGGCCGCCAAGAAGGACATTCCCCCCGCCGGCGCCGGCGCCCAGTAACATCGCCCGCTGCCACTAGTGAGTAATGGAACGAGTTGGTTTGCTTGAACAATGCAATGCTCGTGGTTAGGCAGTTAATTACCTCCGCTAGGCGACGGTTAATCGTCTCTACCGGTTGATTTGGCATGTACTGTAAATAACTACAGGCAAGCTGAGCTGAGCCTGAGATGAATGACGAGTCAAGGTGACATCTTGCCAACTTCTGATTCTCTTCGGCGCCTTGCTGTCAGTAGAACATCCGTATAGCAGCAGCAGTCCAGTATCCATCGTAGTAGGAGCAGCCGAGCAGGTCAAGGTCAGTTGATGAACTCGTCGCCATCGGGATTCGGGACTACTACTTTCTGGTGTGTTCGTGCAAGGAAAGCCGTGGTGATGGTCCGTGTTTTTGTGGCAAGTACTTTACAGTAAGTAGAAGTACACGTAGTAGTGTCAGATACTAACTACTCTCTGATGCCTGTCTGATTGCTTGGTGTTTATGAGTTTCGCGAGAACATAAATCCGCAATGATTGGGGGGAAATGGCCTGCATTATCATGTACTAGTAGTACTGTGCGTACAATTTACTTGTTGGGGGGAAAAAAAAGAAACCGGAGGCCAACCAAGTTGATGATGGGCGGGCGGAACAGGTCGCCGACGACGACGGCAAGTCGGCAAGGGTCAGTCAGTGGCGGTGGTCCAGCGCCAACCCGGTGGCAGGGCAGGCCATGCATTGACCAATCGTCGTGGCCATCCATTCATCATCGCTGCGCTGGAAGCATGTGCCTGGGGCTGGCTCGGTGGCCACTTCCGTCGACGACAGGTGGTGGTGCGCCAGAGCAGAGCAGCGAGCAGGCGGCCGCAGACGGAGACGGCCGGCGGGCGGGCGGGCGAGGAACGATCGATGGGTCCGAGAAGAGTAACGACGGCAGCGCCAGCCACATGGGTAGTCGGCAGGGCATGTGGGAAGGTAGACGTAGTGTGCATACGCATGCATGCCGCGCCCACCTACCACCGCCGATCCGTCGGCGGCGGCAGTCCAACAACAGGAGGCTATACGTGCGCGTTCCATGCTGCTCGAGACGACATTGCTGTGGCCACGCACGCGGCACGCGCGGACGGCGGCACGCATGACCAGCCGCCGGACCGCCACGCCGAGCCGAGCGAGGGTCAAATGGCATGGCAAGGACCAAGGAGGAGGTGCGGTGCAATCCGTTTTGCACGGGCTTCCTTCGTTCGCCAGCCATCGTCAGGCTGACAAGACGAACCAAGGCCGCCGAGCTGCTACCAAGGAGGGAGGAGGCGACAGTCGAGTCGACGACACTCGCCGTCCCGGCACGGCGGCACGTACTACGTATGTTCAACCCACCCTCCACGGCTGCACCGGCCGTGCATGGGTGGGTGGGTGACCCAACGAGACGACCGAACCGAGCCCAAGCTCGAGCGTACCCCCATACGCGTAATACTACAACTACACTGTACTAGTGTACCAGGTGCTGGGCCTTCTTCACGGCCGGCCCTGACACTGTTGCATTTACCCGTCCTACTCCTGTTCCTGTACCAAGGGGCTGCGAAGGTGTACCCCTGCGTGCGTGTCCTCAGCGGTCGATCTCGCCTCCTGCTGCATGCATGTTTACATTGCCTCCCTTCTTCAACCTCCAGCAAATGCCGTGGACATCGGACGGCCCACTCATATCGCACTATTGTTGGAGCACTAACCTAACCATGGCATGCAGGCTTACTGAAAATACTGAATACTATGGGGGTTGGAAATGCAAGCCCAGTGGCCAAATGCATGCACTTGGCTTCGTCGCCAGCTTCTTGGTGAGCTCGACTGCTGCAATCTCAGCAAGGCCTGCAACCGTACTTGGAAATTTCAAGTGCTGGAAGATCATTTCACCTGCCCACTTTCTTCACTCCAATATACTCCCTCCGTTCCCAATTTATAAGAATTTGTACTATGCAACTAGTGCCTTATTTAGATGACTTCAAAATTCTAAATTTTTACTTTTCGTCTCATCACATCAAATATTTGAGCACATGTATGGAACATTAAATATAGATAAAAAAATAACTAATTGCACAGTTTAGTTGTAAATCACGAGACGAATCTTTTGAGGCAAATTAGTCCCAAATACAAACGAAAGTGTTACAATAGCCAAATTCCAAAAGTTTTTGCATCTAACATATATATTATGTCCAAATACGTAGTAAAAGTTACAAATCTAGAAATGCTAAAACACCTTATAATTTGAGACGAAGGAAGTATCTGAACTACTTCAGCGGTACTTTTCAACGAACGAATAGTGTTTTACTTTTCAGCGAACGAACAGTGTTTTCCTCTCATAGCAAATCAATATAAGCATCGGTATAAGCTAAATTTCAGCGAAACAAACAGAGCCCCAGATATTTCCACGAGCTGTAATTTTGCAAACTGAATAATTGAGGGATGGAGGCCCTTGGAGTCTCGACTCACGGCTGGCAATGGCATGGCACTGCCAACGGCCCCAACAGTGAGTGGCTTTACTACTACCGTTGCAGAATTTGCAATAGGCTGGAGACTGGAGTACTTACTCCGTCCAGAAAAGAATGCAATTCTTGCTTCCCGAGAAGTTAATCATTTAAACTTTGACCAAAATTATATAAAAATACTAACATTTCTGAAACAAAATTGATATCATTAAATTAGTCATAGAATATATTTTCATAATAAATTTATTTGGATACATAAATATTAATACTATTGGTTACAAACTTGGTCAAACTTGAGTTATTTTGATCAGCACGGATCCTATAATTATATTTTTTTATGGACGGAGGGAGTAGATGACAGGTGTGCGGATCTGGCCAATCATCAGGGGTCATGGCGGGCTTGGCGCCATAGCGCGCTGGCTCCGCCAGGGGCCCACGTGCTATGGGCCCGTCAGTGTTACTACTACTGTCCAGCTATCTTTGGTGGGCACTGCCGCAGGCCTCTGGGCGAGTGGGTGGCCTGCACTGTACTGTACTGGCTGTGTGGGCTCGTGGGCCTGTGGCTACGAGAGCCCGGCGGAGCCCCCCACTTCGTTGTACTAGGGTTCGTCAATGATTAGATACGACTGTTCCTACAGTGGACTGGTTTTACACTTTTACTGTATGTATGTACAGTAAGCTGAACTGTCTTATCGCCTAAGAGAAATCTGAATGCCTCCTACTATCAGTCCTGCACGTCTAGGATAAGATGGGCGATTGCATCATCATCAATCAACGACTAAAGGTCCAAGATAAGTTTTGTTTCATTTCTGTGTTTATTTTCCAACTAGACTAGAGGCGCCAAGCGGTTTATTGCGTTTTGATGCATGCAAGATATATTTGTAGTGAGTGTTAGGTCAAAATAGTCGTAGCTCAACTGGTTAAATTCCTTAAGGTTGAACTCGTTTTGCCCTTGTCTTGACATGGCTGCTCACTCGCATTTCTCTGAATTTTTTTTATCATTTAGCAATGTTGTTCTTAAAACGTGCCTGTACAACACGAGGCACAACTGGGTGCTTCACGAGAAGAAGAACCTGACTCTATCTAGAGCAACTCCAACCGTTTGACTAAAATTAGTATCCAAATCATATTGTTTAGCCATTTTATAAAAAAGAAAGCTCCTTAAAAAAAAGAGGTCCACAAGAACCTTGCTATTTTACAAAGTTAGATAGCGAGTGCCTATGGTCAGCTTTATATGGCCAAGGGAGCCCAATTTGCTATTTTACAGTCAGATAACACATCTGTTGGAGCTCACTTTTTGCTATACAAATTCTAAAATAAACTCCACAATAAAAATAGTCAAGCTGATGAAGTTGCTCTAATGCATGGAAGCTTGACTCTATCTCTAATGCGTTCAAGCTTGGAAGAAGTGAATTGGAGTAGATGAAGAGGGGCAGGGGCGGATCCAGGATTTTCCGTCAATGATGTCATCGTAAACTTGTCAAGTAGTACCTCCGTCCATAAAAAAAATACAATTATAGGTAACGTGTCAGTCAAATTAGCCTAATTTTGACCAAGTTTGTAGTAAGTTGTATTACTATTTATTTCTCCAAATAAATTTATTATAAAAAATATATTCTATAATAAATCTAGTGATATTTATTTTGTCTCACGAGTGTTAGCACTTTTTCATATAATTTAGTCAAAATTTAAATCATTGGACTCCACAAAATGTGAGAATTGCATTCTTTTGTGAATGGAGGGAGTAACTAACAACTACTTACAGTAAACATATATACATAAAAGAGTATGAATAGGAAAGTATTAGTACTATAACAGAGCATCTCAAAGAATCTTTAATTAAAGTTTACTCTCTAAATTATCATTTGAAAAATTATTTGGATAAAAATCTCTTTCTAAATTTCCGAGAACTATTTGACTGTTGGAGGTTTTTTTTCACCAAAACCTCTATTCTAATTTCAACAAAGATCGGAGCTACGTGTTCATGAAGCTCACGCATCCATGTGAGGTTTAGTCCTAAAAATTATAGTCCCAATGCAACACGAGCATATATCTAGTGTATATATAAATATTGGACAAATAAATTAAAATTTATAGAAGGAAAGTGAAGGGAGTACATGGAAACGAATGAATGTGGGCTGATTCTAGGAGAGCACTGATGTCATTAGACATTTTGGGCTGCTGTCATCTACTCCAGTACAGAGAAGGGTACCTTGGCCGGGCCAGAAGCCATTGCTGTCAGCTGACAGCAACGCTACTATACTGGATCCGCCCCTGAAGAGGGGGAGCGTTCAAGCTGCGAAGAAGTGAATTGGAGTAGAAGGAGAGGATGAAAAAAGATGACATGTGGGCTTGAATAATCTTTTTTTGTTTATATTAATCATTTGCCACGTCATGTGTTGACGGGTCAAAATGGCTGCTACTTCAGATAAAAAAAACTAGGCCTTACTTGAGTTAGGGAGGTCCAACAAACGAATTTCCATTTTTTTAGGACCTACAATGTTTGATTTTGCTATTTAGAGATGAAACCTAGACCCTAAACATAAGTCAGGGAAGGTGAAAAAAATCACACCAAAGGATGGTGGGATCTGGACAGCGAGCAGGGGACACCACGATTTTGGAAAAAAAAGGAAAATACTTGGCCACGGCTGGCCATTCGTCCGGGCCCAAGAAAAAAATAAAATAAAATCTCCCCATGAAAGTTCGTCTCCTCCACTTTGCGCTTGTCCGTCGTAGTTTTATAGTGCCATGCGGCCATCCCCAAACTGGCACCCCGCCGCCTGCACCCCACGCCGCTAGGGCCACCGCCATCCCTAGCGACGCCCTCTATCCCCGAGGCACCTTCGTCCCCCGCAGAGAGGAGAAATATCCTCCGCGCGAGGTAGGCTGCCAGCCGCCCCCCTCCCTGACTGCAGCTACCATCAAACCCAGTCGCCGGCATCTCGCCCTCCGCCTCCAAAGCTCCATGCGCGTGCTCGGTGACTGTAGCTACACCTCCGTCCCCCACCGCGCTGTAACACCCCTGGTGTTATGATCTTGTTTAGCACCTTAGTTAAGGACCGAGCAATTTTACCACGAGTTCCTCGGATTTTAGTTGTACAAGTCACAAAAAATTGATAAACAAATATTATGCGACTCACGTCTATAAATAAATAAATAAATAAATAAATAAATAAATAAATAAATAAATAAATAAATAAATAAATAAATAGCTAAGTCAATTTACTTAGTGCGTGGCAGCGCGAATGAAAAATTCTAACAAAAGGATAAACTCAGTTGTATTAATCGTTGGCACAGAAACAATTTAATAAACAAATAAAAATATATAAAAGGGTATATATATACACCCACGAAATTCGTTTTGATAAAAACTTTGCTATCGTATTAAAAAGTAGTGTGCAAACTTATTTCTTCCCGAGTGTATCTCTATAGATAAGTGTACGCTTAAACTTCCTCCGGCTCGACCGTCACCATAGTATGGACCGCGGTAAGCGCTGGATGCTTCCCCGCCACCGCTCTCCCTCCGTTAACGCGTAGGTCCGCCGGTGCTATTGCGCCGCCACGCGGTTCGGCCCGGCGTCAGAGGTAGGCCTCAGTAGTGCATCACGGCGCTTCCTTCCGCTCCGCGTCACCCCGAGCTGGCCCGAAGGTCCCTATCGGCTCGTTATGCGGACCGCTTAGGCACTTAGTTGGCTGGTTTGATCGCTCGGTGCCGGCCATGGCCGCGCCGGCGAGCGCGGTGGCGCCAGGGATCCCTCGGTTGTGAAGATGGGATGGTCCGGGGGCCTTCTCGCAAAGTGCATCTCTGTAGGAACAGTGCGCTAGTGTTTCGCGTGATAATCTGCGAAGCTGAGGGCTTTTCTGCTTAAGGCACGGTGCGCGCGCGGGCTCCTCACCGCGGGCCGCTTGCTGGGTCGGCCTGTTACGCGCGCGGCCACTCCCGGGAGGACCAATTTGGTTGTTGGGCCGTTTCGTGGCCATCGGCCTTTTCTCTTTCTAATGAGCTTCGCAAATTAGTTTCTAAGGTAATCTATAAATTCAATATCCACGTGTGTAGAAATTCAAAAATTGTGTAACCAATTTTTGTTAGGTTACCAAAATTATGCTCTATCTGTTAATGTATTTTATCCATATAGTTGTATAATATTTTTAGGAGTTCGCTAATTATTTTAAGATGCTTAATGTTGCTAAGTATAAACTTGTGAGAATTTTTGTAAGAAAATAGTAAAAGTGTTGGATCCGTAAATGTTACAATAAACTCCTAATATCATTATCTACTCTCTGTAATTTTTGTAGCTCCAAAATGATTAGGTTGCTAGATAGCTAATGAGTCCTAGTTTAAATATCTATTAAATCGATAAAATGGATAAAGCAACGTATTGGGTTCGAGTAGGTAAAACACGTGTTGGGAAATAACGCTATACACGTCGACGGGGATACAAGGTCAGTATGTTAGCCATTAGAGCTAGCTCGTTAGCTTGAGAGAATGAAATCGTACTTGAGCTCTGCGGTTGCCGTTGATTAATTACATTTCCTTGTTGCATTCGCGTTTATCGTATTAGGAACAACGATGGATCGTGGAGTCACCTGGAGACAGCAAAAAGATGGCGCCTTGATGATCGTGCCTTCATGTTGGAACGCTAACTTTTGGTTATCTGTTACCCAGGCAAGCCCCGGTGCATAACCTCTATTATTCTGCACTTTATTTTATGCTTGTGCATTAAGTTTAAAGAAATTGAATGAAACCCACTTATATATATATATATATATATATATATATATATATATATATATCCTATGAGTCTTACTAGTATGATAGGATCGTGTAGTGTGCTATGCTATGGGATCCCAGTAGAATCCGAGTGATTACCTGTCACTCACGAGAGATAGGAGATATATTCTTGTTACTATTATCATGTTACTATCACCTGGAATATAAATGTATATGGATAATTAGAGACCAGGCGGAACGGGTTGGATGGACTTGGACCTGGTTAGGCAACAGAGCGGGGCTCTGGTTGCATTTGTTTCACCTGTGTCAATTAAGGACCGTTCGTTGTATGGATCCTGGTCAAGTCACAGATTTATTGTCCCGAACATATACTTGCTTATGGGGGCAGGAAGACTTGTTTCTCTCTTGTCATGGGTTCCAGCTCTTTTCCGAACCAGCTTTTTAGGGTGGTTATATATATTGGGTTGAGGAGGTCTAAGCACCATACTGAGGCCGGCCCTACAGTGTTGGGGGCTTAGAGTCCGAGCTTGGACGGGGACCTGTACCCCTTGACATGAGTGGAACAGGTTGGTCTTGCTTGTGCCCGGGGTACGAGCAAGGCATGTGTTTTTGGGGCACCCAGCTGGGCATATTGATTCACGAATCGTCGTTTCTGCGTGACGGTACGGCTTGACTATGTTGTGGCATCGTAGTAAGAACTAGCAGTTTAAAGATGAAAAAATAGTTCCTTTTGCTCAACCCGGCTTGATTATAGACTAGGTGCTTACATAGAAGGTTGGATAAGAAATAAAATACGACTATTAAAAGTAAAAAATTAAGGACACACTCTTAGTGCTGCCTCTCGCAAACAAGAAACCCACAAGCCAAAAAGCCTTGCATAATCCTTGGAGTCTTTTCCTTTCCTCCTGACGGGTAAGTCTTGCGGAGTACAATTGAGTACTCATGGTTTGTTCTACCCTGTTGCAGGTGACAGGTGCTGATGAGCTGACACTTGTGTGTGGAAACCTCCTGGTGGGCTTAGCGAGGATTTCCTTTGCGATGCGGAGTAGAGTTTATTTATTGAAACTCTCACCAAAAGTTTTACAAGGAAAATACTATTAATCTGTTATCATTTCATGCAATTAAACGTTCCTCATGTAAATGTTTAACTTGTCATTAAATGGTTTCATTTCTGCCGAACTCTGATAATGTTTTATATTCCACTGTTATAACTATATAATGAATTACTCTGATGTTATACTGAAAGTGATGTAAGAAACGGTAAGGATGTTATAAGCTTTACTCTCTCATTTGTGATCCTGATGTAAAAATATGGATCTTCGAGTTCTCCCTTGCGGTGTGCTCGACGGAATCACTTAGTTTAGTGTTCTCCATAGGGTACTTAGGGTCTAATGGAAGACGAGTACTCTTGGAAGGGTATTAGATTAGACGGTTCTGCTACACGCGCCATGTCGTGCTCTGTCCTTCACCACACCCAGGTCAGACAGCTAGGAGAGGGGGCCGTCGCTGACTAGGCCCAAAGCCAGGCATAGGCGCAACTGGCCGCTGCCATGTCGCGCCACCATTCTCAGCTGCTGGCTGGCCAAAATGGCTGTCTCTCGCTCTGCGCTACGTTGTATGGAAGAAGGGTGAAAACGCATGTTGCAAGCCTATCTTCCAAGTGTTTCAGATGTTTCATAGGTATATTGCAAGTGTTTCATGTAGATGTTGCAAAAGTAGGTCGGGATGTTGCAATAGTTGTACACGTATGTTGCAAGCTTCTGTTCCTGATGTTTCATCTGTTGTTTAGACATATGTTGCAAGTGTGTTTATTTGGATGTTGCATATGTTTCACACATATGTTGTAAATGTTTTATCTGGATGTTGTGTATGTTTTACAGTGGTTTTTGAGTGTTTTTGTAAGTGATTCAAATACATGTTTCAAGTGTTTCACCTGCCTTTAGATGTATGTTGAAAGAGTTGCGTCTGGATGTTTCAAAAGTACATCGGATGTTACATATCCCTCCTCATTTTGTGCTGCCTCGCATTGGTTTCTTCTCCTCCTGGCACCGGTTGGGCATACGCCGCCTCCTTCTCCTCTTCTCGATGCTGGTGGCATTCGAGACGGTGCAGATCTTGCGTGGACGCATGAAACGGGGTGGGAAACAAACTACAGGTGCGAGCGACCGGACACTAGCAAGCCAAAAAAAAAGCCTATTTGACATCCCTAAATACTGTTGATGTCCGATTGGACTCCATAGACGTAAAATGTTTGTTTTATTTCCACCAACTTTTAAATCCAGTTTGAGCAGTTCAACATAGTTCGATGTATTTCCATCGCGGCTGACGTCAGCCAAAAACAACTTGCCAAACCGTCAGATCAGAGTAAATTCGTACTGTTTCAAAAATAAGAAGAGTAAAAAAAATCCATTTTAAAAAATAATTAAGAAAGATAAATCGGACTTTGCAAAAATTTAAGAGAGGCCACGTGCGATTTTCCCCGCGATTTTCGCCCTGCAGGCACTCACGAGGGCCGAGGCCTATCGTCAGCTCAGCGAGCCACAGGTTTGCACACGTGGCCCATGGAACTCACAAGGCCCATGCGGTGCACTCAGCCCAAATGCTAAACAACCTCTTTCCCTCCACGTTTTTCTTCTCTCATCACTCTTCACTTTTACTATTCTCTTTATATTTTTCTAACAAAAAGAGAAAAAAAATTGGCCTTCCATTTTTGGTGAGGAGAAAAAAGACCAGATGAACGCGCTTTTTCGACCTGCGAATTCGATGTCACAGTGAACTGAATCTGGAGGGCCAAGCAAGCTATCATCCCCTTTTCATCTCATCCCTTTGCCTTGTCCACGGACCACGGTGCACACACATGCATCCTGCTGATAGATGCCTCCATCGCTGTTGATACTTACCAGCTGCCGAGAGAAGAGGAAGACAGCGCGCAATTGCAGTTACTCCTGCTGTCCTACATTACACCGCCCCAAACACGCAGAGTCAGCTGCCGCGTCTTATAAGACATATTTTTTCAGTTAACAAATAATATTTTTCTCAAACAATAAATTAGTGAACAGTATTTTCAGCCGAGGGCGCCTGCTGCCCGCGCTTTGGGGGAGATGCAAGCACTGAATCTGTATCCCCTGCTGCTGTTCCTGATGCCTGATGGCGTCTGTCTGATTGCCCAGCCATGGCCTCAGGTCTCCCTGTCACATCATATGTTTTACATATCCATGTAGTATTAAATATAGGTTAAAAAACTAATTACACATATTACGACTACTTTGCGAGACGAATTTGTTTAAACCTAATTAGTCCATGATTTGATAATCTGGTGCTACAGTAAACACATTCTAATGATGGATTAATTAGGATTAATAAATTCATATCGTGGATTACTAATGACTTGTGTAATTTATTTTATTATTACTGTCCGAACACTCCCATATATAATGATATTTGATGTGACATCCTTAGCTGTAGCCCGTCAGTCTTACAGCTCAATTCGCTCCTAAAGATGCTAACCGGTGGTGGATTAGTAGACCTCCTGTCCCGGGCGGTCCTCGCAACGCGACGCGGTGGTAACGGCCGTGGGAAGGTGAGCAGTGAGATCACTGGTCGCCTTTCGGTCCTCATCAGCTTACGGGTGTTTGGGCAGAGGAGTTAAAGTTTAATAAACACTGTAGCGTTTTTGTCTTATTTGACAAAAGGTTTCTTATCTTAGACTAATTAGGCTTAATAGATCCGTCTCGTAAATTACTCCTAATCTGTGCCGACATGCATACAATTAGTCTACATTTAGTACTCTATGCATTTGAGAGAACATTGATGTGATGGGAGTTAAACACTAACTTCTGCAAACAAACAGGCCCTTAGGCTTCCCGGAATGTTAGCAGGACCATTCTTCTTCTATCGAGTTGTTCTCCAACTCTGGCCCTGTCTAGTTCCTACAAAATTTTACAAAATTTTTAGATTCCCCGTCACATCGAATCTTTGAACACATGCATAAAGCATTAAATATAGATAAAAAATAAAACTAATTACACAGTTTAGATGAAATAGACGAGACGAATCTTTTAAGCCTAATTAAACCATGATTGGATAATATTTGCCAAATAACAACGAAAAGCGCTACAACACCATTTTACCAAAAATTTCGGATCTAAACCGGCCCTTTGCCGTTCGTCAGATTCAGTCTCTCGTAAAAAGAACTGTTCGGCGAAGAAGGTTAGTACAGTGTTACATTACACCGCAGGATGGAATCACAATCACCGTGTGTCCAATTGGGACAGTGTTTTGTTCTGACCCCAAGTCATCAGATCCTGCTTGCTTATCACACACAACCTGGTCACTGCTCAGGACACAGGACGTCAATTGTTTTCACGAAGTACCGGCCTACCGGTTACCTAGTCCAATGATCTTTTGAGGAAAAAAGGGTGATGATAAGGGGAAAAAAACGGGTGATGCCAGATGATCGGGGCAAAGGCAAATACCCGTGCACAGTGATGCGTGAACAGTCTTCTGATCTAGGTGCATGAACAGGGCCAGATTAAGACCAAATCTGGAAAGTTGAGATTAGATTTGGAAGGGCACGGGAACCTACTGTAGGTGATAATGATCTCAAGCATACTTTATTTATTTATTTTTCTTTTTTAGAGAAAATAAAGTCAAGATATCACAAGCACACTTTGTAGAGAGGAAGGAAGAGGCTTTAGTTTCATAAGATAACGGATTCTTCAGAACAAAATCACATGATACCACAGGGATATATAGGATCTCATATTAGTCGGCTAGGAAGGTCCAGTCGCAATTGTAAGATCTCCTAGGGAGCTCTTTACAAGAGTATCGTATGTATGTTTAAACTATGCTTCTTAATTACAATGATACACAAATTTTTTGCGTATTCGAGAAAAAAAAAATATAGGATCTGAAAAATGTTTCCAACTCTTGTAGCCTTAAGAAGAGTAGATTACTACCGACTCTAGTTCATTTGTCTCAGGGAATGAATGAAGGAGTCGTGAGTTTGACGGTGCAGGTTTACTGTCTTTCGATTTCGATCTGCAAGATAGGAGTAGACTCTGCTAACTTGCTAAGGAACAGAGCCATGATTCGCCCAGCAGCTGTAGAGTGTAGACACATGCATGCATTAGCTCAACTGTGGTCACCGGTCATAATCTGTCAGTCACCAGCAGACAGGATCACAGGACTGCCCCACATCCATCTGAATGGGTGCATGAGCTCACCGAAACACAAGGCTAGCACTAGTAGATGTTGAGTGTCCCGGATGATTAATATACCCGAAAATAATCCCTTTGTCTAAAACAGATGCAATTCTAGGTCTTATTCAAATCAAATTATTTTTAACTTTGATTAAATTTATAGAAAATAGTATCAACATCAATGACTTCAGGTAGGTGTACTATGAAAATATATTTCATGACGAATCTAATTATGTATATTTGGTATGCTAAATATTATTATTTTTATATAAATTTAAGAAGGCTTGATTGAACATTATCCGAGAATTGTATCTTTTCTAAGACGGAGTTATTATTTTGTTCCCCAAATATGAAAAAGGTAATAATAGCAGTATAGAGATGGATAATGGGCGTGTTTAGATACCCGAATCCGGGGCATGAACAGTGTCTTGATACTGTAGCAATTTTGTTTTTATTTGGTAATAATTGTCCAAACATTGATTAATTAGGTTCGAAATGTTCGTCTCGCAAAGTACAACAAAACTGTGCAATTAGTTTTTTTATTTCATCTACATTTAGTACTTCATATATGTATCGGCATTTTGATGTGACGGAAAATCTTCTTTTTGCATAGTAAAATTTGGGAGAAAATTTGGGAAGTAAACAAGGCCAATGATGATCAGCTCACAGAAATGATTGGCAATGTTCCTCTCTTCTTGGGGACTGGAAAAAGACATGAATGACATCCATCACCAGCTAGCCGCTTTTCTTTCTCATAAGAAGAAAAAGGTAAACAGTTTTATTCAACTTAAGTAGTACAGTAGTATATGATAGCAAACCGATTTAGGAGTATTAGGTTTTGTATGTACTCCCTCCGTCCCTTTATATTTGTCGCCGTTGGTGTGCGTGCTACAAGTTTGACTCGATTTATAGAAAATACATATAACATTTGTATCTCCAAATAAATTTATTAAAAAACTAGATTCAAATATCTTTCCAATGATACCAATTATATACTATAAATATTAATATTTTTTAATATATATTTAATCAAAGTTGTTTCTCGGAAAACGCAAATGACAGATATTTAGGGACAAATGGAGTAACTTTTAGGCCACTTTTCTTAGATAATAAGCCATGAATAATATTAATCATAAGCCGTTTTATGGCAGCATGAGTATCTTGGCCAGCCTTTTTTAGCAGCTTCAAATTTTTCTCCGGTGAACTAGTTTCAGTTTCCAAATAGATGGGAACCTTAATTCACCATTTCCCCAATGATCCCTGAAATAATCTTAGAAATGCAACGGGAAGACTCTAATCACATTTACATCCAATCATAATTGGATGATGTTTTGGGCAGCAAATTTGGATATTTGCTATCCAAAAAGGCAAAACGTAATCTAATTATGACATGGTCAGCAAGTAGTGGAACACAACACAATTCTGTTGACATAAATCTGAAGTTCTGAACTAGTACAAATCAACATTTTCTTTGGGCCTCTAAAAAAACATTTTCTTTGGGATATTCAGGTGATCTTCAAACGGCAAACAAAATGCATATATAGTGAGAAAGGATTGCGTCACTTGACAAATCTCAATCACCGATAAAATTACACTTTGCCTATCCAACAAACAGAAAGAAAAGAAAAAACTTACTTAATGAGTCAAGGGACTGAATAAATCTCAACTTTCCCTATGACTAATTAATTAGGCATCGATCTTGATCTAAATCAAGTCGGTCAAGTCTTAACCTAACTCCGATCCATCATTACTATTACTAAACTACATATACATACATGTAGAAGACCCATCAGCCGGTCATACCCTGGATCTCAGGCTTGCCACAATTCTCTGAAAAATCCAGTCAAAACCACAGAGAAAGTCAAGTCAGTGATGAAAATTTTGAATTTGATACTTTACAGTAAGTGCATGTAAGATGAAGAAATTTGTAGCTCTGTGACAGAGCTATCCAAAAGGATCTCCAAGAGATATATGGGCGGCGAGCTTTTGAGTTTGACATGGATGGATGCAATGCATGTGGTTGAGTGTGAGCAAGAAACAATTGTCGAGCATAAAGACCCGACGGCGACAGATTTTCGCCATCACATTCACATTCACATTCTGCGGCGTACCGTATTTTTTGTGCAGGATGCCGTCGGAAGGCGACCCCGCCGGCACGGCGGTCGGCGGCGGCGGCAGCGCGGGGTTCTGCCGCTGGTAGAAGCCCATCGTGCCCTGCAGGCAATGCTGCTGAACCGTGTATGGTGGTGGCGCTACCAAGGGCGGCGGCGGCGGCGGCAGGTGGCGGTGGTCGACGGCGAGGTAGCGCGCGTAGAGGTCGGGCACCGGCGGCGCCATGAACGGCATCCCGGGCATGGAAGCCACGTGGTGGGGAGGGGGCCCGGCCACCATCCGCTGCATGTACTGGTGCACCCCCGCCGGGAACACCACCGGCGCCGCTGCCGCCGCCATTCCGCCGCCCATCCACATCATCTGCACCGTGACAATGCAAACGTCACACGTCGGTCGATGTCTCGTGCCTTGGTTTTGGCGCGAAGAGGAAGGGAGGGAGCTCACCTGCAGCTGGAGCTGCAGCGACTTGAGGTACTCGATCGCCTCGTCCAGCATCGACGCCTTGTCCGTCTGAAGAATCCGACGAAATAATTCATGCAAGAGAAGAAGATGAGAACAGATCAGATCACAAGGAGATGACATGATAAGAACAGAGCTCCAAATCTAGCTATAACACACAGTGATGTGATTACTTTGTTGCAGTGAGGTATGAGCTCCTGCAGGGCCTTCATCTTCTCGTTGATCCTGTCCCTTCTCCTCTGCACCGGAACCGGATTCAGATGAAAGTTAGCAATGGTTCGCGGCCACGAAATTAGAGAGACGTTTCTTGGAGAGGGTCAAAACTCAAAGGCGCCCTACCCGCTCCGACAGGTTGTGGACTTCGGCGGCGCGGCGCCGCTTGGCCGTCGCCGTCTTCTGCGCCGGCTCGCACGTGACGTCGGCGGACTCGAACTCCACGTCCAGCATGCATTCGCGGTCGTCATCGATCGATGCAGCGGTGTGAAAAGACTGCGGCCGGGCAGGCAGCGGCGGGGAACGTACCTCGGCGTCCGTGGCGTCGCTCTGCTTCCGCTTGCCGCTCCGGCGGGCAGCGGCAGCGGCAGCGGCAGCGCCGGGACCGGGATGCTCGCTCTTGGTGGTGCAGGACCTGGACCGCGTCGCCGACGAGGTGTCCGTCGCGGCGCCGCGGGCCCTGGCGACGTCCTTAGCGGCCCCCGGCGGCGCCGCGGCGCCGCGGGCGCGCGGCGTCGTCTGCTGCACGTGGTTGCTCCCGCAGAAGCTGGAGCCGATGGTGAGCATGGACGACTCGGCGCCCTCCGTCGCCGTCGCCGTCGCCTCGCAGCAGCCGGCGGACGTCCTCGCCGCGGCACCGTCTCCCGGGCACGCCTTCACCTCCCGCGGCAGCGGCTGCGGCGGTGGCATCATCCCGCTGCTCTGGCGCGCGTCCTCATCGCCCCCGCGCTCCTCTGCCTCCTCCTTGCAGCAGGCGCCCCTGCCGGCGTCGACCGCCGCCTGCGCCTCTCCGAAGAGCTCCGCGAAGAGATCGTCCCTCTCGAGCGGGTCCTCCACCTGGTACTGGAACCACGCCGCCGCCGCCGCCGCCGCGTCCTCGTCCTGCACCGCCGCGGGCGCGGCGGCCTTGTCGGGCCTGGACGGCTTCCGCAGCGCCGCCTGGCTCTGCATGACCACGTGGCCGTTGCACCACAGCAGCTCGATGAGCCCGTCGTCGTCGCCGCCGCTGCAAACAGCACGACACCCCCACCGCGTCAGCCATGGACGGAAAGAGGAGCGAGGAATAATAACAAAAAAGGAGCAACTTTGTTGCCGGAAGAAGAATGATCTGATCGGAACCAACCCCAATGGCGCGAAGGTGTCAACCATGGCGCCGCTCCAATCAGGGATGTATTGCTGGTTCATGGCGGGCGCCTCACTCGGAGCAGCAGCGCATCCCAGTCCCACCGAGCACGGAATCCGACGCTCTCGATCGACCGCTGCAAGGAGAAGCACACGAGTCTTGTTTCAACCTCGATCACCAAAAAAAAAAAAAAACTTGAACTCTGTATGTCTGACACAAGAAATTCATCTGTCGTCTCCTTCCTTGTGATGATCACACAGTGGGAGCTTATTAGCACTTGGAAACAAGGCTCGATCGAACGAAGGAGTTGGATTTGGAAAGTGAGTGCATGCTAGTACAGTCCACAGGTCCTACTCCTATCATCCTAGTATGTCTGTGTGTGTGTGTGTCTGTCCCTGCAGTTAGTACCTGAAGCTCTAAACCTGCATGTACTACTAAGTTGCAGAGCAACAAGGCACCTGAAGACTAGAGCAGTGACCAGACCAGAATGAAAGGAAATGGAAACATGGAATTAGCAGAGGAGCGTGCATGCAACAGGGAGGAGAGCCGATGATGAACAGTAAAAAATGTGTGGATGGGAGAGCTCCAAGCACGGATAAAGTTGTATCATACGTAGTATCCATTTTGACTCGTGCGGATATATACAACAAACTGAACAGACCAGGGAAGGGGAAAAACACACACACACAAACACACACCCAGATGGACATAGAAGAAACAAGAACCTGACTGTGTTTATCCGCTGGTGGAAGTGGAGCTGGATTGGATCTCGCTGCAGTGCAGCCAGAAATGAAATGAAATCTGCAGCGCAGAGCCTCTCCTCTCCCTGCCTTGCCTAGCTGCCAGAAACAAGAGCCAGCCAGGGGTTTGTGGCAGCAGGGCAAGGCGGGCAAGCAGGGGCTTTTTAACGAGGGCAAGAGCAGTGGCGGTGGACGGACGAGCTGGATTCTCGGGTCCCGTCCCGGCCCGAAGTAGACCGGAGAGCGACGGGGAATGCCTATCGGTGGCGTCTCTTCTTCTTTTCCACAGGCAAGCAGAGCTGCCGTGTGGCCTGCTTGTACCAGTACCCCTGTGACGGCACTGAACCTGCACTGCCTGCATGTCGGACTCGCACACGAGCGCGTAGTCTACTCTCATCGCTCCGATCCAGCGCACACGCACGCTGACCACATGTTTTCCGTGTGATCACGCTGATTCGCGGTGGCCATGGCCGCGCGACGAGTGGGTGTGTGTTCTCCGTATGGGCTACTGCATGAACAGTCATCCGTACTGGCAGCTGGCTTCGTACGAGCATCATCGGAACACAACTAGGATAGGAAAGGAAAGCACAAGGAAGACGCGAACACATGTGTATACGCATAGCAAAAGTTATAATTTGGAGCACTTGTTTTTGCACCTTTACTCATGACTGATGTGCTGTTCTTCTGCAACGACATGCTGATACGGATATCCGTGCTTGCCTCCACGACCACTAGCTATGCAAGCACGGGACATGTAGGGTTTTGGTTTGTGCCGGCTCTGTATAAACATCGGCATCGATACTCGCTATATGTAAAATTTCTCCCTGTCTAGTGGTACTGGTAGGCACGTCCGTCACCCCTCCATCCCTCTTTATCTCACTTCATATTGAACATGACGAAATGTTATTGCAACCCCTAGATCCACGTCCTAGTAAATCATGTCTATATCAGTTCCATGGATTGTCGGCCCCCATCGAAGTGCCTCATGAAAGGCCACGTACGATGGATGGTCATGCCACCACAAAGACCTCTTCTAGCCTTGTTCACTTGTCCCACTTCTCCGATGGATGAGCTTTCTCTACCAAGAGTTGACTGGCAATCGCAATGGAGGAAGTTCTCCACCTTGACATGGTGAGTGAGTTGAGAATGCTATCTAATGAGGAACTCAAACTTCATGAAGATCTATTATATATAGACTTATAGATGTTGCCACCTATTGAGGCGGTTGTTAGGGTGCCCGTCATCACTGCTTAATTGATATCTCCCTTGTTTCCCCTTCAGCTATGATTGTCGTGATGGCTATGCTTCCATCGTCTGGTTCGGACCTCCCATGGCCGATGGTAATTATGGTTGTAGCCCTAGTTTCAACCAAAGCTTCTCCTTGTGTGGGCAAGGTGGGGTGGGGGACAAGTTCACATTGTCCACTTGTATTGGATTTGTATTTGGCCACTTGCTTCAGCTTGTCCCTCAATGCTTGCTTAGTGATGGAGAATCGAGCTTCGAAGCAGTCGTCCATGCTCTACTAAGGTCACTCTTGGCCTTTGTTCTCGTGTGAAACTACCTTCCTAGCCACCCGCACTACCTACTTATGGGTCTTCATGGGCAAAGGAGGATTGCAAGAAGTCGAGCTTCGTGCTTTTGTATCAAGTCGTCAAGCATGTCGTATGCAAGTTTTCGCCGCTTTGGTTGTTGGCTGCTATTTGCAAGCTCATGGTCTGTTTGGATTCTCTAGTCTAAAGTTTTTTTTTTGATAAGTCGACGGGGGGAGAGGATCCCCACCTGAGATTATATTGATTTCAATGGCCCTCTAGGCCAGATGTTTGAAATACATAGTAGTGCACGGTTCAAAGATAAGATTAGTTCAGGTTTACATTGCGGCAGTAAGGATAGAGCACCAAGCATCTGTTGTCTGCCTATCTTTTCTCGGTAGACGGACTCGCCACAGGTTTGCTTCCGTCTTGTTCTCTAGTCTAAAGTTTAGTGGCTAAAGTTAATGACTAAAAACTTTAGCCCACTTTAGCTCACTTTTGTGGTCTAAAATTTTATGAGGTGACCTAAACTTTAGACAATATTTTAGACCTCATGTTTGAAGTCTCAAGAGGTAAAGTGATTTAAAGTTTCTAGGCTAAAGTTTGGACCATGTGAGGGCCTTAGTTGCTTTGTTAGTCATGCTGCTTAGCGCTCGGTCACAAACTGTTTGCTTACAATAACTTGAATTCTAGAGTGGATCTTTGCGACTCTTATTGCAAGGATCGTGTTCAAGTTAATGAAACACGTATTTAGGCCTGGTTTAGTTTGCAAATTTTTTTTGAACCCGATGAATAGTACCACTTTTGTCTTATTTGACAAATATTGTCCAATCGTAGACTAACTAGGCTCAAAAGATTCATCTCGTGATTTTCAACTAAAATGTATAATTAGTTATTTTTTTACCTACATTTAATACTTCATACAAGCGGCTAAAAATTGATGTGACAGAGAGAGTAAAAACATTCTCACTCTTGAGTGCATCTAAACCAGACCTTAGACAGCTTCACGGAAAAAAACGAATAGGGACTTTTGAGCTTATTGAGTCATGTACGTGAAGTTGTACGCTTGTACCCTCATGGACTCATCCCCCACTCTTCCAACGAGTTGGCCATGGACCCACTGCAGTTGCAGGTTGCGGTTGTCGCGATGGGATTAGGATTCCCCGATCCAAAGCTGTTGTGTTTAGTTGGTGAAAAGTGAGTGAAAAATTATTATAGCATCTTTTGTTTTTATTTGATAAATATTATTTAACTATGAAGTAACTAGGCTTAAAAGATTCGTCTCGTAAAAACCAGACAAACTTATTTTTTTACCTATATTTAATACTCCATATATGTATCCAAATATTTGATATAATGGATGAAAGAGAAAATATTTTGGGTTTGCATGGGAAGTGAATATGGCCTCAATCTCATGGAACCTGTCAGTCTGACTGTATGTGTGGCACCAAATCTGCAAAGGAGAGATTAGTGTCACGCCTATCTCACTCCAACTCACACACTTTGAAGGCCTTGTTCAGCTAGCTAGTTATCAGTCAGTCAGCAGTGTTTTTCTCTTACATTAATTCAGCACCAGTCACTAGTCACCTATCAGTCAACAGTATTTTTCTCTCACAACAAATCAACACTAGCCACCAGCCACCCACCACCGGCCAACAGAACAAGGCCGAAGAACCGAGTCAGTTGCGTCATGTTTGACAAGTTCCACTTCTGTGGCGGCCGGCCCATCCCATCAGCCACCATCCGGCCGCCGGAATACACGCGTGAGCGGCTGAGCATACATGCGCATTCACTCATAATTTCAAAGCGCATCCACTGTGCTGCAACAGAAGCGCAGCAAAGATCCGATCAAATAGCATGCGCCGTGGTCCTCACAGGATCTATCGGAGCACAATTCAGTCTATCTATATGCTGCGAAATAAACAGGGGGTGTTTAGTTTGCACCCAAAAAATTTTCACTCCATCACATCAAATGTTTGGACACATATATGAAGTATTAAATATAGATAAAAAAAACTAATTATACAGTTTAGTTGGAAACCATGATACGAATCTTTTAAGCCTAATTAGTTCATTGTTGATCTTAAGTGCTACAGTAACACACGTGCTAATGATGGCTTAATTAGGCTTAATAAATTCGTCTCGCAGTTTCCAGACGAGTTATGTAATTAGTTTTTTTTATTAGTATCCAAAAACCCCTTCCGATATCCCATGAAACACCTAAAAAAATTTTCAACTCCCAACTAAACATCCGCATAGTTTGCAGGATGTGACCCATCTCTACTGTTCATCATCAGATCATGGGCACAAGTAGGGCGATCAGACCACCTTTTTCTTTCTATTTTTGTATCAAGCGACTGAGTGATTTAGAAGCTCCTGTCACCTGATTTTTACTCATGCATTTATACAGTCTTTTAGCTATACTTACATTGTCTTATTACCATATTTATACCGATTTCTTCAGTGTAATTTATTTAACAGAGCGAAGAGTGATGTAATTTGGGGATAAGACAACTTCTGAGAAATATATGACAAATCTTTCAGAAAAAATTATAAATTATTACTATGAATTGTAAATAGCAGAGAAATATATATCAAATTGTTCACAAATTTCAGAAATAAATACAAATTCTTCACAGAAATTACAAAACAGATTTCAGAGCACCAGGCTGTGGAGTGGAGGCCTGTCGGGGGAGCCGTGGCCGGCCTTTGTGGCGGCGACGGAGGGCAGGCCTGGGGGAGGCGGGCTTCGGCGGGGAGGCCGCAGCCATCGACTGCCCCCTCGGCCCCAAACACCCGGCCCCCAGACAGCAACGCTAGGGAGGTCGCAGGGAGGCCGCGGCGGCTAAGCAGGCGGGGGCCGACGAGGCGAGAGGGCACAGTGGGGAGGCAGGCAGGCTATGGTGAGGTGGCAGGCGGCTAGGCCGCGGCGAGGAGGCAGGTGGGCGGCGAGGAGGAAGGTGTGCTCGGTGGGGAGGCGGGCGGCGGGCGGGGAGCCGCTGCGGAGGTAGAGGAGGTGATGCGGGAACGCCCCTCTTATGAACGATACGTGGCCCATCCAACAGCCCAAAAACCGAGTGACGTTAGGGGTTAAAACACCCGAGTGAGAGTTAGCTTTACCATATTTAAAGGAAGACAACGTAGCTCAGGGTCAATAATAATTGGCAATTGCATAGAAAAAATAATTGGCAATTGCATGCACAGGAGTACGTAGTTTTCAGGTATGTCAGATACATGCATGCCCAAATTAAGGCGCATGATGATTTTGAAGCATTATTATATGTTCCAGTATTTTTCTTGAGTTTGTTATTATATGCACCTTCCGTTCCAAAAAGGATCATTTTAACTAAAATGTCATCCTTGTCATCCTTTTTGGGACAGGGGAATCAGTATGTGATATGTGAAAAACTCGTACAGTGCAGAAAACCTTCCGTACCCTCCTTTTTCCTCCAAATTTTTGCACCCTTTCTTTTGGCCGCATATATTCTCAAAGTTAAAAAGATATGTTTTCCATGGATGTCTTTTGATTTATGTATTTTGTTTTCAAGCATACTATAGTTAGCACATCCATTCCTTGTTTCAATCAAAAGTAAAAAAAAATGTTTGTGTGTTGATATTTCATATGTAAAACAATAGCCAATAAAACTTAAGTTCCATTGTTCTAAAAGGAGCCTATTGTTTTACTACTAACAATCCACTTTGCCCATTTAACTCAGCTCCTAGACAAAAACTTACCCAACATTTAACCTCCCTTCTTCTCCGTGGATTAATTTAAAATGGTTTTGACAAGTGGCATTATGTGCATAATTTTGGGAGAATTGTAACCCTATCACGACAACCAAAGTTGTTGTTGTAGAGATTATTAGGAAACTAATCATTTTTGAAGGGGAAACTATCTATGACAAATTTAGGATTTTTTTAATAAAAGCTTAGCAAAGATCCCATCAAATAGTAGCGTGGATCCCACAGGAGCACAATACCAATTTATACTGCAAAATAAATAGTTTGCAGGATGTGACGTCCTTCCGTAGTGTCCATCAGATCATGGGCACAAGCAGACCCTCAGTCCTTTTTTCCCCACCTTTTATTATGTTTTTGATGCCATAATAATCAGAAACAAAGTGCAGAGTCAAATGGCATGCATGTCTGATGCATTTTTTTTTTTAATAAGAGACGTGACTCCGAAGCATTTTCTGTTTTCAGTCATTTCTTCAGCTTATTATTTATATGCACAGTGTGGAGTCATGAATTATATATAGGGAGGGCAAGATAAAAAGATTTAACATGCAAAAATCAAGGCGCAACTCAACTGGTTAGGTTCCTCGTAGTGACCGTGTGAGTTAATTCATTGACTTGACACGGTTGCTCGTATTTTCTTATATATATATTCTAGAATTTAAGGCGGTGTTCTTTCAGTGGTAGATGACATGCCCGTTAACAGTAGGCTCTACGATAATTTCGTAAATCTTGATATATACTGGCCTAGTATTTCGGATATTGAATGATTTTATTATCTAGTGCCTTTCAAATGTGCTCATATAGATTATTTTATTATATAGTTGTGTTTTATATAATTATTATCTAAAAGATATTAATAGATATATGACAAGAATTTTGTTATATTCTCTCTCTTAATATAAATATAAAAATTATAAAGTTATACTAGTAAAAAGTCTTGGTGGGATATGTTAGGGGGCATGTGCCCCTCTTGGCTCCACCACTAGAAATATACAAAGTAATCTAGTTGCACAAATTGTCATTGTCGTGGTAGTTAGTTTGCCTCGTGGAGTATTTCATGGAAGAAATATCTAAATAGGTCAAGGTGGGGGATCAATTACTAGGAAGGCTTTGCACATATGAGTAAAAATAGCGATTTGGGTGATTCCATTGGGATTCAAGTGGACAAGTTGGATGTTGTAGAAGCGTAGAAACGCACGGAGAAACTTTGAAGCGGGGAGACAAAGTGAAAGGTCCTTGTTTGGTTTTGGTAATTGAGTGACAACCTTAGGTAGACTAATTATGTTTAATATGAGATGCACAGGGATTAGTCCACAAGTAATGGTGTCATGAAGGAACTCATTGCATATGAGACATGACATGGAGTCATGTGACCAAGGTGGCAAAGATCAAGATGAGGCTTGGCTCGATGGACCGGTTGCAAGTGTGAAGGGCAAGTCAGAGGCTTTGGAGAGATGGACCGTGAGGCGGTCAAGCTTGAGCAAGACTTGGTGCCGATGGACCGACTCAACGGCGAAGAGCAAGTGAGGTCAAGATTGATGGACTAAGGTCACATGATGATATGAAGTGGATCATATCATTTGTGATATGGTTGGTGCATGTGTTGCATCAACGTCGGAGGAGATGGAGTGGAATGCGCAAGGCAAAGGTATAACCTAGGACATTTTCATTTCACCGGTCATAGGTGTGTAGAGAAGTTGATGACCGGGTTTAGGATAGATGGTCGTACTATTAAGAGGGGCAAACTTGTTTGCATATTGGTCATCTAGTGCCACTTGAGCAATCTAACTTTGCATACGTGCTAGGATCGAGTGGCGAGACAAGTTGAGTGCCTAACCCCTTAGGAGAAAATATTTGTGAAATGCTAACACACGTGCACAAGGTGGTGATCACTTGTTGGTGTTGGCACATTTGCGAAGGCGGTGGTGTTTGAGCGGTAGAGAGGGGTTTGAGTTCCTCTCTCCCTCCCGCCGAGCTTGCGAGGCAGGATTTAGGCGTTTTCGAGGAATTAAAATAATTGTTTTCCTTTACGCCGATATTGAGAAGTGGAGGCGTAGTCACAGAGGAGTTTCTTGAGCTAAAACATGTGCTTTAGTGTTACACTTACTTGGGATAGCTCACATGTGAAAGGGTGGAACAAGTAGAGCAAGTAAAGGTGGAGTTTCGCATGAAATATAGGCGACAAACGCTGGCTCACAGGGCGACAGACGCTAGGTCGTGCGTCTATCGGCTTACCCTAGCAGCGCAGTGCTGCTCGGTGATGGCGCGTGTGTCGAACGCGGCCATGCTCGAGCGACAGACGCTGACGTCAGCGTCTGTCGCGAGTGGCGTGTGCAACGCTGCGAGCCTCGGCTTCGACGGACGCCGGGCCGCGTCTGTCGCTGAGGCGACGAACACGTCTGTCACGTTCGGGTGAGCACGCGATGGCAGCGACAGACGCTCAGCCGCGTCTGTCGGTCGACCGACTGTAAGGTCCAAATGGCTAGAGGGGGTGAATAGTCTATTTAAAAATCCACAAACTTCACTAAACAATCACGTTAATATAAAAGATGGCTAAGCTAATTCTAGCACTAGCTCAACTATACTATGCAAGCCACCTATATAATTCTAGTGAAGCAAGGCTATGATCTATAATACACACCAACAAGACTAAGTCACTAAGCTACTTACTCCTATGTGATAAAAGCTATACTAAGATTAGTACAAGAAAGTAAAGAGCAAGTGACTTGATTCTTATACCAACGATGTAGAGAAGTAATGCACTTGAAGAATCAATCACAATGATCAATCACAAGAGAAATCCTCGGCAAAGAGATGACACAAGATTTTTACTGAGGTTCACTTGCTTCCCGGCAAGCTGCTCCTCGTTGTGGCGATACACCCACTTGTCGGTTCGTGAGCTAATCGACTATCAAGAGTCGAGCCCTCGGCAGGCGCCGCACAACCGCACACAAGATGGGGATCCTCCAAGCCACAAGCTCCACTAGAGTATCCAATTTGTGAACTCCCGCGGGGAAGGATCAAGAACCCCTTACAACACTTGGTGAGGGCTCCAACAATCTTCAATTGTGAGCTCAATCACCTCCACTGCTCCAAGTCGTCTACCATGTCGGGAAACACAGAAGAGTAACAAGAAATCCGCAGCAACTCGAAGATCAAGTGCCTCTAGAATATAGCTCTCAAGCAATGCACTTAAATCTCACTCAATATCACTTCAAGATGTGCAACTAAGCAAATAGATGAGTGGAGGGGTTGTTCTCTAGCTCAAAGAATGTCTCTAGGTCTTAAAATATGCAAGAGTTGCCTTCAAACCTCGGACATCTTCTATTTATAGTGAAGGGGTACGTAGCTAGCCGTTACCGAACGACGCAGTTAAACATGAGCTGACCGGACGCTCCGGTCAGGGTGACCGAACGCGTCCGGTCACTACAGAACAAGCGTGAACAGTGCGTGTCAGAAGTTACCGTTGTCGTGACCGGACGCGCTCTAGCGTTTGACCGGACGCGCTGCACCTAGCGTCCGGTCGGAGTCCAGTAAGCTCCTGCCGCGACCGGACGTGTCCAATCGCACGTGACCGGAGGTGCCGCGTGTTCGGTCGGCTCTACGACTGGCTCTGCCCCTCTGGGTGCCTGACCGGACGCTCCGGTCCCGTGATGGACCGGACGCGCCGGTTGCATGCTCTTCTTCTGCGCCCAGGTGAACTGACCGGACGCGCTGGTCAGGCCAGACCAGCGTCCGGTCACAAACCCTAGGCGCGCTGCGTTAAACTGACCGGACACGTCCGGTCAAATCGGGACCGTGTCCGGTGCAGCGTTCGGTCACCACGGTGACCACCGTTCGTCTCCGTTTCTTTTCCGACTTCCGGTGCAATAGAAAATAGGCATTTCACTTCCCCAAAAAGCGCCGAATCCCACCTCGTAAGCTCGGCGGGAGGGAGAGAGAAACCCAAACCCCTCTCTACCGCTCAAACTCCACCGCCTTCGCAAATGTGATAACACCACCAAGTGCATGTGTGTTAGCATTTCACAAACATTTTCCAAGGCGTTATGTTAGCTCTCAACTAGATCCTAATGCATATGCTCAATACATTGATCTAGTGGCACTTGATTCCCGAGCTAACCGTGATTGCCCCTCTTGATAGTCGGCTATGTATCCTAAACCCGGTCAATCACTTCTCTACTCATCTTAGACCGGCAAAAGAAAAACCCTATGGATATACCTTTGCCTTGCGCTCTTAGATCCTTCTCCTCCACTTGAACACCATGTCCATCATTTTATATGCATTGCTTTAAGATCTTGCTCATCATTTCATGCACTAAATCATGTGGTCTTGTGGCCATCTCTCCATGTCATTTCCACCTCCATCACATGTTGCTTATGCCTAGCTTAATCACACTTGATATAATAGCATTAGCAACTTGGTGTCATTAATTACCAAAACCAAACTTGGACTTTCACCGACAGACGCGTCTGTCACGTTTGAGCGTGGCACGGAGCGTACTAGACCGCGTTTGTTGGTGCGACAGACGCGCGCCCGCGAAGCGTCGGACGCGTCTGTTGCTAAGGAAGTCGATCGTTGGATTTTGGTCGTTGGGACACGTGGCACGTGTAGGAGCGATGGATGTTACTGTGCAATGTCTATCGGCTTGGCGACAGACGCTACTGTGCAGCGTCTGTCGCCCCCCAAAAAACGCTCAGTGGGTTTTCAACGGCTCAATTTCGTTGTGGAGTTATATATAGATGTTGTGGCCGGTCATGGTCGGCAGCTGAGCACCCTTAGGCCTTGGTGGCTTGTGTTGGTGTGCTTGGGAGCCCTCTAACTCACTTGAGCTTGATAGTGATCATCCGATCGAGTGAGATAGCGATTCTAGTGTGTTGCATCGTGAGGATTGCATCGAATGACACTAGGTGATCGAGTTGCAAGCCAGTGGTGCTTGTTACTCTTGGAGGTTGCCACCTCCTAGATGGCTTGGTGGCTTGTGACTCCGTTGAAGCACGCGTGGAGATTGTGCATAGCTCCGGAGGAGGATTTGTGAGGGGGATTGTGCTCACCCCGTGGGGATCGCAAAGAGCAACTCTAGTAAAGCTCGTGGCTTGGAGGATCCTCATCTTGAGAGTGGATGTGCGGCACCCGCTGAGGGTTTGACTCTTGATAGTCAATTAGCTCGTGATCCATTAAGTGGGTGTATCGCCACAACGGGGACTAGCTTGGTGGCAACCAAGTGAACCTCAGTGAAAAACCACCATGTCAACATTGTGTACATCTTCTCGGTGGTTTGCTTTCGATTCACAAGCTTGTATTTACATTCATATACTTGTGCTTGTGTAGTTGCTCTTGTAACTAGTTTGCTTGTGTAGTTTGCTAGTTACCTTCTTGCTTGTGTAACATAGAAGTAGCTCCCGTTGCGTGGCTAATTTGGTTTGTGTAACCTTGTTAGTCATACTGCTTAGTTTGTGTAGCTAAGTAATTTACGCTCTCTAGTTTGACATTAGTTGTCTTGCTATTGAGCATTGCTAGTGAGCATAGGTGGCTTTGTGCTTTTGCTTACTAGAATTGTGTAGGAGCTCCCTGGCATTACTAAAGTACTAGTGCATAGGTTTATGTGACCTTGCTCTAGAATTTTTTAGGAGAGCTCTTGCTAAGGAAAACACCTTAGTTACATAATTAGGATATTTGTGAGGTGCTTGTGAACTTAGATAGAGGGAGTGTAGTCTTGGCTAGACCGATAGTTTTAATTCCGCATTTGTTTCGGTTTGCCGACACGATTAATTTTAGAAAGGACTATTCACCCCCCTCTAGTCCGCCATCTCGACCCTTCACAAAGACCGCGTTGACTGAAAGAGGTTTTCCTCATTTTCAACCATGGCTGCCTTCATCAACTCTTTCAGGTCATCCGGCTCTTTGCTTCAACAACTCTTGGTTGCCCATTAACTTTTCATCCAGGTCATTCAGCTTTTGCTTCATCTCTCTGATGGATATGGTAAAAGAATCTAGTGTTTTGCTATGATCATTAAGTGCGATCATTACCAACTGAGTGACTTGGTTCCCATAAGTGACAATCCCATCCTTGAATAACATAACAACATAGCATAAGAGCAGTGCTGAAGTTGCTAGTTTCTTACTGAACTCTATGTTAATGTAATAAAACAATGACGTGGTGTTTTCTAGTCTGGAGTAAAAAATCTTGGTGTGATATGTTGGGGCATATGGCCCCTGCTAGCCCCCCTTGGCTCTGCTACCATTTTTGTGTAAAACTACAAACTTTGCAGGGAACCTATCCATACCCTCCTTTGCTCGCATGAATTTTGCGCTCGTTTTCGGTATATCATATATAAAGATTCTTTAAATAAAAAAGAAATAATTTTTTAATGAATTTCATATAGCAGTAATTGTTTTCAAGTGTATTATACCAAGCACATTCATTCCTAGTCTCCGTTAGAATTATAAGAGTCATACTTAATATTTGTGGAGAACTCCTTTACTTCTCGCTCTCCATTTTGTTTATCTTTTTTATATAAAATAATAGCCAACTAAAACATGTGTTTCATCTAAGGATCCTATTTTAACAACAGACAATTCACTTCCTCTATTTAACACCTTAGAGAAAAAGACTTACTCAACATTTAACCACACCTCTTCTCCCCATATTAATTTAAGGCAGTTTTGCCATGCGGTATTTGCGCTATTTTATGAGACTTACATCCTACCACTTTATAAGACAACCAAAGTTATCATCCCCCTCCCCCACAAAAAAAGGGGGGGGGGGGGACTAACCATTCTTATTAAGAGGGGAAACCCTATTACAGATTTAGGCAAAAGTAGAAAAGCCACGAGTAAGTGATAACATCCATGCCCTCCTTTTTTTTCCTTGGGAATTTTGTGCTCTCTCTTTCTCTCTTTGTCAGTTACCGTCATATATTCTCCAAAGTTAAAAGAGAGTCTTGGAGGAATTTCCTATCTGTTTCTTTTAAGATTATGAATTATAGCTACCACATCCATTCCATTCCATTTCTTGTTTCAAAAGCTTTCACCCGCACATTAAAAAATGGGAAACAAACCATTCTTGAAGGGGAAATAACTCTTTACAACAAATTAGGCAAAAGTGAAATAACCCTTCTGATAGAAAAGCCACTAGTATAAGTGATAGCCATTATGGATATCTTTTCAAAAAAGAAAAGGAAAAGGGAATATTCCAGGAGAGAGAGAAAAAAAGGCTGGCAAGGGATCTCATGCTCGCTGCCATCTTTCATCATCAGAATTCAGAACAAGCCGTGGCCTCAAAACAGATCCTTTGGGATCCTGGCCACATATTTTATTCTCCATCTGGGGCCTCTTCTTGCTCTGAAGTCTGAATTGAGCTGCTGGCTGTGGCCTGTGGCCTGAGAGCATTCTCAGACGGCTGGGAAGCCAGCAGCAAGACGCAGGTCCCCTTTGGGCATGACGGCTACGGCCGGCCGGCCCTCCTTGTGGTTGTGGCTCACATCCCTCCTTTGGCTAACCACCATTTCTGTCTGATCTCCTAGCATCATTGCCTCACTTAACTCCTCTACACTGACATAAAGGTGCCAGCGGTTTTCTGCATTATCGATCATGCATGACAAGGCAGCCGGTTCATGTAGGCCCTATTTGGAACACTGAAATTTTCCCCCCCATTTTTTATGATTTTCCTGTGAAACTAGACTGGTTTTTTGTAAAATTTCTGTACGATTTTTGTGAAATTCCTAAGTTTGAAACAAAACCGTATTGATTTGGCAGAAAAGGATCTTTATGAAACCATATATGTAGGCGCTTAAAACATTTGTGTGCTAGAAAACACTGATGCGGCTAACTGTGACGCGATTAGGGAATGGTCAGTGGCGATTGCGCTTTTGGTAGTCTAACAAGATTCTTTTCAAAAGCAGAAAGGTTTGTGCATTGGGTTGGGAAAATATGTCAGCAACAAGTAGTCTGCTCGCATCTTCAGGTGTTTCACAGAGACACAGGTCACCGAAAAAGCAAATCCTTTTTCAGTCCGTCCAGGCAGAAATGGGCCAGCAGCTGATGATCACCACTAGTCTTTGGTTGCTGGATTGCTTGGAAATAAAGCAGAAATGACAAGTCACTGTGTGTTCTCATTTCTTTCTTTTTTTTTTTGACAATTGTGTGTTCTCATTTCTTGGCAGCTGATGATCACTACTTCACTAGTCATATGCTGCTTATTGATGTTGTAGTCTCCCTTTTTTAGGAAAAAGAGAAACTTTTTGTCAGCTATACAAAAATTGCGCATGAAAACTGAATACATATATCACCACAGTTTATAGAATATTTGAAACGAATAGATAACAAGCTCCTCTAACTCTTGACTGTTTAAATTTTAATACAAACATTTTTCTCAAACATGCAAAAAATGCTTAGCACACTACTGATATTTTTTTTCCCAAAAAGAAGGGCACGCGGTTCATTTTCATTTGTCTTCCATTCATCTATGCACTACTACTACTAGTACTAGTTGCGATGATCAATGTTGCCCAAGAAGACGCCCCACTTGGGCTCGGCGGCCTGCATGGCGCCGGCGCCGGCGGTGGGCACGTCGACGGTGACCTCCCCCTCGGCGGCCTTCCCGCCGCTGGCGATGGCGGGGACCCCGGCGCGCTCGACGACGGGCCCCGCCGTCGTGTCGCCGCCGCCGCCGAGGGAGATCGGCAGCCGTGGCCTGACCTGCAGCGGGTTGAACAGCGACGCCCACAGGCTGAGCTGCTCCTGCCTTGTGGCGCCCACGTACGGCGGCACGAGCGCCGGGATCCCCCCGCCGCCGCCGGGGCCCGCGAACGCGTGCTGCGCGCCGGGGACCGGGAGCCACGGCATCGACGCGCCGGCTAGAGGGAACACCACTGGCGGGAAACGAAGCCCGCCCGCCAGCGCGCTCGCCGCCGGCACCTGCACCGGCACCGGCATGGACATCGGCAGCCACTTCGCCTCGCCGAGAGCGTCCCCGCCTCCCGGCCACCTCGCGGCCTCAGGCGCCTCCGCCGGTGCCACGTCGAGCACCGCCTCCTCCACCGCGTGCAGGCGCCTCGCCGCGGCTCCGCACCTCCCTTCGTGCGCAGCGACCAGGCAGAGCGCCGCGGCGACGAGGGCGGCCAGGCGGCAGCGGCCACGATGGCGGTCCATCGCCGCTTGTTGCTGCTAGAGGCTAGTTTCTTGGCACGACGTCGTCGTCGGTGTGGTGCTGCACGGCGGAGGGCATCTGGATCGGTGTCTTTTATATCCCAAGCCATGGCCCATGGGGAGGTTTAGGTAGGGGTTCGTCGGAGACATGCACGATGGACGCGTGCATCCATGCGACGCCACGCCATGGTGCTCGAGCTTGCTCTCCTACTCGCCTCCTAGTCCTAGCTGCTGTTGTTTCCAGCTTGGCAGTGTTGACCAATGCTACAGATGGGCTTGCAGAGTTGCAGCTTGACTTGAGATAGGACTAGGGAAGGTTGGTTAACGACTGTTCAGTTAGGCCATGCAATGTCCATGTCCCTTGTTTTGCAATTTGTTTTTTCCCCCCCTCTGAACAACCATCTGCATAGTAACTAATTAAGGCTATTTTATTCATTATTAGCAATGTTGTACTGATGCAACTTGTAATGCGAGGGTGAACTTAATGCTGTAGCAACTAAACATACACAGCTTTATGGAGTAATTTCATAACAGGCGTAAAACCTCGTGCCGTACACTGTTCATTAGCTGATCAGTCGCGACACCTCAACACACACTGCGTTAACACATCAGACACATCACACCAAAATTTGGTAGTCTTACTTCAGGATTACACATGCCAAGCTGTGAAGAAAACAAAATTGCTGCCATCAGTAGACTGACCGTCGATTAAACTACTTGGAGTCAGCCGCTGTCCTCCCGGGCGTGTGATTTCTGTAACCAACCTCAGACAGACGACACCACGAGCTCTGAAGTACCTTGTGCCTTTGTGGGCATGCATCGATAGCCTTCAGGCCAGTGGATTTCCAACCGCATTTCCATTTTGCATCTCGCAAGTATACCATTGTATGAGGGGACATAGCTTCGGGGCGCCTCACTCGTTTCCAACAGGCCTCTTCTCCAGCAAAGATGACAAGAATGCAGAGCATAGTTTTGTGAGAGGTGGAAGAACATGAGACGATCCACTGAATATGGTCTCCCAAGGCCTGTCTGAAGGGATGAATGGAACATCTGAGACCTCTTTCTTTGACTCCAGTTTTTGAAGGTCTCCATAAATAGAAGCGTAGCCGATTGGTGCTGAAACAACAGACAAGAGGTTCAGCGCTTTTACGAAGTAGAAAGGAAATGAGAGAAAATCATTTTTGCACAAGGTACAAATAAAAAAAAAATCCTGCAAACAGCTGGAAAGCACAAACACATAACAAGCTGACATACTGATAGTGCATTGATACTATGTTTTGTTTGTTTACCAAAAATACCATCTGACTAACAGTTGCAAGTAACAAGGATTGTGCAGTCAAGACAATAGGTGAAAAAGTAGGCAGTGAAATATAAAAAGAATGCATTCAAGAACTATGTAACAAACCATACAATACTCACCAGGTTCCTCAGCTTGAATCTTCTTGTGCGTGTTCTTGCTAACGACCACCTCCTCACTCTTCCGGGGATCAAAGATGACGTATTCATGAGAACCATTTACATAAACCAGCAACATTGCCTCTTTGTCTCTCGAACTATCAGCATTTGCATCCAAAGAGACATCGCCTTTTACAAAAGAAATGTTGCCACCCGATGCCTGAAAAAAAGTGACATTAACCAAAGATGTGTCATTATCATTAATGGTCCCTGGTCTATTATGTGCTATCTAATAATACATGCAGCAAGAAATAAACAAACACAAATTTTATTGGAGAACTAAATGAATAATCAACTAAACATACTGTGCTATCTAACAATACATACAAGTATAAACCTGAGAATATTTAAAAAGACCAAGAGCAAATTAAGTTCCTTAAAGTACACCTTGATAGAGCAATACCCCCAAACAAGTTGAGACGACAAAATCAATGGGACATACCTTCTTTACCGACCAGGAGGCAATGGGGTTTGGGTTTTCTGCATCAAAAAGTAGAATTACTCCATCTTGCTGTGTTGATGTTTCTCCATCAGGACAGCTCAGAAGAGCAAGAACTGCAAATTCACTCCCATCTGGCGAACAGCATGCAGCTGTAAAAAGAAAATACAACTATGAAAATGAGAATGAGATCAAATGTGCTTGCCAGCTTGCTCACTGAATAAGTTTTCACAACCCCAACTGTCAGACAACACTTTAGAACACTAATACAGAGGACCAACCCTATTGAGGTAATACAGAGGACCAACCCTATTGAGGTAATAACATTCAAATGTAACAGCAGCTTAAATGAGTTACTAGATTGTAATTTGGCAGCCTGAGATTGGTCAGATTCATCACGGTGATCATGCATTCTTGATGAAATTGAATTAGACAGGGAAGGAGCAACAGCAAATGTATCAGAGATGTCAGGTAATCTTATGTGCCTCTGCAAGCTCGAATAAGGAACGTGATCCACATGCAAGCATCAGAACTACAAATTGTGTCCTCAATACAACAAACACGAAAATGCCTTGTAAAGGAGGCAGGGCCAGAAAGTATTGACTTTCCTAAACCTAGATAGCATAAATTATGCTACTATAATAGTATGTACCTTCTGCATAAATGCTGTAAGACCATTGCATGGAAAGATTTGAAACATTCCATAGAGCAATCTGGGGTCTTGAACTCTGACATAGAGACATCAAGAACACTGATGTCCCAACGAAAGAAAGATTTGTCACCGGCTGCAGATACAATAAATGACATATCAAACTGCTATTCTAAGGCAGAGGTAAAACATAAAAAATATGTCACGGAATTATCAGATACCGATAGTGTTTCTGCAATGACACCAACAAGCGCGTTATTATCAGGATCCCACAATGTGATGACATTCTCAGCGGCAACTGCAAGAACAGATCCATCGGCTGAGAAGGCTGCTGATGTCATAGGTTTCTTCCTGCAAAATTTTAAATGCTCAAATACCATATGCTGGAAGCTTAAATGCTTGTACTATTTTGTGTTTTCTAATCATCAAACATTAACAGGTATTGTTCAAACGTAAGCAGATTCACAACTCACTTGTATGAGCCAACTGATTGGCATCTCCAACCAGAATAATTTCTTTCATCACTTGATTGTGAAGACAAACTCTGGACCCAAACCTACATAACAGAAAGACAAAACTTATGAATTGAGGAAACAGAGCATCCTCTCAAAGGTAACAGCCATGCACACCTTAAAGTTACCACCAAAAGAAGAGCTCACAGCCATATTCCTTCCTGGGCGGAAAGCAACAGAAGAAACCCCAGCATCACTGTATGAAAGATTAAATATAAAAAGTTAGAACAAATCATACTTTCATTTTGTATCTATCAGCAGACTTATAAACATGAACCAACCTGTGAGGCTCATAAATGATGGTGGACAAAGAATAATGTCCAGCTCTAGACCCATGATTCCAAAATTTCAGTGTAACAAGACCACCTAATTCTTCTTCAGGAAGCTTGACATCCACAGTGCACATCAAATTGCCATCGATTGACAATGAAACCAAGGAAATGTACATCTGTGTCAAAGGGAAAAAAATTGAACATGTCAAAAGCTAAGGTTAAATTCTGAATACCAAACAGGAAGAACAAATTTTTCAAGCATGGTAACTAGTAGAAATTTATTTTTGCTGCAACAGGGCAACCAAAAGTAATTAAGGAGTGGTGCAAAATGTTTGGCACATGTAAAGAGAGAGATAAACAACAACAACAACAACAACAACATAGCCTTTTGTCCCAAGCAAGTTGGAGTAGGCTAGAGATGAAACCCAAAAGAGACGAGAAACAGGAAGACACATAAAGGGACATAAAGGGCACAAGACAAAAAAGGTCACGGTTCAGGCACGTTGATTGCTAATCTCCAAGCGCTCCTGTCCATAGCTAAATCCTTGGGGATATTCCACTCCTTAAGATCTCTCTTAACGGACTCGTCCCAAGTTAGTTTAGGCCGACCTCTACCGCTCTTTACATTATCGGTCCGCTTTAGAACTCCACTACGCACCGGCGCCTCAGGAGGCCTCCGTTGGACATGTCCAAACCATCTCAACCGATGTTGAATCAATTTCTCCTCAATTGGTGCCACCCCAACCCTATCCCGAATATCGTCGTTTCGTACTCTATCCCTCCTTGTGTGCCCACAACACCAACGCAACATACGCATCTCCGCTACACTCAATTGCTGGACATGTCGCCTTTTTATAGGCCAACACTCAGCACCATATAACATCGCCGGACGAATCGCCGTCCTATAGAACTTACCTTTCAGCTTCTGAGACACCCTTTTGTCACAGAGAACGCCAGAAGCTTGACGCCATTTCAACCAGCCGGCTGAAAATCTATGCCTAACATCTTCATCAATGTCTTCATCCTTTTGTAGCATCGACCCTAAATACCGAAAAGTATCCTTCTTGGCCACCACTTGCCCATCGAGGCTAACGTCTCCCTCCTCGTGCCTAGTCACGCTGAAATCGCACCTCATGTACTCGGTCTTAGTCCTACTAAGTCTGAACCCTTTCGACTCTAACGTGTGCCTCCATAGTTCTAACTTCCTATTAACCCCCGCCCTACTGTCGTCACTAGCACCACATCATCAGCAAAGAGCATACACCAAGGGATATCACCATGTATGTCCCTTGTGACCTCATCCATCACCAAAGCAAATAAATAAGGGCTCAAAGCTGACCCCTGATGCAGTCCTATTTTAATTGAAAAGTCACTGGTGTCGCCATCACATGTTCGGACAAACGTCACCACATCCCTGTACATATCCTTGATGAGGGTAACGTACTTAGTTGGGACTTTGTGCTTTCCAAGGCCCACCACATGACATTTCTCGGTACTTTGTCATATGCCTTCTCGAGGTCAATAAAGACCATGTGCAAGTCCTTCTTCTGCTCCCTATATTTCTCCATCAATTGTCGTAATAAGAAAATCGCCTCCATGGTTGACCTACCAGGCATGAACCCAAACTGATTTTGGGTCACATGTGTCACTCTCCTTAGGCGATGCTCGATAACCCTCTCCCAGAGCTTCATCGTATGACTCATCAACTTAAACCCACGGTAGTTAGTACAACTTTGAACATCTCCCTTGTTCTTGAAGATAGATAC
This sequence comes from Saccharum hybrid cultivar R570, assembly GCA_038087645.1. Taxonomy (NCBI): domain Eukaryota; kingdom Viridiplantae; phylum Streptophyta; class Magnoliopsida; order Poales; family Poaceae; genus Saccharum; species Saccharum hybrid cultivar. The sequence goes on along the minus strand of JAQSUU010000671.1, from coordinate 1,208,573 downwards.
TAATATACTTCTCCTCCATTCTTCAGGCATCTTGTTTGACCGAAAAATAAGGTTAAAAAGCTTAGTTAACCATACTATCGATCTGGCGCCTAGGTATCTCCACACAAAGAGAGAGATAAACAAAGAAAATAAAAAAAACTATGTGACTTAAAAATAAACATGGAAAAGGAGGTATCTTACCGTGATATCATCGTTAGGCTGAAAATTCCTCTCACATACTTGCATCTGAAAAGATTAACAATGTTAGGGTTAATTTCAGTAAAAATGCCCAACATGCGAAACACCCACCAATTGATATACTGCCCAAAGGATGATGGAGTAAACATGAGAACTTAATTCGCTTACCTCTGAAACCTCAGCGTTCTCAAACAAATTGTAGAACTGTATGCAGTAATCTTCCGTTGGTATAGCAACAAGTCTATTAGTATAATCAAATCCATACACAGCCCGACCAGCTCCACCCAAGTTTGGGGAAGCAATTGGCAGCTAAAGAGAAAAATACAGGAAAAGATCACCACAAGATCATGACCATACAATAAAATTACATTTCATCAGAAAGAAGGAAAGCAAGAAACAATAAAATCACATTGCATAAATTTTTGGGGTGTGTGTGGGGGTGGAGAGAGAGAGAGAGAGAGAGAGAGAGAGAGAGAGATAACTGCATATATTACAGACCTTGATTCCAGCAATAGATCTCATGACCTCCATATTAGGCATTTTTAGGAGATAGACTTGATTATTTGTACACGACACCTGAAATATGAAGAACATCTAACATTCACACAACGGGCAAGAAAATAAACAGACCATATCAAAGATGCAGCTTGCAACACAGTCATGACTCGTGAGTAACTAAGCCAGTCCTATATCAGACAACATTTATGAATCATGCTAGGACAATTATATATATGAAAGCAGGGCCATATTTTACTTCTCTGCCAGCTCTAATAAAAACTATTTAACCAGTTCTTTATACTAAGGCATACATGCATATCTTTAGTGATGTTAACCATAGTTAAATTTCATAGCACTAGCAGGCATTCAGTCAACAATACAGAAGTTCTCAATATGCTTGCATAGGATACTCACACAAACAACTTTTATTAGCTAGGTTTTTCTTGTATGACGAAGGAAGCAGGAAACAGACTTAAATCTGTAATTACTCGCATATTCATGTAGCAAAGGAAAATAAGGGGTAACAAATGGTCATTTCAACTATTAATCTTCAATATAGAAAATTGTCTAGTGATCAAAGCATTGATACAGGTTTTATTAGAATATTATTTGAAGCGATTCAGGGGGGGGGGGGGGGGGGGGGGGGACTATGGAGGGAACTTGAATTTATTTATCTAAATGCATACGAAAGCAAGGAATGATAACAGTATCAGATCCATGCATGACCATATATAACAAACTTGTTAATGTATTTCTCTCTACTATAGACTTGGACATCTGGTGGTCTCAGTTTTCAACTATTAATCTATTATTTTGATTCTAATTGATTAGTGACATAACATCTGCGCAAGGCTGGAACATTAATTAAGCACTAAACTCATGTGGCATGCTGGAATACAGTTACCAAAAACTTCATAAATCAACAATAATAAGGCATTGGGTTCTTGTAAAGCACAACAAAGGATGGTTTAAGAGACACAAGAAGGATACTTACACAGGAAATGGAAGAATCTGGAGAATCTACAAAGAACAAAAGAGGAGACCCCAGACGTGGTTTATACCTTCTCTTTCCAGTATCTAGTTGCCACACAACAATAACTCCCTCCAAACCACCTAAAATAGAAAAATTGTCATTGAGAAGTACAGGTCTTCCAGGGAAAAAAAAAGTGAGTTAAATTGACGTACACAGAAGGTAAATGAATCAGTAAGCCAAACCTGAGAATAAGTATGCTCCGTCAGAAGAAAATTTGAGAAACTTCACACTGCTTGAATGCCAATGCCATGTCGTGCAAGTATCTGCGTCATCATCACCCCTAACACCATCCCTTCCTTCATCCTCTTTTGATTTTACACTACTTTCAGAGAACTTTGAATTTCCAAAACATCTCCAAATCAAGATCCGCCCTGTTACGTCACCACCAGCCACAGTTCTCTCGGTTGGATGGAAAGCCAGAGTGGTCAAGTGTTTGGTGTGCCGGAGCTTTATCTTCCTCATCTTATCAGGCTTGAAATCTTTTGTTGGTATGCTCCATATATGGAGCTTTCTTTTATTTGTAATGCCCAAGAATTCTCCAGAACTACTTGCAATGATCTTTTCTGGTTTACGTGTCTGTTTAGATCAGAGCAAATAGTGCAGGGATGTAAGTTTGGAACGCTAAAAAGGTAATCAGCATTAATAAATTTTCAACAGAATTATGTACTTTCTAATTGAAAACTTTATTACATCCGATTCAAATACCAAGACTATCAGCAATTTCATGTATATTCAACTCACTATTTCTAGCATTCGTCGAGCCAACTAGGATGAGCAAGGGTCTTCGCACTTCCCTCGACGGGTGCGAAGGGTAAGGAAGCTAGCCGAGCCAACTAGGATTTGTCTAGGTAGCTGGAACGTAGGGTCCCTAACGGGTAAGCTAAGAGAGCTAGTCGATGCAGCAATTAGAAGACGTGTAAATATTCTATGCGTTCAGGAGACTAAATGGAAGGGCCAGAAGGCGAAGGAGGTGGAGGATACTGGCTTTAAACTTTGGTACACGGGGACAACATCGGGTATGAATGGTGTAGGCATCTTGATCGATAGGAGCCTTAATGATGGAGTTGTTGATGTTAGGAGGCAAGACGACCGGATTATCTTGGTCAAACTGATAGTTGGAGATTCGGCTCTGAATGTGATCAGTGCCTATGCCCCTCAGGTAGGTCTTAGCGAGGGCACCAAGAGACAGTTTTGGGAAGATCTTGATAGCATGATTAGTACTGTGCCTATCAGCGAGAAACTCTTTATAGGAGGAGACCTCAACGGTCATGTTGGTGCGACTAATGTAGGTTTCGAGCGGGTGCACGGGGGGTTCGGGTATGGTAGTAGGAATCAAGAGGGGGAGGATGTTTTGAACTTCGCGCTGGCCTATGACTTGTTGATAGCGAACACCCTCTTTAGAAAGAGGGAATCTCATCTAGTAACCTTTCGTAGTGGACAACACTCGAGCCAGATCGACTTTATCCTTGCAAGGAGGGAGGATAGACGTGCTTGCTTTGATTGTAAGGTGTTACCTGGGGAGTGCGTTGTCCCTCAACATAAGCTTGTGGTGGCGGACTTTCGCTTTCGGGTACGTGTCCACCGGGACAAACGAGCCAAGATTGCGAGAACGAAGTGGTGGAAGCTTAGAGGGGAAGCAGCGCAAACGTTTAAGGAGAGGATGCTAGACGAGGGGCCTTGGGAAGTAGGAGAAGATGTCGACGACATGTGGCTAAAGATGGCAACATGTGTCCGGAAGGTGGCTTCGGAAGTGTTTGGCGTGAGTAGTGGAGGCAAACGGGACGCGAAAGACACATGGTGGTGGAATGACGAGGTGCAAAGGGCTATTAGAGAGAAGAAGGAGTGTTTCAAGCGTCTCCACCATGACAAGAGTGTAGCCAACATCGAGGGCTATAAAATAGCGAAGAGGGTTGCAAAGCGAGCGGTGAATGTAGCAAAAGGTCAGGCGTACGATGACCTTTATCAGCGGCTAGACACGAAGGAAGGGGAGAAGGACATTTATAGGATGGCTAGAATCCGCGAGAGGAAGACAAGGGACATCAACAAAATAAAATGCATCAAGGATGTGACAGATCGACTTCTGGTGAAGGATGAGGAGATCAAGGACAGATGGAGAGAGTACTTCGACAAGCTGTTTAATGGGGAGAATGAGGGTCCTGCCCTTGAGTTGGACAACTCATTTGACGATACCAACAGACGCTTTGTGAGGAGAATTCAGGAGGCAGAGATCAGAGAGGCTTTGAAGAGGATGAAGGGAGGTAAAGCGATGGGCCCTGATGGTATCCCCATTGAGGTGTGGAGATACCTAGGCGCCAGAGCGATAGTATGGTTAACTAAGCTTTTTAACCTTATTTTTTGGTCTAACAAGATGCCTGAAGAATGGAGGAGAAGTATATTAGTACCTATCTTCAAGAACAAGGAAGATGTTAAAAGTTGTACTAACTACCGTGGGATTAAGTTGATGAGCCATACGATGAAGCTCTGGGAGAGGGTTATCGAGCATCGCCTAAGAAGAGTGACACATGTGACCCAAAATCAGTTTGGGTTCATGCCTGGTAGGTCGACCATGGAGGCGATTTTCTTATTACGACAATTGATGGAGAGATATAGGGAGCAGAAGAAGGACTTGCACATGGTCTTTATTGACCTCGAGAAGGCATATGACAAAGTACCGAGAAATATCATGTGGTGGGCCTTGGAAAAGCACAAAGTCCCAACTAAGTACGTTACCCTCATCAAGGATATGTACAGGGATGTAGTGACGTTTGTCCGAACATGTGATGGCGACACCAGTGACTTTCCAATTAAAATAGGACTGCATTAGGGGTCAGCTTTGAGCCCTTATTTATTTGCTTTCGTGATGGATGAGGTCACAAGGGACATACAAGGTGATATCCCTTGGTGTATGCTCTTTGCTGATGATGTGGTGCTAGTTGACGACAGTAGGGCGGGGGTTAATAGGAAGTTAGAACTATGGAGGCACACGTTAGAGTCGAAAGGGTTCAGACTTAGTAGGACTAAGACCGAGTACATGAGGTGCGATTTCAGCGCGACTAGGCACGAGGAGGGAGATGTTAGCCTCGATGGGCAAGTGGTGGCCAAGAAGGATACTTTTCGGTATTTAGGGTCGATGCTACAAAAGGATGGAGACATTGATGAAGATGTTAGGCATAGAATTTCAGCCGGCTGGTTGAAATGGCGTCAAGCTTTTGGCGTTCTCTGTGACAAAAGGGTGCCTCAGAAGCTGAAAGGTAAGTTCTATAGGACGGTGATTCGTCCGGCGATGTTATACGGTGCTGAGTGTTGGCCTACAAAAAGGCGACATGTCCAGCAATTGAGTGTAGCAGAGATGCGTATGTTGCGTTGGTGTTGTGGGCACACAAGGAGGGATAGAGTCCGGAACGACGATATTCGGGATAGGGTTGGGGTGGCACCAATTGAGGAGAAATTGATTCAACATCGGTTGAGATGGTTTCGACATGTCCAACGGAGGCCTCCTGAGGCGCCGGTGCGTAGTGGAGTTCTAAAGCGGGCCGATAATGTAAAGAGCGGTAGAGGTCGACCTAAACTAACTTGGGACGAGTCCGTTAAGAGAGATCTTAAGGAGTGGAATATCTCCAATGATTTAGCTATGGACAGGAGCGCTTGGAGATTGGCAATCAACGTGCCTGAACCGTGATCTCTTTTTGTCTTGTGCCCTTTATGTCCCTTTATGTGTCTCCCTGTTTCTCGTCTCTTTTGGGTTTCATCTCTAGCCTACCCCAACTTGCTTGGGACAAAAGGCTATGTTGTTGCTGTTGTTGTTGTATTCAACTCACTATTTCTAGCATAATTGTCCATCTAAAGTACACTAAATACCAAGATTAATTATGTGGAAAATTGTCAGATATTTAACAGTGATAAGAGAAGGTATAAAACTTAAAAACCTCACCTCAGCCAGGAGACCACCCACTTGACGCCCCTTCGTCAGGTCATAAATTCTCATCTGCCCACGCAGCGCTTTTGCTTCACTTGCCGGTTTACTCGTATCTTCCACAGAGATGAATGCAAAGGGAGTCGACACCTCAACTCCTTTTGAGGTCCTACATATGTTAGGAACCACCTGCACTCGCAGAATCAAAGCACAGGCACGCACATTGGCACATTTAATCTCGAATTCTCCCAGCTCAGCATAAAGACCAATAACAACCAGAGCAACAAAAATTGAGGAAGCAGCAGGTTGGGCTTACCATGGAGTGGACGGGGAGCCCGACCTGGACCTTCCGCACCACCTCCGCGGCCAAGAAGTCCCAGTAGATCAGCACCCCGTCGAGCCCCGCCGTCCAGCAGTAGCTCGCAAGCTTGGCCGCCGCGGTGGCCTGCGCTGGCGGCGCCACCACCACCACGGCGGTGACGTCCCCCTCGTGCCCCTCCAGCTCCGACACCTGCGACACACCAAAACTCCCCACAACAGTCACAATCCCGCACCCCCACCAATTTCATTCAGCGGAGACGGCGCACGCCGGCGCGCGGGGCGGCGCTTACCAGCATGGCGGTGGCGGTGCTGAAGACGGAGACAGCGCGGCCGGAGCAGACGAGGAGGAGGCGCCCGTCGGCCGAGAAGGCCGGCGGCGCGGAGACGTAGCTCTGGCCGCCGGTGATCATGGCGGCGGCGGCGAGGAGGCGCTAGGGTTTTTCGGGGGTCCAAGTCCGAGTGGGAATGGAATGGGGGAGGGAGACGGCGCTGGCTTAGACAGAGATGGATTGGACCGAGCTTGTTTGTCGCTGTCAATGGGCCGGTCCGTTTGGGCTGTAGGAAAATAGATTGGGCCGAGCCGAGCTCGTATGTCGCTTTGGATGGGCCAGCCGGATTAGGGTAGCTTGCAAGAAGAAAAAAAGTCAATTTTACCTCGCTAAACTATCCTCAAAGTCTAGCTTTCCTCCCTGAACTCGAAAACCGGATAAACCACCTCCCTCAACTTTTAAAACCGTTCATTTTACTTCCCTGACCCGGTCATATGTGATTTTCAAAGGCGGTTTTGTCTTTTTCTTTTTATTTATTTCGGCTGGTTTTTTGAAAAATCATAGTAAATCACAGAAAAAATCATAAAATAGAAAATATAATTTTCTTGAACTCCACATGAGTAGATATATACAGTGAATATATAATATGGTATGTTTTAGTACAAAGTTTTTGCTGTAGCTTTAGATCTATGATTTTATGTAAATAATTCAAAGCTTGAGTTTCTATGGTCTAATTATGGTGAAATTTTTATGGTAGGCTAATTATTATATGGTTAAACTGTAGTAAAAAATTTCATGCTCAGTGGATCATGTATAACTGAGTTGTATATTTTTTTAGTTTTATGCTTGTTAAATAGTTTTAAAATAGTTAAAAGTGAGTAAAAATATAAACGAGTATGAAATTTTTACTACAGTTCAAGCATACAATAATTAGACCGCCATAAAAATTTCACCACAATTGGACGATAGAAAAGACAGCTATGAATTAATTATGAAAAAGCATAGACCTAAAGCTACAATAAAAACTTTGTACTAAAGCATACCATATTATATGTTTACTATGTAGATTTACTCATGTGAAGTCCAACAAAATTAGATTTTTTATTTTATAATTTTTCTATGATTTACTATGATTTTTTCAAAAATTCAGCTGAAATAAATAAAAAGAAAAAGACAAAACCGTCTTTAAAAACCACCTATAACAGGTCAGGGAGGTAAAATGAACGGTTTTAAAAATTGAGGGAGGTGGTTTACCTGGTTTTCGAGTTCAAGGAGGAAAACTAAACTTCGAGGATAGTTCAAGGAGCTAAAATAGACTTTTTCCTTACAAGAATGACGTCCAGTGCTCACAAAGCGGTGGCACTGTCGATGGAGCTCACAACTCACGACAAAACGTGATGGACCTGCAGCAGGTTGCGTACATCGGTACATGAGACATTTGACCTGGTAGCAGCTACCGGGTGAATGGCTTCAAGATCCTTGGATCATATTATAAACTAAAAGAAACAAAAAAGATGCGGGAAAAAGGATGACATTAACACTGAAGAAATAATGTGGACAGATAATATTTGTTACATGAAGAAAACTTAAAAGAACAATCATAAACTCCTTGCTTCTGGAGATGGTCTCATGATTTTGACTTGAAGATAAGCCAGAACAAAATTGCCTTCAAGTGGTGACAGGACAGATCATGGGAAAATTTTTATTTTGCTAGCCATCTAATTACTGAAACTCATATGAAACAGGGTCAGGATATTTAGTACTGATAAACACATCACTGATCTCACTACTAATTGCTTGACGCGACAAAATAATATACTGCAATAAACAGGGGACACATTTTGTTTTAGGTGCTGCAAAAAATGAAGTCTCAATTTCACAATTTCAGTTTAACCTGATCGATTTTGAACACTGTTTTGCACAAGCATATGAATTCTGGAGAGATTGTGCAGTAAGTGGACTCAATCTTGTAAATTAATGGCTTCAACTGACTAGTAGTACTGCTACTGATATAGTGGAAACTCATGGCAAAATTCAAATTTCATTTTCCTTGTATGCTAATACTAGGTGAAAACTGAGATGGTGCATGAGCAGATAAAAAAGAAAGATGATGTACCATTAAAATTAATTTCAGCTCTGCAAAATCTCCAATCAGTTCGCTAGAAAAAGAGGTCACAGCACTGGCACCTCAATTCAGAATAAACTTACCAATCCTAGCAGAAAAGAGAACTCATAACTGAAAATAGACAAAGGAGATCCTGGAGCAAATATACAGGGAGCTCCATGAAAAAAAGTTAATCCACACAGTCAGTAACCACTCCCATCGCCACCCACTCTCTCAGTCTGCTCAAAAGATCATGCTGTAAAACTGAAATATGGAAATACCTTGCAGAAGCTAAGTCAATCTTGTCAATCATGACTGCAGTTTGATACTAGTACTGATACTGCTATAGTGGGAAATTATTGAAAAAAATAGAGTTCATTTTCCTCGTATGCGAAGATAAAGGTGTTCAATTTCATCAATGGTGCTACATTATTAAAAATAGTTCCATTGTCACAGGCAAGAGGCTTGATTTTCTCACAGTTACATTAGTAGCAATGGGAGATAATAAAACTAGACTACGGGTGTTAGAGGAGTCAAGGGTCTATTGGGTCTTAGCCCATTAAGATTAATTAGTCGCTTGCTTAGGGGCCAAGTCAGACCTCTCTATATAATGAGAGGAGATGTATCAATCTAAAATCAAGCAAGAGATTAGAAGGAAAAACCTTCTCTCTTGCCGGCCGTGGGCAAAGCCCCGCGGCCGGCGTTCCTAGCGCCCCTCACAGCCCTAGCCGCTGGTCCTCTGCCTCTCAGCCGTGAATAGTACCCGCGCGGTACTGTAGCGCCGCCGCTCTCTTCCTCCTCAATCCTCCCGATCCCAACAACGTCCATAACATCTGGTATCAGAGATCTCTGGTTCGATCTTACCAGCGTCTTCGTCGGCGCTGCTGCCTGCCACCACCGCCGCGCCGCCACCTGCGTTCTCCTCCACGTCGGCGATGGTGTCGACGTCGTCGCTGCCTATGGGCGCGGCGGCTGCCCCGCGGGTCATCCTCACGCCCGAGCAAACGACGGCGGCCATCGTCGATCTCAGCAATGGCATGGCGGAGATGCGGCTGACGATGCAGTCCATCCTCTAGTACCTCCATGCGTCGATGCCAACCTACGCAGCACCACCCCAGCCGTCCCTGCCGTTTTCTCAGCAGATGCTGCCGATCTCGTACCCCTACGGGATGCCCACCGATGTCAGCCCATCGTCTTTCACCTCTCCTTCATTGATACCGTCGTTCACCGCCCCAACCCCGTGCCGCCACAGCAGGACAGCGATGGCGTCTTCTACGGGGGCGTGGATGACATCCAGGCAACGGCGGCAACTGCAGGCGGTGGCGTATTGCCTCCTACCACGTCGGCAGGGACGACAACACCCCATCTTCAAGCGGCGGCGGCCAGTCGTCCCTACAGCAGCAGCAGCCTTGCAGCTCACGGAGAGGAAGGCGATTGCGCGGGCAAGTGCCTGCAAGGTGTTTGCGGCGGTGTGGCTGCAGGCTGCGGCGCGTGGCCTCGTAGCGCACCGACGGCTGCAGAAGATGTGCTCACCTATGCACGAGGCGACCTTGGCGGTGGTCGACCTCAGCATAGGGGAGCGTAACCTAGCATGGTCGGTCGACCTCGCCTGGTCGGACGGCCACCAGCAACCGCGCCGACCTGCTGTTGTCTTCAGGCGCAAGCATGGCGGCACCGGCGATATGGGAGCAGCTTCCCTCCTTATCACCGGCGGGGACGCACTGCCTAGCGCCATCGCATTCCGCCACCGTCCGCCACGAGCACGTCTCCGCTGGTTGCTGTTGCCACTAATTCTAGGTGGCCATACCCGTGCACCCCTCTCGTTCCGATGGTCTCCATGGGATCCAGGTGGCTACACACGTGCTGGTTCAACAAGCGGAGGGTGCCCGCCGTATCTTCATGAGTCAAAAATAAAGAGTCGTAGTCTTTTTCAGATCAATAAAATAAGCCGAGATGTAAAAGGCTTATTTTTAGGTGTTAGGTTTGTGTCTAGTGGAGGCATCGTTAGTGTCATCGTTAGATTGCAGCTCGAGAACGAGCTGCATGTTCAGGTGGGGTGTAGTGTTAGAGGAGTCAAGGGTCTATTGGGTCTTAACCCATTAGGGTTAATTAGTCGCTTGCTTAGGGGCCAAGTCAGACCTCTCTATATAATGAGAGGAGATGTATCAATCTAAAATCAAGTAAGAGATTAGAAGGAAAAACCTTCTCTCTTGCCGGCCATGGGCAAAGCCCCGCGGCTGGCGTTCCTAGCGCCCCTCACAGCCCTAGCCGCCGGTCTTCTGCCTCTCAGCCATAAACAGTACCCCGTGTGGTACTGTAGCACAGCGGGTAATGTAACGCCGCCGCTCTCTTACTCCTCAATCCTCCCGATCCCAACAACATCCATAACAACGGGATATCCTAGCCAAGGGATGCAGTTCATGACCTTGACCATTCCAGTTCCAATGTCAGGCTTGATATCCTCAGTCAGCCATTTTCTAAATTTGACTCTGCTAATAGGTAACATAAAAAAGGTACCAGTTAACATTAAGTAGGCAGTCAGTTTGGTCCTAGAACTAGAACTGCCATCAAAGATCAAAGTTCAAACCAAAACCCACCATAAAAATGTGATCTGAATTAGAATTCATAGAATTAATTCAGAGGAAGACACCATATTCCAGTACCCATTCCCTCAGTCAACCCCCCAAACTCCCCCGAGGAATAAAAAAACGTCACTCATAATCAGAAAACCAAAACACTAATACTCCCAATCCACTACTCCGTCTTGAAAATGCTCCACATATTGAGGGGAAAAACTCATGCTGCAATCGATGATTCGGAAGCAGTTTGCGTACCTTCTCGACCTCTGCCGCTTGGCAAAATCCGAGATGGGAAATGAGTTCAGGACGGGAGCGGAATCACGGCAGCCACACACAATCACTTACACAGTTACACATGTGGATCTCGACCAGATAAACCCCACCCCGGGCATCAGTTTCCAGCATGGGCCCAAAGTAAAGAAAAAACAGAGGACAGCACATAATTCAGCCCACAAACAAAATGAGCAAACAAAAAGAAAAATAATAGCACAAGCTTAATGTAACCAAGACCACAAAAGTCAAGGTGAAAAGAGTAAGAATAATAGCCACTATAACTTAGAAATTCACTTTTCATTAAAGTTGTACAAAACCCTGATGTGCCCACTCTTCACCTATGCTATATGATTTCCTCATTGGCAGGGCATGAGACTAAAAGGTGAGTCTGATTCAGACAACAGCCCTAAATTTCGAACCAATGCACTATGAGTGAAAACCTGCACTGGCACCACTGAGCCATTTCATTGGACTATAAGGCCTATGTTGATCCAGCTAAACCAGGTGGCTTATTTGCTCCCTTCTCTTTGATTGAAGCCCTAGCCTTTTCAGCTTCATCCCACTTACCTGCTTCAGCACTGATGTTTGACAGCAGCACATAATTTGAGGCCTTGTGAGGTTCCAATTCAGACAACTTCTCAGCAGCCAGCCATGCAAGCTCATGGTTCTTGTGCATCTGGCATGCTCCAAGCAATGCACCCCAGACGCCGGCATTTGGTTGGATCTGCATTCCTTGCACAAGTTCAAATGCCTCATTAAGTTTCCCAGCTCTTCCAAGCAAGTCTGCCATGCAAGCATAGTGCTCAGCGACTGGCTTCAGTGAGTACTCTTTTGTCATTGAGTTGAAAAAACCCAATCCTTCATCAATCAATCCGGCATGACTGCAAGCTGACAAGATACCAACAAATGTGACTTCATCAGGTCTCACACCATTGGCTTCCATTTCCCGGAAGACTGAGATTGCTTCAGTCCCTTGACCGTTAGAAGCATAGCCATCAATCAATGCATTCCATGAAACAATATCCTTGCCTACCATCTCATCAAAGATTTGCTTTGCTTCCAATATCCTCCCACACTTCGCATATGTGGAAATCAAGGCATTTCCAGCAAATGAATCGTTGATATGCCCACTCCTAACAAGAAGAGTGTGGAGTTGCCTCCCGACATGGAAAGCAGCCAGGTTTGCACATGCTCTGAGACAGCTTGCATAAGTAGACCAGTCAGCCCTATATGTGCCCCTTCTCATGAGCATGAAATGATGGAGTGCATCAACAAAGAGCCCATTCTGAACAAATCCAGAGATAACTGAATTCCAAGATACTGTATTTCTCCTGCTCATCCTCCTGAAAATACCAATTGCCTTGCGCATTTGGCCACCCTGAGCATAGCCAGCAATCATGGTGTTCCAGGAAACCATATCCTTATTCGGCATTCGCTGGAATAACAACATCGCCTCTTCAAGCATTCCACATTGGACATAACCAGAGATCATGGTATTCCAACACACTGTGTCATGCACCTCCATTCCATCAAAAATCTGACGAGCATCATCAACCATATTGCATTGTAAATACCCATGCATCAGCGCAGTCTTTGCTGCCACACAGTTGAAAGACATCTTGTCGAGAAGATCCTTCGCTTCTTGGAGTTTCCCAGCACGTGCTAATCCGCTTATTATTGTTGTCCATGAGATCGAGTTCTTACCTGGCATCTCATCGAACAGCTTAGAGGCCTCCTCTAGGTGCGAGAGGCGCACATACCCATCAAGCATCACGTTCCAAGCCACAACATTTCGCTCAGGCATTCTGTCAAATAGGTCTCTAGCATCACTGATCCTCCCTGCCCGGCAATAGCCATTGAGCAAGGTCACCCAAGAGATGACATTAGGTGATTCAATCCTTGCAAAGAAGCTAGAGGCCGCATCCAAATCCCCAGCTCGCACAAAACCCTCCAGCATCAAATTCCAGGACACCATGTCCTTCTCCACCATTTCGTTGAAGAATTGCACTGCCCGTACCATTCCCCCACTCTGAGTGAGCCCCGACAGCGCTGAGTTCCATGAAACATGGTCCGGGGCCGGCATTTCCCGCAGCAGCTTCACCGCATCGTTGAACCTGCCGTTCTTGGCGTACCCGGAGATCATGGCGTTGTAGCACGCCGTGCACTTGTCGCCAGGCATTCGGTCCAGCACGTCACGGGCGAGCTCGAGCTCCCCCGCGCGCGCGTAGCAGGAGACCATCACCGTCCACGAGAAGTCGTCCCGGCCAGGCATCGTGTCGAACAGGCTCCGGGCGTCCGCGACGCGCCCGTGGTCCGAAAGCGCCGCGATCATCGCGTTCCAGGAGACGGCGTTCCTGCTGGGCATCCCGTCGAAGAGGGCCCGGGCCTCGTCGATCCGCCCGTGGCGCGCGAGCGCGGAGAGCATGGCGTTGTAGGTGACGGTGTTGCGGCGGGGCATGGAGTCGAACAGGCGGCGCGCCGCCGCCAGCTGGCCCGACCGCGCGAGGCGGGTGAGCTCCTGGTTGCTACGGAACACTGCGGAGGCTGCCGCCGCCGCGGTGAGCTTGGCCGCTCCCGCGGCGGCCATGGGCTGGGAGCGAGCGCCGGCCGGCGTCAGCCGCTCGCTCGGACGCACTGGGCGCGTGTGGCAGACTGGCAGTACCGGGAACTGGAAGGAAAATGTGATCTACTCCCTCTGTCCCGATAGGAGTGTCGCTGGAGGGATGGACGCAGGTATAACTGTACAAGGAAGATGGGAAAAGAGCTCTGTACACCTATGGCTGTGTTTAGTTGAGAAAGTTTAGGTGAAAAGTTACTATAGCATTTTTCGTTGTTATTTAGTAAAATTTGTCCAACTATAGATTAATTAGACTTAAAAGATTCGTCTCGAACTTTACAGATAAACTATGCAATTAGTTATTTTTTTACCTACATTTAATGCTTCATGCATGCGTTTAAAGATTCAATGTGATGGATGAAAGAGGAAATATTTTGGGTTTACATGGCAACTAAACAAGGCCTATAACTGCCTAGTCCTGACTTCCTGATCCCTACACAGCAATCTTCTCGCTCCTCCATCTTTACCAATCAACCGTGTGGGAGGGAGGGGATGGGACCGCAGACAATGGGAGTAGCAGACAACGCATGCTATCGTTTGGAGCCGCATGGCTAAAACGACACATTCTGTGGGACAAGTAACAAATGCCAGAACGACACTCTTCGCGAGACGGAGGAACTGGACTTAGACTGTCCGCAACGGCTACTGTAAAAGGATCCAGCAGATTATTTGGCGTACAGAAACACCGCAGCGGAGTCCGCTAGTCGGTCCGGAACAAGCAGCCGTCCGCTATAGATAGCGGAGTACCGTAGGTACGCTATCTGCGACGTGGCAAGCGACAGAACAGAGAGAGCACGCGTGCGCGAGTGAGCACGGGCAAGAAAGAGAGAATGCGTCTCAGAGAGCGTGTCTAACTTTTTTCGTATAAAAAAAATGTTATAACTTATAAATCAAAATATCAAATTAAATTCTGATTGCACCATTAAATTCGTTTCAATAAATTCTTCAAAACAAGATCTCACATGGATATATTTAGATAAAGTGACAAGTGGGCCCACAGTGGATAGAGAATGATATAAAGGATGGATGAGTGTGGGAGAATTAGGTAGAGAGGAGAGAATCTTGATAACTAGGATATATAGAGGATGAATTTAGAGTACTACGAGTGCGGATAGCCTTACTCTTTAGAGGCATGGCCCACGTGCCATGTAGAAAGGGTGGAAAGTGTTGGCCCCTACGTGTCTGTTGGGGCTTTATGCGGGCAACCGATAGGATTTCATGAATATTTTTATATGTTTTTTTTTATTTCTACTAAAAATATATATTTTTATTTAAATTCATTTTCTACAAAAAAAAAGTTGTTAGAAACAAAAAGATTATAGAATTAGGAAAAAGTCTATATTACTCATTTCAAGTTTGGCCTACGTCAAATAACCCCCAAACAAACATTTGGTTCAATTTACTCCCTCCAACTATTTAAGTCGGTCCAACCAATACCTTAAAGAGATTTTTCTTTTTTTGTTTCTCTATGTACAAATTATATTTTACTTTCAAATTTTGTGAGGTGATAGAGGACATTGTATTTTGTGTTAGAAAAATTCATATCATTATGTTTTATATGATATTGTATCTCTAGTGTTAATTTATTATTAAATTTCCTAAACTATCAAAATAGTGGCAAAAAGTTAAGATATATTTTTTCTAACATAACTTATGGTCATATCGCAAACGGTGATATTAAGACTCAACTAATACGTGGAAAAACAAAAATAACAAATCATGGTAAGGAGTACACTAGACCAATTGAAATAATTGGAGGGAGTAAATTGAACCAAATATAAGTTTAAGGGGTAATATGGACACATGCCAAACTTGAGGGGAGTAATTTGAACTTTTCCCAATAGAATTATATATCTTCTATCACCAATTGATTTGGTGATATGTAAATATAGCCAAGTGAAATATCATCTCAATATTGTAAACTAATTGTAAGAGTTCTAAATTACCAAATTCATTTAAGGACTACTAACAAAGCTATCATTACATGCATTTACTATGTGTTTGACCTATTATTTCATATGACCAGCAAGCTTAAAGTAACACCCAATTCATTCACTCAAAGGTAAAGATGATGCTCATGCTATGTTTATGCGGTAATTGTTGGCTTAACACTGAGGGTGTTACACTCGGCGGGGGGCGGGCCATGACTTGGAGCGCTCCCATGAGCTCAGCGTCAAGGGTATGAACGGAAGAACCAAGACCTTGACGGCTTCATACTCCGCGTCATACAAAATTGACGCGGGTTCTAAATAATTTGATGAAGCAACTTTCCATCCTACATAAGTAGTTTGTACGTAAGTTCGTACTATAGTTTCAACACAAATTGACCGTCATGAAAAATAGGTTTTAAATATATGAAATATGGGTCTTGTTTTGTATATCTTGTTGCAAAGAACATAATTGTATAAAATGGATTTGAAAGCAGATGCTTGATAATAGAATTATGCCCATTTATTAAAGAAAATTAACCCATTTTTAATTGATGACATCATCGTGTTGAAAGCGTCATCTTCGGACCACCTGCGCGTTGTTGATTGGTACACGTGTCGTTGCCATCATGGCCAGGTGCACCACCTCGCTGCTTTCCTTTTTTTGTCCACACGCCATTGGTCTTGAGACAGGAGCAGGTGCTGGGTCGCGCGGTGTGCAACGCGATCAGCGACACGGTCTCTAAAACACAACTTTAACCTCTTGTTTTTATAAAAAAATATTTATAAAAAGTGATATATGTATACTTTTATAAAAGTATTTTTCAAGACAAATCTATTCATATAATTTTTACATTTGCAAACTCAACAACTTAAAAGTTATTGATGATTTATATTTTCAATGTTTGACTCAAATCTTATCCAAAACGACTTCTAAATCCGATATGAAGGGAGTAAGTGTCAACGGAGGTTTCAAACAGAGTTTCATTCTCATTTATTACTATGCCAAGTCAGCTTTTTTATGAGTTGGTAGGGCATTTACGAAGAAAGAAAAAAAAAACAGAGTTTTGTTAGGACAAAACCCAGCATCACAGTTACCAACACAAGTAAAACTCAATGAAACCGCATTGAGACGGAATCTCATTCTCTCCTGCTCCCTGTGATCCCCTATGCCGGCGCACATTCTTCCGACTCGTGCTATGGCAACGTGGTCGTGCGCCGTGCGGAGGGGCGACGACGGCTCATGACGCGTCTATGCGGCCGCATGGCTGGGCGACGGCTGGGTGACTTTTTTTTTAGAGAATGCACTTTGGTGTGTATTTCATTAAGAGAAGTTAGAATGAGTACAACTCTGGCTGGACTTACGGTGACCAGCCAGTAAACCGGTTGACGATGCACTTAGAACAAAAAAGAGAAAACGCTTGGAACTGCAGCTTCCTATTATAGGACAAGAAAAGAGCGACCAGGGAGAAGAGACGTAGTCAGCCAGCGAGAGCGAGCAGCAGCGCCAACGCATTGAAGCCCGCGGCAATCCAGGAATGCTCCCCTGGACAATGTGCTCTAGCAGCGCCGTGGCCTGCATTTGTGTGAGGTTGTTCCGTTCCTTCCAAAGATTCCAGGCGACTAGGAGCATGAAGGAGTTGAACGAATGAGACAAGGCGTTGGGCACGGCAGCCCATGACCGGAACCATCACTGTCTCACGTCGTTGTCCAATGTTGGCACTAGGTGTTGCAGGTGGATCTGTTGCAGCACACACCACCAAACTTCGCGAGCATAAGCACAGGACAACAGGAGGTGATCAGTTGTTTCAGGCAGCTGCCCACAAAGAGCGCAGGCATCACCATCCTGCAGTCTGTGTCGTCTTCTACGTTCTGTCGTCCATAGTCTCCCATGAAATGCTAGCCACCGGAAGAACTTCACCCTCGGCGGCGCACACGCTGGCTTTCTAAAGCTCATTTGCTCCCATTAGGGTTGTGCGACCGATGAAGAAGGAGGCTGACGCGCAAGTCTGATGCTTGGAGTAACCTGGTTGTGTGAGTCGGATGTTAGATTCACATGCCTGTGAGTTTTATTATCCTTGTTTGTTGTTAACTCCTAAAGGATCATTCGATCCCTTTAACAGTTGCAGGTGGTTTGAAAGGATCAAGATGCCCAAGAGGGGGGTGAATTGGGCTTTTCTAAAATTTATTATAAGAATTAAATCCTACTAAGCCATAATTCACCCCTAGTGCCAACAAGTGTTCCTAGTGATTCTATCGATAAAAGTTTTGCACCCTAAGTTTCAATCCTAGTCTAGCATGGCAATTTTAGGAAAGTAAACCAAGCAACAAAAGTAATACGAGAAAGTAAATTACTTGAAAGTAAAGGGTTAGGAACACGGCGATGTTTTCTCGAGGTATCGAAGAGTCGCCACTCCCCACTAGTCCTCATTGGAGCACCCACGCAAGGGTGTAGCTCCCCCTTGATCCACGCGAGGATCAAGTGCTCTTTACGGGCTGATTCTTTGACACTTTATCGCGGTGAATCGCCCACAACCGCTCACAAGATGAGTTAGGTCATCCACAAGCTCCGCCGGATGATCACCAAACTCCCAATCACCACCAAGCCGTCTAGGTGATGGCGATCACCAAGAGTAACAAGAAAGAACTCTCACTTGACCATAACAAGCCTAATAAGAAGATGGATGCACACTTGCTACTCCCTAGTCACTAATGAGGGATCTTAATCTTAGATTCTCAAAACTCAACCCTCACTAGAGCTCTTGCACTTCCTTGCATATGAAAGGTGTTTCTCAGTTGAACAAATGAGCAAGAGACATCAAAAAGAGGTGTAGGAGATGTATTTATACTCCCCACAGTCAATTCCAACCGTTATGTGCCAACTCAGCGTTTTACGTACTGACTGGACGCGCCGGTCGATGTGACCAGACGCGTCCGGTCGGTGGCAACAGTCGAATTGAAAACCGAATGGTGCTGAGTGACCGGACGCACAGTGAGTCCGATCAGGAGTGACCGGACGCGTCCGGTCATGCAAGAACCTTTCTGTACTTTGACCGGACGTACGAACGAGTCCGATCGGTGATGATCGGACACGTCTGGTCAGCGAAGTACCTCTTTGGAAATGGACCGGACGCACTGTAGACGCGTCCGATCGATTTCCTAGCCACGTCCGATCATAGCACTTTCCCTCTCTGACTCTGGTCAAAATGATCTCCGCGTCCGGTCCATGGGAGGACCACGTCCGGTCAATCGAATTAAAACTGCAGTGACTGCCAGCACTGACCGGACGCATCCGGTCAAGGCAGAGACCTCGTCCGGTCGAGAGAAAAGGGCTCAAATGACTTCGAATCGCGACACAACTTGAACTGAGTTTCTTCCAACTGAACTTTGGGCTCCACCTGAGCTACCTAGTGCTAAGTTTGACAAGTGTGCACCACACCTAAACAAAAGACTCACCTAGGTCAAGCTACTGCCTCATGCCCCCTTTATAGTTCGGCCAAAGGAGAAAAGCGAAGATCCTAACGACTATTCTGAACATAACTCAACTCCTCGACGTCCAGAACTAACCGTCCTTAATCTTGACGTTAATCCTTTGAAAACCGAAATGATTTCCATCAAGGGGCATGAAAACCATAGTGCCCAAGACAGTCACCATTCCCATGACCTGACTTACCAAAGTTCCTGTAAAACACACGTTAGTCATGGTAATGTTGCATTGTCATCAATTGTCAAAACCAACTCTCGGGGCCTAGATGCTTTCAATCTCCCTCTTTTTGGTGATTGATGACAACACCTTGATTAAGTAGATTTAAGAGTTGAGGTTTTCGAACATGCTTGGTTCACATAAGCAAGAGGCAATAAGAACAAGGAGTTTAGGATTGCTTATGTGCTCCAAGCCAACAGGGTGTACTCATAAGATGAAACAAGAAGAGTTAGTACACAAAAGCATAGCTTATATGAAATCGAAGTGAGGCACGGAAGCAAAACCTTATGAGCTAGAACCAATCATGTGACATCATATAAAGGAGACAAGATAATCAACATATTATTCAAGTATCTCATAAGCACACATGTCACATAATGCAAGTGCGGGAATATAAACATGAGAATATAAACATGATGCATGAATGTAGCACACAAAGAGACAAAACCCTCTCTCGCAACTCCCCCTAAATCTACTCTCTCCCCCCCTTTGGCATCAAGAGCCAAAAAGCGAAGGGTCCGAAGGAGGAACAGAAGCAGTCGAGTTGGGTGTAGAGGAGCGTGGAGTGATCAAGAACTGAGAAGTGTCCTCCTCTGACTCTGAGCTGTCATGTTGACCCTCTGTAGATACACGTGGAAGTGAAGCGGTCTGGATCTGTAACTCAGGAGTAGGAGCTAATGAAGTAGTAGCAATGAGAGCCGTAGTCTCTATCACCTCAGCCTGAAGAGTACCAAGCGTGGGGGGATCAGTCGAAGCAACCGACGAAGGAACTATCTCCGTAGTCCCGGTCCCTGTCACTAGAGGAGCCGTTGTCTCTGAAGCTGACATCTCTGTAGTAGTTAGAACTGTGGTATGGGAGGGTGTCGGCTGACCGGTCAACTCACTATAGGACACACTCAAGTCAGTAGAGAATGGAGTGCCAGTGAGAAGGTGAGGCCTGAGCTAAACCGGTGGAGTGAATCCCATCTGAATGTGTAGCTTGGGGACTAAAACGTCTGAGGCACCTGCTGCTGAGGTGAGGTAAACTGAAAGCTCGGTTGTCCCTGACTCTGAAGTCCACTGGACTGTAAAGCTGGAGTAAGGACCGACGGAGGTGGAGGAACCCCAACAGTAACAAGGTGTCTCAAGAGCTCGAGGTATATATGGCCATCGGGCCGGCTCGGCACGCCCCGGCACGCAACTTCTCGGGTCGGCACGACATGTTGTGCCTGCGGGCCGTGCCAGAACGAGCCTCGTGCCTGGCATTCGGCCCAAGCACGGGCCTGCAGGCTGATTTTCGGGCCATGCCAGCCCGACCAGCCTGGCAAAAATATTGGGCTGGGCTAGGCCACAGCCCGCAATTCTGTAAACACACCAGCAAATTCAGCTCTAACTTCAGTTTTCAAATTTGGAATCAAATTTCACTGAAAACATAAATGATAAGAGATCACAGATTCACAATCACAACTCACAATCACAAGTTCACAACTAGACCAGATTCAAAGATAACAACTGGACCATTGATCAATGACCAGTCACAACTCACAAGTATGAACTATGAAGTATCTTAATAGATTCACAACTCACAATCACAAATAACAATGCACAAACAAGACTTAAAAAGATAATTGAGCTGAGTGCAATGTTGCCTCATTAAAAACCTTTCTAGGTAAAACTCACCCTTGTGAGAAACCCTAGAAAGGAAAAAAAGAGTGTAGCACAGCTCTTATAATGATAAGTTCAAAGTTCAGATAGTCACACAGATACAAATGTCACTCTCAGTTTCATCTCAACTCTCATCTCTCCTCTTAATCTCAAGTTCTCAACTCACTCTCATCTCTCAACTCTCTCAGAATAGAGAACACTAAGTACCAGCAGAAGTAGATGTAGAAGCCACTGATGTACCAGCCGAAGGAGCCCCAGATGCACTCTGAATTTCTTCATCAAGATATTGATGCTCGAAGTAGCTTGCCAACTCTTGGTTGTCTGTTGAATGCTACAGTCTTCGTTCTCCCAACTCCCAATCCTTGATGCAAGCAAGCACCTCCACATGTTCTAGCAACAAGCATTGGCGCCGCTCTTCAAGTATCCTTCCTGTCAAGCTGAAGCACGATTCTGAAGACACGGTAGACACTGGAACAGACATTATATCTCTTGCCATTATAGATAAAACAGGAAATGTTAGTTTGTGGTCACGCCACCAGAGAAGCAAATCAAAGTCATCCTCATATGCAATGACATTATCACTGTCCAGGTAAGCTATGAGCTCACAACCAACAGATGCAGCAGATGAAGTTGGGGTAGGGGATGGACCAATAACACCAGAGGCTCCAGGGCCTCCAAATATTCTTCCCCAAGCCTGTTTTCTCTTACCAGTTTGGCCTGCAGGATGTGCAACCCTTCTATTCTTAGCTGCACCAAACTTGTTGTCATACTTGGCAAACAACTTATAAAGTTCAGTTTTAACAGAAGCATAATATGGACTGTAATCAACACCAAGGTTTTCTTTTAGAATTACCAGGACATTAAACAGACCTCTCATCTTAGCTCTTGGATCAAGAATGAAAGCAAATAAATACATCAGAGGTATATTTTCTCAGTATTTAAGAAATTTTAGTTTCATAGGATACATAACAGCTATCAGATTTTGATCCTTTTCACTTGCATGCAAATGAGCAGAAATCTCAAGCAAATGATGCAAAACAAGAGGGCTAGTTGGATAGTACACACCAGAAAGAACAACAATTGATTCATAAAATACTTCCAGGAATTTCAATACCTTTGCAGCTATATGCTAATGCCTTGGAGTTAACAATTCAGAACCAAAATTAGCATTAATGAACATAGAAAAAACTTCCTTATATGACAGTAGGTGTTTAAGCATAAGGTATGTAGCATTCCATCTAACATCCATATCCAAACCAAACTTCCTTGGTCTTAAACCTTGAATATTGCAGTAGTTCTTAAACATGGCAATTCTATGATTAGAAGAATTTAAGAAGTTAATAGCAGTTCTAAAATCTTATGTGTAAGGTTTGAACCTCTTTAAACTAGATTTAACAATCAAATTTATGATATGACAAGCACAACATTGATGAACAAGGTGATAAGTTCTTTTATTAGGATTAGAAGGTGTAGGGGCTGGATCAGAACCCAAGTATCCTACAAACAAAGGTGTCAAAGTTTCCATTGCTTTTGCATTAGAAGAAGTATTATCTAGAGTAACAGAAAAGATCTTGTCAATCAAACCAAATTCCTCAATCACAGAACCAATTTTTTCAGCAATATTCTGACCAGTATGCTTCACCTCAATCAATCTCAACCTAATTACCTTTTTTGTAGCTCCCAGTCAGCACTCACAAAATGAGCAACTACACTGATGTAGTCCTCCTTAGCATTACCAGACCAAATGTCAGATGTCAAACCAACAGATGAAGCAGCACACAAAATATGATTCTTAAGCATATTACGACGTTCAGTGAATAACTTACTTAGGTCTCTAGTGGTGGCCTGCCTAGAGACCCTAGTAAAAATAGGGTTATAAGCACATTGAATGTACTCCTCCCATGCATCAGTGTCACCAATACTTAAGGGAAGATCAAGCCTAGCAATCAAGCGACATAGCTCCTGTCTAGCTACATCAGGTTTATAGTCCCAGTTGCGCAAACCATCAGGATTAAGCGCAAGTCTAGACTGAACAGCAGCTGTAACACCCCTGGGTGTTAAGCATGCATTAGCATCTAAGGCACTAGTCATATTCATCTCATACATGGTTATCATCGCATGCAATATAGATCCTTTTAAATTTAAAGTTGAAAAACAATTACTTAAAACCTAAATTCTGCATTTAAGTGCTAAAGAGTGGTGAAACTTTGTGTAGCTACAATTTTAGATAATCTAGAATAAATAAACATGATTTTTGGAGCAACTCTTGAATTCAAATTCCTTCAAATTTTGCTTTTAAAAATATTCTAGAAAAATGAATTTTTACTTAAAAATTTAGCTTTGAATCCCAAATTCAAAATCTATTTAGAATTTTGAAAAGTGCCCTACATGAAAGTAGTAGAGAATTAAATTTTGAACAACTTTTATTTTGGGCAAAAGTTTTGAAAACCTCTTTTTCATCTTCAAATTCAAAATTGAAACAATTAGAGAAAACTGAAAATATTATTCATAAAAGAAAAATCGATTTTTCCCTTAACTGGGCCGCCGCCTCGCTTCTCGGCCCATGGCCGAAGCCGGCCTGGCCCGCTCGCCCCCGCCTTCTCCCGCGTGCCCGCGTCCGTGCCTGCCGCCCGCGCGCGCACGCGACGCCGTGGCGCTGCGGCAGAGCTCGGCCGCCGCGTGGCCGGACGCCGACGACGCCGTGCGACACACGCCCCTGTGCCCCCCGTAGCACCGCGCTCGCTTACCCCCTCCACACACTCGCCCGCCTCGGCTGCTCCCTCCATTTCCTCCTCTCGCTCCGCAGCAGCTCGCCAGCAGCAGCCGCGCCATTGCCGGCTCCCGGAGCTCCGCCATCGCCGTTGGCCGCTACTGCCGCGCCCGCGTCCAATTCCTTGCGACCATTGCTCCGTCTCCCTTCGCTCTACCTCGTGCTCCCTCCAGCGGTCGCCTTTGTCAAGGTGAGGAGGTCAATTTTGGCCGGCCGCTCTTCACCGCCGCTCGCCGGAGTTTGTGGCTACGGCAATCTTTCTGTTCCACCCCTCCTTCTTCCTCCCTCTCGCGGTCAGCAGTTTCGCCTCCCTCCCGCAAAGCCGTAGCGCCTCCCTGTCCGCCTTGCCATGGCCGGAGTCGAGCTCCCGCCGACGAGCCGCACCGTCGTGCCGCCATGCGCGTCGGCGAGCACGCTCCGGTAGGCCACCCGGCCAAGACCAAGCACCGGTCGGTGCGGCTCGTTGTGCTGAGCACACTAGTGCCGCCAGCGCCGCACGTGGGCTCGTCGCCGGTGAGCTCCGGCCGGCGATGCCCCTGCTGGCCTCCCCTCCGGCTGACCTGTGGGTCCCGCTTGACCCCTGGGCCCGCCTGTCTGTCTCGGTGTTTTGGTTCGGTGTGTAGCAGCGGGGTGCACGTAGCGTTAAAAGCCGGATAGACTTTTAGTTTTAAAGAAAATGATTTTCAGAAATGTTGAAAAGGCTTTCAAAAATCATATCTCCAGATTTATAGCTCCAAAAATTGTGAAATAAATTTTATAATGTTACTCTTGAATAGATCTACAGTTTAAAAATATTTCATGATAAATTGTTGACACTTTTCTGTGTAGGTTTATTTAATTGCTATAAATGCTGATATCTTAGAAAATGTGTAGTAAATAAAATAATGAAGGGAAAAATGTGATTCTTGTTGCTTTAATCTTTATTAGTCATGTACTTTCTAGAAAAAATATTAGTAAAGCATGTTCTGTGAGAAAATTTTGAAGTGTAGTTCAAATGCTTTTATTTGATAATCTTTGTTATTTTTAGTAGAGAGCTAAATTTGTATAGAACATACATGTGATAATTTTTGTAACATGTTAGTTTACTATTAGTAACATAGGAAAAATATGAAATCTGTTGTTTGATACTTTTTCTAGTACAAAATAATTTCATGCTCATATTTAGTCTATAACTTGTTTATTTTGTACAGGCAATTTTACATATGCAATTCTCATGAAAATTTAGTAGTAGGTTAGTTAGGGTAAGAGTAATCTACTGTAATTTTTGTAGATTTTTATCTATACCAGAAGTAGGTGTTGCTGTGTAACCCTAGTTAAATAGGGAATAAAAGATTATTCTTTATGAGAAATTAAGAGAAATAAAATATGTTTGGTGTATCTTTGAAGCATCATTATGCCTTGCTGATGTTATGGATGAGTTAGGTTGGTAAGCTTTGGTAGCTTAGGTTCACTTGTACGTGTAGATGATAGGCTAACTAATAGAAGGATAAGGTGCATGTTTTAGGGTACATGTTCTTGGATGACGTTGACTACCTTGTAGAAGCAATAATTATATTCGAACTGCTCATTCCATGTGCTCATCTGCATCTCATGTCATCAAATCACTCCACCACAATTCGATGCATTCTTCGTATGTTTGCTTATGCACTTGCATCATACAGGATCACCTGCGAGTTATAGGTAGAAGCCGGGTGATTTCCTGTCACCTGCGAGTTATAGGTAGATACCGGGTTATGGTTAGTTGTAATTGTGATCATAAAAAGTAACCAAGTGTTGATGGATAAACGGAGACCGGGCGGAGTCTTATAGGGTTTTGGATAATAGTGATTCCGTCTGTGTCGATTAAGGACTGATCGTTGCTCGTCCCTCTTATCATGTTGAACGCAAGCCTCACATTTAGCTGGCCGAATAAAGTACCTTTCGACTGCGAAGCTAGTGACACTTTTTGAGCCGGGATAAACTCGGGTTGGCAGACTGGTGTTGAAGTAGGTGTAACAGGGACGCGAAGAGTGAGCCCAAGGTGCGTCCTGGCAGTCGGGCGGTCCCTGGGTAGTGCGATCCATGATTGTTATCCCGCGGCTTCTTGGAAAGTGTAATTGGTAATCTATGCGACCCTGACGGGGGAAACAGGGTTTGTGTGAGGAATAAATCTCCAGCTGGATAGGAATTCGATTCGAATCGCCGTCGCTCCCGGTTAGTGAGCACTTGACTCAAGCTATGGCATCGTAGTAACATTAAAGGAACACTGATGGTTAAGTGAATGATGTTGGAAATGCTAAACCTGATATGGTAGTCTAGATTGCTAATGATAAATCAAGTGATTGTTCTAGCAATAGCTGCTTACCTAGTTTGAATAGGTTATACTAAAAGTGATGCAAAAAGTACTGGTATAGTTTTTCATAACAACTCATGCTTTTCGCAAATGAGTCAAGCCAGTCCAATCTATAAAGCCTTGCATGATCCTTGGTGTCCTTTATTTCTGGTTTTTGACGGGTAAGTCTAGCTGAGTACATTCTCGTACTCAGGGCGTTGTTCCCATTGTTGTTGTAGATGGTCAGATGTACTATGGGTACTATTCCAACTGTCTGTATCCGGCGATGGGCGACAACTAGGACCTTGGGCAAGGGTCACTCTGTTTGTCTTATCTACTGCTTTTGTGGACCATGACTACCTACTGGCACTGTATTTGAACTAAGTGTGTGTAAAACTACTTGCTTCCGCTATGTTATTCTGAACTATGTTATAATAACTTTTATTCCGAACTCCGATGTACTCCACTTTTATTGAGAACTCTATGTATCATATGAACTGTGGCTGCTAAATCAGTACGATCTTGGTTGTATGTTGGTTGGTTTAAAATCCCGCGTGATTTCACGGAATCTCGGGTTATACGGGTTTAAGTTCGGTAAATTAACCGCCTCGGTGGAAGATTTTTCTGACTTAATCTCGTATAATTACGTTGATCCGTTACAGCTGGCATCGGAGCATGGTTTAGCATGTTACTGTTCACATGGGTATTTAAAAAAACTGTGTTTTCAACTAAGCTTTTAAATTTAAGAGTGTGCCAGTGGTCATATCCTTTATGCCCAGTAAGGACTCTAGGTGGCTTAATTAAGTACTAACTTGGGGGTTTGCATCATATTTGAAATTTCGTCGCTCATACGGCGTGCTATTGTATGAGTGCCATTCAATTGAGTGGTAATGTATGGATCAATTCCCTCTACGCCTTGGTAAGTGAGAGTTGTGAGAGCATGGTCGGATACACTGCCGATCTAGGGGAGTGCTTATGTGATACCGAAATACTTACGTGTCATGCGCATGTTCGTATAAGGGTATTCAATTGGTGGGGACTTCCGTCATGCGGTGACGATGCCGTCAATAGGACGATGATTCGGGTAGTTGTTACTGTTATACTCGTATCTGGGGATGCGTGTAGAACGAGTAACTTACTTTACTGCTTTCTTGCATAATTTCATACCGTGAGGTTTGGGCTGAAGTGACTTTCTGCAGGTACATAACAACGCTTTCGAGTAGTACGTATTAGTTACGTTACAAGAGATCATTGTATGCCACTGTTTATTCCGTTAGTAGTTATTATTTTTCTAAGTTTGTGAGGACGTATGGAACGTGCATGTATCATGTTGTGCATTTCATTCATGGCATTGTTCCTCCCCTTATAAGCTGATTATCTCATTTCGATAAAAATGCCAACTTAAAAATCTGTTCTCACTGCGGTAATAAAATTTTGCTACAGATGGCACGCACCAAGCAGACAGCTCGCAAGTCCACCGGTAGAGCTCCCCGTCATCAGCTAGCTCCACGCACTCGTCAGCGCCACACTTTTCTTGGAGAGTTTGGGATGCCTACGCTCTTATGGAATGGAGCCCCGCTACTTTTGGGTGAATGAGCGGTTGGGGGAAGGACTTTTGGTGACTGTGGAAGCAGTAGTTCATCCTCGAGGTGATGGTTCTGAGTGGACCAGTTGGCATTTTGAGTCAACTGGCAGGACCCCTGAAGAAGCCGCTGAGAGAGCAGCCTTTGGGATCCTGAGGGATATCATGGATCGCTTTCCTCAGGAGTTGGTAGCAGCTTTAGTTGGAGTCTTTCCGAGGGGCAACCCCTCCACTGACTCATGGCAGCAGGCAAGAGGAAGATCTCTGGAGATTAGCGCTGCGGAAGCACAAAACAGTGACAACCCTGCTATGAGTGCTATGTTCGCAGTGATGAGGGCTTTTGATGGAGTGATGACCGCCATCAGCTTCAGAGAGATCACGACGCCGAGATTGAGAGGCTCAACACAGAGATGGCTCAGTTGACTCGTCAGAGAGATCAGGCTACCCAGAGGACTGTGGTTTTCGAAGGAGATGTGCGTGCCCTGAGAGAGCAGGTTGAGCGACTGACCACCGCCAACGGAAACGCTGAGCGCATGTTGACTCATGTGCTCCATCAGAGGAATGAAGCCTGGTCCGCAGAGAATGTGCTGAGGGCTAGACAGTTTGAGCTAGAGCAACAGTTGGCTTATGCAGAGGAATATAATGACAATCTGCATGAGGAGGTTCATCGGCTGAACAATCAACTCAACCCCTATGTTCCTCCTGGTGCGGCAGAGATAGATTTGAATGAAGACGAAGATCCTGAAGAGCCCGAAGCACCAGTTGGGGAGCACCACGACGCTGTTAATGGCGACGAAGCCAACGTCTCGGACTTAGACAGCGACCACGATGAGTAGGCTAGTAGTTGTTGCGCTAGCTACTAGGTTCCATCTACACGATCTTTTGCTTTGTTGGCATGTTGGGCATGTAATAATGAGTAGAAAGACTAAGGCTTTGATGTAATGTTAGAAAGCTTGGATGTGTTTGTGGCAGTATCCGAACGTCAAAAGTCCAGTGTATGTATGCTGGCAACTTGGTTGTAATGGACGCGATGTGTGCGCTTTAAGTAATCTAATTAGTGGTGTTGTGTTAATTGGAATGACTTATTATGCCCCTGTTTTATTGTATGGATTTATTCTCTCTAGTAATTTCAGTACGGCATGATCTTTCATTCAGTCGCAATTCCTACAACATCACCTAATAATTACTGTTGCTGAAACATGCAGATGTCGAACACTCGTCGTACCGTGTATGGTGCCGCTGAGGCTGGTGGCAGTGCAGCTGCTAGTGATGATCGGGATCCACCACCGCCTCCTCCACCCTACACTGCGAAAACAGTTTTTCGCACAATTTCTTGGAAGCCAACGTAATATGGAGAGCATGCAACAGAATATGGAAGCTGCGTTGCGCAGTATCGCAGACAACACCCGTCGAGGAATAAACCCGGGTGGTCGCGAAGCAAACCAGTACAGCAGTTTCAAGGACTTCATGGACACTCGTCCACCGATATTTAAGGAAGCCGCCGAACCCTTGGATGCAGAAGAGTGGATTAATACTATGGAAGACAAGTTCCGTGTCTTGAGAATGACTGAAGTGTTGAAGACTGAGTATGCAGCTCATCAACTTCAAGGTCCGGCAGGAATGTGGTGGAAACATCACCGCACCACTTTTCCTCCCCACACTCACATCACTTGGAATGAGTTCACCAAAGCTTTCCGTAGAACGTACATTCCACCTGGGCTGACCGAGATGAAGCTTGGGGAATTCCTGGCATTGAATCAAGGCTCGAAGACTGTAACTCAATATCTACATGCATTCAATAACCTGAGCCGTTATGCCCCTGATATGGTGAATACAGAGGCCAAGAAGATCGCTAGCTTCAAGAGAGGCCTAAATCCCAAGATGATGAAACATGTGGGTACAAATATGAGGACTGGTTTTAATGATTTCGTTAGTGACTGTCTGAAGCAAGAGAAGAACAACAATGTTTATGCTGCTTCCAAGATCCGTAAGAGAGCTTTCGAGTCGGGTTCATCCCAGTCCAGAGCCCCAGTGGCCAACCGTCTGACTTATCGATCGCCTGCCCCAGGTGCAAGGTTTAGGCCACCACAAAGGAAGAATCAGAATGCTCAGCAACCCTAGAGGAATCAGAAACCATTCAAGATGGCTTTGCCTCAGGCGAAGACAGGACAAGGCAGTTCATCTGGAACTGTGGCTCAAGTGAAGGGACCGTGCTTCAACTGCAACCAACCCGGACACTTTGCGAAGTTTTGTCCCTACCCTAAGAAACAGCAGACGCAGTATCAAGCTCGTGTGCATCACACCACCGTGGATAACATCCCTGAAGGAGAACCGGTAACAGCTGGTATGTTTTTTTTATCAACAATCATCCTGCAGTAGTCTTGTTTGATTCCGGGTCATCTCATTCCTTTGTAAGTCAAGCTTTTGTTAAGAGGCATGAGCAAAAGATAATTGAACTAGAATGTGCTTATAAAATCAGTTCAGCTGGGGCTGATCTGTTGACTAATCAGATAGTTCAGGGAGTGACCCTAAACATATCAAACCAGCAATATAAGCTTAATCTGATAGTCATGCCAGGGTTAGTTTTGGATGTGATCATGGGTATGAACTGGATGAATAAGATGGGGGTAGTAATCGATGTTGGAGGAAGGAGTATCTCTCTCAAGGAACCAAGTGGAGAGGGCACCTTTCGAGTGGTCCTACCTTGGAAAGTAGACCTAGCTAGCATGACTTGTGCGGTCCAAACTACTCTGCTAGCCCAGATTCCAGTGGTTGGTGAGTTTCCAAATGTGTTTCCGGATGAGTTACCTGGACTTCCACCAGACCGAGATGTTGAGTTTGCCATTGAGTTAATTCCGGGAACAGCACCGATCTCGAGAAGGCCCTATCGGATGCCTCCCAATGAGTTAGCCGAATTGAAGAAGCAACTCCAGGACTTGCTAAAGAAAGGTTTGATTCGTCCCAGCTCGTCTGAATGGGGATGCCCCGCTCTATTTGTGAAAAAGAAGAAGGATAACTCCTTACGCATGTGCGTGGATTATCGACCACTGAATGCAGTGACAATTAAAAACAAGTATCCTCTTCCTCGGATTGATATATTGTTTGACCAGTTGTCTAAAGCCAAAGTGTTCTCTAAGATAGATTTGAGATCAGGATACCATCAGATAAAGATTAGACCGCAAGATGTGCCTAAGACTGGTGTTGAAGTGGGTGTAACGGGGACGCGAAGAGTGAGCCCAAGGTGCGTCCTGGCAGTCAGGCGGTCCCTGGGTAGTGCGATCCATGATTGTTATCCCGCGGCTTCTTGGAAAGTGTCATTGGTAATCTATGCGACCCTGACGGGGGAAACAGGGTTTGTGTGAGGAATAAATCTCCAGCTGGATAGGAATTCGATTCGAATCGCCGTCGCTCCCGGTTAGTGAGCACTTGACTCGAGCTATGGCATCGTAGTAACATTAAAGGAACACTGATGGTTAAGTGAATGATGTTGGAAATGCTAAACCTGATATGGTAGTCTAGATTGCTAATGATAAATCAAGTGATTGTTCTAGCAATAGCTGCTTACCTAGTTTGAATAGGTTATACTAAAAGTGATGCAAAAAGTACTGGTATAGTTTTTCATAACAACTCATGCTTTTCGCAAATGAGTCAAGCCAGTCCAATCTATAAAGCCTTGCATGATCCTTGGTGTCCTTTATTTCTGGTTTTTGACGGGTAAGTCTAGCTGAGTACATTCTCGTACTCAGGGCGTTGTTTCCATTGTTGTTGCTGATGGTCAGATGTACTATGGGTACTGTTCCAACTGTCTGTATTCGGTGATGGGCGACAACTAGGACCTTGGGCAAGGGTCACTCTGTTCGTCTTATCTACTGCTTTTGTGGACCATGACTACCTACTGGCACTGTATTTGAACTAAGTGTGTGTGTAAAACTACTTGCTTCCGCTATGTTATTCTGAACTATGTTGTAATAACTTTTATTCCGAACTCCGATGTACTCCACTTTTATTGAGAACTCTATGTATCATGTGAACTATGGCTGCTAAATCAGTACGATCTTGGTTGTATGTTGGTTGGTTTAAAATCCCGCGTGATTTCATGGAATCTCAGGTTATACGGGTTTAAGTTCGGTAAATTAACCGCCTCGGTGGAAGATTTTTCTGACTTAATCTCGTATAATTACGTTGATCCGTTACAGCAGCACACCGATTAGTTTTTTCCTTACATGATTTCTGGTGCCTCTTCAAGTGCCTAGTTCTAGAAACAGATCTAGCAGATAAAGTAGCCTTACACATTTTGCAAACAGCTTTAGTGTAAATTCTACTGTCGTTCACATCCTCATAGATCTCATCAAAGTCAGCCCAAACAAGAGATTTGCGCTTACCAACTCTAGTTGCATTACCAGAAATAGATGGAGCAGAGATGTTGATGTTGGAGCCAGTCCCAGTCGTCGTTGCCCCTTCACCACCACCGCCGTCCAGATCGATCGAAGCCTGGCTGGCTCCGAGATCGACACCGAACAAGGCAGCAGCATCCTCTCAGAGGTCGTCGTCGTCCTCGCCCTCGGGGGCTATGCCCGGTAGGACGGAATTGTCATCCGCCATGGCAGTGACCGCTCTGGCCCTGTTCCTCGACGATGTGGGTGGCCGCCGAGCTCGCTCTACGCCGTAGCTAGAAGAGGAAGCATCGGCTATCGACCTGTAGATCAAGAAACACATCAGATGACAGAATTAGATCAATAAAGAAGATGCTAGGGTTAGGGTTAGGGTTACCTGCACAACTAGAGCCCAGTGCCAGAGAAGACGATGACCCCCACAGAGAAGATGACAGACTGTTAGGAAGGACGGTGAGCGGCGGAGGAGGGATGACACTGATAGGAACACAAACTCACATATCACCAAGAGGGGAGGGGAGAGGAGGAGAGGAAGGAGATCAGGGGGAGAAGGGAAAGGCTGGCCGACAGTGGAAGGCAGATCAAGGTCACCGGAGACGATGAGGTCAGACGCCGAGGAGACAGCGACGTGGCAAAGGTGAGGCGACTAGGCGAGGTGAAGACGAGAGCGGTGTGGGCGCTGCGCGGCAGGTGGAGTCAAATGGATTAGGGTTAGGTGAGGCCATGAGGAGAGGGGGCGGCCGTCGGCCACGGCGTGTCCCTTATATATGAAGGGAGGGGCCGAGTGGGGGCTGGGCTGATGATGGGCCAAAATGGTTGTTGGGATGGCGGTGGTGGCCTGGCGGGTAGCCGTTGGGGGTGGGGCTAGATGCCTCAGGCCGTTGTCGGGCCTCCCTCCAATTCTTGTGTCAAGCCGTGCTGGCCCATGGGCTTGGGGGTCAGCCCAAGCACGGCCTGAGCCGCGGGCCAGGCCAGCCCGGGCCTGAGTTTCATCGGGTCGTGCCGGGTTTGTGTCGGGCTTTTTTTCGTGCTTCGTGTCGTGCCGTCGTGCCTTGTGCTGCATGACCAAGTATAGCTTGAGGTACTACTGCTGGGTAGCTGCCTGCTGCCTTTGTATCTCTAGCTTCTGCCTCTAAAACTCGTCCTGACGAGCCTGAATCTGTGCAAATACAGCTACGTTATCCTAAGCCTGTCGATGTAGCTGAATCTCCTGCCTCTCCTGAGCCTAGGTCAGCCTCTCAAGAATAGCCATCATGGCTGGGTCTGAGCGTGAGGCTGAACCAGAACCACCGGCCTCATGGTCGTGAGAGCGAGGAGAGCGGTACCAAGGAAGTGGCTGATAGTCATCATCAGTGCTGTCAGTGGCGTCGTCCTCATCTAGATCTACTGGCTGAGCATCTAAGTCGGTAAGCTCTGCCTCTGCAAGTCCCTCAACAGTCTGGTCCTGCTCAGCTGCAGTCTTAGGTACCTCTGCTCTCTAACGCAGACCCTATCTAGGTGCCTGCTCATGGGTGATAGAGGCCCACAACTGTCGTATATCATACTCAGGGAAAGCTATCGTGGTGTCAGAAATCTCCGCTCAAATCTCAGCAGGTAGGTCACAAGTAGACCGAATCAGAAAAGCAAATCCAATGGGCATAGGGTAGCTGACGGTGACCCTTGAAGCCCTCTACCAAAGTATCCTCCATCTCACAGAGCATCAAATTCTAAATGTCAAACGGAATCTGAGAGATAAGATGATGAACTACCCAAAGCTGCATACGTGTTAAACCCTCTCGGTAGCCCAACCTCGGAAGCAGTGTCCTCCTCATGATAGCATCAAGCACTCTGACAATAGGAGTCAAGCTAGCTAGTGTATGTCTGGACCCCTCACCAAATGGCTCGTGAAAACATGGTATGACCAAGTCTGTAGGTGGCATAGTGCCGCCGTGTGGACGCCTCGGTGGTGATGTCTGACCAAAACACAGCTGGTGAATCTTCGTCTCTGAAGCTGGGAGCCTAAGAATCTCCCGTACCCTAGTGCTATATAGCCTGCGGTCACAACCTCTGAATGCAAAGTGAATGAACTCGTGAGCGGGGTCTATCCAAAGTGAAGAGTAAAACTCCCTGACCCATGTGCCATAGTATGCTCCTATCTGACCCAGAAGATCTGACAATCCTGGTAGAAAAGAAATATGGGGATGGAGCTGCTCACCAACAACTGCAACTAGTGCCTCAAGTCGACAAACTCTCTATGGTCTGAAGGCAATCCCACTGTCAACATAGGTTCTATAAAAATTCTCATGCAGAGGTGTGTAGAATCCCTCTGAAGCTCTGGTGTCCCGCTGAGGTGGGAACCACCGACCAACCTCGATGAATCAGAGAGCCTAAACCTATCGTGCTGTAGCTCCCCTCAGGTCAAAGTGCTCAACTAGGGGTTGACCACGAGCTCTGGGAGGTGGACGACCTCCACATCTCTGACCCTCTAGCCTAGAAGTCACCTAAGCACACGTTCATCCTGAGCGACGACATGGTGGAGTCTGCACTGTCCGCTCCTGTGTCTCCTCTATCTCCTCGATAGGCTGCTCCTCTATCTGCTCTGCGGGCTGGTCCTCTGTCTCCTCGGTGGCCTCTGTACCGAGTTGTCATCCTTCAAGGTGAAAGCGATGCTTGCCAATGTGAATACCACTGCCTCTGCCTCCTCTCTCAGCTAGATCAGCAGCGTCTGCCATTGCCTGTGCTATCTCTGCCTCTGTGAGCGTCCTCTTTCTTTTCTTGGCGGTGATCTTCTTGCGCTTGCCATGGGAAACCTCTATCAAACGTGGAGGACTTCCATCCCCGTCACTCGGTGCTCCACCAACATTCTTGCAGCAGGCCATGCTGACACAGAAAAGATGAACTGCCAATCAAGAAATCCCCTGAATCAACTCACGACTGCAAGATGATGAACTGATTCTCGTGAGGCTTGGCCTCAATCCGTATCCACAGGCTTGGCCTTATATTCAAATTTCCACTGACAAAGCTGCCCACTGCCACACAAAAGCACCGACAAGACTCATTGTAAAGATGGAATAGATAGAGCTACTTGTAAGCAATATATTTCAACTAATAGATGAGTGATGTCCTTATGAGAGCAGGCAGAAGGGATAAGAAAAGAATAGAACACGACATGCTATCTCAGAAGAGCGAGACTTCCAGTGAAAAAGGTGAGAGACCTTGATGCATGGGGGTTCCACGAGAATGACGGACGAGCACTGGAGCGCCGAGACAAACAAAAAAGGTGAATCAGAACAAAGCGAGATGTCAATGGCAAACCACCTAGGTTAAGGTTACAACAAAGAAACCTCGCAGAGATTGAAGATCAATGGCGGCGCAGAGGGCCCTCTTGGCTGAGATCAAGGGTGGCGCGGGGTTGGCTGCCGTGCCTTCTATGTGGGTGGCCGGAGAGGAGAGGGACGGTGGCTCACTGGCAAGCGGAGGAGCGGCGGCGGCGCACGGTTGCTAGGGTTAGGAGGAGCGGCAGCGCAGCAGCTGCCACGGTGGAGGAGGACCGGTGGCGCATGGTTGAGTGGAGGAGGAGCAGCGGAGCTCGGTGGTGCAGGGCAAAGCAGGATGGCGAGCGGTGGCGCTCGAGTTAGGGCAAGGAGGCGATGGCGAGTGGCGGTGCGTGATTGAAGAAAGAAAGAAACCACCGATGAATCGGTTAAAATAACTCAGATCCACTTTTCACGGGGTGACTGGATGCGCTCCTCGACTGACCGGACGCGCTGCAGAGGCGTTCGGTCAGAGTCCAATAAGCTCCTGGCGCAACCGGACGCGTCCGGTTAGAGGTGACCGGACGCGAACAGAGTCCGGTCAGAGGTCCACCCGAGAACCCACTCCGCGCGACCGGACGCGCAGATGAAGTCTGGGACCGGACGCAGTGGTCGCAGCGTCATGTCCGATCCAGCGTTCGGTCTAGCGTCCGATCAGAGGTCCACGAGAATCACCTTCGCGCGACCGGACGCGCTGGTGATGGCTAGAACCGGACGTAGTGGTCAAGCAGCGTCGCGTCCGGTCGCTATTTTTCACCTTTTCTCTTTCTAATCTTTGACGTAACTTCTCCCAATCAAGTTCTAATACAAAAAGACACAAATAAACACCAATTGAAACCTGGTATGAGTGACCTCTCTCAAACCCTCAAATTTTTCAAAATATTTTGCCTTAGGCTAGTATTATTTTTAAGAAAATATGCGATGAACACCTGAGGAGCAACATATGGTCATGCAATAGAGTTTATAAACCCTTGGAAGCGTCAAATGCTCTCTCTATCCATGGACGAACATAGAGGTTGCTCAAAGCAAAACGGAAAAGAAACGACAAAGCAACAACCATGCATATGCAATGCAAAGCAAGAAGGTAAAATTAGGTTGCTTGTCAAGTTTGATCCACGGTTAGGCTTCTTCACTCCTCCAAAAGAGGGTTTATCGTAACCATGTTAGACAAGTCTTAGATGCATTATGGAAGTTTAAACATGACATATATTACAATGCAATGCAAGGGACAACACAAGCTCATTTTTTTAAAGTTACTAGAATCAAGCACATTTAGCTCACTTCTCAACCTACAAAAGGTAGCCTCATCCAAAGGTTTAGTGAAGATATCCGCTAATTGATTTTCACTTCTTACACCTTCTAGTGATATATCATTTTTAGCAACATGATCCCTTAGAAAGTGATGACGGATATCAATGTGCTTGGTGCGTGAGTGTTGTACTAGATTATTTACAATTTTAACGGCACTTTCATTATCACATAAAAGTGGCACCTTATCAAGAACAACACCATAGTCTAGAAGAGTTTGCTTCATATATAATATTTGTGCACAACAAGCTCTCGTGGCAATGTATTCCGCCTCGGCGGTGGATAAAGCCACACTATTTTGCGCCTTGGACAACCTATAAACATGATTAGGATATCTAGGGTCTTCAAACCCAGGAAGTTGATCAACATAGACTAGTTCATTTATGAAGCCATTTAAAAACGCACTTTTCACATCCATTTGATATAATTTCATTTCATGATGCGATGCATATGCAAGAAGGATATGGATGGCTTCAAGTCTTGCAACGGGTGCAAAGGTCTCTCCAAAATCAAGGCCTTCAACTTGAGAGAATCCCTTTGCAACTAGTCTTGCCTTGTTCCTCATAACTACGCCTTGGTCATCTTGCTTGTTGCGGAACACCCACTTGGTTCCAATGACTCTTGCACCTTTTGGATGCTCCTTAAGTGTCCAAACTTGATTGCAGGTGAAGTTGTTCAATTCTCCGTGCATTGCATTCACCTAATCTAGATCTTGAAGAGCTTTTTCTACATTCTTAGGTTCAAGGCAAGAGACAAAAGAGTGATGTTCAATAAAAGAAGCAAGCTTTTGAGATCGAGTCATTACACCCTTTGTAGGACTCTCTATGATAAGATCTTGTGGATGTGCTTGAAGTAGAGGTGAGTGTCTTCTATCAACCACTTAAGGAGGAGGAGGTTGAGGAGCATCAACATCTTGAGCTTGTGCCTCGGCTTGTTTATGAGAGACATGAGTGTCTTCATTTTCAACTCTCTCGTTCTTGTCATCATCTTAAGGCACATATGATGAAGATGGCGGATTGACCATTTGAGCATCGTCTTCATCATCTTTAGGCTTGATGTCTCCCATCGGCATGTTCTTCATTGCCTCCCTCAATGGTCCATCACCTACATCATCACAATTCTCAATTGCTCCTTGGGAGCCGTTAGATTCATCAAATTCCACATCATATGTTTCTTCAACCAAACCGGTGGCATGGTTAAATACTCTATATGCTTTGGACTTTGATGAGTAGCCAACAAGAAAACCAATATCACAACGTCTTTGGAACTTCCCTAGGTGTTGCCGCTTCTTGTAGATGTAGCACTTGCAACCAAACACCCGGAAGAATGAGATGACCAGCTTCTTCTCATTTAGTAACTCATAGAGGGTCTTGCCAAGAAACTTTTGTAGGAAGAGGCGGTTTGATGCATAGCATGCGGTGTTGATTGCCTCGATCCACAATTTTTCTGGTGTGTTGTACTCATCTAGCATTGTTCTTACAAGGGTAGTCAATGTCCAGTTCTTTCTCTCAACTACACCATTTTGTTGAGGAGTGTAGGTTGATGAAACCTCATGCTTGATCCCAATCTCATCACAATAAGCTTCAATGTTTGTGTTGTCAAATTCTTTGCCATTGTCACTTCTTATCTTCTTTATCTTGACTTCAAATTCATTTTAAGTTCTCTTTGCAAACTTCTTGAAACAAGTGGCCACCTCGGATTTGTCATGAAGAAAAAAAAGTCCAAGTGTATCTTAAGTAGTCATCCACAATCTCAAGACAATAAAGATTTCCACCCAAGCTCTTGTAAGTTGTAGGATCAAACAAATCCATGTGTAGAAGCTCTAACACTCTTGATGTTGACATGTAAGCTTTTATTGGATGAGTATTTGCAACTTGTTTACCGGCTTGACATGCACTACAAGGTTTGTCCTTCTCAAACTTGACATCTTTCAAGCCTCTCACTAAATTTTTCTTCAATAATTTGTTGAGAATATTCATTCCAACATGAGCAAGCCTCCTATGCCAAAGCCACCCAAGTGAAGTTTTGGTGAACAAGCATGTCATCAAATTTGCATCTTCGGAGGTGAAATCAACAAGATAGAGATTGTTATATCTAAAGCCTTTGAAAATCATTTGCTTGTCTTCTATCTTTGATACTACCACTTCATTTGGTGTAAATAAGCATTGATAGCCAAGGTTACAAAGTTGCCCAACGGATAGTAGATTGAAACTCAAGAAAGCAACATAGAGCACATTTGAAAGAGAGCGATCATTTGATATTGCAATCTTGCCTATACCCTTGACTTTGCTCTTTGAATTGTCCCCAAATGTGATCTTCTCTTGACATTCCCTATTTTCTTCAAGTGAGGTGAATATACGAGGATCACCGGTCATATGTTGAGTGCAACCACTATCAATAACCTAATGAGATCCACCGGTCTTGTAGTTCACCTACACACAAGAGATCAAGCTTTTTGTTTAGGGACCCAAACTTGAGAGGGACCCTTGACTTTCTCAACTAGTGACTTGGCAACCCAAATTTTCTTAGGCCTATTCTTGTTTGGGGGACCCAAGAACATGACTTTTATCTTTTCATTAGAATCTTTTATTAGCATATAGTGAGCATTGAAAGCAAAGGGTCTAGCATGCTTGGGCAAGGGTTGTGGTGGTGGAGTTTCACACTCATGAGCAAAGTGGCCCTCTTGTCCACACTCAACACATCTCTTAGGCTTGGGCTTTGATTTGATTTGTTGTTGTTGAGTTTTGACCTTCTTCTCTTGATTTGCCAAGTAACTAATACCACTTCTATCCATCTTCATGACGGTGTTCATGAGTAGCTCACTTTGCAAGTATTGACCTCTTGTAAACTTGCTTAAACCGGTCTTGAGATGCTCTTTCTCTTGCTTTAGCTTTTTGTTCTCCTCAACGAGTGACTCATTTGATGCTTGCTTTTCAAGAGCCATCAACCCCTTTAGCTTCTTGTTCTCATCTCTAAGCATTTCATTTTCACTCTTGAGCTTGACATAATCATCATGATTGTCAGATTCAACCACTTTTTTGCCTTTGCCACTAGAGCCTTGCTCAATGCTCTCATTAATCAAGTCATCACATTATGTGGCTATATCAATCTTAACAACTTGGTTAGTAGCATCATGTGTCTCAAGAGAAAGTTCATTAGCAACAACAAGACTATCATAATTAATTTTCAATGAAGTATATTTATCTTTTAGCAAGTTATGCCTAGTGTTGAGCTCATCATGCTTCTTCTTAAGTTTATCATGTTCATCTCTAAGCTCTTTGTTGAAAGTTTTGAGCTCCTTGAGAGTAGAAGTCATAATTTCATTTTGATCTTTAAGCTCATCACTAGTCTTTTGTGCAATCTCAAGCTTTGATGAAAGTGATTCATTTTCATTTCTAGTCTTTCTTATGACTTTAAAGTATTTGTTGAGAAATTTTACAAGTTCATCATAAGAAGGTGCATCAAATTCATCATCACTATCACTATCATCATTATCACTTTTATTATTTTGTACCTTTCATTCACCCTTGGCCATGAGGCATAGGTGAGTAGTGGATGATGACGGTGAAGATGGAGGTGAAGGTGGTGGTGAAGATGTTGATGAAGATGATGATGGCCCAATCACAAATACAGCGACCTTCTCTTTCTCGTCGTCGCTTTCATCACTGGAGGACTCACATGATGACTCATTTTCAGTGAGCCAATCACCAATAATGTAAGCTTTGCCTCCCTTCTTTTTGTGATATTCTTTCTTCTTGCCATCCTTCTTCTTGTATGGCTTGTTCTTCTTCTTCTCATCTTTTTCATCACTAGATTCATTTTTCTTGTCCTTGTTCTTGTTCTTGTATTTGTCTTTTGGAGGCTTAGGGCATTGATGAGCTAGATGACCAAGTTCACCACAATTATAGCAATCCATTTCGGATATAGACTTTCTTTTGCTACTTGTGAAGAACTTCTTCTTCTTGCCATCGAACTTGATGCCACTCTTATTAAGCTTCTTTAGCATCTTGGTGGTCTTTCTCACCATGAGAGCAAGTGATTCATCATCAATGTCACTCTCACTTGAGCTTTCATGCACGATCATGACTTGACTCTTCTTCTTTTTCTTATCATGGCTAGCTTTGAAAGCCAAGTCCTTCTTCTTGGAAGATGATGAACCCTCTTCCGGAGTGATATGTATGTACATCTCATGAGCATTGATCTTTTTCCAATACTTGTGTCGGTGTTACGGTGGAGAGATCACTTTGGTGAAGCATGGTGACAATGTGGCCATACTTCTCAACGGGAAGAACACTTAAGATCCTCCTTGCAACATCCGATGGACTCATTTGAGTGAGCCCGAGAGCATTGAGATCCTCTACAAGAACATTCAAGCGAGTGTACATGTCATTAGCACTTTCCTTGGGAAGCATCTCAAAAGAATTAATCTTCTTCAAAGCAATATGATAGCGTTCCTCACACTCACTCTTAGTTCCCTCATGGAGAGCACAAAGGTTTTCCCATAATTTATGAGCGTCTTTTGCATTACGCACACGATTGAAGATATCCTTGTCAAGGCCCCGGTAGAGTGCATTTTTTGCCTTTGCATTCCACCGGTCGTACTTCTCCTCGTCACCAACGGGGTTAGCGGGATCCTTGATTTCCGAAAGCCCTTCGGTGGCGGCTCTAAGACACCCGACATATATGACTTCGAGGTACGCCTCCATGCGGATTTTCCAATATGGAAAATCATCTCCCTTAAAGATGGGAGGTGGTCCTTTCCCATTAGACATCTTGCTCTAGGCGGTAAAGCCTAATTTAGGAGCAACTCGGCTCCGATACCAATTGAAAGGATCAAGATGCCCAAGAGGGGGGTGAATTGGACTTTTCTAAAATTTATTGCAAGAATTAAATCCTACTAAGCCATAATTCACCCCTAGTGCCAACAAGTGTTCCTAGTGATTCTATCGATAAAAGTTTTGCACCCTAAGTTTCAATCCTAGTCTAGCATGACAATTCTAGGAAAGTAAACCAAGCAACAAAAGTGATACGAGAAAGTAAATTGCTTGAAAGTAAATGGTTAGGAACACAATGATGTTTTTCTAAGGTATCGGAGAGTCACCACTCCCCACTAGTCCTCGTTGGAGCACCCACATAAGGGTGTAGCTCCCCCTTGATCCACGCGAGGATCAAGTGCTCTCTACGGGCTGATTCTTTGACACTCCATCGCGATGAATCGCCCACAACCGCTCACAAGATGAGTTGGGTCATCCACAAGCTCCGCTGGATGATCACCAAACTCTCAATCACCACCAAGCCGTCTTGGTGATGGCGATCACCAAGAGTAACAAGTAAGAACTCTCACTTGACCACAAAAAGCCTAATGAGAAGATGGATGCACACTTGCTACTCTCTAGTCACTAATAAGGGATCTTAATATTGGATTCTCAAAACTCAACCCTTACTAGAGCTCTTGCACTTTCTTGCATATGAAAGGTGTTTCTCAGCTGAACAAATAAGCAAGAGACCTCGAAAAGAGGTGTAGGGGATGTATTTATACTCCCCACAGTCAATTCCAACCGTTATGTGCCAACTCAGCGTTTTATGTACTGACCGGACGCGCCGGTCGACGTGACCGGACACGTCCGGTCGGTAGCAACGGTCGAATTGAAAACCGAACGGTGCTGAGTGACCGGACACATAGTGAGTCCGATCAGGAGTGACCGAACGCGTCCGGTCGTGCAAGAACCTTTCTGTACTTTGACCGGACGCACGAACGAGTCCGATCGGTGATGACCGGACGCGTCCGGTCAGCGAAGTACCTCTCTGGAAATGGACCAGACGCATTGTAGACGCGTCCGATCACATCACTTACCCTCTCTGACTCTGGTCAACACGATCTCCGCGTCCGGTCCATGGGAGGACCGCGTCCGGTCGATCAAATTGAAACTGCAGTGACTGCCACCATTGACCGGACGCGTCCGGTCAAGGCAGAGACCGCGTCCGGTTGAGAGAAAAGGGCTCAAACGACTTCGAATCACGACGCAACTTGAACCGAGTTTCTTCCAACTGAACTTTGGGCTCCACTTGAGCTACATAGTGCTAAGTTTGACAAGTGTGCACCACACCTAAACAAAAGACTCACCTAGGTCAAGCTACTCGCTCATGCCCCCCTTTATAGTACGGACAAAGGAGAAAAGCGAAGATCATAACGACTATTTCGAACGTAACTCAACTCATCGACGTCCGAAACTAACCGTCCTTAACCTTGACGTTAATCCTTTGAAAACCGAAATGATTTCCATCAAGGGGCATGAAAGCCATAGTGCCTAAGACAATCATCATTCTCATGACCTAACTTACCAAAGTTTCTGCAAAACACACGTTAGTCATGGTAATGTTGCATTGTCATCAATTACCGAAACCAACTCTCGGGACCTAGATGCTTTCATGGTTAATAGTTCTCATTCCGTTTCACTTTACCGTTCTTCATATTTTTTCTATGCAGAATATTTATGTGTCAACCTGAATACTAGATTAATTAATATATTTCAGTTGACCACGTTTATTTACTCGCATGAGATATATTGTAGTCACTAAAGTGATCGTATTCAGTATATATAAAATATCAAATGGCTACATGGTTTATATTGTTACATTGGATCGTAACATCACGCATACATTAATTGCTAGAGCTTGTCTATGAAACACTGCAAAACTCCCACTGAGAGAGTTTGTTTCATTTCTTAATCTAAGTTTAGAAGGTTGACATGCCAGTCTTAAAAACAGTAAAATAAAACCCCCACTGATACTGACCTGACGTGCCAAGCCTAGCCGGAGAAGAACCCAAAAGGCCACGAAGAGAGGCAGAGGCAGAAACGGAAGGGTCCCTTCCTTTCACTCTGTTAACAAACGTTGTGGGAACAAGGGCTTCATTCATTAGACTTATAAATGCTCGAAGATTTTTTTACGCCTTCATAGTTCAAGTATAAACTGGAGTATCTAAACTTCAACATAAACTCATATCACACACCAAATGCACACACCATATACTC
Organism: Saccharum hybrid cultivar R570; assembly: GCA_038087645.1. NCBI lineage: Eukaryota > Viridiplantae > Streptophyta > Magnoliopsida > Poales > Poaceae > Saccharum > Saccharum hybrid cultivar. The sequence goes on along the minus strand of JAQSUU010000671.1, from coordinate 1,164,825 downwards.
ACATCACAAAGCTGCACTAGATCACTACGTTCGCTGTACAAATTTCTATCCCTATTATTATTACATAATATAAATAGTTATTTATTATTATAAACAATAATTACAGGGGTCTACAATTTGTTTTTTTTACAGAAGAGGTTTAAGCACGAAACACGCGCCCTCGCCCCTTCTGAACGCTGCGAATGCGAAACAGAAACAGGCACAGTACACCGTAATAATTGGGCGTCCCAATCTTTCTTTGGCCTCGTTTAGTTCAGAGAATTAGGGAGAAAAACACTGTATCAGAATTCCTGTAGCATTTCATTTGTATTTGGTAAAAATTATCCAAATTTTGACTAACTAGGCTTAAAATGTTCGTATCGCAAAGTGCAATAAAACTGTGTAATTAGTTTTTAATTTCATCAATATTTAGTACTCCATGCATTTGCCGACATTTTGATGTAACGGTGAATCTTCTTTTTGAATACTGGAATTTGAGGAGAATGAGGAACTAAACAAGGGGTTTTTTCCTCCTCGGCCAACGTGGCCGCCGCGTGCTTTCTTTTCTTCCTCTCGCAGTCGCAGCAGGCAGGCAGGCAGGCAGGCAAGCAGCTGCGAATCGAAGCGGAATCGAAGCCCACCAGCAGCAACGGCGCCCACTTGCCTGGAGCGCGAGAGCAAATCGCGGCGGCGCTCGTGCCCGTGCCTCCCGCGCCGAACCCTAGCGCAACCACCAGATCCGGAGATCCCGCGCGGGCGCAGGCGGGAGCGGGACCCAATCCACTGACTCAACTAACCCCCGGGCCCCGCACCCGCCAATGCCGCCTTCTCGGCGCTGATCCGATCCCGCCGCGCCGCCGCCGACACCCGCACCCATGGATTCCGCCCGGAGCTGGCTCCAGAAGCTGCAGCCGCGGGACAAGGACAGGGAGCGGGGCGCCAAGGCGACGGTGCCGGCGTCGGCGTCGCCCAACGGCGGCGGCGGCGGCTCCGCGAGGATGGCCGCCGCGGCGGGGGAGGAGGAGGCGCTGTCTAGCGCCACCAAACAGAAGGTGGCGGCGGCCAAGCAGTACATCGAGAACCACTACAAGTCGCAGATGAAGTCGCTCCAGGAGCGCAAGGAGAGGTCAGTCAATTCCAGTCCACTCCACTCTCCTTCCTGCTGTGATGGCAATGCGCGTGTGCCTGGGTGATTTGAGCGGGCGTCGGTGCTGGAAAATCGATCTATTTATCAAGTGCTGTAACTTTGAGTTGGCCTCGGGTCTTCTGTTAATTGCTAAGTGATCATTTAACTATTATTAGCTAGCTTGTCTATACCATTTTTGGGGAAGCTGGGTTCTGTAGGCCTATTAACATTTCATTTGTTTGCAAAGGTTTACAAACTGCTAATTTTCCTTTGTACCGAGAGAACAGATTAACCCAACAATGTGCAACATATACCATACACAAATATGAACTTATATGGTCAAGAATGAGGATAAAATCTAATGGCAAAAAAGAGAGAGGATAAAATCTGCCCATAGAGAAGGGAATAAATTGTAATTAGTTGACAGCTGAAATTAGCCCCAACTTCCTTTCGGTGCCCCCTGTAGTCTGCATGGGCACTGTTAGCATATACAGCTTCATATGGAATTATGGATTATGGAAGTACAACTTGCAGTTTGCTTCCGTACTACGAAATGAAATCTAGATATTCTGTCTATACTCATACGGGTTTTAGCACCAAATTCTTGCTGAGGCGATTTGTTTTCTTGGCTATTCACTGTTCTCCTTTTGCCATAATTTATGCTTGATGGCTCGTCTTCTTTAGGACTGCTGTAGGCCTTAAACTGCTGCTATATATTGTTTTTGGATCATGCTTCTGCTATACATAATACATTTTTGAGTTCCAGTTAAGTTTGGTGTGATCAATGTTGATATCAACCTATATTATAGGCGTTGGATGTTGGAGAGGAAGCTAGCAGATGCAGATGTATCAGAAGAGGAGCAAAACAATATCCTAAAAGATTTAGAAAAAAAGGAGACAGAATATATGCGCCTACGAAGGCATAAAATGGGCGTTGATGACTTTGAATTGCTCACCATTATTGGGAGAGGTGCATTTGGGGAGGTAACAAATATCTGAGTCATCCTCTTTGATACAAAATATATAGTTGGGTGTTCTGTAATGAACATCAGTTTACTCAATGCTTCGAGAGATCTTAGTTTTCTTGCAATATACATGCTGGTCTCTAAAGAGACAATGTCTATGTTCTGTGTCTGCCTGCTGCTTACCTCCATTTTATACTCCATTCTAACATTTTGCAGGTGAGACTTTGTAGAGAAAAAGCTACATCCAATGTGTATGCAATGAAAAAGCTTAAGAAGTCTGAAATGTTACGAAGAGGACAGGTATTCCATGATGTTAACTCTAGTAACTGTACAGTGTTATCGAGCTAACTTTTATTTTCTCTAATGCATTGTTTTTAGGTTGAACATGTGAGAGCCGAAAGGAACCTCCTTGCAGAGGTTGATAGTGCTTATATTGTTAAGTTGTACTGCTCATTTCAAGATGATGAGTTTCTGTACCTCATTATGGAGTACCTTCCTGGTGGTGACATGATGACTTTACTCATGCGCAAGGACACACTGACTGAGGATGAATCTAAATTTTATGTTGCAGAGACAATACTAGCAATTGAATCCATTCACAAGCATAGTTATATTCATAGGTAACATTCAATAATAAGAACCACTGTGTATCTAATCGCATTTTTTTATTCAGTCATTGTTATACCTTTCCAGGGATATCAAGCCTGACAATTTGTTGCTAGACCGAAGTGGCCACTTGAAGCTTTCAGATTTTGGCCTATGTAAACCTCTAGATAGCAGTAGCTTCCCAAATCTGAGTGACCTTGACTATGCAGCAGGTAAGAGCACCAATCCACCATCAGATGGTGATAAGCAATCCAGTAACTCTACTGCCCCCAGGCGGACACAACAGGAACAACTACTACATTGGCAGAAGAATCGGAGGATGTTGGTAGGTGCCCAGCTATGTAAAATTTGACTCCTGTCATTTCATTGTAGCTATGGCAACAAAAATATTGGCTGCTACTTCAATATACAACTCTACTACACAATAAATTAGCTTGTATCTGCTTGTCAACATGAATTTGTTCTAAGGAGGGTCCTTTTTACACAGTGTAGGCTTTGCAGTGACATTTCTTACACACAATGTAGTAATAGAGAGCACAATGCCGCCGACAACAACAAAGCCTTTTAGTCTGAAGCAAGTCGGGTAGGCTAGGAGTTATAAAGAGCACTGATATACTAAAATTAGGTTAAGAAGTCAAGAACATCTATACATGTACGATTATTATGTACATGAAACATGATTGTATGAGCGAAAGGTGAAAGGTTTCAAGATATTATTGTCTTCAAACTCTGAGCAGTTTGCATAGATACATGGAGAAAATGAAATTTCATTCCACCTAAGGTGAAATGTAGTCCTCAGTACATTACATATGGAATGGCTCAGAGTGGTCATCTGTTTAAAACTCATGCCTGGCTCTGTTTCATATCCTTGACTCTGTATTTATGTGCATGGTTTATGAAATTTATAGGCTTACTCTACTGTTGGTACACCTGATTACATTGCACCTGAGGTACTTTTGAAGAAAGGATATGGAATGGAATGTGACTGGTTAGTTTGATCTTATGAACTTGTGCAGTACACATCCAATGGTGTCCTTTTGCTTACATTGACTTTTCATAGGTGGTCACTTGGTGCAATAATGTTCGAAATGCTTGTGGGATATCCACCATTTTATTCTGAAGACCCAATGTCAACATGTAGGAAGGTATTGTTGTTTCTATGCCAGTTATTTAAGTGTTGCATACTTCTAGGTCATGTTCTTGCAACAGATTCTTCTTCTTACACATTGCACGACTGCAATTTGCAGATAGTGAATTGGAGAAGTCATCTAAAGTTCCCTGAAGAGGCCAGACTTTCGCTAGAAGCTAAAGATCTCATTAGCAAACTATTGTGTAATGTGGATCAGAGACTTGGAACAAAAGGTGCACATGAGATAAAGGTATACATTAACAGATTATTTGCAGTGTTACATAATGTTGAACATTTAATGATTGATTGCACAATGTGTTTATGCAGGCACATCCATGGTTTGGAGGTGTTGAGTGGGAGAAACTATATCAGATGGAAGCAGTTTTCATTCCTGAGGTTAATGATGAGTTGGACACACAAAACTTTGAAAAGTTTGAGGAGGTGAGGTGCTATTCTCATGCAGTCATGCTGCTGGCAATTCCAACTATTTCTCTATATAGATTAGTGTTTTGTTGTACAGGGGAAAAGATGATCCATGAGTAATCGCAGAAGTTCAAATGTTTTGGAAGTTTGCATATCGCCTTCTATCCTGAGATATTCTTATAGTTGGATTGTTGACAAGACTACAAGAGTGCATAGCGTACTGCATGCTAGGACCTCTACATTAGATCGATTAGCAAGTATTTGCTTTTCAGGATATAACAAGCCAAATATCTAATCTACCATATTGGTCCTATCAAGTCAAAACCATGCATAATTGTTCATTAAAAATAACCTAATGTATTTGCAGTAAATCTTGTTCTACATCCTGCTTGCTTATCCTCCAGAATGTAGGTCATTTTAGTTTTGCCCTAAGTCAAACTTCTCTAACTTTGATGTAGACCTAGTTTATACCAATACAATACCTAATACACATGCGATCAAGAATTATTTAATGGTGGATTTAACGGAACTAACTCGATATTTTAGATTCTAATGCATTTTATATAAACTTGGAACAGAGGGAGTATGGTATGGTAGAGACAATGTACTGTGAGACAGTGGAAAGTGGTAAATATTATGGTGTATAAAATATTTTACCTATTGACCTCTTCCTCTTGTTGTCTAGTGGTAAATATTATGGTGTATAAAATATTTTACTTCTGGACCTCGTCCTCTTGTAGTCTAATCTCCAGTAGCTACTGGGTACTTACTTTTATCCTTTTGGTATTTTTTTACAGACTGCTCCTCCAATGCAAACTTCATCAAAGGCGGGTCCTTGGAGAAAGGTAATGCTTTAGAGATTATAGGAATGCATTTACTTCTATTGCCAATCTTTGGCCAAAGTGTAAAAGTCATCAAACTGAGGAACGACACAGTTGAACATCCAGATCATTTCACTTTTAGGCCATATTGAGGTTTCATCTAAAACCATTACCCCTTTTGCTTTCAAAATGTGAAAAGATTCTTGTAAGAAAAGGAATGATTATCATGTTTTTTTGTACCACGAGAATCACAATTGTATTTAAAAAATTAAACACTGAGGCTTGCATCTTTGGATGTGGTAACTGATTAATCGTTCCTTTGTGTAGATGCTTTCCTCCAAGGACGTGAATTTTGTTGGTTATACCTACAAGAACTTTGAAATTGTGAACGATCCTGAACTTCCAGGAATTGGTTGGATATAGTTCCTACTTCACACCTTCACTTTGTTCCTAGTTGAATACTTCCCAAGCTTGGGCATTGTTTGTGCATAGCACATTCTTTTGAAGTATTTTATTTTTTGATTGACATTGCAGCTGAGCTGAAGAAAAAGAACAACAAGCCAAAGCGACCAACCATCAAATCGTTATTTGGTAACTAGCCACTCTCTTGTGAGTTCTCGTGGCCAGCTTTTTTCGTAGCATTTACACTGCATTCACTTAACATCTGTGCAGAGACCGCTGATAGTGAAGATCAGCCTTCTGATGGCAGTTTTTTGAACCTATTACCCACACAATTGGAGCTGCCTGAGAGCCTTGAGCCCTCCCCTCACTCCAGTATCTCTTCTGAGGATTCCCAAGCACGGAATAGGTAGCAGGTGTTTGTTTTCTGGTACCTGCCAGCTTAGCCCAACAAAAAGCAAGACAGGCTTTTCACATAGTGATGGAATCTGCAGAATCAAGTTTTTATTCAGAGGGCAAGGTCCATAGAGTTTGCTTTTGAACAGCTGCTTGAGGTGCTCAGCAGCCATCTAATATGGCGGCACATCATCCTGTACATTGTTACTGGTTTTCAAAGTTCCTTTGGCAACAACCCGAGCAGGTTGGTTGTCATAGAGAGGGAGGTATTTGTTCTCTCCTGTAAATTCCTTGGATCCTTTGAGTATCTGAGATTCATTCTTTCGTTGGAGCATGCCAAGGGGGTATGCTGCTGGTTTCTTTTTTACGTGCAGAAATCTGCCTTTCTACATTGTTGTAAGACTTGGAACAATGCATGTAAAGAAATTGCGAGCGATTAGCAAGCGGGTTGTACCGGAAATGATATTGCTACTTTATATTCTATAGAGTTATTTTTCCCCCTTTGATATTGTACTATACTAATTTTGCAATACTGTTCTTTATGTGTGTGCATATCATTTTTTTCGAGTGGGTGTGTGCATATCGATTGATTTTGTTTCACGTTTGTGGTCTGTTTGGTTTGACCACGAGGTTTCTAGCAACAGGTGGGCTGCTTCAGTAGAGCAGTTCTTTCCTGAGAAAAAAGTCTTTTTTTTATTACCTCCCTCAACTATCCTTTGACTCTGCGATTTCTCCTAGAACAGTGAAATGCAAAACCAGCTATTTGTATTCCAACTAAAAAACCTTGCAAATTATCTGACTTATCCTAAGATGGTTTTCTCATGATATGGTGCTGACGTGTCACTAGTTTGACACGTGGTTGTGTTGGCATGGCAAACCACTTATATAGAAAATAAAAAGGAAAAATATTGGGACCCATGTGTCATTCTCACCATCTCCTTAGCGCTGTCGTGCGGCGTCCTTTGCCAGCATGCTCTCCCTGTCTCGCCCGTGGTGTGCGCACTTGGACGGCACAAGCTTCCACGCCCGTGGAAGTGATTGGTCGACACGCTGGGCCTCGAGGGGCGCATAGTGAGGTCGGGGTGGCTGGAGCCTGGAGCTCAGCCTCACGACATGGAACGTCATGCCATCCAAGTGTGCACGCCACGGGCAAGACCGAGAAGCGTTCGACGTTGTTTGCAGCACGCTGGCTAAGGGCGCCGCACGATGACGCTGAGGTTACTCGAAGGAGATGGTGTGAGAATGACACATGGGTCCTAATATTTTTTCTTTTTGTTTTCTAAGTGGTTTGCTATGTCAACATATCCACGTGCCAAAACTAGTGACAAGTCAGCACCATATCATGAGAAAACCACCTTAGGACGACTCTGAGAGGTGATTTGCACGGTTTTGTTAGTTGGAGTACAAATAGCTGGTTTTCCAGTTCACTCAAGGTCAAGGAGAGAATGTGATACAGACTTGGGTCCAGAAATTTTCCTATTATTTATTTATTTTTGTGTGGTTTTGCTAAGTCATGTTGATATCAATACAACCTCATGTCAAAACTACCTTACGACGAGTTAGGGCGATAATTTGTACGTGTCGGTGTTTTGTAAATAGGACTAGTAAATTTATACGATTGTCGCGCTGCTGTAGGAAGACGATGGTAGCATCCAAAAGACACGAGAATTTATATTGGTTCAGGCCAGATCCCTACGTCCAGTCTCAGAGATGATCGAGTGTGTGTTTCTCGCTTGAATGCTCTGAAGTTCTTACAATGGGGGTGCAATAATGGTGGGAGAGGTAGGAGAGTTAGAGCTAAGAGATGGGCTGCCCAAAGGGAAGGTTCAGGAGTCCTTCTACGGTGTAAAAATGAGTGAATGAGAGTCTCTCCCAAGATGGGTGCCCTGACTGCCCTTATATAGAGTTCGGGGCCAGGGCGTGTACAAAGCAGAAGGTTCTTCCAACCAAAGGGTCGTGAGCCTGAGGAAAGACCTAGCTAACATGGCTTGTAAGCTACACCATCTTGTGGTGCACGTCTGGACGTTGTTGTCGTCATGGTCTTGTGGTCACGTTGCGGCATGGTGTGACATGGTGCTACTGTGCCGACCGTGGCGGCACTGTAGGCGCAGCGGTGGTTCACCAGCCGTCCTGTGCGATGTGATCTCTGCCATGGTCTTCGTCATCGCCTCCAAGTTTCCTGGGGCATCGTACAGGAGTTGGTAGCCACCCCAGGTTGTCGATCACCCTGTTGGCTTGTGGAACTGATGGCCACGATACCGAGAGTTGGGGTCGTGGCTCCCGCCGGTCTAGATGGCCTCTAAGTCAAGGCCCTCGTCGTAGATCTCATCCCGTAGTGGGTAGAATAGTACATGTGTCTTGTCAGGCCATATCCGGTCGGTGGGCACCGTACTGGCCGTCACCGCTTTGGGCGGTGTTGTCTTGTCTAAGCTATGTGGTACAGGGGTGGCATCTGACCGGATCGAGGTGACCGCTGTCCCCTCGGTCCTTGCGAGGTTAGTGCGGCATGCCTATTCTTGCCAGAGCGGGCACGTTTGGCTGGGCTTGATCTCTCCCTGTTCCTCCTAGGGGTCGGGAAAACGGAGAGGTCATGAGTCTCTTACGTGTCTGCGGCTATGGCAGAAGGAGGGGTCACGGCCGACCCCGGCCTTGGCGTTAGGCCTGTTCTACTTGACTCAGCTGGGCCTCAGTTGTTCGGGCCTTCGCTAGCTAATGTATCATGGGCCTCTTGGCCTGCTAATTAATTGGTGCCTTGAGACACTCGGGGATTATAACCCCGACAGCAGCCCCCGAGCATTTTTGCGATCACGAAGTGATCGTGAAAGCGCTATGATGCATGCATGTTGGGTGCTGGTTCGTAGTTCGCGGCTTGCTCGAGCTTCGTCGCTTGACCCCTTGCGGGCTGGTGCGTTCAATGTGGTAGGTGGCCGTTGTGTTCCACCCCGTCAGGATGCCCTAACGATGTGGTACATGACCGTTGAGCCCTGCCGTGTTAGTATGCTGTGTATCAGGGTTCGTGACCTAGGCGGGACCGAGTGGTCTCGTCAATGCTATACCGGCCCTTCCTTTGTGAGAGTTGTTATTTTGCTGACCTCACATAGGCATTTGACATCGGCTGTGACCTCCCTTGGTTCACCACGCGGCGTGGGGGTATAAATGGAGGCCTTTCTACCGTTTGAGGCACCCATGACCGTAACTATGAACTATTCTTTCGCTTCTCTAAGCGGTTAGATGTGAGAGAGTGAGGAAAGAAGAGAAGTATGAGGAGGATTGTGCCATTCCCGTGATGTGTCCTGTTGAGGGTTGTCTATGGTGGCCAAAAGTCGCTGCTGCCCCTTCCAGCGGCTGGCGCTAGAAGGGGACTTGCGAGTAGGGTAGGAGGGGGTGGTATGGCTATTGGAACCGCAGCTTTGCCACCTCCTTGCCTTCAGGGGTCCCTTTGGCTTGGATGTGCAAGGTGGTTCTTGCTATGGACGGTTCCACCATACCGCCCATGTCCTTGTGAGATGACGGCTGCTGCCGTTCTCTCCCCCGCGTCCTATGCTCCAGGAGTTGCAGTGTTAGGAGGAGGTTTGTGAGGTGCTCCTCTCCATTGTGTTTGCTCATAATGGTGGAGGGGGTGTCCTGCAAACCTCCTTCTAGCATCATAGCTTCCGGGGCTTGGGTCGCTTCTACCATGTTGGATGGAGGAAAGACTTGTTTGTAGAATGCCACAGTGCTCGGCTAGGTTCGTTCGTATTTGAGTTATATCTCCCAAGTCTTGGCCTAGAATTATTTCTTGTTTTTCATGGGATTTGAGTTATGCTTCCGGGCGGCGCTGGGGTTTCTAAGTCATCTTCCTTGACCAGGGGTCGGTGTCTCGTCCTAGCGCCATCAGGATTGTGGGCCTTGTTGGATGCGTTGCTATCTGTTCAAGGGTCGAGAATCCAAGGCTTAGGGAGGAGGCGGTTGAGGCTAGGCCTCAACCTAATAGTGGGGCAGTTGGTGCCCACCTCCTTCTTTCCCGGATGCCCCTCTTGACCCAAGGGGTCATGATGCCTTGTTACAGGCAAGTTTTGGTTTCACCCCATGCGGGGAGAGGCATGTCCATTGTAACCACATAGTCGAAACAGTGCACCTCGTTAGGATTGGTGGGTAATTCAAGCCGGACCCGATATCCTCCCCAATCGATGTGAAGTTTGGCTATGCCTCATCAAGAGACGTTCCATAAATCATTGGCCGTCAAACCCGTTGGTCCCCGACTACCTCCGCACTAGTTGGAGGGCAAGATGCCTCCCCCCAGTGGGGGTCAACCTGGGCGACTTCGAAGCAGACGACTCGAACACACAGAGAGATGGTCGTGTGGCTCCCCACCACCGATTAGAGCCACAGGGGCCCTTCTCCCTGCCCCGGCGCTATCCCTTTGTGGCCTCTGTAAGTGCATCTAGCCCTTTAGTGGGTTTTGGTGAATTGAATGACAACGCCATTAAAGATCTGACAAAGTTTGCAAAGTGTTGAACAGGAAATTGAGTTTATTGCATAACTTGTGGATTGTGAAATGAGAAGTATATATAGGTTCAACAAGAAGGCAAACCATATGATATTTCACATATCAAGCTTAATTGATCTCAACATTCATATCAAGAAGATATTCAAGCAATAAGGATCACAATATTGAAGAAATGGTTTTTTAGTTGATGCTTAATATGATGTGACTTGAGTATGGCTCGATAGGGTGAAGATAGCAAGGAAAGGGCTTTGAGGGACTAAGCGAAGGTGAAGGGCAAGCAATGGCTTGTAGACCGAGGTACCATGGCTAAGGTGAAGTCATATTGAGTCGAGGTACTAATTGAGCCATAAGGAGTCATATTGTATTGAGGATCAAATCATTAGTGGAAGTGACTTGAAGCCAAGGATTGAACTCACATGTGTTGAAATGGTTCAAGTCACATGCTCAAGCTGTACTTGCTCAAAGAGAGAAGATGAAGTTGATTGCATCCCCTTATGAAGTGATATTGAGAAGAAGTGACATATGAAGACATTGAAGACTCAAGTGGTTAAAATGGTAATATTCTTTTTTTTGCGACAAAAATGGTAATATTCTTTTGATCTTGAGTTTAGGCTATGCCGCACTATAAAGGGAGATGCCAATCTAGTTGGTTTAAGGAAGATAGAGTGTTCAAGTATTAAAACTAAATTATAAGAGAGACACTCTAGCACCTCACGAGCACATAGAATATTTTTAGTGACTTTTGGTGTCGGAAGTCCCGACGTATGTCGGGAGTCCCGACGGTCGGAAGTGCTGACTTGCGCCGGGAGTCCTGACGTCCAGTCACTTAGCCTGTGCGGTGACTGAGGACGTCGGAAGTCCCGACGTATGTCAGAACTCCCGACGGTCAGGAGTCCCGACGCTAGGCCCATCGGCTCGCTCTGCTGACTGCTGCGTCGGAAGTCCCGACGTGCGTCGGAAGTCCCGACAGTCAGCAGTCCCGACGTAAGTCAGAAGTCCCGACGTTGACCTTTGCGCAGTGTTTTTAACCTTGCATGAACAGTGTTTTCTCTAAAGGCCAGTAGTCCCGAGATCTACGTCAGCAGTCCCGACGTAGATCTGAACGGTTAGATTTCTACTAAGAGTATAAATAGCTCTCCCCTCATTTCTAACCGTTGCCCACTCATTCCACTCGACCAAAACTTTAGAGAAGTGCCTCCTAGCACCCAAGAGCCTCTCTCTTCTCTCCTCTTTGCTCCTAGCTTCAAATCTTGTAAGAGTTTGAGTTGAGAGAAGGGATTTGGTGAGAGAAACATCAAAGAAAGCTTGAGCACTTGATTTCTTCGTCAAGCCGGTTGGATTTGCATTTGTTACTCTTGGGTTCTTGGAACCCTAGCCGGCTAGGCGTCGCCCGTGGAGCTTCCAACTCGTGTGGTAGCCCCGGGAGGTTTGTAATCACCCCAATCATCTAGTGAAATCACCCCTCATCTCAAGAGATTGCTCTTTTGACTTGAGAATGAGGATAGGGTTGAAAGAGACCCGAAAAGCCTGTGTGGCTTCCTCAACAACGTGGACATAGGCAAGCCTTAGTGGCGAGCTAAACCACGGGATAAATCGGTGTCTCACTTGTGTTCTTGTGTTTTGCATTGCTATACTTGGATTTGTGGTGATTCTAGGGTTTGGTCCCGATCTATGTTTGGAGGCATCTTGGCATCAAGGAAGTGAGCTAACATCTTCACCTTACCACTAGGAAGTGGGGTTGTAAGTTATTGGCTTCACAAAGTTTATTTGAGCACTTGTAGTTCATTCTCCATAGGCGTCGGGACTGCTGACAGCTTGCGTCGGAACTGCTGACGACGTCGGGAGTTCCGACCTGAACTGTCGGGACTTCCGACAGTTGCTGACAAGTGACTTCGAGTTTTGTGTAGAAATTTTTAGACACGCCTATTCACCCCCCCTCTAGGCGACATCAAGGTCCTTACAAGTGGTATCAAAGCTAGGCTCTCAATTTCGGGCTTAACCGCCTTGAGAGATGATGTCGACAAGTGAGGAGGTATCTCTAGAACTTCTACTTTTAGATGGCTTAAATTATGCATCTTGGTCCGCTAGTGTGCTTGATGTATTTAGGGCCATGGGTCCTCATATTGAGCGGATTGTAGATGTGAGCATTTCACCTCCTAGTGACGATTTGGCCATCTTATCTAAAGAGGAAGTGAAATGCTTACAACACAATGCTCAAGCTACTAATGTCTTATTTAGTGCTTTGCCTGAAGATGTTCTTGATGCCGTCATATTTGGAGATGGTGAACCTCTTGATGATGCTCATATCATTTGGACCACGCTTAAAGAAAAATATGACAAGTCCAAATGTGATGAGAAGTTGCTCTCATTGGAGGAACCACTTGAGGAGTGCTCAACTTCACCGACAAGTGAAGAGCATCAAGTGATTCTCCCAAATGGTCAAAGTGATCATGCCACATCCACTCCCTCACCAACATATATGAATGGTAATGAAATGGTTGGTGAGAACAATGCTTTTACATGTGGTACTTCTACTTCCTCTTGTTCTTGCGAGACTAACATTTTGAAGGAAGGAGAAGCTTGTGATCGGTGGTGACCAAATGATGAATCCACCTCACCTAGAAGCTCAACTCTTCATGCGACTTCTCCCATGTGCCTCATGGCAAAAGGTGGGAAGGTAACATCAAAAGCAAAACCTCCTCCACCTCCTAGGGACATCTCTAGTAGTGATCTTAGTGATAGCTCTAGTGATGATGAATCTAGTGATGAAGAGATCGATAACACAATTAAAAATTTAGATCCTAAGACCTAACTCTTCATCTCTAAGCTAATGGAGGATTTAGAGAGCGTCCAAGCCGAACTAGCAACTAGAGATGATGATCTCATTGCACAAGAAAACATCTATATTGCTAGTAAGAAAGCTCTTGCGGTAGAGAGAAGTGAGGTGGCCTCTTTACGTAAGGCTTTGGCTAAAGAGCAAGATGACCATGCTCTCACAAAGAAGGCAAATATTGCACTCAATCAAAAGTATTGTGACTTAGATGAAAAGCACAAAGAGCTTGAGTTGCAATATAGTCTTCTTTGGGATAGCACCTCACATCCCTCTAAGGCAAAGGATGCCTCTACTCCCTCCACTAGCCAAGGTTGTGAAAAATGTTTTAATTTTGATTTGAATATTTATGCCACTAACCTTGATAATATGGAGGCTATGAGAAAAGAGATTGCTAGGCTCAATGAAATGATAGCAGGAAGGTGCATGAATGACATGACTCAAAGTGGTTGCAAGAAAATTAATAAATCAAAAGGGCCACAATAAAAAAATGGGTGGCATCCCTCAGTTAAAGATGAGCTCAGGCACACAAAAGGAGCCAAGACAAATGGTAAGAAACTAGTGAATGGCTTTGGATGTGTGTAGTTTGAGATGAGGGAGCAGATTGGTACAGTTCAGGCTGCACAGACCGCGGCAGTACCGCACCTCAAGGGTGGTAGTGCCGCACCCCGCAAAAATGGGAAGGCTACCAATCTGACTTTTGATCAAACTAAGCTCAAAATGAAGATGCCTAGACAGAACAGCAAAGCCCCCAAGGCCACCAAGGTGCAACTCCAACCAAAGACGACTCTCATCACTTGCTTCAAGTGCAAGAAAGAGGGTCACCATGTAAGAGATTGCACCTTGAAGAAAGGAAGGAAGGGCATGAGCAAGATTCAAGAGAGGAAGAAGATGGCTCATGTCAAGTGCTCCAACTTGGGACACAATGCCTCTATGTGTTCCAACAAGGCTGATGACCAAGCCACACTTCTAAAGAGCAAGACAAGAAGAAGCAAGAGGAAGTGTTATGGATGCAATGAGAAGGGTCATGAAATTGCATCATGTCCCTCCATGAAGGATGAAAGCTTGGCATCATCAACAAAGAGACTCGTTAGCGAGGTAGCAAACAAGAAGCAAGACAAGAAGATGTCCTACAAGATCAAGCGCCACATTTGCTACACTTGCCGAGGAAAGGGACATCTAAGTATGGATTGTCCTATGGGTAACACTCCTAAGCTCAACTCAACAATTGATTCAAATATGCTTAGGAGGCCCAAAAATGACACTTGTGCTAGAAAGGTGATTGGTTCACCACGTGCTAGCACAAAGGCCATTTGGGTGCCTAAGTCTCTTGTGACTAACCTTAGTGGACCCAACATGGTTTGGGTACCAAGTTGTGCTTGATAAAGTATTGTAGGTACTTAAAGGTGATATGAAGCTTTGGGGTGCTTGAGCAAGATGATTGAAAATATTTACTCAAGCTATCAATCAATTCATATTGTCTTTTCTAATATGGTTGACCCAAAGATAAATCAATGGATATATTTCTAACTTCATACTCACCTCGGTAACTAGTACCTAACCCTTGCTAGATAGCCACTTAACTTATGTAGTCTCTAGTAGTTCACAAATATGTGTGTTTGTGAATTATTAGGAGTGGCTAGATGCTTGTGCTTCATCACTTGTTGTTACATATGATGCTTTTAATGGCTCTCTGGTAGAGCAATATCTTTAGATGTGTTGTAGGTACTCATATCATAAAATATAGCAAGAGAAAAGCACAAGACATGGATCAATATAAAGAAGAGCATAAGGAGTTAGGCTGAGCCTGTCTAAGTTGGCTAGGACGGGATGGCAGCTAGGCCAGGTACCTAGGCCGGCCAGGCTAGGTTTCACAACCTAGGAAGAAAAGTCTACTTTTTTGGAATTCTTTCCCAGAAAATTATTTAATATGCCTATGCATGATCCATGTAACAAAATGGTTGTGCGTATTGCTCTCTCTAGTTAAACTCTTGTTCAATACTCTCTTTATGTGAGTTAGTTATAAAGTGAGCATCCCTAGTTAAGAAATTGGCTATGTGCATTGCTAAGTAATTCCAATACTTGATGCACTCATTTAGGGGGAGCTCACTATATATCTAATCTCGTTGTTACTAATCTTTTCATTGAGCTTAAGTGTAGATTCAAATGAAAAGATTTTTGTTTCAAGTATGACCTCTACCATTGAACATTAAAATACTACTTGAGACCTATTCTAAGATGTGCACTCATGATGTCTTATAAATCAAAGGATCTTGTGAATAGCTTTGTGAGTATTTCTATGGCATAAATTCAAATTTGATTATTGCATTGTTGCCATGACCTAGACATAGAGTGAAATCCCATGTTCTTAAAAGAATTAAGTGTTATATGAGTCATTCAAATACTTAGAGCACTTATCAAGGGGGAGCTTACTCTATGGCTAGTGTTGTGAGACTAACCGTTTCTCGAAGTGATTTATGTAGTCTCACTAAATGAGAATGTGTTTCTCAAATGAAGTGTGCTTTGTGTGCTCTTGTATGCACAAATTAAGGGAGAGTTTAGACTATATCTTGTGGGACTAATGATTTCTTTTAAGTTCATTTTGAGTAGTCTCACACATTGGAGATAAGGAGGATGGATGGTTCCTTTGGACTCTCTAGGTGCTTCACAATTATTCTAGGAGGTCTTGGTCTTTATAAACCAAGTGCTCCCGGTTTAGTATCAGATGCCCCAATCCTTTAGTGGAACGGGATTTGAATGAGTTGGAGAAAATAATTGAAGAGTGGACTTTCATTGCTATTTCTCCTCTCTAGAACTCATCAAGTGCACATGGATCCATCTCATTGGTCATCCAAGACCATGTCAACAAAGGAATGGTAACTCCTAGTTATCAAATTTGCAAATTTCATGAATTTTACCTCTTGCTCTCTATGTGAGTTGCCTTAGGTAAAGAAAGAACTAGGAACCTAATATGGATCTTGGATGATCACAAGAGTTTTCAATTTCACCACATTTCATCAAGTGAGAATTATGGTCATCCAAATCACTAAAGTCTCACTTATGATTGTCATGACAATCAAAATTTATGTGGTGATCTATCTACCTTGGTGGTGGTATGTTTTCTTTGGCATAATTTCAATTATTGCAAGATTGTTATGCCTTGACCAAGATATACGATGAACTCCTCTAGATTCTTAAACCGATTCAAGTGCATTTCATAAGTAAGTCAAGTACTTGATGCACATATTAAGGGGGAGCCCATTCTATGTCTTGTGTCTTTTGAGACTAACATTTTCTTCTAGTAAATTTGTATAGTCTCTTGGTGAGAATGAGTTTATCATGGGTATGCTACATTAACTCAATCCAAATTGGTAAAGTTATCCTTCATATTTATTTTGAATGCAATATTTATCTCTTAAGTAGCTACTCTCCATAACATAGCTTAAATTCCTTTGTTTGGACTTAATTGACCAAAAAGTGCATATGTTCTTGCTTTCCACATATATATGTATGCACTATCAAAAAGGGGGAATTTAGTCTATGTTATGAGGTTTTGCAATTAGTGATCCACTTGCCATCCACATCCAAAATGATCACTAGTTGTGAAACTCTAGCTTGTGCAATTTAATGTTATCTCTTGTCTTTATGAGCATTTCCTAGGTGACATTATGAGATACAAGAATCCATTTCAATTGGCATCAACTTGTGAAGGCTCTTTCAATTGATGTCAAAATTGTGAAGATCATATTTCAATTGGTATTGATGGATAATCTCTAAATTTGGTGTATCAAGAAATATGTCTTCAATTGGTATCTCAAAATGACAACAAGAGCTAGCAATGGACTTTAAATTGAAATCAAGCACAAGTTTGTGATATCTCCTATGATCAAGAGAGATGGGCACAAATGAAATCTTTTGCATCGTGTCAAGCCCATCAAAGCACTAAATTTAAAAATTCATGATCACGGTGGAGATTATGAGGCTTAGAACAAAGGTACATCGCTCCATGAACTCTTGTATTACCTTTGTGCATCTAGGCCCTTACATGCTAGTGTGTGCATGTGTGATAGAATTCAAACTAATCTAAAAGAGTGTCATTTGATGACCATTAAGAGAATTTTTAAATGTTGCACACCTTGTTTGATCAACTAGCATCTAGGCAAAAGACTTGAAAAAGTTCATAATGTGCTTCAAAATGCTTTATCAAAAGAGAACTTGCATTTTATGGTCATTGCTTATTTTGGTTATCTTTTGTTGACCATATTTTGTCAAGTTTGTTGTATCCCTCTTCGTTCTTTTCTCTCTTTTTGGTGCTTGTTGCCAAAGGGGGAGAATGAGAAGGGAGAAGAGAAGGGGGTACAATTTTTTTAGTCACCTTGGATGCTTGTGTGCACACTTGTCATATGCATCACGGTTATCATGTTGACACCTTGCACCCCCACGGATGCTAAGATATAGAAGGGTTCCCACACTTCATCTTAAATATGTGCATTGGGCATTCGAGGCCAAAATCTGAATTTCTTTCAATGCACACATTTAGGAGGAGCTCACTATATCATAGGATTCAAAATCTTATTATTTATCAATCTCTTGTAAGCTTTAATTGTGTTGTCATCAATCACCAAAAAGGGGGAGATTGTAAGTGCATCTAGCCCTTTAGTGGGTTTTGGTGAATTGAATGACAACGCCATTAAAGATCTGACAAAGTTTGCAAAGTGTTGAACAGGAAATTGAGTTTATTGCATAACTTGTGGATTGTGAAATGAGAAGTATATATAGGTTCAACAAGAAGGCAAACCATATGATATTTCACATATCAAGCTTAATTGATCTCAACATTCATATCAAGAAGATATTCAAGCAATAAGGATCACAATATTGAAGAAATGGTTTTTTAGTTGATGCTTAATATGATGTGACTTGAGTATGGCTTGATAGGGTGAAGATAGCAAGGAAAGGGCTTTGAGGGACTAAGCGAAGGTGAAGGGCAAGCAATGGCTTGTAGACCGAGGTACCATGGCTAAGGTGAAGAAGAGAGTACTTGCATTGAGTCAAGGTACTAATTGAGCCATAAGGAGTCATATTGTATTGAGGATCAAATCATTAGTGGAAGTGACTTGAAGCCAAGGATTGAACTCACATGTGTTGAAATGGTTCAAGTCACATGCTCAAGCTGTACTTGCTCAAAGAGAGAAGATGAAGTTGATTGCATCCCCTTATGAAGTGATATTGAGAAGAAGTGACATATGAAGACATTGAAGACTCAAGTGGTTAAAATGGTAATATTCTTTTGATCTTGAGTTTAAGCCATGCCACACTATAAAGGGGGATGCCAATCTAGTTGGTTTGAGGAAGATAGTGTGCTCAAGTATTAAAACTAAATTATAAGAGAGACACTCTAGCACCTCACGAGCACATAGAATAGTTTTAGTGACTTTTGGTGTCGGAAGTGCTGACTTGCGCCGGGAGTCCTGACGTCCAGTCACTTAGCCTGTGCGGTGACTGAGGACGTCAGAAGTCCTGACGTATGTCGAAACTCCCGATGGTCAGGAGTCCCGACGCTAGGCCCATCGGCTCGCTCTGCTGACTGCTGCGTCGGAAGTCCCGACGTACGTCGGAAGTCCCGACGGTCAGCAGTCCTGATGTAAGTCAGAAGTCCCGACGTTGACCTTTGCGCAGTGTTTTTAACCTTGCATGAACAATGTTTTCTCTAAAGGCCAGCAGTCCTGAGATCTACGTCAGCAGTCCCGACGTAGATCTGAATGGTTAGATTTCTACTAAGAGTATAAATAGCTCTCCCCTCATTTCTAACCGTTGCCCACTCATTCCACTCGACCAAAACTTCAGAGAAGTGCCTCCTAGCACCCAAGAGCCTCTCTCTTCTCTCCTCTTTGCTCCTAGCTTCAAATCTTGTAAGAGTTTGAGTTGAGAGAAGGGATTTGGTGAGAGAAACATCAAAGAAAGCTTGAGCACTTGATTTCTTCGTCAAGCCGGTTGGATTTGCATTTGTTACTCTTGGGTTCTTGGAACCCTAGCCGGCTAGGCGTCGCCCATGGAGCTTCCAACTCGTGTGGTAGCCCCGGGAGGTTTGTAATCACCCCAATCATCTAGTGAAATCACCCCTCATCTCAAGAGATTGCTCTCTTGACTTGAGAATGAGGATAGGGTTGAAAGAGAACTGAAAATCCTGTGTGGCTTCCTCAACAACGTGGACATAGGCAAGACTTAGTGGCGAGCTGAACCACGGGATAAATCGGTGTCTCACTTGTGTTCTTGTGTTTTGCATTGCTATACTTGGATTTGTGGTGATTCTAGGGTTTGGTCCCGATCTATGTTTGGAGGCATCTTGGCATCAAGGAAGTGAGCTAACATCTTCACCTTACCACTAGGAAGTGGGGTTGTAAGTTATTGGCTTCACAAAGTTCATTTGAGCACTTGTAGTTCATTCTCCATAGGCGTCGGGACTGCTGACAGCTTGCGTCAGAACTGCTGACGACGTCGGGAGTTCCGACCTGAACTGTCGGGACTTCCGACAGTTGCTGACAAGTGACTTCGAGTTTTGTGTAGAAATTTTTAGACACGCCTATTCACCCCCCCTCTAGGTGACATCAAGGTCCTTACAGCCTCGAGCCCTTCTAAGGACCGGCCTAGGAGTGGGTTTTCTAAGCATGATGTCAGGTCGTGGTCACGGCCGGTTGCCTTGCACACGGGCTTGGGGGCTTTCGGGCCTCCCTAGCTGTGGTCGTGACTTATCGGCATTCACTTGGCGTGTGATCGCATACGCGCTCTGCGGTCATGATGACCAAGGGCTGCTCTACGCGTGAATCCTAGGGGTGGCCGACCTCCTTGGATACTCTGTGTCTTAATGGCGTTCCTGCGCGTTGTGGTGCGTTGACTTGTTTCCTGAGGGCTTATGGGGCCCGTATTAGGGTAGACTCCGCGTGGGTGTGGTTCACTTTCTTGATCATCACCACATAAATAGTTCCCTCTACCCGAGCCGGTCCCTTACCTTGTTCTTGCCTTCTACCGTTGTTCTTGCAAGCTGAAGGAGAGATAGAAGGGAAGGGGTTGAGTTCATGAGGTTTACCTCTAGATCGTGCGCGTCACTGTTGTCGCCATCTGCTTCGCTGCCTTTGCCCCTTCTTTCACTTGTGTTGCAAGATGTGAGAAGAGTGGGTACCTTCATCGGTGATGGAGGTGAAGCTGTAGCACCTCATGGTGAAGGGTTGCCTTCTACCGAAGGTGGTCGCCGGATGGAGGGCTCCCATTGGTGAGGTGGTGCCCCACCCGTAGCCTGGGGAGGCAGTGTCGTTCACCAACTTCCACAAGCGCGGGTTTGCGATCCCAGCGTTCGACTTCCTCCGCGGTTTCCTTTGCGAGTATGGAGTCCAGCTGTAGCACCTTCCTCCCAATGCGATGTCGTAGCTGGCGGGCTTCGTCGTCATGTGTGAAGCCTTCCTAGGGATAGCTCCCAACAAAGACCAATTTCGAAGGGTTTTTGAGGTGAAAACCTGCAAGGTGCATGGTTCTGATGGCAACGTGCTTGCTCCCGTGGGCAGGATGAACCTTTAGATGCGCCATGGGGTCTCTCATAGTTATCCATGCTTGCCGCTAAAGTCTTTGAACTCTGGTTGGCATGGACACTGGTTCTACATAGGGATGATGTCGCTGCTCTCCTCCCTCCTTTCTCTGGCATCATGCCGGTGAGGCTGGCCTCGTGGAGTTGGGGGTGTGACAAGGAACAATTATCAAAGGTGATGGAGATCTAGAGATCCTTGAAGGCTAGGTGTCGGCCAGCCTGTATGGCATCATGGTCCTGTGGACCATGGTTGAACGATGGGTTCAGCCGCTGAAGCAGCGAGTGACCCTGTTGTACGATTATTCTAGGGTTGAGGACCCGACCCGCGAGACCATGGAGATGCTTGAGGTCTTTGAGGTCATGAAGCGGGTTGGGGGTTTGGTCTCTTCTAGGACCGTTGTTGCGTTTGAAGGCGCAGTAGGGGCATTCTCGGTGAACTTTCGGCCCAATCTGGTAGGCCGCCTCGATTTGTTTTTCTTTCTTTGTTGAAGGCTGTTAGCTGATTAGTTTTGCTTTCGCAGCCTATGCCCTCGTTTAGTTCCTATTTCCATCTTCCTTGTCTCGGAGGCACCGAGCGCGCCACCTAGGAATAGACAGCCGCTAAGGAGAGGAAGCGCCTCAGGCAGGAGAAGGCGATGAAACATATGGAGCGTCAGAAGCGTGGAGCTTCATTGTTAGGTGATGACGATGATGACGATGAGGAGGGCTCTAAGGGAGAAGATGAGGATTTGGCAGTCCTTCAGAGTGCCCTTGATGTCTCGCACAGATCCGGCGATGGCGTAGGGCCGAGCGGTGCCGACCGCCCAGCGGGTGTCACAACTGAGGAGTATTTTGTTCAGAAGCGGGTGGCTTCATCATCACTGAGGGGTTCGAGCCCGAAGCATCCTTGTGGTTGATGGTGGCTAGGACTCTTTGCTCATGGCTTCTATCACCCCTCCATGATGGAGCTCGAGGCTCCCGTCCATGGAGAAAATGCCGAAAGCACGCCGGAGACGAGCGTTGCGACCAAGATCTCCTCTAGGACCTTCTTGCCGACACGGTGGTTGAGCTCCTTGCGTCCCGGGCGCTTTTTGTAGGGGTATCAGAGCCCTGGGATGCAGGGGCTTATGGGGATCACGGTGAGGGAGAGACTGGCGCTGCCAACACTACCGAGGTTGCCTCTCTAGCCTCTGGCCTGGTGGCGTTGGCGGTGGTGCCTCCTGTCGTGACTCCCTCTGCTGAACTTCATGTAGAAAGGCAGATCATCCTGCCCTTCATGGAATGCTCCACTAGGTACACCGTTCTTTGATTTATTCCTTATTGTGCTTGTTGATGATACTTCGGTGATCTGATCTTGTCCATCTTTATGATGCAAAGGGCCCCTCCTGGGGCTCACGGTTCTGAGGCCCTCGGGGAGCAGTGCGCACCCTCCGATGCGGCTAGAGTCATTAGGTGACAGCGCTGCTTTAGGGGCGATGGCCAGGCTTCCTCCCATTGTGTGGTACGTTTGCCCCTCGAGGAGGGGCTTGATCTGAGCGAGAATTCCTTCACGTGGCCCCATCCCATGTGCTCCGGTGAGACGTTCGTAGTGGATGACGCGGTCGAGCAAGCCGTGAGGGAGGCTGCCTCCTAAGGCCATGAGCGGTTCTAGACAACCTTGGCCAAGATGGGCGATGTGATCACCGTGGTCGCCCAGTTGGGCGTAGAGGCCCAACGTCAGATGACCAATGAAGTGGTGGTCTAGACGCAAGTGGATTTTTCGGCCTTCTGATTTCATCATACCTATTTTGTTTTTGTCGCGATCGTTTGATCGTTCTTCCTTTCTGCTGGGGTTGATGAAGATTTCGGAGGAGAAGTCCTAGTTCTTGTGTTTGGCTTGTCAGGTGCAAATAGAATGTGCCACCGACCGCGACCGTCTAGAAGTGGTTGAGGCTGAGGTGCAGTGCTTGCGTAAGGAGTTGGAGGTCTCCCTGAGGTCAAGGGAGGATCTGACCCGCCAGGAAGTGCTAGTTCGGTCCTAGATCGAGGCTTTGACGTCCTAGATGACTGGTCTCAAGGACATGATGGCTATCTAAGAAACAGAGCTCATCTCGGCCGGTGTTGCTCAGGATATGGCTGAGTAGGGGCGTCAGCACCTCGAAGCAGAGTGCCAGAAACTACGCAAGGGGCGTCAGTGAGTCTCCTCTTATTTAGCATTATGTCTCTATTCTGCCATTGCATCTGGTCATGAACCAGTTGTCTCTTTACGGGGTTGCACGCAAGGGGGCTCTTAGATCAGGAGAAGAAGGTGGTTGTGAGCTAGAAGGTGCTGGAGATGAACACTCAGTTGGCAGCACTGACCTCCTCTGAACGGGCTGTTTGTGATGTCGTGCTCGGTGCCTGTCAAGGGAATGCCTAGCTGGTGCCTCATCTTGATGAGACCCATCTCCACATGGATTCCCTAATTTCTGAGGGAGTTCATCGTGACACTCACGCTGCCCTGATGTCAGCCGGCTTGCACTATGGTCACATCAAGTTTGATGCCGTTGGTCGAGGATGTGCGCCGAGGAGGTCCAAGAGTGATATCCTTGCCATTGGTAGCTCCACTACTCGAGGTGCGGAGGTCCTCGCAAGCAAGGTGCCGGCTGCCTCTGTTCGTCTCTAGTTTCGGGGTTCTGATGCATACTGGTTTTTCTGGTGCAAACGACCAGTGTTTTGGGTGTAACCTTTTTGAAATGGACATGTCTTGGTCTTGTGTGGATGGCGCGTGGGTGGCACATTCGTTTGCCATTTTACTACCCTTTTGCTTTTCTTCTCATTCGAATTGGAATGTGCTTTGTTCCACCAGCTCTGTGCTCAAGGGGTCACATTTTAGACGGGGGCTGGCCCGTCAGGCTAAGAGGTACACTATCTGCAGAGCAACGAGGCATTGAGAGTAAGTCAAGATCCGGCTCAATGTGAGAGGAAAGCGAACGAGCGTCAAGAGACTTCTTTTCCTTCGTTCCTTCTGCCCTGATTGAGTGAGTTCCCTGTTTCCTCTTAGACTCATGCGCGGGTGCCTAGCCTTGCCTTGGAGCTAGTCCATGAGGCTTGGCTAGAGCGACCTTTAGTGCGAATGAGAAATTGAGACTCAGGTTACCGGTTCATCACAGCAGGAGGCGCTTTTGGGAAAAGTTTGAGGTGGGTCGGTCGCTGGGACAATGACAAACAGTGCTACGTCGTAGGTCGTGTGTATGCGCTTATGTGTGTAGCCCCCATGAGTGAGTCATGTCTAGTTGCGAGCGCGGGACGGATCGAGTCACTTGGGAGTTAAGCGATACTAGGGAGAGGTGTATGGGCATCATGTTGTTTGCTCTATGGGTCAATTCTAAGTTTCTTGGAATTGCGGGTAAGCCTATATGTGTATGTGAACGTGCTTGGGTAGAGAGGCTAAGGTCAAATTAGATGTGACTGACCGATGTACCGAAAACTGTTGAGAGACTGGTTGCCATTGCTCGGGATGCGGCGAGCCCCCGAGCGTCTGCTCGTGACAAAGTCGTTGCGGTCTTCGGGCCACGAGCTGATGAGGGCACTTCTTCAATGCTTTGAATGGTTGCAGTTGATGCAGATTGACCTCTCGGACGACTTTGGGTCGACCTTTGCTGGCTCGCCATCTTTGACGGGCTTTTGAGCCCCTGACTGTGACTTCTTCAAGTTCGACCCGCTGTAGCTTCTAGCCAGTAGGGCTTGTGTGTTCTAATGCTTGAGCCTTCATGGTGCGACGACGCCACGGTCATCATGCCTTCGCTTCTGGGTGTGGTTGCCGCTCTTGACAAAGAGCCAACGCGAGCTATCATTGCGGATGCGGGTTCTGAGGGCAACGCGAGTTAGTCCACTCGGTGTTGCGCTGCGCTCAGGGAGCCTGCTTCCTCGAATGCACGTGCCTTTGAATGAAGGTTAACAGTTCGCTGAGACGTGTCAGACGGTTTGTCCACCGTGCAAGATTGGGTCCTAGTTCCGGGCCTGGCCTTGCGAGGCATGGCGCCAGATAGTCACCTGATAACTAACGATGACGCCGTGTGGCGGTGGGTGATTTTGTCATTCGTGCATGCCCTGACACGCTGTGCTCCACTAGTTGTGGGGACACTGCTCAAGGCATGGTTCTACCACCAAACCCAGGCTTCCCACACAGTTAGCCCATTGGTGTGGATGACCTTGCGATTCCCCAAAAGGAGGTGGTTGGTCGAGACCATTCCCTAGGTGAGCTCGCCTTGAGCCATGGGCATTTAGCTTCCTAGGTGGATGATTTGGCCATGGTTGGTGACGAGGGGGGTACTATCCCTCATATATAGGTGAATTCTAGGATTAGGATGCTACCGCTGAGGGTAGTTCCGAGAGTGTGTCTACCGTAGACCACATGAGCTAGATCTTCGGAGCAGAGTTTGGGACGTGGCCGAAGGCAGACGTGGGCACGGGCCCTCTGATGCCAGTGAACTCATAGTTTTCATGGTGAATGTGGCCATCATGGACCATTCCGCGAGCGAGTCCTTTGACGGTGCGAGGAGCCATCTCTTCATTTTCAACAAACGAGAGTGCGCGACTGTCCCCTACCTGGCGTGCCAACTATTGGTGTTTTGTAAACTGGACTAGTAAATTTATACAATTGTCATGCTGCTCTACGAAGACGATATTAGCATCCAAAAGACATGAGGATTTATACTGGTTTAGGCTAGAACCCTACGTCTAGTCTTAAAGATGATTGAGTGCATGTTTCTCTCTTAAATGCTCTGAAGTTCTTACAATGGGTGGTGCAAGAATGGTGGAAGAGGTAGGAGAGCTAGAGCTTGGAGATGGGCTGCCCGAAGGGAAGCTTCAGGAGCCCTTCTATGGTGTTAAAATGAGTGAATGAGAGTCTCCCCCAAGATGGGTGCCCTGGCTGCCCTTATATAGAGTTCGGGGCCAGGGCGTGTACAATGAAGAAGGTTCTTCTGACTGAAGGGTCGTGAGCCTGAGTGAGGGCCTAGCTAACTTGGCTTGCAAGCTATGCCATCTTGTGGTGCACGTCTAGGCGTGGTTGTCATCATGGTCTTGTGGCCACATTGTAACATGGTGCCACTGTGCTGGCCGTGGTGGCACTGTAGGCTCGGTGGTGGTTCGCTAGCCATCCTGTGCGATGTGATCTCCGCCATGTTCTTTGTCATCGCCTCTGGGTTTCCTAGGGCATCGTACAAGAGTTGGTAGCCGCCCCTGGGTCATCGATTATCCTGTGCGTTAGGATGGGCGCGCTTGTGGAGCTGATGGCCACGATCCTGAGCGTTAGGATCGTGGCTCCTACCAGTCTAGATGGCCTCTAAGTCAAGGCCCTCATCGTGGATCCCATCTCGTAGTTGCTAAAATTGTACATGTGTCTTGTCGGGCCATATCCGATCGGTGGGCACCATACCGGTCGTCACCGCTTTGGGTAGTGTTGTCTTGTCTAAGCTGTGTGGTGCAGGAGTGGCGTTTGACCAGACTGAGGTGACCATTGTCCCCTCATTCCTTTTGGGGTCAGTGCGGCATGCCTATTCTTGCCAGAGCGGGCACGTTTGGTTTGGCTTGACTTCTCCCCGTTCCTCCTACGGGTTGGGACGACAGAGTGGTCATGAGTCTCTTGCGCGTCGTGCGGCTAAGGCAGAAGGAGGGATCATGGCCGACCCCAGCCTTGGCGTCACGCCTATTTTGCTTGGCTCAGCTGAGCCTCGGTTGTTCAGGCCTTCGCTAGCTGATGTGTTATGGCACTTGGCCTGCTAATTAATCGGTGCCTTGAGACACCCGGGGATTATAACCCCAGCAATACGATAATGCGCTTGGCCATGGGCATCCGCCCCATTCGGACGTCGCGTGCCTCACTTCGGATGTGCTCTCTCCCTAAAGAAAAATATCTCTCGCTCATACAACTCTTGCCATCATGGCCATCCACACGCGCGCCCATCCTGCGCCGTGCAGCACCACCCCGCCTAGAGATGGCAACGGGTACCCGAAACCCGAGTACCCGACGGGTATTACCCGATAAAGATGTGGGTATGGGATGAATTTTCTACCCGTGGGTAAGTTATTACGCAAAATCCTATACCCATCGGGTATGGTGGGTACGGGTGCGGGTGTATACTACCCATACCTGCATACCCGTGGGTAAGACATACCCGCAAAAATAACTAGTCAACCTTAGTTATTTTAGCGCATATAAGTCATGAATTTGGCCAATTGAGACATCCACTATATTTCTAGTAGATTGCCTTTGTTGTAATGATGCTAATAATGTTTGTTAGCATGTTTGTAACTTGTTGGAAGCTTAGAATGATTTATTTTTGCATGTGACTATTTGATATTTTTAGGTAATTTTCGGGTATGCTATCGGGTACGGGTTACCCGTCGGGTGAGAATTACCCGGCAGGTACGGGTATGGGACTTTTTTTTACCCGCATGCGGGTATGGGTAACCCGACGGGTAAAATTTTGTAGGTGCGGGTACGAGTACGGGTGGGTACTACTCGTCGGGTACGTACCCGTTGCCATCTCTAACCCCGCCCCACTCCACCTCGCCGCCACAAGCATCGACCGCCGCAACCCAATACGCCCTCGCTTGTTGTGGCCATGGCGTGCACCGCGCCAGGGAGAAGGTCATCGTCGATTGGGATATCGTCTCCGGCGGTCGGCTGAAGACACCACGACAGGAGGACCGTATGTTGCAAATGCATGTTTCAAGTGTTTCAGATGTTTCAGAGGTATGTTATAAGTGTTTTATTTGATGTTACAAAAGTTGACCGGGATGTTTCACATGTTGCAAGTGTTTCAAAGGTATGTTGCAAGTGTTTCAGAGATTTGTTGCAAGCATCTATTCAAAATGTTTCATCTATTTTAGACGTATGTTGCAAGTGTTTTATCTGGATGTTGCATATGTTTCAACGGATATACACATATGTTGCAACCATCCATTCAAAAATGTTTCATCTATTTTAAACATACGTTGCAAGTGTTTTACCTGGATGTTGCAGATATTGCTGTGGCTATACACATGTTGTAAGCATATGTTGTAAATGTTTCACCTGTTTCAGATGTATGTTGTAGAAGTACTTCATGTTCCAATATTAGCGGGCGTAAAAAGTGGGCGCATGCGGAGGCAGTCCCGTGTGTGTGGGTGGTCCCCACTTGCATGCGCAACAGCAGGCATGAGTGCGCAACAGCATGTATATGTGCACCAGCCTGCGGGGCATGCACAACATCATGCGAGGTAGGCGTAGCATGCAGATAGGCTCAGCAGCATGCGAGACAGGCACAACAGGCAGGATAGGCGTCCGGATACTAGCCACACTGTAATTTGTATGGCTTTATTTTAGTTAGAAAAGTACACATAGCTGGTTTTGTAGCTGCGGAAGGAATTACGGACCCGAGTGATAGTCTAGGAAGACAAAAAGAATCTTTTCCTTCTTTCACGTGTGGGCACGTTTGCTTCTAGGCCATGGTTGGCCATGACAAATTTGGTTTGTCCTGATAATTTGGCAGCTCTTTGTCCTTGGCCAAAATTTGGCATGCCCCAGGAAATTTGGCTTCGTTCTCCTACAATTCACACCAACTTTGGCTATCGCATGCCAGCATGCGCCAAGCAACTTCAACAGACTTTAAATCTCCACTAATTTATAGGAATAGAAATTATGGTGAAAAAATATTCAATAGCTTCTTTAATTAGATTTCCAAATATAGACATCCTGTATTTTGGATTTCTTGTTAGGTAAAAATAGAGAGCGAGAATGACTCTAGAGTGCACACAAGATATAAAAAAGTTGTTAGAGGGTACAAAGATATAAAAAGAAATTTTTACTCTAATGACTCTCTAAATAATGATTTAGAGAGTACATTTTAGAAAGACTCTTGGAGATGCTCTTAGCCTCATGTCGGCTCCTTGCCATTTCCCATAGGGCCAAAGGTGACATGGCTTACACCAATTGATTGCATGGGTCTCAAAACTTTTATGCCACATATTTCATTATGATTTTATCTACAATACAAGATCACACACGTAATCAGGCATCGGGACCTTCGCTTCTCAAAAGCTTCAAAAAATAACTTAACCTCTCACGTATTATATGAAATGACTAACCATCTTTTATAGCAAGTAGAAATCCAGTGTCTTTCTGAGAGTCAAAAGACTTGCCAGCAAGTTGATATTCGATGAAGCTACAACACTCGACCTAAGTCCCTGAAAAATACACCCTATCAACTCAGGTGCATTTTCACGTGACTTCTCCGTCCTTCGATAAGAAGGAACTTCACCAACACCTTTGGCATCTATACCCCAACACCGTTTGCACTGATACCTTCGCCAAAAAGGGGCTCCACCAATACCTTCGGCGTCTACACCGGCATTGCCTTCGCCAAGCTCTTCGGTATGAGGGGCTTCGCCACCATCTTTGATAACTTCACCAACATCGCCTCCGCCAAAATACCATTGTAGGAGGGTCTTCACCAAACACCTTCACATGAAGGCCTTCACCAACACCTCCAACAAAACCATGATGACTCACCTCTGCCAATAGTACATGTCAGCACAAGGGGGCATCACCAACTACTTCGTCATCTACACCAAAATCGCCTATGCCAAACACCTTCGCAGGAGGGTCTTCGGCAGGAGGGCTTCACCATCATCATCACCCACTACAATAGCTCGAGATCCTTCATCAACACCTTCGACATCAATTCTCATGATGAGTTACAGTCATCACAGAGTTCTACGGGCTATGTTAACTCCTTCGGAACCAAGGTCTACCATACCTTCGTCAAACACTTTGACTCGAGTGGCTCATTAGCAACTTAGTTCGTACATCTACTTCCACTACTATGACTACATCGACTACACCAAGCATGACTTTGGATTCACTCATGAGCACCGGCCAAGAGGGGCTAGGAGAGCATACCAGAGGGTCAGCCACTCCGAAGGGTGAAGCTTTTTGCCTAGTGCTCATGAGAGAAGATTTGGAGGCCTCAGAGACAAAGACCTCCACAACCTTTAATTTGGCTATGACTATTTCGACTACTTCAACCACGACACGTCGTCAAGCAAAGTTTCCACCGAGAAGGCCTACATGCCCAAAACGCCTCGAAGACAAAGACCTATGTGGGCCTCAGAGACAAAGACCTATGTAGGCCTCAGAGACGAAGACCTACGCACCAAGAATGCACTGGAGATGAAGGCCTCGGAGATGAAGGTCTGAGAAGGCCTTAGATGTTAAGACCCACACTCTAAGGAGATACTAGAGGCAAAGGCCTTGGAAGCGTGGACCTACGCATCGAGGAGGTCCTAGAGGCGAAGACCTATAAGCCAAGCAAAGCCAATGATCCATGTCACAGAACGAGCGAAAGGAGCCAAAGCCTAAAGATGAAGGCATCATGAAAATTAACATCAAGGAATTTGGAGCTAGAAGCCTTGGAAGTTAGAACATGTATAGGCTAGAGTCGTGCACATGCTTTTTTCTCCATGCTGTTTTTTCCCACGGGGTTTTTGGGATGGAGTTTTTAGTGAGGTGCTCACGAGTAGGTTGCAAAGGGCTATCCTCGCAACCAAGGTTCGAGCTGTATTGTGCCTCTTCTTGTATGAGCATCTACTAGGTCTTGTAGCACCAGCCATAACCTAGTAGCTGAGGGGCTACTGTTGGGGTTAGTGTAGTGACTTGTCGAATTCACCCCCACCGAGGGTTCGTCTATAAATTGTCATTACCTATATATAGTGCCAAGCATGAGGGTAAGAGGCTCCCTCTCTCACTCATTTTGCAAACCCTAGTGTGTCCCTCCTATTCACCCCCCTCACTCATGTTCTGAAATCGCTTTCCCAACATAATTTATGACCAAAACTTAATGACCACATACAATATGTGAAACTAATATGGTGCAACAACCACAATAACTTATATGACTCCTATAAGTTGTGTGCATATGCAAATTACACATGAATTAAAAATATTTCTCACCTAGTCATCAACGAAATCTAAGATACGCTTCATGTCAATGCATATTGTGGGATGGTTTTTGCGAATAATACCATCAACACTCAATTGCAACATTTTTATGTAGAATAATAACCAACTTTTAGGATCTAATAAACAGGATTATGTGTTCAAAATAATTACCTTAATTTGTTTCTGGTGTGTGTAGTCACCACATACACACCTCGCATAATCTTCTATAGAGTTACCATCATATGGTTCTCTTTTACTTCCACTTCTACACCCACGACCTATTCCCCTATCTAAACCTCTTCTACCTCCAAGGCCTTTATTTTTTTTCTCATTCTTTCTTCTCTCAGCTTCTCAGTGATCATTTATTTTTGTCACAAGACCTCGAAAATTAGATATGTAATTTTTGTCCCAAGATTTTTGACAAATATTTAAGTTTCTTATTCTATTTATAAAAACTTTATGAGTTAGCTTCAATGAAATGGTACCAGAGAAGAAGCTCACTCTATTTGCGAAATTCCAAAAGAATGGATTCGATACTCTTTCATCAATGACAATGAACGAGGTCCGGCGAAATAAATTTTCATTAGCACAAAATAATAACTTCAGAAGTATAAGGACTTTGACAAGGAGTATAATATGAGTCTATCAAGCTCTTTCATCATAGCAATAAATAAATAAAGAGTACCATAGAAATATTTGTAATGCTAAGGTTAGGAAGGGTCTGATTCAGTAGCTTGATTATATTGGTGAGATCTTATAGAGATAGCTAGCATCTTTATAAAGCATAGACAATCATCCCATTTTGCTTCCTTGTCATCCATTGACTCTAAAATTTAAGAAAAACATTTAACAATATTAACTATTATTTATAATATACAGAATAAGGTACTAGGAATCAAATATGGTCTAGTCAAGAGGAAACATGCAACAAAGAAATTTATTCTCAAGAACAAGAAATAGAGGTAGCGGCAAATAACAATAATCAAAGTGCATCAAATGAAGACAATAATGAAAAGTATACAATGGATGAAAACAAGTAAGGAAAGATGAATGAGGCGGAAAGGAATAGTACTGAATGGACTCATGTGAGACAAAGTAAAAGGATCAAGGAATAGAAGAATGACTTGAGTATTGAGGAGAAGCTTGAGATGAAAAACAACAATTACAACAATGAAGGTAAGGTCCAACCAAATCAGAACTCCTTTGTAGTTCTTACTAATAATAAATTGGTAAATTTTGCTTCTAAAATGAGAGTTAACACTGCTGATTTAGCTTTAAAAAATTAGCCTTGATTGAACAAATAGATAGAGCTACAAAAAACTTGAGGTTTAGGAACAAATGAGCTCTCTTTTAGATGATTAGTTGGTTGGCAATGGAAGAATCTGGGGAAGAAATTTGTATATTCCTTCAAAATGGTCTCCACGATCCATGCTTCCCAAACGCAGGCAACCAACCAACAACTACGATGACAAAGAGAGTAGTCAGATTGAGCCCCTCTTAGGAAGTCCATTCGTATCAGCCGTGCTAGGTGGAAACAAAATATCCACAATCATGTAATGGGAAAGAAAAGGGAGAAAAAGCATCCTGGAGCTTCAATAACCAGTGACTTTTCTATATCTTCTTAAGGTCCAACAGGTGGTAGAGTTTTACATAGAATAATGAAAAAATGAAACAATAGCTTTTTATTGTAGATAGAAAGAAGGGAGGAGACCTCTCATTGGTTTTAATTAGGAGTCACAGGACAAGAGAGTTCATGTTCATTTTATACTTCAATTAGCAGAGGGATGAAAAAGAACAATAGCGGCATGCAGGGTGAGGACACAAAAAGAAAAGCCACACAGTAAGTTTTATACAAGTGTGTAGTCTGACTATAAGGAATATGAAATATTGTGACATGTTAAATAGTTGTTCTAATAAGATACTGTAATACATGTAAGAAAAGTTGTCTGAAGTAGCTCAATAGCCCTGTTGCAACTGGTTAGAAAGAAGGTAGTGAGGAGAGGTGAAACCAGGGTTTGAGTGCAAGCCAATGTGAGTAGAAGTGAGAGCTCTCCTGGCCTCATAACCTCAGGACACACTTATATAGGTGGTGGCTATTTACAAGCAGCCCCTTAGCATGGTTGGATTTTACATGACACCAATCTAGCATCTATTTGGGCCTCTTCTAGGAGAGACCATGAGCTAGGAAAATTAGGAAAATGAGCTAGGCCTCCTACTAGAACAGGTCTAAATAGATACTAAATTGGTGTCATATAAAATTCAACCCCATGAAGGGCCTACATGTAAATAGCCACCATCTATATAAGTGCCAAGGGCACAAGGGCAGGAGAGCTCTCACCAAATGAGCTTCTTCTTTACTCATTGGTTCTAAAATTTAAAATAAACCCTAAATATTCATTTGAACAAAATGACCTATCAATATATGAAAAGCTAGAAATCAATAGGGTTAAAAAGTCATGTAACATATCAAACGGAGCAAAAAAATTCATGGTTGTACATATTTTACCTTTAGATATGAAACTAGGAAGCTTGTTGATCACACTGTGATATAGAGTTGAATCTCAACTAAGATTGTTGTGGTAAAGGCCATTCTTTCT
Organism: Saccharum hybrid cultivar R570; assembly: GCA_038087645.1. Taxonomy (NCBI): domain Eukaryota; kingdom Viridiplantae; phylum Streptophyta; class Magnoliopsida; order Poales; family Poaceae; genus Saccharum; species Saccharum hybrid cultivar. The sequence continues at coordinate 1,131,561 of JAQSUU010000671.1, read as the reverse complement.
TAAGAAATCAAGCCCAATAATAATTTGTTTGCAAGAAATAAGAGAAAAATAATAAGTGAATTAATAAATAGCTTGGACATGATAGTGTGAATCTTTGCTAAAAATACAATTGAAAATATAACTTTCCCTAAAATAGTTTAATTACAGATAAACAAAAATAAGTGATCTTTTATTATGTTTTCAGTAAATATGGCCAATTTGTCACAATTAGGAGGTATAGCTATTAATACGTTAGGTAGCTTTGAAATTTTGGAGGAGGAATATGTTGTATATGGTCAGCACACCGTTCAGGTGTAAAGAGTGACCACAACAGTCCTTCGGTGAAAATGATGAATCATTGCTTTTTAACTTATTCTTGCAATTGTCATAGATATTTTTGTGTTGCAAATAATGTAGATGTTCATTGCTCTCTTGCTTTGAGCATGTAGCTGGATAAATGACAACTTGTAGAACAATCTTGCTTGGTACATCAGGTTTAACATCTTTACAAAGAATGTTTGTCTCTTGGCATTCTCCAACTCCCTAGTTACTATGAAGGGGCTATCCTGAAATATTTTTAGTGTTGGATATAATCATAAACAAGAACTAGGACCGATAATACCTAGATATGATCATATACAAGGATTTTGAAGTGTAAGATCGAGTTTATACCTTAGAGAATTTTCTTTTCTTTTTTAGGCAGAGATAGATTTTTCTTCAATATGAGCTAGATAAAAAAAGAGAAAAAGAAAATTTTCCATTTGAAAATTATTAGAAAACATTGAATTTGTTGAATTCGCTTTAAGGTACAGTATAGACAAGCTTTAAAGAGGATGGGATTCTAGACTAGGGTTTGGTAAACATATATGAAAGCAAAAGCAAAAAGTCTTAAGATGTGAAAATAGACTATTCATATTCTTAGACAAAATTAAAAACATGCATACCAATCAATTCAATTTACAAAGACCCACTATAAGTAAATCAACTGCATTTACCATTCGATAAATCTAATAGGGTGCTAAGGTGATGCTATGTGATATATTTGTCGTCACATGACATACACGGAGGATCGATAGCATATATGTTGACATGACATTCTTTTGGCACCTGGGGTGTTCATTGTTTTGGCACCTGGGGTGTTCATCGAATTGCTTGCCCCAATACACTTGTTTGCTAAGTAAATTAATCAACTAACCATTTCTGTAACAGCCACTATTATCAACTCAAGAGCTTTATTGTCTGAAGCCTGCAAAGAAAGATGTCCCAATAGTGTAAGTAACATATTTCAGTAGAGCACGGATCCTATGCAGACCAAGCTTACCATTCTGTCAATGCCAGCAACATGAGCATCATACTGGAAAGAAGGAAAACAAAACAATTATCTAGAGGAAATGATAAGTGAAGAGAATAAATCTATAAAAGAATAATGAAATGAACTAATAAGAGGAACCTACAAAATCTTTCATTTGGTGACCCCATTCAGTGTGTTCAAGCTCTAGTTTTATATGAATACTGAGCGAAGGGAACATGTCTTTGTTGTGTATTTCCAACAAAGCTTCTCTAAAACTCATCTGAAATAAGATGAGATATAAACAGATATATGTCAGTTCAGTTAGTAAGCAAGCATATAACACGCATGTAAGAACATAAGAGCAAGGCAACATATGTTAACCTTTCCTTTAGCAACTTGCTTCCAAATCTCAAAATAGAGACCATCCAATCCCTTGTAAGAATGATCAAACTCCATGCTACAGATATGTTCCTGGATTAAGAAAGGGATTGTAAAATTCTAACATATCACCACTGTAACATCCTAAAATTTTTATTATTTCAAAATAGCTAAATATGATTTATTTATGTATTTAAGTGTGCATTCAAATGTAGGAAATAATAAAATTTTGTGAAATTAAAATTTATCATAAGGTTAGTTACATGTTGATGCACTCATGCCGATGCATTTTATTTATTGTGGTGACTGATTTTTATCCCTATGCAAAAAGGTTTAAAAATCATTTGAATTTGGATTTGGAAAATCAAATTAGAAAAAGAAGAAATTCTTTTCTCCCTCTCCTCCCTCCTTCCTCGCTTCCGGCCTAAGCGGCCCAATCGACCGAAGCCGGCCCCCGCGCGCGCTTTTCCCTTCCCTCCTCCCGTTCTCTTGCTGGGCCGGCCCAGTTCGGGCGGGCAACCGTTGCCGCGCCTTCCCTTCTCCCCTCTGCGGCTGACCGCCCGGGCCCAGTTGCCAGCGTCGCCTCCTTCCTCTCGCCACTCCCGCACCGCACGCCTCTCTCTCTTGGTTGAGGCCACAACCCCTGCGCCCACGCTCCGGGGTCGTGGGAGCGCCCTCCCCCGCTCCCCGGCCTCTTTATAGGTGAGCCGCACCCGCTGCCGCTCCTATTGCTGTTCTCCGCTCCTTTTCCACTCGCGGAACCGCACCCACCACGCAGCAACGATTCACCAGAGGAGCTGTCCACCCCACCATGTCGGCCATCGTTCCCGAGCCGCCTCCGCCCCGTTGATTCCGCTCGATGAGCTCGCCTTCGTCCCCGCTTCCTCCCCATGCTTTTACCTTCTTCAGTCGTGGCCTCTAGGGCCATCCCTACGAGCTCTGGCAAGCTCTTTCCGCTGCCAGCCATGGCGAGCACCGTGCGAGCCTTCCCTGGCCGCACAAATGGCATGGTTGTGATCGCCTTCGTCTCCGCTCTCTCCCGGTACCCCCCGTTCGTCAAACCGTGCACCGTAGCGCTCGATTGGGCTACGCCGGCGAGCTTCACATCGTTGGCAATGGCAGCACCGCCGCGTCCTTCCCCAACTTTGGTAGCCGCACTCTCTCTCTTCCCTTTCCATGTAATCCTGGCCGTCCATCGGTTGATCAACGGTCAGAATCGGCCGATACCCCTTCGCGGGTCATTTTGCTAAAGAGACCCCGTCCTTTTGATTATTCATACCAGCGGTCCTTGGCCGGAATTCAAAATCCAATTTTCTTTGATTTGTTTTAATTCAAAAATAGTTCTACTTATTCATAGAATTGCCACTGCAGTAAAACGCTCATAAAATCATTGTTTTAGCTCTAATTTGACCCGTTCAACTTGCGTTAGTTTCGTAATTTCATAATCTACGCATTAGTGCTACTATTACACCTATTAGAAGCTTTCGAATTTCTCGATTAAGTCTAGTTTAATAGATAGCTTTTGGAACCTTAAATAGCTTGTAACTTTTGCGTTGTAGCTCCGTTTTTCGTGCATTTCGCGTCGTTGTGATCGTATCGAGACGTAGATGATTTGGGTAAACAGTTTATATAGTTTCATTTATTTTTGGTGTACTATTCTAATCGTAGTAATGTTTTGCTTGTATGTTTGTTTTAGAATGTGTGTTGTGGTTCGTGTCGATCGAGTTCAGACGGTGAGGAGAACTTCGGAAACTCGGACACGTACGAGGAACAACAGGACCAGCAATAGTTCGTGAACCAAGGCAAGTATAGCATAGGCTTACCTTGATGTCCTATTCATTAAATAACCTACTCATTATGCATGTGTCTAATATTGCTCAACTATAAGGACATCCTAGCCATTGATGACTTGTACCTTGATCCCTATGTGTTTTATTGCACATGGGTAGAATGCTAGTGCTCTAACTAAACATGATCTACGCTATGACTAATGGATCCAACGAATAAACCTGATGGTAACAGTGGAACTATAGGGTGATGGTGCAAATGATGCTGATCATGTTGCCCTAAATCCTCCGTAAGGACTTATCTGTCGGTAAAAGTAGGGATTGATAATGCAACCATGAGGGTCATATGGCTCTGACTTTAGCTCACTAATAGGATCTTCTCTAGCTTGTTAGAGGTTACCCGAAAGGGCGCAAGAGGGGCTTTCCACTTTGGGTATAGGACTGCCCCTGTTCTTATGTGTATAGCCACGAAGGATTTGTGCCATAGAAAGGGGGTTCCTACATCTATCTGCCGAGGAAACCTCGTGGCCCTAACATGTTAGAGAGAACTATAGAAGGCTTTGTAGTGTACCCTGCCTGCTCACCTTAGGAGTGTTAGGGGGTCGACGGGCCCGGGCAATTGGGCAACACGACTCACGGGTAAAGATGCACAACCTCTGCAGAGTGTTAAAACTGTTTATAACAGCCATGCTCACGGTCACGAGCGGCCCGGAAAACTCACAGAATAAATGGATACTTGACATGTGGATGACTTATGATGATGATGAGATTATAATGATGATCAATTTCTCTTCATAATTCTAGTAGGTGATCATGTGGGTTGAATGGGAGCTTATGCATAACTTGATGATAATTAATAATAAAATGTTGATATACTAAAAGTGCTAACTGCAGTCAAACGTGTCTACCCTTTTTGAGCCCTATGAATCCTCATGCTATACTTGCGGAGTACGAGAATACTCACACTTGTTATTATTTTGTTTTTGGATAAAAATCCTAGATGGGTAACAGATGACAACTTCTACGAGGATTTCCCTGAAGATTACTAGGTTTGGGTCAACCAGTCGGCCTTTCCTGTGGAGAAGTCACTACGGTGAGAGTGTTATTTACTTTACCACTTGTTATGTTGAGAACTACGTGATGTAATAACGTGGTGTATGTATACAGTGATGATACTTCTGTTATTTGTCGGCTTATGTGTGCGACTATTCCTAGGGCGCATATAAGATGTATGCACTCTATATTATCCTTTAATTGGAGTGTGACAACCACCACCTATGTTCAGCGACAAAATTAACAAGTGACACAGGTGCCATTACCCTGAAACCGTAGCTAACTAAAAGTGGGGAAACATTGGGGAAGCCTACTGCAATCTCTAGAGCTTGAATATAAACCACATTTTCAATCTATTCCACTAAACAGAAAAAAAGTCGACATGCATGGTGTGTATCACTGTAACATCAATTTAAATTGCACGGCAATTTATTAGGCATAAAAGGCCTTCATGGGATGCTTACCCTATGCGTGCTATCTCCCATATAATCTTCAATCCACTGTCATTTTGAAAGAAGGCTTTTAGGCCAAAGAGGATATATGATCAGTAGTTTACACTTCAATTGAATCAATCATACCTTAGTCTCATTTGCCAACACTTCACAGTACTGGACATATGCCAGATCTTCATAGGTATTAAGAGTTGAGTGGTAACGCTCCCAATCTAGATACTTACCCTGCACAAAAGAATCAGTTGTCTATTAAAAGCACAAGCAACATCAACCAGATACTTGTAGACAAGAAAGGTATACTACCAGAATATTTAAAATGCAGAAATATGGGCAATTGCTGACTATCACAGAATGTCAGCTTGTAAATGTGAACTTCCAACAGATGTCTGATAAGATTTGAACCACCAGGCTAGAATTTTCTGATACTATTGACAAAACAATGCATTCATATGAAAATCCTATTGTATGACATGACCTTAATCAAAATATCGAAGGATAGCACATTGTCCATAATCATAGGAAGCTAACAATCATAGTTATAAAAAAACACAGCTAAATTTAAGTTCCATCACAAGATCACTAAATGTTTAGTAGTACATGTCTATGTAAGCTAAGAATTGCAAGCATAGTTTTTTTTCCATTATCGACTAATCATCCCAGAATGGGAGTAGTGTTGAGTAAAATACAAGGAACAGTTATTGGTTTTCTTCTTAGCTGAAAGCTATGTCATGGCTTACCCCATAGAAAATTTTAAAAACACAAGCAATAATTTTTTGCTTTGTTCGACAACTACTGGAGAGGGTAGCAGGCGATTTGGCTGAAGAACACCACCTGCTGGAGATGGTGGAGGGCGATCATTGGAGCCCCCTTGGCGGCGCAAAGGAGGGGGAGAAGATCGCGTCGTCGATGGCTCGACGCGTGGGTGTGGTGCCTGGTGCGGGGTGGTTTCCTATTGTTTCAGGCGATGGTGAGGGCGGCGATGCGGGACGAGACGATAAGGAACAGGAAAGGATTTGGTTCCCTGCCAGGCCCAGAGGCTTCTTGTCTTTTCTTCTCTGCTTGTCTTGCCAGTGGAAAAATTATCTTTTCCGAAACATTTCCTGTTTGAGGCGGCCCAGCACGGATTTGCTGTTGGCCCAGTGGAAGTTTTTCTAACGGCCTTGCTAGCGCTCGGATGTCTAGACGCACGTGCCCCGCAATCCGTTTCCTACGCTGTTTTACGCACCCACGCGGGGCCCGCAATGCCGTGAACGTCACCAACGAAAAGATGGGAAGGGGGCGACAGATGCCCAATCGGCGCCGGGAGGAGGAGACACCGAGACGAAGCAGCAGAAGGCGAGGAGGAGACATACAACACCTGATCTACTTTAGAAACATCTAAATGCAACAGTTGCAACATACGCTGAAGGCAGATGAAACACTAGAAACATGCTTCTGAAACACTTGAAAAAAATAACTGCAAATACTTCAAAACCATTGCAAACATACGCAACATCCAGATAAAACGCATGCAACATATGTGTGAAACATGTATGCAAACATTCAGATAAACACACTTGCAACATACGTTCGGAAAATACAGATGAACACATTGGTAACAAACCTTTGCAACATATACACGTGTACAACCATTGCAGCATATGCAACATCTCGATCTACTTTTACAACGTCCATCTGAAACACTTGCAACATACATTTGAAACATCTGAAACACTTAAAACACACACTTGCAACATGCACTTTCAGCAAAACCTAGCAGCCAGGTGGGCGGAGCACCGCACAGTGGGATTCGGCTGTGCGGTCGCGGTGGAGAAGGAGGATGGCAGCGGACGGGCGGCTATGCGGCCCTCGGTGAGCGGCTGCGCTGCCCCCGGCGAGCGGTGCCCGTGGTGGAGGCGACAGCAACAGCCGGGTGGGTGTGGCCTCATGTGGCGAGGCGGCAGCTGCCGTGCGGTCGTGGGGGAGCATGCCGCGGCGGTGCGAGCACAGCAGCGGTGGAGAGGAAGTCCGGTAGAAGGCGTGCGGGAGGCGCGGTGGAGTCGGTGGCGGAGCACAGTCACGGTTGCGTGAGTTTTTTTATAATCTACCGTGACAGGAGAGTTGGAGGGAGAGGATAGGAATGGATAGGCTCTGGACGTCGGGTCCGTCAACAGGACATCCGGTGTGGGTCTGACTGCTAGCGTTACCGTTTTTCTAAAGGCAGCCCAGCACTGATCTTTTGAACTATCCCACAGCTAGGCTCCAACCCGGTCGGCACGCACTGTCCACTAGGACCATGATAGCGTATCGGACTACCCCTCCCAAATGGGTGGCAACGATTAACTGTTGAAAACTGAATGTCCAAAAGATATGTCCCTTTAGTGATACTAAACTGTCTAATGCTAAGCCTAATATCTAGTATCAACAAAATAAGATTATCTCTGAGAAAAGGCGTCCGTAAAGAGACGATTGACAACAAAATTGATCATTATATAATGGATTAATGGGCACAACAAAAGCGATCGTTATCCAACCAATGGGTATAGATAAAACCGGACTAGCCATCAGAGGGCCGACCGCCGCATGGAGAATGACTCCCGACCCCTCCTCTCCCTCCCCCACCGTCTCGCCTCCCTCCACCAGCCCCCCGCTGGTGTTCACCCAGAACCCGTCGGCCACCCCAACGGCGCCTGCGCCTTCTTCCCCCTCGGGGACGGTGGTCTCCTCCTCCCCCGTTTCCTCCCCAGCGGCGCCGTTCATTTCGTGCGGGCGCTCCAAACTGGAGCGCTGGTGCGCTGATAGCCCGACCTCCTCCAGTTCTGCCGGCAGGCGGCCCTCCTTCCGCGACGTAGTGGCTTCTTCTTCTTCGGGCGCGTGTTGTGCGGCAAGTTCGGCTCCGGGTGAAGGAGTGCCTGTTCTGGCGGGCATGGATACTCCATCGGCGGGGCCTATGGTGGCTGCTGGACCCCCACCGGAGTCTTCCTGGGCTCCTAGGATTACGCTCCACCGGCGGGACATTCCTGGGCAGAGGCGCGCATCCTTCTCGACTGGCGCGATGTGTCCTGTTCAAGGGGAGTGGCAGAAGGCCGAGTCTCGCGGTACTCGGCGTCGGCGTATGCGCGCGACCCGTCCTCCGCGCCGTCCAGTCCCGGCGGACCTCATTGGCAAATGTTTTAACTGTTTCTCACCATCACACACGGCTGCTTTCTGTCACCTGAAGACTCGTTGTTTCCGCTGCCGATCTCCAGGGCATCGCTCCTTCGAGTGCCCTGGGGGGTTCAGTGGCTGGAGTGCTAATCGTCGTGTTTCCGTGTGGCAACGGATTTCGCCGGCCCACGGGGCTACCAGTGCTGCCACCCCGCAACGGCCTTCTCCGGCGGGTGTTGATGGTGCGACACTGAACGTGTATCGTCAACCTGCTACTGGCCGCGTCTCCGTGTGGCGACGGATTTCCCCGGCCCACGAAGCTGCCAGTGTTGCCTCTCTGCAACGGCCTTCTCCGGCGGAATTGGCTGGTGGCGCTGGCATGACGCAGGGCCCTTTGGAGGTGCGTGCCCAAGATCATGGTGCGCAGGCACGGTGGTCGCGTCGTCGACGTCCGCGATTCCAGAAGCGTCCAATGATGGATCAGCCTGACTCCTCTCTGGCTGCTGGTCCGGTGCCGGGGGCTGCCTCCTCGGTGACGTCTGCTGATGCTTTGAGGCCTCCCCCATGCATTATTGACTGGAGCGATCAGGTGGCTAGAGCTGAAGAAGACCTTGCAAGAGCAGTAACGGTGAATGTGATCAGCGATGATCCGTTGGCCGCAGTGGAGGAGGTGGCAGCGGTGATTGCGGCCAGAATTGATGTTGACGCCAATTCACTAGTACTTCGTAAGGCTTCATCCTCAAGTTACCTGCTGGTCCTCCCCGAACTGGCCTTGGTTGATCGTCTGGTTGGGTTAAGGCAGCCAATCAGTTCGTCTGGATTCAACTTCAGCCTCCTGTGTAAGCGTTGGAGCCATATGACTGGTGCCCAAGGTCGTGTCCTGCCGTTCCTGATTGACGTTGAGCTTCATGGCATTCCAAACCACATTTGGGAAACCTCTACTGTGGATCGTCTCTTGAGTCCGCACGCATGGGTTCAGCAGGTGCATCCAGATACTCTTGGACTCGTGGATCTTTCATGTTTCCGATGCTTGGCCTGGAGTACAGACCCGTCAGCGCTCCCCTCTTCTAGGGAGCTCTGGGTGGTTGAGCCACCAATGGCCGTCGTTGAAGATCCTCCTGTCAAAAGGGTTCTGGCCTACCCTATTAAGCTGCAGTATTCCGATGTTCACCGTCCTGAGGTTTTGGCGCCAAGCCCTCCTCCCTCTGATGGAGGGGATGATGATGATAATGTCCCTGCAAGGCGTAGGCATCGCGTCCGTTCTCCCTCGCCGCCGCCTAGCTCGGGTTCGGCGGGTCGTGATGCTTCGTGTCATGGCGGTTCACGGCAGGGATCGTTCATGAAGCAAATGGAATCCTCGGTTCGGGGGAGATCTCAGGCAACGTGCCCTCAACCGTTGGCCGCGGGTTCCAAAGAGGTCCAGGTGCGAGAGATTCCAAGCCACGGTCGTTCTGCCCTCATTGCTGAGACGCGCAGTCCCGAGGATGTCCCTGTGCCCGAGGCGATGGCTGCAACAAATGCAGTCGTTTCAGAAACCGCAGATGTCGCATGTATTCGGGGGACGTCCCCGTTCCCCTCGGTGGCCTCCCCAACGATTGTGCGATTTGAAGTGGATGCTGGGCCTTTGCCTTCGGATGGCGTCCTCGTTTCTGGCCTAGCGGATGCGGCTTCTCTTGGGCTGGACTTGGGCCCTCGGCCTGTGATTGATTCCCAATTGGCGTCCACTGGCTTGTGTGAGGCTACGGTCTGGAGCTCCCCCGGCCAGCCGACGGTGCCGTGCTCTTCATTGAGCTTCCCCGTCAGATTGGCATCGGTTGAAGCTCCTCCGGCCTCACCACGCTCGCCTCAATTCTTCCCACCGGCGCCTGACCCCCGCTTGCCAACTTTTGGCGCGGGGCCTGCCACTTCGTTGGCTTCTGTTGGCCTGATTGGGGAGCCCCTGGGCTCAGAGGTGCCTGCTCCGCCGGCTACGTGTGGGGATCCCCTGGGCTCGGAGGTGCCTGCTCCGCCCGAGCCTGTCCCACCGCCCGCTCTGACTGTTCAAGCACCGCAGGGTGAGGTCTTCGTCTCGCCCCCGCTCCGGGTCTATTCCAGGCAATGGCGCCGTGCTAGAACTGCTGCCCCGGCTGCCGTGGACGGTTCCTCCCAGTGTTTGGGGGAGGGATCCCCTTCACGGAAGCTTGAGAAGGTGCGCAGGCCAGTGGATATGCTTGTCCCTCTGCCCGTGATCCAGAAGCGGCGAATGAAGGCCCCTCCTTCAGGGTCTCTGCCGCGGCGTAGCCGGCGGGTCAATGGCGCTGCCCCCTGCCCTCCAGGACCGGTGCTCTCGGAGGCTCAGAAGAGGGTGATGCGACAGCTTGGCTATGAAGAAAGGGAGATTATTCAGCCGAATGCTCAAGATAACTATAGTAAGCTTTTCAGGCCATTCCTCTCTGACTCCCATGTTTGTGCTTTAGCTGCTATTTTTGGTTGGGATGTTGGAGAAGGTGAGCAGGTGCGGGCTGTGGATGTCCTTACAATGTTGTAAGGATTTGGTTCTTTGTCGGGGTCGTTCTATTTCTTGGGTCAGATGAATCCTTCGTCTATTTTAATCTGGAATGTGCGAGGCCTGAATCAAAGGGATCACCGGAATTCTGTCAGAGAGGTTATTCTATCCAGCAACGCTGACATTGTCTGTTTGCAAGAAACTAAGGTTGCCAACATGTCCCAGCATTTGTTCCTCTCGGTCTTTGGGTCTGTGTATGATAAATTCATCGCACTCCCGGCCAATGGGACTAGAGGAGGGGTTCTGATTGCTTGGAAAGGGTGTTCTTGCTAGGCAGTGGCTTCAAGGGTAGATACTTACTCTGCTTCTGTTCTGTTTTCGGAACAACAAGGTCGCAATTGGTGGTTCACTGGTGTCTATGGGCCACAAGAGGATGATGAGAAGGTGATGTTTCTACAAGAGCTAAGAAATATCAGGGCCCTGTGCAATGGAGCTTGGCTTCTAGGGGGAGATTTTAATTTAATTTATCAAGCTGCCGACAAGAACAATGCTAATTTGGACAGAGCAATGATGGGAAGATTTCGGCGTTTTCTAGATGACTTGGATCTCAAGGAGATCCCACTCTTGGGCCAAAAATATACTTGGTCCAATGAGAGGAGATTGCCTACTCTGGTCAGGCTGGATCGAGTTTTCTGTTGTGGTGATTGGGACAATATTTTTCCTGATGCTGTCCTGCAAAGCACAACAGCTGGGGTATCGGATCACTGCCCTCTCATTCTGGGGTTGAAAGTGAGCACTAGCGGCAAGCGGCGATTCCATTTTGAGAGCTTCTGGACCAAAATCCCTGGTTTTCTCGATGTTGTTAAACTGAATTGGGAGGCTCCGGTACAAACTATTTGTGCTATAGAGCGCCTTTTCATTAAACTACATCGCCTCAGTAAGGGACTACAAAAATGGGGGCAGCGGAAAATAGGGAACATTAAGGCTCAGCTTGAGCTGGCCAGGGAGATTCTTCACCGCTTGGAAATAGAGAGAGATTCAAGGGCACTCTCTGAGCGCGAGGAATGGCTGAGAAAGAAACTCAAGCTGCATTGTCTCGGTCTGGCTTCTCTAGAGCGAACCATTGCACGGCTGCGCTCTAGGATACTGTATCTTCAAGAGGGAGATGCCAATACTACTTTCTTCCATCAACAAGCTAGATACAGAAAGAAGAAGAACTTCATCCCAAAGCTGCAAGTGGGTAATCAGGTGGTCGTGTCGCAGGATGAAAAACAGAAGGCAGTGGATGATTTTTATGAGAACATTCTTGGCAGTGCTGAAGTAAGGGACTATACTCTTAACTTAGATGAGTTAGATATGCAGCACCATGATCTTTCCGATCTTGATGCCCCATTCTCTGAGGAGGAGGTCTGGGCTACCATAAAAGACATGCACCTGGACAAGGCCCCTGGGCCGGATGGTTTCACAGGGAGGTTCTACAAATCATGTTGGAGCATTATTAAGGGGGATGTGCTGATGGCGTTGGACGCCATCCATCGTGGCCACGTTTTCAAATTTAGGCTGTTGAATACGGCCTATGTTACTCTACTGCCTAAGAAAGTGGATGCAGTTGAAGTGAAGGATTTTCGTCCTATAAGCCTGATCCATAGTTTTGCCAAGTTGGTAACTAAGTTTTTGGCTAATCGGCTAGCACCGCTGTTACCTTCCTTAATCTCTGCAAACCAAAGCGCTTTTGTGCGGGGAAGGAAGATTCATGACAACTTTATGCTGGTCCAACAGATGGTGAAATCTCTGCATAAGAAGAAGGAGGCGCATATGCTTCTTAAACTAGACATCTCCAAGGCGTTTGATTCTGTCTCTTGGTCGTTTCTCCTGGAAGTCATGTGCAAGGTGGGGTTCGGTCAGCGGTGGCGAGACCTTATTTGCTTGATCCTCTCCACCTCCTCGACACAAGTACTGGTTAATGGAGTGCCTGGAGACACTATTTTGCATCACCGTGGTCTTAGACAGGGAGATCCCCTGTCACCAATGTTGTTTATCCTTGTTATGGATGTCCTCAATTCCCTGGTCAATTTTGCTACTCTGGAGGGTTTGATGCAGCCGCTAGCCATTCAGCAAGCACGGCACAGGGTCTCCTGCTATGCTGATGATGCAGTCATATTCTTGAAACCCCACAACTTGGATCTGGTCACTGTCAGACATCTCCTAGAATTGTTTGGACATGCCTCCGGTCTTAGAACCAACCTGTCCAAGAGTTCAGTTTCCCCTATTCACTGTACTGATGAGGATTTGGCACTCACGGCAAGCGTCCTCTCTTGTTCAATAAAGGCCTTCCCCTGTACGTACCTTGGCCTCCCACTCTCACTTGGAAAACCAACTAAGGAGGTGTTGCTGCCTTTAGTGGATAAGGTGTCAGACTATCTCCCTGGTTGGAAGGCCTCTCTAATGAACAGGGCTGGGCGGTTAGTCATGGTGAAGGTTGTGCTGACTGCTGTCCCTATTTATATCTTAATAGCCCTGGACCTTCCTAAATGGGTGCTTAAGGCTATTGACAAAAAGCGGCGGGGCTTCCTTTGGAAGGGTCACCAACATGCCAATGGAGGCAATTGCCTGGTAGCCTGGGAAAAGGTACAGAGACCAGTTGAATATGGAGGCCTTGGGATCCATAATCTTGAGCTCCTTGGTTGGGCACTTAGGATTCGGTGGTTGTGGGCGCAAAAGACAAATGCTGGAAGGCCTTGGGCCGGTCTTTCTATTGCTGTTCCTCACAAAGCCCGGGCCCTCTTTAATGCTGCAGTTGATGCCATAGTTGGAAATGGAGAGGAAATATTGTTCTGGACAGATAGATGGCTGGATGGGCTTACCGTGGCTGAAATAGCGCCTAACCTGTTCAATGCGGTTCAAAAACGAACAGCTAAAAGGACTGTGGCTCAAGCTCTGCATAATAGAAGCTGGGTTCAAGATATTAGGGGAGCTCGTACAGTAGAGGTATTGCTGGATTACCTCCATGTTTGGGATATGGTGGATGGAATTATTTTGCATCCAGAGATTCCGGACAGATATATTTGGAAGTTAACAAACGATGGTTCCTATAGTAGCAAGTCAGCCTATGCAGCCTTCTTTCTTGGATCCATCAAGTTTGGGTCGTGGAGAAGGATCTGGAAAACCTGGGCTCCCCCACGCTGTAAGTTTTTCATTTGGTTGGTGTTTCACAACCGGGTTTGGACAGCTGATCGACTAGCAAAGAGAAATCTGCCCCATCCTGAGTCTTGCCCCTTATGTGATCAAGAGGATGAAACAATAAATCATTTGCTAGTGGGTTGTGTCTTCGCTCGACAGGTCTGGTCCCTGGTTTTACATCAGTTTGGACTGCTACATTTAGCACCACAGTCTGCTGTAACTTGTTTCTCAGGGTGGTGGAAGAGGTCTACTGCTGCTATCCCCAAAGAAGTACGTAAAGGCCTCAATTCCTTGATAATCCTGGTGGCCTGGGAGATTTGGAAGCATCGCGACACTTGTGTCTTTGATAATAAGAGGCCAAGTGTTCAGGAGGTCCTTAGGACCATTAGCGCGGAAGGGGGGCTTTGGTGCTCGGCTGGGGCTTCCAAACTCCAGGAGCTTGTTATCAGGTCGCTGCCTGCTGTAGCTTAATTCTCGGAGGCTTTTGGTCGTTCTTGTTCTTTGGTGGCGAGTTTGTTTCTTAGTGTCTAGGGTGTGGTGTGTGTGTTGGGTCTCGGACCCTTGTAACTGTAACTTTTCTTCTACCTTAATGAAATGACGCACAATTCTCCTGTGCTGTTCAAAAAAAAAAGAAATGAATAATTGATTCGGACATAGGACAATCATGAATTTGTTCATATACACCCCCAGTGGCAGGTATACTTAAGAGTAAGTTTATAATTACTGTCAACAGTGCACTGCAAAAATAGTACTACATCACGTCAGAAGATCACTAAACCTAAATTAACAAAGAGAACCTAGCACCGACAAGTTAAGCTGTCTATTTCAAGCTTTGCTTCGCCAGTCTCCTGTGCAGTGCAGCCGTGCAGGCTGACCACGGGTCTCCTCCATACAAACTGATAAAGGAATAACAGTAATTTACACACTGCTGTTTATTCCCAATATATATAGCCTTCTAGAATAGATACGTATAAATCAGATCAGACGTGTGTTGGGAAGACTGGGCCCACCTCCTTAATCAAACCAATCTCTTTTGCAATCTCCAACTTCTTCCGGGTATAATCCACATAGACCTTTGATTTTGGATGCTGAAGGTAATAAAAGTAGCCATCACTTTAGCAAGTTATAAAGCAAGTTCGGACACGGCATCAAACAGTACAATCAACTAGGCAAAGCATTCCTAAAGCTACGGTACATTTGCTTGCTTGCGAAAGGTAAAAAAAAAACTAACCATTTTTATGACAGCCTCTTTAATCATAAGAAGAGCTTCATCATCTGAAACCTAGACAAACAAGGTTCCATTAGTGTAAAGCACAAATTTCAGGCAGACCTGAATATTACAGCCATGCTTACCGATCGAGTCACCAATACAGGCCACATAGGCATCATACGGGAAAATATTACTTTAAAAAAAAATCACACTGGAAAAGAGAAAGAAACAAAAGAATTATATAATAGATGAATTGATAAATGAAACAAAAAAAATCTACCAGAGTTAGGAAGAATGGAAGATGATGTAATAAAACTGAGAAGACAACTTACTTTATGGCTCATCGTCCAACACCTCGATCACGAGACTTTTCATATCTATCCCTAATAATAAAGAGATGCAGTAGCATGGGCATAGCAACATGATTGATTGTACAAAGTAGGAACAAAAATGAGCAGTTGGCATGGAGAAGTCAAGTGTTGACACTTATATCATTACGAAACACTAGGCGCTGGTAGTCCTCAAATCCAGCGTACTCACAGAGCTCAGGATCGAAGTACCATTCAAGAGACTCCTCATAGTGCTCAAAGTAACCCTCTTCAGAAAGAATGTCCGGAGGGTAGCACTGTGCCAGAGATGCATCGTCCAGTTTATCCAAGTTCCTGTCCACTGATAACTACTACAACAGAAAATCACAAAGTAACTAATCACAGAAGCAGAGAGCAGATCAGCCGCTCCAACAGCACATGATGATGTGATGATGATGATGATGATGATGATGATAAGAGATACTGTACCTCGTGACCCCTGATGCGGTACAAAGCCAGCCGCTCGAACAGCACATGCGGTGGCTCTTCTACAGCACAAGAATAAGGATCCTTGGGACCGACATATTTTAAATGACTTAAGCAATATACGATACTGTCTCCGGGTGTCATTGTCTAGGTCCAAGAGGGCTTATACATGCTCTCCTGCTCTTCCTTGTTCCTGTCCGTGATCTTTACTCGCATGAACCCCAACAACCTTGTCAGAATGTTGTTGTTCATCTTCATCCTGAGCGATTTCGCTGAGATCCACAGTAGAAGAAAGTGACTTGTCAGAATGTCCACCTTCATCTTCATCCTGTGCAATCTTGCAGTGATCTTCAGAAGACGGTTTGGGCTTCATCTCAGCCTTTAGCCCTGAGCTTGTTTCCTCCTCATCAAATGAACCTTTCTCCTGTTCTTGTACTGATTGGCTATTGTCGTCGCTCGTCGGAGGAGCCCCCTTGGCGGCGAATAGGAGGGGGAGGAGATCACGTCGTCGACGCGTGGGTGCGGTGCGGGGTGGTTGTGGTTACCCTCCTGTTTCAGGCGATGCCGCCGCCGGGATGCTGAGGGAGGCAGGGACTCAACGGGAAAGGCTTCGGTTCCCAGCGGCCCGGCAGGCAGGCGTCCTTTCTTCTCTTCTTGGTTGGGCCTGTGGATCAAAACCTTTCCTTTTTTTTAGTCGGCCCAGAACGGATTTTCTGTTGGCCCAGTGGAAGTTTTTCTAAGGAGGCCCAGCACGGATTTTCTCAACGAGAACGGCGCGCGCTTTGTGGAGGGCTGGAGGCGACCGTGGCGAGGTGGGCACTCAGTCGGTGGCACACCATGCGGACATGGTCAGCGGGCGCGGTCGGCACGTGGCATGGCAGATCCGGCGGTCGGGGAGAAGCGGGCCAGGCGCGCGTGCGTTTGCATGCGTCCGGCGGTGCGGGCGGGGGAGGGCGGTCCGCTGGGGCGGGTCATCCGTCATCGGCGTCGCCGTCGACGGCTGCGTGTGCCCGGAGCCCTTGGGGTTTGGTTGCACGGGCCGCGGATCTGGCGGCCCGCGGCCATGGCGTCGGGTGCTATCTGCTGGCCGTTTGCGCTGGCAGCCGCGGCGTTGACGGTGGGCGCGGTGGCGGGAGGTGCAGCAGCACCGGAGGAGGCCGCGTGTAATGGCGCGGCGGCAGGGCGCAGCATGGAGGAGCCCGCTTGTCAGGCTTGGCAGTGCGGAGTTGACCGCGTGCGAAGGAGCGGCGGTGCTGAATGAGGCCGCGCGCGGTGGCCCGTCGTCGGTGAGCTTGGCTGCATGGAGATGTTCTGTTTGTGACTGTGGTCATTGTCTTGGCTTCACATTGGCAGCAGAGGTGCTCGCCCTTGTAGCAAGTTTTGTCCATGGAAAACCATGTCTGGCAGCTGGTGTAACAGAGATTGAACAACTGATTTTATCATAATGCCGAGACCCTACAGCCTAGATGTGATTTGGTTTGAACAAAACAGGCTGCACTAAATTTTGGGATACAGTCTGAAACTCTGAATTCGGACAGTTTTTTGTGCAATTTGTACACAGTTATAACGCTTTACAGGCGGAAGAGCTAACAGATAAAAATAGTTTGAAAGACTGAACACCATTGAGATCCATTCAAACTAGAACTGCACTAAATTTCAGCAGCAGAAAACACTGAAACGTGACTTTGACATCGCCAAAGTACATAATTAGAGTAACACTATCAGTCAATAGCTTAGAATGCATGTGCATTATATAGACAGGTCAATTAGAATCTGATGACCGAGTCTGATTTTGACAACAGTGAACATAAAACATGACTCTGACATCACCTAAGCAACCTGACTAATACTACTAGAACTAATCTGACGATTATAGTCATTGATACTATCCATATGACTATAACAGACATGCATTTGGATTTCAATGCATCAAGAAATAAAGGACAACGATTCTGCAGTTTTAACACAGAATCAGCTAATTTCATCCATGTTGATCAGAAGCACTACAAACTGACATACTGAGTATGTAAGCATGCAAAGCTTGAAGCATGCCTGTAACAAACAAGAAATCATCAGGCACAGTACCTATTACATAGCTAGCCTTCCACAATCAGACTCCAGAAACTTGCCAATTTCCAGCATAAATTACAACAGAACATTGAATCAAAGAGTTGATGGCAACTAAAAGAGAAGTTTGAATCTGTGTCTACAGATATCAGTTCAATGAACGAGACAAATGGTCTGAATATGACAGAAATGGATCTGACAAGCTAATCAGTTCAAGTTTCATGATCCATGTAGCAAGCATATTCAACAAAAAAATCCTACAGAGGTTTGCATATATGATTATGATCAACAAAAAATCCAAAAGAGGTTTGACCATATATGATCAACAAAAAATCCAACAGAGGTTTGCATATTCAATTGTAAGGAACCACCACATCATGTATGCATTGTAAGGCATAGATGCTGAAAATTGCCATCACGAGCTGGGATCACTATTCACTACACAGCCCATGGAAGAAAGCCGGTTCAGTGACACCCTCAACCTTGGGCGCCCAGAACATCAGATGCGGAAGAAGGCTCTCCCTCAGCATATGCCTGACAGCGAACAACCTGAGTCTGAGGAAACCAAAACTGGCGCAGCAAATTCCCATTCCTATCACAGTGCAACAGCCATTGCCTGGACTCGATCAGCACATCCCCTTCTTCTGACAGAACGCCTGGAATCCAAACACCTTCCTCCTGCAGAACCGGCATCTGTTGGAGCGCCAGCTGAATCCGGTACACGGGGACCCAAACCTCGTTCTGGTAATCCTGAAGACGCCAGAGCTCTAGCGCTGCCTTGTTCACCCCGGAGACGGGCAGGCCGAGGTGGCCGGACGGGAACTCAAGCAACCTCATGTCTTCGTCTCTCACGGGAGGAGGCCTCTTCCAGCTGAACTCCTCTCTCCTTGTGTCGAACACCAGCATGTGGTATCCCTGGCGCTTCTGCGGCGGCCAGTGCAGGTGGCGATTGTAGCTGAACTGGATGGATGGCGACCCCCAACGCTAGCCCGTGGTCCGCGGGCGCGGCTGCCGAGATGGGGCGCCCGATCACCCGTAGCTGCACCGTGGTCACCTTGAGGACGCCGTAGACAGCCGGGGATTCCTTCGGACAGAAGCACAGCACACGATACTCGCCGCAAGGGACGTGCTCGTAGTAGTAGAACCCGACCACGTCGAAGGGCGAAAGATTCGGGACGGCGACCCAGTGGCGCGTCACGGGGTTGGTGACGTACCGGCCGTCGATGGAGGAGACGAGGAGGTGGCCGTCGAGAGAACCGTGGACCAAGAGCTGGGGCTTGAAGACGACTTGGCCGTACTTCTCCATCCTTTTGTAGTCTACACGGAACTCGTCTCATTGTCGGTGAACCGCAAGACGGAGCGCAGCTTGTCGGAGCCAAGGTCGAGGGACTCGACGCAGTAGCAGGCGACGCGGTCGAAGCAGATGAGCGGCCGCGGCGGCTCCAAGCGGTGGAGGAAGCTGAGGAGGGGCCCGTGCCACAGCTTCTTGCGCCACGCCTTGCAGATCGCGCGCATGCGGAGGATCCACTTGGGAGACAGGCGGCCGAGGAGCACCTCGTGGACCGCGAAGGGGGCGTCGCAGATGAAGACCACGGCGTCGCCTGGTTCCGCCATTCTCGCCTGCGCCTCGGGAACTTGTCCGCGCGACGGGCGGGTGGTGGTGGTGCTGCTGCTGGTGGGTGGTTGGCGACTGCTCTTCTCCAACAGCACCGGCGAGCGGCTCGATTCTACCTTCGAATTGCAAACGCAGTGGAGGGAGGAATCAGCGACGAAATCGGCTGCGGGAACACAGCAAATTCGAGGGAGAGGGGAACCAAATTGGGGCTCCGATCACCGGAACACGGGGGAGGGGGTTGCAATCGTGCCAAGTACGGGGGTGATCCGATCGAAATCGAGCGAGAGGATGGGGTGATTCGAGAGCTCACCTCTCGTCGCCGCCGCCGTTTCTGCTTCCCTTCCCGCCCTTACCCTCGGGTTCGTTTCTGCCCAACAAGACAAAGACGAAATGGTGAGGCAGGCCGCGGGTGCCTCGTTTAGAACTGGCTTCTTCCACCGTTTGCTTGCCTCGGTGTGGGCTTAATTGTGTCGTGGGTCTAGACCTTGGGCCTTGTGTGTTACCCTGCAGGTTTTATGGACTTCATTATACCAAGCCCAATCTTAACCCCTACTCCCTTTATTTTTTGTAAACTATAAGATATATTCTGGCTTTTTTTTAACTAGGAAATATGCCCGTACGTTGCTACGGGTATCATACTATCACAAATCCTAGTGCTCAAATGAGAAAAAATAGCATGGCTCATGTTTGTGCCTAAAGTTTTTGAGGTATGAATGTATATCAGATGCACTAATATTATGACTATAGTGTGAAAAAAGGTAACGATACACAACACTACATTTACCATGATTCAAAACTGTAAGAATAATATAAGAATGAAAAGACCAATATAAATCACAATGCTCACAAAAACTTTCAATCACTAATGCGCTGCTTATATCAGTTAGCTCGTCATAGCAGGCCGTGTTAATGAAGTAAGACATAATTAATTACTACCCCAAACAGTTTTGGCACTCAAAAAAAATGCTAGATTGGAGATCCGAGTTGCACAACCCACTTGCTACAGGCATGGTCCCAACCTACAAAGCAGCACAGCTCCAAATGCCAGAAAAGAAAATTGTTCAAGTTCAAGATGTAAAGTTAAACCGATCCAAGCACAACACATCTGGAACATTTTCCATGCGCCTAAGGAACCCACGACCACGAATAATTCTAGCAAGAAGAGAACATTAGGGCTTTGCTCTGAACTGTGATGTCCACTCCACAGTAAGTACAGCCAATTAACCACACATTTAAAAAATAGAATATATCATATATCCGTAATTTCGTATGATTATATTTCATGACGAATAAATTTAAGAACCAAACTGAACTGCCAGTTAGAAAACACATTATCAGAAAGTGAAAGCACAAAGAGCACACTGTGTGATTCAATGCAAAAAGTTAAAATATAAAAGTTGTCAGCATAACCCCACCTCTTATCGCCAAAACTCAAAGCAGCCGCAGTCCCTCAATCTAACCTATAACACCACAACTACACCATGAAATCGATCTTCGATTGTTTAGTTCAGCCTCTCATACCTCTTTGTTTTCTTCCACTGAGCACTGCAACCTAGGCACCCATCAGGTTCGGCTCCTCTCTGTTCTCCCCCAACTCATGCCCATCTGCAAATTTGCTTTTAAAATTTCCCAGCACCATCTCATCTGCACCAAAAGACAGCAACTCAGCATACGCACACACTCCCTCCCATAACTATTCATCCCTTCCCCCAAATCAGAAAAGAGTCTCCGTCAAGAGTAAAGGAAAGCAAATACTGCACCACCACAACTTAATCCAAGCCGGCCGCGTGCATCTTCGCACATACGCAGCGTGGCGACGACCTCGTCCCCACGGATGTTGCAGATATGGAGCTACTGTTTCTCAGGATGAGGATGAACGCAAATGTGCAAATGGAAGGAAGACAAAGAATAGTATAATAAGTTTGGAAAGTGAGGGTCAAATAATAGAAGGAGATGAAAATTTGTTAAAACATGCTATTGGATATTACACCGAGCTTTTTGGTCCACCAAATGAGTATGAAATACAAATGGATTCTGACATTTGGGTAAACATACCAAGAGTTTCTCCCCATGATAATGATATCCTGTGTAAACCTTTCACTGAACAAGAAATTAAGGACACTTTGGATCAATTGGAAAAAAAATAAAGCAGCAGGTCCAGATAAGATTCCAATTGAGTTTTATCAAAGTTGCTGGAAAATTGTTAAGGCTGATATCATTCAATTATTTGATGACTTTTACAATAAAAAAGTTGATACTAGTAGGATAAACTATGGAATAATCACTTTGCTACCAAAAATCAAAGAAGCTTCAAGGATTCAGCAATTTAGACCTATATGTTTGTTAAACTGTTTATACAAGTTGATTACAAAAACATTAACTCTCAGGTTGGAATCAGTAGCAGATAAGTTGATACATAACACTCAAACGGCCTTTTATGAAAAACAGAAATATCATGACGGGAATCATGTGTTTACACGAAATCATTCATGAGATAAAAAGGAGAAAGGAAACTGGAATTGTGTTAAAGTTGGACTTCGAAAAAGCATACGACAAGGTGAATTGGAGACTATTATTTGAATGCATGGAGAAAAGGGGTTTTCATAGTAAATGGTGTTTCTGGATAAAACAAGTTGTTTCAGGAGGTACTGTTAGTGTTAAGGTGAATAATAAGATTGAAACTTACATTAAAAGTTACAAAGGAGTTAGGCAAGGGGACCCATTATCTCCTATACTTTTCAGTTTTGTGGCCGATTGTTTGACTAGAATGATTCATAAAGCTCAAAAAAATAAATTAGTTATAGGTTTGATTAGTCATATTATTCCCAAGGGTGTGGCAATTTTAGAGTATGCGGATGATACTATTCTTTTTCTTAAACATGATTTGGATGGAGCTACTCATATGAAACTCCTATTATACTTGTTTGAGATGCTAGCTGGGCTCAAAATCAATTTTAATAAGAGTGAAATTCTGATGATAAATGATAAGGAAAATTGGGGCCAACAGTATGCTGAAACTTTTAACTGTCTGGTTGGTTTTTTTCCCATTAAATATTTGGGGGTACCTGTTAGCCCGAGCAGGCTTAAAGTTACTGATTGGTTGCCATTAGTTGAGAAAGGAAATAAAAGGCTGGATGTTTGGAATGGTGGTACTCTATCCATTGCTGGAAGATCAACCCTCATAAATGCTAGTTTGACTAATTCCCCAATATATCATATGTCGGTTTATCTACATCCTAAGTCAACCATCAGTAGCATGGACAAGACTAGGAGAACTTTTTTCTGGCAAGGTGGTGGAACCAAAAAGAAGTATCACTTGATAAAATGGGAAACAATTTGCAAAAACAAGAAGAAAGGGGGTTTGAGGATTAAGGATCTGAGAAAGTTGAACATTAGCTTGATGTGCAAATGGTGGTGGAGGTTAGAAACTGAGGAGGGTCTGTGGCAAGAAATTGTTAAGTACAAATATCTGAAAAATAAATCAATTCATGAAGTTAGTCACAGACTTAATGATTCTCCAATTTGGGCTGATTTGTTAAAGGTCAAAGACATTTATTTGCAAGACAGAAGTGTGTCCTTTGGGAAAGGAAACTTAACTAGATTTTGGCTTGAACCCTGGGTTTATAAGGATCCTTTATATTTATCTGCTCCCCTTTTATTTGAACTCTGTGAGAACAAAGAAATTATTGTTGCTCATTTCTTAAAGGGCTCAGCAATTACGTTTAGGAGATGGCTTTTTGATGACTTAAGAACTAGCTGGAATAGCATTTTACAGGATACTATAAACATCCAGGTAGTTGATAGAGATGACACGGTCTTGTGGAAAATTGGGAAGAAAGGAAAGTTTACTGTTAAATCAGTATATGATGCTCTTACAAATTCTCACACCGGAATATATCACAAACGAATCTGGAAAGGTAATATTCCAGAGAAAATTAAGATTTTTCTGTGGCTTTTAGCAAATGATGCTATTCTAACTAAAGAAAATTTGAGGAAAAGGAACTGGCAAGGGGATCCTGGCTGTGTGTTCTGTGACTCTATTGAGACTGTTTCTCACCTTTTTTCCAATGCCCTGTTGCTAAGATTATCTGGGTGGTAGTGGCTACATGCTTTGGAGCTCCTAATGTTCCTACAAATCTCGAGCAATGTTGGCTATGGTGTGAGAAGTGGTTTCCGTTTGGTAAGAAGTTTCACCCCTGGGGGGTGGCTGCCATTTGCTGGGCATTGTGGAAATGCAGAAACAAAGTGGTGTTCGAGAAGAAAGTTGTGAAGAATCCTCTAGAAATAATATGTCATGCTTGCGCACTCATGATTTATTGGTCAGGTCTATTTGCAGAGCTTGACAGAGATCAATTGATCGAGGGCGCTAATACAATGCTAAGGGTTGCCGAGGAAGTCCTCGCGGCTCAAACCACAAGATAGGTGAATCAGCTGCTTCTGGAAGATGGCAATCAGTCGGAGAAAGCCGAAGACTCTGCGTAACTCCAAGACTTCGAGATGGTCTGATTTAAGGAATATGACAGTCTGTGGAACTGAAAGTAAAATGGCTTCTGGGTGTTGTTAGTCTTTCGCCGGATGAATGTTTTTCTTAGCTTGTCAGTTCTTGTAATGGTTGAGCGAAAAACTTTGTGGCGCTCTTGTTGGTTTTTGGGTCGGGCAGAGTCTGGCTTCGGTTGGTTAGGGGTTTCAGTTTAGATTGTGCTCAGTCAGTTCGGTAGTTGTAACACCCTAGGTGTTAAGCAAAAACTAAAACATACCATGACATCATCATGCATCATAAGCATCCATATTAACCAACTATGTTTTGCATTCACAAAAATCAAGTTTAATTGTAAGCAAGCATTTCATGTGTGATGTGTGTGCTCTTCATTAGGGTTGTGATTATGAAGTTTAATACAATTAACTAAAATATGGACTCTAAATTTTAAATTGAAATTTAAATTCAAAATTTGAAAACCAAATTTCAAAAATACTTGGAATTTGAGGTTGAGCCCTAAAGCAAAGTTGTAGAGTTTAAAATTTTGAGCAACTTTTATTTTGGGAGATTTTGAAGTTCTTATACAAATTTGGAAGTAATTTGGGAATTTAAAAAGAGGGAAAAAGTGCTACAGTAACAAAGCCGTTCTTCTCTTCTCCTCCTCTCCCTATATTCACCGGCATCGGCGTGTCCTCCATCGCGTGGGCACGGGAACGCGTGGCCAACCACCTGGCCGTGGCCACGAAGGTGCTGGCCACCTCTCCTTCCTCTCCCTCACCATTTAAGCCATTGCGCGGCCGCCGTTTCTCTCTTTCGTCTCTCTGTCTCGCCGCCGCCAAGCTTTGGTCGCCGGCGGAATTCGCCACCACCGCTCAATCTCCATCCACTCCATCTCGCAGCTAGCCTCGCCTAGCTCTTGCGCATCTCCCAAACCCACTCGCGCGCTTTCTCTCCACCGGAGTCGGGTGCCCGCGCCGTTCTTCTCCACGGCCAGCTGCCAGCGCTGCCGAGGTTCGGCCACCGTGGCTAGGCCACTCCGGTGAGCCATTCAACGTGCCGTCTTTGGCATTGAGTTCGTCTTGATTCCTGGAGCATGATAGGCTCGTTTTTTTTATCTCTACCGCGCTCGGGTGGGCCGCGCCTATGCGGGCCACATGGGCCGGCCTGCCATCGCGTGCGCGTCGCGCCTGGGCCACGCACGCGACTGTGCCGCGCCGACTGTGGGCCGAGCTGGGCCACTTTGCCCGAAGCCTTTTCCTTTTTCTTCAGGGTTTTATTAATTTCCATAATATGCTGAACTTTAGAAATTCATAACTAAATAATTAGTGATGCTAAAAATGTGAAACTTTTTGGGTGGGCTTGTTATGATATGTACTTTCATGGAAAAATATGAGTTAAGCTTTATCTGTAGTTTTGATACGCTTAAAAATTACCGCTTTTAATTATGAAATGGACCTTTCATGATTTTTAGAAGTTAAAGTATTAATCCAAATATTATGAAACTTGTTTTTGTAGCTGTTTTATGATAACACCAACCTCCACAAAAAAGTTTGGTCTCAATTAGATAGCTTTTAATTATCCACTTATTTATATGCCTTATTTATTAAATTGATAAATGCTAGCATATGCTTTAATTGGACTACACCACTTTACTTATTGGCATGTATGTGATGTGTATAAACTATTGATATGCTAACCATGCTAGAACTATATTGCTAGATGTAGGCTAAACTAGTCTTCTCTACCAAAAAAGAGATATGAACCTACTCGATAAAAAGAATTAATAATTGATCATCATTTTACCACTTCCTGTTGCATGTTTAGTAGGCTTGTTTCATGTGCATTAGGGCTGCATTAATCATCGTTGTTGCTTGCATCACATCATCCTTCGATTTGCATCTCCTGTGCATTCCTTTCAATTATGCACCATATTTGTGCATATAGGATCGGAGGTGGACGCACCGTTAGTGGAGTTCGTGGTCGTGAAAAAGGAGAATCTTCAGGAGCAGCAACCCGAAGAAGACGAGCAGGTCCTTGAGTAGCTTTGGAGCACCTTTGTGATTCCGCTAACTTCAGTAAAGGTAAGCCCCGGAGCATTCTAAGTCTCCCACTCTTTCTTTTAAAATGCACTTGAGTTTATATATGTTTTGTTTTGTGCATTAGGTTGATAGGAGTTGGATGAAACTGTTACTGCATAAGCTACCTTGTCCACAATATAATATTCCCTGTACCTTTACTAGCACAAGTATGTCGCTTTTAGCTATGCTTAGACCGGTAGAAGTCAGGTGATTCCTGTCATCCACGAGATATAGGTGGCTACTCTATCATGGTTGGTTATATTTGTTATCGTGGAAAAGAACCATGTGATAATGAATACTAGAAGACCAGGCGGGATCCGGTGTTACTATGTTGTTGTTAAGGCCGGCTAGGCCAGTGTTCTTTGATCCCGTCTGTGTCACTTAAGGACATCTTTGTTGTCTGGCCCTTGGTTGAGATTGAACATACCTTGCACATAACGGCCGGATAACTCGTTCCGACCGTGAAGCCAAGTATCCCGTTCGAGGTGAGGATTGGACTGTGGATCGCATCGCGGGGAGGAGAGCACGATGCGGAGGGGCGAGGTTGACCATGGGCAAGCATGACCTGAGCTACCTGGCTTTGATCGTGGGCAGGCTTGATCTGAGCTACCTGGCAACAGCCGTTCCCCGGACCTCGTGGCTCTATCCAAACTCATCTTCGAATAGGATGAATGGTAACCCACACGAGTGGTATACAAACTCGTATGGGCGTGTGATAAGGGTTTTGCCTAGCTGGTTGCAATCGATTCGAATCGCCATCTCTCCCGGATAGTGAGAAACTCAACCTCGCACCGGTATCGTAGTAACTGATGAAACATGATGGTATGTTACTCATGATAATTGGATATGATTACTGTTGTGATGCTTATTAATCAAATGATTGCTATAGAATAGGTGCAAATCTAGCTATATTAAGCTTCACTGAATTTGATTTTAAAACTTGAATAAAATATTGAAAATAAGGACTTATGATAGTAATGCTCTGTTTGCAAAGTTATGCTATCCAACCAGCTCCACCAAATAAGCCTTGCATATCCTTGGAGTCATTTTATATTTTCTTGTGTCGGGTAAGTCTTGCTGAGTACAATTGAGTACTTAGGGTTTTATTTCCCTCTGTTGCAGGTGTCCTACTTTTGTTGAGTGCCACACCACCTACTTCTATCTAGCTTTGGATGGTGTTAACTAAGTGTCGGTGGGCTCGACCTTCTTTATATGCTTTTTCGATGCTTTTGTCAAAGGCTGTTATCGAACTGACATTATATTTGAACTTGTTGTACCATAGTTGGTTTAAAACTATATTGTTTCATTATCAGTTTAAACTTGGTACTGTAATAAATGTTATAGATTAGTTTGTAACTTAATCTTTCACTGTAAACTCTGTGTATTATGATGTTTGTTGTTCCCTTAATCTAGTATGATCTTGGTTGTGATGTTAATTTACCAAGGTCCTTCGTGACCCTCGACGGACTACCGGGTTCGTATAAGAGGTGGTATGCACATGTCAACGCGATTAGCGGGGACAGCGGTACTTAATCTTATATAAATTGGGTGGTTCTGTCACAATAGTAGTATGTTACTTCTGAATGCTCTATTCTGGTATCTGTATGTAATCTTTGGAACGCTGTGTATCTCCGTTATCTCTAATGGAAATGGGGTTTCCCACGTGGAAAAAAAGGATGAGGATGAATGGTAGAAATCAGAAGGAGAAGAAGCAGGGCGTAGTGCTACTACAACAGAGGTGAGGCAGATGCACATCCAGCTATGAGCAAGGCATCAGTTGAATGATCTCACGTTGCCATGGGATCTGGCTCACCTCGCTAGTGCCGGTAGCCACGCCCCGCTCACCAGCTACGGTACCGCCTCCGCACCATTGGCACCTCGGCGGATCAGGCGGATTGTGGATTGAAGCGAGCGTGAGGCTCTCATGTAATTTAAAATAGAGAAAGGGAAGGAGTCCATAACGGACACACCAGGAACTTCGCTTTCGATTCAATTCCAATGACACAGGGCGGCGATAAGACGGACTCCAAATGTAGCGGCATGGAACCAGACCGGAGGTGCGAAGATAGAAGGAGCAGTCAGCGGGGTGGACCTCTTCGTCGGTTGGCCTAGACGGACTCCAAATGCGCGTCACGACCAGTTTGGTCAGCAGGAGCGTACTTCCACCAATCCACAATGGCGTGCTGCCGCATCGAGGTCAACATGGTGGCGAGGCTATTGACTTAGGGAGAGAGGCAGACGCAGGTCGAGCGGGCGCCTCCGTGGACACCTCCGGTACAACGCTGCCCCACGACGAGATCTTGTGCTGCCGGAGCAGGGGAGCGGCCGAGCTAGGGCGAACGGGAGCAGGTGGGCAGGGTGCGAGCATGTGCCAAGTGGGGAGAAGGCGAGCCACGCCGCGCTGGTTGGCTGTCCCTGGCCACTTCCCGTCGGTCTACTACTGCGTAGGGCCGGTGGGCGGCTGTCTGCCGCCACCAACCTCCGAAAGAGTTACGGGCGTGATTTGAGAAAGTTGAGCGACAAGCGCTGATCCAACCTCAGCTTCGTGACTCGTGATGCGAGGAAGAGGAAAGGCCGTATGAGGCGGCAATGGCTTCGATGCCTGTACGCATCGCTGCATGGGCTTTGACCTTTGGGCCTCTCGACGGTGACTGTTTTGCTCCGGCGCCACTAGCGGCTACTTCACTGGCCATGGAGTCACGAAGAAGAGGACGATAAGGGGAAAAACAAAGGGTACTCTGAATCTCGCCGGTCGGTAGCTGGCCTGCTTGCCGATAGGATGCGGCGCCCCTACTGTCACGTGCATAGCCTGTTGGGCTCGTCGGGCTCGGGCGGACGTGGAGCCGGGAGCGGCCGGAGCCAGACTGGGCAGAGGAGCAGGCTAGCGGGCCGCGTGGGTGAGCAGGCCGTGCGGGTAGAAGGCCAGTAGAGTGGCCGAGTGGGCCGTGTGGTTAGACTAAATAGAATGGGCCAGACAAAAAAAGAGGCTGAAATTTTGTTTTTTATTAATAGGTATAGATACACATAGCTTTTATTATACACTTAGACATGCACTATATCTAGATACATAGTAAAAATAAGAATAAAAGAGGCTGAAATTTTCTCAGTGACAACTTAGTAACCTGGTCCTCGGTACGACGTACCACATTCTCCCTCCCTAGTGCAACGGTATAATAGCATGCTATCATCCTCATCCATAACCAATTAGTTGTTTATAAACTTTGGTTGAAAAGAAAATAATGTTTCCCTTAACTTATGCCCAAACGTCACCCCTGTTCGTTTCGCTGAAAAGTATTGCTGAAGTAGTACTGAAGAACAGCGCCATTGTCTTCAGGGAGAGGGAGGCTCTAACAATTGTAGTTGGCCAAAAGTTTTGACTGATAAAACTGAGGGTTGCTTGTTGTTGCAGATTCTTTAGAAGTTCCATGTCTCCATTACTTCTGTGACAATGTTAGTGTTGTCTACAAGATAGCTAACCCTGTTCATCATTGCCATACGATGCATATATATCTATCGAGATTGACATTCACTTTGTCCATGGGAAGGTCACTTTAGGACAAGTTCGCGTTCTTCATGTCCTATTATTGCACCAATTCATAGAAGATGATCAAAGGCTTGTACGGTTGCTTGCAAACTTTAGGTCCAATTTATGGATCTAACATCCTCCCACTATGACAACAAGCGGGTATTATAGATGTATAGTTGTATGTTTTTATATTGGAAAGGTCCACAACCACCACACACACCTACACCACCACTAATAATGTGTGGTGTTTGCCTTATCTCATAGCATCTCTCTACACTAGGTACCCACAAATCTAATATTCTTAGTAACCCTTAAGTAAAAAAGGACTAAAATATTGTTTTATACATGTCAAAGCAAGGTTTAACACTTGGCATGCTTTATTACATTCACTTGCTTCACAAAATCATCTCGGGGCCTTATACTTATGCTATGGATGATGGATCTAGACTAAGAGGTGCAGCCTGAGATGTAGGCGCATCGGGATTATAGGGGCTCATTGTCCAGCCACCTTTTAGCCATAGTAAATGATTCTTTAGGATTTGTTTCCGGAGGAATATGGCAGCCACCCTGCACGTCCATAAACAACCAAACAGGGTTGTGTTATGCATGAGAATCTGTCTATAGCACCACCTACATCTGATTATCCATCGGATACATATATGTAAAATCGGATGAGACAAACCTTTATTGTTGCAAACGTTAGGTTGCCAGCATACGTGATGGTGAATCTGTAGTAACAAGGACATTGTAGATTATTTATCAGATCAGAAGAATTACTATTTGAACATTAGGCCATGAATCTGAAAAATGCATTCATATAATTAAAAAACATTCATTGTCACAAATCTTGCATCTGACCATAGCTATCTAAAACAAAATTTTGCAACCCATGACTTGATAAGAGACAGATGACACGACAATATAGACTATAGATATAGAGAAGACTAGAGTGTAGGGGCACTAGTAGAGAACTTAACCCTGCTGCCTGGTTATCAAGGTGCCAGGCCCTCCAATCATCAACTATGGAGAAATTGAAGGACCCTATCCATGCTTGTGTGCCCGTAAACGGTACGATGAGGTCATGGTCTCCACTGCACCAAAACAAAGAACTTGTAGCTAATTATTAAGCACAACCTTATGGTGGTAGATTCAAACAGCTGCTAAAAACTTGCAAATATATTATATGTATACTCCCTCTGGTAGGGGGAAGTTGTCATTTCTGACAAAAAAAAACAAAACTGCAATTTATAGAGATGTGCTGTCCGAAACATCTTGTTCCCACGACCAAAGGGAGTATATATGCAAGGGTGATCCTCCTGTACTGATGGAGTTTTTCACCTGTATACAAGTGCTCGATATCCCCTAGTGCTGAGGTTGAAAAAATATTTTATGCTGCTGGGAAGATCAGGCACATAAGGAAGAATTGGAGGTCTTCTGCACCTAATCCATTCCGCCATTGTTCCCTGTCAATTTGTGCTATCTTTTGGTCATTTGAGATCTAGTGCACATAATTTTAGAAGTACTAAGTTTGTCTCGGCTACCTCCTTGATTCCAAGAGCAGCTCTAACGACATTGTCATTGGCCCAAAAGTATGACAGGTAGTAGCGGTATTCCTGGGTTTTAGAAAAGGAAGTTAATTAAATTCAGGCAATATATTGTGTTGAAGAAGCTGATCTCAATTTGCATGAACATCATGATAATTCACATGATGCATGACATACATAGAAGCAATAAAAGGGAGGTTCATCAGGTGCACTGGTAAGCTGATAGTGATGGTGTTTCTCTTCTAGAGATGACACATTTTCTAGAGTACTTCTTCGTTTTCCTGAAGGAATATGGCAAATTGGTTGCAATATGTTCCCTTCAGTAACTTCTGACATGAGCTATGTAGATACAAAGAACAACATTAAGATGACTGAGAATGGTAATATCAGCAATTACAGGAGATTTTTTTTTAAAAAAAATTGAAGCTTACTTTGTTAATAGTCTGTACCACATCAGCGCAGGGTTCGTTCGTCGGGTTTTGGTAATCTCCTTTGCAGTTTTGGACGAAAGCCTTAGATACATAATGATCAACAATGCAAGTAGAATGGGGAGTGTCATTACAGTGTTAGGGTGCTGCATTTCTTGAAAAGGAACATATATGAGTAGGAACAAGACTATATACCTCATATTGTTGGTTAGATATGATTCCAAATGAATGAGAAAATGTAACTTTGGAGTTGGTATCGATTTTGTCTCCTGTAAAAGGATTGCCAACAATATAACCCTACATAAAGCAATAATGGATCATTAAGCGACATGGCTTCAAATAGTTCACACAAGAAACAAATCAGAACCAAGAGCAAGCGACATATATCTGTATGCTACACTAGAAGAAATACATGCCTTCAGTTTAATAAGTGGTTGTTGCATTTCTTCGATTCCTGGGGCATACCCAATCACACATGAATTAAATTAGGATTAGGACCAAGAGGTATCTCCCGAAAATATAATCCATACAACAAGTAAGAGGGAAGCAAGACTACATGGAGAGTGAAGAATTAAAGATAAGGAATTTACCTTCTGAAATGTAGTGTGCAATAAGGGGAACCACCTTCCCCGCATATGAATCTCCACCAATATAGAAAGGACGATCCAAAAAATACTTTGGGTGATCATCAAACCACTACATTATTGGAAACATTTGATAACACGTTCAAATAGGCATATATATATATATATATATATATATATATATATATATATATATATATATATATATATATATATATATATATATATACTTTTTTTTAAAAAAACCTCATTTGAGTTACACATCAAGGTTGTCGTGTGTCAACCTTTCTCAAAAATGTCAAGACCTGCCTAGAAGATGAGATGTCTCCAACTTCATAAGCTTTGGGGTCGCGTGCATAAGAGAAACCAGAACCAACAGGCGAGTCCAAGAAGAGAATGCTTGCCATCCGGCAACGACAGAGATAGAACAATTGTACTCATATGATAGAATCAACAAAAATGGTTGTGATATGAAAAACCAATGTATATTGTTCTACCTGTGTCCATGAATACGGATTATAGACCAATCTTGGCAACGTGCCGTCGTATGGTTCCACGATAAACTTCACAGGACCTGTGAAGCTACCAATAATATTAGCATCATGCGTTCATCTTTTACTCTATGAGATTACGAAGTTTGTGTGATACAAGGATAAGCATGCATGCAAATGAGTGAAGCCTACTCCCTCTGTACTAATACATAAGGAATTTTAAGTTGTTCTAAAGTTAAATCTTAATATTATTAACTGGAGACTTTCATCAAACTTATGAAGGATGACTTATAATGGATAGCTCAATTTGCATATAAACTACCCATGTTTGCCATTGTGAAAGATAAAATAAAGTAACACATTTAACTTGTACTCACATAAATCATTATAAAATAAACTAAAAATATTCCTCAAATCTATGTCTAAATACCAATATAAACCACTATATAAAATAATTTAACAACTATATAGTACGCTATATATTCTTCCAAATTACAACCTTCTACCACTATTAGATTAAAACTAAATAAATGATATGTTCTACCATGTCATCCGAGTAAACATACATAAACTATGGTAAATATTTATTTTAAAAATTTATCAAAAAAGAAAAATACCCCTTCAACAAACACATAAGAATGACATTGACAATTCACTTTATATTATATTAATACCCATGACAATAAATTTGTAAGTTAGTAATTTAGACAAGTTTATACATTTTGGCTAAAACATTATGATACTGGTAATTAAACTTTAAACACTATACTTTTTAAGAAACAATACTACTACAAATATAATTCTTTGATATTACAAATTCGAAGTCTTAAGCGCCATGGTGTGAGCTGAAACTACTGGTTATGCCACTATAGTAATTAATAGAATAGTTATGGACGCATAATATAAATAAAAAATTTGGATAATAATTTCAACTATGTGAATAACAAAATTGTAACAATTAATAAAATGAAAATAAAAAGAAAAAAATATAGATTCATAATGTCACGAGACGGAATACAATAAGAGTTTATATTACTTAAACTAGATTTTAACTAAATACATATTGAAAAAACTCACATAGGTGCAGTACAAAGGACAAAAACACATATCTTAATATTACTATAATAATTATAGGTTTTCAACATAGCCTCTATGTTATCCCCACAAGATGCTTTAGAGAAAAAATAATAATCCTATAAATAAACTTGCATAATGAACAGAAACATTTGTCTATTAATCTGGTTGACTCTAATCATGACAGTGAATACTAGACCTTGATTTATTCTATTTTCTAAAAAGAGTTATCCACTCACGCTACTATTATGATAAACATAAATAACCTCATAATTTTACAACTAAACTACACAACCTCTACATCATGCTGAAGCACGGCCGGGTTGATAGGCTAGTTATTATAATAATAAATTTGGTCAAGTTTATAGAAACAAATACTGATATTTATGATATCAAACTTGTACACCATTTGCCGGGTTATAGGATATGTAAATCTTTTATCAAATACTTATTAGAACTTAAGAGAAAATTTGTTATACAATAAAGTTGAATATGATGATGTTTTCGGCTATACACAATAGCCCATGTTACATTATATTTTTTTATAATTCATTTTGGTAATAAAATTTATAATATTCTGAACTGTGACAACTCAAAGCCACTGACCAATCTCAAACACAAGCGCGCTGAAGACGCTGCACCGGGGCCCGCCCGACAGCCACAGGAGCAAGGGGTCCGTGCGCGGACTCCGCTCCGACTCCACGAAGTAGTAGAACAGCTCCGTCCCGGTCTCCTCCTCTATCCCCACGTACCTGCAGCGTCACAGGTGCACAGCGGCAAAGTTCAGCCGGACTGGCCGGAGCAGAGCATCGACGTCGACGGTGGCAGCTGCCCGGCCGGCCGGCGGGGGCGCCTTACCCGGTCTCCAGGTAGAAGGGAAGAGGGCCATCGAATCCCGGCAGGTGGGTAACCACCGTCGACGTCGTGGCCGCCGCCGTCCGGGAGAGCCGCGGCGACGGCAGCACAAGGACGGCAAGGCAGGCAACGAGAAGCAAGGGCGGCGAAGATAGCCGGTGGCGGGGGTAGTGACCGGCGTGCAGCAGCGCCATTCCTGGATCGATCGAGCTTATTATGCCAGATATGCGCCACTCCAAAGAGCAGCATGCAGCGCCATTAATCCTGGATCGAGCTTTGGGACTTTGGGTGTGTGTGTGGGTGAATGGTGAGGTATTTTGCCCGGGAGAACGAATAATACAATCTCTCTGCCACCTGCAAAGGCAAAGGCAGCTAGCATATATGCTGCACTCCAATACTGGTTTGGCACCATCATCATCACTGTTCACTAGTACTGCCAGAGAGGAAAAATATCTAATAAGCCGGCATAAGGAGTGCAACATGTATATCACCATAAGACTATCCGCACTTTTCGTACTCTAAATTCATCCTCTAAAAGAAATATTTTGTCCTAGTCATCGAGATTCTTTATTCTATATCATTTCCTCCGGCACTCATCCATCCTCTATATCTCATACTCTATATCAACTACCAACAATGAGGCCCATATATTTATAATAAATTTTATCTAAATATATACAAGTGAGATCTTGTTTTGAAGAATTTATTGAAACGAATTTAATAGTGCAATCGAAATTTAATTTAGTTTTTTAGTTTGTGAGTTATAACATTTTTTTAGTTGGTTTAAAAAAATAGGGCCTGCCACTGCATGCGGTGCATACTGCTGCGGCTGCGTGTGTAATGTTGCTCCTGTGTGTGGTCCCGGCTTTTAGCGCATGTCTGGTAGAACATGAGGAATAGCGTCATCCTCTCGTTTACAGGACCTGATAAAGTATCCGGTACAGAAGGTTTTTCCGGTATCGTGGCCTGCAGGATACCTTTAGCGCACCCGGTGCGGATAGTCTAAATAGGCTTACACAAAAGTCCTTAGGCTATCCGCACTCGTGGTACTCTAAATTTATCCTCTATATATCCTAGTCACCAAGATTCTATCCTCTATACACAATTCTTCCGTATCCATCCATCCTCTATCCACTGTGGGGCCCACTTGTCACTTTATCTAAATATATACATGTGACATCTTGTTTTGAAGTATTTATTGAAACGATTTTAATGGTGCAATCAGAATTTAATTTAGTTTTTTTGGTTTGTGAGTTATAATATTTTTTAGATAGTTGAAGCAGTGGGGCCCACCACGCATGTGCTCTCTCTCCACTTTTTTCTCTCCTCTCGGCAGCGTCACGCAGAGGACGAGCACGCGCAGGCGGCAGCGTCGCGGGGCCCGTGCTGCATAGCGGAGGAACGGTATAGCGCTAAATTTGGCGGACGTCGCGCTCGTCCTCTTCTTTACCGTAGCCTTTACAGGACCACGGTGCAGCGGTTTCATCTGCTATCTGGTCCTCCAGGATAGCGTACCACAGTACGGATAGTCTTATCCGTGCTCCATGCTCCCCATGTACTGTGCTAAGTTTACCGTTTTTAAACCAAAAAAACGGTAGTACTACTAACTAGAGGCCGTCAACGGAGCTTATGAAGGAGAATTTAAATTGAATAGCTAAATTACCCTTATCTGGCATTATAAAAGATAAAATAAAATAACCCATCTAAGTTGTATCTAAATTACACACATCTTTCATTATAAAGTAAACTAAAAAAACTCCTCAAATATGTATCTGGATAAATAGCCTCATAAGTCTACAACTAAACTGTACAACGTCTAGACTCTGTGCTGAAGCATGGGCTCATAGGCTGGTTATAACAATTTTGGTCAAGTTTAAATAATTTCCACCTTTAAAAATGTGAAGAATTGATTTAATATTATAAAAAATTGTTTTAACATAGAAAAATGAAACCAATTATATATATATATATATATAACCACATTCTATGTTTTTTCTAGATCATGTGCTCTCGATAAGCACGCAGAGCTATGATGGCAACGATGAACAAGGCTAGGCACCATAATATTCGAGATTATTGAAAAATTCAGAATTTTAAATTTCAAAATATGTGATCTGGAACAAATATTTGAAACATTAAACAACTTCAAATAAAAAACTAATCAACAACAAACATGTAGGTCGGGTCATCCACTACAACTAAATTTACAAAAAAAAACAACATCATTATTTATATCTTCAAATAAATTTATTATAAAAACATAATTCACGATTAATTTGACAATATTTATTATGCATAACTAATGTTAGTATTTTTTATATGTTCAGTTCAATTTAAAGATGGAGTAGCTCATATATCATATAGCTATCATATAATAAATGATGTATACTGACTATGACTCGATCTCCAAGGTTGGCACCATGTACCTTTTCTTGGACGGATGGAGTAGCTGATATATCACATGTATGGTGTAAATTGACTATGACTCGATCTCCAATAGTTTGGCACCATCATCACTAGAGAGAAAGATCTAAGCCGACATGAGGAGTGCGACATGTACATCACCGGTGATAGGTTGTAAATATCTATACTACATTTCTTTTTTATAAAAAAAATATGAGGATTTATATTTCTTTTCTTTCCATGTAGTATAGATATTTGTGGTCGGAGGTGCTAATCAGTAATCAGTGGTGTCGTCACTTCATTTCCGTTTCTTGTCTGCAGATACTTCATCGTGCATTTGCTGTAGAAGTGTCGCGCGCAAGCTCACTGGGCTGTACCGGGTCTCCAGCGTAGCTGCAGTACATGGTAGTACTAGCAAAGCAGTCGTCATCAGTCGCCTGGGCCTTGGGCCTCGATGTTCAGTTGGGCAGAATCCCTCTGAAGAAATGGATTTGTAGACCTCATTGAGCCCATGAAGAAATGGATTGCAGCTTTAATTAATCTCCACGTGAAGAGCAGACGGTGGAGAGAGCCGGCGCGCGAGTGAAGCGAAGCTTCGACACCATTGCTTTGCTTGCTTGAGTTTTTGGCGTGAATGGTTAGGTATTTTGCCTTGGACAGTTTCGACCGTGCTCAGTTGTCATTTGCCAATCCGGAGGTGCGCGTCGTGATCGTGACGAACTGACGAGCCCTACCTTTTTTTTTAGAGAGAGAGCCGTACTAAAAGGTGGCTGCCTGGCTGGATAATGACCCGACCACATGTAGCGGCAGCATTAGCGCCTCGACGTTTGGACGGACCCGTGACCGGACACCGCGCCTGTTGAAACGCATGCGCCAACACCTGCTGCACGCACAGGTGGGACACACCCGCGCCACTCCCCCACGCTTCCAAAAAAAATTGGGTATAGTCTGGCTGCACCCTCTCGCCATCCAGACCTGTTTGGATCTGGTGACACGTGTCCCAAAAAATCCATCGCACGATTAAGAGGTGAAGTTTTCAGTTGCCTATTTTTAGAGTATCCTGAGGAGTTTTTAGTTGCTTATTTTTGAAGTACCATCTGGCCATGTGATGGATTTCCTGGGAGACATGTTACCAGATCCAAGGAGGTCTGCATGGCCCAAAAAATCCAGACCTGTTTGGATCTGGTGACACGTGTCCCAAAAAATCCTTCACACGATTAAGAGGTGAAGTTTTCAGTTGCCTATTTTTAGAGTATCCTGAGGAGTTTTTAGTTGCTTATTTTTGAAGTACCATCTGCCCATGTGATGGATTTCCTGGGAGACATGTTACCAGATCCAAGGAGGTCTGCATGGCCCCAATTTTTTTCAGGCTTCCCTGCTTCTCGCGCCCCTCCACGCCTACTACGCTGCTCCCCTCCATACATGGCGCCTCAACAGCTGCAGCAGATGGCTGCGGCAGGTGACTCACATTGCAACATGTACGACACTCCGATCTACTTTTGAAACATTCAAATGAAACGATTACAATATACGTACGAAACAGCTGAAATACTCAAGACATGCGTATGAAACACATACAAAAACACATGAAAAACAAATTGCAAACATATACAACATTCAGATAAAACACTTGTAACATATGAGTGAAACATATGCAACATCCAGATAAACACACTTACAACATATGTCTGAAACATTAGGAATAGACACTTGCAACATACGTGTACAATTGTTGCAACATATGCAACATCCCGATCTATTATTGCAACATCCGCATGAAACATTTAAAACATACCTACCAAACATCTGAAACACTTGAAACATGCGCTTACAACATAGGAGAGCCCGAGGCCGGGTGATTCTAGGCGTCGGGGTCAAAGTCGGTGTTGCGCGAGCATCACCACCACCACCATCGCTAGCAGCACTGGGCTTGGCTCGGCCAAGCCGGTGGCGCGCGTGACGGGCGGGAGTGAGTGGCGTGGGATGGGCGAGCGCGATAGGCAGGAGCGAGCGGCACAGGGTGGGCGCGCGGTAGCAGCGAGGCGGAGTAGGCGCGCGGCGTCTAGACGGGAAGACCACGGCTAGAGAAGACCGCCGTGTTGAAGAAGGCCAACGGTGGGCGGGCGGCGTGGTGGATGCGCCCACGGCGATCGCATGCATGCGATAGTGGGAAAAGAAAATGTCGCTATGTTTTTATTTTTTTTGGAGAAACCAAGTCGTATTTAAGGTGGAGCGGAGGACTGATCATTGGGCAGGTGAAAGCTCTAGTTTGGTTTTGGCTAGTTGATGAAACCTTAGTACTAACCTCTATGCTAAGTGTGTGAATTAGATAAGGTTGGTACATCCCAAGTGATGAAGCCAGAAGATGGTCTATGGAGGCGATGATGGACATAGATGATCATGTGCTCATCGTTTGGAAAAGAAGAAAGAGAAAAACAAAAATAGGCTCAAGGCAAAGGTATACTTGATAGGGCTATTTTTGTTTTACACTCAAGACACCAAAGAGGGTGTGAGTGACTTAGGATTGATAGCCATACTATAAAGAGGAGAAATCTTTAGCTAAATGGTTTATCGAGTGCCACTAGGTGACATGAATCATTCATTGCATTTAGGAACCTAGTGTGCTAACATTTTACCCTTGCAAAATGCTTTGAAAAATGCTAACACACGTGCACATAAGTTCTACACTTTGTGGTTAGCAAGTTGGAAGCAAGGGTGGAGCGGTCGCGGACTCAGAAAATGAAAAGGAGGAGACAGACACTGACCGAACGCTGAGTAGGTCCTGACCAGACGCTGGCTCAGCGTTAGGTCAAGTGTTGATGGTGGTGCACGTAGCTGACAGAGAGAAAGGAAGACGATTGGACGATGGGGCTGTTTTGACCTGCGCGTCCTGTCACCTTTTACCGTGGCACGGACGTAGGGGATCTAACACACAGGGGCAGCGTCCGACGGCCGCTGACGTACGCTGACGTCAACTGGCTTCGCGCGAGAGGATGAACAGGACGATGACCGGACTCAGAGCCTCGTCAGGTCGCCCTCGACCAGACGCGTCCGGTCATAAAAATGACACTCTGGAACCTCTCTAATGTTGACCGGACTTTGAGTGACTCAGGGTCAGGTCGTTTCGAGGAGCGCGTCCAGTCATATGTTGACTAAAGCGCTGACCATTTTCGACCGTTGAGATCTGACGAACGATTTTTAAAACGGGGACACGTGGCGCAAATCCAGCGACCGGATGCTGGGG
Source organism: Saccharum hybrid cultivar R570 (assembly GCA_038087645.1). NCBI lineage: Eukaryota > Viridiplantae > Streptophyta > Magnoliopsida > Poales > Poaceae > Saccharum > Saccharum hybrid cultivar. The sequence continues at coordinate 1,091,440 of JAQSUU010000671.1, read as the reverse complement.
TGTCCGTGTCTGGTCACTCTGACCGGCGTGTCCGGTCAACGCGAATTAGGCCCAATGAGTGAGCCAACGGCTCTATTTCTTTGGGGGCTTATAAATAGTTGTTGGCCGGCTCCAAGGCAACTCTCTTAGCACTTTGACATACTTGACATCCTTGTGAGCCTAAGCAAACACCTCCCACTCATCTTCATCTTGATTCATCATCAAAGTGAGATTGAGAGTGATTCCAAGTGCATTTGCTTCAGTGATTGTATCTAGTGGCACTTGGAGATCGTTGTGGCTACGAAATTCTTGTTACTCTTGCTGGTTGCCACCACCTAGACGGCTTGGAGCAGCAGAGGAGCATTGGCACGTGTTGGTGATTGTTCATGGCCGGCTCCGGTGATTGTGAAGGGTCTTGTACCTTCCCCGGTGGAGAGCCAAAAGGTAACTCTAGTGGATTGCTCGTTTCATTGAGTCACCTCACTTGTGGGTAGGTTCTTGCGGTGTCCAGCGTGTGGACGAGGTTTGTTACAACACCTCTTAGCCACCGAACCACCAAGTGTTGGTCGACACAACGGGGACTAGCATGCCGGCAAGCACGTGAACCTCAGGAAAAAAATCGTGTGTCTCCGTTGTGATTGATTCTTTGGATTTCTCCCGGTGATTGGTCTTCACCTATTGTGATTGGTTCATTCCTCGACGCGGTGGTATAAAGATCACATCTCTCTTATTTACATTCCCGCAAACTAGTTGTAACAAGTTCTTTATTGTAATTAGTTTTGAGAGCTTGTCTTACCTTTGCTAGTATAGCTTCTCACTTAGTTGAGCTCTTTAGTGTAGCTAGCTTTTGAGAACTCGTAGTGACTTAGCCATTGATTGATTTAGAGATTACAACAACTAGAATTGTTGGGATAGGTGGCTTGTAACACTTGTTAGAGCTAGTGCAAAAAACTTTATAGCCAATTAGTTGTCTAACAAATTTGTCTAGTGTTTTGTAGATTTCAAATTAGGCTATCCACCCCCCTCTAGCTAATTAGGACCTTTCAGCAGGCCCGGGAACGAGCTGTCCGGTCAGGCCTGCTAGAGTTGATTGTGTGAAGCGAGTGGATCGAGATGTAATACAACCTCTAGAGTTAGTTAGACCATGCTTTGAGGTGCTGTAGTATAGCTCAAAAGTTTGTGAAAAAAATCATTTTCATAGTAATGAACACTTACGCCCACATCGTCTACGACCCAAAAACTACTAGCGACAGAAAGTGCTTGTAACAGCTATAACTTGATCAAAATTAAATAGTAGTGAGCTATAACTCGTAACCTCCATGCATCCTCCTCGCTAGATTTCGATCGGAGCACCCCTGTCCTTTGCTCGGTTGCAACCCTCTCTCCTCCGTGTTTTGTTGATCGGAGCCCCAATTTGGTTTCCCTCTCCCTCGATTTGCTGTGTTCCCGTAGCCGATTTTGTCGTTAATTCCTTGGTCGTGTTTACATTTTTTTTGAACATGACCGTGTTTTCATTTCGCAAGGAGGATCAAGCCGCTGGTGCTGTTGGAGAAGAGCAGTCACCACCACTACCACCTGCCCGGCACACGGACAAGTCCCGAGGAGATAATTGGGTTGGCACGACCGGGTCATTACAGTGCAATTGTGACTAATGTGTGTTTTGTAGGGACATTCTTTGATTGTTAGGTCACAAACTCATAGTGCATGGAAGAATGTGTTCCCTAGTGTTGATGGAAAAGGCGATCAAAGAGCAAGATCGAAGTATCTTTCAAGAGCCGGTCAAAGTGGATTTGAGTGCTTTAGCTCGATCAAGTTTTTCATGAGTGTATAGGGGCTATCTTGGTAAACAAATGGTAGTTCATTCAGCGAGGAAACCAACGAATCAAGTTTGACTTGAATCGGAGCAAGATTGAGGAAGCTAGAGTCAAAACAGTTCTACTATGCACATGGACGGTCCGCATGTTATATAAATGAACACGCTAGAAAAAAAAATGTGTTGGAGTTTGGCCAAATGTGTCTATGATGGAAACTATTCAAAGTTGAAGGATGGATGGTCTGACGTGGTGGAGAAGGTTCTGCTGGGCAATCAACGGATAAGTGACAGAAGAAGGGATTTTTGCACTATTCAAGTGTATTGTTCAAATCATTAGGACAGATAGTCCGACGACTTTGGTGTTGTTCAGATAGGACCATCATCGAACAAATGATAAGCTAGGGGTTTTGAATAGTGATGAGTATTGTGCAAGCCAAAAGTATGGATGGTTCGACTAGAGCTCTTTGTGAGCGTCAGACAAACACCAGATAGTTAATAGTATTAGTTAACACCAGATGGTTCGACTAGAGCTCTTTGTGAGCGTCGATGGTCTAGAGGTGCTAGCCATCCTGTTCAGCTTGTGTATTTAGTAGGTAGTTTTTCCTACTTTTCTCCAATGGCTCTTTACGGTCTTATACGGGGATGTGGCATATACAAACACCTTAAACAGGTTCAATTGAGGTCTCTTGGCAATGTGGAACCCTGGACACATCATAGAAGCCATAGAGGACAAATATGTGAGGGTCAAGTATGAGCTTTACTGCTTAGAAGTTAGGACCTTAGTTGTCAAGTGACAGCCACTTATCCTTGTAGACCATGTTGTATAAGAGTGGTAGACAACCTTACTGATTGTAGTTATCCGTGAACTAGAGCACTTAAGGTCCCCCACCAGCACTAAGAATGGGTGGTGTTTGCCTTATCTCTTAGCATCTCTCTACACTAGGTAACTACAACTCTAATTCCAGTAACTCTTGAGCTAGAAAGGACAAAAATATTATTTTAAACATATCAAAGCAAGGTTTAATACTTGGTGTGCTTTATTACATTCAATGGTTTCATATAATCATCCCAACTCTTATCCTAGCTCTATGGATGATGAATCTAAACTCGATGCAGCATGCAGAGGTATATATAGGTGCATCTGGACTATAGGGACTCATTATCCAGCCACCTTTTAGCCATAGTAAATGATTCTTTAGGATTTGTTTTAGTAGCAACATGGCCGCCACCCTACATCATCCACAAGCAACCAAATAGGGTTTTGTTATGCATGAACACCCCACCACCACCTGATTTATCCATCTAATATATATGTAAAATGAAATGAGGAAACATACCTTTATCGTCGCAAACGTTAGGTTGGTAGCATACGTGATTGTGAATCTGTAGTAACAAAAGGACATTTCATATTCTTTATTAGACAAAAAAATATTAGGACTTTGGAGCATTAGGTCATGAATTTGAGAAACACATTCATAGAAAACACTTGTTGCTCAATCTTGCATCTGATCCCAACCATCTAAAGAAATTTTTGTAAACAATGATGTGATAATGGACTATATATAGAGAGAGAGATGAGGAGATAATAATGAACTATATACAGAGAGAGAAGACTAGAGTGCAGGGGCACAAGAAGAGAACTTAACCCTGCTGCCTGGTTATCAAGGTGCCAAGCCCTCCAATCATCAACTATGGAGAAATTCAAGGATCTTGTCCATGCTTGTGTGCCCATAAATGGTATGGTGAGGTCATGATCTCCACTGCGCAAAGAATAGGAACTTGTAGCTAATTAAGCACAACCATATGGAGGTAGATTTAAACAACTGCTAATAACTTTCAAATATATTGTATATATACCCCCTCCGGTAGGGAGAAGTTGTTTCTGGCAAAAAAAAATGGAACTACAATTTGTATTGATGTGTTATCTGGAACATCTTGTTCACCCCACTGGAGAGGATGAGTTTTTGACCTGTATACAAGAGCGCGATATCCTCTAATGTTGAGGTTGAAATGGAATTTTATGTTGCTAGGAAGATCATATGCATAAGGAAGAATTGGAGGTCTTTTGCACCTAATCCATTCTGTCACTGTTCCCTGTCAATTTGAGCTATCTTTGGGTCATTTAAGATCAGTCAATATTATTTAGAACTACTAAGTTTTTCTCAGTTACCTCCTTCACTCCAAGAGCAGCTCTAATGGATTTGTCATTGGCCCAAAAGTAGGACAGGTATTGGAGGTACTCCTGGGTTTTAGAAAAGGAATCTAAATTCAGGTAGTAGGTTTTGTGGAAGAAACTGATCTCAATTTGCATGAACATATATAATAATAATCCACATGATGCATGACATACATGGAAGCAATAGAAGGGAGGTTCATCAGGTGCGCCACTAAGCTGATAGTGGTAGTGTTCCTCTGCTAGAGATGACACACCTTCCAGAGCACCTCTTCGTTTTCGTGAAGGAATATGACATATTGGTTGTAGTATGTTCTCTTCTGTAACTTCTGACATGAGCTATGGAGATGTAAAGAACAATGTCAAGATAATTGAGAATGGTAAGATCAACAATTATAGGAGAAAAAGGTGAAGATTGAAGCTTACCTTGTTAATAGTCTGTACCACATCAGCGCAAGGTTCGTTTGTTGGGTTTAGGAAATCTCCTTTGCAATTTTGGATGAAAGCCTTAGAAATGTAATGACGAATGCAAGAAGAATGGGGATTGGAAGCAGAAATGTTCTTACAATGTTAGGGTGCTGCATTTCTCAAAAAGGCATATATATGAGAAGGAACAAGAATATATACCTCATATTGTTGGTCAGAGATGATTCCAAACGAATGAGAAAACATAACTTTGGAGTTGGCATCAATTTTGTCTCCTGTAAAAGGATTACCAACAATATAACCCTGCATAAATCAATAATTGATCATTAAGTGTCATGCCTTCAAATTGGGGATGCAAGCGGAATTGTTCGCAAAATCGCAAATAGCCTTAATTTTACAGATTATGCGGGTAACCTGTAAAATTTAACCTATTTGTGGGTTCATGGGCAAAACCATTTGCATCCCTACTTCAAATAGTTCACACAAGAATTAAATTAGAACCAAGAGCTAGCTATGTATTTTTTGTATGCTACGGTAGCAGAATCACATGCCTTCAGTTTAATAAGTGGTTGTTGCATTTCTTCAATTCCTGGGGCATATGCAATCAAACATGAATTAAATTAGGATTAGGACAAAGAGTTATGTCTCGGAAATATAATCCGTACCACAACTAAGAGGGATGCAAGACTACCTGGAGAGTGATGAACTAAAGCTAAGGAGTTTAATTAGTCAGTTTACCTTCTGAAATGTAGTGTGCAATCAGAGGAACTACCTTCCCTGCATATGAATCTCCACCAATGTAGAAAGGATGATCCAAAAGATACTTTGGGTGCTCATCAAACCACTGTATGACCGAAAACATACAAAAGGGTAGTCACTAGGCCGCCACATTTTTAAAATTTCCTCTGTTGAGATATACACCAATGTTGTTGTGTGTCTCAACCTTTCTCAAAAATGTCAAGACCTGCCTAGAAGATGAGATGTCTCCAACTTCATAAGCTTTGGGATCACTCGCATAAGAGAAACCAGAACCAACAGGCGAGTCCAGGAAGAGAATGCTTGCCATCTGGCAACGACGATGGCGATGGAATAGTTATATTCATCAAATAGAATCAAGAAAGAATGGTTGTGATGATGAACAACCAATATATCTCAACCGTCCTCACCTGTGTCCAGGAATATGGATTGTAGACCGTTCTCGGCAATGTGCCGTCATACGGTTCCGCAACAAACTTCAGAGGACCTTTGAATAACAATAGTATTATGTGCTCATTTTTTTACTCTTTGAAATTGCAAAGTTTGTGTGATACAAGGTAAGTGTGTGTGTGCAAATAACTGAGGTTTGCGTCTATATATGTTTGTTATTAAAAAAAACAAAGTTTGAATGGTGTACTCCCTCTATTCTAGAACATAAGTAATTTTAAGTTGTTCCAAGTCAAATCCTAGTACTACTAACTAGAGGCCTTCAACGGAGCTTATGAAGGACAATTTAAATTGAATAGCTAAATTACCCATATCTGCCCTTATAAATATAAAATAAAATGACCCATCTAAACAGTATCTAAATTACTCACATCTTTCATTATAAAGTAAACTAAAAAATATTCCTCAAATATGTATGGATAAATAGCCTCATAAATCTACAGCTAAACAATACAACCTCTAGAATCTAGACTGTGTTGAAGCATGGGCTGATAGGCTAGTTATAATAAGTTTGGTCAAGTTTAAGGAATACTGATATTTATGGTATCAAATGTGCACCATTATGGGGGTTGCGGGGTATGTAAACCTTTTAATAAATACTATGTTACGTAATGAAGTATATATCGCTGCCCCTTCGTTCTCCTCCGGCATCTCGCCGGGGGCTGAAGGGAGTAAGTTTTCCCCAGTAGATCGAGTCATTAGGGTTAGTGTCTCTCCATGCCAAATTACTTGGTATTGGAGTTTTATCTTCTCCTCTCCGGCGACGGTGAAGAGGAAGGGTGGAATCGTTTTCTCCATGGCGGCTCCGTTGAAGATGAGAGCGACAACGTCGGTGTCAGCATCTTTATCGAGATGACGACATGGAGACTTTTGTTTCCGGACGGCGGCATCAAGGCGGAGATGATGTCATCGTCATGGAATGATTTTCTCTGGTCTCTTCTCCGTTTTGTTGTGGTTAGATCTGGCCACGATGAAGGACTGGGGAGAATAATTTTCAGATCAGTCTTCCTCACTCTTTGGTGGCAGAAAGAAGAAGAAGGAAGACACCAGAAAGAAGAAGTTCCTCAATTCCGCCTACAGGAATGTTGGCCGTCGTTCATTGGACATTTATTCTCAGGCCATTTGCCAAGTGTTTGCCTGTACGGTCATCCATACTGTAAAGCATCTAACATTTTGAGTTGTGCTATTCACAGCGTAGGTACTATTTTGTAATCCAGAGTGCTGGTAACGTGTTGATGTACCCAGCTATTATATAATATAATTCTTCTTTCGTCGCAAAAAAAGATACTACTACATTATAAAGTATATTTTTATAATTTACTCTGGTCAAATTTAGAATATATTCTGGGCCTTGTTTAGTTACTCCCAACCCCTGAATTTGGCATTATGCAAAAAGAAGATTCTCCGTCACATCAAACTTACGGTACGTGCATAAAGTATTAAATGTAGACGAAATCAAAAACTAATTGCACAGTTTAATTGTACTTTGCGAGACGAACATTTTGACCCTAATTAGTTAATGGTTAGATAATTATTACTAAATACAAACGAAATGTTACGTTACGCTACAGTGAATTTGGCGACGCCAAATCCGGCCACCTGAACAACAAGGCCCTGAACTGTGACAAGTCAAAGGCACTCACCCATCTGAAGCGCAAACCCGCAGAGGACAGAGCACCTGGGCCCGCCCGACAGCCACAGGAGCAAGGGGTCCGTGCGCGGGCTCCGCTCCGACTCCACGAAGTAGTAGAACAGCTCGGTCCCGGTCTCCTCCTCTATCCCCACGTACCTGCAGCGTCACAGGTGCACAGCGGCAAAGTTCAGCCGGACTGGCCGGAGCAGAGCATCGACGTCGACGGGGGCAGCTGCCCGGCCGGCCGGCGGGGGCGCCTTACCCGGTCTCCAGGTAGAAGGGAAGAGGGCCATCGAATCCCGGCAGGTGGGTGACCACCGTCGATGTCGCCGCCGCCACCCGGGACGGCTGTGGCAGCACAAGGACGGCAAGGTAGGCAACGAGAAGCAAGGGCGGCGAAGATAGCCGGCGGCGGCTGTAGTGTCCGGCGTGCATCCAAAGAGCAGCATGCAGCGCCATTCCGGGATCGAGCTTTGGGACTTTGGGTGTGTGTGGTGAATGGTGAGGTATTTTGCCCGGGAGAACGAATAATACAATCTCTCTGCCACCTGCAAAGGCAAAGGCAGCTAGAAAGAGTTCACTCATATCGAGCGGCAAAGGCAGCTAGCATATATGCTGCACTCCAATAATGGTTTGGCACCATCGTCATCACTAGTACTGCTAGAGGAAAAATATCTAATAAGCCGGCATAAGAAGTGCCACATGTACATCACCATAAATAGGCTTACACAAAAGTCCTCATCCGTGCTCCACTGCTCCTCATGTACTGTACTACCTTTCCCTTTTTTTTAAAAAAAACGGTAGTGCTAGCGTCTGGACGTCCGGACGGACACACACATCCGAACGCCCGCGCCTGCACTTCGCCCCGCGCCAGCCCGACGAGGCGTCTGCGCCAAACCTGACCTCACACGGCATCTGCACCCCAAGGCAACCCCACGTGGTGTTTGCACCCCGCCGGACCCCTCGCGCCCCCCTAGCAGCTACAACAGGCGGGTGATATTGCAACATGTGCAAACACCTGATTTACTTTTGGAACATCCATATACAACAGTTGCAACATAGGAATGAAGACAGATGAAACACTCGAAACATGCTTCTGAAATACTTGCAAAAAATCACCTAAAAACGCTTGAAAACCATTGCAAACTTACGCAACATCCGTATAAAACACTTACAATGTATGTGTAAAACATATGCAACATTTAGATAAATACATTAGCAACATATGTCTGAAAACACAGCTAAAACATTGGGAACAGACACTTGCAACATATATACGTGTACAACCATTGCAACATATGCAACATCCCCGATCTATTTTTGCAACATTCATATGAAACACTTGCAACATACATCTGAAACACTTGAAACATACACTTGCAACATGTGCTTTCGATTAGCGCAACATCTCCTTGCTACTCGGGAGAGTGGAGGCTCATCGGTGTACCGGAGGCAGCGGCATGGCAGCGCTTGTAGGCGGTGGGCCGGCGGCGGCGGTGGTGGCTCCGCAACGTGGCAGAGAGGCAGCGGCTACACGATTGAGAGAGGGCAGCCACGTGCCATGTCGTCCTATAGCAGTGTGTCGGTGGCGTGGAGCTCGCCGCTCAGGTAGAGAAGGCCGCGGCAGATCCAGTGAAGAAGGTCATAACAGGTCGCTCTGGTGGAGAAGGCTGGCGGGAGGCGTGGTGGAGAGAGTGGTGCAGTGGAGAGAGGAAGGCGAGCGGGAGCACGTCGTGGAGAGGGAGGCGCAGTGTGGCGCTTCGGTGAGTTTTTCCATTTTATTTTTCTTTTAGAAAACTACGGTGGCTGAAGGTGAGTGGATAGGAACAGATAGAAGAGCCTTCTAGGCCTCCCGGCCTGCCAGCGGGGCCATCCAGGGCGGACAGACGCCCTAATACAAGCATTATTACTGAAAAAACATGTGAGGATTTAGAATAACTCTACAGTGGAAGGGGTTGGTGATGGGCAAGCTTGGGGTGGAGTGGTGCGCCATGGCCATGGGAGAGGGAGAAGTAGTGGGCACGGGCGGAGTGGTAGTGAGAGGAAGAATTTGAGGCCAACAAATTTTAATGACACGATAGGTCGCCTGTTGGAGTGCGAATTTTTGCTTCACTATTAAAATAAAATAGAGACCCTCTTTAGATAGCTTTGATTTGAAGTTGTTGTTACATCTCTTTTTTCCACATATAATAATTAATGTTAGGTCGGGGGTTCTAATCAGTGGTGCCAGTTCCACTTCATTGCCGTCTCTTGTTGGAGCACACGCTTTCCATAGTTCCTTTGCACCCCTCGACCGAGATGAACCAAAGAACAAGGTAGACGACATCGAGAAGCCCTGCCCGGCTCGCGAACAGCCATAGGATGGTATGGTAAGAATTCTAATCAACTAAGCTACATTTAGTTCACTAATATAATATCTACTTAACAAAATTTGGGTACACGGAAGTCGTCATCGGGTACCCAGAATCTGTTGTCCAGTACCCAGAAGCCATCGTCGAATACCCGGACAGCTCCAGATCTTGCTAAATTTGGGTCCGTGTGAGATTTAGCCTGTGCTGTTCATGCATGTATGCACGTATATGCTTGTATAGGCACAATATTGATTGATCTCATGACGGAGCAGTCGGACATGCAGCCGAGTAGTCGGTCACTGCAGCGGAGTAGTCGGACATGTAGCCGAGTAGACGGTCATTGCAGCCGAGTAGTCGGACATGTAGTCGAGTAGACGGTCACCGCGGCGGAGTAGTCGGTTGTTGATCTGCAGGCGGACGAGATTGATCTTGTGTTGAAAGTGTCAGCTGATCAGTGGCCAATCCGTCCATGTATATGCACGAGTATACGCACAAATCTCGTATCTTGTATGTCTTCCAATAATCAGCTTGCAAGGCTGAGTACTATACACGAGTACTATATGTTAGTTGATCTCCTCCTGATTCGGTCCAACGACCAAGTCATGGCCTTGATCGTACCCTGATCGGGGGTATCCGGCCGTTTAACGGGCTGGTGGGCCCCCGTCGCGCAGCTCAATAAAGAGAAGGTGGGGCAGGGGCACACAACACGAGGTTTGACGCCACAGTAACTGTCCCACCTCTTTTCCTAGACCGATCGAGAGGATGGGTTGTAGGCGACGGGAAGTTCATCGTCGCCGCTGCATCGACCCCGACGTCCGCGCCACCATCGCCCCTCCTTCACCGCCAAGCCCGATGGTTTGTCTCGCCCCCCTTCTTCCCTCTCCCCCTCTCCGGATCTCTCTGTTGGATATGTATCCATGTCAATTATCCCAAAATGTAAAGAGAACTACCCGCTAGATCTACCCTAGATGATCCACAACATTCTAACACTATACGGCCTCCTTATCTGATTAGATGACAGACGATCTGACTCTTGCCTTTCCGTCAGCCGCTAAACCATTGTAGGAAATTCCCAATTCGTACGCGAATCGGAGCCAGAGTCGAACTTGGTCGAGGGGCTGAGCGTCGACTAATCTGCTCGAAATTCAATCCGTACGTGTGATGCATGTGTTCATGCACGCAAGCCTGACTTAATTAACTTGCATGCCTTGTAGATGCGTATGTCCGCTTGTTGTTTGTTTGCTCGATCAGTCTGGACGACGCCACGATTCGGGTGTGCAGCAAATTGATCTTGAGAGGACAACAGCAGACGGGTTGCAAATTGGCGCCACACGGTGACGATCTCAGCTCGGTCCATGTGTAGGTAGCAGCATGAATTTTCCATCGCCGCCAACGGTACTGCGATCGGTTCTCCTCGGCTCCGCAGCAGGTACGACTTGGTGAATCGCCGAGATAGAACTCGAACTTCTGATCCGATCTAGACTTGGGTCCGCTTTGGTGTGTCGACGCCGACAGAGACGCCGACTAGCCGATTAACCAGCATGGAACAGAAAACTCCGAGTCGTAGGTTGATCCCAGCGCAAACAGATGTTGATTTTGAGGTCCGCGAGCTCTCGGTCGCAAAATCTCCGAAAGCACCTACACAGTACGCCAGCTGTCGGTGTTTGATGACCGGCAACTCGTCACGGGGTTACCTGGGACGATTGTTCGAGGGGCATCGGCGTATGCAGAACTCGATGGTAAACGCAGAGACAATGATTTATACGGGTTCGGTCTGCCGGAATAGTGTCGGCGTCCCTAAATCTAGTTTGAGGTAGATAGTATATTGCACCCTACGTTTTAGGGTTTAGACCGTGAGGTCTGTTCCTATTGTTCTGCCGATCTAGGGAGTCTTGTCCTCCTTTATATAGTTCAGGAGGCAGGAGTCCTAGTCGGTTATAATGTAGAAGTCCTAATAGGATTACATAATAGTAATGTTACTAGAATTACATGTGAGGAATCATAATCGGACTATATCTTCTTCCTTCCTTACAGGGTACCCTGAGTACTTATGTACCGATAAATATGTGTGGCCATACGTTAGGCCAGCTGAAGTAGGCAGTGAAAGGAAGAATTTGGGACCAATAAATTTTAATGACACAGTAGGTTGAGTGCGAATTTTCGCTTCACTATTAAAATAAAAGAGACCCTCATAACTTGCTGATTTGAAGTTGTTGTTACATCTCTTTTTTCCACATATAATAATTAATGTTAGGTCGGGGGTTCTAACCAGTGCCACTTCAATGCCGTCTCTCGTCCACAAATAGTACTTCATCGTCCATGTCCATGTGCTGTTCCATCTCGCCGGGCCATACCGGGTCCCAAGCAGAGCTGCAGTACATGGCACAGCACACGCTTTTATTTTCTAATAACTCTGTTGTGAACGGCTAAGCCACACTACGTAGAAAAGGATTTATGGGAACGCTTGGCTTTTTTTTAAGGGCGGTTGGAGTTGGAGCTGCCCTTACAGTGACGTGCTCAGGTTCTAGCTGGCCGGCCGTCCTTATAAATGCACAGTATGAGCGGCTGGTGTTTGAGCCACCCATATAAATAGCCATAGTAGGGGCGGCTGCTGATTGAACCGTCCTTACAAAATCACCCAATTTGTAAGGGTGGCTCAATCACCAGCAGCCCCTACAAATCGATTTGTAGGGGCGGCTCTATATTGAGCCGTCCCTGTAAATAGATGCCGAATATTTAAAATAAAGTATAAAAATTTGATTTTTTTTAAATGACTTCGGATGGAGAAACACCCAAAATAAAAGTTGGCGATCTCAACCAATTACGAAACTTTGTAGATGACAACTTTTTCATCTGATATCATTTTGTCATTGAAAACTAAATTTCAATTTTAAAAATTTGAAATATGAATTTTTCAAACGACCTCGGATGGAGAAACACCCGAAATGAAAGTTGTTGGTCTCAAAAAGTTATGAAAGTTTCTAGTTGACAACTTTTTGATTTGATGTCATCTTGCCCACGAAAACTATGTATGAATTTCTCAAATTTGAAATTCAAATTTTGTAAACAATCTCGAATGGAGAAACTACTAAAATGAAAGTTATAGATCTCGAAAAGTTATGAAAGTTTGTAGTTGACAAATTTTTGATTTGAAGTCATCTTGCCCACGAAAACTATGTATGAATTTCTCAAATTTGAAATTCAAATTTTGTAAACGACCTCGAATGGAGAAACTACCAAAATAAAAGTTATAGATCTTGAAAAGTTATGAAACTTTGTAGTTGACAACATTTTCATTTAACTTCGTTTAGAGCCTTATACAATCAATTTACACTCGGTTCGTTATAATATTTGGGGAACCAAAATAGTTTCTCAACACATGTGAGTGTATGGTGCAGTGGTAGGGGAGGCTTCGCGCGAGGGTGAGGTCATGGGTTCGAATCCCTGCAAACGTGAAAAATGCCGCGACTTGCGACTCTTTTTCATATTTAATTTGCTATTTTTTGGTCTGAAATCGTGTTTTTTGAAAATCAATTTGCACCAGCCGCCCCTGCTGATCGATTTGTAGGGGCGGTTGGTCAGCCGCCCCTACAAATGCTCCATTTGTAAGAGCGAGGTGGCAGGACGGTTTGTGTTTTTTGAAAATTGATTTGCACCGGCTGCCCTGCTGATCGATTTGTAGGGGCGGTTAGCCAGCCGCCCCTACAAATGCTCCATTTGTAAGAGCGGGGTGACAGGGGTGGCTGAGCGAACCGCCCCTACAGAGCATCTGCAGCCGTCCCTATAGTGCCCCGCTGGAGTAGTGCCAAAAGAAAAGAAAAGAAAATCTTTGGTGCACACGCTTTCCATAGTTCCTTTGCACCACTCGACCGAGATGAACCAAGGAACAAGGTAGACGACACCGAGAAGCCCTGCCCGGCTCGCGAACAGCCGTAGGATGGTATGGTAGGAATTCTAATCAACTAAGCTACATTTAGTTCACTAATATAATATCTAGTTAACAAAATTCTTGACCAAAACTGTACTTTACTGGTCTCATTCGAAAATACTAGGATTTGCGAACCTATTGACAACACTAACAATGTCAGCGCTTATCATAGAAGCAATTTTTTTTTATAGGTATCGTAGAAGCAATTGGCATGTGAAGCTCCTGATTTTCTAAAGACAAAGCCACTGCAGCACTTGACAATGTCATGATATTCTTCTAGCTCTGCATTACAGGGGGGACTATGGTCCACCGTTTGGAGGGCCTCAACACCATGGGCCTTGAATGCTCTTAGCCTGGCCCGTACTCCGTATGTGTCAACCACATTGAGCCGAGAGCATGCAGCTGCTAGAGTTCGATTTTTTTTCTTTTGCACTAGATATATGCCCGAGCATTGCACGGGGTAACGAATTTGTATCCATGTGTACCAAGATGTACGTGTCTTATGGTTTAGAAGAACATATTAACAAATTTTTATCCATGTCTATGACGATGCACATGATTGCGATTTAGATGAATATATTAACAAATATACAAATTATTATTTTATCTTTATGACCTATATTGTGAGGATTTGGTTTTTAAAAACCTAATACGGTTGGTTCCATTTTTAATTATTATTTTGCGTGTTTTATTAGTTTACATTTTTAAAAATTAATAAAAATCTAATGAATACTTTTACATTTGGAACCCTAAACCATTTCAAAATTCTCTAGGTTTTCCTTCTTCGATGTGGACATAGTAGACTAATGGGTCACGTTGTTTCATGGCAGCATGAAGCAAATCACCACACAAGAGACTCGTCTGGTACGTGCGGCCAGGAGGTCCTCCCGTTCGTCCCACGGCACGTCGTTCCTTTTGTTCCAGCTCTCGCAGGAGGGCGAGCGGGGTGCAGACGGCGGCCACACGTGCACGAGGCGAGCGGGGCGCAGACGCACGGGCACATGCACATGGGCATGTGTTGATGGGTGAGCGGGGCAAGCGTTTGAAGGAGCTGCCGCCGCCGGCACAGGGTGGAGCTAGGGCACACGCCGGCGAGCGAAGCGGAGCACATGGCTAGCACGTCGCAAAAGCACGGCGAGTACTGCAGTTGCCACCAGCACGTACTGGCATCGCATCGCCCCACATCCATGGCGAGACGCGCGCTCCCGCGTATGCCGGGACTACGCCCGGCAGCAGGTCGCAATTGCCCGCCGCTGAGGGCGCAGGCTAGAGCTAGGGCGCATGCGGATAGATTTGATTAATGTTTTTTTGTCGTATATATTTTTCGGAAACATTTTTTGTCGTATTTGTTTTTTTCGGAAACAGGGATGTGAAAGTGTTTGTTTCTGAAACCTTTTTTTTGCAAAGCAAGAGTTTCATTTGTTACGTGCAGTCAGGAGGTCTGTCCGTTCGTCCCATGACACGTCGTTCCTTTGTTCCTGCTCTTGCAGGAGGGCAAGCGGGTGCCGACGGCGACCATACGCGCACAAGGTGAGCGGGACGCAGACTCGCGGACACACGCGCATGGGCATGTGCTGACGGGCAAGCGGGGCGAGCGTTTGCAGGTGCCCGCCGCCAGCACAGGCTAGAGCTAGTGCGCGCGTGGACGGGCGAAGTGGAGCGCACGGCCAGCACGTCGCAGAGCGTGGCGAGCACCTCGGCCGCCGCCAGCATGTACTGGCATCGCATCGCTCGCGTCCATGGCGAGACACGTGTTCCCGCATACGCCGGGACTACACACGGCAGTAGGTCGCAGTTGCCCGCCGCCGGCTAGAGCTAGGGTGCGCGCGGATAGATTTGATTGATGTTTTTTTGTCGTATATTTTTTTCGCAAATGTTTTTTTGCCATATTTGTTTTTACGGAAACGGGACGTGGAAGAGTTTGTTTCTGAAACGTTTTTTTCCAAGCAAGAGTTTCGTTTGTTACGTGTGGTTAGGAGGTCCGTCCGTTCGTTCCACGGCACGTCATTCCTGCTCTCGCAGGAGGGCAAGCGGGGTGCCGACGGTGGCCATACGCGCATGAGGTGAGCGGGGCATAGACTCGTGGGTGTTGGCACGCGAAATTGATCCGCACAACAACACGATAACTATCGTACTTTCGCGACGACGAACGACTAGTTTCCACGACAAACTAGCAAAGGGGTTCCTCACTTTCGTGGAGGAGAACCGACCGTTTTTCAGCGCAAAACGGCAAAGGTCACCAACCCTAATAGAGATTAGGGTTCGGCATAAACTATTGTCCTAAGGTAGAAGAAAGAAACATGACAAAGAAAAATAATAGATGTATTATGTCGATTGACTTTTTTCCAATCGGCCTTGACCCTCTAAATATATAGGGCGCTTGGACTTGGCCAGGACCCTCGAGAGCCCATCTCCAATACTAATACAATATGTTTCAGTTATAGAAATTTATATCTAATCTCGACATGCATCCCCGTGCTGTACTCTTACGAAGGGGCAATTGTCCGGCTCCTTCTCACCCTTGATTACGGCAGATGTGTCCGCCTTCCTTTCTCCTTCCGAAGGCAAAGACAACCATGTGAGCATCACGTCCCTGCACTTGATCAAGCCCAGCATGCAGACTCATGCAGCAGCGCAACTCGCGTGTACACACGCCGACTTCCTCCTTCTGTACAGCACCTGTGCTCACTTCCTGATGGATAAGCTGTCTAACAAAATCAGTAGTTCCATTCATTTTGTGCTAGTCAACCAGCTAGCCTGACCGAATATTCATCAACTAATATTTCGTTTAAACACCAGGTATCCTTTACTTCAAAACCGAATTAAATACAACTCGGCTAGCTTTATCTATGAAGTGCTAATTTTAGTTGTCAACACATGCCCTCTGTTTTCGGTACAATTGTATTTCTCGAAAACATTATACTAGTTTCGAATTTTTCCATAGATTCGGCCGTAATAATTTAATCAATGCAACATTGATAACCGAATATTTGTTATTTTCTCTGTAAACCAAATCACTAATCTGCCGTACCAACCGTTTTGCAAACAGCCAAAAACACAGTAATTAAAGAACTAACAGCCGAGCCCAGTAAATGAACAGTACTAAAATGCTCGGCCAATTCCCAGGACGATGGTAAAGAAAGCATCGGCCATATAGCCATGTCTTATACTAACACAGTAATTAAAACAACGTCATATATTTTTCTAAGGACCATGATAATCAATTATCGGCCATATTTACTGTCCAATATATCTCGTTTAACTTATAGTATATATAATGAATAAATTTGCTCACAATGAATCATTATGCGGCCGAATTTTTATTTGCTCTATTAATGAAATCACTGATCGGCCATACCAATTATTTCGTAAAAAACCCAAAAGAAACTAAACAGCCGAATTACCTAATATAAATAAACCAACACTAATTACTCGGCCATATTAACTGACATGTAGTTTGAAGAACTAGTATCTGAACCTATAAGAAAAGAACCGCACTATGCTGTTCAACTAACTCAATCTTAAGGCGATGTAAATAAAACATCGGCTATATATGACCATCCTCATGTATAACCGAAATAAATATATGCATGAACAAAACAGAGTTTGACCCATAAATATTTCGGTTTGTTGATCGACAAAAACAATTTTAATCAATCAAGTGTAATAATTTGGTGATATCCCTCCATGATATGACGACCGCATCCAAGGGTTATAATAGGACCATGAGGGATAACCAGACATACCTGAGAATGGACTCCATGACATTGGTCCTAATAGCATGTCTAAAGAATATGGGTGATAGGATGGCCCAAGATAATAATGATCCGATGCAAGCCTTTGGCTAAGTAATTGTTTCTTAACTCCTTTCTTCTTCAATCTCACTGCTTCCATCGGAACAGACGCTCGGCCATCATCCTTGTCACAAATTTGATCTGTCCCTTTGAGAACCCATGCCATATTCCTCTTTTTCAGCTCCTCTGCACTAAGCCTTCGCAATTTCTTCTCTTGCCAACTCGATAAGCCGAGTGGGCATCTCGGCTGTGATTTTGATTTAAGTGGCAATTCTTTCTTGATCTTGGCCCCTGTTGCTTCCATTGGAATAGATGCTCGACCATCATCCATATCTCGAATTTGAATTATTCCTTTGGAAACCCACGCCATGTTCATCTCCCTTAACTCTTGTTCACTAAGCTTTTGCAACCTTCGCTTTTGTGAATGCGAAAGCCTGAGTGGACAACATCTCGGCTGTGGTTTTGTATCAGACAACAAGGATAATTTCGGGACAATCTCTTTTATACCGGAATCATTGGTCGATTCGGTCAAAATTACTGTCTTTGGCTGCCTGATATCTGCATGCTTGGTAGCAAGAGTGGACGGAAACATAGCCAACGTACTAAACACACCATGTACCGTTGCTTCATTGCTGTTGTTTGCTCCTGCAGCTGTCCTGCCATTGTTCTTATTCCCAGATGGAACAAACTGCTCAGACTCAGTTATTTCTCCACTCTTGCCAGCAACAGTATCATTGAACACCACATCCTTTTGTCCCTTTTTGATTTGATAAACCTGTTTAACCACTTTGCCTCTTCTCTTTGAATCAGACCGATTTTTTTTATTAAAACGGTCGTTATTATTAGAATATGTTCTGTGCGTGGATCTTCTTGGAGCAGCCCAATCCGGACAAAAATAGTCATCGTGCATAGGAGGATATGACATCCATGTATTATAATAACTCCAAGATGGATAAGGAGAAGACATACCCGGAGGATACCCCCATAGCATATGCATAGGTTGTTCATAAGGTTGAAACGTCGAGATATGAAAATTCTCCTGCTGCCGATTCAAACCATTAGAATCTCGTCTCGGATATGATCTTGACTGCTTGAAATTATCTGACTGACTAGCAATCTTTGCATCCGCCTGTTTTTTATACTTAGCCAGAAGCTCCTTGAAAGAAAGCTTCGGCCTTTTAAGCGTCTTCTGTTTAACTTCAATATGCCCCCCAGTGCTTGATGCAATCTTGGTGCTTTCCACAAAAATCTTTGGGCGCTCATCAATAGTATCTGAATGTTTACAATTTGCAGCAACTGAATTCCCTCTCATTTTAGACATGTCTGAACTATTAAGTTCGGCCATAACTACTGTTTCTGCCTTGGTCAAATAAATAACCGAACTGTCATTGTGGTCATCTGTAGCTGCTGTTCTTGAAGCACCAATACTCATATCTGAAATAACATGGCTTTGTTCAACTGACGCATGAGCGAGCGAACCAGTACTTGAATCCGAACCAGACAGCACTCGTTCGGCTATATCCTTTGCAACACTGTTTATGGAATTTCCCTCTCGGTCAATCTGTACACTAGCCGAAACATTGTTGCCTTCGGCTGTACTGTTTTCTTGTACAGGACTACTACTAATCTTAACGTAAGGACCAACTTTATTATCTAGTTGACTCGTTGCAGCAGCTTTTAATGCCTGGTTTGTTTCATGATCTGAACCAACTCGATGTTCGGCTATACCAAAAGTAAAATTGCTACATCGGTTTCTTTCATCTAGCAGCAAGCTGACAGCTAGCCCCTCATTACTATTATCAACAAAAGTAGGAATCAGCCTTTCCTTCTCTAAAACATGTCCGGATATTTTATTAGTGATATCTCCTGTGACCGATTCATCCACCACATTAACTATATGCTCTAGGCTAGATTTTTGAACTAACACATGCCCCCTAATTTCCTGAGAACTTGAGAACATCAATCGACCTTTATCAATGGTCGATTGTACTTTACGACGAAATACATTGCAAGCATTGGTGCTATGATCAAACGAATTATGCCACTTGCAATACATTTGTTCTTCTAAATTTCTAACCAATGGCATGAGTTGGTGATCAATTATTCTAATATATTGATTTTCTAACAAAATATCAAATATGTGATCCCACAAAGTCATATCAAAAGTGTACTTCATTTTATTTAGCTGATTCTTTTGTGGAGACGGCTTTAATGCTAAACAAACAAATGGTTCAGATTTGATATCGACCCATTCAGCTACACATTTACTTGTATTTCTAATGTCCGATAATTTAGAACGATATTCTATTTCCTTATTATCGGCTTCTTCAATATTTTTCAACCTCGGTTTTACATCTTTGAATCCAAAATAATTACAGCACATGTATCTCATTTGAGACTGAGTGTAAACCGAGTGTAAAACAAGTAAAGCTACCCATGCAAATATTAAATTTGGAGGAAACAATGGGCAAAGCTTTAACTCTAATAAAATGCTCCTGTCGGCCTCTCCAGATTGCTCAATACACTGGCCGATATATTTTAAAATATTGCTAGTAAGTAAACTACCATTCTCAACCGATCTCTTATAATTATTTAGAATAGAATCACTAATATAAGCCTCAATTGCAAATCTATGATCAGATTGAAAAATAGGCAGATCACTTGTGGATAGTACCTTCTGAGATAAGTTTGAGAAGCATGATGGTTGCACTCGAATGATATCTTGCCTTGCCTTTTGATAGCTCTCCAACAATATTTCCTTAACTTCAAGGTCCCGTGCTCCATCATCTTGATGCATCTTGTCGGCTGAATTTTGTTCGGCTTTATGTTGTGCTTCATCAAAATCATCCTCTGGGGCACGGAATTCAGATGGCAAAACAAAAGGTCCATTGATTCCTGAGAAATCAAACGTCGCTACCTCGTTGCGCTTGGAACGTTTTTGCAAAGCTAAGCTTGATTCTTTTAATATGATGGATTCAGAACTAGTATGATTGTGTTCGGCTTTAGTAACAACCGAACTATTGTCCACATCTGTCACTATTATTTTTCCTTTGCTAATTTCATTAACTAGCAAAGCTTCTTCCTCTTTCTCACTATTAGCCGACAATTTAATAACAGCTGGCCTTAGTTCTTGTGAAAAAACAGGTTTTCTTCCCATACTTACAAGGCAAGCATCTAAATTTTTCCTAACATCCTCACGTTCTTGAGCTATAATAGTTTCCATGGCAGCTCTTACATTTTCATCAAGTTGCCTACTGCTGTTATGCTCTAAATGTTGCTCTGCCATAGACTGACTAGATGTGGAACCAACTTGTAACACCCGTTGATCATTAAGATGAGTTTCCGAAAATGAACCATAGGGAATTTTGGCAATTTGGGGTGGTGTAGGATACACACTATGTGCTACAGTGTTATATGGAGGTGTACTTATGCTTGTTGAAAACTCATTGACCCGGCCATGTTTTGCAAATGTAGCCGAATCATGTGCATTCGGTATTGCGCATGAGAACGAAAATCCAAACGGTACATCCTCTAGCCTATTAGTATTTGGTGTACCAAACGATGAATAAAAATAATTGACCGAAACATCATTATTTCGACCATAAATATTATTATGCATTGGCATGACTTGTTGTGTAACAAAAGGTGCTGGAAACATTGCCGATGAATTATGTGGTAAATTTTCTCTATTTGAGTAGCTAAAATAATTGGCCGAACCTATCCCACTAATTTGGCCATGTTGGTCAGTCATCGGCATGCTAATTTGTGGTAAGCTATATTGACAGTTTATTACTGATGAACTACTAGGAATAGGATATGAAATATCTTGTTGCAAATTAGCAAAATTATTATGACATGACGCTTCATAAAAATTGGCCGAATTCATCACGTTAATTTGGCCTTGATGACTATACATTGGCATTTGGGATTGCGGCAGTGCCGATGTATGAGAAAACATATATGCATGATTTGTATCGCTAGGGGCATTATTAATATTAAAAACATGCATATTATCTGATATAGGATTTTGCTTATAATCTTCAGATCCATAATTTGCATATCTAAAACAATTATCTGAATAATTACCAGCCAATACAGTACGTTCATTAAATGTAGGCCTAGCATGGTTAAATATATCCATCTTAAAGCAAGGTAGGAAAATTGATGACGTACGTGTACTAGTTGATGTTTCCTCTGGTGCAGTCACGTAGCACTTTCACCTGAAATCAATCTTTCACGCCGCTTGTCTTCACGTTGGGCCGTAAAGTCGTAGCGTAGATTTACTCTGGCGCAGCTTCCGAGTTGGATTAGCACAGGAACCAAGCGAATCAAAACAGCCTTTTGCCAAACCACGTATGCAAGCCACCGATCAATCAGGATAGAACGGCGCCAATTTTACTTTGCCGGCTGAATTCCCTAGCAATTCCTGGCGGCGATGATAGATAAGAACACACGACCGGCCTTCCTGATTCTTCGATAGATCAATGGCTAGGAGAAATAATTTGGCGGTAGATAGCCGAATCGATCGATTCCCCAGCGGAGTCGCCAATTGTGTTGGCACGCGAAATTGATCCGCACAACAACACGATAACTATCGTACTTTCGCGACGACGAACGACTAGTTTTCAGGACAAACTAGCAAAGGGGTTCCTCACTTTCGTGGAGGAGAACCGACCGTTTTTCAGCCCAAAACGGCAAAGGTCACCAACCCTAATAGAGATTAGGGTTCGGCATAAACTATTGTCCTAAGGTAGAAGAAAGAAACATGACAAAGAAAAATAATAGATGTATTATGTCGATTGACTTTTTTCCAATCGGCCTTGACCCTCTAAATATATAGGGCGCTTGGACTTGGCCAGGACCCTCGAGAGCCCATCTCCAATACTAATACAATATGTTTCAGTTATAGAAATTTATATCTAATCTCGACATGCATCCCCGTGCTGTACTCTTACGAAGGGGCAATTGTCCGGCTCCTTCTCACCCTTGATTACGGCAGATGTGTCCGCCTTCCTTTCTCCTTCCGAAGGCAAAGACAACCATGTGAGCATCACGTCCCTGCACTTGATCAAGCCCAGCATGCAGACTCATGCAGCAGCGCAACTCGCGTGTACACACGCCGACTTCCTCCTTCTGTACAGCACCTGTGCTCACTTCCTGATGGATAAGCTGTCTAACAAAATCAGTAGTTCCATTCATTTTGTGCTAGTCAACCAGCTAACCTGACCGAATATTCATCAACTAATATTTCGTTTAAACATCAGGTATCCTTTACTTCAAAACCGAATTAAATACAACTCGGCTAGCTTTATCTATGAAGTGCTAATTTTAGTTGTCAACCGTGGGCACACAGACATGGGCATGTGCTGACGGGCAAGCGGAGCGAGCGTTTGCAGGTGCCTGCCGCCGCCGGCACAGGCTGGAGCAAGGGCGCGCACGGGCGGGCGAAGCGAAGCGCACGGCCAGCACGTCACAGATTGTGGCGAGCACCGCGGCCGCCGCCAGCATGTACTGGCATCGCATCACCCGCGTCCATGGCGAGACGCGCGCTCCCGCATACGCCAGGAGTAAACACGGCAGCAAGTCGCAGTTGGCCGCCGCCGGCCGGAGCTAAGGTGCGCGGATAGATTTCATTGATGTTTTTTATGTCGTATATTTTTTTCGGAAACGTTTTTTTTGCCGTATTTGTTTTTTCGGAAACAGGGATGTGGAAGAGTTTGTTTCTGAAACAGTTTTTTTTTTTGCCAAGCAAGAGTTTCGTCTGTTACGTGCGGTCAGGAGGTCCGTCCATTTGTCCCACGGCACGTCGTTCCTGCTCTCGCAGGAGGGCAAGCAGGGTGCCAACAGCGGCCATACGCGCACAAGGTGAGCGGGGCGTAGACGCGCAGGCACAGGCGCACGGGCATGTGCTGACGGGCAAGCAGGGCGAGTGTTTGCAGGTGCCCGCCGCCGCCGGCACAAGCTAGAGCTAGGGCGCGCGCGGACGGGCGAAGTGGAGCGCGCGACCAGCACGTCGCAGAGTGTGGCGAGCACCGCGGCCGCCGCCAGCACGTACTGGCATCGCATCGCCCACATCCATGGCAAGACGCGCGCTCCCGCGTACGCCGGGACTACGCACGACAGCAGGTTGCAGTTGCCCGGCACCGCCAGCTAGAGCTAGGGTGCGTGCGGATAGATTTGATCAATGTTGTTTGTCGTATATATTTTTTCGGAAACGTTTTTTTGTCGTATTTGTTTTCTTCAGAAACAGGATATGGAACAATTTTTTGTCGTATTTGTATTTTTCGGAAATGGGATGTGGAAGAGTTTGTTTCTGAAACTTTTTTTGCCATATATGTTTTTTTGGAAAGTTTTTTTTTGCCATATTTGATTTTTTTTGGAAATAGGGACATTGGTTTTTTATGGTATTTTTTTGCTGTGGGGCGGAGCGGAGGCAGGGGTAGGGATTTTTTAGGTATAGAAGATATATGTAGAACTAGCCTGGTTCTTTTGAGAGACGTTGTTTGGTAGCCTATGCGAATCCGTGTGCAAAATAGCCTAGCCCAATGGTCGTCCGATGGTCTGGACGCCGCCGTTCGCGGGCCATGACACCAGCCCAATAGCCTAGCATTGCATCCTCTTGTCCACTCATTCTCACCAGAAGCCTCTCGTTCACTTATCCTTTCCAGAAGGCTCTCCGCCATAGTGCCCTGATAGCGCTCCACCGTGCCAGCCCGGTGTTCTTCACGACGTCCGCATGTTGGCCGCCGGCCGGCATCTCCATCGCGCCCTAACGCAGCTGTCCGTCTTCCTCTCTCTCCATGGCGCCTCCTGCCCACCACGGCCATCTCCAGCACACGGTTCGTCTTCTCCACAGGAACGACCTGCCACGACCTTCTCCACTGAACCTGTCGCGGCCTTCTCCATCGGAGCGGCGAGCTCTACACCGGTGAACTCCAAACACCGACGAGCCTCCATTCCCAAGCAGCAAGGAGACCTCCATTCCCAAGCAGCATTGAGATGTTGCACTGAAAGCGCATGTTGCAAACATATGTTTCAGATGTTTCAGAGGTATGTTGCAAGCGTTTTATATCGGTGTTGCAAAAGTAGATCCGGATGTTCCATATGTTGTAATGGCTATACACGTATGTTTCAAGTTTAAGTTCCAAATGTTTCATCTGTATCAGACATATGTTGCAAGTATTTTCATCTAGATGTTGCAAAAGTAGTCCGGATATTGCATATACATGCATGTTGCAAACGTATTTTTCATGTGGTTTCAGGTGTTTCATACGTCTGTTGCAAGTGTTTCATCAGAATGTTGCATATATGTTTGCAGTGGTTTTCAAGTGTTTTTCAGGTGTTTTTGCAAGTGTTTCAGACGCATATTTCAAGTGTTTCATCTGTCTTCTTTGTATGTTGCAACTGTTGCATTTGGATGTTTCAAAAGATAGATCGGGGGTTGCACATGGGATATGCGTGGGAAGCGACTGGCGGTGTGAGCAACGTCTGGTGCGACGCAGGCCCGCTACTAGGACGCTCGCTCATAAGCCCGACGCGTTGGGATGCTCGCTCACTCGCTGTACAGTACCATCCTACACTAGCGCCCTGGACGGACGTCCGAACTCTAGCAAGTCCGTGTGCAAAACAGATGACTCGCATGCGCATTACGCAGTTGATTGCACATGTTCAGCTTGGCTTATGAGGAACAGGAATCTTCCAGCGTTTCCAATGACGAGTTGTACCAATGCATGATGGGAACCGGAGTGCTCGACGAGGCAACCACACAAATCGAACTTTGCATACATTGAGTCTGGGGAGCGGAGATACATGTAACCAATCACACCCCATATTATCATGGTAGCTTGAAGTGGAACAGCAGTCAAGAGAGCCCCAGAGAATAAATAAATCATTTAGATTTCATTCTAGAATAAAAAACAAACGTTAATTGTTTATCAGAATATGACAAGCCAAATGGAAAACGTGCATGGAAAAACTAGTCACAAAGATACTCCTCGTATAATTATGACTCAAACTCTTTTAAAAAAATTACACTAACATCTACAACATTATATTAGTTTTAATAATTTCACAAAATATGTCTTGATAGTAAAATTATTTGATATTAATATATTTTCCAAATTTGATCCAGATTAAATAAGTTTGAATTGAACATATATAACCATAATAATTTAAGACGGAAGAGGTAGATATTGACCATTTGTTCTTAGGCTCAATGAAGCCCACAAAGCCTGGAGGGGCAGGTCATGTGGATTCTGTCCCGTTTAAACATCAAGGCCTAGGCCTAGATCAGCACGCAAGCCCATGTAGAGGCAAGCGTGCGGTGGAATTGGTCTGGGCCTCGTTAAGATCGTGAAAAGTTAGAATTTTTCTAACTGTAGCACTTTCGTTTGTATTTGACAATTAGTGTCCAATCATAGACTAACTAGACTCAAAAGATTCGTCTCGTGATTTATAACTAAATTATGCAATTAGTTATTTTTTATCTATATCTAATGCTTCATGCATGCGTACAAAGATGGATGTGATGGAGAGAGTGAAAAAATTTCAACTCTAGCCTTGCATCTAAACAAGGCCCTGGAAGGCAAGGTGACAGCTGTTAAAAAGCAATCGGTAACCACCTTTGGCCCCCCAAAACCATTTCGTCTTCCTCCTGCCTCGACAGAAAGAGCGGGAAGGGAAGGTAAGCAGAAGCAGCCGCGTCGACGAGAGGTGAGCTCTCGAATCCCAACATCCTCTCACTCGATTTTGGTCGGATGACCCCCGTCCTTGGCTCGATTGCAACCCTCTCCCCTGTTTTCCGGTGATCAGGACCGCGGACGGGACTTACACTTCACGATCTACCTACAGAGCCTTACACTCGGCTTCACACCCAACCCTAGGATGTGATTGGCTATGGATCTTCCTTTGGATCGCACTGTGAAAGCGCCATTGGACAGCAAACAGGAGGGCTCAGCACAGATTGGACGCCAACGAACATTGCTTCTTGTGTGACCAAGAGCCAGAGACAATCGACCACATCATCGCCTTCTTGTGCGACCAAGAGCTAGAGACAATCGACCACATCATCGCCTCCTGCTCCTTTTCCAAGCAAGTGTGGTGGAACATCCTAGCGAGGCTTGGCGCCAACGCGGCACTAATTGGGGGTGAATCCATCCTGGCCTAGTGGGAATCATGGCGGCTTCGTTGGAATGGAGACAAGAGGAAAGGAGCGGACTCCCTCTTCACGCTGGTGGCATGGGAGCTATGGAAAGGAGCGCAATGCGAGAGGTTTCCGCAAGGCGGCATCAACCATACCACATGTGTTAATAGTCATTCAAAACATAGCCAACCAGTGGATAGAGGCAGGGGTCTCCAACCTAGGTCGTCTAGTACGTGAGTAGTCGGCTTCGTACATTTGCAGAGAGGCTGTACTTAATGTAAAATCATCATCTCCCATGTACGCCTTTGGCGATGTAAAAACTCTTTCTTAGATACAACCTTTTGCGTATTGGAGAAAAAAAATCGAACTGCCGTGTTCCCGCAGCCGGTTTCGTCGCTAATTCCCGCCGCCGAGTTTGCATTTCGCAGGGAGAATCGAGCCGCTCGCTGGTGCTGTTGGAGAAGAGCAGTCGCGACCCACCCACCGGCCACCAGCCACCACCCGCCCGCCCGGCGCGCCGACAAGTTCCCGAGGCGCAGGCGAGAATAATGGCGGAAACGCAGGCAAGGCGAAGGCGAGAACGCCGCGGTCTTCATCCGCGACGCCCCCTTCGAGGTTGTCAAGGCGCTCCTCGGCCTCCTGTCGCCCAAGTGGATCCTTCGCATGCGCTCGGTCGGCAAGGCGTGGCGCGACAAGCTGTGTGACGAGACCCTCCTCACCGGCCTCCACCGCGAGGAGCCGCTGCGGCCGCTCATCTGCTTCGACAGCGTCGCCTGCCCCGACCGCTACCTCCGGCTCAGGGACTACCGCGTCGAGTCCCTCGACCTCCGCTCCGGCAAGCTGCGCCCCGTCTTCCGGTTTCCCGACAGCGAGTTCTACGACTTTGACGACAACGACCTCTGGGACCGTGACGCTCCCGACATCGAGGCCTCCCGTGTCGACTACAGAAAGATGGAGAAGGAGAACTACGTCGAAGGCTTCAAGCAGACGCTCCTGGTCCACACGGATCCCTCAATGGTTATCTCCTCGTCTCCTTCGCCTTCCGTTCGTACGTCATCAACCCCGCGACGCGCCACTGGGTTTGGCTCCCTGTGTCTTGAGAATCTTGGGGACTTGCGAGTGGTCGGGTTCTATGAGCACGTCTCTTCCGGCGATTACCGTGTGCTGTGCCTCACCGGCCGACGTATCGGAGAAGAAGAACCGACTTGCTGGTACCACGTCCTCCATGTGAGCCATGTGCAGCTGCGGTACATCGGGCGCCCCATCTCGCCGGCCGCGCCCGAGGACCAAGGGTTAGCGTACGGGGTGGAGTTGCCCTGCATCTCCCCACCCATCCAGTTCAAACGCAACCACCACCTGCACTGGCCGCCGCAGGACATCCAGCGACACCACATCCACATGCTGGTGTTCGACACAGAGAGAGAGGAATTCAGCTGGAAGAGGCCTCCTCCTGTGAGAGACCATGTCATGAGGCTGCTTGAATTCCCGAACGGCGACCTCGGCCTGTCCCTCTCCAGGATGAACAAGCCAACGATGGAGCTCTGGCGTCTAGTGGATTACGAGAACGAGGTTTGGGTCCCAGTGTACCGGATTCAACTGGCCCTCCAACAGATGCCACGAGGTGTTCTGCGCCCTCTTGATCATTTTTGGATTCCAGCTGTTGTCTCACCAGAAGGGTATGTGCTGATCCAGTCCTCCACCAACTGGGTGTTGCACTGTGACAGGAACGGCAATTTGCTGCGCCAGTTTTGGTTTCATGAGTCGGCGACGGCGTTGCCTATTAGGCATGAGCTGAGGGAGAGCCTTCTTCCGCATCCGATGTTCCGGGCGCCCAAGGTTGATGGTGCTACTGAACCGCCTTTCTTCCTTGGGCTGTGTAGTGATCCCAGCTCGTGATGGCAATTTTCAGCATCTATGCTTTACATCAAGTGGTGGTTTCTGTTGATGAAGCTTGACTGAAACAAGCTTACTTCTCCCGATCTCTGGATACTGAAGGGTTAACAGTCATGACCATATGCTCCTGTGTATTTCCCTTGGTTGTATGAAACTCTCTGCTGTTCGAACATATGTTGGATGCTTGCTTAAGTTTGGGACATGAATGAATGTGAGAGATTGAGGTGCCATAGTTGTGTAGTCAGGTAGCAGTCTTCTGCTTTCCTTAGTGTTGTTAATTGATCTGAAAATGCACCTCACGGTCTTCTATGAACAGAGAAATGCTTATCTCCTTTTGGTCGAACTACTATGGAAGTGAAAAGTTTGATTCTGCAGTTTGACTGTTCCCAGGAATTCACTGTGGCGATTTTTGTGTATTGTTCACTATTTTGTGACTTTTCTGGGAATTGCTGCCATATTTTCTCTCTTGTTTTTTATATATGTGACCATTGAATTGTTGTAAGAATGATAATTCACTGTGTGATAATTCTTGTTAGTTGTTCACTATTTTAGTCTCACTCCCAAACTCTGCTGCCTGAATCCTCGATGGAAAATTGTGCTGAACATACTAGATCCACTAGTTCTCAGTTAGAATTTAGTGGAGCGTTTAGTTTTTTTAGGGCCGGTTCGACATTTAGTGGAGCACATGTGAATTAAATACTACTATAATACTATTGCTATGGATCATGAAACTTGAACCAATTAGCTTGACAGATCCATTTCTTTCATATTCAAACTGTTTATCTTGTTCGTTGGACTGATATTAGTGATCACAGATTCAAACTTATCTTTAGTTTGTTATAATGCTAGGATCGTTCTGGGGTAGATCTGATGGGTACACTCTCATAAACTTGGAATAAGCATCATGTGGAATTAATGGGAGAACCAAGAGGGATAGAGAGAGGGGAAGTTACCGATTGTGGCCACCATGATGTCGGTTTGGTGGAGCGCGTGTTGGTGAAGTCTGGCGAGTGTAGATGACTGGCTGGCGGTGTCTGATGAGAGCAACAGGGTGGCGATGGTGGTGGAGATGACCGATGGTGGGGGCATCCCGTCGCTGGCAGTGCCACCTTTGGGATCGGACTAGGGTTCGGAGTAGGGTGACGGCTAGGGTGAACCTCGTGTCTTGAGCCGTAGGCCCCACTCCTCTTTATAGGCATTCCACCAACGTCTGTTGGGTTTGATGCCCCCGATCAGGACGCTGACCAAAGGCCCAAGTTGACCGTTGGGCCAGCTTGGTTAACATAGTTGTCATAAACTCTTCAATTCACTGCTCTGTTCCAAGTTATGATGGAAATTGGCAAGTTCCTGAACCATGTTGTGGAAGGGAAGCAGGCATTGTGCCTAATGATTTCTTGTTTGTTACGGGAACACTTTTGAAGCTTTGCATGCTTTCATACATGGATGAAATTAACCTTTTGTGTGGTAACTGAAGAATTGTTGGTTTTTTCTTGATGCACTCTTGCATGTCTCAATATCATAATCGTCAGACGTGTTATGCTAGTATCAGTCTGGCTACTTTGGGTGCTGTCAAAGTCATATTTTATCGTTCACAGTTGTCAGAATCTAACTCTGCCATGAAATTGAATTTGAGGGCGTGTTTAGTTGGTGAAAAGTGGGTGAAAAGTTACTGTAGCACCTTTCGTTGTTATTTGACAAAATTTGTCTAACCATGGACTAACTAGGCTCAAAAGATTCGTCTCGACATTTACAGATAAACTATGCAATTAGTTATTTTTTATCTACATTTAATGCTTCATGCATGCGTCTAAAGATTCGATGTGATGGGTGGAAAAGGAAATATTTTGGGTATGCATGAGAAGTGAACGGGGCCTGAGCAGAGTCCATACCTGGCAAAGGTATTCTATACACTATAGATTGTCGTACGTATTATATTACTCTAGTTACATAGCTGATGCCGTTGTCAGGTTTCAGTGTTTTCTGTTACTGAAATAAAATAACTGGTATCGGCAATTCTAGTTCTAGTTTGACTGAATTTCAGTAGAAATTGGCCAATCCGGCCTTTGCTTTGGTGTAAAATTTCTGAAACACAGGCCAAGACTTTCTTTCCCTTTTTCCCATCTCTGGAAAGGCTGTAGCCTCTCCTGAGTCCTGACGTACTCCTGTTGATGAGCAGCTGCAATGTTTCTGCTGATCTATAGACAGTTGGTAATAACTCTGGTGAATAGCTGGCTACTCCAGAGTCCAGACCCAAGTGCTACCGTCCTGTCCATTTCATTCTTAGTTTGAAATTCTCACGTGGATCTTGAAAGTTTGCCATCTCTTGCACAGAAACTGTTTCCTTTCGAGTGTCAAGATTATTACAACTGAAATACTAAAGAGAGGACCAGAACTAGTAGTTCTGGTTCAACAATTATCTTCGGTGCAGTGCAGCTTCTCGATAGGAGCATTGTACCTATTGCACTGGTACAGTTGCCCTCGTGCCATGCGTCGCCGCAGATTGCATACTCTGCCTCGCCGATGGATCGGAGAGGCTGGTTCTGAAATCTTCAAAAGCTGCTGCTGGAAGTCCTTTTGTCATGACATCTGCAGATTGTTAGCCTGTGGGAATAAGTTTCATGATCCATAGAAAACAGTAGTAGTATTCATGATCCATAGAAAACAGTAGTAGTATATTTAGTTCATATATGCTCAACTGAATGTCCAAGTCCAACGGCATATAGTTAGAACGACTCATTAACAGAGAAATACTATAACCTCAGCTGCATATTTTGGGCACGACACTGAAAAAGCGAACAAGTCACAAAAATCATCATAGTAGCATTACTGTAAGAATTCAAGGGTCAAAATACTAAGGGAGAAACCCATTCCCATAAACAGTCGAATCAAATGCAGAATCAAACTTCCACTTCCATATCTCTACCAAAAGGAGATAAGCATTTCTCAGTTCACAGAAAATCATCAGGTGCATTATTAGATCAAATTTCCAAAATTAAGGAAAGGTGGAAAGGGATGCTCTGCAACCAGAATACTCAATTGTAGCACCTGAATGGCTGAATCTCTCACATTCATTCATGACCGTAACTTCAGCATCTCTGAATCCAACATACAGAGCATTGGAGCTGAGAATTTCATACAACCAATGGGAAAAAAACAGGAGCATACGGTCCCAAACTTCAGTCCAATGAACAAGAGGTTTGCATATTCAATTATATGAGAGAAACGGATCTGACAAGCTAATTAGTTCAAGATTCATGATCCATTGCAATAGTAGTATCTAACTTGAACTTATCTGCTCAACAAAAGATCCAACAGAGGTTTGCATATTCAATTATAGCACTTGAATCTCCCATATCCATTCGTGTCCCGAACTTCAGCAAACATCCAACATACAGAGTATTTGAACAGCAGAGACTTTCATACAACCAAAGGGAAAAACAGGAGCATATTGGTCATGATTGTTAACCCTGGAGCATCTCAAGAGCGGGAGAAGGAAAGCTAGTTTCAGTCAAGCTTCACCGATAGCATCATGTAAAGCATCGATGCTGAAAATTGCCATCACCAGCTGCAGCTGGGATCACTACACAGCCAACGGAAGAAAGGCGGTTCAGCAGAATTGTTGGACGGCCGGGGCCGGAACATGGGATGCTGAACAAGGCTCTTCCTCAGCACATGCCTAATAGGCAACACCCTGTGACCACTCCGAGGCTGGTTAAACCAAAACCTGTGCAGCAAATTCCCATTCCTGTCACAGTGGAACAGCCCGCGCCGGGACTCGATCAGCACATCCCCTTCTGCTGACACAACAGCTGGAATCCAAGGACGATTTTCATGAAGGTGCAGAGCCGGCATCTGTTGGAGCGCCAACTGAATCCGGTGCTTGAGGACCCAAGCCTCATTCCGGTAATCCTGTAGACACCAGAGGTCTAGCGTTGCCTCGTTCTCCCTGGAGACGGACAGGCCGAGGTTGCCGTCCGGGAATTCAAGCAGCCTCATGTCTTGGTCGTCCGCCATGGCCACAGGAGGAGGTCTCGTCCAGCTGAACTTCTCGTTCCACGTGTCGAACACCAGCATGTGGTATCCCTGGCTCTGCTGCGGCGGCCAGAGCAGGTCCATGTTGCCGCGTTTCCACTGGATGGGTGGGGAGATAGAGGCCCTTTCCACCCCGGACCGTAGACCATGGTCCTTGCGCACCGCCGGCGAGAGGGGGCGCCCGATGTGCCGACGCTGCGCAGGCCTCACCTCGATGACGTGGTACGAGCAGGTCGGGGCTTCTTGTGCTCGGACGGTGTAGCGGCGGCTAAGGCACAGCACATGGTACTTGCCGGTACGGCCGTGCTCATAGAACCCAATCACGTCCAAGTCGAAGGTCGTAGGATCGAAGAGGGAAACCCAGTGGCGCGTCGCCGGGTTGATGATGTACCAACGACGACGGGAGGAGAAGGAGACGAGGAGGTACCCGTCGAGGGAAGCGTGGACCGTGACGTGGGGTTTCAGGATGGCGTCGCCGTAGCTCTTCATCCTTTCGTAGTCGACAAGGTCGTCGATGATGGGGGGAGCATCACGACCCTCGAGGTCGTACTCGTCGATGAAGTAGTCCTCGTTGTCGGTGAACCGGAAGACGGCGCGCAGCTTGCCGGAGCGGAGGTCGAGGGACTCGACGCAGTAGTCGCTGAGGTGGATGTAGCGGTCGGGGCAGGCGACGCGGTCGAAGCAGAGGAGCGGCTGCGGCGGCTCCGCGCGGTGGAGGCGGGTGAGGAGGGCGTCGTTGCACAGCTTGCCGCGCCACGCCCTGACCGAGCGCATGCGGAGGATCCACTTGGGCGACAGCCGACCGAGGAGCGCCTTGAGGACCTCGAAGGGGGCGTCGCCGATGAAGGTCGCGGCGTCGCCTGGTTCCGCCATTCTCTCCTGCGCTCCGCCTCGGGAACTTGTCGGCGCGCCGGGCGGGTGGTGGTGGCTGATGGGTGGGTAGCGACTGCTCTTCTCCAACAGCACCATCGAGCGGCTCGATTCTCCCTGCGAAACGCAAACGCGGCAGCGGGAATTAGCGACGAAACCGACTGCGGGAAGACGGCAATTCGACCGACGGAGGTGGGAACCAAATTGGGGCTCGGAGAGGAGAGGGTTGCAATCGAGCCAAGGACGGGGGTGATCGGTGATCCCACCGAAATCGAGCGAGAGGATGGGGTGCTTCGAGAGCTCACCTCTCGTCGCCGCGGCTGCCTCTGCTTCCCTTCCCTTCCCGCTCTTTCGGTCGAAGCCAGGAAGACGAAATAGTTTTGGGGGCCCCGCAGGTGGTTACCAATTGCCTTTTAACAGCTGTCAGCCTGTGTCACCTCTTCCCTTCCAGCGTACACTTGCCTGCGTTCTGAATATGCTGTGAATTTTCCGAGACCCTGCCCGTCTCGCATCGCCGCGACCCCTCTGTTACTACAGGATCCTACTTGACCCTGCTTCATATTTAGGCAGCGGACGTAAAAAAAACTAACTCTAACAGGTTCTCTACTAGACCTCTCACGTTTGTTGGTCTTCTACTTTTTTTTTTCCTTCATCCTCTAATTCTGTTGGCCCCCTACTCTCCATCATACAAAATCTAAATGAGAGAGATGACAAAAGAGCCTCACGCGTCATTGACTAGTAAAACGAATTTAAGTAGTATAGTTTAGATAATATTGCTGGTGTTGAAAGTAAAATATGAGTAGTATCAAAAATACGTGGCTTTCTAAATAGAGAAGTAAATGATATATTTTAGATAGTATTGCCGGAGATGCTCTTAGTTTCCTTTTCCCGTCTGTCACCGGCTCACAGCGTCCGTCGTATGTTTTTCTCGTTTGCTTTTGGTCCCATTTTGCTTGAACGTCCCGTTTTTTTGTTTCCGTTCTGTTAGCCGTTCCATGACCTTTTTTTTACCTTTTCTCTTTTTTTTCTAGAAAGTATGTCCTGGTTTTTTTCTTATAAATACCAAAACTGGATAATAAATATATTTTTTGTGAATCCTCTCTTTACGAAGATCTCTAAAAGACTAAAACCCTATTTGGTACAGCGGTGAAAAAAACACTTTTCTAAGAAGTTGTACAGACGAAGCAAAAGCACAATCGAATAAGCTGGTCTAATCGAGTTTATATGTTTGAACTGTTCGCTTCGCTGAAAAGTCAGGCTGAAAAGTATTGTTTACTGATTTGTTATGAGAGAAAAACACTATATCATGGCTGATAAGTTCAAGCGAATAAGTGTTGTAGATAGAAAAAGTTATACAACCTATCATTTGACTTTTAATCTCAGCCTACTTTAGCCATAGGCAACTTATAAGCTATACCAATCAGAGCATCTAAGCCTATAGATCTTCAGATTCTCTAATAAATAAATAATTTAGCCACTAAATTGTTAATATAGTTTTGATTTAAAAATAAAACTTATTGTTTTGAGAACTTGGATCAGCCAAGGGTCTAACTAATCAAATCGTGAACTAAAATCTTATAAGTAGTTTATCATCCAATCTAATAAAAAAAATCTATCTTCAAGTTGTGCCTATATATATACCAGTGTAATCCTTGATGAGGGTTGTCATGTTGAAATTAAGAGAAGTCTCTATCATAATCATCAAATAGACTAATGCTTTATACAACGGGAACTAACTCCTTACTAATTTTAATTTGACATTACAATTACATATTTTTATTGGTCTTCACAAAAAACCACGGAACTTGTGATATCTGACATGTAACATTTCTGGAAAAAAATTGGGTGGGCGAGGGGTTTATCCCACCGATGGTGCGCCCTTACACTCGATGGTGGACGCGTGGTGGAGTAACGAATCAAACGTTCACAGGAGCCTGGCTCCTCCCGATGCATCTCTCGGCTCCTCCGCGTTCGTGTAGTGGTCAGCGGGACAACGGCTCGGCTCGGCTCCACGTTGATTCCACAACGCACGCCGAGTGCCTGGCCTCACCACGTCGCCACGGACAGTCGGACATGCGCATCCGCCACACCACATCGAAGCCGCCCAGCTGCTGCTACCCGTTGCCATCGCACAGATCGGCGGTCTCCTCGGCGTGGCACGGCGGTGCGGCGGCGCTCGTGCTGTTGTCGAGGCACTGGCACTCGGCCTTCTCGGATCTCGGGGACGCACAGGCCGTACGCGCCGCACGACGTCGGCAGCTCGCACCGCTCCGCGATGGCCCTGTAGTCGGACGTCCAGGCCCTGGAGCTGCTGGCCCAGTAGTACGTGCGGAGGTTGCCGTCGTCGTCCAGCGTCATCCGCCGGGACACGCCGGTGAGGTTGTGGACGAACATGTCAAACGAGAGCACGTCGATCCTTTGGCCGCTGCCGCCGCCCTCGAGGTACAGATCGTCAGGCCAAAGAACCCGCGGGCATCGAGGCAGCCATAGACTGGCGGCTTCGTGGTGTTCACTGGCTGCACCATCGTTGCCGTGCCGCCAGTACGTCGGCGTCGTACGGCCGCCATAAAACTCCATGTGCAGCGCCATGTACGTCTTCCCGAGCCGCAGCGCGAACGGGCGGTTTGCGGAGACGAGCGGCAGCGAGGAGTCAGTGAAGTTCTGCCCCAGGACGAGCTCGGACAGGTGGCGGAAGCTCTCTCACCGTGGACGCGCCCTTAGCTCGATCTGTTGCGCCGCCGCCGGTATCGACCACGGCCAGGCACTCGGGAGCCGAGCCGAACCACTGATCATTACATGAACGCGAAGGAGCCGAGAGAATAGAGATGCATCGGGAGGAGCCAGGCTCCTGTGAACGTTTGATTTGTTTCTCCGCCACGCGTCCACCATCGAGTGCAGGGGCGCACCGTCGGTGGGATGAACCCCTCGCCCATTCATTTTTTCTCCAACATTTCTATACCAATTTTATATTAACATTTGATAGCTTTTTCCTCTTACCTTTGCAACACACGAGTATGTTTGTTAGTTGTAATAATAGATGGCACAACATGTTTGTTTTGCTAGAGAACAAAAAAAATCATATAATATATGGTATGAGAGAAACTTTGTACATGGCAAATCAAAAGTATTACCCGTTTTTTCAGGTAAAAACTGTTTGCTGTAGGTTTTTTTTGTTTGCAAAAACTGTTTGCTGTAGGCTGAGCTGGCATTTGGCATTCGTTTGAGTGTTGTTGCCTCATAAGATGTGACCCGGCCCGTTTAATGCAGACTTTCTTCTGTCTCGCTGCCGGACGAGCCGAGTCAAAAGTCCAGTCCACTGCCCATTCCCCCCACCACGCCGCCGGCCGCTCGATGGCCTCGGCGCCGGCGCCGGCGCGGACGGCTCCGACCCTCCCGGTCGAGATCCTGGAGGACATCTTCCTCCGCCTCCACGAAGCGGCCGACCTCGCCCGTGCCTCCACCGTCTGCTCCTCATTCCGCCGCGCCGCCTGCGACCGCGGCTTCCTCCGTCGCTTCCGCTCCCTCCACCCTCCGCCAGTCCTCGGAGTACTCGATTTCCGGAATCCTGGACTACTCCTGCACGCCGAGCCGCCGCACCGGTCCGCCTCGGCCGCACGCGCCCTCGCGCAGGCTGCTGACTTCAGCCTCTCCTTCGTCCCTAAGCCCAGGGACCCCAAGTACAGCGACAGGGATTGGAGAGTCTGGGACGCCCTCGATGGCCGTGTCCTTCTCTGGAATGCGACCTTCGAGGATCTAGGGTTTCTATATGGCCGCTACAGGAACACCGCCTTCGAGCACCTCGTGGTATGCTACCGCTTGCACCGCCGGTACGTCCAGATCCCCCCTATCCCCGGAGATCTAGTGCCCTCCAATCGTTGCCATGATGATATGGATTTCGAGGCCTTTCTGGCTCCAGCTTTGGAGGAGGAGGAGGAGATGCACGAGTTGGCATTCCGAGTGATCTGCAATGTGCGGTCCAGTTACAAGGTTGTCACCCTGGTCTTCTCTTCGGTCACTGCAAATTGGCGTGGTGCCACTTCTATCAGCTTCCTACCCGACAGATTGGTTCATGACCCTAGATCGTTGGTGCGCTACTATGTGCGTGGCTGCTTTCTACTGGACTTGTGCGTCCGCGAAACATATGCTTTTGCTTGACCCACGTGAGATGAAATTGACGCTGGTTGAGCTCCCACATTTCTGTTGTCAATTGCCAGTCATTGTTGATGCGGGGGAAGATAAGCTTGGTGTCGTTACTGTTGGTGCCAGGAACAACACCTTAGACCTCTATTGCAAGACTTGGTGGGACAATGATGATGGCGCAGAGGATTGGCAGCACAAGATTATCCCCTTGCCTGAGCTTGGCTATCAATGGTACATCAAAGGGCGCAGCTGACGGCTACTTACTATTGAAACTCATTCGAAAAGGATGCCAGATCTCAAAACAAGTGTTTTACATACTGGAGGTCAAAACGTTGTTGTTTGAGAGGCTGCGTGTGTCTGTGTCCGACATGGGCTTCGGTCCTCCTATATTTTTTGCAAGCTTCCCACCACCGCTGTCACTCCCAACTATATGAAATGGTGAGAGCCTTCCTTGTTTGCTTCACTCTTCTGGAATTTATTTATGTTGTTGGTCTCTGTGATCATAATTGTTCTCATAGCGCATTTGTATTTTAATTTGGTGCATCTGAATAGCTCTTCTGCTACTGTACTGGACAAGTCATTAAGTTGTGTGTGGTTGCATTTTGTATTGTAATGTACTGTTGTTTGTATTTTAGAAAGCTAGCCAGATTACAGAATGAAATATTGATTATTCTCAATTAGTTAAAAAGTCTAGCATATTCTGATCGACATTGGACTTCACTTGTGGTAGGTTCCTTGATCCTACCGCGGCTGCGGAGAGCGTAGGGATTGGAGATCGGAGGTTGGGGGGGAGGTTGACGGCGCTGGGGCGCCGTGGCTTGATCAGGGAGGCAGCGGCGGCTGACCTAGGCGTGCTGGAGGAGGGAGACAACGTGAGGGAGGCAGGGGTCACAGTAGATGGCCCTTGAGGCCAGGCAAGAATATTTGCCTTGCTTAACTTTCACCAATCAATGTTTACAGATATTTATCCTCTCTAGTTTCCATCTAAGATCCTATTTTTAAGGACTAAATATCTCATCTAAGGAAATAAATAAAAGTAGATAACTCTGGGCAATTAGCCCCCAACAGATGGCGCCTGGGCTGATAGCCCCCAACTGATGGCGCCATTAGCCACTAATGGGCCGGCGCCTGGAGTATTGGACGCCAGTCATAACAACTTGTCATCTCTGGTTTCAGGGGAAGGTCAGCCTTCTTGATTGTTAGCATGCCATCTGTGTTAGTCTGGATGAGAATACATTTATGTGTCACCATATACCCTCAAATGTATCTTTAAGCGAACTCTTGAGACTTGAACTTTGTACATATGGCTTCGTATTTGCTTTGATGTCCACTTATATTTGTGCTTTTCTTTGTTCTAGCTCCTATACAAACTTAAAGATGAATAGCGTTTGTGATACATGGACATGCAAATTATTTTTTTTTCTGAACTGCCCCTTTTGTTTAATAAGCACATCTCTGTTGTTTACAACTAAATTTGTTGTGACACTTTTTATTGTAGTAGTCAGCATTCATTGGAATGAATTTGTTGTTTAATAAGCACATATGTTGTCCATAAATTTCGAATTTGCATTTCCAGGCAGAACAGACACTGACTCCATGTTAGACCATATGTAGACATTTAGAGCCTGTTTAGTTGCCAACTTTACCCAAAAAAGTTTGCACAGTAACTGTCACATCGAATCTTTGGACGCATGCATGGAGCATTAAATGTAGATAAAAAAAATAACTAATTGCACAATTTGTCTGTAAATATCGAGACGAATCTTTTGAGCCTAGTTAGTCTATGATTGGATAAATTTTGTCAAATAACAACGAAAAGTGTTATAGGAACTTACCCAAACTTTTTCACCATCTAAACAGGCTCTTAACAATGTTTACTGATAGAATTTATTGAGGATTCTAAAAATGTGATTGTTTTGTTTGCTCAGTTGACACATTGGTCTGGATCAAGGTGACAGGGCAACGTCAAATACCAACATCTTCAGACCATCTAGCTAGGCTTGCGTCCTACAGTCAACAATAGCTCTGATACCAATTTGTCACACCCATTTAACGACCAAATAGAGTGCATACTCTTATGTGTGCCCAGAGATCAATCACACATAAGTTAACAAACTATAAAGGATGTATCATCACAAATGTTATTACATCACGATTATTATCACATAGTCTTTACAATAATGTAGCGGAAGTAAAATATAAAACCCTCGTGGTAGCTCTAATCATAGGCACATTGACTGGTTGACTGCAAGTCTAGTAATCTTCAGAAAAG
Organism: Saccharum hybrid cultivar R570; assembly: GCA_038087645.1. NCBI lineage: Eukaryota > Viridiplantae > Streptophyta > Magnoliopsida > Poales > Poaceae > Saccharum > Saccharum hybrid cultivar. The sequence continues at coordinate 1,051,791 of JAQSUU010000671.1, read as the reverse complement.
TAGAAGTAGTCACTACTTGCACCATTTGTTACCCATCCGGGATTTTTATCCAAGTAAGAAAAATAAACAAGTGTAAGTACATCTTGTACTCAACAAATGTAACATGGGGTTCATGAGGCTCAAAGGCATAACCTTGGTTTATCAGCATGTAGCTTTTAATTAGCATTATTTCAGTATATCAATAATATCAAAGTGTCTCAATGTAACAATAAACATATGATCCATGTGAAATGATTAACGAATAGCCAAAAACATATTCATTATTAATGATCAACTATTCCATAAGGGTCCAAGATCACTTGTGACCGTGAGCACGGCTGTTATAACAATTTTACACTCTGCAGAGGTTGTATACTTTCACTGTGAGTCATGTTGCCCATATGTCCGGGTTAATTACTCCCAAAACACTTCCAAGGTGAGCAGGCAGGGGAACACTATGAAGTCTTTCGAAGGTTCGTCTAACAAGTTAGGGTCATTAGATTTCACTCGGTAAACAGATGTAGAGCCACCTTCCAAATGACACAATAGCACACAGTCTATACACATGAGGACAGAGGCCACACTATATCCGATTCGTCAAGCCATTCTTCCGCCATGAAGGAATACCACTAATAAGCTAGAAAAGGTCCTTCTATATGACTAAAGCTAAAGCTATTTTAGCCCTCATAGTTATACTGTAAATCCCGAATTTTCGCTTACAGATAAGTCCTTATGGAGAGTAACGAGAGCACCAAAGTAACCCCATGCTCTAGTACCCTTTAACAGTAATAAAAGTCATCTTTTAGTATTTATTGCATATTCCATTAGTCAAATTACATGATCATAGTTCATATTAAGCACTAGCAATACTAATCCATGCAATATAATAGGTATCAAGGAATAAGATGAACACTAAGTCATCCTTAACAAGGAATATTTGCATAATGATATTATTTGCTTAATGTGAATAGGACAACAAGGATAATCCCATGCTATACTTGCCTTGCTCAAACTGGTCTTGGTGATCTTGTTCGTAGAAAAACTCTTGGTCCCCAACGAATTGCTCACCGTCTATACTCGATCAACAATAGCAACAACATTCATCCAGAACAATCATGCATAAACAAACAAGACTAAAATTAGAACAGTACACCAACAGTAATAAAATAAGATAAAAAGTTTTTAAAACGAATCTACAACTCGCTAGGATCACACAGACGCAAAGATCACGAAAAACGGAGCTAAAACGACAAAGTTATGAATTTACGAAGATTTCCTATAGAAAAGTAATTACTTTAATTCAAACTCGAAAATAAAATGTCACAAACCTACTGAACAGTTCTACTAACATGTAGAGCTCGCAAATACGAACTTAACGCAATTTGAACGGGTCAAATCGGAGTTAAAACGGATAAATTATGACTAAAACAAATTCAGTGGCATAACTGTAAATAGCTGAAAACGTATTTTGACTTAACTGAGATCAAACTACGCTTTCAAAAGGATAATACGTGATATTGGAATACGTCTTAGACTGCGGGTTATATAATAGAAAAACACAGGGTCTCTTTAGCAAAATGTACAGGCGAAACGGTATCTTCAAGTCTGGGCCGTTAGATTCAAAATGGACGGCTCAGATTGATCCGGGAAGAGCTGGGCAGCGCTTCGGCCGGAAAACAGCCCCGACGGCATTGTCCGCGGCGGCGCCATCGCCGGAGTTCGCGAAATCACGATTTACAGCATCACCTCGCAAAACAAATATACCGGGATGAAGTATAGATCAAGGCGATCTCACCAAGGTAGAACACGAGGGCGGAGCTGTCCCGAAGTCGATGCGATGCTCGAGTTGGCGGATGGTCACGTCGGTGATCCGAGCGAAGCCTCCTCGGGACGGTTTCGGTGCTTCGCGTCGAGATGAGATGGAGCGGAAGAGTACGGGGACTCGGTTTTATAGCCCGAAGGCGGTTCTAAGAAAGGGAGGGATTTGGGAAACAGATTCGGTTAGAGGCAACGACGGAAAGAAATCCGTCGCCGGCGTGGAGAAGAAGAAGATGCCTGATAGGTGGGTCCGCGGTGTCAGCGACACACAGTGAGAGACAGACGCGGCAGTGTGCTCACGCGGCTTGCTGGGCCATCGGCTGGGCTCGGCCCAAGCGGGACGCGGGGGAGGGAGAACGGGCCGCGCGCGGTAACAGGCCTGCTGCCGGTTCGGCCCAAACGGCGAAGCGAGGAGCAGCGCGCGGGGGAGCAAGCAGGCCGCGGAGACGGATTGGGCTGCCGGGCCAAAAGCAAGGAAGAGAAGTAAATTCCTTTTGTTTTTTCCTTTTCAATTATTTCAAAGTATTTTCAAATGATTTTGAATCCTATTTTGAATTTGAATCAAACCACTCATCACAAAAATTCAAATGCAACAGCATGAGTGCACAAACATATTTCTACCCTTATATTTGATTTTAAGTTAATAAAAATTATTATTACTCTAAATTTGTATGGTCACAAAATGGTATAAAAATCATATTTACCTATTTTTAATATCCTAAAATTTTAGGATGTTACAATTCTACCCTCTTAAGATGAATCTCGTTTCGAGATTCGGTTGATGCTTACTCGAACAGTTGCGGGTAGGTTTTCCTCAGATCCTCTTCTCTTTCCCCGGTGGCCTCACCCTCAGTGTACTGATTCCACTGAACCTTACACATTTTGATAGTTCGACTCCTCGTGACTTTTTTAGCAGTCTCTAGAATTTTAACTGGAAACTCTTCATATGTGAGGTCCTCTTTAACTATTGTTATATGAGAATCATACTTTCTTTTCAGCATCCTTAAGTACATCAGGCCCAAACACTTGACTTTCCCCTATCTGATTCCAGAACAACGGGGTTCTACACTTTCGTCCATACAGAGCCTCAAACGGTGCCATCTGAAGACTCTTCTAATAACTATTGTTATATGAGAACTCTGCATAAGGCAAACTCTTATCCCAACTAGTACTATATTGTAAAGCACAAACTCTCAACATATCTTCCAATATCTGATTAATTCTCTCTGTTTGTCCATCTGTCTGTGAATGGTAGGTTGTACTAAAGTTCAGCTTGGTTCCTAGTGATTCATGTATCTTTTGCCAATAATGAGATGTAAACTGGGTACCCCGATCAGACATAATTTTCTTAGGAACTCCACGTAGACTCACTATTCTTTCCATATACAATTCTGCCAACCTTGCACTGCTATACATAGTCCTAACTGGCAGAAAATGAGCAACCTTTGTTAGACGATCTACTATTACCCAAATTGAATCATACCCTTTCTGAGTACGTGGCAATCCAACTATAAAATCCATACCAACTTCTTCCCATTTCCATTCGGGTATCTACATAGGTTGTAACAATCTTGCAGGTCTCTGGTGTTCAGCTTTCACCCTTTGATATGTGTCACACAAAGCAACATATTGAGCAACATCTCTTTTCAAACCATACCACCAATATTTCTCTCTCAGATCCAGATACATCTTAGTTCTCCTAGGATGTATGGAATAAGCTGACTCATGAGCTTCACGCAGAATTGCCTCTCTGATAGTCTTATCCTCTGGCACATATAGTCTTTTTCCAAACCATAGCGTACCCTTATCATCCTTATGGAATCCTGGTGATTTGCCCTTCACTATATTCTCTGCTATCTCTCTCAATTTTGCATCTTTCATCTGACTCTTGCGTATCTCTTGCTCCAGAGTAGGTTCTAGTACCAATTCTACTGCATTAGTGGTAAACCCTAAGTTTAGATGCTCACATTCAGCACACAACTCTCTTGGCATAGGCATTACTTGCATTTCATTAGCGTAGCTTTTCCTACTAAGAGCATCCGCAACGACGTTAGCCTTTCCTGGGTGATAATTCACCTCCAGATCATAATACTTTATCAACTCCAACCATCTACGCTACCTCAAGTTCAGATCTGATTGAGTGAAAATATACTTCAGACTCTTATGATCAGTGTATATATCACTCTTATGTCCAATCCAATAGTGTCTCCATATCTTTAGTGCATGAACCACTGCAGCTAATTCCAAGTCATGAGTAGGATAATTTAATTCATGCTTTCTCAACTGTCTCGATGCATATGCCACAACTCTACCTTCTTGCATAAGAACACATCCTAAACCCAAACAAGATGCATCACAGTAGATAGAAAAGTGTTTACTCAGATCTGGCAAAACTAATATGGGTGCAGTGGTCAATCTCTTCTTCAATTCCTCAAAATTAGCCTGACACTTCTCAGACCACACAAACTTAGCATTCTTCTCCAATAATACAGTCATTGGCTTCGCAAGCTTAGAAAATCCCTCTATAAATCTCCTGTAATAGCCTGTTAATCTCAAGAAACTACGGATCTCACTTATATTGGTTGGTGGCTTCCAGTCCAATACATCCTTCACTTTGCTAGGATCTACTGATATTCCTCTATTTGAGACAATATGACCAAGAAAGGAAACTTCCTTCAACCAAAACTCACATTTACTCCGCTTGGCATATAACTGGTGTTCTCTGAGCTTTTGCAAGACCAACCTCAAATGTTCAGCATGTTCCTCCTCAGTCTTAGAGAATACTAGAATATCATCAATGAATATCACTACAAACTTGTCAAGATATTCCATGAACACCTTATTCATCAAATACATAAAGTATGCAGAGGCATTAGTCAGACCAAAAGACATCACTGTATACTCGTATAACCCATACCGTGTGGTAAAAAACTGTCTTTAGTATATCACTAGCACGAATCTTCAACTGATGATATCCAGAACGAAGATCAATCTTAGAGAATACACAAGCACCTCTTAACTGATCAAACAAGTCATCAATCCTAGGCAACGGGTACTTATTCTTGATGGTAACCTCATTGAGAGACCGATAATCTACACACATTCTGTGAGTACTATCTTTCTTATCCACAAAAATCACTGGTGCTCCCCAAGGTGAAGAACTAGGATGAATGAAACCCTTATCCTGTAATTCCTTAATTTGTTTCTTAAGTTCTTCTAATTCATCTACTCCCATTCTATATGGACGCTTAGCTATGGGTGTAGTTCCAGGTAATAATTCAATAATAAATTTAATGTCACAGTCTGGTGGCATACCTGGCAATTCCTCAGGAAACACATCGGAGAACTCTTCCACAATCTGGTCCTCCTTATTGGTACCATCAGTAGGCTGGTTCACTGTAGCGGTCTCCTGTTTCTGCACTTTCACATCAACTCTGATCCTATCTTCCTTTGGTGTTGTCAGCACTACTGATTTCCCCTTGCACTAAATCTCTGCTTGTTATTGCATCATCCAATCCATTCCTAAGATAAGATCAATCCTAGCTGTTCTCAATACTATAGGACTCACCTTAAACTCTACCCCCCTTAGAATGAGACTAATCGAGAGACAACGATAAGATGCTGACATGCTTCGACCAGGTGAGTTTACTAATATAGGGTTCTTCATGGCACATAAATGAATTCTATGTATTCTAACAAATGATTGTGATATGAAAGAATGTGATGCTCCAGAATAAAAAAGAACAGTGGCGGGTGTGGAATGGACATCGAACGTACCAAGCATAACTTTTGGTTCCTCCACTGTTGTTTCCTAGGACAAGTGGTTCACCCTTCCAGTATTAGATGCAGCTTCTGGTGACTACCCTGCCTCTGGGGAGTTTGTTGGTTGGGCTTCTCAGGGCAATTATAAGACAAGTGACCTTCTTTCCCACATCGAAAACACTTGTTGGGGGTATTGGGAGCACTGGTCTTCATTGGAGTATTATTGGAAAGGTCTTGACGCTGAGACTGATTCCCACTCTGTTGCGGAGGGCGTTGGTTGCCATTCTGCGGCTGGAATGGGGGACGTTGTGGGAACTGATTGCGGAAAGGGACCTGACCATGATTCCACTGACCAGAAGGAGGCCTCTGTTGAGTACCCTGCTGAAAACCAGTACGCGGACGAGTGTTACTACCGGAAGTCTGTTCCTAAAGCCTTTTCCTCTTGGCATCCATCTTCTTGCGCTTGTTGTCCACCATGATAGCGTGGTTCACAAGCGTCTGAAAGTTGGAATAAGTATTGGACATCAGCTGCAATTGTAGTCCATCATACAATCCCTTCAAGAAGCGGCGCTGCTTATCATTGTCATTAGCCACCTTATGTGGAGCATATCATGACAACTGGATAAACCTGTCGCGATACTCAGCTACCGATAATGACCCTTGGGTCAAGTTCTGGAATTCCTCTGTCGTCAGTTCTATTATCCCTTTTGGTATATGGTAAGCCCTGAAGTTCTCTCTAAACTCCTGCTAAGTGACCACGGGTGCATTAGCGGGACGACCATACTCATACGATTCCCACCAGTCCTGAGCTTCTCCCTTGAGTTGTCTAGAAGCAAACAACACCTTCTGCCAGTCATCACATTGTGCAATGTTAAGTTGCTTTTCCACGGCACGAAGCCAGTCATCTACTTCCAATGGATCAGTGGCGTGCGTGAACACTAGGGGATGACCCTTTAAAAACTCACCACGCTTATCACATGGTGGTGCCCCAGCAACTGGATGATTATGTTGATTCTGCACCAATTGTTGCATAAGTTGTGTCTGCACTGCCAGAAGTTGCTCAATAGTTGGTGGCGGTGGTGGTGGATTTGGGGGAACACCTCCACAACCCTGCCTCTTCCTCTTCCGGCCATCTACCATCCATAAGAATGCAAACTTTGAGATTTCCATGTTATCAACCACTTATAAGATAAAGAATGAGATCTGAAAGTTTTCTGGGTGAATATCAATGTTAATAGTTCAGTAAATCAATCATATCTCGAACTACAGAAGTCCAATAGAGGCCTGCTTTATATGGTTGGAAAGCTTATGAAATTCCCCACAACTTCTATTTAGACCATAAGACCAGATTCTGTCGTTAAGTTAATGAAAAATAAGTCTCAACAGAAACTGTTCTAGATTCTAGACTGTGCAGAAACTTTAACTTATGACAGTTATATCTCTCGAACCAGATTAGATAAAAAGGTGATTCTAGTGGCATTTGAAAGGTGCTTAAGCCTAGGTTCTCTCATAAAAATTTCATAAATGTTGCATGAACCATTTTTTAACCATATCAGAAACATTGCAGACTGCTCTAGAAAACAGTAAGAACAGAAATGTGACAATACCAAACCCAAATATTATTCCCTTGACTAATAAACTTTTATTCTTAAGAATAGAACTTGTAGATATGCCTACAAGCCCCAGCACTCATAATAAAAATCCAACTCACACATAAGCATAATGATAAAGCAACTATCACACCAAAGTTTAAACCACACTACAGACTCGAAGACTCAACTGACGTTACTAAGAACGTTCTTATTACATAAAGGCATCCTATTTTCTACTGACGTGGCTCATGCTCTAATGTCTCATAAATCTTGGCCATGCCTTGGTTTGCTCGGAGTTCATCAATCATCGCTTGGCACCTCTTGATGGTCTTCCTCTGTGCCTTCACCATCTCCTCTAACTGCAGCTTCCTCTCCATCATATCATAGATAAAGTTCACCATCATCCGAGGAAGTGGTTCCAACTGCACTGGATCCATCATGGCCCATCTAAGGTCGGGGTGTGCACGAGGGAAGTAGCGGTGAATATCATGCTTCATGTTGTCAAAGCGAAGGTAGCGAAGGCCCATACATGCTTCAAAAGCAGCGTCTTCAATGCTATCCTCCATGGTAGCTCGACGACTCACATGAGAATACATCATGTCCAGCTGGTATGCCCCTTTTTCCTCATCCTTAGGAAAAATGCTCGCTCTTGCCTTCTAGTAAGTGTCCTCCAGCGGATGGGTGTACTTCCAACAGACGTACTCCACAGCTGGGTGCCAATCAGTAAAGTAGGCAGAGAGCATTCCCACAAGTCGATGGTGAGAGACAACATCTCCTCCTGCCTTGTGGTAGATCTTTACAGTCCAACCCATTGGAGGAGGTGGCACATCCTCAGCAGCTGCATCAGGCGGTGGAGATGGGGGTTGCTCTCCTCCATTGGCTTCCTTCTCTTCATCATCTTCTATCTCGATGATCTCAGGGTCTTCTTCAGGCTCGGGTTCTTCCTGAGGAGGTGCTGGCACTTGGATTGGTGCTTCAGGGGTCTACTCATTCTCCTGGGGTACTTTCTCTTGTGGCTCTTCAGGTGCAAGCAAAGCACAAGGTGGGTAGTGTCCTCCAGTGGTGATGCGGGCAGTCTTGCGGCCACGAACCATCTACAGAGTTTTTAAATGTAGTTAGAATAGAGACAAAATTTCGTAATAAAATGAGACATAAGAGGCATAAAAATTTATCAAATAATAAGAGCAAGATAATAAGCATAAAATAGTGAAAAGAAGATACTAAATCGACCATTTCTAGCTAGGCTTGCGTCCTACAGTCAACAATAGCTCTGATACCAATTTGTCACACCCATTTAACGACCAAATAGAGTGCATACTCTTATGTGTACCCAGAGATCAATCACACATAAGTTAACAAATTATAAAGGATGTATCATCACAAATGTTATTACATCACGATTATTATCACATAGTCTTTACAATAATGTAGCGGAAGTAAAATATAAAACCCTCGTGGTAGCTCCAATCACAGGCACATTGACTGGTTGACTGCAAGTCTAGTAATCTTTAGAGAAGTAGAAGTAGTCACTACTTGCACCATCTGTTACCTATCCGGGATTTTTATCCAAGTAAGAAAAATAAACAAGCGTAAGTACATCTCGTACTCAACAAATGTAACATGGGGTTCATGAGGCTCAAAGGCATAACCTTGGTTTATCAGCATGTAGCTTTTAATTAGCATTATTTCAGTATATCAATAATATCAAAGTGTCTCAATGTAACAATAAACATATGATCCATGTGAAATAATTAATGAATAGCCAAAAATATATTCATTATTTATGATCACGAAAAACGGAGCTAAAACGACAAAGTTATGAATTTACGAAGATTTCCTATAGAAAAGTAATTACTTTAATTCAAACTCGAAAATAAAAAGTTACAAACCTACTGAACAGTTCTACTAACATGTAGAGCTCGCAAATACGAACTTAACGCAATTTGAACGGGTCAAATCGGAGTTAAAACGGATAAATTATGACTAAAACAAACTAAGTGGCATAACTGTAAATAGCTAAAAACGTATTTTGACTTAACTGAGATCAAACTACGCTTTCAAAAGGATAATACGCGATACTGGAATACGCCTTGGACTGCGGGTTATATAATAGAAAAACACAGGATCTCTTTAGCAAAATGTACAGGCGAAACGGTATCTTCAAGTCTGGGTCGTTAGATTTAAAATGGACGGCTCAGATTGATCCGGGAAGAGCTGGTGAAAGTCCCTAGTTTGGTTTTGGCTAATTGATGAAACCTAGGACTAACCTTTGTATCTAAGTGGATGATTTAGATAAAGGTGGTCATTGAATATGAGACACGACATTAACTCATGTGACCAAGATGATGAAGACCGAAGTGATGCTTGGCTCGATGGACCGGTTGTGAGGGTGAAGGGCAAGTCGAGGCTTCAAAGTGAGGGACCATGCGATGGTGAAGCTTGAGCAAGACTTGGCGCCGATGGACCGATGCAACGGTGAAGAGCAAGTGAAGTCAAGGTCGATGGATCGAGACGGTCATGTGATGATATGAAGTGGATCATATCATTTGGAGAAACAAAATGGGCTCAAGGCAAAGGTATAACCATAGGGCCATTTTGTTTTACACTCAAGACACCATAGAGGGTGTGAGTGGTTTAGGGTCGATAGCCGAACTATTAAGAGGGGAAGTCTTATCGGTTATTCGATGCACGGGTGCCACTAGGTGAATTCATGAAGTGCATTGCATGTAGGGCCTAGTGAGCTAATTGGAAAACCTTTGGAAATGATTGAGAAAATGCTAACACACAAGCACATGGAGATGTACACTTGATGGTGTTGGCACATTTACAAAGGTGGCGTTGGTCACGCTGTGGTTTGCGGGTATAGAGAGGTTTGGGTTCCTCTCTCCCTCCCGCCGAGCGTGCGAGCGCGGGATTCAGGCGATTTCGGGGAAATGAAATGCCTATTTTCCATTGCGCCGGAAGTGGAAAAGAAACGGAGGCGAACGCGGTCACAGAGGTGACCGGTCGCAGCACCGGACGCAGCACCGGACGCTGCACCGGACGCTGCACCGGACGCGGTTACTGTGGACCGGCGCGTCCGGTCAGTGCAGCGCGGGCGCGAGCTAGGGTTTGGCACCGGCGCGTCCGGTGACCCACGGGACCGGCGCGTCCGGTCTGGCGAACAGCGAGTCACGTAGTCTTCGGACGCGGTGCGCGTCCGGTGACACACCATCGGACGCGTCCGGTGGTCTCAGGCGCTTACTGGACTCGCACCGGACGCGGGTACTGTGGCGTCCGGTGGTGGCGAGGAGCGCGTCCGGTGGTTGCTTCGCGGGCGCGGGTGCTGTGCGCACCGGCGCGTCCGGTGGTTCGCAGCAGCGCGTCCGGTGGGTCGTTTGACCGTTGGCACGCAGTGACCGTTGGAGGATCTAACGGACGAATTTGAAATTCGGAGGACACGCGGATGTCGGAGGGGCACCGGACGCGGTTGAGCGCGTCCGGTGAGTTACCACCGGCGCGTCCGGTGGTCCCGCGAAAATCGTGAGTGGAGTTGTAACGGCTCTATTTGGATGGGTTGCTTATAAATACTTGTTGGCCGGCCCTTGGGGAGGTAGCTTGGTATTTCTAACATACTTGTGCATCCTTTGAGCTAGAACAACTCCTCCCACTCATCTCCCTTGCTTGATTGCAAATCAAAAGTGAGATTGAGTGATCCCAAAGTGCATTGCATAGCTTGAGGGCATCTAGTGGCACTTGTGGGTGGTTGAGCCGGTGAATTTCTTGTTACTCTTGGAGAGTACCGCTCCTAGCCGGCTTGGAGATTGTTGGAGGCGTTGGCAAGAGAAGGTGATTGTTCTTGGCCACCTCCGGTTGATTGTAAGAGGTTCTTGTGCTTTCCTCGGCGGAGTGCCAAAAGCAACTCTATTACATTGCGCGTGTCATTGAGTTACCTCACTTGAGAGTGGAGTCTTGCGGTGCCTTGCGGGGCGTGCCTTGAGGGGCAAGTGACTTGAGGGTCACACCGAGGAACCATCTAAGTGTTGGTCGACACAACCGGTGACGTAGCTTGTCGGTGCACAAGTGAACACCGGGTGAACAAAAATATTGTGTCTCTTGTCTCCCGGTGATTGGTCTACATATTGTGTTGTTGTCAATATTAATTGATTGTATATCATCTTGGTGATTGGCAACATCTTCACTCCACCGTCGGTATAAGATTCACAATCCTATCTCTTGCATTTATCTTTACTAGATTATCTTGTGTTGCTCTTTTAGTAGCTTGGCTAGTAGTGTTGTTAGCTTGTTCTCTAGTGTAAAATTAGTGACATAGCACTTGTGTGAACTAGAGATCATAATCTACTAGACTTGTGGATAGGAGGCTTGCATCACAACCTTTGGCTAAGCAAAACTCGCTTTACGCCGTTTGTTATTCTAACAAGTTTGCTTAGTGGTGCTTGTAGAATTTTATAGGCTATTCACCCCCCCTCTAGCCATCTAGGACCTTACAAGTGGTATCGGAGCCGTGGTCACCGTTTTAATCAAGGCTTAACATCCTTCGGTGTGAAAAATGGCTCAAATTGTGTTCAATAATGTTGGGGGCAAGCCACCGTTCTTTGATGGTGTTAGTTCTTTTGCTCATTGGAAGAGAAAGATGACAATGTACCTTGGTTCTATTCATGAGAGAGTATTGGAAGTCACAGAGAATGATTTTGCTATCATTGATCCCGATCATCTCACCGATGAGGATAGAGCAAATAGAACATGCAATAGAATGGCTCTCAATACTTTTTACCATGGTATTGACACAAAAGTATTTGAGGGCATCAAGGATTTGGAATTGGCAAATGAAGTGTGGACAAGGTTAAGTGAAACATATGAGGGCACTAAGGTTGTAAAGAGTGCCAAGCTATATGGGCTCAAAAGTGAGTTTGAGAACTTCAAGAAAAAGGATGATGAAACAATCATTGAAATGTTTCATAGATTGCAAGTGATAGTCAATGATCTCAAGAGCTTAGGGCACAAGACTCAAGATCAAGATTTTTGTCACAAGTTCTTATTGAGCTTACCTAGAAGATTCAAGATGTTGATCATGATGTTACAAAGAGATGGGCTTGAAACAATGAAGCCTAATGATTTGCTTGGTGAAGTATTGACCTATGACAAATATGATCAAGATGTTGATGACAAGGAGAAGGTGGAAGATGAGAAGAAGAAGAAGACCGTGGCATTCAAGGCCACCTCCTCCAAGGGCAAAGCTACCATCATTGAAGAAGAAGAAGACAATGATGAAGATGAAGATTATGAAATTGATGATGAGGCATTTGCTTTTGTAGTCAAGAAAATGGGTCACATGTTCATTAAGAGAAGAGGCTTCAAAAAGAGAAATGACAATTTCAAGAGCAATGAGCAACAAAGGAAGTGCTTCAATTGTGATAGCACCGAACATCTTCAAGTCGATTGTCCCTATGACAAAAAGAAAAACAACAAGAGGGGCAAGTTTGAGAAGAAAAAGAAAGAAGCCAAGATAACATTCAAGAAAGGCAAGAATGGAGTCTATGTGGCCACTTGGGAAAGTGATGATGATGAAGAAGAAGAAGAATCATCCAACAAGGCTTTTGCTTCCATTGCTATCAACAAGAAGCCATCACTATTTGATTCATCCTCTTCGTGCTTCATGGCCAAAGAAGCTAAGGTATTATATGATGAGAGTGATGATGAAAGTGAAATGGAATATGTTCATAATAGTGATAATGATAAATATGATAATGAAAATGATGATGATGATGAACCAACTAAAGAACAACTATATGACTTGTTGCAACAAACTAGAGACATAGCTATTGCCAAGAACAAGGAGTGCAAGAAGCTTTCAATGAAAGTAGGAATACTTGAGAAAGTTCTTGGTGAGCTTAAGACCACTCATGAGAGTCTAGTGGAAGACCATGAGGATCTTGATAAGGCTCATTCCAAGCTTGAAAAAGCTCACTCATTGCTACTTGAGCAACAAGCAAAGAAAGAGGTTGTTGTATCATGTGATATAGGTGTTACATGTGATATAATTGATGAATCCTTTAATGAACCTATCATCATGTCAAATACTAACCCTTCTTGTAGCTCTTCATCCACCACCACCAACTCTACCTCCACTACTAGTGATGGTTTCACTTATGATGCCTCACTAATGGTTGAGAATGAGACTCTCAAGAGAGAGGTGGATGAGCTCACTCACGCCTTAGGCAAGGCCTATGGTGGTGAGGCCCGCTTGCTTAAGTGCTTGGGTAGCCAAAGGTTCTCTCTTAACAAAGAGGGATTAGGCTACACCCCCAAGAAAGGCAAGTCGGCCTTTGCAACTCCAAAGCCTAGCTTTGTGAAGAGCAATGGTCGGTTTTGCAATAGATGCAAGCAAGTTGGGCACCTAGAGCATAATTGTAATAAAAAGAACCAAAGCAAGAAATTCGTTAATGCTATACCTTTTGATTCTTGCTATGTGCTTACCAAAGGTGTGAAGGGTGTGCAAGCTAAGTTTATTGGTACACCCATTGTTGGCCCAAAGAAGAAGGCTATTTGGGTACCAAAAAGCTTAGTTACTAACCTACAAGGACCCAAGCAAAAATGGGTACCTAAGTTTCATTGATTTGCTTGTAGGTCAATTACAAAGCCGGAGGAAGGCATTGGATTATTGATAGTGGGTGCACTCAACACATGACCGGTACATCAAGAATGTTTGACTCAATCAATGACAATGATAGTGGTGTTGATTCTATCACATTTGGCAATAACAAGAAAGGCAAGGTTATTGGCTTGGGCAAGATTGCAATATCAAATGACTTGAGTATCTCCAATGTGTTGCTAGTTGAAAGCTTGGATTTCAATCTTCTATCCGTGGCACAAATATGTGATCTTGGTTACAAATGCATCTTTGGGGTTGATGATGTGGATGTCATTAGTGTGGATGGTTCAAATGTGGCATTCAAGGGTTTTAGATATGAGAATCTCTACCTAGTTGACTTCAATGCTAGAGAAACTTCTTTGACAACTTGCTTAGTCTCCAAATCAAGTATGGGTTGGCTTTGGCATAGAAGGCTTGGTCATGTTGGCATGAAACAATTGAAGAAGCTTACAACTCACAATCTTGTCAATGGTTTGAAAGATGTTGAATTTGAGAAGAATAAGCTTTGTAGTGCATGTCAAGCCTGGAAGCAAGTTGGAAGCTCACATCCAAAGAAGAGTACAATGAGCACATGCAAAACATTTGAGTTGATGCACATGGATCTATTTGGACCAACAACATATACAAGCATAGGCGGCAACAAGTATGGCTTTGTCATTATAGATGACTTCACAAGATTCACATGGGTATTCTTTCTTAGTGACAAAAGTGAAGTGTTTGACACCTTCAAGACATTTCTCACTAGAGTTCACAATGAGTTTGAGATTAGAATCAAGAAAGTGAGAAGTGACAATGGAAGTGAGTTCAAGAATACAAGAATTGAAGAACTTTGTGATCATTATGGTATTGGACATCAATTCTCGGCTAAGTACACTCCACAATCAAATGGCCTAGTTGAGAGGAAGAATAGAACATTGCTTGATATGGCTAGATCAATGCTTCATGAGTACAATGTGAGTCAATCATTTTGGGATGAAGCAATCAATACCGCTTGCTACTACATCAATAGACTATATTGTCATCCATTGCTAGAAAAGACCCCATATGAGCTACTTCATGGAAGAAAGCCCAATATTTCTTACCTTAGGGTGTTTGGTTGCAAATGCTATATCTTGAAGAAGGGCACTAGATTGGGGAAGTTTGACAAGAGATGTGATGAGGGGTTCCTACTTGGTTATTCAACTACAAGCAAAGCTTATAGAGTTTGGAACAATTCAAGTGGCATTCTAGAAGAAGTACATGATGTGCAATTTGATGAAACCAATGGGTCACAAGATGAAGAAGAGAATCTAGATGATGTTAGTGGAACTCTATTGGTGGAAGCAATGAAGAACATGGACATTGGGGACATTAGAGCAAAGCAAGTTATTGATATTCAAGATGATGATAAAGATCAAGTGCTCAATTCTCCATTCAAGCTAGCTAGTGACTCTCAAGTGCAAGATCAAGGTGCTAGTTCTTCTCATCAAGATACATCAAGTGATCAACCAAGTTCAAGCAATCAAGTGCAAGTACTCCAACCACAACATGTTGCAAGAGATCACCCCATTAATAGTATTATTGGTGATATTAGAAGTGGTGTGCAAACAAGATCAAGATTGACTATGTATTGTGAGCATGCATCATTTGTGTCAACCATAGAACCAAAGAAAATAGAAGAAGCTTTGAGGGATACCGATTGGATCATGGCTATGCAAGAAGAGCTTAATAATTTCACAAGAAATGATGTTTGGGAGTTAGTAGAAAGGCCAAATGACTACAATGTGATTGGAACCAAGTGGGTGTTCAAAAATAAGCAAGATCAAGATGGCATTGTAGTGAGAAACAAAGCAAGACTAGTTGCTCAAGGTTACACTCAAGTTGAAGGTCTTGACTATGATGAGACATATGCTCCCGTGGCAAGATTGGAGGCAATAAGGATTCTATTGGCTTATGCTTGTGCACACAATATCAAACTATATCAAATGGATGTCAAAAGTGCATTTCTCAATGGGATCATCAATGAGTTAGTCTTTGTTGAGCAACCTCCCGGATTTGAAGATGACAAGAAACCCAACCATGTGTACAAGTTAAAGAAGGCTTTATATGGCTTAAAGCAAGCACCTAGAGCATGGTATGAGAGGCTAAGGGATTTCCTTCTCTCTAAGGGATTCAAGATGGGCAAGGTTGATACTACTCTATTCACCAAGAAGATTGGAAATGATCTATTCATAGTGCAAATATATGTTGATGACATCATCTTTGGATCAACCAATCAAGCTTATTGTGAAGAATTTGGTGCTATGATGGCCAAAGAGTTTGAAATGTCTATGATTGGTGAACTTAGCTATTTCCTTGGTCTCCAAGTCAAGCAATTGAAGAATGGAACATTTGTGAGTCAAGGGAAATACATAAGGGACATGTTGAAGAAGTTTGGAATGCAAGATGCAAAGCCAATTTCAACTCCAATGAGTACAAATGGCAATTTGGATAGTGATCTTGATGGCAATATGGTGAATCAAAAGGAATATCGGTCTTTGATTGGAAGTCTACTCTATGTCACCGCATCAAGGCCGGATGTCATGTTTAGTGTTTGCATGTGTGCTAGATATCAAGCCTCACCTAGAGAAAGTCATCTCACGGCCGCAAAGAGAATATTGAGGTACTTGAAGCAAACAAGAGATGTTGGACTATGGTATCCCAAGGGGTCAAAGTTTGAATTGATTGGATATTCGGACTCCGACTATGGGGGTTGCAAGATCAATAGAAAGAGCACAAGTGGCACATGTCAATTACTTGGAAGATCACTTGTGTCATGGTCCTCAAAGAAACAAAATAGTGTGGCAATCTCTACCGCCGAAGCCGAATATGTGAGTGCGGGGAGTTGTTGTGCACAATTGCTATGGATGAAATCAACTTTGAAGGATTATGGCCTCAATTTCAAGAATGTGCCGTTGCTATGTGATAATGAGAGTGCAATCAAGATGATACAAAACCCGGTTCAACATGGAAGAACAAAGCATATTGACATAAGGCATCATTTCATTAGAGATCATCAACAAAAGGGAGATATTGCCATTGAAAGTGTTGGCACCGATGATCAACTTGCCGATATTCTCACTAAGCCACTTGATGAAAAGAGGTTTTGCAAGCTAAGGAATGAATTGAACATTCTTGATTTCTCAAACATGAGTTGAATGCACCCCACCCACTTATTGACATGCCTCTCCTTCGACATTGCAAGGTAAAATTGATTGACATGTCATTCATCCTATGCTAAGGACTTGCTAGAGCATGTAGACATAATAAGTGGTATGCATGAGCATTCATGATAAATCAAATGAATTTGATGGATATATGTTACCACTATTGCCTCTATGTTTGTTTTGATCTAGTGGTGGCATATGACATGTTTGTGAGCTTGTAAACCTAGTGTTGAATCTAGAAGATTTGCTATAAGTGTTTAATTCAACATAGGCAAGATAACCCTTATTTTGAGGAGTGAAGAAGCTTGTCTTTGGTTCAAATCGAATTAAATATCTTTGGCAAGTATTCTAGGTTAAACCAAATTTGATAAATTTTTAACCTTACATGTGGAATCGAATTAATTTCAATCTACTCCATCAAACACTTTTCCTTCTCTCCACAATTTGATCCCATTTTTTGGGTAAGTTGTTGACAAAGGGGGAGAGAAAAAGATGATTCAACTTGATAAAGGGGTAAATAAAATTTATGATGAGAAAAAGATGATTCAACATGATAAAGGGGTAAATAAAATTTGTTGATGCACACAAGTAGGGGGAGCAAGCTCATAAACAAAGTTGTTGCATTTGTTTGTGCATTCTCATATGACTTGCTCATTGCACATATATTTAAAATTCAAATATACATGCTTGTGTTGTGCAATGCTAGTATAAAACTTGGATGATGAAATAATCTACTAGCATGCATAGGAATAGTTTACTTGTGGTATCTAGACAAGCCTAAAGCTTTACAAGTGGTGAGCTTTACAAGTGGTCCAAGAACCTTTACATATAATGTTGATCTCACGGGGTTCTTGAGTTTTGATGGATGTCTAGTTACTTCATGATGCTAAGGATGGTGTAAAAGGCAACTCCGATTGGTATCACGCTTCAAAGGTCCATTTCTTACACCTTAGCATCATTTTGGTAGAATTACTCTCCCAACACTTCTATCTATGCATATGTGCAAAGCTTTCAATCCAAACTCTATGCACATATGTAGGGGGAGCTAATGCTACCAAAACCGAGCTTGTGATAATTGTCCAAACTTTACTTATGAGCAAAACGATTGGACAAGTATGACAAGTTCAAAACTTTTATTATCAAAATCATCTTTGTGAGGGTTGTCATCAATTACCAAAAAGGGGGAGATTGAAAGTCCCTAGTTTGGTTTTGGCTAATTGATGAAACCTAGGACTAACCTTTGTATCTAAGTGGATGATTTAGATAAAGGTGGTCATTGAATATGAGACACGACATTAACTCATGTGACCAAGATGATGAAGACCGAAGTGATGCTTGGCTTGATGGACCGGTTGTGAGGGTGAAGGGCAAGTCGAGGCTTCAAAGTGAGGGACCATGCGATGGTGAAGCTTGAGCAAGACTTGGCGCCGATGGACCGATGCAACGGTGAAGAGCAAGTGAAGTCAAGGTCGATGGATCGAGACGGTCATGTGATGATATGAAGTGGATCATATCATTTGGAGAAACAAAATGGGCTCAAGGCAAAGGTATAACCATAGGGCCATTTTGTTTTACACTCAAGACACCATAGAGGGTGTGAGTGGTTTAGGGTCGATAGCCGAACTATTAAGAGGGGAAGTCTTATCGGTTATTCGATGCACGGGTGCCACTAGGTGAATTCATGAAGTGCATTGCATGTAGGGCCTAGTGAGCTAATTGGAAAACCTTTGGAAATGATTGAGAAAATGCTAACACACAAGCACATGGAGATGTACACTTGATGGTGTTGGCACATTTACAAAGGTGGCGTTGGTCACGCTGTGGTTTGCGGGTATAGAGAGGTTTGGGTTCCTCTCTCCCTCCCGCCGAGCGTGCGAGCGCGGGATTCAGGCGATTTCGGGGAAATGAAATGCCTATTTTCCATTGCGCCGGAAGTGGAAAAGAAACGGAGGCGAACGCGGTCACAGAGGTGACCGGTCGCAGCACCGGACGCAGCACCGGACGCTGCACCGGACGCTGCACCGGACGCGGTTACTGTGGACCGGCGCGTCCGATCAGTGCAGCGCGGGCGCGAGCTAGGGTTTGGCACCGGCGCGTCCGGTGACCCACGGGACCGGCGCGTCCGGTCTGGCGAACAGCGAGTCACGTAGTCTTCGGACGCGGTGCGCGTCCGGTGACACACCATCGGACGCGTCCGGTGGTCTCAGGCGCTTACTGGACTCGCACCGGACGCGGGTACTGTGGCGTCCGGTGGTGGCGAGGAGCGCGTCCGGTGGTTGCTTCGCGGGCGCGGGTGCTGTGCGCACCGGCGCGTCCGGTGGTTCGCAGCAGCGCGTCCGGTGGGTCGTTTGACCGTTGGCACGCAGTGACCGTTGGAGGATCTAACGGACGAATTTGAAATTCGGAGGACACGCGGATGTCGGAGGGGCACCGGACGCGGTTGAGCGCGTCCGGTGAGTTACCACCGGCGCGTCCGGTGGTCCCGCGAAAATCGTGAGTGGAGTTGTAACGGCTCTATTTGGATGGGTTGCTTATAAATACTTGTTGGCCGGCCCTTGGGGAGGTAGCTTGGTATTTCTAACATACTTGTGCATCCTTTGAGCTAGAACAACTCCTCCCACTCATCTCCCTTGCTTGATTGCAAATCAAAAGTGAGATTGAGTGATCCCAAAGTGCATTGCATAGCTTGAGGGCATCTAGTGGCACTTGTGGGTGGTTGAGCCGGTGGATTTCTTGTTACTCTTGGAGAGTACCGCTCCTAGCCGGCTTGGAGATTGTTGGAGGCGTTGGCAAGAGAAGGTGATTGTTCTTGGCCACCTCCGGTTGATTGTAAGAGGTTCTTGTGCTTTCCTCGGCGGAGTGCCAAAAGCAACTCTATTACATTGCGCGTGTCATTGAGTTACCTCACTTGAGAGTGGAGTCTTGCGGTGCCTTGCGGGGCGTGCCTTGAGGGGCAAGTGACTTGAGGGTCACACCGAGGAACCATCTAAGTGTTGGTCGACACAACCGGTGACGTAGCTTGTCGGTGCACAAGTGAACACCGGGTGAACAAAAATATTGTGTCTCTTGTCTCCCGGTGATTGGTCTACATATTGTGTTGTTGTCAATATTAATTGATTGTATATCATCTTGGTGATTGGCAACATCTTCACTCCACCGTCGGTATAAGATTCACAATCCTATCTCTTGCATTTATCTTTACTAGATTATCTTGTGTTGCTCTTTTAGTAGCTTGGCTAGTAGTGTTGTTAGCTTGTTCTCTAGTGTAAAATTAGTGACATAGCACTTGTGTGAACTAGAGATCATAATCTACTAGACTTGTGGATAGGAGGCTTGCATCACAACCTTTGGCTAAGCAAAACTCGCTTTACGCCGTTTGTTATTCTAACAAGTTTGCTTAGTGGTGCTTGTAGAATTTTATAGGCTATTCACCCCCCCTCTAGCCATCTAGGACCTTACAGCTGGGCGGCGCTCTGGCCGGAAAACAGCCCCGACGGCATTGTCCGCGGCGGCGCCATCGCCGGAGTTCGCGAAATCACGATTTACAGCATCACCTCGCAAAACAAATATACCGGGATGAAGTATAGATCAAGGCGATCTCACCAAGGTAGAACACGAGGGCGGAGCTGTCCTGAAGTCGACGCGGTGCTCGAGTTGGTGGACGGTCACGTCGGTGATCCGAGCGGAGCCTCCTCGGGACGGTTTCGGTGCTTCGCGTCGAGATGAGATGGAGCGGAAGAGTGCGGGGTCTCGGTTTTATAGCCCGAAGGCGGTTCCAAGAAACGAAGGGAGGGATTTGGGAAACGGATTCGGTTGGAGGCAACGACGGAAAGAAATCCGTCGCCGGCGTGGAGAAGAAGAAGATGCCTAACAGATGGGTCCGCGGCGTCAGCGACACATAGTGAGAGACAGACGCGGCAGCGCGCTCGCGCGGCTTGCTGGGCCATCGGCTGGGCTCGGCCCAAGCGGTACGCGGGGGAGGGAGAACGGGCCGCGCGCGGTAACAGGCCTGCTGCCGGTTCGGCCCAAACGGCGAAGCGAGGAGCAGCGCGCGCGCAGGAGCAAGCAGGCCGCGGAGAAGGATTGGGCTGCCGGGCCGAAAGCAAGGAAGAGAAGTAAATTCATTTTCTTTTTTCTTTTCAATTATTTCAAAGCATTTTCAAATGATTTTGAATCCTATTTTGAATTTGAATCAAACCACTCATCACAAAAATTTAAATGCAACAGCATGAGTGCACAAACATGTTTCTACTCTTATATTTGATTTTAAGTTAATAAAAATTATTATTACTCTAAATTTTATATGGTCACAAAATGGTATAAAAATCATATTTACCTATTTTTAATATCCCAAAATTTTAGGGTGTTACAATCGTCCAAGAATATCCAACGTGCTTCTGGCAGTGATAGGACCTATCTGCTTCTTTGCCTCCCTTCATGCAGTAATCTGGAACTAAATACTACTATTTAGTTTAATTAACTAAATAGTAGTATAGGCTGTTGGATATTTAGTCGGGCATATATGAACTAAATGCTACCATTTCTTGGATCATGAATGAAATTAGCCTTTTGTGTTTTGACTGAAGAACTGTTATCTTTTTCTTGATCTAATCTTGCATGTCTCAATATCTATATTATCGTCAGACATGTTCTACTAGTATCAGGGGAAAATAAAACAGATATACTGTACATATTTTCAGATATTGCGCTTCTGCATGCAATCAGCTATTTCAAGTTCTCGTCATGCCATTATTCTGTGCATCAGTGCAATTTGCTTTGGTGTAAAAATTTGAAATGCAGGCCAAGACTATCTGTTTTCCATTTTTACCATTTATGGAACACTGAGACCTCTCGATACAAAATAGTCTTTTTAACAGTAAGGGTGTGTTCACTTCGCGAAAAGTAGGTGAAAAGTTACTGTAGCATCTTTCGTTGTTATTTGGCAAAATTTGTCCAATCATTGACTAACTAGACTCAAAAGATTCGTCCCGACATTTACAGACAAACTATGCAATTAGTTATCTTTTTTTACCTATATTTAATGCTCCATGCATGCGTCAAAAGATTTGATGTGATGGGTGAAAGAGGAAATATTTTGGGTTGGGATGGGAAGTGAACAAGGCCTAAATAATAAGTTTGTCATGTGTAATCATCTGTATTGTACCATGTTCCCAAATATTCTGTCTCTGCATGTGAAACATGAACCAGCTATTTCAGGCTGTCAACATGCCATCTGTGTTTCCATATTTGCTGTAAACTTTACAAAATTCCGGCCATGGCTATGTTTCTTTTTTCACTTTCATTTCCGAAAACTATGATAGCTTTATGTTTGTATCAGTCAGCATGACTACTAGGTTTGATGCAATAATTCTCTTCGATGAAAGTTTGTGTGACAGTGCACCCTGCACCGGTTACATTGGTACAACTGCTATCGTGAAAAGACGGCAGCAGTAGCAGATCTCCAGTTGACTCCTTGCGATTTTCCTCCATTTCTTTTTTTCCCCTGTTCAGTCAGCTGAACATCTGAAGATCTCTTTTTTTGGAATTTGGAACATTAGTATGTGCTTTATTAGTATGTGCTTTTTTTGGAATTTTGAACTTTTCTGTTGTTGGCTTCATTGTGTAGCTACGAGTAAGGAATTTTACTTCTCATGTGTCTGTCTGATCCAACAGTGACCACTTCCCTCCTGGACGTATGACCGTAAGGGGTGCTTCACGGGTGTTGCCCTGGAGCTCTAGACAGAAACGGTTTCTTCTCTACCGTGGCGTCACATCCATGCATGATTTTATATGAAACAAGTCTAAATTACCTCCCTCAACCGTCGCGGTCATCTAATTTTTCTCAACCAGAAAACCAGTTACTCCCTCTTCCTGTAATACAATACATTCTAGGATTTTAAGACAAATTAAGAGAGAACCTAATCAGACGCAATCATCAACGTGATTAATAGTGATTGGTTGATAAATGGAAAGTATTTAATGCAAAACTAATTTTTGTCCTCTAGAATGCATTATATTTAGGGACAAATTTTGAATACTAGAACGCACTATACTACAGAACGGAGCTACATAACGGAGGGAGTATGTTTTTGCACCTTAGGTGGATTTATGATAGTTTTGCTTGTATGGCGCCACGTTAAAGGGGTAAATCGGACTAAGTTGAAAGTTTATGTGGTAAATCGAACTAAACATACATTTCCATTTGATGTTATAGTTTAGGGAGAAAAATGGAACGGGTGAAAGTTAAAGGGAGATAAATTAGACATTTTTCTCACGTTTATCATCACACAGATGCTTAGAGCCCTTAACTTTGAGGAAAACATGAGCCCTCGCGCAAGCCCTTTAATGCTCTTGCAATGTTGCCTGGCCCTTTAACGATCAATACTACGTGCCTCATAGATGTGGCCTGGCCCCATTTAAGTGTTTAACGCTCTTACAGTGTTGCCAGTTTGTAACCGCCACAAAGCCCACAGGAAATTCATAGATTTTCCATCGCTCTTGTTGCCACTCCTTGAGTTGCCAGCCTTAGATTGACAATTACACATTTGCCACATGAACAACGTCTAGTGCTTCATTTTTGCCACTTTTGGCGTTGTGGCATTATAGATCAGCCTGCCACCGTGGACCGGGCAGGGGAAAATACATTTCTGCCCCTCACTCGCTTATCCTCTCATCCGTGCCCCTCTGTCAGCTCATTCCCGTTCATTCCCCACCGTCCCCTCCCTCTTCCCCATTCTCCTCTCTAGCTCCACGACGATTGAGACGGCGATTGAGATGGCGACTGTCCACTCCGGTGACGACGGAGGCCCCTGCTCGTTCGAACCCGATGGATCTGCAGTTCCCACAGGCACTCCGAATGCAAGGCAGGTTAGTGAGGCCATTGCCCCGTATTTTGCCGAACTAGGGTTAGGGTTCCATGATGGTTTTTCTTGCAATCAACGTTTTTGGCTTGAACTCATTTGTTTGTTGTTGATTCGTAGGCTGGTGATGTAGTAGGCGCTCGATTCGGATCTGTGACTATGGATCCTAGCGGCTGCCCCCCTTGGTAGGTCCTGCTCTTACCACTATGGGTAACAGATTGGCTAGACTAGGTGTATGTCTAACTATGGATGTTTTTATGTTTACATTCATGTTAGGATAGAACCTAGCAATGCATTTAGATTAGTTCTTAAGGTTGCTAAGTACACCGCTGATGTTGAATATGGTCTGGTAGAAATGGCTGACCAAGAGCATGAGTTGTGCCTGGATAGGAGTATTGGGTATAGTCTAGCTCAGTTTCATGATGATGTGGCTACAAAGATTATATTGGGGCCTAGCCAGACATTGTCAATTTGGGTTTTGGAAAGTGATACTGGCTCTAAATGGAAAATTAGAAGGGATGATCAATGGCAGCAAATGATGAATGACAACTAGGATGAAAGGATGGCACGCATTGCTATGGAGGTTACTACTAAAGATGGATATGAGAGAAATGATAGTTCAGTGACATGTAAGGTTAGCAACAATGGTATTACTCCTAGGTCAGGTGTCGCATCCCCCAACCATGCCGCCGGCCACTCGATGGTCTCGGCTCTGGCTCCGGCGCCAGCGCGGACGGCTCCTACCCTCCCAGACGAGATCCTAGAGGTCATCTTCCTCCGCTCCACGAAGTGGCCGACCTCGCCCGGGCCTCCGCGGTCTGCTCCTCATTCCACCGTGTCGCCTGCAGCCACGGCTTCCTCCGTCGCTTCCACTCCCTCCACCCTCCATCGGTCCTTGGAGTACTAGCTTTTGAGAATCGTGGAGTAGTCCTACATGCTGAGCCAACGCACCAGTCTGCCTTGGCCGCACGCGCCCTCACGCAGGCCGCTGACTTCAGCTTCTCCTTCGTCCCCAGGGACCCCAACTACAATGATAGGATGTGGCACGTCTGGAATGCCCTCGATGGTCGTGTCCTTCTCTTGATGAATCGCTACATGAACATCGCCTTCGAGGACCTCGTGGTATGCGACCCCTTGCACCGTCGGTACGTCCAGATCCCCCCAATCCCTGGAGATCTAGTGCACTCCAATCAGTGCCATGGTGACCACCTGGATTTCGAGCACTTCCTGGCTCCGTCTTCAACGGAGGATCAGAAGAAGGATGAATTGTCATTCCAAGTGATCTGCAATGTGAGGTCCTTGTACAAGGTCACAACCTTGATCTTCTCTTCACTCACTGCAAATTGGCGTTGTGCCAAATCTATCAACTTCTTGCCCGATAGATTGATTCATGATATTAAATTGTTTGAGCGCTACTACATGCACGGCTGGTTCTACTAGGCACGTCGTATGTGTAACGGATCCTTGGGTAACTACATGCTTGTGCTTGACCCGCTTGAGATGCAACTTATGGTGGTAAACCTCCAGTTCCCTGGTCCATGGCTTTGGCCAGCCATTGTTGATGCAGGGGAAGACAAGCTTGGTATTGTATCCGTTGGTGAATGCAAGGGCACATTAGACTTATTTTGCAAGACTTGGTGGAATAGTGATGATGGCACTGAGGATTGGGAGCACAAGATTATCCCATTGCCTGAGCTTGGCTTTATCTGGCATGTCGTGGGTGCAATTGATGGCTACTTACTCCTGGAATCCATTCAACTAGGGCTACGCGTGTATTACATATTGGAGCTCAAAACATTGTTGTTTGAGAGGCTGCGTGCGTCCAACATGGGCTACCATTCTCCTAGCTTTTTTGCAAGCTTCCCACCACCGTTGTCACTCCCAACTATATGAAACGGTGAGAGCTTTCCTTGTGTTGCTTCACTGTTCTAGAATTTGCTTATGTTGTTGCTGGTCTTTGTCATCATACCTGTTCTGGTGGCGCATTTATATTTATATTTGGTGTGTCTGAATAGCTCTTCTGCTATTGTACTGGACAATTCATTAAAGTTATGCGTGGTTGCATTTTATATTGTAATGTACATGTTGTTTGTATTTTAGAAAGCTAGCCAAATTATAGGGTGAAATAGT
Source organism: Saccharum hybrid cultivar R570 (assembly GCA_038087645.1). Lineage (NCBI taxonomy): Eukaryota > Viridiplantae > Streptophyta > Magnoliopsida > Poales > Poaceae > Saccharum > Saccharum hybrid cultivar. The sequence continues at coordinate 1,025,813 of JAQSUU010000671.1, read as the reverse complement.
GATCATTCTCAATATTAGTGAAAAGAAGACTAGCATATTCTGATCAATATTGTTTTCCACTTGTAATGTCTAGTTTCAGTAAAGTCAGGCTTCTTGATCTTTAGCATACCATCTATGTTAGACTGAACAAGAATACTTTTATGGGTATATCGCTATATCTTTAAGTGAACCCATGGAGGCTTTAACTGTGTATGGCTTGTTTGCTTGAGGTTTAGGATGCAATTGTTGTAGCCTTTTTAGTTCTATCTATAGTACCTCATAGGAGGTAAATCACAGATGCAGCTTAATGCTGCAGAGATTGCACTATATTTATGTCCATCTATATCTATGCTTTTATTTGTTCTAGTTCCTGTACAAGTACAAACTTGTGATACATGGGCGTGTCAAAATATTTTCTGAACAATTTTGTTCAATTTGCACATATGTTGTTTACAACTAAATTTGTAGTATCTGGTATTCGTTGGGTTGAATTTGTTGTTTCATAAGCACATCTGTTATTCATAAGTTTCAAATTTGCATCTCCAAGCAGAAGCAGACACAAACACTCCATTTCTTTTCTCAATTTAACCACATGATGACTAGATGTTCAACCATCTTCAGACATTTAACAAGATTTACTTTGTTAGAATTCCTTTTGATGGTTCTAAAAATGTGATTGTTTTGTTTGCTCAGTTGACACATTGATTTGGATCAAAGTGACAGGGCAACATCTTTGATCACCTGACAACATCTTCAGATCATCGTGCTAGGCATTCGTGCTTCTGGCAGCAATGGGACCTATCTGTTTCTTTGCCTACCTTAATGCAGTAATCTGGAAAGTGATAATCCCTTTTTTTTCTTTTGTCTCCCGTTATGCAGTTATCTAGAACCAATTGATCTTCAACTAGGGCACATACGCGCCCCTCTGTGAACTGTTGTACGTGCGTTTAAATTTGTGCTCATGGTGGTTGTCCAGTGGACTTAATGTAACATGACTTGTATGGTATGGCTATAACATCTTCTATTGGTTGCATTTTGTGCTTGTGAGATCCCTATCATTTGCCCAATTGCTAGGAATTATGGAGACCAACAGCAAAATCTGAACTAACACATGAACATTTTCGTGCAAGCAACCATACCTTCCATAGAGATGTGAGAATAGAGGGCTGACACAACACATTTCCATTAATTTTGGATAATTATCAATCTTGGATTTGTAGTGAAAGAAAATCAGGAATGTTTACTTTTCTTTTAAAACAATAAATCATCTTTTCTTCTGGGTCACTAATCATCGCTAGCATTTGGATTACCTCTGTTCAGGAGTTGGATGCTTTTGACAAAACTAAGGAGATGAGATGAGGAAATAAGTACTGGTTATGGATTTAGACAGCTCGGTTGTATGCATAAATTGTCTAGTTTTCTTTATTCAATACATGCATACATGCATCAGGAGATGTTTGAAGATTGTGGACTTCAAATATCTGACAAATTTACCAAAAGAAAAAAGATATACACAGAGAGCATATTAGCAATTCATATGGAAGCAGACTTGTGTTAGTTCAATCATACGTCGACATCTTTGACTACACCTCCACCTATTGCTCTGTGCAAGCCAATGCAAAGATAGGCCTTCAGCATCTCTTTCGTTAGAAGGCAAGCTCTGGTACTCATCACAACCTATCATGATGTACCATGGCACTCCACAGTTGATACATATATCTCTGGCATTCTGGGCACTCGATACAACTGAGACATGACTGACTTGATGAACTTGCCCTAGAGAAGTGCTGACTGAGGTCTAACAGCACTGAACAATTTGGGAAGGGACAATAAAACCTTTCCATTTCTGAGGTGACAGCTTCTGCAAATGCTCTCTCCAGGGAATCATAGCTGCTAACCGGAAGGAATGACTTGCACTCACTAGCTGAAATAACATATTTAGTCCCAAGTATATGAAAGGGATGGTGAGAGCCTTCCTTGTTTGCTTCACTCATCAGGAATTATATAGTTTATATTATATGTTGGTGTTCTCTGCCATCATACTGCTTGTTCCCATGGCACATTGTTGTTTCATATGTATGTTTCAATTATTTCATACGGATGTTGTAAAAGTAGATCGTGATGTTGCATATGTTGCAATGGTGTTTCAACTGTATGTTCCAAATGTTTCATCTGTTTTAGACATATGTTACAAAGTTTTATCTGAATGTTGTAAAAGTAGATCGGGGTGTTGCACGATGTGACTAGTGGCTGTCGCTACTGCTAAGGTGTAGCCATGGGTCAACCCACGTACGTGGGTTTTCCGATGCGAGGCGCAGGGTGGGCACGGATCCCTACGACAAACGCGGACACGGGTGCTAGGGCGGGTGTAACACCCTAAAATTTGCTTCTTTGGAAATAGAGTTAAAATGATTTAATTATGTATTTTTGTGCTCATGAAAACATAGGAAAATAATATTTTTTCATTAAATTAAAATCTATTAGAAGGTTTAGCAACATTGTTGTGCATACATGCTGATGCATTTGTGTTTTTATATTGCTTGGTTTTGACCAAAAATTAAAATGAATTCAAGTTGTTCTTTCAAAATGCGTTTAGGTCAATTTTCCTTCTCCGATATACATATATTATTCTTATTCAATCAAATTCATTGTTTCTCATCCGTCAATCAACATCTACAAATTTCTCGGGAATTTTTCTGACTTTTTCTGTAGCTTGTTTCCACTTATCTGTGAGCATAATCTAAATTTTAGATGCTCCAAATTATCTTATCATGAGCTCCAAATACTTTATTTAGGTTCCTCATGTTCCATAATGTCTCTGGGAATTTTTCCCGAATTTTCGGAGCTTTCAGAGTATTTTTCGCGGCTTAAATAATAATTCTGGGCTTTTCTGGAATTATTTTATCCATGAAAATAATTAATTCCGAAAATAATAAATCTCTCATTTTCCCCAACGCTCAAAGCCCATGTGCAATAATCCTAATAAATCTCAAAGGCCCATACATTTATTTACTAATGGGCTTAAATGATTACTTAGACCTATTAGTGGAGGTGGATGGTGTAACGTCAATTAGCACCATATCGCTAGTTGACGTGGAGGTGAAGAGTTTTCCTCCCTATATATACATACCTACCCCTTGGCAAAGCACACCAAAACTACCGTGGAGGAGCCCCTAGTTTGGGAAATCTCTCGTGTAGTAAATTATATTTTTCTCCTCTTTCTGTCGCCGCCGCCGCGCTGCCTAGCCCGACCATACTCTCCTCGGCAACAAGTAAGTCCGTCGCCATCCCTGTATTCTTGGAAAATAAACCCACAGTCCAAAATATGTTTATAGATTTTGTTTTCTTCATTTGAAAGCGTATTTTGTTTCGGTTAAGAATAAATTACGTTTTCAACTATTTATAATTTTGTTTTAGCCATAACATCTCCGTTTTAACTCCGATTTGATCCGTTCAACTTGCGTTAGATTCGTAATTTCATAATCTACATGTTAATACTACTGTTAAGTAGGTTTTCAACTTTTAAAATTCGTGATTAGATTTAATCTATTATTTTAATAGAGGAAATCTTATTTATTTCATATCTTCTACGTTTCAACTCCGTTTTGAGCCATTCAAGTTGCGTTAGATTCATAGCAACGAGATCTACGCATTTATAATAGTGTTTATCATGTCACTAATATTAGAATTTCATGGTTTGAATCATATCTTAAATAACAATTATGCAACTGGGTTTTGTAAATAAAATATGATTTGTTTTACTTTAGTTTTATAATTCGAATCTAAATTTGACTTAAATTATGATCTCTATAAAATATCTTATATATGTTTTTATACCATTAAGATACATGAAGCTAATAGTTTTATGGGTAAATCTATCGGTAGTTGTATCTTTTCAACCGTAGATCCGATTAGCGTGCTTTTCACGACTTTGTGTTCGTAGCGATACGTAGAATCGTGTTTCAAACTCTTTTACTTATTTTTGTATGATTGATGTACTGTTCTAATATAGATCTATTGTTTGCTTCGTGTATGATTGTATGGATGCTTGTGTGGTGCTATATGGTTCAGTCAATCGGTGAGGTTTACGTGGTGATTAAGAAGCTATTCTGTGAAGACTAGAAGCTGAGAATTGGAAACAGAAGATTGAAAGTTGGATACTAAAGGTTTCGAGCGTATTGCTTTGGGGAAAAAGCAAGTTAAGACAAGTATAGCATGTGATCATCCTTGTTTCCTATTCACCTTTAATATACCTAATTCATGTGCATGTGTCTACCTTGTTACCACTAAGGATATCCTAACTTTTGTATCTTGTACCTTGACATCCATGGAACATTGCATTGGATAGTATTTATGCTAGTGCTCAAGATAAATAACAATGATCTGTAACTTGACTAATGATATATGCAATAAACATTTAAAAGATGATTTAAAGCAACATGGCTCAAGAGGGCTAGAGCATATTTGGGTTGTTTTATAGTGCTCTAGTTTCTCTCCATAAGGACTCATCTGTAAGCGAACATCCGGGACTTACATTACAACTGTGAGGGCTATAATGGCTCTGGCTTTAGTCAAGTATGAGGACATTTTTTAGCTTGTTAGTGGTGTTTCTTTTTTGCATAAGAATGGCTTGATGAATCGGATATAGTGCGGCCTCTGTCCTTATGAGTATAGGCTGCGTGTTATTGTGCCATTTGGAAGGGGGGCTCTACATCTGTTTGCCGAGTGAAATCTAATGGCCCTAACTTGTTAGACGAACATTTGAAAGACTTCATAGTGAATCCTATCGACCTTCCTTGGAAGTGGGTTAAGAGATTAGCTACCTCGGGCGAAAGGGTAAATCACGACTCACAGTGAAAGTGTACAACCTCTGCAGAGTGTAAAACTGGTATATCAGTCGTGCTCACGGTCACGAGTGGCCTTGGACCCTTACGGAATAAATGATAAACACTAATGATAATGATAATACTGATGATATTGATGCTTACTAATGATTATTGTTTCTTGCTATACATTATTCTCGTTTACATGATCATGAGGTTATTTGGGCTTATGGTAAACTTGTTGCTACTCAATTGCTAAAAGATGACTCAATAAAAGCTATCGCAGTAAACCTGTGTCAAACCTTTTGAGCCTTATGAACCCCATGATATATTTGTTGAGTTCGACATGGACTCACCCTTACTATTTCCCATATCTCAGGAAGGGTACTAGACTGTTAGATTCTAGAATTGTTAGGCTTGTGATCAACCAGTCAGTTTGATTCTGGAGTGAAGTCTACACCCGGTATTCGGAGTTATCTTGCCGCTGTGTTGTTCTCTAAGGTATATTTTATACTATTGAGTTATATTTATTAAGCATTTGTCTCTTGATATTACACTTATCTGCGGCTATATATGAGATTTGACTTCTTTATTTCACATATAGTGTATATCTGGTTTTGTCCTTAAAACTGGGTGTGACAGCGGGACGCGGACTCGGGGCGTGGAGCGCGATGTGGAGCATTGCAGCTATCGGAGCCACGTTCGAACGCAAGATGAAATTTAGTGCAAACTGTATCCATCGTGCCTTCCTACATACATGTCATAGATGGTGTCATAGGTCCAGTCAACACGATCCAACTGTGCATGTTGGAGGCAGAAAAACAGCGGACGTGAAAAGCAACTGAAGCCACATGCGGACGTGCGAGGAAATATTATAGCCGTGCGGTTAGATTACATTGACCCGATACGTGATAACTATCCGTAACATACATGCGTGAAGGCACGGTGCACAGAATTTTTTTTTCCCCCGACGCGCGGTCCGGGGTCCGGGCGCTAGGCGTTCCGGAGGCAGAAGCAACGAACTGTGATTTTGACCGACGGTGTTTGACTTCTTCTGTCGCAGTCTACTAGCTGACGGGTATCACAAGATTATCCCCTTGTCCGAGCCTGGCAATAACTGTTATTACATAAGGGCGCAGCTGACAGGTGCTTAGGCCTTATTTAGATAGGCTCAAAATTGTTAGTTTTTATGCTCTCTTTTCGTCACATCGAATCTAAGGACACATTGTCACACCCGGTTTTAAGAACAAAATCAGATATACAGTATATGTGAAATAAAGAAGTCAAATCTCACATATAGCTGCAGATAAGTATAATATCAAAAGACAAATACTTAATAAACATAACTCAATAGTATAAAATATACCTTAGAGAGCAACACAGCGGAAAGACAACTCCAAACACCGGGTGTAACCTTCACTCTAGGATCAAACTAACTGGTTGATCACAAGCCTAATAATTCCAGAATCTAGAAATCTGGTACCCTTCCTGAGATGTGGGAAATAGCAAGAGTGAGTCCATGTCGAACTCAGTAAATATATCATAGGGTTCATGAGGCTCAAAAGGTTTGACACGGGTTTACTGCAATAGCTTTTAGTGAGTCAACTTTTTAGCATTTGAGCAGCAACAAGTTTACCATAAGCCCAATAACCTCATGATCATGTATATGAGAATAATGTATAGCAAGAAACAATAATCATTAGTGAACATCAATATCATCAATGTTATCATTATCATCAGTGTTCATCATTTATTCTGTAAGGGTCTAAGGCCACTCGTGACCGTGAGCACGGCTGTTATAACAGTTTTACACTCTGCAGAGGTTGTACACTTTCACTGTGAGTCGTGATTTACCCTTTCGCCCGAGGTAGCTAATCTCTTGACCCACTTCCAAGAAAGGTCGGCAGGGTTCACTATGAAGTCTTTCAAAGGTTCGTCTAACAAGTTAGGGCCATTAGATTTCACTCGGCAAATAGATGTAGAGCCCCCCTTCCTGATGGCACAATAACACGCAGCCTATACACATGAGGATAGAGGCCGCACTATACCCGATTCATCAAGTCATTCTTATGCCATAAAGGAATACCTCTAACAAGCTAGAAAAGGTCCTTCTATATGACTAAAGCCAGAGCCATTTTAGCCCTCACAGTTATACTGTAAATCCCGGATTTTCGCTTACAGATGAGTCCTTATGAAGAGAAACTAGAGCACCATAAAAACAACCCAATGCTCTAGCCCTCTTAAGCCATGTTGCTATAAAGCATCTTTTAAACGTTTATTGCATATACCATTAGTCAAGTTACAGATCATAATTATTTATCTTGAGTGCTAGCATAATACTACCCAATGCAATGTTCCATGTGTGTCAAGGTACAAGATACAAAAACTAGAATATCCTTAGTGGTAACAAGGTAGACACATGCACATGAATTAAGTATATTAAAGGTGAATAGGAAACAAGGATGATCCTATGCTATACTTGCCTTAAATCAAAATCCTTCTTCTGATCCAAATCTTCAATTAATAGCTTCTTGAATCTTCACGTAAATCTCACCGACTGGACTTGATCAATAAATCACCACATACACATCGAGCAATCATACACAAAGCAATAATAAATAATAATTAGAACAGTACACCAAACATATAAAACAATATGTGAAAAGGTTTTAAAAATGTTCTACGCATTGCTACGAACACACAGGCGTGAAGAACACGCTAATCGGAGCTACGGTGAAAGAAATACATACACCGAAAGATTTTGTTATATAAAACGGAAAATTATAGGTTTCATTTGTTTTAACTATATAAAATCATATATATAGGATAAAATACTTTTTATAGATATTCAAAAGTGACTTAGGCTAAATTACATTTAAATTTAGAAAACTAAAGGAGAAATCGATAACATTTTATTTATAAATCTAGTTGCACAGTTACTAATCAAATTAGATCTAAACTATGAAATTACAGAGATTTTGATAAGAAAACATTAATACTAATACGTAGTTCATATTGTTATAAATCCATTGAACTTTGAACGGACTAATTCAGAATTAAAACAAAATTATGTATTAAACGAGATTTTCTTTAGTAAAGTAATAGATTAAATCTAACATCGAATCTTAAAGATAGAAAACCTAACCAACAGTAGCACTAGCAGTATAAAAAGTTTGTAAAACTCTTCTACACGTTACTACGATCACACAGACGTAAAGATCACGAAATTTGGATTTAAAACGTGAAAGTTATAAATTTTCTAAGATTTTCTATAGATAAATAATTACTTTAATATAAACTTGAAAAAAAATTATCACAAACCTACTGTACAGTTCTATCATCATGTAGAGCTTGCAAATATAAATCTAACGCAATTTGAATAGATCAAATCGGAGTTAAAACGAAGATTCAACGATTAAAACAAGATTAGTGGCAAAACTGTAAATATCATAAAACATATTTTTCATTTACCGAGACGAAATACGCTTTCAACAGATCAAAGCTTATTCGGGACTTTACGTTATGGACTGCGGGTTCGATATATCAAAAGTTCAGGGTCTCTTTAACAAAAGTTCAAACGAACCGGTATCTTCTAATCTAGATCGTTGGATTTAAATCGGACGGATCAGATCACATCGGAGGAGAGAGGGAGGAATCAGCCGGCGGCTACTGGAGCCCGACGGCGGCGCCATGGCCGGAAACGGCCCGAGCTCGCTGGAGCTTGAGAAGACGGCCCTACCGATCACTGTTCACCAAACCGAAGACACCGGAAGAACGAGCAACTCACGGCGATCTTACCTCGCGCGAAAACAAGACCGGAAGACGACCGGAGGGTGGTGGCTAGCTCGGGATGACGGCGGTGGAGGCGAAGGAGCTTGCGGTGGCGGTATTTGACGGCTACAGCGGCCCTAAAGAGGTGGGATGAGGGCGGAGGGATGCGGGGGCTCTGTTTTATAGCCTGTAGGCGTCGGTATACAAGGAAAGGAGGGAGATTTGATGCGAATTCGGATCACCGAATCGAAGAAGGAGGAAGGCGGTGCTCGCGGTTGGAAGGAACCAGAGGAAGGAGAAAGGAAAGGGGAATGTGTCGCTGACCGGTGGGACCAGCTCGTCAGCGTCACGCCGGGAAAGGAAGGCGCGCGCGTGAAGACGGGCCAGCAGCGCGACTTGGGCTCGGCCCAGAGAGACCAGAGGCGGGCGCGGGGAAAGGCCGCGCGCTGGGCAGGCCGACGCGGCGGCTGCACGCTGGGGAAAAACGAAACGGGCCGCGCGCTGAGTTGGGCCGAAACCGAGATGAGTTGATTTTCCATTTTCTTTTTTTTCTAATTTTTCAAAGCCATTTTTCAAAAGATTTTCAAATCCAATTTGAATTTGACTTAAACCACTCAACATAAAATTTCAAATGCAGCAACATAAATGCTCAATCATATTTTTACCCTTATATTTGATTTTAAATTTATAAAAATTATTATCATTCTAAATTTGCATGCTCACAAAAATATATAAAAATCATATTTCTCATATTTTTCTTCTTTTCAAAATTTTAGGGTGTTACAATTCTACCCCCTTAAGATGAATCTCGTCCCGAGATTCGGAAGATGATGACAAAAGAGATAATGACACTTTATCTTTATTTGATCCTCATTTTCTAAATTACATCTTTCGTTGTGAGTCATGAGACAGTTTCTCATATCCTGACTGACTAATCTGCCTAACATGATCATCTCTCCAATTGAGCTCCTCCAAAGTTATTTGTTCCTCTACTATGACTTCTGTAAACTCACGGTCCACTTTGCTATCCCTCAGTATACCTATCTTCTAATTGGTCATTCTCATCTCCCTCAGGTAAAAGTCGACCACCTTGATACTCAATTCTTTTTCCTGACGGTGTTGCTAAGAGCATTGTGCACCGAGTACCATGAATCACTCCTTTGTGTGCACAGAGCCATCCATTACCAAGAACCACGCGAATTTTAAGTGACTCCAACATAATGAGTGTTGCGGTGAAGTTTTCCTTGTTTATTGACATTCGGGCATATCTGATCTGCCTGCATTTCTCCCACTGGGGTTTGAACTAGCAAAGGCCTCCTCATTGGACACTTCACCATCTTGCACGTCTCTACCATGTCAGCGGAAATAAAAGAATGCGAAGCACTAGGGTCAAATAAAACAAAAACTTGTACTGAACTTACTTGAATATAACCTCCCACTACTTTGGTAACTCCATGAATTTTATCCATATCCACATTGCTCAGTCTTCCATTGACATAGTTTTGCTGCGCTTTGCTTCCTTGAGCAGGCTTCTTATGGACTTTCCTTTTTCGCTTTCGTCATTGTGGATTCTGACTTAGTTCACTCCCAACTTTCTCTGCAACGTTGTTGTTTTGATAGTGCTTAGCTTCATCATACCCATAATATCCTTCAATGGTAGAAACATCAGCCTTTTCCCATATATCAGTGTGAGACGTCATATAGGACTCCTGAGTCATGGGATACTACACTTCCTATCATCAAGTGACCAATATCAGCAACACAAGAAAGTATAGATGATCATAATCATGAGCTATCTAAAGGGACAACTCTCATCTCCATGGATCCAAAATTATCAACCTTGTTCACAGGATATTTTTGCTCATGAGTGGCAACTCAATCATGGAGACTAACCAATACTTCCAAATAAAGAGTTTTAACTTAATAAACCTTCTTTACATTGGCTACCCCCTTAAAATAAGGGACACTAAATAGGGTAGCTTGAACCCTTTTCTAGATGAGCTAAAAAGTGTTCTGACATCCCAATGATACTCTTGTGTATGGGTAAGAACAAGAAATCTGAAATTTCTCGCGAGCATAAAATCAGCAGTGCAGTAAAACAGCTGTAACTCTCATTATGTTAATCCAATGAAGCTGTAGTTTACACCGATAGAAAGCTTATAAAATTCTCTACAACTTTCTTATAGAACATACTTCCAGATTCTGTAGACGACTTGGTCAAAAACAGCACATAACAGACTCTATTCCAATTTTCAGACAGCACAGTTGCATCGTCTTGTGATTTTTGTATCTCTCAATCCAAAATAGCTATCAAGGTGATTCTTACACTCAGAGAAAGATATTGAAGTCTAATGTTGTCCAGAATTTTCTCATGATTTATGATTGTCCAAAATCAGAGATATAAAACGAAGAGTGCAGGCTGCTCTAAAAGACAAGATATAGAAAGCAGGAGATAACCAAAACCCAGCTATTTACTTCATTAACCCTTATACCTTAATCCTATATCTAAATAAAATTGTAGGAATACTCCACAAGATCATTCCACTCATTACAAAATTCCAACTCAAACATAAACATAAGCACAAAACAACTAAACACTTAAAATTCATAAGCCACACATTAAGATGACTCAACTTGGCTACTATCGTTTCCTTAATATTAAAGGCAAAGATCCTAATGCTCCTCTTCTGATAACGCAAGAAGATGGTAAGATGAGGTTCTAAAAGCATACCAAATCAAGGAGTGAAGATGAGAACAAAGACTTTTAAAATAAGCAACAAGGCGGGGATAATATCAAGGGCAAGGATACAATATGGAAGAAAATACCAAGGTTTATAGAACAATGATTGTTAAAGCAGTTTCAAAACTTTAACACGACTAATTTCTAACTAGGCTTGCGTCCTACAGTCAGCATTGCTTTGATACCACTCTGTCACACCTGGTTTTAAGAATAAAACCAGATATACACTATATGTGAAATAAAGAAGTCAAATCTCACATATAGCCGCAGATAAGTGTAATATCAAAAAACAAATGCTTAATAAATATAACTCAATAGTATAAAATATACCTTAGAGAGCAACACAGCGGAAAGACAACTCTGAACACCGGGTGTAACCTTTACTCCAGGATCAAACTAACTGGTTGATCACAAGCCTAATAATTCCAGAATCTAGAAATCTGGTACCCTTCCTGAGATATGAGAAATAGCAAGAGTGAGTCCATGTCGAACTCAGCAAATATATCATAGGGTTCATGAGGCTCAAAAGGTTTGACATGGGTTTACTGCAATAGCTTTTAGTGAGTCAACTTTTTAGCATTTGAGTAGCAACAAGTTTACCATAAGCCCAATAACCTCATGATCATGTATACGAGAATAATGTATAGCAAGAAACAATAATTATTAGTGAACATCAATATCATCAGTGTTATCATTATCATCAGTGTTCATCATTTATTCTGTAAGGGTCCAAGGCCACTCGTGACCGTGAGCACGACTGTTATAACAGTTGTACACTTTGCAGAGGTTGTACACTTTCACTGTGAGTCGTGATTTACCCTTTCGCCTGATGTAGCTAATCTCTTGACCCACTTCCAAGGAAGGTCGGCAGGGTTCACTATGAAGTATTTCAAAGGTTCGTCTAACAAGTTAGGGCCATTAGATTTCACTCGGCAAATAGATGTAGAGCCCCTCTTCCTGATGGCACAATAACACGCAGCCTATACACATGAGGACAGATGCCGCACTATACCCGATTCGTCAAGCCATTCTTACGCCATAAAGGAATACCTCTAACATGCTAGAAAAGATCCTTCTATATGACTAAAGCCAGAGCCATTTTAGCCCTCACAGTTGTACTGTAAATCCCGGATTTTCGCTTACAGATGAGTTCTTATGGAGAGAAACTAGAGCACCATAAAAACAACCCAATGCTCTAGCCCCCTTGAGCCATGTTGCTATAAAGCATCTTTTAAACGTTTATTGCATATACCATTAGTACGGTTACAGATCATGATTATTTATCTTGAGCGCTAGCATAATACTACCCAATGTAATGTTCCATGGGTGTCAAGGTACAAGATACAAAAACTAGGATATCCTTAATGGTAACAAGGTAGACACATGCACATGAATTAAGTATATTAAAGGTGAATAGGAAACAAGGATGATCCCATGCTATACTTGCCTTAAATCAAAATCCTTCTTCTGATCCAAATCTTCAATTAATAGCTTCTTGAATCTCCACGTAAATCTCACCGACTGGACTTGATCAATAAATCACCACACACACATTGAGCAATCATACATGAAGCAACAATGAATAATAATTAGAACAGTACACCAAACATATGAAACAATATGTGAAAAGGCTTTAAAAATGTTCTACGCATTGCTACGAACACACAGGCGCGAAGAACACGCTAATCGGAGCTACGGTGAAAGAAATACATACACCGAAAGATTTTGTTATATAAAATGGAAAATTATAGGTTTCATTTGTTTTAACTATATAAAATCATATATATAGGATAAAATACTTTTTATAGATATTCAAAAGTGACTTAGGCTAAATTATATTTAAATATAGAAAACTAAAGGAGAAATCGATAATATTTTATTTATAAATCTAGTTGCACAATTACTAATTAAATTAGATCTAAACTATGAAATTCTAGATATTTTGATAAGAAAACATTAATACTAATACGTAGTTCATATTGTTATAAATCCATTGAACTTTGAACGGACTAATTCGGAATTAAAACAAAATTATGTATTAAACGAGATTTTCTTTAGTAAAGTAATAGATTAAATCTAACATCGAATCTTAAAGATAGAAAACCTAACCAACAGTAGCACTAGCAGTATAAAAAGTTTGTAAAACTCTTCTACACGTTACTACGATCACACAGACGTAAAGATCACGAAATTTGGATTTAAAACGTGAAAGTTATAAATTTTCTAAGATTTCCTATAGATAAATAATTACTTTAATATAAACTTGAAAAAAAATTGTCACAAACCTACTATACAGTTCTATCATCATGTAGAGCTTGCAAATATGAATCTAACGCAATTTGAATAGATCAAATCGGAGTAAAACGAAGATTCTACGATTAAAACAAGATTAGTGGCAAAACTGTAAATATCAGAAAATGTATTTTTCATTTACCGAGACGAAATACGCTTTCAACAGATCAAAGCTTATTCGGGACTTTACGTTATGGACCGCGGGTTCGATATATCAAAAATTCAGGGTCTCTTTAACAAAAGTTCAAACGAACCGGTATCTTCTAATCTAGATTGTTGGATTTAAATCGGACGGATCAGATCACATCGGAGGAGAGAGGGAGGAATCAGCCGGCGGCTACAGGAGCCCGACGACGGCGCCATGGCCGAAAACGGCCCGAGCTAGCCGGAGCTTGAGAAGACGGCCCTACCGAGCACCGTTCGCCAAACCGAAGACACCGGAAGCACGAGCAACTCACGGCGATCTTACCTCGCGCGAAAACAAGACCGGAAGATGACCGAAGGGTGGTGGCTAGCTCGGGATGGTGGCCGTGGAGGCGAAGGAGCTTGCGGTGGCGGTATTTGACGGCTACAGCGGCCCCAAAGAGGTGGGATGAGGGCGGAGGGAAGCGGGGGCTCCGTTTTATAGCTCGTAGGCGTCGGTATACAAGGAAGGGAGGGAGATTTGATGCGGATTCGGATCACCGAATCGAAGAAGGAGGAAGGCGGTGCTCGCGGTTGGAAGGAACCGGAGGAAGGAGAAAGGAAAGGGGAATGTGTCGCTGACCGGTGGGACCGGCTCGTCAGCGTCACGCCGGGAAAGGAAGGCGCGCGCGCGAAGACGGGCTAGCAGCCGCGACTTAGGCTCGGCCCAGAGAGACCAGAGGCGGGCGCGGGGAAAGGCCGCGTGCTGGGCAGGCCGAGGCGGCGGCTGCACGCTGGGGAAAAAACGAAACGGGCCGCGCGCTGAGTTGGGCCGAAACCGAGATGAGTTGATTTTCCATTTTCTTTTTCTTTTTCTAATTTTTCAAAGCCATTTTTCAAAAGATTTTCAAATCCAATTTGAATTTGACTTAAACCACTCAACACAAAATTTCAAATGCAGCAGCATGAATGCTCAATCATATTTCTACCATTATATTTGATTTTAAATTTATAAAAATTATTATCATTCTAAATTTGCATGCTCACAAAAATATATAAAAATCATATTTCTCCTATTTTTCTTCTTTTCAAAATTTTAGGGTGTTACACACATATATGGAGCAGTAAATGTAGATAAAAAAAATAACTAATTGTATAGTTTGATTATAAATTACGAGACGAATCTTTTGAGCCTAGTTAGTATACGATTGGACAATAATTGCTAAATACAAACGAAAGTGCTACAATGCCAAATTTTTCTAATTTTAGCCATCTAAACAAGGCCTTATTCCTGGAATTCATTCGACAAGGGCCCCAGCACCCAAGAAAAGTGTATTACATACTGGAGGTCAAAACATTGGCCACGTTCGGCTGTACTAATAAGCCGGCTGAAAAACACTGTTAGCTGATTTGTTGTGAGAGAAAAACACTGTTTCAGCTGAAAAAACAAGCTGAAAAGTATGGATTATAAGTCGGATGGACCGGGCCAATGTTGTTTGAGAGGCTGTGTGTGTCCGGCATGGGCGACCGTCCTCCTAGCTTTTTTTTTGCAAGCTTCTCACCACCGTTATCACTCCCAACTAAATGAAATGGTGAGCCTTCCTTGTTTTCTTTCACTCTTCTGGAATTTGCTTACGTTGTTGTTGGTCTCTGCCATCATCCTCGTTCTCGTGGTGCATTGGTATAGTTCACAAATTTCGAGTGCCAAAATTTATTGTAGCGATATTATAGTATTTTGTTTGTATTTGGTAATAATTGTCCAATCGTAGACTAATTAGGCTCAAAACGTTCGTCTCGCAAAGTACAACCAAACTGTGCAATTAATTTTTGATTTTATCTACATTTAGTACTCCATGCATATATCGCAAATTTGATGTGATGGGAAATCTTTTTTTCACAATGCATTTTTCAATGGAACTCAACACAGGGTGCATTTGAATTCTTCTGCTATTGTACTGGACAAGCCATTAAAGTAGTGCATGGTTGCATTTTATACTGTAACATACGGTGTTGTTTGTATTTTACAAATCTAGCCATATTACAGAGTAAAATATTAATTATTCTCGATATTAGGGAAAAAGATTATCATCATATTCTAATGGAGATTGGACTTCACTTGTCATGTCTGGTTTCAGTGCAAGGTCAGGCCTCTTGAGGATTCTAAAAATGTGATTGTTTTGTTTGCCGAGGGCTTGTTTAGTTTCGGTGAGTAAAATTTCGGTTGTCATATCGGGTGGTATATGGAGTGTCGCAGGAAGTGTTTGGATACTAATAAAAAAGTAAATTACAGAATTCGTCAATAAATTGCTAGACGAATTTATTAAGCCTAATTAATCTATTATTAGCACATGTATTACTGTAGCACTTTATTATCAAATCATGGTGTAATTAAGCTTAAAAGATTTGTCTCGTAAATTACACGTAATCTATATAATTAGTTATTTTTTAGTCTATATTTAATACTTTATGCATGTGTTAAACATCTGATGTGATAGGACTTAAAGTTTTGTGGTGGGAACTAAACCTGAGGGTGTGTTTAGTTCGCGAAATTTTTTAACTTTGGCTACTGTAGCACTTTCGTTTGTATTTGTCAATTAATGTTTAATCATGGACTAATTAGAATCGAAAGATTCGTCTCATGATTTTCTACCAAACTATGTAATTAGTTTATTTTTTTATCTATATTTAATACTTCATACATGTGTCTAAATATTCAATATGACGAAGAATCTTAAAATTGTTTGGAAACTAAACGTGACCTGAGTTGACACATTGGTCTGCATCCAGAAGACCCGATCGAGAAGACACACTGGTCTGGATCAAGGTGACAGGGCAACGTCAGCTGGCAACATCTTTGGTCACCTGATAGCATCGCTAACAGGACCCCTATTTGACCCTTTACCTAGACTCCTCGTATTTGTTGGCCTCCTATTTTCTCTCCTCCGCTCTTTATTTCTGTTAGCCTCTACTCTTCACCGTACAAAATCTGAATGAGAGATAACAAAAGAGCCACACACGTCATTGACTACTAAAACGAATTTGAGTAGTATGGTTTAGGTATTATTGCTGGAGTTGAAAGTAAAATATGAGTAGTCTCGAAAATAGGTGGCTTTCCTATAAGGGGTGTTTGGTTTGATGAGTTAAAGTTTAACCAACACTGTAGCACTTTCGTCTTATTTAATAAAAAGTTTCCAATTTGGGACTAATTAGGCTTAATAGATTCGTCTCGTAAATTACTCCTAATCTGTGCCGACATGCATGCAATTAGTCTATATTTAGTACTCCATGCATTTGAGGGAACATTGATGTGATGAGAGTTAAACTTTAACAACTTGAAACCAAGGCCTTGTATAGATGACCGACTCGGGGTGGCCGATTCGGCACAGTGCCACCCCGATCACTGTAGCACTTTTGTTTTTTAGTGCAAAAAATTGTCCAAAAATTGATTAATTAGATTTAAAATGTTCGTCTCGCAAAGTACAATAAAACTGTGCAATTAGTTTATGATTTCATCTACATTTAGAACTCCATACATTTGCCGATATTTTGATGTGATGGAGAACCTACTTTTTGCATAGTGGAATTTGAGGGTGAATTCTGGAATCTAAACGAGGCCCAAACAGACCTTAAATAGAGAAGTAGGGGTGTGTTTTAGGTAATTGCTGGAGATGCTCTGACATCTTCAGATCATCGTGCAAGATATCCAGCTGTCGCAGTCTACTCTACAGTTCCATTGTCCAGTCGCAGTCAGCCTCCGACCGAGCCCATCTCTCCCAGCGGGCCGCCCGCCGGCGCGATGGCGCCGGCGCCGAGGGAGCCGTCCCTCCCCGACGAGATACTGGAGGACATCTTCCTCCGCCTCACCACCCCGGCCGACCTCGCGTGCGCCGCCGCCGTATGCGCCTCCTTCCGCCGCGTCGCCTCCGGGCGCCGCTTCCTCCGCCGGTTCCTCCCACCCCGCCTCCACCCTCCGCCCCTGCTCGGGTTCCTCGAGCACAGGGGAAGGGGAGGGTTCCACCAGGCCGAGCCGCCGTACGGGTCCGCTCCCGCCGCGCGCGCCGTCGCGCAGGCCGTTGACTTCAGCTTCTCCTTCCTCCCCAGCCCCGCCGGCGGCTGGCGCGTCTGTGACGCCCGCGATGGCCGCGTCCTCCTCTCGCGGAGCGTCTCCGCCGCCGCCGCCTTCGCGGACCTCGCGGCGTGCGACCCCTTGCACCGCCGGTACGTCCAGATCCCCCGTATCCCCGGCCATCTGCTGTCCTCTTCCTTCGCGCCGTACCGTGACGACGCCGTTGAATTCGAGCCTTTCCTCGCGCCGGATGATCCGGGGGAGGAGAAGGACGAGCCGTCGTTCCAGGTGATCTGCAGCGTGCGGTCATGGTACAGCGCCGTGATCTTCGTCTTCTCTTCGGTGACTGGGATTTGGTCTCGCGTCACCTCCATCAGCTTCCCACCCCGCCGAGCGATTAAGGACCCCAAAGTGTTGGCGCGCTACTACGCCTGCGGCTGCTTCTTCTGGGTGAATGGTTGGGACGGCTACATGCTTGTGCTTGACCCGCGTGATGACGACGTGAAATTGTCGCTGGTTGAGCTCCCGCGTATCCTAGTCACGCGGCATCAAGGACTGGCCATTGTTGATGCAGGGGAAGACAGGGTTTGCGTGATAGCGATCGATTACTGGAGGCACACGCTAGCCCTTCACTGCAGGATATGGCGGAACAATGGTTTTGGCCCGGAGAAATGGCAGCACAAGATCGTCCCTTTGCCTGAGCCTGAGTACTACTGGTACATCAAAGGCGCGGCTGATGGCTACTTACTCTTGAAGGCTTTTCCACGAGATTCGTCCCAGCAGCCAGAAGCCCTGTATTTCACATTGGAGCTCAAGACAATGTTGATCGAGAGGCTGTGCGTGTCTGATCACCACATTTGTCATGCTTACCTGTATGCAAGCTTCCCACCACCGCTGTCACCGCCAAGTATATGAAATGGTGAGAGCCTGAATTATCTCGTGTCCACCTTTATCTTTATCATCAAGTAGCACTTCTGCAAGCTGACGATTCGTTTCAGCTCCATCCAGAAATGTTAGGCGCATTTAGAGTTTTAGACCAGGGAAAGTCATACAGAGTAGATTTTGACCTTAATTTCTCTTACAATATGTTGCCAATTGCTAAAAAAAATCAACATCATCTCAGAGACACTTGAAATACAAATATATTGATACAAGTTTTATGCCCTAAACTTGCATACAATTTGACTAATTGTCAATCAAAATTTGTAAAACTTCACTTTTCCTTTGGTCAAAATACATTTATTGACCCTTGTTTCGACTTTGTAAAGCTAGTCAAATTGAGGACTGTTATACATATTACTCAAAATATTATAGTGAAAATAAAAGGTTAACTGTTCTAATTGTAACCAACGTTGTTTTTCACCTGTAATTTCAGGTTTTAGTAAGTTCAGACTTTTTTTTATCTTTAATTAACCCACCATCTGTGTGATCACCTTGGATTTTCTTTTGAATGACACCATAGTCAATTAGAATATAATGGTACTTGACCATAGCCATACTTCCACATATCTATAAGTGAACACATGGAGAGATTAATTGCCTATGGATGCATATTTGCTAGCCTTAAGAAACCAATTCATATCGGGTATGGCATTTTGATCTGTATGCAATATATGTTTTTTTCTTTGGTCTAGTTTCTACACAAGCTTAATGGTGAATGACATTTGTGAGATATGGACATGGATTTTTTTTTTTTCATATTTTCTGAAATGATCTTGTTTAATAAGCACATCTGTCATTTACAAATTACAAGTAATTTTCTTGTGACCATTTTTAGTGTACTATGTAAGCTGTAGCTAGCATTTGCTGAAATGAATGAATTAAGTTGTTACCAAACCTATGCATAGTCCATAAACTTCACATTTGTATCTCCAAACAGAATGGATGTTTCTATATCAGCATGACCGTATGTTGACTCTATGCTAGACCATTCGTCGACATGTAATATGATTTACTTTGATGGCATTCATGTAGCAATGTAATCTGTTTGCTTTGTTGACACATTGGTCAGGAATGAGGTGACAACATCTGTCTGATGGTGTAAGATCATCGTCCAAAAGACATCGCTACTCCTGGCACCTGTGTTGTATTTTGTTTTTGGTTCCCCTCTATGCCATAATCTGGAACTTGACATGCAATGGAGGCACTTAGGTGCCCATGTGAACTGCCTTAAGCTCTTAAATTTGTACATATGAAACTTTGACAAGTGGATGTAATGTATGTTTAAGAAAACCTAATAGTATAGCTATTAACGTGAGCTCTTCTATCGATTGCATCTGGTGCTTGTGCGAGCCATGTCATTTGCCCTTCTGAGTAGAGAGGATCCTTGGTGTAAAACTTTTGAAGTTTATTTGTGTCCGTGACCTAACATGCCTATGCCTGATTGCCTGCCAACTGGTCTAATGGAGGTCTGCCTAGAGCCTGGTTGCATTTTATTTGTGTATAATACCTTGCGCAAAATACAAACCAGGTAACCAATAACATTCAGTAGTAGGTTAGTAACCTGACAAACAGTTTCTGCAATCTGCACTAATAAATAAAAACATAATTTAATTTATATATTGGCATAAGTAAATTTGTGTAATACCATTTCGCTTGATTGGCACTCATCAAGGTACTGTCTTCTGGCCCTTTTCTGGAATGGTAAATTTTATTATAAGGATCATTGGGGATTTTATGGCGATACTTGTAAGATTCATATACCCACGTTCCCAAATTTCCAATTACATCAGCTACATTCCCCCCCCCCCCCCCCCCCCCCCCCCCCCCCCCCCCCCCCCCCGGGAGACAGGCTTGAGCCATGACGGCTTTGTAGTTATATAGTTCAGAGTACTATTCAATTTCGGAACAATTTGTTAGTCTGGGCCAGCCCACCAGCAGCAGTATAGGCAGCCCACCAGATCAATAGACGGGCTCTTCTGCCCCTTCCGTAAATTCATGGCAAAGCATATGCAACATCTCCTGTTGATTGCACAGTTTGCAAATTACTCCTACCTTGAGAGAACCGCTATGACGCAGCGCTTTACTAGCTTGATCAACTGGAGTTTATAGTCATCCGATCCGATCCGCGATAGCTCAGTTGGTCCGCTTCCCAGGTGTGGGAGCGACCGCTCGCGGGTTCGATCTCTGGCCGAGACGAATCCTGCGCGTCTCACCGGGAACAATAGGCTCCCTAAATAATTTCAGCTGCCTCAAATGTGGATGTGTCACAATGGTCAGGATGACGTGCCCGTCATGTGCGAAGTCTCGGAGACTTCGGATACCTCTCAGCCACGTGCAAGTCTCTTCGTATAGGTATAGACCTAGCTTACGCATTAGGGGTATGCGTGTGTGAGTTTGTATGTATGATGGTGTGAATTAGTGCGTGAGTTCAGATAGTACTTGTAGTACTTGAAGAGTTGAGGCTAAAAAAAATCCGGTGGAGTCCTGCTGCCTGGCGATTTGTCTGTGAGCACGTCCGAGGAAGAGGAATGCTTTTGGCGGGAAAGTCGATGGGCCGGTAGTTCGGCGAACGGCGAGGCCCAGGAAGAGTAGCTCTCGAGCATTTGGGCCGAAATGGGTTAACTGCCGTAATCGACCATACACCCGACGGGGGCCGTCACACCGACCTTGGGGTGTGTGTTTGTCTGGTCGTCCCGTCGGGGATCCAACCCGGGTCGGCGGCTTGACCTTGAGGGCTGCTGTCTCAATGCAAACGTCCAATAATCCTAGCAGTGCCGGCGGCCCTGAGTGTGTTTGGTCTAACTTAATTAATCTATATGTAATTTGCATTGCTTGGACGACATGAACCTCTACAATCTCCATGAGCTTTGTGCCCCTTGGCTTTTTTAGGTTCTAGAAGACTTGAGTTGAATGGCTTTTGATCACCTAAGCACGTACAGGCTGTAATAATCAGGGCTGTGGGATTCAAATATATGGCACAAAAATTCAGACCCCCAGAAACAGGTGATGGATCATCAGGAAATTATCGATCATGATTCACTTGTTTGACCGGTCAAAATGTTCAAATTTTCCTAACATATGTATGAATTTTGTCCAAATTTGATAAAGGTGTAAGAAGAGAAAGTGAATGGATTATAATTTCATACATTTAATTTGTGCATTATATTTATATTGAAGGGAGAACTTGTGGATTTGTTCGAACTCTAGACTGACTAGAAAATTGAGTTTTGCCGAAACTTTCGACCGCTATATATGATGATGTTTCAGGCCTCACCGAGATGAATGAAAATCAATCCTAGAACCCTGGTAATAATCATCTCCTTTTTCTTCGTCCAACTCTGAAGGAGTGGCGCTAATAAGATAGTGAAGTTCTAGCGTAAACATGATCTATATTTGAGGATGTATATATTGAGTGGAGTCTTTGGCTTATTAGAACTGCCTTAGGCTTTGTTTGGCTTATTAGAAATGCTCTTTAGTAGTGAAATAAAGAATCTGTAGGGGCTGTTGAAAATATAGACAGTGTCTACAAATCGATTTAAAAAAAAGGGCCCATGTATAGCGCCAGCCCGACGTGGGACGACGTCACACATGCCCAGTGCCCGCTGTGAGCCGTAGGGGAGATATTTGACCCTGGATCCATGCAATTTAATTCCGTTATCGGTCATGTGCTAGCCCGCCACTGTTCAGAATTGGGATCCGGATGACACCGATGTGCAAGTTTAGAGACTGTTCGTGGATTCTACTGTAACTGATCGTCCGGTGGGAGCCTTATTTGACGAACGAATTCGAATAATCATGCTCTAAGCTCTTTCGAAGTCGCTCTCACGCACTTTATTCCACTTTCGTCGTCCGATCCCTATCTCTCTCTCGGAAGAAGCTGCGAATCAAGAAAAGCTTGGCATCTGCGCAATGTTGCCAAACCCCGGCCCTAGCTAATCATGCTAGCAGGAGTGCAGGACACACAACCAACTGCAAATCAAATCTGAGCATATCTACAATACTACTACACCCAGCTGGTGCACAAACTGCATCATCCCTCTGACCCTCCATTAGCATTATTGCATTGCATGCATGCATGCAAAGGGCCCATGCAAATCTGTGATGAGGCATATCTACACGGCACGCTAACAGCATGCAGTTCCCGGTTCGGCAACCTACATCTGTGGAGTGTGGACTTGCATGTCCAATTGTGTCCATATCCATTTTGTACTGAAATCGATCGATCAGTACAGCGAGAGATAGGTCGGTATAGCTAACCAATGTCCTCGCTTGCTCACAACCAACCACGACGACGTGCCACCCACACCCACATATATACGCACACGCCAACAGCTCACATTTATAAGCGCCCTACGCACGCATTTGCACAATTGCACACTTGAACGGCCATGTCGTCCGTGCCAAATGCTAGCTCTGTTTCAAACTCGAGCACTTTCCTCGCTGTGTCCTACCGCGGAAATTGAACTGATTCGTGTGAAATTTCTGCCGTTTCGGAGTTTCGGACGTGTGGCTGTAGTGTAGCTAGGCGTTTTGGCCGCCGGTGAAACTGTGTGCAACTGTGCATCAGATCGATGAACAGGTTTAGGAACGTGGTGCTGCGCAAGTGCAAGAGCCTGTCACGGGTAGCAGGGCGGCCGAGCGCGTCGTCGTACTCGTACAGCAGCCTCCGGTCCATGTCCACCCGGGACGCCGCCGCGGCGGTCGTCGACGGCGCCGCCACCGATGCCGACGACACATCTGTGCGCGGCGGCGCGGTGGCAGTGTTGGTGGGCAGCTCGCGGCGGCGGTACGTGATCAGCGCGGAGCACCTCAGCCACCCGCTGATCGCCGCGCTCATCGACGACGGGCGGCGGAAGGACCAGCCCATCGCCGTCAACTGCGAGGTGGTGCTGTTCGACCACCTGCTGTGGATGCTGGACAACGCCGTCGACCTCCACGACGAGGGCGACGACGACGCCATGAGGGAGCTGGCCCAACTCTACGCGTGCTGATCGATCATCACGTCCACGCCCGCGGGTCGGTCGTCAGAATACATACACACACACGATTAACGGCACATGCATGTTGTCAGGTTGGTTCCTTTAATTCAGCTTCAAATCTTCAATTCGTCCTCGATTGATTTCAGTTTCTTTTTGCTTCGGTGTTTTTGCGCCCGGATATCTAAAGATTTCTTGGGCGCCATGCATGCATGCATGGCTTGTAACTTCGAGTAAATACGATGACAGTTGATGTATGATGAGTTTTTCCTAAGGTTTCCTTGTATCATCAGTCACAAGCTTCTGATGTTTGCGTTAGAGACAGGCATCATCATGTTAATTAATCTTGTTTGCATGATGATGTAGATGATGTAAATTTTTTATTTGTTCTTGTGATTGAGCGAAGGTCTAGTTTGCTTTAACTTTACTGCAAATTCACACAATGTTGTATTATTGCTTATATACTTTACTGAAATGTAAGCTGAAGCTGTGATCAAGGTGACTTATGGTAGCAAAGCTAGCTGACTTCTGGTTGATTATTACATCACTACCGGAATTCACTTCTTTGCCGAGCGCCGAAGGCTTTGCCGAGCGTTTTTTTTCGGGCGCTCAGCAAAGAAGGCTTTGCCGAGAGCCAAATAAAAAACACTCGGCAAAGCCTCTACACTCGGCAAAGAAGGCTTTGCCGAGCGTCCGATAAACGGCTCTCGGCAAAGAAGTTTCTTTGCCGAGAGCCAAAAAAAAACACTCAGCAAAGAAGGCTTTGCCGAGCGTCCGATAAACGGCTCTCGGCAAAGAAGTTTCTTTGCCGAGAGCCAAAAAAACACTCGGCAAAGGCTTCTTTGCCGAGTGCCAAAATAAGACACTCGGCAAAGCAATTTTTCAAACCACATTTTGGTGCCCTAAACGAATTCAAATAAAAAAGTTTTCAACTACAAAGTTTCATAACTTTTCATGATCTACAAACTTTATATTGGTCATTTCTTTATTCGACAAAGTAATAATTACGTTGTTCACAAAATCTATATGTCTCTCATGTAGTTCCATGAAACTACAGGAGAGATATATAAGATTTGTGAACAATGTTAGCACCACAATTTCGGATGGAAAAACTTCCTAAATGAAGTTTGTAGATCTTGAAAGGTTATGAAACATTGTAGTTGACCACTTTTTAATTTGAATTCATCTTGTCATGGAAAACTACGTTTGAAATTCAAAATTTTAAAATTTTAAAATTCGAATTTTTCAGAAGACCTCGGATGGAAAAACTTCCTAAATGAAATTTGTAGATCTCAAAAAGTTATGAAACATTGTAGTTGACCACTTTTTCATTTGAATTCATCTTGTCATGCAAAACTACGTTTGAAATTCAAAATTTTAAAATTTGAATTTTTCAAAAGACCTCGGATGGAAAAACTTTCTATATGAAAAATGTAGTGCTCAAAAAGTTATGAAACTTTGTGGTTGACAACTTTTTGATTTGAATTCGTTTAGGGCCTCAAACAATCAATTTTCACTTGGTTTAGTATAATATTTGAGTAACTGAAACGGCATATAGACGCATGTGAGTGTGTAGTGCAGGTGGCAGAGGAGGTATCGCGTGAGTGAGAGGTCACGAGTTCGAATCCCGCCGACCGCGTAGCCGCGAATTTTGCGCGAAAAATGCCACGACTTGCGACTTCGACGGAGACGGGCGGGCACTGGCCAGTGGGCCCCTCCCCCGATTGAAAAAAATTTTTCCAGGTTTTTTTCGTATTTTTTTATTTCGCGCTTTGCCGAGCGTCGGGCTCTCGGCAAAGGCTTTGCCGAGTGCCCGATAAACGGCTCTCGGCAAAGAAGCCTTTGCCGATCGGATTTTTGCCGAGGGCGCTTTGCCGAGAGCTGCGCTCGGCAAAGGCTTTGTCGAGGGCCTTAGAGGCTTTGCCGAGAGCCTGGGGCCCTCGACAAAGCAGCCGGCTCCGGTAGGGCATGTATCATATATCGACATATGTATATCACTGATATATATACTTGAGTTTCAAAAATACCACTGTATCCCTAACAGTGACTTATGGTAGCAAGCTAGCTGAATGAGAAGATTGGGCGCTGGCCGGTTTCGCGCCGATGGCAGCCGTTCATCATATTTGGTCGCAAAACTCAAATGTCATGTAATCCTTAACACAGTGATCCCAGTAGCTAGGGTTGTTCCTCTTGAGGCGTTGTTCGAGGCCACTCGCCTACAACATCGACCTCGTGTACGGTTTGAACTCCATTCCTCTGAGTGAAAAACGGGTGCACACCCGGTCGCGAAAAAATACCACTGTATCCTGAAACTAAAAATACTTTCAGAAATGGCATCGCAATCCTCCTGATTAGTTCAGCTATCATCATAAAGCATGCGATTAAAAAGAGTTAAAGGAAAAGAAAAGCTTATTGGTGCTGGTAGTACAGCTAGTTAGATAGATATAGGTAGCAGCTAATGCGTTGGACAGGCAGGTCTGCAAGGAGACATGCCATTGCCACCCACCCTAATGCAGCTAGCTAGCAAGCACATCCCAACGCACTCAGGTGCACAGTCCCTGTCACATTTAACAGGCAGACATGGTTTAATTCAGACACGTCCAGGCAGCAACCTAAGGGCACTCCCAATACAGAAACCATTATAATTTTTATGAACATTAATTATACTGTCACCTAAACGTTTTGCTGATGTGGCAAGGTAGTTATTGAAGAGAGAGAAAAAAAACATAAAAACCGGTTCTAAGTTAGAAACCACGTCTACACGAGAACCAAGACATAAAGGGATGTGATTGGTAGAGAATGGAGAGAGAATGTATGTGATTGATAAAAAATTATTCTGTAGAAATTATCCATTGGGACTATGATTTATATATGCAGTTGAAAAGTCTTGATGGCTAAAGGGGGGTGAATAGCCTTTTAAAATTTTCTACAAAGACAAGCTAAACAAGTTTATCAATATAACAAATAGCGAGATGTGAGTTTTGCTTAGCCTACGGGGTGTTTGCAAGCCACCTATCCAAAACACAATTCTAGTAGTTGCACACAACCGCACAAGTCAAACCGAGAAGGTAACTACAACTACAACTAGCAAGCTACACAAAAGAGCTACTCTAGCAAAGCTAACTAGCTAGCAAAGATAACTAAGAAAGTAATACGGAGTTGAGTTAGGAGAGTTTCACCGAGGGGCGAAGTAATGAGCCAACCAATATGATCAACAATGAATACCAAGATAACCGAACAACGGGATCAATCAATCACAATATGAAAGTGATGACACGAAGATTTATCCCGAGGTTCACGTGCTTGTCGGCATGCGAGTCCCCATTGTGTCCCTCTTCACCACGTGGTTCGGTGGCTAATCGGTCACACACCGAGCCTCTCAAAAGACACCACAAGAACCTACCACATGGTAAAAGGTCGCAATGACACGAGCAATTCACTAACGTTGCCTTTGGCGCTTCGCCGAGATAGGCACAAACCCCTCACAATCACCGGAGGTGGCCAAGAACAATCACCAACTCTTGCCAATGCCTCCAAGCTGCTCCAAGCCGTCTAGATGGCGGCAACCACCAAGAGAAACAAGAATCCCGCAGCAAATCAACCACCAAGTGCCAACTAGATGCAATCTCACAATGCAAATGCACTTGGATCACTCAATCTCACTTCGAATATGCAAAGAAGCAAGAGAGATGAGTGAGAGGGGAGTTGTTTAGCTCAAAGTGCTCACAAGTATGTCAAATGTTCGAGAGAGGGAGCCTTGAGCCGGCCAACGAGTATTTATAGATGTACCCCTTCGAATAGAGCCGTTAGAAACTTAAACAGCCGAAATCATGCTGACCGGACGCGCCGGTCGCCCAACGGCTAACTCGTGAAGTACTGACCGGACGCGTTGGTCCAAACGACCGGACGCGCCGGTCGCCCAACGGCTAACTGCGAAGCAACGACCGGACGCGCTCATCGCGCAGACCGGACGCGCTGCGAACGACCGGACGCACTGGTCCCATGAATGACCGGACGCGCTGGTCGCCTGAGCAGCGCTCAACGAAACAACGACCGGACGCGCTGAAGAAACATGACCGAACGCGACAGTGCCAGCGTCCGGTTAGAGTCCAGTAAGCTCCCTGAACGACCGGACGTGTCCGATCGTCAGTGACCGGACGCGCTGCGCGTCCGATCATCAAACTGAAAAGCGCGCAGACGCTGAACGCTGACCGGACGCGTCCGGTCATGCAAAGACCGCGTCTGGTTCAGCGTCCGGTCACCTCTGTGACCTCCGTTCGCCTCCGTTTCTTTTCCGAACTTTCGACGTAGAGGAAAATAGCATTTCAACTCGTCAAAAACGCCTGAATCTCGCCTCGCAAGCTCGGCGGGAGGGAGAGAGGACCCCAAACCCTCTCTACCGCTCAAACTCCACCGCCTTCGCAAACGTGCTAACACCACCAAGTGATCTTCGTCATGTGTGAGTGTGTTAGCATTTTCACAATCATTTTTTTCGAGGCGATATTAGTTCTATCCAAATGCATATGATTATGAAATGCACACCTAAAGACACTTAGGAGTTCAATAGCCGCGTCATTCCCCTCTTTATAGTACGGCTATCTATCCTATAATGTAACCACACCCACTAGGTGTCTTGGTTACTAAAACACAACCCTTAAACATATACCTTTGCTTTGATCACGTAGGGTTGCATCCAAATCCAAGTGTGGCCATCATGATCACCATGTACATCTTACTACCAACTTTGGAATGTACTAATCCTCATATGCTACATACAACTTAGGCAAAGGATTAGTACTTAGGCATTGTCACTAATTACCAACACCAAACATAGGACTTTCAATCTCCCCCTTGTTGGTAATTGGTGACAAACCTTTCACAAAGATGTTATAATAAAATTTTAATTGAACCCATGTCAAATTGTCCAAGTATATTACCATGTGTAAGAATTATGGACATGTGATCATGAATTCAAATTGATAGCAATGGCTCCCCCTACATGTATGCTATATGTTTGGATTTTGGAAGCATACATGTTAGATAGAAAAATATAGGAGCATTTACTATCAATAGGTGCTAAGTGTTTTAGATTATAGACCTTTGAAGCGTGATACCATCGGAGTAGCGATAAACACCATCTTAGCACCTTGTGTAGTTAGATTCCTCTTGGAAAAACACAAACATAACTAGAAACCTCATGAGATCAACATTATAAGCAAGGCTCTAGTACCACTTTGAAAAACATGAAGCAAGAAAAATCTAACTACTTCCTATTCATGCTAGTACCTTAATACATCATTCAAATATACTAGCAAGTCACCACACAAGCAAAGTATCGAAGAAAAAGAAATGCATAACTATGCATCATACATATGAAGTGCACATGGAAATGCAACAATCATGCTTAAGAGCTTGCTCCCCCTACTTATGTGCTCAAAATTTTAGTTGATCCCCTTCTTTTATCAATTCCCCCTTTATGCTTCTCCCCCTTTGAGTTCTATCTTTGTGAACAATAATTTCTCTCCCTTTGGCACCAATGACCACAAGGGACCAATTTTAGATAGATTATCATGTTAAAATATGGAGTGAGGATCAAGTTTGTGATTCAACCTAGATTTCTTGCATAAGTAAAATGCTTCGGTTTGATCCAAGGGCAAGCTTCTTCACACCTCACTAAAAGGGTTATCATGCACCATGTTGAAGCAAATATTTAGACAAGTTTTCTAGATTAAACACTTAGGATCACAAGCTACTTAAATAAGTTATATGCTACCACTAGATCATACAAGTCATGGAAACAATAGTGGCACCATATAAACTTTAAATTCATTTGAATTTCATGAATGAGCCTAGAACATGTAAATTATGACTAGATGCACTAAACAAGTCCTTAGCATATAATGTATGACATGTCAACCAATTGTACCTTGGAGCTTGAAGGAGAGGCATGTCATATATGAAGGTGCATCAACTCATGTTGGAGAAGTCAAGTATGTTCAACTCATTCTTTAGCTTGTGAAATCTCTTCTCATCAAGTGGCTTGGTGAATAGATTGGCTAATTGATCTTCGGTGCCCACACTCTCAATAGCAATGTCACCCTTTTGTTGATGATCTCTAATAAAGTGATGGCGAACATCAATATGCTTTGTTCTTTGATGTTGAACTGGATTATTGGTTAGCTTCACGACACTTTTATTGTCACATAGCAATGGCACATTCTTGAAATTGATTCCAAAATCCTTCAATGTTGCCTTCATCCACAAGATTTGTGCACAACAACTACCCGCGGCAATGTATTCGGCTTCGGCGGTAGATAGTACAATACTATTTTGCTTCTTGGATGACCATGAGACAAGTGATCTTCCCAACAATTGACAAGTTCTGGAAGTGCTCTTTCTCTCCACTTTGTCACCGGCATAGTCGGAATCCGAATATCCAACTAACTCAAAGCTTGCACCTTTGGGATACCATAATCCAACATCTTGTGTATACTTTAAGTACCTCAATATTCTCTTTGTTGCCTTCAAATGACTTTCTCTTGGTGAGGCTTGAAATCTTGCACACATGCATACACTAAACATCACATCGGGCCTTGATGCCGTCACATAGAGTAGGCTACCAATCATTGATCTATATAGCTTTTGATCCACCATGTTGCCACTCTTGTCACTATCCAAGGTTCCACTAGTGCTCATTGGAGTAGTGATTCCTTTTGCATCTTTCATACCAAACTTCTTTAGCATATCCTTTATGTATTTGGTTTGGCTTACAAATGTTCCTTCCTTCATTTGTTTAATTTAAAGTCTAAGAAAGAAACTAAGTTCACCAATCATTGACATTTCAAATTCATTTGCCATCATTTTCCCAAACTCATCATAATAATCTTGATTGGTTGAACCGAATATGATATCATCAACATATATTTGCAACAGAAACAAGTCTTTCCCAATCTTCTTGGTGAAAAGAGTTGTATCAACTTTGCCCATGACAAATCCTTTGGATAGCAAGAAGTCCCTCAATCTTTCATACCATCCTCTAGGTGCTTGCTTCAATCCATACAAAGCTTTTCTCAACTTATATACATGGTTGGGTTTCTTGTCATCTTCAAAACCGGGAGGTTGCTCTACATACACCTCTTCTTGAATGTACCCATTGAGAAATGCACTCTTCATATCCATTTGATATAACTTGATATTGTGAGCATAAGCATAGGCAAGTAAGATCCTAATTGCTTCCAATCTTGTAACCGGGACATATGTTTCACCAAAGTCAAGACCCTCTATTTGTGTGTAACATTGAGCCACTAGTCTTGCTTTGTTCCTTACTACTATCCCATCTTGATCTTGCTTGTTGCGAAAGACCCATCTTGTTCCAATGACATTGTGATCCTTAGGCCTCTCAACTAGTTCCCATACTTCATTTCTCTTGAAGTTGTTGAGCTCTTCATGCATTGCATTTACCCAATCTGGATCTCTCAATGCTTTATCAATGTCCTTAGGTTCTTCCATTGACACAAAAGAAGAGTGAGCACAAAAAGATATCAATCTTGATCTAGTTTGAACTCCCCTTTGTATGTCACCAATGATGGAATCCAATGGATGGTCTCTTGCAATGTTAGTAGGTTGAAGTACTTGTACTTGATTGCTTGGATGTTGATGTTGATCATGAGTTGGAGATGATGAACTAGCCACTTGTTGATCTTGTTGCACTTAAGATGATGTACTATCTTGATTTTGCATTATAGAACCACTAGCTTGTGTAATTGGACTTTGGAGCATTTGATCTTTGTTGTCATCCACATCAATCACTTGCTTTGGCCTAATATCACCAATATCCATTTCTTTCATAGCATCGGCCAATTGAGTTCCTCTCACATCATCCAAGTTATCTTCTTCATTTTGAGAGCTATTTGTTTCATCAAATTCAACATCATGAACTTCTTCAAGTAAACCACTAGCCAAATTCCAAACTCTATAAGCTTTGCTAGTAGTGGAGTACCCAAGTAAGAATCCTTCATCATATTTCTTCTCAAACTTGCTCAATCTAGTGCCCTTCTTCAAGATGTAGCATTTTCAACCAAATACCCGAAAGTATGCAATGTTGGGCTTTCTTCCATTTAAGATCTCATATGGTGTCTTCTCTAGAAACTTATGGCAATAGAGGCGGTTGCTATAGAAGCAAGTCGTGTTGATTGCTTCGGCCCAAAATGAATGACTCACATTATACTCATTCAACATTGATCTTGCCATATCAATTAAGGTTTTATTCTTCCTCTCAACTAGGCCATTTGATTGAGGTGTATACTTGGCCAAGAATTGATGTTTGATTCCAAGCTCATCACATAGCTCATCAACTCTTGTGTTTCTAAACTCACTTCCATTGTCACTTCTCACTTTCTTGATTGTGGTTTCAAACTCATTTTGCACTCTCTTGATGAACTTCTTGAATATGTCAAATACATCACTTTTGTCCCCAAGAAAGAATACCCATGTATATCTAGTGAAATCATCCACAATCACAAAGCCATACTTGTTGCCACCAATGCTTGTGTATGTAGTTGGCCCAAATAGATCTATGTGCAACAACTAAAATGCCTTGGAAGTACTCATAATGCTCTTCAATGGATGAGTGTTACCTACTTGCTTTCCATCTTAACATGCACTACATAGCTTATCCTTCTCAAATGTGACATCCTTCAAGCCTCTAACTAAGTCATGCTTCACTAACTTGTTCAATTGCTTCATGCCAACATGACCAAGTCTTCTATGCCATAACCAACCCATACTTGATTTTGGTGAGCAAGCATGTTGAAAGTTGAGTGTCACTAGCATTGAAATCAACCAAGTATAGATTCTCAAATCTAAAGCCTTTGAAGATCAAGTTAGAGCCATCAACACTATCTCCACATCATCAACACCAAATATGCACTTGAAACCGAGATCACACAATTGAGCAACCGAGAGAAGATTGAAGTTCAACTTTTCAACTAAGAGCACATTGGAAATGCTATGATCATTAGAGATTGCAATCCTTCCAAGAGCCTTTACATCACCCTTGCTATTGTCACCAAATGTGATGCTATCAATGCCACTATCATTTGATTTGAGAGAGTTGAACATTCTTGAATCACCGGTCATATGTTGAGAGCACCCACTATCAAGCACCCAATACCTTCCTCCGGCCTTGTAATTTACCTACAAAACAAATTAATGTTTCTTAGGTACCCATACTTGCTTGGGTCCTTGGAGGTTAGTCACTAAGCTCTTTGGTACCCAAATGGCCTTCTTCTTTGGACCCACAATTTGTGTACCAACAAACTTAGCATGCACACATTTCTCATCCTTGGTAAGCACATAACAAGAATCAAAAGGAATGTAAGGTACATTAGCATTTTTCTTGTTCTTGTTCATTTTGTTGCAATTAATCTCTAGATGCCCAACTTGCTTGCATCTATTGCAATAACGACCATTGCTCTTCACAAAGCGAGGCTTTGGAGTAGCAAAGGTCGTCTTGCCCTTTTTGAGAGTATAGCCCAAACCCTCTTTGTTAAGAGAGAACCTTTGGCTACCCAAGCATTTTAGCAAGCGGGCATCCCCACCATAGGCATTGCCTAATGCGCGGGTGAGATCATCCACCTCTCTCTTGAGAGTCTTATTCTCAACCACAAGTGATGAATCACTAGTAGTAGAGATAGAGTTGGTTGTGGCGGATGATGATGAGCTACATGAAGCATTAGTAGGACCAACAAGTAAAGAATCATCAATAATATCACATGTTAATCCAATGTCACACGTGACAATCACTTGCTTCTCCTTAGCTTCCTTCATGAGCTTCTCTAACTTGAGATCCTTTTCCTTGATGAGCTCAAGTAGAGTGGAGTGGGCTTCCTCAAGCCTAGTGTGAGTAATTTCAAGATCCTCGTGGTCTTCCTTTAGACACTCACGAGATGCCTCTAGCTCATCAAAGGATTTTCTAAGAGCTTTGAGCTCTTGTTCAATTCCTTTGCACTCCTTACTCTTTTTTAGAGCAACAAGCTCCTCCATCAAGGCATCACTTTCATTGCTCTTGGCAATGAGCTCTTGTTCCAAGATTTTGTATTTCTTGGTTGCCTTCTTGTAGCCCTTACTCATTTGATCTATTATGCCTAATAGATCATCCTTGGAGTAGTCCTCATCCTCCTCATCATCACTCCTATAATCATCACTAGCACAAGAATCATCATCACTATCATCATGTTTTACCTTGGTAGGCTTGGCCATAAGGCATGTCGATGTAGTGTCGAAGATGGATGGCTTGTTGGAGAGGGCGATGTTTGCAATGGCTCGCCGAGTGGTCTTCTCATCATCACTAGAGCTATCATCATCACTATCGGAGTTATCACTATCCCAAGTGACCACATAGCCACCACCCTTCTTCTTCTTGTTGAATGTGAAGCTCTTCTTTGCTTTCTTCTCCTTCTTGTTCTTCTTCAACTTCAACTCCCCATCATGATATCTTTTGTCTTCATAGGGGCACTTTACCACTATATGATCGGGGCTATTGCAATTGTAGCAGAGCACCTCCTTTGCCTTCATGAAGTCCCTTCTCTTTCTTGCACCATAGCCTCTCTTCTTCATGAACCGACCCATCTTTTGCACTAGAAGGGCCATGGTCTCATCATCAAATGGATCATCATCATCAACAACCTTGCTCTTGCCCTTGGAAGAAGAAGCCTTGAATGCGGTGGTTTTCTCTTGCTTGACCTTGATCTCCTTCTTCTCATCTTCATCTTCATCATCATCATATTAAGCATCGGTCATGACATCTCCAAGCATTTGGTTTGGAGTCACTTTATCCAAACCCTCTCTTTGGATCATCTTCCTCAAGATAGCAAACTTCTTAAGTAAGTTCATCAAGAACTTATGTGAGAAGTCCTTGTCCTTGACATCTTCACCTAGGCTCTTGAGATCATTGACAATAACTTGTAGCCTATAGAACATCTCTGGTATGGACTCATCATCCTTCATCTTGAAGCTTGCAAACTTATCCTTGAGCATATAGAGCTTGGCACTCTTTACCGTTGAAGTGCCCTCATATGTTTCCTCTAATCTTATCCACACTTCACTTGCCATCTCAAGATCCTTGATTTGCTCAAAGACCTTTGCATCAATCCCATTGTAGAGAGTATTGAGAGCCATAGTGTTGCATTGGTTGTTGATGCGATCATTGTTGGTGAGGTTGTCGGGATCAATGATAGCATAATCATGGTGTGTCACCTTCCAAACATTCTCATGAATAGAGCCAAGATATTGCTTCATCTTTCTTTTCCAATGATCAAAAGATGTGACACCATCAAAGAATAGAGGCTTGCCCCTGACATGGTTGAACACAACTTGAGCCATCTTACACCGAGGTTGTTAAGCCTTGAAAACGGTGACCACGGCTCTGATACCACTTGAAATGTCTTGATGGCTAGAGGGGGTGAATAGCCTTTTAAATTTTTCTACAAAGACAAGCTAAACAAGTT
This sequence comes from Saccharum hybrid cultivar R570, assembly GCA_038087645.1. Classification (NCBI taxonomy): domain Eukaryota; kingdom Viridiplantae; phylum Streptophyta; class Magnoliopsida; order Poales; family Poaceae; genus Saccharum; species Saccharum hybrid cultivar. The sequence continues at coordinate 990,594 of JAQSUU010000671.1, read as the reverse complement.
TATCAATATAAAAAATAGCAAGATGTATAAGTATGTTTCTAAATTACCAAGTTCTGTCACTATAATTATATAAAAACTAACTCCATGTACGTATACACATTGAATGCCACCATGATATACCAAATATACATACATGAATGAGCAAAACATATATATTTCTTCTATAGTTTAGCATCCATTATAAATGTACCCTAGAAGAAGCACGTACCAATGACACTATCAATTTGTTTTAAATTATATTAACAGTTTGGCACAACAAATCAGTACATTGTTACTTTATAGAATTTATACATTATGACTAAAAACATATAACAAATCTACATAAATACAATCACTATTATTCTAAAAATATATTACAACATACACAATTATTTGATAGAGAAATATCGACATCTTGCGCACTTGGGTGCAGGCTGAAGCAAATTTTTTTTTGCAAGACTTAGACTAAATAGTGCAGCCTTGGTCCTAGAATCATTTGTTTTAATGAAATAAAAGGAAGCATTTTGAATAAAAGGTGTAAGAAACACTACATTTTAACATATGGATTAGAAATCACAAATAATTACTTCAAAAAAATTAAAAACTAAATTGTAGATTTATGCATCACAACACATGGCCTGCAATCAGAGCCAACATAACCTAAGCTAAGGTTTCAATTAAACACATATTGAAAAGACATTCGATAATGCTCCAATTAAGATGTCCGGACGAATGGACGCCTCACTCTGCTCACTCCCGCACTCAATCTCTCGCTTCCTCCTCCCTTCCACGCTCTCACCCCGCCCCACCCCGACGCGCGGCCATAGCTGCCTCCCTGGCCAGCGGCGACGTCCTCACCACCCCGGCGTGCACCCTCCCCCACCCCGGTGTCCTCCCCCCAACCCCGACAGCGCTTCTCCCCCCACCCCGGCATCCTCACCCACCGGGAGCACCCAACGCCCGCGGATCTCGTGGCCCTCTCCCCCACCCCGACGAGATCCATGGAGGTGGCGTGACAGTGTTGCAGGGGAGTGGGCGGCTCTCCCCCACCTCGGTGCGGCGCCCTCTCTCACCCCGACGACCGAGCTCCCCCCACCCCGATGGCGCTAAGCCAAGCCCGGTACTAGTGGCGCTAGTGCTCGCGTGCAGCCGCTCGCCGCCGTCTCCGACCCCGACAACCGGAATCGACCGGCCCAGCCTTCCCCTTCATTTATGTTGCATATGTATGTTTCAAGTGTTTCAGGCGTTTTAGATGTATGTTGCATATGTATGTTTCGAGTGTTTCAGAGGTATGTTTCATCTGTGTTTTCCAGACGCATGTTGCAAGTGTTTATCTAGATGTTGCATATGTTTCACACATATGTTGCATGTGTTTTATTTGGATATTGCGTATGGTTGCAATGGTTTTCAAGTGTTTTCAAATATTTTTTCAAGTATTTCAACTATCCTCAGACATATGTTACAATTATTGTATTTGGATATTTCAAAAGTAGATCAGGTGTTGCATCTCTTCTTCCCACCTTCTACTGCATCATCTCAGTGTGTCTTCCTCCTAGTGCCAGCAAGGCATCCATTTGACACCGCGGCCGGGTCTTTCCAAATCAGAGGCGTCACGCCCCTCCCCCTCTTGTTGCTCAGGCAGCACGGGCCCCCACATGGAGTGCGCGAAACGAAGTGCAGCGCGCGGACGTCCAGACGCTAGCACCACCGAAAGACATTCATTCAAACAAAAAAAAAATACCATGATTAGTAGTAGAGAAATCCTCATGAGTTCGTAGTGAATCCGTGTTAGTTCTGTGACAGACATTCATTCAATATACAACCATAGTTCCGCTAGGCGCTCGCCTAGGCGCGATTAATCGCGAGTCGGAGGGTGCCCGCCTCGCCTATGGGGGTAGGCGGACCCCCAGGCGGCGGCAGCTCGGCGGCGGCGCCGGTGGGGGTGGAGGAGCGTCCGGCAGAGGTTGCTGGTGGCGGAGGAGCTTCGGACATGCGCGGACGGCGGCGAGAGCGGGCGTGCGCGGGCGCGAAGAGGAGACAGACGGAGAGGGAGAGGACCGGCGGCTACGCCGGTGGGGGGTGGAGGAGCGTCCGCGCCGGCGGCTGCGCTGGTGGGGGGTGGAGGAGCGTCCGCGCACGCGGACGGCGGCGGGCGCGCAGAGGAGAGAGAGATGCCGGAGAGGGAGAGGAACCGACGGCGGCGGCGGTGGATGCGGGAGAAGGCGACGGCGGCTGATGCGGGAGAAGGCTGTGCGATGAGGACGGGCGAGTGGGGTGCGGCTGGAACAGAGAGATGGAAAGGGTTGGAGGTTGGAGTCTGAGTGGTAGATGGGCTGGGCCCTTGCCTCTTGGGCCTTTTTATCTATCTAGGCTAGCCTTTCTATCTATCTAGACCCACTATTCAGTTGTTTATTTTTTTTCTTTAGAAGATAATACATGTATATTAGTATATACACAAAACGCCTAGAAAAACGCCTAGAAACGCCTAGGCGCGATTAATCCCGATTACTCCCTAGGCTAGGGGTCAGCGCCTAGATTCCGCCTGTCGCCTAGCGAAACTTTGTATACAACAAGTAATTCATCGTATCAAAACTGTCCACACTTGGGGCAGTTACATGTACATTTCATGATGCCCATCCTCGATGGAGCATCGAAACTTCTAACTGTATGAAAGACCAAAGTGCTGCTTCTCTGTAGACACGGGCGAGAATTATTTATCTTTAACGACCCAACTAGCAAACTAACCTGATCCTAATCTTTGAATTGCAACCACCACCTCGTTACAACGTGTGCATCTATAGGAATTTGTAGCAGAACAACGCGTGCGTAGGCAATAGTAGCAATATCTGAAAACAACACAGAATTTGTCTGAGGCAAATTTCAACACAACAAAGCTTAGATACTATAGCAGTCAAGACATTAAGTCAGTTTTGAAGCGATCTTATCGGAACAAACATGCAAACTAGCTATATAGCATATTCACTTAGCATGTGTAGAACTAATACAAAAAGTATGACTTTTCACGCTCTGTTTTTTTTCAGAAAAAATAAATATTTTCTCCCGGGTTCGAGTCGCGGTCTCCTCGCATTGCACAGCCGAGGGTAAGGCTTGCCACTGACACCCTTCCCCAAACCCCCCAGAGCAGGAGCTTTCTGTCCCGCACTGGGTACGCCCATTATGCTTTCTCTAAAAGCAGGGTTTTCCTATCAAAAAAGGAATATATATTCAAGTGAATTATGATTATAGCAGTTGCCTAGAAAGCCAGGAAATGATCCTACAGTCTACAATTTGGAGATGACTATGCAACTTCTTTTCCTTATATATGTCTTTCTCATTGAATGATCATATAGATGTTTCCAAGGCTATATACTATACTACAGTGAATTAGAGTAATAAACACCATCCCAGATGTTAGGGAAAGTTTGGTTCTCTTTGCTGGTTCTGCTCGCCTCACCTCGCCCAGCAAGGCAAGTCTTTCCAGTGCAGGCGAGCTAAACTCGCTCTCCCTCGTGAGCAAGGAAAATCCTTGCTGGCGCAGACCTCGAGATAGTCTCACATGCAATCCAAACGCTTTCTGGCTGAGCAAGGCAAGGTGAGGGATAACTTGGGAACCAAACGTGCCCTTAATCTAAATAAGGGCTATAGGAACATGGCTTTTCTAACGTGCTTCTTTGTTTGGCAAAATGTAGGATGGAATCTACGAAGGGAGTATACCACAAAGGGAGATATATGACAGGCGGAGCACAGAAAGAAACGGCATACCTGTGTTGACATGGAAGAGCAATAAATGGAATGCTAGGACTGGACCGACATATAGGACAGTCTGCTTCATCACCAGAAGAACCTGCCGACTTATCTTTGGAGAAGGGGAGAAGGAACTTCTTTACTGAGGACGAGTTTAGGAGGGGAAGAAGCAAAAGCAACATTTCCTGCACAATTAAGCGGTGTGAGGCACCACTTCAAGTTCAAGATTCCAAGAACTAAATCTACTGGCAGTACATCAGAATAAAGTCTTGAGACACTAGCACAAACACCAATTTAAACACAGGGAAAATACCCACCTAAGTGACAACAGAGTTCCCCAAAGTACAATATCAGCAATGGCCATAGCCCATAAGACTAATCTCGAGTGTGCTTCACAGTAAGTTTCTCGAGAACATGATCAAATTTCAGACTGAATAAAACTTGAGCTTAAAGAGTAGAGATAAATCCATTGACTTTTTAACTTTACTTGTCATTCATCAGATGATCAGAATAACTCCAGCCCATGTTTACTTACATTCTATTAGGCAAATATTGTGATCTTGTACATTAGATAACTCACCCGTATCCAAGTTTTCAGATGCATCATAGAGGAAAATTTCATTTTATTTATCCTTAAATAGCACATTTCAGGGTTTTCAGTTATACCAAAATCCCACACCAATGTATTTGTGGACAATCTCAGAAACACCTAAAGAAACCTGCACAGCAGCCCCCAGTGCACTCTATTAAGAATCACATTACCAATCCGTTATTATCAAGTGTCAAACTAGATAGTCCTGAGTGCATTTCACTGAACATAGATCAAATCGACAGAATCAGACTACAAGGAATTTATCATATAGGATATATTATGACACCAGAGTCATGCAAGCTGCATTTGAATCATGATAACAATGCAACATTTTTGACTTGGTAAAAATATCATTCCAAGGATTTATCAGAGAGCTTTTCCATCTGGAATAGAAACAGATGCAATTAAGGTATCCACTACCTCCCATGTTTGCATCCTAGAATCTGGCTGGAGTGAATACAAAATAGATTTAGTGTCATACACAAACATATGCGATCTACGATGTCAGATATTGGAGGATATCAGAGAACCAATTATTCAGAGACCAGATAGGTGTATGATCTATCAAGAACTGTGATCCACATTGGCTAGAAAGGTTTCATTATATCAGTATATATGCAATCAAAAGCACAGATCAAACTTTAAAATCAAGAATTGCATAAGATAGAAACTTTTTAGATTAACAACAGGACTGTAAGAAAGAGATTTACCGAAAACTCATTCCAGACCAGTTGGCGATTCATGTACTCAAAGCTAACAGCTCTATTCATGTTGGGGCTCCCATAAACAAGTCTTGCCTTCAGAATCCTTTCCACGATAGTTTTGTACCTTTATAAACAAATAAGCAAGGATGAAAAGCATGTGTGTGTCATATAAACTTCATAATAATTAAAAAGTGAACAGGATGATAATCTATTAAAAAAGAGTAGCTTTCAATTTTCCCACAAATTATGCTGTCTAGCTCATTCAAATACACTGTCATTGGTCAATTTCCTATCAGTGGACAGTACATGCTGCATATGTTGGCAATATTCAATCTCTCGATAGATAGTTAACTTTGCCAAAATAGGCGCCACCTGCTACAGCCATGATAATCATGAATAATTTCTACCATCCTCATGATACAAGAAAGGACCATAATTAAACAGGAATAGGAAGGTACCTTCCACCATAAAGAAACAATAATAGGTTAAAGAATGAAGCAGCCCTATACAATACTTCAGCATTCTGCATTAATGCCCAAGCACGGCGTGCTAGTGGTCTCTACATCATGAAATAGAAATATTAATAATAAGTTACACTAATAGCAGTGAATTGGAATTGTAAGTTTTCAGGAAGGAGTCAGGTTACCTGTTCAGAATCGCCCCATCGACGGAAAGCAGAAAAAGACTGTAATCGTGACCATATATATTGGCCACCAACAAAGCTAATACAATAAAATATCTTTTGAGAAACAGAAAGCCCAGGTCCTTCCAAGCCTGTTCTAACTGAAAAGCAAATAGAATCTATTAGATGTTGCTCAGATAATACTCATCTACATATCAGTAGCAAACAACACAAACCGGTATCAAATAAACTCCTAGGAATGTTACAAATGAGCTAATGTGGCTAAGATAACCATGGTGTGGTTCAGTTCAATTGCAGAGTCAACTTCAACTATTGCTTTTATAAAGACAAAGAGAATGCCTATAGCATGCAATGTCAAAAAAAGCAAGCTCCAACCAAGCTGTAATTTGATGTGTTCATGTAAATATGATAAATTGAGCTGCTGAATGGTTAAAATCATGGATAATGGGAGCAGAAGGGTGCATATTGAGGGGACAAGACACTAGAACAGAAGAGGATGGGCATAGATGAAGAAAATTTTAGACAAGCGAATGCAGATGGTTAGTCATTTCATTGTTTGAACATAAAGGATACATTGTGACAGTCCTATCCTTTTTGTAGATGGTGGAAGACTTGAGTAATAAGGAACATATCCAGAAACAAGGAATACTAAACATATGCAACTTTTTTATAATAATAAATATACACAACTAATCATGAGTAATAACAAACTAACAGATTATGAGATAAACAAATAATTTTCTAATTATGCAACAGTAAGAAAAACAATGCACATCCTATGCCTCCTGGCAGTGGCTGGCATTAGGCCCACATCCATGAGACCCAACTTGTTTCATTGCTAACCAAATTCTGATTGTTGCACTGTGCTACAATGCATGTTTGCTAAAATGGCTGTGGAAAGCAGTCAATGTAAGATCCAGCATACTGAATGATAAATCAGATTGTAGTTTACTAAATTAATTCTCAAAAATACGCTGGAGAGCTGCATACCACTAAAGAAGAAAAAAATGGTACAGAACCAGTCCAAAACATCAAAACGTAAGGACGCACCAAGCGCTAAAAAACACACCACCAAAGGAGAAACTTAAGAGCTCAAAAGCTCTGGATGCACACAACAGAGCGGAGTCCTCTGTTATTGCCCTAACAACACCACTAGCAATAGGAGGGCGCCCACCCCCGCCCCCCCAACCCCCTCCACACACGCACAAAAAGAACACATCCATGTGTTTCCAAATTTCCCAAGCAACAAGAATGGCAAGCAGGCCCTTTCTGTGCTGCTTGTCGACCTACTTCAGAGAGCAACACCACCAACTAAAGAAACCAGTAGTGTCTGAGAAATATCCTGAAGACAAAGTTTCAGGAAAAAAACTCAAACCAGGCCTAACTGGCAAACACACAAAAAACTAGAAGATATTATGTAGTCCAATAGTTATTACTTTCCTAGTTCCCCTCATATAATCAAGAAAACAACCTAGTAGCAATATTGTTTAGGGAAAAAAGCTAAACAATAATGATAATATCTGAAAGTGGTTCCATACCAAACAAGATCATAACTCAATATTTCACTCTACTGTGTATTTGTATTAGGTATTTGTACCAGCAACCATTGGATTAAAAGTGTAAAGTGTTCTACTCATTTACTCAATAGGGCACAAAGTTCATAATGAACATACCATGAGGTGGGGAACATCATTAAAAAGCTTACGATTATCAAGATAAGGAAAATATCACCCTGTTCCAAAATAAATTTCTTAGCTGAAACAGCAACATGGCAGTAACTGGAGGATTTTCAAACAAAATAATTTTTAGTAAACTACACTATCTGAGCCAAAGATTTATTGGGAGCATGCTTTCAAAACTTCGATCTGTGGTGATTTGAAAATTTCGAATTAGAATAAATTGCAAAAAGGTCACCATGCATTTGCAGACAAAATATTTTTTTAACTGAAACTAAAAGGACAGTGAATTAGCATAACTGTAGATCCAGCTTCTGCATACAAAGCTAGACCCACAAGAGCTAGGATCAGCCAACTTTAACATACTAGGATCCTCAACTAAAGTATGTAAGCAAAGGGTATTCTAATGTAGAGGAAACACGCAAAATGATGTGCTTTATGTCTCAAAATGTTCACTAAGACCAACCATCTCAGTTGGTTAGCTATAATCAGTCCAGCATGATAGGTAGGAGAAAAAACTAAGTCAGAAAAATATTGACATAAACATTGATAGAAGTACCTTCTTTTCCAGTGATGGGTGCTGCCCGCTCATCTCTATACCTCAGGTTCATCAGTGCATTGCCAGGGGTAGGCTTGCCAACCCAAATTGAGAACCTCCAGATGAGGAACTCGAGGAAAGCATCAAGTTCAGGCTCATACTGGAATAAGAGTCCTGGCTGATATGAAGAAAAAGCATCAAAACTGAAAGCAACAATTAGCAGTGCCCTGCGCAAGCCTCAAGCAACACAAAAATCAGCATAGTTAATGAAGAAAGCACCTTCATCAAGGAGAACACTTTGACTAGCTGCTCTTTCAGCATGGCCGACATCTCGACATCTAGCCTTGCAGCATCAAACTGGTTTACCCTAGATATTGAAATCGGGATAATGACCTGCATAAGAACAAATGGCGTTACATTCCACATTAACCGCGCTATGTGCCTGCAAGTATTGTTATCGAGCCTGTTCTGAGAGACGGATCATGAGACTTCTCTTTTATTTAAGAACTGCAATTCGCATCATGAAATTAACTGACTTCACCCTCGGAGAAACTAAATTCCATATCCTCGTTAGGGATTTCAAGTCTCCATCACTTCACATCTCATAAAACTAGAAACTATGTGGCATCTCAAAGTGCCATACAACAGAACAAACCCTAGGGGAAAACAGGGGCATCTGTACCTTGGAGGAATCCCGCAGCGACTCCCACTGCGGGAGGAGACTGCGGAGCTCGGCGACCCATGCGTCCTGCGGCGGCGGCCTCTCCGAGGCAGTGGGAGACTCGACCTGGGGCATGGGGGCAGGGGCGGATCCACTATTTGAGGGGAAAAATCGAAATTAGTGGGAATTCATATATCTGAATAGGAATAGCTTAGTGTGGATTTGGGGCGGCTCGATTTCGCACAGGGGAAGCGAAAGGAAGGGGGAGTACCAGACGGATGCTCGTCGCCGATGAAGGGGCCGGCCGACGAATACCTGGGCAAGGGTCGCGCCGCTCGCCCAGCAGTCGCCGCCCAGTCACCACCCCTGCTCCGTCTACTGCTGCTGCCTTGCTTTGGATTTTTTTTTACACGGCCTTGCTTTGCTTTTGGAGATGAACAGAAGATACTAACGGGATGAGTGGACCTACTAACACCATGTTTAGATCTGCACTGGCTAAATTTTAGCGCTAATTAACTATCTAAAATTTAGCTGGGGCTGTTTAGATACTCTAACTAATGGGTGAATATTGACTCTATTGCCCATCTCTTCTCCTTCCATCCCCATTGCTCCAACCCTAGCGTATGCCGCCTCCAAGCCATCCTCGCGCCGCATCCACACCACGAGTCCCCGCTTTTCGCTACCTCCCTGCTGAGCAGAAGCGCGCAAGCAATCATTGCCTTTTCTTGGTGTGCGTAGCTCCAGATTGAAACAGAAGGCCCACACGGGATCTCACTTGCTGGCCTAGCCACGCGACATTGAGGAGGGCCACCTAGAGCTCGGAGCCACAACAATTGGACCGCCCATGGAGTTTGGCTTTCGCACCGCCCTTTCCCTGACCGATGCTTCACACCACCGCAAGGTAAGCGTCCTTCAATCTAGAGATCGAGACCCAGACTTGCAGTCTCTGAAAGTCCCCGCTCTCATGCAGTCGGGCACTTCCATGGCGAGCCGCGAGGAGGTGGAGCGGCAGCTCATCGAGGAGGAGGTCCACCGCGAGCTCTCCCTTACGTGCGCCCCACAGGCGGATCTCAGACACGCGGTGGGGCAGCCGAGTGTGGCTAAGCGGGCACGACCGGCGAGCATGGCCAGGAGTGGCTAGCGCGGAGGAGATGGTGACCGAGGTTGGCCCTCCTCCGCCAGGGCGTGAATGACCCTCCTCCGCTGCCGGATGCTCAAGGGAGAAGACCACGGATGGGGAATCACGTGGTGGAACAGGTGAAAGCTCTATGTTTGGTGTTGGTAATTAGTGACAATGCCTAAGTATTAATCTTATGCCTAAGTTATATATAGCATAAGAGGATTAGTACATTCCAAGGTTGGTGACAAGATGGACATGGTGATCATGATGGCCACACTTGGATTTGAATGCAACCCTACGTGATCAAGGCAAATGTATATGCTTAAGGGTTGTATTTTAGTAACCAAGACACCGAGTGGGTGTGGTTACATTATAGGATAGATAGTCGTACTATAAAGAGAGGAATGACGCAGCTATTGGACTCCTAAGTGCCTCTAGATGTGCATTTCATAATCATATGCATTTGGATAGAACTAATAACGTCTCGAAAAATGATTGTGAAAATGCTAACACACTTGCACGTGACGATGAAACCTTGGTGGTGTTAGCACCTTTGCGAAGGCGGTGGAGTTTGAGCGGTAGAGAGGGTTTAGGCTCCTCTCTCCCTCCCACCGAGCTTGCGAGGCGGGATCCAGGCATTTTCGATGAGTTAAAACGACTATTTTTCTTTACGCCGTTGTCAAGATTTGGAGGCAATGTCACGCGGTGTTTTCACTAGCTAAAACATATGCTAAAGTGATACACATATTTAGTCTAGCTCAAATGTGAAAGGGTGAAACAAGTAGAGCAACAAAAAAAATTGAAAATCGCTTGTGTTAGAGGCGACAGACGTCGGCTCAGGGAGCGACAGACGCGACCCTAGCGTCTATCGGCTCACCCTGGCCGCGGCGCGCGCGCGAGCCGTCAGACGCGGTGGTGGCCGAGCGATAGATGCTGGGCTGACCACTATTGCCACGTCTGTCGTGTGGATGATCGCGGCGCTCGCGCGGCGTGGCTGCGTCAGACGCTAGCACGCGTCTGTCGGGCGCACAGGGGACGCGTCTGTCGCTGTCTTGAGCAAACATTCTCTCTGTGCCGCGTCTGTTGAGCGCAACAGACGCTGACCAAAATGTGACGTACGCGTCTGACGCAGTGGGCGCGAATACGGTGAATTTCCAACAATCGGTACACGTGGCGAACGGCGAGGGCGTCAGACGTCGAAGCCGCGTCTGTCGCGTGCGTCTTCAGTCCTTCTAGCTCCTAACGGCTCTATTTGTTTAGGGTGCTTATAAATACTTGTTGGCCGGCTCTTGGCTCATCCTCTTGCACTCTTTGACATTTTTGTGAGCACTTTGAGCTAAGCAACTCTCCTCCCACTCATCTCTCTTGCTTCTTTGCATATTCGAAGTGAGATTGAGTGATCCAAGTGCATTTGCATTTTGAGATTGCATCTAGTTGGCACTTGGTGGTTGATTTGCTGCGGGATTCTTATTTCTCTTGGTGGTTGCCGCCACATAGACGGCTTATAGCAGCTTGGAGGCATTGGCAAGAGTTGGTGATTGTTCTTGGCCACCTCCGGTGATTGTGAGGGGTTTGTGCCTACCTCGGCGAAGCGCCAAAGACAACGTTAGTAAATTGCTCGTATCATTGCAACCTCTTGCCATTTGGTAGGTTCTTATGACGCCTTTTGAGAGGCTCGTGTGTGACTGATTAGCCACCGAACCACGTGGTGAAGAGGGACACAACGAAGACTAGTGTGCCGGCAAGCACGTGAACCTCGGGATAAATCTTGTGTCATCACTTTTATATTATGATTGATTGATCCCGGTGTTCGGTTGTCTTGGTATTTATTGTTGATCATATTGGTTGGCTCAATACTTCGCCCCTCGGTGAAACCCTCCTAACTCAACTCCGCATTACCTTCTTAGTTACCTTTGCTAGCTAGATAGTTTTGCTAGAGTAGCTCTTTTGTGTAGCTTGCTAGTTTTAGTTGTAGTTTCCTTCTCGGTTTGAATTGTGCGGTTGAGTGCATACATATTAGAATTGTGAATTAGATAGGTGGCTTACAAATACCCCATAGGCTAAGCAAAACTCGCATCTCGCTATTTGTTATATTGATAAACTTATTTAGCACACTTTGTAGGAAATTTTAATGGGCTATTCACCCCCTCTAGCCATCAAAACCTTTCACCCGCACGTAACCCCGCCTCCCCCATCTCTCTACCCCCGTTTCTCTGCCACACCCCACCCCTTTCCCCTCTAACTCTGGCCGGATCCAGGCGTTGGGAGGCCGGTCACGCGGATCCAGGTCCCCTATGGTCGGATCCGGCACCTGTGACCCAGTTTGTGTTGGGGCATCACCTTCAGCGCATGTGTGGCCGTGGCCAGCTAGTGTCAGGGCGGATGGCGTCATGCCTCTTCAGGTGCCCTCGATCTGGCTTCCTGGCATTCCTCTTCGACCCTGAAGGGCCGACGGATCATGGCCATCCATGGCCGGATCTGCCGCCTTGACGGTGGCGGGTGGTCCGGGCGTGCGGTGCGTTCTAGGTGCGGGGCGGTGGCGGCTGGTGCCGCAGTCGGCCTCCCCCAGCCTGATGGCGCTGTGACTGGTGTCATGGCTGGCTTCTCCCCTGACCCCCTCTGCCACGTGCGGACCCTGCCAGGGGAGGGAGCCAACGCGCGGTCGCCGACTAGTCCGCGTCCATGCTCTCCCCGACGGCGACCATTGATTGCAGTGCTTTTCCGCGGCGGGTTGGCAGTGGATGTGCACGATCAGCCTCCCCCAGCTCGACCTCCGGCGTCAGGTCCAGGCGCGGCGGTCAGCTGGATCCCCCCCCGAGGTCTGGATCTGGTGGCTAGCCACCCTCCCGTGCGTGACGGTGGTCCCCCTGGCGGCAGCTGCTGTTGCCGATGACGAGTTGGGGTGAAAACCCCGCCAGGCTTCATGTCTTGGCCGACGACGGTGGCGCGTCCGCGTCATCACCTCCTTGGAGGCGTCATCACTGCTCATCCCGTCGTCGTCGGCTGCTAGGGCAAGTTTCAGAACGAAAGTTCCTTCAGGTGACTGTCTCAACGTGGTTGGCGTCCACGGGCGTCATCCCCTTCCTGAAGGCTACGTTGATGCACCTGCCTCACCCGCTGCGCCAGGCCCCGCCCTCGCTTTGGTCCTCCCAGAGGCTGGTGTTGCCGTTGTTGTTCGCCGTCGTTGTTGCTTGGTCGTACTCGGCCACCGATGTCGTGCTTGGCTCCACCTCGGGCAGTTGCTGCCGAGCGTGTGATGCCCCCTCGCGGATGCTTTGCCGCGTGGGTTTCGCTTTGGTCCTCTCGGATGTTGGTGTTGCCGAAGTTGTTCGCCGTCGTCATTGTTTGGCCGTCCTTGGTCACCGACGTCGCTCCTTGCTCCACCTCGGGCAGTTGCTGCCGAGCGTGTGATGCCTCCTCGCGGATGATTTGCCGCGTGGGCCTTGGCGGCCGCTTGGTAGTCTCTCTCGGTGGATTACCGCCGCGGCTACATCTCTCGAGTTGGGTCCTTTGCGTTGTTGCAACTTGCCTTACAGGTTGCGTTGTTTGGGTGGTGGTGGAGGGCCCTATCTCTCTTTTATTGCTGTTTATTGTTGTGTTGTTATTATGTTCTTGGGTGCTAACCACTCTGTCTGTGGTTCTGTGTCCCGCTTTGTATTCGTCGTGTTTTCGCCCCTCTTCTTCTTAATGAAAAGACACGTGAAGTCGTGTTCGAGAAAAAAAAAGACATACATATTACATGCGTACATCCACACAGGGACTTGTTTGGATGAACTTAAATCTATCATGTAATCCCTACCGATCAACATGGACTGAGGTGGATTGAAATGTAACCAAACAAGTCCCGAGTACATACCGAGAAACCTGGTGTGGTAATAAATATGTATATTTGTTGGAAATCGATCTCTAGGCAACGGAACTAGTAATTGTGTATGATGGATATATTCACTGTTCAACTTATTCTCGCATAAAATGTTAACTAATTTCACTCCTCTTTCCCGTTGTTGCCCTTCATGTTGTGTTCGGCCTCCATCTTCAGCTGCACGCAAAGCAACGTAAGTTTTTTTTTTGAGTGGAGCAAAGTAACGTAAGTAATAAGAGGCATGTAGCAGGTGACATGTAAGGCGGCGTACTCACATGGTCACATGGAGACAATATTTTTTTGAAGTGGTAAGTAATACTAATTAATTATTTTTGTGCATAATTTCAAATTAGTTGGAAATAGAGGGGTAAATTTAATGAAGAACCAAATTGAGTTAAATTTATACTTGTATCCAGATGAAATCTAGGAAGGTGGCTAAAGTTTGAAGCTACCTTGGCCAGGCTTCCCTTGTGGTGCATGTAGCCCTGAAAAGAAAAGAAGAGAATTGAAAATGCGAATGAATAAGCTGCTCAGATGATAGAGAGTTATGTATTCCGCGCGCATTTACACAAGAAACTGTACATCTACTTTGACTCTGTTCATTCGACTTATAATCCGTCTTTTTCAGTTGGAACAGTATTTTTCTCTCACAACAAATCAGCCAACAGTGTTTTTCAGCCGGCTTATCGGCACAGCCGAACGGGACCTTTGTTTGTCCCATATATGTAATCACAGTATGTGAACAGAGAACCAAAATTGCTATGAGTTTTTCCTCCAGCGTAGTGATGATAGTCGTGGAATTCTGCGCCCCCGTAGAATGGGATCACCCTCGTGAGGCTGAACGGGAAGTGGTAACTACATTTACAGTATGTGAACGCTCGCTTGCTGCATTGAATAATTTGCATCGAAGATCGATGTGAATCTGTAATTTCATTGCTGAACTCTAACTTCGCTTAATGAGAATCGTGCTCAGCGCGTTTTCGAAAAAAAAAAAAGATCGATGTGAATCCGTGAAACGGAGCAGGAAGGGGAGGGGCTGAGGCCGAATCTGATCTGCCGATGAGAAGGGGAGCGATGGCGAGGCTGGCAGTGGCCACGAGGGCGTTCTCCGCCTCGCCCTCCGGCCCGAGCGCCGGCGGCGTGTCCATGGTGCAGGGGGCGTCCCGGGGCATCAGCCTCGAGTTCGTGAGTCCACCCCATCTATTAATCCCTCATTTCACCCTGTCCGCTCCGCATCGCCCCCCTCCGTTTCCTCCGTATTGTTGGATTGCGTTCTGATGCCCGCTCCGCCTCCGCGCGCTGGGAATCCATCCGGTGCAGGTGCGGCAGCTGCTGTGGAGAAGCGGCGAAGGCCGCGTCGTCGCCACGTGCCGCGCGCCGGGTTCCGCGGCCGAGCTCCGGAAGCTCAAGGAGGAGCACGCGCCCGGGCGCCTCACCGTGCTGCCGCTCGACGTCATCGACGAGAGTGTTGGAGTTGTTCCAAATTCACTCCAGGATATAGGTCGGGCTTCTGACGGAGCGAAGCGGAGGCCCGCAGAAGCCGAAGGCTAGGCCGGTACATATACCATTGCTAGGGTTTCATGGAGAGGTGATTCTCTTGTAAGCCGCCACAGGCGTGTAACCCAAAACTCTTGAGATAGTGAGATTATTGCTGGCTAGTGCCCGTGGTTTTTCCCCTTCGCATTGGAGGGGTTTTCCACATTAAATCGTGTGTCTCCGCTGTGATTGATTTCGTTTTACTTCATATTCCATACGTCGTTCATAACAAGTGGTACCGGAGCTTCGGTTGCTGTAGGGTTCATGACGACGTCGATGAAGTTTGATCTTCCGCTGCTGAACTACGACACGCGGTTCTCGTTATAGCAAGTCAAGATGCGGGGAATTCTGGCGCAGACTCATGACTACGATGAGGCGCTGGATAAATTCGGTAAGAGTAAAGCCGATTGGACTCCTGAGGAGATCCGCAAGGATCAGAAGGCTCTCGCCCTAATTCAGTTACATCTTCATAATGATATTTTGCAGGAGTGTTTGAAAGAAAAAACTGCTGCAGAACTATGGCTGAAACTGGAATTGATCTGTATGTGCAAGGATCTAACCAGTAAGATGCAGATGAAGATGAAGTTGTTCACTCTGAAGATGAAGGAGGAGGATTCGGTGATGACCCACATCGCTGAATTTAAGAAGATCGTGGCCGACCTAGTGTCGATGGAGGTGAAGTATGATGATGAGGACTTATGTATTTTACTGCTATGTTCTTTTTCAAATTCGTATGCAAATTTTCGTGACACCATACTTTTGAGCCGTGATGAACTAACCCTAAAGGAAGTTTATGAGGCTCTGCGGTCTAAGGAGAAGATGAAAGTTATGGTGCAGAATAATGGAACGTCGTCCTCAAAGGGCGAAGCTTTGCATGTGAGAGGCAGAACTGATAACAGATCCTCATATGATAGCAATGATGGTAGAAAGAACTACGAGAGGAGAGACCGTTCAAAGTCCAAGCCGCATGGTAATAAAAAGTTCTGTGTTTATTACAAGCTGATAAATCATAATATTGAGGATTGCAGAAAAGTACAAAATAAGGAGAGAAGAAAAAACAAGTCGGCTGGTAAGGTCTCTGTTGCTGCTGCTGTGTCTGATGATGATTCTGGAGATTGTCTGGTAGTGCTTGCTGGTTGTGTTGCTGGTCATGATGAATGGATTCTAGATTCTACATGTTCATTTCATATTTGCACTAACAGAAATTGGTTTAGTTCATATAAGTCTGTGCAGAAAGGAAATATTGTGCGGATGGGAGATGATAACCCATGTGACGTCATGGGGATTGGATCAGTTCAGATCAAGACTGATGATGACATGACACGTATGCTGAAAAACATCAGGTATATACCAGGGATGTTCAGGAATCTTATCTCATTGAGCACGCTTGATGCAGAAGGTTACAAATATTCCGGTTTAGATGGCATTCTGAAGGTATTAAAAGGTTCTCTTGTCTGTTTGAAAGGTGATCTTAATTCTGCAAAGTTATATGTCCTTAGAGGGTGTACTTTACATAATTCTGATTCTGCTGCTGCTGCTGTTACTAATGATGAACCTAGTAAAACTAACCTTTGACACATGTATTTGGGACATATGAGTCACCATGGTATGGTAGATTTGATGAAGAGAAACCTGCTGAAAGGCTACACTTCTAGTAAGATGAAGTTTTGTGAGCATTGTATTTTCGGCAAGCATAAGAGGGTACAGTTCAACACTTCTATTCACACCACCAAAGGTACTCTTGATTATGTTTATGCTGATTTATGGGGTCCTTCAAAGAAGCCCTCACTAGGTGGTGCTCGTTACATGCTTATAATTATTGATGATTACTCTAGAAGGATTTGGTCTTATTTTCTAAAATAGAAAGATGATACTTTTGCTGCTTTTAAGAACTGAAAAGTAATGATAGAAAGACAAACTGAAAGGAAGGTAAAATTGCTTCGTACTGATAATGGTGGAGAATTTTGTTCGCATGTCTTTAATGATTATTGCAGACAGGAAAGCATTGTTAGGCATCACACCATACTCCATACTCCACAACAGAATGATGTGGCTGAACGGATGAACATGACCATTATCTCCAGGGCCCGTTGCATGCTGTCTCATGTAAGGATGAGCAAACGTTTTTGGGCTGAAGCTCCTAATACTGCCTGTTACTTGATAAACAGGTCACCTTCCATTCCACTAAATAAGAAAACTCCTATTGAGGTATGGTCTGGTACGCCTGCTGATTATTCATAGTTAAAAGTTTTTAGATGCACTGCTTATGCTCATGTTGACAAGGAAAAATTAGAGCCTAGAGCTGTTAAGTGTCTTTTCCTTGGTTATGGTTTGGGAATCAAAGGGTATAAATTGTGGAATCCTGAAACAGGGAAGAATTTTATGAGCAGGAGTGTTGTATTCAATGAATCTGTGATGTTTACTGATAGTTTGCCCTCAGATCATGTTCCAGAAAAAGAGCTGCAGAGTATGCGCATGTAGGTGGAGCATGTTAATGATGATATAGGTGTGCAGGTGGAGCCTGTTGATGAGCAGGATGACCATAATAATGATGTTGCTGATGATGATACTCATGATGATGTTTAGCAAACTCCTCATATTTTGCAGCTAGAGGAGGAATTACCTATTGCTCAACGCAAGTCAAAAAGGACAGTTTTACCTCCTAAACGTCTTATCGAAAAATGTAATTTGTCTTACTATGCTTTGAGTTGTGCTAAACAGGTGGAGAATGTTCATAAGCCAGCAACCTATAAAGAAGCTGTTCGTTGTACTGATAGTGAGAATTGGATTTCTGCTATGCATGAGGAGATGCAGTCTCTTGAGAAGAACAGTATATGGGAGGTTATTCCTTTGCCTAAGAAAAAGAAGACCATAAACTGCAAGTGGATCTTCAAGAGAAAAGAGGGTTTATCTCCAAGCGAGCCTCCAAAGTATAAGGCAATGTTAGTTGCAAAAGGCTACAGTCAAATTTCGGGTGTTGACTATAATGATGTGTTCTCTACAGTGGTAAAACACAGTTCAATTTGTACTTTCTTGAGTATTGTTGCTTCACATGATCTTGAGCTTGAGCAGTTAGATGTAAAGACTGTACTTTTGCATAGAGAGCTAGAGGAGGACATATACATAGACCAACCGGAAGGGTTCATAGTACCTGACAAGCAAAGATATGTGTGCAAGTTGAAGCGCTCCTTGTATGGTTTGAAACAGTCCCCTCGTCAATGGAACAAGAGGTTTGATTCATTTTATGTTGTCACACAGTTTTAAAAGATCTAGATATGATAGCTGTGTTTACATCAAGCATGTTAATGGATCACCTATATATTTGCTGTTATATGTTGATGATATGCTGATTGCTGCCAAGAGCAAGATTGAAATAACTGAGTTAAAGAAGTTGTTAAGTAGTGAGTTTGATATGAAAGATCTTGGTAGTGTTAAGAAAATTCTTGGTATGGAAATTAGTAGAGACAGAAAATCTGGTTTGCCATTTCTTAGTCAACAAAATTATATTAAGAAAGTTCTTCAGCGTTTTAATATGCAAAATGCTAAGTCTGTTAGTACCCCTATTGCACCTCACTTTAAGTTGTCAGCTGCTCAGTGTCCTAGTACAGATGCAGAGATTGAGTACATGTCAAGGGTTCTTTATTCTAGTGCTGTTGGGTCTTTGATGTATGTCATGGTTTGCTCTCGTCCAGATTTGTCATATGCTATGAGTCTTGTTAGTAGATATATGTCTAATCCTGGCAAAGAACATTAGAGGGCAGTTCATTGGATGTTCAGGTACCTCAGAGGCACAGCAGATTCCTGTTTGAAGTTTGAAAGAACTGATAAGGGTCTCATTGGTTATGTGGATTCTGATTATGCTGCTGATCTGGACAGGCGAAGATCAATTACTGGTTATGTGTTTACTGTTGGCAGTTGTGCTGTGAGTTGAAGGGCTACATTACAGTCTATTGTTGCTTTGTCTACTACTGAAGCAGAATATATGGCTATTTGTGAAGCGTGCAAAGAATTAATATGGTTGAAAGGTTTGTACGCTGAACTCAGTGGAATTGAATCTTGCATAAGTTTGCACTGTGACAGTCAAAGTGCAATTTACCTCACTAAAAATCAGATGTTCCATGAGAGAACTAAGCACATAGATATCAAGTATCATTTTGTGCGTGATGTGATTGAAGAAGGTAAGCTGAAGGTATGCAAAATTAGTACTCATGATAATCCTGCTGATATGATGACAAAGCCTGTTGCTGTTGCTAAGTTTGAGTTATGCTCAAGCTTAGTTGAGTTAATTGAATAGTCCAAGAGATTATTGTTGGCACCAGCGGTTTTCTATTTTTGTTGTTCAGGATGATGGGTTGATTTATGATACAAGATGAATTTGTCTCAAGGTGGAGTTTGTTGGAGTTGTTCCAAATTCACTCCAGGATATAGGCCGGGCTTTTGACGGAGCGAAGCAGAGGCCCACAGAAGCCGAAGGCTGGGCCGGTACATATACCCTTGCTAGGGTTTCATGGAGAGGTGATTCTCTTGTAAGCCGCCACAGACGTGTAAACCAAAACTCTTGAGATAGTGAGATTGTTGTTGGCTGGTGCCCGTGGTTTTTCCCCTTCGCATTGGAAGGGTTTTTCACGTTAAATCGTGTGTCTCCGCTATGATTAATTTCGTTTTATTTCATATTCCATACGTCGTTCATAACAGAGAGCACCATAGAGGTAGCCGCACAACATATCCTCCACCTAGTTGATAATTGAGGTGAATGCAGCAAACAATCGGAACAGCAATGGGAAGAACTGCTCCTGGATGGACTTTATTTGTTTCAGAACAGCAATGGGAAGAACTGCTGCAGTCAGGGGAATTAATTTGATTCAGAGAGTAGTCAGAGAAAATGCTCTCCTGAGTCCTGAATGAACTCTTCTATTTGGGGCCGGTTTAGTTCCCAGAAAATTTTGCAAAAATTTTCAGATTTCCCGTCACATCAAATCTTTAGACACATGCATAAAGCATTAAATATAGATAAAAAATAAAACTAATTACACAGTTTAGACGAAATGGACGAGACGAATCTTTTAAGCCTAATTAGACCATGATTAGACACTAATTGTCAAATAACAACGAAACATGCTACATGGTCATTTTGCAAAAATTTTTGCAACTGAACAAGCCCTTGCCCACATTGTGAACTGATTCTTCTTACTTGCACGTGCATAATGCTAGTTGATGACAGTCTAAGATGCAAATTCGATTCTTCGATTTCAGGCAGCTGCAGCTACAATCACGGAGACCCACGGTTCTATTAACCTTCTGATAAACTCCGCAGGCATCCTTTCGATCCCGAATGTGATACAACCAGGTGGAGTGTATATCTGCCACCAATCACATTTTAGCACAACAGCCACAATTCTGCAAGCATAAATTCCCTAGTATTAGTAACTTATGTGAAACCAAGTTCTTCCTGCTGTCTCCTGACACGGAGACTACACTAAGCAAGGTTCAGAAGTCATCCCCGATGCTGGCATATGAGGTGAATGCAGTCGGCCCTATCTTGCCCTTGTTCAGTTCCCAAATGGGGGGTGCCCGATTTGGTACAGTAAGCTACAGTGCGCATTAAATGCGCACTGTAGCGATTCGTTTGTATTTGGTAAAAATTGTCTAAATTTTGACTAATTAGGTTCAAAATGTTCATCTCGTAAAGTACAATAAAACTGTGCAATTAGTTTTAAATTTTATCTACATTTAGTACTCCATGCATGTGCCGGTATTTTGATGTGATGGGAATCTTCTTTTTGCATAGTGGAATTTAGGGGTTAAATTTGGAAACTAAACAAGGGCCTTAGTGATCAAGGTGAAACTCACTGCATCACTTCAATTTCTGTTTCTTGTTCTGTGGTATCAAGCGCTCTGCTTGCCGGTCATTCTGACTTCACTAAAGCTGGAGAGTGAATTGATCCTTTTTTGGTCAGCGCATGTGGCCATTACTGAAGATTGGAGGTCGCTCCGAGACCGGGAGAGGATTCGCATTGGTTGCAAATATGAGCGCTAGAGTCAGTTCGATAGGAGACAATGCTCTGGGAGGCTGGCACGCATACAGAGCTTCTAAAACAGCACTGAATCAGTGTGAGTGGACACCAATGTGTTCCAGAGTCCTGTTCTCAATTTTCTTTTAACAATCCTGCTATGCACAGTAATCTTTTAATCACAGTAATGTACGCTCATCCGACGGGCTTGCTGTGCATTATTCTATCTTGAATAATCTGGTGCTTGTGCACTGTTGGGAAATTAACTTCGTCCAAAAAACTCAAGCCCAAACTTTAGAGTACGAAAGATATAAAAATATTCTAATGAAATACACTTGCAGCAAAAAAAATACAGCGAATAATTTATTTCGACTTCGTCGCCAAGAATTCAACTTCGCCTATCGACTTCGTCGCCAAGAATTCAACTTCGCCTATCGACTTCGTCGCTAAGAATTCAACTTCGCCTATCGACTTTGTCGCCAAGAATTCAACTTCGCCTATCAACTTCGTCATCAAGACTTCGTCGTCAGAAATTCAACTTCGCCTGTCGACTTCGTCGTCAGGAAATCAATTTCGCTGGACAGAGAAGTAGACAAGAAGCATGAGATAATCTGAAGAAAACAAATTCATTGAAGGAAAAGAAGATTGAACGCGAAAAAGAAGACTGAATTAGGAGAAAATGACCACTTCGCCCTTACGTAAATGAAGGGTTGTAAATATTTAGGTCAGGGGTAAAAAAGTTATTTTATATAAAATACGAAGACTAGGGCCCTATAAATACCCCTCTGACATGTATGGTACGATCAGATAATGAATGCAACTTTGTACGCAATTTTGGCTTGGATGAAAATTTTCTAATGATTGTATGAATTATGTCATCCGACCTGAACTTTTCACCCAACCTGCACTGTCAAAATTTATCTGTCACAATTTGGTTACTAAAGTTCGTTGCTCAATGCTGAATCATGCAGTGACCAAGACAGTATCATTGGAGTTTGGCAGGAAGGACAACATTGGCTGTGTTTAGTTCCACCAAAAATATACTATTCCAAAAAAAGATTCTCCGTCACATCAAACTTGCGATGGAGTACTAAATGTAGATGAAATCAAAAACTAATTGTACAGTTTGGTTGTACTTTACGAGACGAACGTTTTAAACTTAATTAGTCAACGGTTGGATACTATTTGCCAAATAAAGCCAAAACGTGCTACAGTACTTTTTTCACCCTTTTCAGGGGCACTAAACACACCCATTGCCTGCATCCTGCTACATCCTGGAACCGTGGATACTGACCTCTCACGGCCATTTCAGAGAAATGTCCCCAAGGATAAGCTCTTCACGAGAGAGTTCTCTGTACAGAAGCTTCTCTCCATCATTGACAACGTCAAGAAAAGCGACAATGGCAAGTTCTTCGCATGGGATGGCCAAGAAATCCCTTGGTGAATGGTGATCATCACTTGTTTCACAGCAGTCGACAGGCTTTTATCTTGACACAATAATATTTTTTCTCCATTTGGAGAACGTGTGTTGTCCTTTTGCCGGATGCGTCGGTCAACTAATCGTCCCTTAATATATGTCGCCGTGGGAAACGTGCTGGTCAAACTTTCTTAAGTTTAACTAGATTTATAGAAAATATTAGCAACATTTGTATTTTTAAATAAATTTATTATACAAATATATTCAACAATCTATCTAATGATACTAATTATGTATCACAAATATTAATATTTTTAATATATATTTGGTCAAAGTTGAGTACGTTTGACTTCTCGGAAAGTGAGAATGACAGATAAAAAGGGATGGAGGGAGTAGACGACTAGAAGGATGTAATCTTGATTTCCCCAATTGGACAAGGGTTGCTTTCTGTTTATCCCTGTTTCCCCTCCTATCTTGATTTGTACTCCCTCCGTCCTATAATATGGTGAATTCAGACATTCAAAATTTGTCCTCAAATATAATGCACTCTAGAGGACAAAAACCAATTTTACATTAAAAACTTTCCATTTATCAACCAAGCACCATTAATCACATTGATGATAGTGTCTAATTAGAAAATAAAATGAGGATACATGTGTCTTTTATGTTCTCTCTTAATTTGTCTTAAAATTTCTAGAATGCACTATATTATAGGACAGAGGGAGTATCTCTCAAACTCTTGTATTTCCTTTTAAGTAATGGAAATAGGGTCTCTCGGTTCGAAAAGAAGGACCTCATCCAAAAAGATGGAGGTTAAATTTAATTCAAATCGTGGTGTGATGTAGAACACTAAGGGTGTGTTTAGATGGTTGTAAAGTGTGTGTAAAGTTCATGTAGCACTTTTCGTTGTTATTTGGTAAAATTTATCCAATCATGGACTAACTAGGCTCAAAAGATTCGTTTCGACATTTACAGACAAAATGTGCAATTAGTTATTTTTTTACCTACATTTAATGCTCCATGCATGCGTCCAAAGATTTTATGTGACGGGGAATCTTGTAAAATTTTTAGAATTTTGAAGGAACTAAACACTGCCTAATCCACATTGTTTTATGAGCATTGATTGACGTTTTCATTTGTATTTTGTTTCTATTATTCTAGAGTTGCTTGATATCTAGGTGCTCGTGGAAAATATGTGAATGCACAAGCACAAACTATGTATGTCCCCTAGGGCTCATATCACCCAAAGATTAGCTAAGAACATCATCTCAAAAACCTCAGCACAAAGATTTTCAATAAGTTCACCAAGGGAAGCTAGAAGGGAAGGTTTTTGATATGAGAGCTGGGCTTTCAAGCCATGACGTGACCAAGTTCTAAGGTTCAACATATTACTAAAAACTGCTGAGGAAATCAGATCAAACACAGCCCCAAAAAAACACCATAGAAAATTAATGAAAAAAATACTAAAAGAACCAAACAAAAGATTTAGAGGAGACAAGAGAAGTGAACTCCACACGAATTTCTTTGTGGATTAAGAATTCACTGGAAAAAAATTGATATTCTAGTTTTACTCTAAATCAAACAATCCTAAGTTTCAAATTTGCCATAGTAAATCTAACGATATTTATTTGATATAATATAAAAAACCAATATTCTTATAAACATGGTCAAATTTAATATAATTTGACTTAGGACATAACTAGAATGTCAAGTTATTGGGGAAAATGTAGTAAAAGAAATTGGTGGGCAAAGTATATTTTTAAAGTTTTGAAGTCTAAAGTTGACTTAGAACAAAACTTATGCATGTCATAAAATAGAACATTTATTATACTATGTACTATAACACACGTCAAGTTTCATGATATTTAGAAGGGCAGGTAGCAGCCCTGTCACGCCGATCCCTTTGGCATGATGGTCGGAGTTGTCATGCCACCCTCATTGGCATCATGGCGTAGCAGGAGAACGCCTCATGTAGAGCTTGTTTATTTAACGAGCCATCTCTTGAGCTACTCGCGAGCCAGAACAAGTTGACAAAATCGAGGAAGCCCACAATTAATGCTAGCAATAGCAAGCCTAAAACAACCTCCAAGCCCAAGCCAACCCTAGCAAGACCCCATGCGTCCCTCGCCCTCTGATCTCATCCGTCGATTCCATCCTGACCCTACGCCACCACCATGGCAATGACTTGCTAGGTCCCATTGGTGCTCCCTTTGGATTCCCAATCCCCAGTCGTTTGTGTCCGCCCAAACGTCGGTCGCCCGCCACGGCGTAGCACCCCATTGACGATGGCTAGCAGGCTAAGTGTGTGCACCGCTTGCACCTCGCCATGGAGAAGGAAGACAAGGTTGTCAAGGTGCAGTGGAGTCATGGCCACGGTGTTGAACTCTCGCGGAGTCACAAGTGGTGTGAGCACGAATTGCCATCTGGACCAGGTCAACTGTTGCCTCTCAATCTCGCTCATGGAGTAGCACCCCAATAGATTCGGGAGTTGTGGGTTTGCAATTGTGCTAATCGCTTCTTGCCTAGCACCTACCTATGCTTGCTCACCAATCATTATATTCGCAGGGTAGGAAGAGGGCCCTAGTGTTGTCTGCCTCGGTACCAGAACCGAACAAAGTCATCCATGGTGATGAACCTGATTCTAGTACCAAGTTGCAGATCTCTACAAGTATTACAAATTTGGTTCATGTTGTTCCTCCATATATTCAAGGTCATTTGAAAAATACAAAAAACTTTTTAAAAAAGTGCCTTAAATGATTCTAAATGAAAATTTTGTCAACTACAAAGTTGCATGTCTCTGCAAGTACCACAATTTTGATATAAAGTTTGTCTTCATTTGATTTAATTTGAAAAAATATGAATTTTATTGTGTTGTATCTAGGTTTTAGATCAAGGTGGACAAATTGGCAACCACCTCTAGAAATGGTATTTTCGCTCTCAAAATAGAGGGCATTTTTAGATACAACTAATCTTTTCATATGGCTCTAAAATCAATTTCTAGAGGTGGGACAACTCAGAAATTATTTTGAGAGGCGATTTTTGGTAGCGCCGCTTACGCCCACGGCTATCGTGCTGCCTTGGCCAAAACCAAAGAGATGGCAAGATCTGGTGAAAGAGGCAAGGTCTGTTGGGGATAGAGATAAGATCCAATGAGGGGAGTTTGATTCAACAAGGAGGGACCCCATCTAACTAACTCCAGCTAATAACTAGCCTTACCCATGCCGACTGGAGAAGAAAACACCATATCGTGTCATCTTTATTGCCACTCTCAAATTGGTTTACCGGTTGGTGGCTTAAATATCAGCGAGGGGAGGGAGGAAGGGAGGCTCCCCCCCAAGCCGCCCGCCGCCAAGGGCGACGCGAGGGCCTCTAGGAGTAGGGATAAAAAGTAATTTTCACCAGAAAACTTATAATATTATACATTGATATTCTTAGCGGACAGACAAATTACATGAGTAGACGATACACGCGAGAAGCCCTGGTACGTAATAAATATGGATTACTGGTTTGATATCCGATCCCTAGGCAATATAATGGAACCACCAGTAACTGTATATGGTATGTGGATATATCCACTGTACAATTTATTCATGCAAGAAATATTAATTAATCTCAGTCCTCTTTCCCACTGCTGCCCTTCATGTTGTGCTCGGCCTGCTCCGTCTTCAGCTGTGCGCAAGTACGGAAGGAATTTAGTAGCTGGTGACATGTGAGGCGTATATACGGGCATGGCGTCATTTTTTTAAAGTGGTAAGTATTAGTAAAAAAACTCGATCCACCGTAGCTAGACAGTCTCTGGGTATTCCGGCATAAGAAGAAAATCTTCTGACACAAATTAAAAAAAAACCCAAAACCCTGTCTCACCCATACACAATGGCACCGCAGCTCTATAAGATGAGTTAGATGTGGGGCAGACGAGAGACTTTCTTTTCCCCTGGTCGCTGCGGCCGAAGCCACAAATTAAGAGTGAGTCCCTCAGGACTCGAACTCTGACCACCCCAGGGGAGGTACTGAGCCTGCACTGACCACTAGTCAGCCAGACTGTTCCCAAGTGGTAAGTAACAGTAATAACTAATATTACTTTGTGCATAATTTCAAATTAGTTGGAAATGGAGGGGGGTAAATTTATCGAAGAACCAAATGGGGTTAAATTTCAAAAATTAGTTGGAATTGAAATAAAGAAGGTGGTTAAAAGTTTATTTGAAGCTATACCTTTGCTAGGCTTCTCTTGTGGTGTAGGTAGCTCTGAAAAGAAAAGGAGAAAAAATGGAGAATAAGCGGACGAGCTAGACATACTAGACATAGTCATGTATTATGTGTGTATATATAACAGTGGTTCACTATTTGCACAAGAAATAACAAACTTATTACCTTGTTTGTCCCATATATATAATCACAATATGTAA
The DNA here is from genome assembly GCA_038087645.1 of Saccharum hybrid cultivar R570. Lineage (NCBI taxonomy): Eukaryota > Viridiplantae > Streptophyta > Magnoliopsida > Poales > Poaceae > Saccharum > Saccharum hybrid cultivar. The sequence goes on along the minus strand of JAQSUU010000671.1, from coordinate 963,705 downwards.
ACACAGAACCCAAATTGGTCCGAGTTTTTCCTCCGGCGTAGTGATGATAGTCGTGGAATTCCGCGCCCACGACAAACGGGATCAACCCCGCGAGGCTAAACGGGAAGTTGTAACTACATTTACAGCAAGGGGGTCCAGTAATAATCCATCAGAGACACTTTGACACATACTACTCACCAAATAGAGGAGAATAATAACCTTGCTAAACAAAACAAAATAAACTAGAGGAAAATAGCCAAAGTAATTTAACCAAATCATTAATGTTTTACCCGCAGTGTGCGTCGGAGGCTTCCATTGGGTGTGTTTAGTTCCGCGAAAAGGTGTAAAAAAATATTGTAGCACGTTTTAGCTTTATTTGGTAAATAGTGTCCAATCGTTGACTAATTAGGTTCAAAACGTTCGTCTCGCAAAGTACAACCAAGCTGTACAATTAGTTTTTAATTTCATCTATATTTAGTACTCCATGCATGTATCGCAAGTTTGATGTGACAGGGGAATCTTTTGTTTGCACAGTGTTTTTTTTTTGAGGAACTGAACACAGCCATTAAGCGGATGGCGAACCCGGACGGCGCCGTCTTCTCGTGGTGGACATGGTGGATCTTCTCGTAGCCCCATTTGGTGTGCAGAAAGCGGTGGAGCCAGTACGTCAGGTAGTCCTCCACCAAGGTGTACACCACCAGGTGCATCGCTGTCTCCCATACAGACGGCAAAGGGAGCCCCGTCCGCACCCCAAACAGCTGCAATTGTATGTATATGTAGTATGATAGTATGAGAAGGTATATACATAAATAATAAAGATCAAGCTGAGTAGTACATCACCTCTTTTCTAGAATTAATTGCATCAATTAATTTAGTCGTGCAAGCTGACGGTGTGCTAGTAGTTAATTAGTAGCTAGGTTTCAATATAACTTGTCATGGTTTATTCTTGAGGTTATCACTTCAAACTTTAAGAACATCTCCAAGAGCCTTTGTAAATGTCACTCTCTAAATCATCATTTGGAGAGCCATTTGTATAAAAATCGTTTTCTATATCTTTTCACTCTCTAATAGGTTTTCTACATCTTATGCGCACTCTAGAGAGCCATTTTCGTCTTCTATTTTTTGTTATCGAAAAATCCGGAATAAAAGATGACTATATTTGGATGACCGTTTAGAAAAGCTATTGGAAAGTAATTTTTTCACCAAAATCTCCATTCCTAGTATTTAGGAATGATATGGAGAGTCTCTTGGAGATGCTCTAATTTGTCTGGGAATTAATTGTAAGCACCATTCGTTTTATTCCCCACTAGCAGCATGTTGCATTGTACCTTGAACAACTTGTGGCTTGAAGATTTATTTAGTGATTAGTTTATATATGTTTCAGCTCATTTAAGAATCAAATTAACTGCACACCGTACCTGGACACGTACTGCTCTAACTCGTATGTGGACACATATTTGTGGACACATTTGTTTTGGACTCCGCACCGATCTGTTTGGATTGGCTAGAGTTTTTTTAGCAGCTAAGGTCAATCTCAGTGCGAGTTTTATTAGAGTTTTATTTGCATTTAATAAGCTGTCACATAAGCGTTTTGGATGATGTGGCAATGTTTTTAAGAAAAATGAGAAGAAGTGAGTTTCATAGGGATAAAACTCTTTTGACATGATTATCAACTCTCTATGAGTGATGAAATTAAATGTCAACCATAGAATAAAACTTTTATTGAGAGTGGATGTTTAATCCAAGTTTCATTTTATTCTACATGATATGGCAATCTTGAAAAGAACGCTACAAAACTCTCCTTTGAGACTGGCCTAACAACTTATTTTAGTTGATGCAAACAGGGTAGTAATTTGTTCTCAGGTCGTGTTGACAATTTCCATGTCAATAAATGTAACAAATTAGAAATATAATTAACCACACATGTATGAGTATGAGATACTAGATACTAGATAGACATGGAGGGCGAGACCTTGAATACGACGTAGTAGACGTGTGGGAAAGGACCCAAGATGGCTAGGGCGACACGGGTGCTCTCCCTTATGTAGCGGAGATAGCTGGAAACCAACGAGGGCTGCGCCACCCTGGGCTGCAGCTTGTGTCGCAGCGCGTAGCCTGGCGCGAGCTGCTGGAGAATCATGGCGGGCAGCGGCGCCAGCGCGTCCACGACGAGGTAGACGAGGGCGATGTGCCACATGAGCCACAGGTCCGGCATCGCCGCCGAGTAGCGGAACCACAAGGCTTCCGCCCAGGTCATAGAGCGCCCCAGCGCCGCCTCCGCCTCCGCCGCAGTGCCATATGGCATCATCGCGCTGCCGGCTTGGCTGCTACACTCTAGGACTAGCTAGACGATCCTCTCTAGCTGCGAGAGAGCGGCTGGGTGTACTTATGTTCAAGTAGCTATGGCTGAGTGGTGAGCTGAGAGTGCCTATTTATAGTGGACTGGCTTGCATGGCGCCGTGACACGTCGCCACTCGCCAGCAATGCATTATTGTCTTTTTCCAGGCCAAAAATGCAAGAGAACGGTGTAGTATTTTGTGATACCTTTTCTCCTACTACATAATTAAAGACTCTGTCTTTATCAAAAAAATTAAAGACTATGTGCTCCGCTAATAATCGAAGACGTTGTTAGGCCAATTGTCAATTACTAGCAAATATGCCCGTGTGTTGCAACGGGAGAAAGAAAACATCAAATGTTTATGAAAAGCGACGATAGAATGTTACATATCTCTTTATGTTTTATCCCTTTTATAAAGTTCAAAATCTTTAATTTATTTTATTGATAACCATGACATCCAAGGTATTAGTTAGTTAATTAATATTTTCGATAATGATCCACCACAGGCGTCCGTCTATAACTCCTGTCCGGACGCGGCTCCGTAGGAGCAGACCCCATCTCTCTCAAGGATAAAAAAAACAAATCCTCACTTATCCTGCCAGACCGAAGCAGTGTGGCCGCTCATCCGTCTGCTCCCTTTCCCACCACGCATTGTCGGGTTACCGCGCTATGCCCTTCCCCCATCACCGGTGCGTAGCGCGCCCTCGCTCCCTACGCCGCTCACCAACGTCCTTGTCACCTGCGCGCTCACCTACATCCTAGTCACTTGTGCCACTCGCTCCCTCTCGTCTATCCATCGCCCATCGTCGTCGGGCGCGCCGCAAACCCTGCCATGGCCGCTGGGGCGCATGTGCTGTAGCGCCTTAGGTCTTCCCCAATCAAGCCAAGGGCACCCACGAGCGTTGCCGGTGCTGGTGGTGCTCGCGCGTCGCGGCTCGCCACCCGGATCCCACCCCAACGATCGGCCCCCAGCCTTCCCCTTCCCTATGTTGCAAATGTATGTTTTAGAGGTATGTTGCCATTGTTACATATGGATCTTGAAAAAGTAGATCGGGATGTTGCACATGTTACATTTTTTTGCAAGTGTTTTCAGTGGTATATTGCAAGCATTCTGAAAAAATATTGAATGTTCGCTTGTCTTATAAGCCGTATTTTTCTGACAACGAATAATGTTTTTATCTCATAACAAATCAGCGAATAGTACTTTCATCCATGGCTTTTCAGCCAAGCTAGTGTTTTATGTCGATGTTGCATATATTTCACACACATGTTGCAAGTGTTTTATCTGAATGTTGCATATGTTTCACACATATGTTGCAACAGTATTTTCAAATGTTTCATCTGCGTCGGATGTATGTTGCATCCAAGTGTTTTATGTTGCAAGTGTTTCGTGGGGCACGGTGGGTGATGAACACACGGTCCAGGCACCTAGGATGGGGCGCAGTAGAGCTGGAGGGTGGATGAGGGCGCAACGATCTAGGGGCTAGCTCTGGGTCCTGCCCACACGGAGAGAGATGAGGGGGCCCAGGGGGAACGAGCAGGGCGCGGCGAAGGGTGGGGGGCAGGGTGCGTATGCGAGGTGGGGGCTAGGCGGACGGGAGCAGGCTGCGTGACTGTCCATATCCAGACGCGAGGAGCAGCGGGCTTATCCAACTTGAAATGCATGTGTATTTATTTACCATCTTGTAGGATATTTTTTTTTTCATATTGTGTAATTTTACAATAGTTTTAAGTTTAAAAGGTTTTTCATGCATGTCCATTTTCAAATTGTGTAAATTAATCCAGAATCATTTGTTTGTTAAAAAGAAAAAAATGAATGAAAAAAAGTGAGTGGGTCTCCTTTTCCTATCAATCCGGCTGATCTTTTCTTCCTTTTTATATTTATTAAAAACTCGATCCGGCTAATCTCAAGCGCCGGCAGTTGCTACACACGAGTTAGTCCAAGTTGTCGCGTTGTGCATCTTACTGAGTCGCATGGGCCAATGGGACGCTGAGCCTAGACCAGTCCAGTCCGTTGATTGGCCAACCTAAAATCTGTTTAGCCCAAAAGTAGACAACGCGCTACATGGCAAATTATAGCCTTTTTTTATTAATTGTTAGTGCCATATCTCCTGTAAATCTATGAGCTCCGTAGCTAATAAACAACGACCCTGGCGACAAGTACAATAAATAAAATATAGTAAATTAGATAAGATGAGATAGAAACCATATATATATATGGTTGGCGTTTTTATTATTATGAATATAATATAAATATTATTATATATTATATATTTATTATATGAGAGAAGAAGAGATGTTGAGAGTGAGGGATTTGTGCACATTCACAGAGTTAGTGAGGTCAGACCAAACAAATGGATGGACGAAAAAAAAGAGCCTGAAATTTTGTCTCTTTATTATTAGGTATAGAGGAATACACACACACACACACACATATATATATATATATATATATATATATATATATATATATATATATATATATATGCAAAATTTTAGGCTTTTTTCCATCTATTTGTTTAGTTTGTCTCCCTCTGACTACCACACGATGAAGAGTTTCTTCCGTCCAGACTTATATATATAATCCGTGCTCATACGAGTTAGAATAGTTATTGTGTAGGGCGATACGGAGTCCGATCTAGATAGATAGGAATTCTAATCCAAATAGATCTCTTCAATCATGAATAGCGCGATACAGAGTCCGATTCTAAAACATATTGGATCATGTATGTGACTCGGACTCATAAGTCGTGCTCACATGTGTCGTCTACTCTTTTCCAATCCAATAGGATGTCCCGTCTTTCCTGCGCATATAAATCTAGAGTGTCCATATTCTAAAAAAAAAGGATAGTACATAATAATTCTAACCATGAAAAGAAGAGTTTTGTTTTGGTCTATTTTTGTTTTTATATTAAGGATATTCCTGTTTTGTTTTTTGCGTGGCTGAAATTCCGTCCTAGCACGTTTGGAATACGTTCCATTTTTTTAAACTAATACGTTCCAATTTTTATGAGACTCTGTCCGTCTCAGCATCCGCTTTCCTCCCCGCGTCTGTTTTTTTAGTTTCCCTTTCCCGTCTCTTATCGTGTCCCTTTTTTCTCGATATTTTATTCCAAACCGCTTTTTATTTTTTACCAGAATACCCTTTACCTTTGTTTGTCAAGAGGCCTTCTTTTTTACCCATCGTTTTTGCTTTTCTTTTCCATCGGTCATGACATCTGTTTCCCTTTCCTGCTTTCATGTACGCGCATTTTGTTTTTTTTATCTTCTTTTTTTCTGTCCGTCCACATAGGATGCCTTTCCTTTTCATCCGTTAGCAACTTCAAAGTTCTTATCTGTTTTTTGTATGTGTTTATTATTTATTACCTATAATATTATATATATATAGTTGAGCTCTATCTCCATATAAGATCACGACTAGATGACATATTACTCGGATATCTCACGACGGCCAGCCGGCGGCGCCCGATTGCAGTGCAACCCTAGTTCACGTGCAAGGGGACGAGACTGCGTGGAAGGATGTACAGGCATGTGCCCTGGGCGCCGGCTCTGGTCAAGCCAGATGCATGCACGTCAGCAGTACACGAAGCTCAGGGAGCTCCGGGCTTAGAAGTTAGAAGACTATCTCCACAAGCAGGGGCATCGATCAGAGGGACACGACATCGCCAGGGGAAGCTTCTGACCTAAAGACGGAGAAGAGTTGGAGGCAACCTCTGTATGACGCCAATCTATCAAGGAGAGAGGTCGAGCGGCCAACTCGCAGCATGCGCTCCAGGAATGGAAGGAGGCGGACTAAGAAGGCAGCTGTCGTTGCCGCTACAGTGCAGCGCAAGGAACAGAAGGATGCGGACAATGAAGGCAGCCACCACAATAGTGCGGCGCAGCGGTGCCAGGAGATCTAGAGACACAAGATATGCGCATGCGGCGGAGATGGTGATCAGGCCGGCTGTGCCGAGAAGCTAGCAGCGGTAGCCCCTCAGCATCACGACACAATGAAACAGAGGACGGAACATCATCCAAGCAGTCGCAGAAGGCATGTCATCTTGAGGTAGAAACATATGGTCGTCGCGCCTCACCGGGGCACACCACACCATCATAGCCTATCATGAAGAGTAGAAGACTAACCGTCTCTACATCCACGACACGTCGGCTGCTTTGAGGACTACATTGTGGCTAGGCTTTGCCAGCATGTCCCGGCCGCAATGCCGGCATCCTAGCCGTCTGTGTCCTCGACATAGCCGCGCTGACGACTAACAAGCGTGTGCAGATGTCTGGATGGGAGCGAAACGCGTCCCTAGGCTCCACCGACCTTTAGCACGGATGATGCCACGGACGTTCATCTCTGGTCTATAAACGACGAGGTTCTATTGTTGTGCCAAGGGACCATGCTCATTTGGACATGAGCCGAGAAGCAAGGTAGGCGACACATGTCGTGGACTCTGGCCAGCCACGCTCATCGGCAGCGGCGTTCGTTGCATCGTCTAGAGCCGGCCACACTTATCGGCATGAGATGGCAAGACTGCGTGATGTTGGACCTGGTGACATCGAGACAAAACAACAGATGCCATCAGCAACCTACACCAACGAAGTTGCCCCATTGATAAGGCGAGCCCTGACATCATCGACACTGGCTCCACGCCTACCCCAACAACATCATTGTATCGGGCGACGTCGGGACAACTATGAACACCATAGCAATGGCTCCTGCACCAAGGATACCGTCGCATCTAGAAGGCGAGTTGGACGCCATCGATAACAGCTCCACATCTATATCGACAACACTGTCACGTCAAGAAGACAAGTTTGGACGTCATTGAGGACGGCTCCGCATCTATATCAAAAATACACGCATTCGGCACTGGTAAGATACACGGCGCACACCATGTGGCCATCATAAAATAAATTATAGCTTTTAAAGTTTATAGAGAGGGTAAAACCCAAATAGATATGTAACCTTTTGTCATTGCTTTCTATTAATGTTTGATAGCTTTTTTTTCTTCCGTTGCAACGCACGGGTATTTTTTCTATACCTAATAATAAAGAGGCAAAATTTCAGGCTCTTTTTTTTTCATCCATCCATTTGTTTGGTCCGCCTCCCTCTAGCTACCGGACGATGGATGATTGAGCGTTCGGACTTGTATATATAATCCGTGCTCATACGAGTTAGAATAATTCTTGTCTAGCGCAATACGGAGTCCGATTCCAAAACGTATGGGGTTGTGTATGTAGACAACTAGAAATTATAATCCAAATACAACTCTCAGATCCTATTTTAAAACATGTATAAGACTTCCTGAATAGAAATTCTATTCGAATCAACCTGAGCGTCCTAACGTTTTGCGTCCTAACTGGAGCCAAAATAAGGAACATAAAAGGAAAAGAAAAACTGAAATAAAAAAATCTTGGAAGAAAAACATGGGAAAAACACGAAAAAGGAAAAAATGAAACAAAACCAAAAAAAGAGAACTGAACATAGAAAGGAAAAAAGTAAGCGTGAAAAATAAAAACATGAGAAAATATACACAGAACGAAAAAAATAAAAAAAAAACCAATTGGAACACTGAAGAGAAAAAATAATTAAAAAACAATGGAAACGGAGGAAACCGACAACTCTTCGTGGTTTAATTTTGAGTTAACATAAGATTAGAGTAAGATTTATCTAATATAACCTTAAGCTAAAATATTGAGTAGTTTGTTATTCAATCCGGTCTAAATTAATATGTCTCTGCATTTTACACATATAGCAGTGCAAACCCTGACGGGTGCCACCACATGTAAAACAGAGAGATGTCTCTTGTCATAATCATCATATTACTTTATATATCGGCAACTAATTCCTTGTCGAGTTGAAACAACTGTACTTTTATGGGTCCTCATCAAAGGAAGCACATAATTCGTATTACTGTAATAATGCATGTATAGTATGAAAATTAGAGCTATGATAAATTTATACGAGTAAATATTTTTGTGTTTTGTAGAAAAAACTTTTAAAATTGTACTTTTGTATACAAAGACGTGATATAATTGATATAGGTTTAATAAAACATTATCATATCATTGGCATCATTAACTTATACTATAGATCAAAATAAATTATAGTTTTAAAAGTAAAACATAGATAGATCTATATTGTTACTGTTTTTGTTTCCTATGAATATTCGATTGCTTATTTTCTTCCGTTGCAACACACGAGTATATTTGCTAGTATATATATAAGCACGGAGTTCGGTGCTACTCAACATTAGTCATTGTATAATTGCATATAGTACGTAGTAACTCAAGGACCTCTGTGCCACCTCGTGAAAATGAAGTATTTGTATTAGCTATCACTACGCCAGATTTGATAATCACCGCGGGTTGGAAGCCCCGATCACTGCTGAAATTCATACTGACAGAGGCTAGTCGGCAGTGATGGGGTGGTCTATCCTTCCCGGGTAGCCGACCCGGCAGTGATATATGTACCACTGCCATTTCAAAGAATAAACCGACAGTGATATCTACGACTATCACTATCAGATTGGGTCTTAAACCGACACTGATATGGTGAGCGCCACAGCCAGGTTTTAGGCCACGACCCGACATTGATACTCATGACACCACTATCAGTGTACACCCGGCAGTGAATTGTTAAGTGCCACTGCAGGTCCAATACCACACTCAACAATTCTCATTTCCACCGCACATTTCTCAGAAGGTACAATATATATATATATATATATATATATATATATATATATATATATATATATATATATATATATATATATATATATATATATATATATATATATATATATATATATATATATATATATATATATATATATATATATATATATAGACACAATTCTCATTTCTCACACACACACCACTGCCGAGCCCATAGTCGGAGAGGCAGCCGCAGCCGAGTTCGTAATGGTCGAGCTGTTGGCAGCCGAGACCTGCGGGTCTACCTGCGAGATCCGCTAGAGTTGCTGAAGCCTGCAGCAAGGTCACCGGATCTACAGGAGGGTGGAGGGGCGGCAACTCACATGGAGCAGGAGAGGGGGCAGGGCGCCGCCACTTGGATCTAGACGAGTGCGGGGCCATGTGTCGTCGCCTCCGGGCGAATGTAGAAGGTGGCGGATGGGGCGGCGGTGCTCGCGTGGATGCAGAAGTCACCGTGGATCTAGAAGGTGGCGGCGCTGTCGAAGACTTGGGATCGAGCGTGGACCCGGCGACGGTGGCGACATCGTGGTGGTATTGAGGCTCTCCGTGACTAGGTCATCTATGGGTGGGTGGGTACACCAAGGGAGCCTCTGGCCTGGGGATGAAACCAAGGGAGCCGCCGCACCGGAGCTCTGAATCATGAGGGGGAGTAGAAGGGATGAGAGTGGAGATGAGAGAGAGGACGGAGGACACACGTTGTCTGGGTGGCTAGAATTTAATGGGTCGATGGCTTGGCTGTATTAACAGTAGTGAGTCTTTTAAGTGGTCTGTCTGTGTAAATTAATTTTTGGAGACTACTAGTTTTTAGCTATCTTCATAATAAACAAAATGTTTAGATATACAATATGTTTAGATATATACTTTCTCCCTCCCAAAATGAGTGATGTTTTATGTTTGTCTTAAATCAAACTATTCAAAGTTTGACCAAGGAAATTCGTAGAACAGAACATCAATATTTATGACACCGAATAGCTAGAATATAAAAATGTATTTCATAATAAATCTAATAATACTTATTTTGTATCATAAACACTAGTATATTTTTTTGTATAAATTTGGTCAAACTTGAAATGGTTTGACTTAAGAAAAACCTAAAACATCATTTATTTTGGGATAGAGGGAGTACTAAAAACAATCTCTCTAGAAAAGCTAACACATCTTAAAATTTATAATAAAGAGAGTACAATCTATACAAAACAAATCTATTATTATTGTTTTTCTTACTTTTTTGCGTATCTAGGTTAGCAATCATGTTTTGCTAGCTTGTCCATAAATCAGTTCGAGCTCTAGCGAGTTTAGAGCATTATCCTTTGTTGTTCTAATTCGTAAAACAGACAATCTTTCATTGTAATGGAAGAAATTATCTCTTTATTACTAGTTTGCTCGAAAGCTAATAGTAGTGTTTCTATAAAAAAAACTACACTGATAGGTCCGGACATGTCTAGATGCTTGTGCCTGTAGTCCGCTTTCCGCGCTATTTCGCATGCCCATGCAGGACCCACACCGCCCGGAGGCCACCCGTCTGACAGCTGCCTCAAGCCGTTGCTGACCACTGTTGTAGGGGCGTGGTCCGCCCATCGCCACTAACCGTCGTGGAGGCGAGAAACACCATCGGAAATCTAATCCACACTGACCAGATGGAGATCCGCTGCACTCGCCCGCTATACTTTTGAAATATTTAGATGCAACACTTGCAACATACAAAAGAATACAGATGAAACACTTGAAACATACGTCTGAAACACTTGAAAAAACACCTAAAAACACTTAAAAATCATTGCAAAACATATGTAATATCCAGATAAAAAATACTTACAACATATGTATGAAACATATGCAATATCTACATAAACACACTTGCAACATACATATGAAAAACAGGTGAAACGTTGAGAACAAATGCTTGCAACATACTGTACAAACCATGGCAACATATGCAGCATCCTAATCTACTTTTGCAACATCCATATAAAACACTTGAAACATACCTCTGAAACATCTGCAACATTTGAAACGTACGATTGCAACATGTGCTTTCAGCGCAACATCTCTTTGCTGCTTGGAAGAAATGGAGGCTCAACGGTGTGTGAAGTTCATTGGTGTAGAGCTCGCTTGTGGCGTGGAGTGACCGGCTAGGGGGAAGCGATGGTTGTCGAGCGCGGCGGCTGGAGTGAAGCCGCCCTCCATTTCTTCAAACCTGGCAATGGAGCTTCGTGTCGTCGGCGGACCAGCCAAGGGACACCGCAACCTTGGAGCGAACTGGGCTGGGGGCAGCGGCGGACTGGCCAGGGGGCGTGATGGGGCGATGGCCAGAGCAAGAAGTCACACTTCGTTTCATCAAGCCCAGTGATGGAGCTTCGCGTCGTTAGCGGACCGGCCAGGGGACACTGCACCCTTGGAGTGGACCGGGCATGGGGGGAGCTGCGGACTGGTCAGGGGGGCGCGATGAGGCAACGGCTGCCCTCAGGCACCGCCAACGGTGCGGATTACGGACTCCGGGAGACGCGAGGCTGACCGAGGAACCCCACAATTGCATCACTATGGAGCACGGTCACAGTGGAGCACGATTGCGATGTTGCGGTAGAGAACCTTCTAGAGAATGGAGACAGCAAGATAAGGTTAGAGGCGAGTGGAGAAGAAAATACGACTGTTGGACCAATTGGCTGGTGCCACGGTCAGCGAACGCAACCGTCCCAACGATCGGATGCCTTGACCATAGAATTTCCAGAAAAAACAAAGCAAATTTTGAGCACGAACATAACTTAGATGAATGACCGGGAGCTTAGAATGATGCGAACCAAAGAAACGATTGACTAAATAGTGTAGAGGTGACAGACATGGTTTCTTCGTTGTCGACCAGCGATTGGCCGAGGAGCTGGGCGTGGTCCCCTCGCCACCCAGACGATGCTCCCCATGCTCGCGGGTCGCACAAGTAGGCCTTGGTTCCCAATTTCTCCCCTAAATTTCACTATGCAAAAAGGAGATTTCTCATCACATCAAAATGTCGGCAAATGCATGGAGTACTAAATGTAGATGAAATTAAAAACTAATTGCACAGTTTTGTTGTACTTTGCGAGACGAACATTTTAAGTCTAATTAATCATTTTTTGACAATTTTCTGCACTAGAAAACAAAAGCTGCTACAGTGTTCCAGAGGAACACTGTAGCAGCTTTTTGCCGATTCGGCCACCGAATCCTGGATCTAAACACGGCCGTAGTCATGTTTTGCTAGCTTGGCCATAAATCAGTAGTCATACTTTTTTGCGCATATATGTCAATAGTCATATTTTGCTAGCTTGGCCATAAATCAGTCCAAGCTCTAGCGAGTTTGGAGCATTATCCTTTGTTGTTCTTATTAGTAAAATAGACAATTCTTTGTTGTAAGGGAAAAAATTACTTCTTTATTACTAGTTTGATCGAAAGCTCATTGTAGTGTTCTATAAAAAACAAATAAAGCAAACTTTGAGCATGAACATAATTTAGATCAGAGAGGCATCAAAAGACAGAAAAATGACCAGGAGCTCAGAATGATGCCAACCAAAGAAACGGCCGGCTAATAGTAGAGGTGGCAAGGCATACATGGTTTCTTCATTTGTCGACCAGCGATTGGCCGAGGAGCCGGGCGTGGCCCCCTCGCCGCCCAGGCGCAGCTCTCCATGATCGGGGCCCGCGAGGTCTCTTCCCTACCAAAAAAACAGATCAAGCCACAGAACCAGCAGGCCGCCCAATTGAAAAGCTTGAGTGACGTACTCCCTCTATCTAGAAAAGAATGTAATTTAACATAGTATCTTTTTTAGCTATGGTACAATATTTTTCTCTTATAACAAATTTGAGTAACTCCAACAGTTTCGCAAAAGGAACTTGGCAAATCTATAGTTTTGCCAAGTCTCTAAACCAAATGCCAAGTAAAAAAATAGGCCTTCTCCAACAGTTAGCTATTTGGGCTTGGCAAATTAAAATTTGGTAGCCCACATGTCTCAATTTTTTGCCTGGCTAGGTCGGTGAAGCCTGGACGCGGACGCCCCTTCACTTTCCGCGACAGAAGGATCGCGTGGCGTCGGTCTTCCTTCCGCGCGACAGAGGGCCGATCGCCGCCCCGCCGGCCATCGTGATCGCGATTCCTTGTTGTGATCGCGATTCCCTGTCTTCCCGTCCGTGGGAACGCCTCTGCGAATCTGCGATCCCGCCGCATCTCGGACGAGGCTATGAGCGCTACGCCGCTGGCCGCTGCCTCTTGCCTGTTCTGGTCACTGAGTGCCTGAGTTTGCAATGTGCTACAAGAAGTTTAGAAAGCTACTAGAAAACCCCCCTATAGCTACGTTGTATTTGTAACGCCATCAAAAACGTCTCTACGTTGGCACGTAATGACGTTATTTGACACGATTTCAAAAACGTATCTAAGTGTCACGATATTTGACACACTTTCAATGTCAAGAGATATATAGACACATTTTTTTAACATGTTGTTAACATTGTATTAAAATGACACGAAATTAGCCACGCTTTGAACCATCAATAACCTCTACACACGTTGTAAAACGCATCTCAAAATCGTCAATAGGCACCTAAAAATGCTTTTTAACATGCAATTAAAAATGAATAAAGTTGACACATAATTAGACATGCTTTCAACGTGAGTAGCATGAAGACACGTTGTAAAGCGTCTCATATAACCGTCCTTATGCGTATAGAGATGTTTTTATATGCAATACCGAAATATCTCTAGTTGACATGAAATTAGATACGCTTTTAACATTACTAGCCGGTAGAGACGTTTTAATGTGTATTAGAAAGTTGTCCTTAACCATGTAGAGACGTTTTTGGTGCGAAACTGAAAACGTGTAACCTACTGAGTGGGAGCTTTAAGCTGACATGGCATATTATTCACCCAAGTTGACGTGGCGTATCTTCCACCGGAGCTGACGTGTCATATATTATTCGAGGCTAAAATAGTATCAACATTAATTGTGTTTTGGATTCTTTCAATTAAAAATACTAGTACAAAGAAATTGCTAATGTTTATAGTACATGTCTCATAGAGCATACTAATAATAATAATAATAATAATAATAATAATAATAATAATAATAATAATAATAATAATAATAATAATAATAATAATAATAATAATAAATAGGAAAAATATGGTCACACACTTGAAATAGGAAAAAAAAATATGGTCACTCACTTGATAATTATAAAAAGAAAAAGTGCCAGATTTGGACACACTTATAACAATAATAATTATAATAGGAAAAAAATACTAGACTGTAGACTTTGAACCTTAAACCAAGCACTAAAGGATTGGGACTAGCGTGCCTTACCATCGCACCAATCGTTTAGCTTTGTACAATAGGGTTAATTCTTTTATTTATTTATTATACGCTTAGCCCGGCAAGATTCGTAGGAGCCTTGTAAGAAAAAGAAAAGAGGCGACTTGAAGTAGATAGGCTTTTCCACAGTAGCATGCTGTGATTTATCAAATTCCATCATAAGGGTTCGATATTGCCACTTCAATGGTTACGAACAATTGCACGCAACACAATAAAAATATGACAGAAGTGCATAGAACAAGACACTGCTGCTATAAGAACCGGGAGTATTGATGAACATGCGACCTAATGAAAGCTAGCAGCTGCTGAACACACTTTGCCAACCTTAAAAGTGAAAATAGAGTAGAGGTCTAGAGCCGATACTTATATACTAGTGCTGCTCATTGGCCAACGCAAGCAAGCAACCAAAGCTAATAAGCTGAAATAATCAGGCACATATGTAAGCAATGATTACACAAGGTCAAGCCTAACCGTTGCACTGAACTGTCTGAAATAATTCATAACCAGAAAACATCAGAGCAAGGAACAATTAAATAAGCCATGTTACAGGTCTCATGGATTAAACTATTTAATCAAATAGGAAATTTTATACACTAAATGGCAGTAACCCAATAAATTGGCACCTCTACATAAAGTAACACAAATTAGTTTATTCTCATTCAGAGCAAGAAAAAACCCATAATGTTCATCTGTAGCATCAGATGACTGAAAAAACCAAGCCTTGTCTAACTTTCTTCATCTGCTGAGAGTTTTACACCCATGTCAAAATTATCTCGTGGGCTAACTCTCACCACAGTGTTCCATGGTTCAGCTTTTGGGTTCTGGACATAAAACACTTGCTGAACTTGTGATGAAAATACAAAAGGATCATCCTCTAATTTATCACCGGTGTGTATTTTTCGAGAAAAATTCACATGAGTAGTTCCAAACTCATCTTGTTGCAACCCAGCTTTATGATGAACATCATACCATTCACATTTGAAAAGCACTACCTTGTAGTTTGTGTATGACAATTCAACTATATTTGATAATCTGCCAAAATAATTAACCCCATCCTCAGCAATGTTGACCACACCGCTGTTTTGTGTGAACCATGCAGCCTCACGACTCAAAGTATGGAACCTGAAACCATTAATAATGTAACCACTGTATGTCACGCCACATCTGTTTGGTTTTGCAGCCAAAGCTCGGACCTTTGTCATGATGGCTGTTCCATCGCCTAAGATAACCTGTATATAAGGAAAAAAAACTTATGTACATTGCTTCTATTAATTCCATGCCAATTTTGCAGCAATTTAGATGTACAAACATTTTGCTCCAACCAGTCAGGAAAGTGTTGATCCATCAAATTCTGAATGCAAGGTGTCAGATTAGTTGAGGGACACAATTTGCTTTTCTCCTCATCCAAGAATTCTCTACAACAATGAGTAAAGTATCAGTTTGTACTTTTCAAAAAAGTAGTAGTTAAAAGTAAAATCTTGGTAAATCTTGACAAAATGTTGAAGCAACCATTTTCTGCCCTAATGGATCAGTGCTAAGTTTCTATCATATATCTTAATCGGTATTATATCCAGAATACTAATTGCTTTTTTGTGTTCAACATCAGCACCATGTGAATAAAATGAAATGTAAAACTTACATGCTTGAGACTGTTGTCAGCCTGGTTCTATACTTTATCTAATGGTTCTATTTCTACAAATAGTTGCTCAAGCTCCAAATCGAGGGTAATAAAACCCTGTAGTGTTTTAGGTTAATATATGTATGCTAATTCTCGATAGTGTTCTATTTTTCCTTTTTGGCATACTGGTAAATCCATTTCTCTGATACCCTGTAGTGTTTTAGGTTAATATATGTATGCAGCTATGCTAATTCTCGACAGTGTTCTATTTTTCTTTTTTTGGTTCTGAAACAGGTTTGAGTTATGGGGCTTGTACGACAAGCAATTTGGCAAAATTAGTGATATGGAACCATCCAACTACGGACTATTCACTGCAAGTCACTTGAAAAAAGCTAAAATTAGAAGAAAAGCAGCTATAGTTAGCATCAATGTCAGGTTATCAAGTCATTGCACGTAGATCGTCTCAAATCATTCATGTTTTCAACTGTCTTAATATATGTAAGCAAGAAGTAGAAAAACTTATGTGCTTTAAAGAGCCTATGTGTAACAGGCTCATAGTGGTGTGAGTGGTAACCTAATTGATAGTGTTGTGAGCTGTTTAGGAGAATCTAATTGCAGAGTGCTCTACTCGCTAGCATTCACATTCAACAATTTCTATTTTTTCTCTACAAAAATTATAAACGCACCTTCAGAAATCTTCAAGTTCATCACAATGCCGCAACACGTATCGATGAGCCTGAACAAGAAGCTGCTTATCAAGGTTGACACCAATACACTTTCCAATAGGTTCACCAGCAGTATCAAACAAGTACATGTCTGTTATTTCATCAGATGATCCAGGATTTCTGGATGGCCTTGTAAAACGAGTAGTTCCTTCTATAAATCTGGAGCAAAAAGTCAAGCACTCCTCCATGCGATATCCTTCAGCAATTGATCCTTCTGGGTGAGCTCTATTCTTCACAAGTGCTTTTAGCTTAACAAAATATCTGAACAAAATAATTGACACATGTAAGTTAAAACTAAATTATTGATGAACATAGTGCAAATTAAAGTTGATTGCATACCTCTCCATGGGGTACATCCACCGGTACTGAACCGGACCACCTAGTTTAACTTCTTCTACCAAGTGCACCATCAAATGCACACTTACAGTAAAGAATGATGGCAGGAAAATTTTCTCCATATCACAAAGTGTCATCACAATACTCTCTTGAAGTTGCTCCAGCTCAGCCACATCTATGACCTTGGAGCACAACTTCTTGAAGAAGTTAGATATCCGAACAACTATTTTCATGACATCCTTGCTAGGGTAACAAGATTGCAGCGCCACTGGAAGAATGTCATGTAGTAAAACATGATTGTCATGACTCTTTAGTCCACTCAATGTACAATCTTTCATGTTGACACACCTAGATATGTTTGATGCATACCCATCTGGGGTCCTAAGGTTTTGAATTACTGAGCAAAGAATCTCTTTTTGATCTTTAGACATGGTAAAAGGTGCATCAGGAGTTGTTTGCTTTCCTTGATCATCTACAATAGGATGAAGATCCTCTCTAATCCCAAGCTCAACTAAATCTAGTCGTGCATTAAGGTCATCCTTTGTTTTATGACAAATATCCAATAAAGTGGCGATAATGTTGTCACACACATTTTTCTCTAAGTGCATGACATCTATGTTGTGTCTTAGTTTGTTATTTTCCCAATATGGCAGTTCAAAGAAAATTGATCTCTTTTTCAACCAATCTTCTGGCTTCTTCTCCACCTTACCACCGCCCCCATCTGATTCCTTCTTTTGCCCCCGTCTTGTACGCTTGCGCTTCTGATCACTTTCAACTTCCACTTTCTTGTTTCCTCCTTTCTTGTTGACAGTCTTTGATGTGCTCCCCTTTTTCCCTAACACAAACTCTTTGCCTTCCAACATTTTCAAAACAGTAGTTCCACTCATTTTTTAGGTGCAAGTCCATTCTCTACCGAGCCATCAAACTGCATCATTTGCCTTCGGTATTTGTGATTTGTCGGCAGCCATCGACGATGACCCATATAGCACATCTTTTTACCTTTCTTTAGGTAAAATGATTTTGTAGCTGGACCACAAGAAGGACATGCATATCTACCGCCCGTGCTCCAACCATATAGGTAAGCTAATGCAGGAAAATCATTTATAGTCCACAATAATGCAGCTCGAAGAGTAAATTTCTTTTTCGAAGAGGCATCAGGTGTTTCACGTACTCCCCCCCACAAAAGTAAGAGTTCGTCGATAAGGGGTTGCAAATATACATCTACATCATTACCTGGAGAATTTGGTCCAGGGATGATCATTGACATGATTAAAGATGTTTGCTTCATGCAGATCCAAGGTGGAAGGTTGTAAGGAACGAGCATTACTGGCCACGTACTGTGCTTTAAATTCTTATTCCCAAAAGGGTTAAATCCATCACTAGCCAGACCAAGGCGTACATTACGAGGATCTTCTGCAAAGTCAGGATTTCTATCATTAAAGTCTTTCCAAGCATCACCATCTGCTGGGTGACGTAATTTTCCATCCTTTGTACGACCCTCGTCATGCCAACGCATGTCATCTGAAGTTTTGGTAGTTGAAAATAACCTTTGGATCCTAGGAATCAATGGAAAGTAACGCAACACTTTTGCTGGTTTCCTTTTCCCCTTAGGTTTACCTACAGAAGCATTTGTATCCTTCTTATCAACTTTCCAACGAGAGCTCTCACACACATGACAAAAATCTTGTTTGGCAAATTGACTTCGAAAAAGAATGCAATCTTTGGGGCAAGCATGTATTCTCACATAATCAAGACCTAAGTCACCGATGATTTTCTTTGCTTCATAGTATGTCTTGGGTAGATTAACTCCAGGAAGAGAAGATAATATTTGCAGTAGTGTTGTAAATGATTCTTGTGACCAGCCATATAAGCACTTCACGTGATATAAGTGGACCAAAAATGACAACCTAGAATATTTACACCCAGAAAATAACCCTGCATTTGCATCCTTCAACAAGCTTGCATATATATTATGTTGCCTCCCAAAAGCATCACCATCTGTTGGATTCGCATTATCCTCAGTGGCATTATGTTCCACATCTACAGATCCAGACTGAATATCATCTGATTCGACACCACACATACTTGCAACCCTTCCAAATGCAGCATGCAAGAGTTCTTGCATGCCATCTGATCCTCCATCTTGGCGGTCTTGTATTGGACCCGAAGTAGTCAAATTCCCAGCGATATTAGGTACATCAGCAAGTGCAATTGATGGCATGTCATATTTTTCACCATGATGAACCCAGGTAGTATAACCTTTAATAATACCATCACATCTCAGATGCGTCCTGACCTCATCACAACTGTGGTTGTATCTATTCTTGCAGTTTATGCATGGACAAAGTATCTCGCTGTCTTGTGGAAGGTCCCGGTAAGCAAAAGCTAAAAACTGCTCAACACCATTTTTATATGCTGTCTCCAATCTTGATTCTTTCATCCAACTTCGATCCATCAATCTTTATATGATGACCTATTAAAGTTGAATAAAACCAGTAAGCTTATTGTAATACACGTTTGTCACATAGATGAATATTGAATGAAGGTGAGATCCAAATATCAACAGAAATTTAATCCTAAGCCATTAGAGATTGATGAATTACTAACAAGAACGAAGCAACAGGACCTGCTGCTACCACGCACATAAACCCACTTTGCGATGTACTGAATATTAGATTAATTTAAGCATAAACATCCACATGTCCGCATCCTAATTCCTAAGTTAGGCACCACAAAGTCAATAGAATATGGCACAACAATCTGCACACCCAACTCCCTATCAGATAGATCCTATTAGATCTATCCAATTAGATTAATTGAAGCTGCCAGATAATTAACAATTTATTATTCTACAATTCTATTGTACGAACAGACAAAAACCTAAAATACCAACTTGGAAAACCACTTTTCAATTTCACAGTTGTCCTTGCAGCCAGAAAATAGTATGGAGCTTAATGGCTATTTCTTGATTTGGAAATTCATAAGGTGCAATACTCTATAGCCTTTCGTTCAGTGTCAATATCAGTTTGACAATCTTTTATGTGAGATGTATCAGTCAAACTCCAAGCCTCTGTTTCTAAACTTTGCTATGTCATAATCTGAAATTCTAAACTTGAGTTCCTGTAATTTAGCATGATATAAGGCCTGGAACATCTCAGGATCAATCGGCATACAAGATGTTTCAGAAAGTATGTGAAGATGAAGAACCCAGGTTTCAAAATCATCCATGTTGCCTCCAGAAAACTCACAAGCAGGTCTGCAACAAAAGAAGTAACCGAGAACCAGAGGACTTTGTCCTAGATCAATCTACTGCCAACATAACAATGCTACTTAATTATGTTTACGATCTAAATTAGGCACTTTAAAAATAGATTAACTAAGAGCAAAAGAACATGATATATGGTAACGAGCTCAGCTCATAATATCTACAGGTAGGATGTCCACATAAACCAACAAAAGGGTTTCTAGTGTATCCAAATTTGCATATCCATGAAATCATTAGCAATGAACTAACAAGAGGAAAGAGGGGTACAAATCAATACCTGTAATCCTGAGGACGTGCTGAGAGTTGAGGAGGTCCAGCAAGGAAGGCGGCGATGGGTACTGGAAGTCGAAGGAGGGTCGTGTGACGCAGGCACTCGGATTCAGATTAGAGCGCAGGTACAGCAATGGGGATTCGCAGTTGGAGGCTCGAAGACCCACAGGAGGAGCGATGACTTCACGGTCGTCAACAGCGGCGGCGGCACCAGGGTGCGGCAGCGGCCTGACTTCACGGTCGTCAACAGCGGCTTGGGAGCAGCGGCGGTCGCCAGGCGGAGTGCGTGCGTGGTGGGCGGCGTGCCTGACTGCCTGTGCGCTGCGGGAGGAGCTGGAAGGCAAGTTGGGAACTATCCAAATTTACTTGGGCCGTTCGATGATGACCTTCCTATCCTGCACCGTCCGTCCATAGACGTCTTACTCTTGAAGCCTGATGTTAGCGTGACATCAAGATTACATCATATACCACATTTTCCCTACCAAAATAAAATCTGAAGTACACTACAAATACTACAGAACAATTCACGTTTGATCACCAGCCCATATCCTCCTCCCACCATTGCCAAGTCTTAGTCCGACATCAGGTAAAATATAAAACTGGCCGTACGGAAGGAAATCCGGCCACCAGAACGGATTTCCCACGGGAGTTCGGCTCATGTACATATACGTGCTCTAATGGGATTCTAAACCCGTTGCAACGCACGGATATTTTTACTAGTTATTAAAAAAGAGTGAAACTAATTTTAAAAGGTTTCTGTAATCTACATCTATACGGTACAAGTAAAAAAATACATGAAACCACTTTTATATATTTTATTTCTATGTTATTGTACTTATAGATTTTTTTTCTAATATATGTTTGTCTAAGTGCTATGTTTGGTCAATCAATATATTTTTTTATTGAAGGTTCCAGATGACAATGACGAAGAAGATGATTCTGCTCATATGATTTCTATACTAATGACAAAAGCACTTTTCTATGTTGTTTCTTTTCAACATTTGTAACGGAAGTCGGTTCCTATTATTATTTTCTGATATTTTTCATAATGAAAACCGATTCCTATTTTACATATTTATACTACCTATCATAACGGGATTTAATGTAAGTTATAATAGTTGCCTAGTTTCGATGTATAACGGAAGCTAGTTCCTATTTTTGTCAAATAGTCGCTTTGAATATCCACTTCCTTTATTTTTCTCATGTGTTCTCTCTTCTCTGGTAAGCCTTGGGTTGCTTTTTTGTAGACTTGTGTTTGCTACCCTCTTAATGAAAACATGTTTACGATGGCTGCGAAAAAAGAATATACTCCCTCTGTCCCGATATGTTGGTCGTTGTAGCACAAGGTTCAAAAAGGCGACGCTAGGCGGCCGCCTAGGCGCGACTAATCGCTAGTCGAGGGGGTTCCGCCTGGCCTATGGGGGTAGGCGGACCCCAAGGCGGGCACAGTCGCCGCATCCATGGCCATCTCTCGCTGGCGTCGAGGGAACAGGGAGGAAGAGAAGGCCACAGTCGCGCGGCCAGTCAAGGCGTCGCCCGTTGGCGGCGGCGGGCAGGCAGCGGCGGCCTTGGGCACGGGGCCGGCGGGGGGGGGGGGGTGGGAGGTCTCTCTCGGGCGTCGGCCATCGGGGAGAGAGCGGAGGCACACGTCGGGGCGAGGGAGGCATGCGTCGCGCTCGCCCGGCGGCCGCTCGCGCGACGGGGAGAGGTAGGCCCGCGTAGGGGAGATGGAGGCGCGCGTCGCGTCGGGAAGATGGAGGCGCGCGGATTTGATGCGACGAAGGGGAAGCAGAGTCACGACTCGCGACAAGGGAAGCGGAGTCGCCGAGGCTGCGGCGCAGTGGACACGGGTGGGAATGACCGAGTTAATGTATGGGCCAAGTTGGGAGTTGTTGTTGGGCCATAGACATAGTGGGCCTCCACCGGGCCTTTGGCCATTTACCTGCCCATTGATCTATTTTTTCCTCCTATTTTTTCTTTTCTTTTCAGTATTTATGCATGTATTAGGCATCGTCTAGAAAAACGCCTTAAAACGCCTAGGCTAGCCTAGGCTCTAGGCCTGGGTCGCCGCCTAGAAACCGCCTAGCGCCTTCTTGAACTTTGTTGTAGCATTGAACAAGGTGCATTGAACGGGCGGTGGGGTCCTCTCCCTAATTAAAATCTTTTTTTTGCTATTTAAGAAAGAAATAATATAAAACTCAACACATATTTTACATTACGAGCTTAAAAATGACTTGATCATTTTTATTAGAAAATAATATAAAGCTAAAAAAATTGCCACCCACGATGGCATACAGAACAAGGGAGAGAAAGGAAATTTGCCGCACACGCTTAGAGATTTTTGCTTGCCGCCGAAAATTTGCCGCCCAGTAGCCCGCGCTTATTGCGATTAGCGAACAAATCGCATCGCTTAACCTCCCCACCACGTCCGCACTTTCCCCTTTCCTCATCCATCTCGCCATCCCGTGGGGTGCTGGGGCAATCCTGGCTGCCTGACGCCGGCTGCTGGGCGGGAGGGTGCCAGGACACGACGCCGCCATCCACAAGCCATCATCCGCGCCGCCTGACGTCGGCTTCTCCGCGGGAGGGTGCCGGGACACGACGCCGCCATCCACGAGCCATCATCCACGGTCTGCGCAAGGTATGCTGCCATCTACGATCTTCCTCCCATGGCTTGCCCCAGCGAGCGGTCGCGACAGCCCCCTCCACTCGCGTCGCAGCGCCCCGCCGGCCTCCGCCCTGCGTCCTCCACCGCTCCATGGCCCCGTGTCCGGCGTCTAGGGCCGACGGTCACACGCTCCCGCCCTTGCCTCCGCCTCTGCCCTTCGGCCCTCGCGGCTCGCCCCCTCGGCCTCTCCATGGGCGGACAAGGGCCCGGCGACCCAGGGCACCTGCCCGGGCTCTCCGTGGTTACGACCCAGCGAGATAGCTACGGCTGCCTAGTAGGTCTCGTAATATCGGATTGGTTGTAGAACTTTCGTCTGGGTTTGGGGGTTTCGTATTCTAATAGGGAATTGTAGGGTGGAGGAGGCGATAATTTTACTACTGATCTTGTTGAAATCTGTCCGTATTCTTTAGATGTTCCACTGATGCGGGTAGTGGCCCGTTAATCTGATACGAAGTATTGGAGGTTCCGGGTTGTGCGAGTTTTGGGTAATTTATTCTGTTCTGATGCAATTACATGTCCCTGAATAAGTTTATTTGCCTTCCTTTTGAATGTAAGTGCGCGAATTTGGTGGGTGTTGTAATTAGGAATGTCAGAAGAGCAGCATTACATGGTTCATTCCTAAATCACAAAATAGATATATTACCATGCAGCAATTAGAACAGGCAAACAGGGAAGTTGTGAACTTATGATAGAGTACTTAATAGTTCACAGGAAAATCTGAACCTGAAATTTTGTCAAACCATCTGTTAGGAGAGGCCACTGTTGATTTCTATTTGCAGTAGCAAATTTCCATGAGTCCCCAAAAGCCTTATGGTACTCATCAAGAATCTTCATAAAATCCATCATATCAATTATCAACAATTGAGTCTCATAAAGGAATAGTATAGCAGTGCAGAAAGATAAGCAAATCTAAGGGGGTCATCTTCGTGCCAGACTGGGTGCACTGGCTTACTGAAATTTTTTGAAAGTAGTATTTATGTACATGCTATCAACAAGCAACAATTTCAGGTGAAGAGTGCAGAGTTAGCAAAAACAGAGTAATAAACTAAATATGGCAAGAACAAAGTAGTTGCTCCTTTTCATATGAGCTTGAATGCAAAGCTATTAGATTAGATAATACAGATATGACATTTTTAGTTGTGTTTCACATTTCATATATTTAGGTTTATCAGATGTACTGAGCCTGTCTGCAACCGACCAGTTTTCTTTCATAGTTAGTGCAGTTCTAAAGAAATATGGGATTTGCAAGTTGTTCAAGATAAAATATGATCAGGCCTTTATACATTCCTGTTAATAATCCAAGAAGAGTTAGATTGATAATGTCGGAAGGCCTGAACCCCTCTACTGGAGATCATTATAGCAAGTCCTAGCACAAATGAGCTTTTACATAATATAAGCAAACATGATTGAACTTTCTATACAGTTGTTGGCACTGCTTCCACTATATTTTTAATAAAAAAAACATGCTCGAACTGAAAAACTATATATTAGTAGGAAATCTGTAGTATGTCTGTACTTGAAAGATCATAGAAGCATATTGTTATGTTTGCCCAGGCTTTAAGAAATTTCTGGGTCCGCCCTCGGCCTCTCTCCCTCCGTCGCCTGTGCATCTGTGCTAGGCCGGCAGCTGCACAGGCCGTGCGCTCGTGTACAGACTGCACTTCATATCTGAATTTCGAAATCCACTTCTTAAGTTTCTTCTTTAGAAGAACTTGTGGAATATCTTCCATTGAAATGTTATTTGCAACTGATACAGAAGTTGCATACATAGGGTAACATCTTTTCTGCAACTGATAATGAACATATCATTTCTAAATAATTACCTGTTTGCTATGTGCTTGGCTGTCCATGTGTTTTGCTACTGCCACCTGCAACGTCTGCCTATTTTAAAAGGCTGTATTGAACTTGTACATAGTCTGATATGTATTTGCCTAATTTTTTTTTTTGAAAATTGAAGTATCAACTATTTGTTTCATCCCTGAAATTTGTAGAATGAAATTCCTAAATTTCTTAGCTCTTAACTGAGAATGCAATATGACAATGCAACTAACATGTTCATCTTATATTTTCCTGATCTCCCATATTTATGCAGAATAAATCATGACAAGAGGACTTCGAAGATTGAGGAATTTGAACATTGATGGACATGGTGCAGAACCAGTTCATGAGGAGGACGAACATACAACAGATAATGAGAACAATGAAAGTTTGCAGTCCCCTCCTGATATTGACGGTTTATTAGCCCGCCTGCCACACCAACCTCGAAGTCCAATTAAGATAATGTGTAAGTTTCATGTTTGTCCTTGCATATCTAGATACAATGTGAAATCTTACATTTTCATATATGCAGGGCCAAATGGAGAGGTTAGACAGATTATAGGGGAATTCACACTTACAAATTTACTGGCATTACAAGGAGGAAAGGTAATTGTAGGGACAGATGAAAACGGTGTTCCAAATGAAAGGTCCGCCTCCATTCTTGGGCAGCATCTTGGCCATTTAGCAGAAAGCCCAACCTTAGCTCCTTTAGACATCCCAAGATTTGACAATCACAGGTTTGATTCACACAAGGAACAAATAATCAAGGATGTCGAGGTAATTTTTTTATTATTAGTGCAAGCAAGTACCTCCATGCTTCATCTAAGTACTAACATTTACCTTCCCCTCTATAGCTAAAGTTTTCCTTCCCAAGGCAAATGATACATCTTACAAGGGACTGGATCCTAAGGACAGTTAATAATAGGTGGCGAGCCTACAAATCTAAGCTGAAGAAACAATACTTCAATCGTGATGAGAGAACTCTAGAAGAAATCATAAGAGAGAAGCCACTAACGGCTAATGAACATCAATGTAGATCTCTTGTTGGAATTTGGTGCCAAGAACAACATAAGGTGCCATCTATTTACTCAACATTTATTTCAATTTTTAATCAAGGAATGTAACATTGCTTAATCATTGCTTGTCTTTGCAGAAATTATGTGCCACAAACTCTCGTGTTGCAAAAGAACAGAAGACTGCACACACAACTGGGAGAAAAAGCCATGCTAGACTCAAAAAGGAGATGGTGATAAATATTCATCTGCTGATATTTGTTAAATTCCACTATTATCTATTTTAGATTTGAAATGACACCCAAATAATTCTATTGTGTAGGAATCTAGAAATAAAAGAAAGGTTCATAGGATAGAACTATGGGAGGCAGCTCATAAAAAAAGAATGGCAGATTCACTACAGAAAAAGTGGAGACATTGATGGTACATATATTTTCTAGAACGAATGAATTATGCTTGATCTGTGTATCAGTTTACAATTCTGTAACATTCCTATATACTCATTTGAATAGGCTGCATCTTATGAGGAATTAAAAAAAAGGAGAGGGAACAACGATGGTAATTGTCTTTTATCTAAAGATTACAATGAAGTGTTCAATGATATTGTTGCCAAGGATTTCAAAGCACGGGGGTACTATGATGATAAGTACTGGAGTCAAGTACAAGTTTCTCAAGGTTTACCTTTTGTTACTCAAACTGAGGAAGAAAGACTGTACCAAGAGAAAGTAAATGCAATGGAAAATAAGATGGAATGCATGAGTGATTCCATGAAGTACATGGTTACTTTTATGTCAAAAAGGTATCCAGAAGATGATCTTGTAAAGGAAATGGAAGCAGCTTTATAAGAAGACGTAAGCTTACATTGAACCATGCCCTCCTCTTTCTCTATCTCTCTGAAATAAGAGCTTATTTTTTCTACCTTGTGTTGGTTCATATTTTTCAGGCAGCTGACAGTTCTGACCATGAGTGTACTGATGATGACAGCTCTGAAGACTCAGATGTTGATGTGAACTCTCCAGCAAATGAAGTGCGGGTATACCTACTTAAATTTTAAATATCATTAGCTTAATATAATAATATTCAAGTTGTTGCTAATGGCTTGTAGAACATGGTTCAAGCCGAGCAGCAGCAACAATCTGTATATAGAACTCCTGGAAGAAGTGAAGTCCATACATCTACACCACGTGAGCAAATAACTTCAAAGGTATGTTACAAAGGCCTACTTGAATATCGATGCACATGTCAAAAAACTAGAAACATAGCTAATTTGTTATCAATAACATGAAGCTATAGTTATTTTGGGTCCCTTAGAGCAACTTCAAGTGACAGGGCCACAGCGTTCTGCAGCCGGCTGAGCTGGCAGCAAGCTACTACAACCTGCTGCTCCCTGGTCTTCTTCGTTTCCTCTCTTGCTCTCTATCTCCTTCGTTCAGCAGGCAGCAAGCCACGCCATGTTGTACCACTAGTTGAGCTAGCTTGTTGTCTGCTTTCTATGGCTAGCGAGATTTCAGGGATAGCACACTTGCTATTTTAGAAAACTAAATAGCACATCTGTTGGAGTTTAATTTTTGCTCTAAAAATCTAAATATAGCCCACACAACAAGGATAACATATCTGTTGGAGTTGCTCTTACATAGCTTTCCCTATCTGGTATTCTGTTACTACCTCTGAATTTGTTAAAGGATATTCATGTGAGATAAATATACTAGTAGTGCCTGTTGTTCTTGTACCTCTGTCACAGTACATTCATATCACTCCTTGATTCATACAATTGCAACTTTTTTTTTACAAACCAGACAACTACACATGTATTAGTTGTTCCTGCTACTTTAATTTTACAAGCTTATATGCACAATATTCTATTCTCACTCATCTTTATATTTTTCTTTTTCCCTATTAATTGAGCTAAACAATGCCTGCAGGAGGCACAACCTGATGGCAATGTGGTCAGAAGTTTATCACGTGATCCCATATTGCACAACATGGTAAGTCCAAGTTGATATTGCAATATTGTTTCACTTGAAATATTATGGCTCAAATTGATCAGGTGATGCTATGTTTTGATGTTTTAAATTATACTTATAGAGAACTCGAAGGGTTAAAGCCTCTAGCATGAGCATACCAGAATCAGTATGTGCTTTTGTTTGTCTTATTTATTTTCAAATCATGTTAGTTACCATTTCAAAGATCATATATTCATGTTTTGTAATTTGTAGAGACAAGAGGAAGTCTATCTTATTTCATTGATTAACAAAGGCAGAGTTGTGGCCAAAGGGAAGTTAGTGACTGCCGATAGCCGGAGAGAGATTTTAGGAACAAAGCTTGGAATAGAATACTCGGGGGTTTATGTTGAAGGCCTTGAAAATGTTGAACAGGGCAATAAGGGAGATGAGGAGATACCTAGACCATTTGATCAGATTCGTACAATAATCGATGCTATTGGCTATGTTATTCCTTGGCCAACTACACATGTAAGTTTGACTTTTTTTCATTTGAAATAGTACATGTGTCCGTAGCATCTTCATTGAGCTATTCATCTAACACATGTGTCATTGTAGGTGAAGAAAGCTAAAAGTTCATCTCGAATCCGCAACAAGTTGGTACCCGCAACACGTGGACAAAGCTAGATGGGAAGCAAATTACAAATTTCAAAGTGAACAAGATAGGTTTTAGTTGTTACAAAAAATATTTAAGTAATATTTGTAAGATATCGCCGGTTTGTTTATGCTTCTTAGTGAACACAATTGTTTGAGTAATGGACTTGTTGGCTATCGAGTTACAGATTCTTGATGTTTTGTCATGGCTGAATGGAATATAATTGATGGTTTACTTCCCATTATTAATCATAGAAAATAGAAACAAATTATCTGATTTCAATTTCTACATTCATCTTGGGACGTATTAAAGCGTTACAATATAACGTGTCTATACTAGTACACACAAAATATAGTTGTATGTACAAAATCGTTTCTACAAGTCTTAATACACACTATGACGTTACTATACAACGTATTGATATATGTAGACATGCAATAAAAACGTGACTATAGTATTGTTTCTATTTTTGTTAACATGTGTTTAGGCGTTACTATAAAACGTGTCATCTGCCACGTCACTTGCCACGTCAGCTGCCACGTCACCTTTCCACGTCACCTACTACATCATCTCTTCACTCCTTAATGCGCAATAATGCGTCACTACAAAACGTGACTATAGTAGTAGACACGAATTGTGAATGTATCTACAATATTGTCTCTAAATTTTTTTCACACGTAATGAAATGTTACTATACGACATAACTACACTAATAGACACATGTTATATATGTGTCTATAAAAGCGTATCAATGTGTTTAGACATGCATCTAACGTGTCTATGAAACGTCCATTCATCTAATAGATACGCTTACGAAAATTGTCTCTATGAAGCCTGACACGGTCCATACGAAGACGTTTCTAATATGTTTTCGTAAAGCGTGCCTACATCCCTATAGAGATGAAATAAAGCGTGTCTATTGTCTAAAAAAACGTAGCTACAGGGGGGTTTTCTAGTAGCGCTGCTGTCTATTTCTTTATCCTGAAGCTGGAGTTCAGAAAGCTGCTCAAGGTACGCAAAGTAGTACTACTCTATTTCTTGTAGATGTTTGCCTCTTTCTTTCTCAACATATTTACTAGACAGTGTATTGTGTATATGGAAAGATTTTCAAAAGAAAGGCGCCAGAGCCAAATAGTGCCAATAATCCTCCCAATTTATGTTTGGATGATATGATAGTGCCAATAATGCTCCCAATTTATGTTTGAATGATATGAACCGGGAAGATGAGATTAAATATGATCCAATAATGCTCTCAATAATGTATTTTGCCTATTTTAATAGTTTTGACCATTTTGATAGTATTTATATTGCCAACAAAAATTTCGTTACCTCTTTGTAGTCGCGCCCCCCTCGGTTACGCTCTAGCTTCGCCACTGTTCCACTCCCTCCGACTCCATCTTCTCCAACCAAGAACCATGCCTAGGAAGAGATCTCGTGCTCAGAGACAGTTAGATGATTCTTCATCCGATGACGATGACCTTCTCCTATCCTCGGTTGCTCAAATTGTGAGCAATCTTTCCAACGACGACGAAAGAAGGCCCGGTGGCTCTGAACCTGGTCATCGAGTTATTTATCGTGATAGAGAAGGCGGCTGACAGGATGTTCCAAGATTATTTGGTGGATAATCCAACGTACGGCCCTGATATATTCCGTCGAAGGTACATGATTTTGCCTATCACATCAGATTTGTTTGTAATATGTGTTTTCTTATTTTTTGCTCAAATATATGCTCGCTATCACATCCGATATGTAATTTGTTTCTTCGGGTACAGGATGTCCAAGAAGCTTTTTCTACACATAATGAATGCTGTTGAAATGCACGATGATTACTTTGTCCAGAAAAGAAATGCAGCCAATGTTCTTGGACTGAGTTGCTTCCAAAAGGTCACTGCCGCAATGCGGATGCTCACTTATGGGCTTCCAGCGGATGCTACAGATGAGTACGTTCGTATTGGCGAAAGTACTGCGCTGGAGAGCCTTCGAAGGTTTGTTGCTGCAGTGGTTGATATTTTTGAAGATGAATACCTGAGGTACCCCAATGAGAAAGACACATCACACTTACTTGCAATGGGTGAGAAGAAAGGTTTTTCTGGAATGTTAGGATGCATCGATTGTATGCATTGGGCATGGAAGAACTGTCCATATGACAAACAAGGTCAGTACAAGGGGCACGTGGATAAACCTACTATCATTCTGGAGGCTGTTGCTTCGGACGATCTTTGGATATGGCATGCCTTCTTCGGGATGCCTGGGTCGCACAATGACATCAATGTTCTTCACGGGTCCCCTTTGTTTGCAAACTTGGTGGAAGGCATAGCTCCACAGGTGAACTATACAATTAATAGGCATGATTATAGGATGGGCTATTATCTTGCAGATGGTATATATCCATCGTGGGCTACATTAGTCAAGTCCATCACTCGTCCAATGGGGAACAAGAACAAATATTTTACGAAGGCACAAGAAGCAGCAAGGAAGGTTGTGGAGAGAGCTTTTGGTGTTCTTCAGTCAAGGTTCGCCATTGTTCGTGGACCAGCTCGTATTTGGGACATAGAGACATTAGCATTGATCATGAAAGCTTGTATTATCATGCACAACATGATAATTGAAGATGAAGTACATGTCGATCCTGACGAACGTTTCGATGACGGTGGTGAAAATGTGGAACCTGAACATGGCCAGCCCACTCGAACACTACAAGAATTTATTGAGGCGCACAAAAGGATCAGAGACCCCGAAACACATGGCCAACTCAAAGAAGACCTCATTGAGCACCTATGGACCCATCACCCTGATTTATATAGCTACAAAATTTGATCAGTACTTTATATTTCATCCAGCTCTAGTTTTAAATTTGATCAGTACTTTAAAATTATATGTACCTTGTTTCAGACTAAGCTCTAGGTCATGCCTTTAATTTCATTTCAGATTTTATTTGAGAAATATTGTGAGAAATCGATCTGTCAAATTGTGAGAAATCAGCACCTTGTGTTATTTGTAATATTTTCATTCGGTCAAATATTGTAAGACATCGATCTGTCATATTGTGAGAAATCAGCTGCTTGTGTTGTTGTGAGAAATCAGTACCTTGATCTGTCATTTGCTGTGCTTGCCATGTACTGAAAAGCAACGACACATGCATGGTCCTGTAGCAGACGGGACAGAGAAGATGCTGTCGCCACTTGCTCCTGCTGGTGAACGTGGCGTCCATTCTCTCATTCTGCATCATGTATAATACTTGAAACTGAGGATACATCGATAATTCATATATAAAAGGTCTGATAACTGAGGATACTTGAAACACATCGATAATTCATATATAAAAGGTCTGATAACTGAGGATACATAGAAACGGAATGAGAAAAGGTTTGGATGATTAAACAAAAGACTACTCTCTCCGTCCCTAAATGTTTGTCTCTAGAAAACCGTGTTTCCTTCACAGACACGTTTTCCGGGCGACATACAAAGAGGGACAGAGGGAGTAAGCATTTGTAAAATAAACTAAGGTTCAATCTTGGTCTAATTAGCCAAACGACGAGCAATAATCTTCCTCTGCATTATCTCGTAGTACTCCAGCTGCACCGAGTCGAGTTTGCTCTTGTCCACTTGCATGATTTCTTTTTCTTCTTTCATCAACTTCGCTTCCGCTAGTTTAGCTTCATTTGATGCTCTCTCCTTGTCTACCTCTATTGCAGCCTTGTCTAGCTCAATCGTTTGCTTGAACCTCTCCTCTTTCGCCTTCTCTTTTTCCTTGTCCAAAGACTCCTTCTTTGCCCACATCTTTTCTATAGCCTCCACGCAAAGTTCAGCAGCCCCACCTCGCCTAAGAATTTGTTTTGACTTCTTGATCCCGTCTGACCTTTTTCTTGGTTCAGTTTGTTCAGCATCTACATCTATTGTTCCTTCATTGATGGTTGCTACCTCATCCCTTGGCCTGGACGTCTTGGTGGGCTTCTGTTTTTTCTTAGCTTGTTTCTCCAGCTCGGCAAGTTCTATCCTCTTGGCTGCCCACTTATCCTCCCCCTTCAGTATGTCATAACAATGGATAAGCGTGAATGACTTCTTCTCTTTGTCTAGTTCCGTGTACATCTTGGAGGCTGCAGCAATCTGTACAACAAAATTCTCATCAATGTACATATAATTTAAAATGAACCAAAATTTAAAAAAAGGTTGAATAAATATCAAATACCTTGTTTTGGATAGTTTGTCCACTCTGATTCCTTCGTTCAATCGCCTCGTAGCATGAACAATACTTGTTCACTTGTAACTGAATTGTAAGCCACCTGTGCATAATGGAACTTTGAGTCCTCACAGCATCAGTCTCCTTGTGCTTCTCAAAATAAGCATGAACTCTTTTCCAAAATGATGCACGAGTTTGATTGGCACCGTGAATTGGATCCTTGCTAACTTTCAACCAGCCGTCGCATATAACTTCGTCTTCCTTCCAAAAAAATTTTTTGGTCCTCTTGGATTTATTTGTGCTGCGACTTGCCTGCACTTCTTCCACATCGACATACTGCGTTTCTTGGGTCATCGGAATCTCGAGGTCGTCGAGACCAGCGAGATCACCATCAACTTCGTTGGAAACTCCGTTGCGAAGAATGTCAGTCAAAAATCCATCCCCTTCCATTGCAACGACTATACAAAAAATAAAAATGGCATCATCAATCTGTACAACAGCACCATCCATCCCCTTCCATTATCAAGAACCACAGCATATACCTTCAATTATACCACAGCATCGGTCTAGCATATACCTTCAATTATACAACAGCAGCAACTAACATCGATCTAGCATATACCTTCAATTATCAACTATGAATATACTACCGTGCAGCGACGGAGGGTGAAGCAAATGGAAGGGGGGGCAATTTTTTTAAAAGTCAACTACAGTTAATATAAAAAATGAATTTTCGTCTCCCCCTTCTTTTCCACAACAGTCGAACATCTCTTTTTTAAAAAAAGGAAAAAAATGGAATATAGAGTTTCTAGATGCACCATAATTATGAATGTATTCAATTTGATTGCTAATCTAGCATAATCATACCGAATTAACTAGCAACAACTATGAAAAAATTTGGGATACAAGAAACACACAACCTGTAGCAGCAAGAGGCGGAAGCGCAGAGATCTGCACGACGACTACGGGCACCACGATGATGCACCGCAAGCTTTGAATCGGTGAGTCTCTGCTGTTGGCCACATGGGCGTAGCATTCGGAGATGCGAGCACTGAATCAGTTCCATCGGGCGGTGACGGCGGCGGTTGGCCGCCTTGTTGCTGGCTCGCTCCATGTGGCCACGCCCCACCAAGCTGTTGAGTGGATGAGTGTTGGCTGATGGGTGGCTTGTTGGCCTGTTTTAGAGTTCTACTAGGATGGAGGTCTGGATAAGTACTGGGCCTTGCGAATTTCTAACAGGCCAAGGGGGGGCCGGAGCCCAGTTTCGCCCCTATAGGGCTCCGTCCGTGCTAGCGTGCACCTACAGATCAAGAAAACCCAGCTGCAAATAAAGATCGATCTAGCATATACGTAGCGTGCAGATCGATCTACGGTGCTTGATCGGGATAACAAAAACTCGCAGATGGAAGAATATGAATAACAAAACCCTACCGTACATATGCCACAGATCGATGCTAGTACATACGGAAGAATACGACGGCAGCCTATGAAGCTATATCCAAATCGATGAAAAAGGACGATGGAAGAACCTTACCTACACCAGCCGCCGTCGATCCAGGCCTGTCCTCGCGCCACCAGCCGCCGTCGGTCCGTCTCTCCTGCAGCGGGCGATGAAGGCAGGTGCTCCTGCAGCGGGCGATGAAGGCGGGCGACAGTGCGACTACGCGAGGTAAATAGGACGCCCGCCCTGGCTCTTCGCGCGCGCGGGAAAGGAAAGTGGGGCCGCTTCGCGCGCGCGGGAGAAGAAGCGGCTTCGCCCGAAATCGCGATGGCAAGCGAGCGAGACCGACGCAAATATGCGCCTGAAAGGACCTCTTTTGCCAAGTTACCCAATTTGCCAAGTCCTTTTGCCAACCTGTTGGAGGATGTTTTTTTGTGGTTTTGGTAAAAATCCTAGTTTGCCAAGTGCTTTTGCCAAACTGTTGGAGTTGCTCTTAGCGAATACTCCCTCCGTTTCCAAGTCTCTGTCGCCTGAGCGTTTTGCGTTTTTCTACAAGTCTCCGTCGTATGCAAGCACTGCTTTAAGAAGGGACACTACAAGAGAGACTGTCCAGACTTCCTGAAATCTCTACTGAAAAGAGGTGATGAATTTATTACATTTGTAGATGAATCCCTGTATTTATGTTATGCTAAATCCACTTGGTGGGTTGATTCAGGAGCAACTACTCATGTTGCAAATTCCTTACAGGGGTTAAATGGGATGAGAACATTGCAAAGAGGAGAAAGAACGATTAAAGTTGCAAATGGAGTGCAAGCCAATGTTGAAGCTATTGGAGATTTATCTTTAGAATTGAATAATGGCTTTGTACTTAGACTTAAAGAAGTACTTTATGTTCCCTCTTTGCGTAGAAATTTAATAAGTGTTTCGAAACTTGATGATGACGGAATTGATTGCCATTTTGGTAATGGCAAATGTAAGATACTTGTTAATAATGAATGTGTTGGTCTTGCCTTCCGACAAGACAAGCTTTATTTATTATCTCTTGATGAAAATACGAACAATGTATGCGATGAGAATATGAATGATTCCCCATCTGCGAATGTAACTAAGAAGCGGAAGCGAATTGATGATGCCTCTTCGAAATTATGGCACTGTCGCTTAGGCCATATTTCGAGGGGGAGAATGGAACGGCTGATTAAAGAATCAATTCTTCCGCACTTAGAATTTTCAGATTTAGAACAATGCGTTGATTGCATCAAAGAAAAGTATGTCAAGAAAATTAAGAAAAATGTCAAACGAAGCACAGGAACTTTAGAAATAATCCACACTGATATATGTGGTCCATTTCCTGTGAAAAGCGTGGATGGTTATGATTCATTTATAACATTCACAGACGACTACTCTCGTTATGGCTATATTTATCCAATTAAAGAAAGATCGGAAGCATTGGATAAATTCAAAATATTTAAAGCTGAGGTTGAAAATCAGCATGATAAGAAAATAAAGATAGTACGATCAGACCGAGGTGGAGAGTACTATGGGCGACATACCCCATATGGCCAAATTCCTGGACCGTTTGCAAAGTTTCTACAGGAAAATAGCATAGTCGCTCAGTACTCCACACCGGGGGAGCCTCAGCAGAATGGAGTGGCTGAAAGACGTAACCGTACCCTAATGAATATGGTAAGAAGCATGATAAGTTACTCCACTTTACCGATTAGTTTATGGATGGAGGCACTGAAAACCGTCATTCACATACTTAATCGGGTACCAAGCAAATCGGTGCCTAAAACACCGTATGAATTATGGACAGGAAGGGAACCCTCACTTAACCATTTGCGTGTGTGGGGCTGTCCAGCTGAGGCAAAAGTGTTTAACCCAAACATAGGAAAGTTAGACTCCAAGACAGTCAACTGCCATTTTATTGGCTATCCAGAAAGGTCGAAAGGATATCGATTTTATTATCCTGACAGACATACGAAGATTGTAGAAACAAGACACGCTGTGTTCTTGGAGGATAACATGATCAGGGAGAGCATGGTAGCACGAGAAATAAGCCTGCAGGAGAAACGGGTACATGTACCCACTCCGATGGTTGAAGAACCATTCTTTACGCTACCTGTTGCTGTTGAGCCGACAGTGCAGGACACTGTAGAGCCAACACCTATTGCAAGTTCTCCCGTGGCGATAATAAATGAACATGAGGAACCTGTCCTTGAGGAGGCTGTGCTTGAGGACCCCATAGAACCAAACGTCGCACATGAGGAAGAACAACAACAGCCCAATGTGGAACAAGTGCCAGAGGCCCCTAGAAGGTCTCAAAGAACAAGAAGGTCAACTATTTCTAATGACTATGAAGTTTATGAAACAGAAGAATTTCAGATGGGGGATGATCCCACCTCATTTGAAGAAGCCATGAGAAGCGACCACTCATCAAAGTGGCTTAAGGCCATGGAAGATGAAATGAAATCAATGAGTACCAACAAAGTTTGGGACTTGGAAATTATTCCTAAGGGAGCCAAAACAGTAGGTTGTAAATGGATCTACAAAACAAAATATGACTCCCAAGGAAATATAGAAAGATTTAAAGCGCGACTTGTGACGAAAGGCTTTACGCAAAGAGAAGGGATTGATTACAATGAGACGTTTTCTCCAGTCTCATGTAAAGATTCCTTCAGAATTATAATGGCACTTGTGGCCCACTATGATTTGGAGTTACATCAAATGGATGTAAGAACGGCGTTCCTTAACGGGGATTTGGAAGAAAATGTTTATATGGCACAACCGAAAGGTTTTGTTGTAAAAGGAAAAGAAAATATGGGATGCCGTCTAAAGAAATCAATCTACGGATTAAAACAAGCCTCAAGACAGTGGTATTTGAAATTTGATAGAACGATAAAAGGTTTTGGGTTTA
Organism: Saccharum hybrid cultivar R570; assembly: GCA_038087645.1. Classification (NCBI taxonomy): domain Eukaryota; kingdom Viridiplantae; phylum Streptophyta; class Magnoliopsida; order Poales; family Poaceae; genus Saccharum; species Saccharum hybrid cultivar. Next base: position 926,504 of record JAQSUU010000671.1, on the reverse strand, counting down.
AGGAAAATATTGAGGACAATTGCGTTTACGCAAAATTCAAGAATGGAAAGTATATATTCCTAATTCTGTATGTGGATGATATCCTGCTTGCTAGCAGTGATGTCAGTCTACTAATGGAAACGAAGAAATTCTTGTCCTCAAACTTCGATATGAAAGATCTCGGTGAGGCCTCGTTTGTTTTGGGAATAGAGATTCACCGAGATAGAAGAAAGGGGGTACTGGGACTGTCGCAGAAGGCATACATAGAAAAGGTTTTGAAGAAATTTAGTATGCATGCGTGCAGTTCTTCACCTGCTCCTATTGTCAAGGGCGATAGATATGGGGAACATCAATGTCCCAAGAATGAATATGAGATTAACCGAATGAAAGTGGTACCGTATGCTTCAGCAGTTGGAAGTTTACAATATGCTCAAGTGTGTACACGCCCTGACTTGGCTTTTGTCACCGGGTTACTTGGCAGATATCAAAAGAATCCAGGAATAGAACATTGGAAATTGGTGAAGAAAGTCATGTGTTATTTGCAGGGTACGAAAGGCCTCATGCTAACGTATAGAAGATCTGATTCCCTGAAGATAGAGGGGTATTCAGATTCCGATTATGCGGGAGAAGAAAGAAAATCCACGTCAGGATATATATTTACTCTCGCAGGAGGGGCTATATCGTGGAAAAGCTCCAAACAAACCGTAACTACATCCTCGACAATGTATGCCGAGTTTGTAGCATGCTATGAGGCAACGGGGCAGGTGAATTGGCTAAAGAAATTCATACCCGGATTGAAAGTGATTGATGATATAAATGAACCAATGAGGTTGTATTGTGATAACAACCCAGCAGTACAATATGCTTACAACAATAGGTCAAGTGGTGCTGCCAAACACATTGACATAAAGTACTATGTTGTAAAAGATAAAGTTCGGGATCATATTATAAATCTTGAGCATATAAGTACAGAGAAAATGCTCGCGGATCCGCTCACAAAGGGCTTACCACCCAACGTGTTCAGAGAACACGTAGCCGGCATGGGTTTAAGGGAAAGCCTATGATTCCCGAACATACGAAGGGCCCAGAAGAAACTTCATTCCAAACAGAGAAATGTGTTGTGGCTGTTAGTCTAACGGCACTAATTGCTGTGACGATAAAACAGTTCAATACACTAATCTGCGATGGAATAGGATAGAAACAAGGAAAATATGAATCGAAAGTTTGAGTATGAAATTAAAGAACGAAGAAAATGATGAGAGATCAAGGGGGAGAATGTTGGGTTTTGATCTCCTACCATTAGGCCGAACGGCCTTTTGGGCCTTGCTTCTCGCGCCCTGATCGGGGGCGCCCAACCCTACATGGTTGGTGGGCCCCCGTCACACTGCGCTATATATAGAGGTGGGGGCCGGCTGGCTCTAGACACGAGGTTGACCTGAGCCGCCACTCCCCACCGATATTCCCGATCCCGATCTGAGAAAGGGCGCAGCCAGTGACGGGAAGCCGCCATCGTCTTCACTGCGCCACCATCGTCACTGCGTCGACTCTCATCTCCACCGACCGTCGCTGCCGGCGCGCAGATGGCACCGCCGGCGAACGAGACGTCCAACCCCACTGCTACGACTCCGGCTCTCGATGGTCTGCGATTCCTACTTCTCTGTGTTCCACTGTTCCCTTTTCCTCTTACTAGAAGTCGCGGTAGTAGTTGTTTTAGATCTCGTACACATACTGTGAATCAACTTTGACCTTTTCCTATGACGAAATGCACCCGATCTAATGAACCCTATGAACTACGAATTACAACAGCATCAACTAAGGTAACCTGAACGCCATCTGTTGCTGCATCTGAAGAAACATGAACTCCATAGGCTGCACCATCACCTTGCACTCCATCTGCTCCATCTTCGTCATCTATGGCATGAAAAAAAAGGAAGAATGAAACCATAACCAGGAGGACATGGCAAAACAGAAAAATGAGTGAAGGAGCACCTTCTATTCCATCGTCCCACACCATGTCATAATCGAGTTCATGAGCAGGGCCATCAAACTCTGCAACATCATCCCAATCTATGGGATATATTTGGTTTGATTCGGGCGGCTGGATGTTTAAATCGATCCCTAATGCAGGCATTGCTTTGGTTCTCCAGCATGAATGAGGCAGAGAAAGAGAGAAGCGAGAGGGAGAGTTGACTGGAAGTACCTAGGGATAGCGATCGTCCATGGGGATTTATATAGGCCATGGCAAAATCAAACCGGAGGAGTGGCGGGCAGTGAAATTTTGATGCATTGGCGGCTAAAATTTGTTGTAATGAAAGATTAAACGAAAAATCACGGCCACGCAAGGGTACATACATGAGCGCGCGAAATTACCTAAGCGCGGCCACGCGTGGATACGTACGTGAGCGCACGCGGATACGTACGTGAGCGGGTTAACGGCGTTTTCAGCGGCATCCGTGCGTGATTAATTGGGCAAACGAACGGATGCCGCGGCATTAAGAAGACTGCGGCGATTAAAGGCAAGCCGGCACTCCGTTGCTTCATCTTGGTCACGGTGCCAAACGCAAATACGCTGGAGACTTGGGAACGAAGGGAGTAGTATTTTTTTAGCCTGACTTTGTAGTGAAGCGAACAGGACTATCCTGGCTGATAAGCTAGGCCGATAGCTTAAGTTCAATCAATTATAAATAAAAAAGTATCAATGTTTATAATATCAAAAAAATATCATTAGATTAATTATAAAATGTATTTTCATAATAAATTATTTTGAAACTGTAAATGTGAATATTATTCACTAGAAATATGTTTAAGTGAAATTTTACGGTGCTTAGAAAAAAGTAGAGCCATCTATTTGGATAGATCAGATGGCTATAAAATAAGAAGAACCAGTATAGAGGAACTTAATTGTGGGTCGGAACTATAAATATGTGCGTCTGGAACCAGAAGCAAAGAAATGTTTCCAAAATAAATTCAAAGGGTAGAATAGTACTTCCGCGTAGGTGCTTCAATTACCCATTCTTCGCCCTCCCCAATTTAATCCAAATCCATGTATCCAAATGCAATGGATAGCAATAACCTAGTGAATAGTAGCAACAGATAAGGGTGAACACACGGACATTACTGGGAGCAAGATCTCGTCGCCATTTGCGTGCCAAACTGCTGACATGAAAGATTCATGAGCCGGAAACGAAGCGACTGCAGCAGCCAGCGCGTCTGTCCGTCCCCGCTCGGCCGCCGTCATCGCAGCTTGAGCAGCAGGTTGGACCCTGTGGGCGTCAGCTTCTTGTCATCCTCAAACCAATCACCGGCCTATCGGAGCCGCCTCGTGCCATCAGAGGCGGCGGTCTGCCGCCGATGCCTCGCGTGGTTATATGGTTGGTCGCCATCGTGCACTGGCCTGGCCAAGATGACGCTCGCGGCTGCGGCAATTCTGCCGCTCCGCCATGCCAGGCCCAGGAGTGGTGAGACGTCGAGACAATGCCCGCGACACAGATCTCGCAAACGTGGGAGCAGTTCGTGGAATTGGGTCAGGGAGTTGAGAATCTGTAAATTAGAAAAAGTACTAAACTGCCCTTAATTATAATTCTTATTATTACCTGCCGCTAATAATTTTAAGGGGGTTGCTAGCGCCCGGACGGCCCGGCTCCAGGGGTGCGTCCGGACGCTGCCCCACCCCATGAGCGCCACCGCCTGTCCCGCCCCGCACGCCCCCGCCTCGCCCCGCACGGAGAAGACCGCCCCGCACCGCCCCCTGCACAGAGAAGAAAGGCGCCCCCCACCTCCCCCGCGCACGGATCTGTCCTGCCCCCAACCTCGCCGACCCTAGCACCTCCGCCCCCCGCCACCAGCTCACCATCATAGTCCACCCCCGAACTGCAAACAAGGGAGAAAAAAGCTATTGCAACATCGAAGGGCGTCTGATAAAACAAACAAACAAAACTGTTGAAACAAAACGAAAAAAGCTATTGAAACATCGGAAAGACACCTAATGAAACACAAATAAAAAATGGTGAAACAACCCAAAAAACTGTTGAAACATTGAAAAACACCTAATGTAATAAAGAAAAAAAATCTACTACAACAATGAGAAGACAGCTAACCGGGGAAAAGAAAGCTATTACAACAAAGGAGAAAAAGTTACTGTAACAAAGATAAGAAGCTACTGCAACAAAGGAGAAGAAACTACTGCAACAAGGAGAAAGAAGCTACTGCAACAAAAGGAGAAGAAGTTATTGCAACAAGGAGAAAAAAGTTGCTGCAACAAGAAGAAGAAGCTAATACAACAAAGGAGAAGAAGCTACTACAATATCAGAGAATCATGCTTCACATCATCTGTTGCCATGTAGCTTAGATCTGACTCGCCACAAGGAAAAGAAGCTGCTGCAACAAAGGAGAAGAAGCTACTTCAACATCAGAGAATCGTGCTTCATATCATCTGTTGCATGTAGCTTAGATCTACCTCGCCACAAAACCGTAGCCGCCATCAAAACCATAGATCCAGGGGGCGAGGAGGAGGAGGAAGAGGAGGAGGAGGAAGGGGAGGAAGAGGAGGGACCAGATCGAGATCCAGAGGGGGAGGCGGGGGAAAGGGCCGCCTCAGATCCAGATCCTTCCCCACCTACCTCGTCGGAGCCTATGGAGGTCGCGGCGCGCGAGGATGAGAGCACCAGGGAGGGAGCGGAGGTCGGTGGGCTCACGGGATGCTGCCGCCGTCGCCCCCACTCCGGTGGCGAGGAGGCCGAACATGTCGCAGCGGGGGGAAGGCGCGGGGGAGCAGGGAGTGGAGGAAGGAAGGAAGGGGAGAGGGGAGGGAGGAGGGCGGGCTCGCCGCTGGCGCAGCACAAAGGCGCGCGCGGGGAGGAGCGCGCGGGCGCGGCGCTGGACGAGCACGCGGGCGGAGCGGAGCAACCGAGAAAAAAAGGGTGGATAAGACGAGGAGGAGGCGAGCGAGTGGGGAGGCGAGTGAGTGGGGAGGAGACGTCCGGACGGATCGGACGTCTTCGCTATATCATTACCGTAATTTTAACGAGAGGAGTTCCTTCCAAGCACCCTAACAAAGCTCTTTGTTTAAACGTGAATTACTTTTGTTGGCACGAAATACATAGTTACATTTTTATGCACGGAGGGAGTAATCACTTCGGTGAGTTCCATCACACGATTTTGTCCACCATAGCACGATGATCTTTCGCTGGTTTGTTCGCATCCGCTTGTTCTGCTATGGTGGCGATGGCGACTGGCGAGGCAGCTGCAGTACTGGAACAAAGCTAGGAGACAACACGAGCACAGCTTTTGGAGATAGTGGTGGGTCCACCGTACGTACCTGCGACCAATTATTAGTAGTACATAAGAAAAGACCATGGTGCTGCTTAAGGATAAGGAGTGATTATTATATTACTTATCAGCTTCTTCCTGGATACTGGCCCATGGAACTGGAAGGTATTCCTCGAAAATGCTTCCTCAAATAGAACAGAGCGACTTGAGGAAGGGTGCCCAGTATATGTTTGTCATACTAATTCGGTATTTATACAATGATTGACGCTTCAAAGTAGTACGTAGACATCTATATGCATTCAGAATTCTGTCGTCATATAATCAGGGCATGTAGTTTGTACTCCCTGTGTCCCCAGTTATCTATCGTCGTTTGTTTCCATGTCAAAAGTTTGACTTGATTTATAGAAAAATACGTGTAATATTTGTATCTCTAAATAAATTTATTAAAAAACTAGATTCAAATATCTATCTAATGATATTAATTACGTACCATAAATATTACATATTTACTCAAAGTGTTATTTCTCGGGAAGCAAAAACGGCAGATATTTAGGGACGGAGGGAGTATAATGTGTGAACATTTTTTCATGCTTTTGCGGAATAATTTTTTGTGCTTACTGTAGTAGTTTGCTATAACATGAATGCATTCAATTATGGTAGACAACATTTACTACTCTCTCCGTCCCCAAAAGAATGCAATTATTGAGCAATGTCTTGTTTTAGTTTATCAAGCTTGAGCAATTATAGATAAAAAAAAGTATAAATATTTACAATATCAAATAAAATATTATTAGATTAATTATGAAATATATTTTCATAATAAATTGATTTGGAGCAATAAATGTAAAGCACTTTAACTGACACACAACTCATAGTGTATCCTTTTAGGGACAGAGGTAGTATAATAAGTTCAAGCTGTACTGCAAGGTATGTTCCCTCACAAAGGGAATCTTTAATTGAATGAAAATGCAAGCTATGCATCAATATTTGCTTATAGTGCTCGGTGATCACTATGTTTTGTATGCTAACTGCAAAATTAATGAAGTCGACAACAGAGGTCTTTTGGATCTGTAGTCTAGACATATTATAATGGACGATAATGCTAGGGTCAGGACGTCCGTTCGCCCCACTCGTCCAGACGCATCTCCCAAATGTGCAGTGGACCGGCCCAACGACCCCCTCAAATCCCCTCGTCTGTTTCTAATAAAAAAATATACGCTCGTCGCTCTTATCCGCTCATTGCTCCTATCTGCTGGTCATTCCTATCTGCTCACCTGCGCCTCGCGGCCGCCTCTGAGCCGTGGCGCTCGGTTGTCGGCCTTGCCTGCCAGACACGACGCTCGGCCACCGGACTGCCGGCCCTGCCTACCAGGCACGATGCGCGGCCGCCTCTAAGCCACGGCTACCCTCTGCATCCTTGCCGTGTCACGTTGTTGATGCCTCCCTGCCGCCTCGAGCAGCCGCTGCCGCTAGCCCGCCGCCTACAAGCATCGCCGGGCCACTGCCTCCGACAAATTCCACACACTGATGAGCCTCTATTCTCCCAAGCAGTAAGGAGATGTTGCAATGTGATGAAAACGCATGTTGCGATAATATGTTTCATGTGTTTCTGGTGTTTCATAGGTATGTTACAATTGTTTTTATATAGATGTTGCAAAAGTAGATCGAGATGTTGCATATGTTGCAATGGTTGTACCCGTATGTTGCAAAGGTCTATTTCCAATGTTTAATCTGTGTTTTCGGATATATGTTGCAAGTGTGTTTTATTTGAATGTTGCATAAGTTTCACACATATGTTGCAAGTGTTTTATTTGGATATTGTGTATATTGTGTATGTTTTACAATGGTTTCCAAGTGTTTTCTAGGTATTTTTTGCAAGTATTTCAGAAACATGTTTCAAGTGTTTCATCTGCCTTCAGACGTATGTTGCAAGTGTTGCATCTCGATGTTTTAAAAGTAAATCGGGTGTTGCATCTTCCTCATCACTTTCCTGCTACCTCTCCTCGGTGTCTTCTCCTCCTCTAGGTGCCAATTGGGCATTCGTCGCCCCTACTCCTCTTCCTAATGCTGGTGACGTTCGGGGCGGCGCGTGAAACTTACGCCGGAAGCAGATGGGGAGGGCGCAGGCGGTCCCTGCGTGGCATGCATGTGCCAAAAGCGGAGGGGGCGCGGGTGGGAAGCGAGATGGGGCTCAAGTGTCAGGAGAGGGATGCGTGGAGGGGGCACGGGCTCCTACGTGCGCGCAAACGCGCATGAATGGAGCAGCAGGCACCGACGTCCGAACACGGACATCCGTCCGCACGTCTGGGCGCTAGTAAGGCCCTATCATGGAACTTCAGTATATAGTAGTTAATAGATGGCCTAAAGTCATACAATTGGGGAAAAGATTTCTTCCTCGTGGTTCTAATTGCTTTCGGTCATAAGGCTAGTGAGTTAAAAGGGAATGCCTAAAGGCATCCTACACTCATGTAATTTTATTCACTACTACAGAACTGACCTTCACTACCGAACAATAATTGTCGATTGCTTTCAAACCGATAGTAATAGTGTATCATAGATGATTCATGGCTTGAGACCGACGGTGATAAGCCACCCGGCAGTGATATTGGGTTCATCTTTGCCAGTTCAAGCTATGAACCGACAGTGATATGGGTTCATCACTACCAGTTCTTAGCTTAAACTAGCATTGATACTATTACCGCTGGTACGAGACATGACCTGGTAGTGATAGATTGCACGAAAAACTTCATAACTTCATATGATGTCTGAAAAAGATGAACTTTATATCATAGTTCTAGTACTCAACGAGATCTACAACTTTGTAATTCAAAACTTTTTTATTTAAAGTCGTTTTGATGCCAAAATATTTAATCCGCAAGATTTTATACAAATTAATACCAAAGGAATCCATATGTTTTATAGTCACAAGTGAGTGTGTAGTGTAGTGGCAGTGGTAGGGAATGTCTCGGGTGGAGAAATGACCACAACAAAAGTTGTAGATTTTCAAAAGTTATGCACCTCTGTAGTTGATAACTTTTTAATTTGATATCATCCATCCAACAAAATTACGTTTGAATTTCTTACATTTGAAATTCAAATTTTTAAACGACCTTGGATGGAGAAACGACCAAAACAAAAGTTGTACATCTCAAAAAGTTATACAACTTTGTAGTTGACAAAATTTTCATTTGAAATCATCTATCCAAGGAAAATTATATTTGAATTTCCTCACATTTGAAATTCAAATTCGTCAAGAAATGACCAAAATAGAAGTTGTAGATATTGAAAAGTTATAGAACTTTGTAGTTCACAACTTTCTTATTTAAATTTGTTTAGGGTCCCAAATACTCATTTCAAAACCAGATGAACATAAAATAGGGAGGACCAATATCCCAAATAGACACAAGTGTCTTATGGGTGGAGTGGTGTAACACTCTAAATTTTGTATTATTTCAAAATAGATAAATTTGATTTATTATTGCAAATATGTGTGCATTTCAAATATAGGAAATAATAATTTTCATGAAATTAAAAGAAAACATAAGGTTAGAAACATGTTCATGCATGCATGCTACTGCATAATTATTTCGTGATGATTGGTTTTGATTCAAAGTTCAAAGGAATTCAAAAACCCCTTTTGAAAAGGAGTTTGGAAATTTGTTTGGGAAAAGAAAAAGGGAAGCACCTCTCTCCCTCTTCCCCCTTGAAATTCGGCCCGCTGGCCCATCCAGCCGAGCCGGCCCACACGCCTCCCCGCCGGCCCGCTGGCCCTTCTTCCCTTCTCTCCCTCATGTTTTCTTCCTGGGCCGGCCCAAAATGGAGCCTGGCAACCGCTGCCACTCCTTCCCTCCCTCTCTACCACCGATAGCCCGAGCCCGCTTGTCAGCGCTGCCATCCACCTCCTGCCGCTCCCGCATCACGCGCGGTCAAGCGGAACCATCGCCCCGCACCCACGAGCTCCGAGTTGTGGGAGCGTACCCCACTCCCCGGCCTCTTTAAAAGGGAGCTGCACCCGCCGCCGCTCCCCCTGCTGCCCCTCCCTGCTCCAATTTCGCTCGCGAGAGCCACAACCGCAGCGTCGCAACCCGTCGGAGCGACCCGTCCGCCCCTCCGCGTCACCCGTCATCCTCGAGCCATCTCCGTCCTCGGTATTCGCATTGGTGAGCTCGCCTCGCTCCCCTCTTTCTTCCCATGCCTCTATCTTCTCGAATGATGGCCACTATGGCCATCCCCGCGTGCTCTGGCGAGCTATTTCCCCGCCGGCCATGGCGAGCAGCGCGCGGGCCATCCCCCGGCCACGCTAGACCCCGGAGAAGGTCCTCCATTGCCCTGCTCTCTCCCGGTGTCCTCAATTTGTCAAACCGTGGCTGTTGGCCTCTATTCCCGTGCACACCGGCGAGCACTCGCCACCGGTCATGGCGGCCACCACGTCGGTCACCTTCCCCGCCGCGTAAAGCGCATGGTCGGACTCGCCATCTCCCCCGCATCATCCCGGTGCCCTCAGTTCATCGAACCGTGGACCGAAGGGCCCTAACCACGCCCGTCGGCGAGGTCCTCGTCACCGGACATGGAGGGCCGCCGCGCTGGTCGTTTCTCCGGTGGTCGTGCCTTCTCTCTCTTCCCTCCATCTATTATCAGTCGTCCAATCTAAGATCAATGGCCCATAATTGAAGATACCCCTTCGCGGGTCATTTTGCTAAAGAGACCCCATCCTTTTCAATAATCATGGCCGAGTCCTCGTCCGATTCAAAAATTAGGATTTTCTTTTTATTTTTAATTCGTTAATCATCGTAGTATTTACAGAATTGCCATTGCACTGTTTTGCTTATAAAATCGTCGTTTTAGCTCCGAATTGACCCGTTCAACTTGCATTAGATTCATAGTTGCATAATCTACGTGTTAATGCTATGGTTAGACATGTTTGCAGTATCTAAATTTCTTGGTTAAGTTTAATTAGTTCATTAGCTATAGGAGAACTTGTTTAAGTCATAACTTCCGCATTCTAGCTCCGAATTTCATGAACTTCGTGTCAATACGATCGTAGCGAGACGTAGATGATCTTCATAAACTTTGTATCTTGTTTTATTTACTACTGGTGTACTGTTCTAACCATAGGATTGTTTTGCTTGTATGATTGTCTTCAGAATGCGTGTTGTTGGTTCGTGTTGATCGAGTTCTGACGATGAGGAGTATTTTAGGAACACGGATTCCTTCAAGGAGCAGCAGGACCAGCAGGACTTTGTGAACCAAGGCAAGTATAGCATGGGCCTACCTTGATGTCCTATTCACTTTTATCATCTACTCATTTTGCATGTGTTCTAATTTTGACAACCATAAGGACTTCCTAGTATTTGTTGACATGCTCCTTGACTCCTACGGATCAATTGGACATGGGTAGAATGCTAGTGCTCTAACTAAACATGATCTATACAATGGTTAATGGTTCTATGGAACCAAAGGTAAAACATGCTTTATGACAACTGATATATAGGGTGAAGGTGCAAATGACTTTAATCATGTTGCCCTAAACCCTCTGTAAGGACTTATCTATCGGCAAAAGCTGGGATTGACAGTGCAACCGTGAGAGTCACATGACTCTGGCTTTAGCTCAGTAGTAGGATCTTTTCTAGCTTGTTAGAGGTTACCTTTATGGCGCAAGAGGGGCTTGCCACTTTGGGTATAGGACTGCCCCTGTTCTTATGTGTATAGCCGCGAAGGATTTATGCCATAGAAAGGGGGTTTCCTACATCTGCCTGCCGAGGAAACCTCGCGGCCCTAACATGTTAGAGAGACCTATGGAAGGCTTCATAGTGTACCCTGCTAGCTCACCTTGGGAGTGTTAGGGGGTCGACGGGCCCCGGGCATTTGGGCAACACGACTTACGGGTAAAGATGCACAACCTCTGCAGAGTGTTAAAAACTGTTATAACAGTCGTGCTCACGGTCATGAGCTGCCCAAAAAACTCACAAAATAAATGGTTACTTGTTATGTTGTTAACTCATGATAATGATGATGGTCTTATAATGATGTTCAATGACTCTATTTGATTTTAGTATATGATCATATGGGTTAATTTGGGAGCTTAAGCATAATGTGATACTAATCAATGTTAAAATCTTGGCTTACTAAAATGCTAATTGCAGTAAACCGTGTCTACCTTTTGAGCCTCATGAATCCCATGTTATACTTGTGGAGTACGAAATGTACTCACGCTTGTTTATTTTCTATTTTTTGGATAAAAATCCCGGATGGGTACCAAAGGGTAGTTGGTATGAGGATTATCCAGAGGACTTCTAGGTTTGAGTCAACCAGTTGATCGTCCCTATGTTGAAGCTACCACGTTTGAGAGATATCTTTTAATTTCCGCTTTTGTTGTTTAAGACTAAGTATTGTATCAAACGTGATATAAGACACACTGTGATGATACTCCCTGTAATTTGTTGATTTATGTGTGTGACTGTCCCTAGGGCGCAGATAATGTTTATGCACTCTATCTTGTCCTTAAAGTAGAGTGTGACAAGTGGTTAAGGGACGAACAACGCATGAAGCCTCCCGATATTAAAAAGCTTCTATTTTTAGCCCAAATTATGAGCCCCCTCATCATTGGCTGCCCAATGGGGTCTCCCAGTATTAAAAAATTTGCTATTTTCCAACCAAAATTTATGAGCCCCCTCATCATTGCCACTTTTTTACCGCCGGTTCAAGAAACCGGCAGTGATAAGGGTTTTTGAACCGCCAGTAAAGAGCTGTTCTGGGGTAGTGATTGTCACAATGTACATGCAAGGTGTATGTCTTTCTCTATTTCTCATTTATGAACTCCTTATTAAGATAGTCTCAGGGTAGTGGTAGTCACAATGTACAATATTGCATGCATGCATTCTCAATCTTGTTTCGTTACTTTGAAATGTGCTTCGGTGATGTAGCTTATTTGCCAAGTTGACTTTGTTCAGGTGCTATATGTAGTGTGATGTTGGATCATGTCAACATCAAGCAGATCAATGGAAGTTAGGATCGATGCTATTTTGTTTTAGTATTAGAGATGAGGCATTTTATAGTCATAGTCATATTTTGCAAGCAAACATATGATATGTGGCTGCAAATTGATCAAGCTAGCTAGGGGCCAATGTTTTTCTTTGTAGCACCCGATTTTAAGGACAAAACCAGATACACACCATATATAAGCCCAGAAAGTCAAATCACACATGGCCACAAATAGAGGTAATATCAATAGACAATGCTTAATATATAATGAACTTAATACAAAGAATACAACCTTAGCTAGTAGACAGCGGAAAGACAGTCCGTTCTTCAGGCGAAGGCTCCACTCCACAGGGACATAACTAACTGGTTGACCACAAGCCTAACTCTTCCAAACTAGCAATCTGGTATCCATCCTGAGGTGTGGGGAAATAGCAAGGGTGAGCACATTCGTACTCAACAAATATAACATGGGGTTCATGAGGCATAAAAGGTTGACACTGGTTTACTGCGATTAGCTTTTATGAGTCACAATTTTAATAGATTGAGTAGCAATAAGTTTATCACAAGCCCACATAAACACATGACCAGGTAAGCATGAATAATAAATCACATAAACAATTAATCAATAGTGATCATCTATTCCATAAGGGTCCAAGGCCGCTCGTGACCGTGAGCACGGCTGTTATAACAGTTTTACACTCTGCAGAGATTATACACTTTCACCATGAGTCATGATTTACCCTTTCGCCCAAGGTCGTGAGCCTCTTAACCCACTTCCAAGGAAGGTCGGCAAGGTTCACTATAAAGTCTTTCAAAGGTTCATCTAACAAGTGTAGCCCGCTAAGGATTCCCCATCAACCAGTAGGATCCCTCCCCCAAGGTGTGACTAACAAAAAGACATAGAACCTAAATACACTCCCTTGGCAGCCCCTCTTGCGCCTTTCGGTAAGCTACCACGAGTTAGAAAAGGTCCTCATATTTAACTAAAGCCAGAGCCATGTAGCACTCATGGTTGTACTGTAAGTCCTGGATGATCGCTTATAGATAAGTCCTTAAGGAGAGGAATCTAGAGCATCACAAAAAACTATGCTCTAACCCCCCTTGTTCCTTGTTGCTAAAAAGCATCTTTTAGTGTTTATTGCATATATCATTAGTCAAGTTACAAGATCATGATTTTAGTTGAGCACTAGCATCATACTACTCAATGCATAAATCCATAGGTGACCAGGAATCCAGGATATCAAATAGCTAAGAAAATTGCTACGGTTGTCAAGGTAGTCACGTGCATATGATTAAGTTATTAAAGTGAATAGGACAACAAGGATGATCCCATGCTATACTTGCCTTAAACTCAAATCTTTCGCTGGTCCAAATCTTCAAAGAATCACTTCTTGATCACCACGTAATAAACCTCACCGACTGGACAAGACCATAGAGCACCACACAAGCATCCAAACATAGACATGCATAGCATACAAACATAAATAAATTAGGACAATACACCAATCAATAAAAATATTTGAAAACTAACCTATGCGTTGCTACGAGCACATAGACACGAAAAACACGCTAATCAGAGCTACGGTTCAAAAGAAACGACTATCGAGACTTTTATATTATATTAAAGAAAAAGCATATATGCTTGATTTATTTTAGTTGAGCAAAACCATGTGAATAGTATTAATTCAGATTAATCAAAACATATTTAGTTTCAAAAGTCATGTTAGCTAATCATGTTTTAGTTATAAATGTCATCATAAAATTTAATCAGATTAAACTTTAATATTTACGAAACAAAGGTGCATGTGAGAGCATATAAACAAATTCATCCCATGAAACGGGTTTGTTTAGGAACATGTTTATAATAGCAATTAATCATATTAATGTTTATGTATAAAATATTGGAGTACAAAACCTATATTGATTTTAATTATAAAACTAGTTGCATATATATTTATTAATATTTAAATATATATAGACAAACATGTGACATATAAAACATTAACACTACTGTGTAGAGCATATCGATACGAATCTAATGCAACTTGAACAAAGCAAAACGAAATTCAAACGAATAAACGTTGAAGGCTTAAAGCCGTAGAAACTATGAAGAGTGGATACATACTGTACTTCCCAGGTGAGCCTGTTGTCCTTTGGCCACTCACGTACTAATGTTGATGCTATTTGCTTGTATAACTCAACAACGGAGCTAGCTGATAGCGGTTTGATTATTTGTGGTGCTGGTCACTAGGGCGGCACGCAGGATTGGCATCAGGGAGCTGACTCTGCGCCAATAGGAGAGAAACACTCAAGAATGGAGTCAGGTGGTGACAAATAGACATGGAGAAGGTAACCGTACCGTGGTCTTTGGGCCTGATTACGTTCTCGGAGGACCAGAAGACAGCTGACGAGAAGATCGATGGGGCAGCAGTTGACGAGCTCCGTGCAGCGAGACGTTGGAGGCAGCGTCGAAGAAAAGAAGATGGAAAATCAAATTTATACTTAGGATCCCAAACAACCAGGGGCTTCCTTATAATAGTTTTTGTGTGTTTTGTCCAAGAGGTTCGTGCATATTAGCATATATATAGGGAGGACAACTCCGCACCTCTACATCAATTAGCGGTATGGTACTAATTGATATTGCACCCTCTAACTTTATTAATAGACCTAATTAATTATTAAAGCTCATTAGTAAATAAATGTATGGGCCCTGAAGAGTCATTGGAAAATTGCGTTCGGATTATTCTAATTTTGAAATTAATTAATATCATGAAATAAAAATAATTCTAGAAAGTCTAGAATTACCGTTTATATCACAAAAAATGCTCCAAAGCTTAGAAAAATTCCCAGAAAAATCCAGAAGGTAGATTGAAGGATGAAGAACTCAAATAAAATATTTGGATCTCATGAAAAGATTGTTGGGAACTTGGAATATAAAGATTAAGGTCAAGAAGGTAGGAATTAAATTCCAGAAAGAAGATGGAAATTTTCTAGAGATAGATATTCGTCTCCTAAACGTATTTTAACACGTTTTGCACATACAAACATTAGATGCAATCAGCATGAATGCAAGAAAATGTGGCTATACCTTATGATGAATTTTAAATTAATGAAAAAATTTATTTTACTATGTTTCATGAGCACAAAAATACATAATTAAATCATTTTAGCTCTATTTCAAGAGAAGCAAATTTTAGGGTGTTACATTCTCCTTCTGTAAAAATTGTACAAGTATCAATGTTGGCTTTAATGACAATTTCGAGATATGTAACTGTACAAGTATAAATGTTGTCTTTAATGAAAATTTTATTTTGAGATATGTTTACCCAATTTTGTGGTTGATAAGTATGTGAACTGCTATGGATATTGAAAATGCTTTAAACTGCATGTAATGTGAAAATTATTATATAAAATTATGCCAGTTCATAGCGATAAATTATTGGTTGCTAAAAAGTTTTATATCACCAAACCAATAGTCGCTAAAATGTCTAACAGATTATTTGTCGGTATAAATATTAGCGTTCAATTATTGGTCGGTATGACGTCACTTACCATGACTATTACATCGGTTCGTATAACGTTATAGCGACCGATCATCAGTCGTTGTAACAACTTATAGTGACTCTTTTGTAGTCTATATAGATTAGTTGTGGTATAGTGTATATGCTGATCAGGGGCGAATCTACATGTAACCATTGGGGTCAGCTGACCCCGATAACTTGCTGAAAACACACTTAAAGTTCTTTTATCTACCAGCAAATTACTCTTTCAAATAGAGAATCAACATGTCTTTGACCCCGTTGCTTAGTCCTTGACCCCAATGACATAATATTCTAGATTCGCCCCTGATGCTGATCCATGTCTATTCAGTACAAGAGTCCTAAAGTTGTACGCTTCTTTAACGGAAGAAGCCAAAGACTAGGCCACCTATAGAAGAAAGTATATGGCTGATTGGATATCACCTACTCACTCCATTCCGAGTTATAAGATATTTTGGCTTTTTCACATACATTCACTTAGATATATACTATGGTTAGATATATAGTAAAAAACAATGTATCTAGAAAAGGCAAAACATCTTATAATTTGTAATAAAGTGAGTTCAGCCGACACAAAACAAATATATTATTATTGTTTTTCTTACTTCTTTTTATTTTTTCCCATCTGGGTTAATAGTCTTACTTTGCTAACTTATTCAGTGTTCACAAATCAGTCCTGAGCTCTAGCGAGTCTAGAGCATTATCCTTTGTTGTTCTTATTCATAAAACAGACAAAGCTTCGCTGTAGTTAAAGAAATTATCTCTTTACTAGTTTGCTCGAAAGCTAGTCATAGAGTTTCTAAGAAAATAAAGCAAATCTAGTCATTGATGATTTCTGTGTTAAGTTTGAGCATCAACACAATTTATGTTTAGGTCAGAGGCATCAAAAGAGAGAAGAATGACTGGAAGCTCAGAATAATGCGAACCAAAGAAACAACTAGCTAAGTAGAAGTGAAGAACATGGTTTATTTATGGACCAACAAAATTGTTACCAGAAGTGCACAGGAAGATTTTCTACAGACCAAAAAAGAATGGAGCTTGTGGAGGATGCTCTTGCAAGAAGGAATGAAAATGCCATTTGCATGGGAAATCAAAGCGTGTACGTACATGCTAATAATGGTGATAATAGTCTAGATCGAGTTATCCAAAAACAAAGGGATGTGCATTTTCAGACTTAATGGGCGGCAGGAATGGGCAAATAAAACGTGCATGCATCTACCCGACACGTAGCAATAATTATTAAGTGTATTATGTTCCGGAGAGAAGTTGGGTTAGTGTTCTAGGTCCACATCCCCGTCAGTCCGTCACGAGCATAGCTTCTCTTCAGCTCCTGGAGCTGACGGCTCCACATCCCCGTCAGGTTGTCACACTGATCGGTACAGCTCGGTAGACGATAGACTGCTGGTGCGTGGGCTGATGGTGACAAGAGAATCTCTCCGGACGAGGAAATATCTCTGTCATCAGGCCGTCACACTGATCAGCCCGACTTATCAGCTATGACATAGTGTTTTTTTTTTCTTATAACAAAACAGCATTAGTTGGCTTATGAACCACAAAAACCATCAGCCGAATAGCCCGGAGTTTACCATGATAAACTGCTAGTGAGTTGGTGATGGTGGTGACACGAGAATCGTTCCGGCCTGTTCCTCGGAAGCTTTGAATGAACACTTGTTGTTACCGATCAAGTGAGCATTTTTTTTTGACAGAACTGGAGGGGTTTGCACCCCTACAGGATATTTTATTAGATATTAAAACAAATACAAGTTCAAATACAAATACAAGTTCAAAGAGCTAAGAGAAAAGATTCAGGAGACGAAGGACAGAAAAAAAAATCAAAGAAACAGCTAAAATTACAACAGATTTCGGTCCATGAATCAAACAAAGCAGCATCTTTAGTTCTTGCCCGAACTATCAACAGCTTGAGCTCCCTGAGAAAAACTTCTTTAACAGCATTGTTGGACGGTGGCATATTCTTGAAAATGCAATCATTCCTTGCCGTCCAAATAGCTCAGCAGAGGAGAATAGCTGAAATCATGAAGAACTGACTATTAATTTGAGATCTGATTTGAGGAAGAGCTTCAGGGAAGCTTGAATTAGCACCAAACACAATATTGAATAGGTTCCAACAGTTTTTCGCAAAGGGGCATTCCAGGAAAAAAATGTGTTACTGTCTCCTCCAAATTCGGAACACAATTATAAGAGTCAAGATGCATGTTTTTTCTTCTGAAAATATTCCTTGTGCTCAATCTATCATTCATGAGTAACCAGAAAAAAAAAACCTTGTGTTTAGGTTGACAAAAACATCTCCATAACCAAATGAGTCCCTCATGAGTCTGCCTATGCCCTACCAAATTAGAGTAGGCCCTGGAGGATGAAAAGTCATGCCACCTGAGAATTTTCATTTATCATTTAACTCATTCAGATGGAGTTGTTGCATCATAGCCTGAATATCATTGAGCTGCTGGAATGCCTCATCTGAAAAAGGCATATTTAAAATTGTTTGTAATTCCTCATTATCCCAGAATTTTCGGACTGAAATATTTGTTTGCTTTGCAGAGAAAAGTTCTAGGAATTGATCCTTGAGGGGTGATTGAGTCCAGCTATCCTTCCAGAAAAGACAGCTTTGACCATCCTGAACTTGAATAACTATCATTTCATTTGGTGATGATGGTGCTCATATACCTCCACGGAGAGAGCGGGGGTTGGATTTTGCAGTCGGTATAGGTTCGGATACTCATGGTTGGTATGTATGCCATGCATGATTCCTAATTTTTATTTCAAAAATGAACTACACTTAGATTGTTTTGTTTTGTGTAATTGTACCAGTAACCTAATGTAATTTGAAGTATAGTGCAACATCACACACACCAGCTAAACTTTGTTCCATATTTCAATAATTTTGCAAGGATCCTACCTAAACTTTGTTTTTTTTGGAAATATATAGAATAATTTTGTTTTTTGTTTGTTTTATCATTTTTCTATTTGACATATTTGGTTAATCACACCTCCTAAACTATAGGCGCCCGTGATTCTGAAAATTTTCAGGCAATCTGATTTGCGCGACGCCTATGACCTCTCTGGGTTAGGGGTGGGATTGCTGGGACATCCGATGTGCTCTGGGCTTAGATTGATCGGGGAGGCAGGCAAGAGTGCAAGACAAGTAGGTGGCTGGCGAGGGTCGGGGCGCCAGGCTGCTGTCGGCCATGGGCGGCGGAGGATGGCAATTGGGCCAGGTTTGGATGGGGAAGAGAGCTCCACTAGGTTAGCATGGCGGGGTGGAGGCAGCGAACCTAGAGCAGTGCCTTTTCAGACATAACGTCAGACTTCTTAATCTTTGCACAATGTGGTGGACCTCCGGACAAGGAGAGTCGGTTAGGAGCGGTGCTTGTTCAACCGTATCGAGTGTGGAAGATGACCAAAGGAAGAAGACGTACATGTGATACGTTCGATCCAAATCCAATGATTGATGTTCGTCACCTGAGAAGAACTGAAAAATTGGGTGCCTGTTAATTAGCAGTTCCTTGGTTGATTGAACTGAAGGCCAAGTAATTATGTTATTTTGTAGTACATAAAGTATTTTGGATTATGCCCCTTTGAAAATTTGTCATATGCATATGTTTGGTCCCAATAATAAAATTTAATTTGTTCAGTTTCGCTAGATATATCACTTGTTTCTCACACCTTGTTTTCTGTTTCTTTCTCCCTAAACAGCATGCATGGAAGGAACTAATACTTCTATACCACCTTATTTTTAGTTGCTATAAACCTATACTGTATTTAAATTGTACTTAAGTTATGGTGATTGGCATGTAATTTCTAGATAATTTTTTTTATCTTTTTTCTAGATAAAATTGGTGTAATTAAAGATTGCCCATCCGTGGAGCAAATTATTTTACATTGACGAATAAGGTGTAATTCATTTGATGGCAGTATTGTAATTTGTGCAAGCATATGTTTCGGTCGGGTGTCCTGAGCACATATATGATTTGTATAAGAACATGTATATTATGTCCATGTCTTCCCTAAATTGTGTGATTTTGGACTTTTTATCACATAAATCCTAGGCAAATGAGAAATGGTGTAATTTCGAATATTGTATCACCCAAATGAAAGAAGAACTTCAATCAACCTATTTGTTTGATTCTTGTACAATGATTTGATCTTCCTAATCCCTCAAGTAATAAAAAAACACCAAAGGTATATAGCTGATTGAATACCACCTACAATCAACACAAAACAAATTTATTATTATCATATTTGTAGTTTTTTCTACTTATTCGCATCTAGATTAGTAATTATGCTAGTTTGTCTACAAATCAGTCGTGAGCTCTAGTGAGATTGGAACATCATCCTTTGCTGTTCTTCTTACTCATAAAATAGACAACTCTTCATCGTAATCTAATATATTATCTCTTATGTTCTATGAAAAAGAAACAATCTAGTTATTAAAAACTATGTTGATTTTGAGCATCGACACAATTTGGATTAGAGGCATCAAAAGATAGAAGAATGACCGGAAGCTCAAAATAATGATGCGAACCAAAAAAATGGCCGGCTAATAATAGAGATGAGAGACATGCATGGTTTATGGACCAACACAACTGTTACTAGAAATGCACGGGAAGATTTGCTGCAGTCCGAAAGACTGAAGCTTGGAGCAGGGGCGGATCTAGAATTAAGAATTATCATTGATGTCATTGGCATACTTATGATAGACATGGGTGTTATTTTCTCTAGTTTGCATAGTAATTTTCCATTGAGTTTACATAAGTTATTGTTGTCAGGTGACAGCACTGCTAACACTCTGGATCCGCCCCTGGCTTGGAGGATGTTCTTGCAAGAAGAATGATAATGCCATTTGCATGGGAAATCATAACGTACGTAGATGCTATAATAGTGGTGATAATAGCGTTATCCAAAACAAAGGGATGCAGATTTTCAGACTAAGGGACAAAGGTGCATGCATCAACCAGACATGTAGCAATCGGAGAGATGGTGGAGAGGACTTAGGGCGTCTGCAGTGGTCCTAGATAGCTGATAGCAGGAGGAACTCCACGTCGGCTACAGAGGCAAATTCACCATTCAATGGTTCATGCTCTCCGAGAAATGTGGGCTCGTCTGCTATAAGTTTTTTAATTCCTGCTAATCCTTCCAACCAGGGGCGGAGGACCAACATGGTGGCAATACCTTTTACTACTTGCTTTTCTTTCAATTTCTATTTTGCTACATGTAGAAAAGGTCTATAGATTATCAAAACAAGACAACAGTAGGCCTAGTCAATAGTGCACACGGCATAAAGCATCTCTCCAGTACCTCTAACTACGACCGTTGGCAGATGCCAGATGGAATCGTGGCATGCTTTGATCCGCCACACCTCCTCCGCCACTGTGCTTCCAACAAAGTGAACGGAGTGCGGCAGCTGCTCGCATACGTGGGCCAGTCCTCGGAACGTGTGCAAATAGCCTAACGAGATGTTCGTTGCTAGCGTCTTGTTTTTCCAACTCTCTCTGTCTCCTTTAGGGCCTCGTTTAGATGAGAGAATTGGGAAGAAAAATACTGTATCAGAATTCCTGTAGCATTTCGTTTGTATTTGGTAAAAATTATCCAAATTTTAACTAACTAGGCTTAAAATGTTCGTCTCGCAAAGTACAACAAAACTGTGCAATTAGTTTTTGATTTTATTAATATTTAGTACTCCATGCATTTGCCGATATTTTGATGTGACGGGAAATCTTCTTTTTACATAGTAAAATTTAGGATAGAATTGAGGGAACTAAACAAGGCCAGTTCAACTTTGAATCTGTGTCAGCTAGCTCGGAGCTATCCTATTGGGCACGCCCTTAGGGTTCGGTGGGTGGCTAGGATTTATTTTAATAGACCGACTATGGGTTTGACAATATTAACCATGACGAGTCTCCTCTTAAGAGGTCTGTTTGTGTAAATTGATTTTTTAAGAGCAGCAACTTTTGGTTGTCTCCGTAATAAAACGATCATTCTGAAAATCATCATGTGTTTTAGAATAATATAAACTGTCTTATAAAATCAGTTTTGCAGTAATGAGTAAACTCATGATTGTTTTTGGAGATAGAGATGGGTCCACACACATGGTGCATGCCGATCCATACATGTATAAACAGAACAAGCTCGAGTGACGTAATCACCTCCGTCACATGGTTTTATCCACCATACTGTATGTACGATGATCTTTCGCTGGTTTGATTTGATCGCACGGTGGCGAAGCTACAGAAAATTAGAGGACGGTGCACTTGCCTGGTAGGTGCATTGACTTGTGCTATAGGTGGTACATATCTAAACCTCTTATAAAGTTAAGACTCATTAAGTGATTCTATGTAATTTGATTAGTCCAATCCTGAAAAGTGATGTCATGTGACGTCATCAAATCAGTTACCCCCACTAAGCCTTATTTATCTCCCACTAACTATTTCTTTTGAAATAGAAAAAAAGTTGTAGCACCTAAACCAAGTATCGTAATTAAAATCCAATTGCGCCATGGTGTTTCTCGCAATAAACTCTTCAAAACAAGACCCCACATAGATATATTTCGATAACTTTTTTGCAAACATTTAAACGGACGTTCCTAAGAAAAACCTAGCAAAAGTGTTATTTCTAAGCAAAAACCTAGCAAAACTGCATATCACATGGATTACATGTGGTCCTCCGAAACATGCATGATTTTGTAAGAGAAAACTCCTAGAACTTTTGGGAGGGAGGATGACCCTTAGGTATAGTAGGAGTGAGGGGTTCGGGTGGATGAGGTTAGCCTCCCGTATAGGTTAGTGACCGTGTTGTGTTTGATAATTGTTTTTAAGCAAAAGCCCGTTTCTAAGAAAAACCTAGCAAAACTGTATATCACATGGATTACATGTGGTCCTCCGAAACATGCATGATTTTGTGAAGGAAAACTCCTAGAACTTTTGGGAGGGGAGATGACCCTCAGGTATAGTAGGGGTGAGGGGTTCTGGTGGGTGAGATTAGCCTCCCGTACTGGCTGATCCTATAGGTTAGTGACTGTGTTTTCTTTGATAACTGTTTCTAAGCAAAAGCCCGTTTCTAAGCAAAAACCTAGCAAAATTACATCACATGATTATATGTGGTCCTCCAAAACATGCATGATTTTGTGAAGGAAAACTTCTATAACTTTTGGGAGGGGGGATGACCCTCAGAAATAGTAGGGGTGAGGGGTTCGGGTGGATGAGATTAGCCTTCCGTACTAGTCGATCCTATAGGTTAGTGACCGTGTTTTCTTTGATATGGTTTTTGTTATCTTTAGTTACACCTCTATAAAAAAAACTAAATCTGTTTTCTGCTTATATCGCATATATACTTATGTATTATACACCGACGAGATTCCTTCTACATCCTATTTCTCCTAACTCAATTCAAATTACTCTTGCATTCCCGCAGCAACGCGCGAGAAATTCACCTAGTATGATAAAAATTTTAGAAAAAAATTATTGTTTTCACAAAATTTAGGTGGCATTTGCACCCACTAGCTCATAGCTAGCTTCGCCTAGGATGAGGTCCACTTGTTCTATCTGGATATGCTGGCGAGGCAGCTGCACAGGAACTAGGAGACAACACGAGCACAGTAATTCTCTTCAGCTGCTGGACCTATCGACCTGCTGATGGAGACACGAGAATCTTTCCGTCCGAGGAAACATCCCTGTCAGGCCGTCACACTGATCGGTAGACAATAGACTGCTAGCCCTTGTTTAGTTACCCCAATTCTCTGTCAAATTTCACTATGCAAAAGAAGATTCCCTGTCACATCAAAATGTCGGCAAATGCATGAAGTACTAAATGTTGATGAAATCAAAAACTAATTGCACAGTTTTGTTGTACTTTGCGAGATGAACATTTTAAGCCTAGTTAGTCAAAATTTGGATAATTTTTACCAAATACAAACGAAATGCTGCAGGAATTCTGATACAGTGTTATTCTCCCCAATTCACCGAACTAAACGAGGCCCTAGTGCGTGGTGCCAGTGGTGACACGAGAATCGTTGGCTGTGTTCAGTTCCTCAAAAAAAAGTACTATGCGAAAAAAAGATTTTCCGTCACATCAAACTTCGATACATGCATGGAGTACTAAATGTAGATGAAATCAAAAACTAATTGTACAGCTTGGTTGTACTTTGCGAGACGAACGTTTTGAACCTAATTAGTCAACGGTTGGACACTATTTGCCAAATAAAGCCAAAACATGCTACAGTACTTTTTTTACCCCTTTTCAGGGATCTAAACACAGCCGTTCTGGCCGATCCATCGGAAACTTTCAATGCACACTTGTTACCGATCGAGTGAGCATTAAGGAGGTGTTTGGATCACAGAGCTAATAATTAGCCCATGTTTTTATACCAATTAGAAAACTTAAATGTGAGCTAATTCTGGTTAATAAGAGCTAATGGGGGTTAACTGGTGGTTATAGTCATTAGCCCATAATTAGCTTATGTTTAATCTATGTTCACAATGTGGGCTAATTTTTAGCCTGTGATCCAAACAAGCCCTAATTCCATTTGGTGATGATGGTGCTCATCTTATACCTTCACAAAGAGAAGCGGGGGTTGGATTTTGCACTCTCGGTATAGGTTTGGATACTCATGCTTGGTATATATATGCCATGCATGAGTTCTAATTTTCATTTCAAAAATGAACTACGCTTAGATTGTTTTGTTTTGTGTAATTGTACCAGTAACCTAATGTAATTTGAAGTATAGTGCTACATATCACACGTACACACCAGCTAAACTTAGTTCCGTATTTCAATACTTTTGCAAGGATCGTACCTAAACTTTGTTTTTTTGGAATATCTAGAA
This sequence comes from Saccharum hybrid cultivar R570, assembly GCA_038087645.1. NCBI lineage: Eukaryota > Viridiplantae > Streptophyta > Magnoliopsida > Poales > Poaceae > Saccharum > Saccharum hybrid cultivar. The sequence goes on along the minus strand of JAQSUU010000671.1, from coordinate 901,901 downwards.
CAATTTTTTTTTGTTTGTTTTATCATTTTCCTATTTGACATGTTTGGTTAATCACACCTCCTAAACTACAGGCGCCCGTGATTACATAAGAAAAGACCAAAGTGCGGCTTAAGGAACTACTCTCTCCGTCCCAAAAAGAAGGACGTTATGGAATGCGTGCAGGTCAAACTTTCTCAATTTTGACTAGATTTGTAAAAAATATGTATAACATTTATATCTCTAAATAAATTTATTATAAAAATATATTCAACGGTCTATCTAATGATACTAATCATGTATTATAATTATTAATATTCTTTTATATATAATTAGCAAACATGGTTTGGTGGTCTTCTTGTCAACCTTGTTGGTGTAGGTGAGAAAGTGTCGCACCCAAAATTTCCATTTTGGATTGTGAATAGTTGATGCTAAATAAAATAAATGAAATAAATGACTTTGTATCATTTCCTAAATGTTTAAAGATTTAATTAGATCTTTGACAATTTAAAAAGAGTTTATGGAGTAGAAGAACCCACCTCATATCAATACACCTGAATAACCATATCTGTGAAACCCGGTCCATCTGTATACATCGATATTTTCACTGTATACTCATTTCCTTTCTATTTCATTTTCCTTTCTAAAATAGCTTCAGGTTGCACTAGTTATTCTCCATCTTTCCCCACAATCGGCATGTCAGACAGGACTTGTACACCTTCCCCCACCCTTTTCTTCAATTGTGAAACATTAAAGACTGGGTGTACCAGCTTTTAAGCTATCTTACTAATCCTTTATGATCACCTCCTGAATCTTACTTACTTCTAAACTAGCATGCCATTTTTATTTTTTATAATTTAATTTAATTGTTTTGTTGCATACATGCTAGCTGCATAGTTTTATTTGAGTGAAAAATAAAGTTATAAAATTGGCTTAACTCCGAATAGGTTTTTCTATGCTTTTTTGCAATTTGAAAGAATTTTATACGAAAATAATTTGAAAAAAAATAAAAGTGGTGTTTGACGTTTTGCGTTGATTTTGGACCTTGCCTTTGTATAAACACTACTTTTCCATATCAATGCCGCGAAGAAGCTTTTGGGCCTCACAAAGCCTCAAAGTAACTGGTGGGCCCAGTATGCGCACACAGGCCCACTCTATGCTCCATTGCTCTGGGCCTGCTCACGAGGCTCCCTTTTCCCGTGCATGTGTGGGAGTCTAGAGAGAGTGGGGAATGAATACGTGTAGCGCCATCCAGCCATGAGAATCGCCGGGGCGAGCACGAGCACGGGCGCCACCGTTACTTCCCAATCCAACCAACTGCAACCACCTTTTTCTTGTCAAAAAAAAAACTGCAACCACCTTTTCAATCCAATCTTTATTGCATTGCATAATTTGCATCGAAGATCGATGTGAATCCGTGAAAGGGTGGAGGAGGAGGAGGGTCTGAGGTCGAATCCGATCCGTCGATGAGAAGGGGAGCGATGGCGAGGCTGGCGGTGGCCGCGAGGGCGTTCTCCGCCTCGGCCTCCGGCGCGGGCGCCGGCGGCGTGTCCATGGTGCAGGGGGCGTCCCGGGGCATCGGCCTCGAGTTCGTGAGTCCGCCCCTTCTGCTCCTTCCCCCATCTCTCTCTCTCTCTCTCTCTCTCTCTCTCTCTCTCTCTCTCTCTCTCTCTCTCTCTCTCTCTCTCTCTCTCTCTCTTCCGCATCGCCCCCTCCGTTTCCTACTTTCGTCCATACTGGATTGCGCTCTGATGCGCGTTCCGCGCGCTGGGATCCGGTACAGGTGCGGCAGCTGCTGCGGAGAAGCGGCGAAGGCCGCGTCGTCGCCACGTGCCGCGCGCCAGGTTCCGCGGCCGAGCTCGAGAAGCTCAAGGAGGAGCACGCGCCCGGGCGCCTCACCGTGCTGCCGCTCGACGTCACCGACGAGAGCACCATAGAGGTACGCCGTACGCGCATAGCCTTTCAGTTTTGGTCAGCAATGCTGCAGCCATGGTTTATTATTATTATTATTATTATTATTATTATTATTATTATTATTATTATTATTATTATTATTATTATTATTATTATTATTATTATTATTATTATTATTATTATTATTATTGTTATTAGAGAGTAGTCAGAGGAAATGCTCATGAAACATTTCTACTATTTGTCATCGCGACTGAAGATCTGACGCATTTTGCCCAAATTACTAACTGATTCCACTTATTTGCACTAAGAGTGTGTTTAGTTCCGCAAAAAGGTGTAAAAAAAGTATTGTAGCACGTTTTGGTTTTATTTGGTAAATAGTGTCCAAACCGTTGACTAATTAGATTCAAAACGTTCGTCTCGCAAAGTACAACCAAGCTGTACATTTAGTTTTTGATTTCATCTACATTTAGTACTCCATACATGTATCGCAAGTTTGATGTGACGGAAAATCTTTTGTTTGCACAGTACTTTTTTTTGAGGAAGTAAACACAGCCTAAGCTTAGTATGAAAACGAGAAAATCTGATTCTTCCATTGCAGGCAGCCGCCGCCTCAATTACAGAGACCCATGGTTCTCTGGACCTGCTGATCAACTCCACCGGCATCCTCTCGATACCAAACGTGATACAGCCAGGTGGATTCTCTGCCTCTTATCACGTTTGAGCACAGCATCCAAAATTCAGCAAGCATCAGTTCCCTAGTACCTTATCTGAAACCAAGTTCCCTGTGTCACAGAGACTACACTAAGCAAGGTTCAGAAGTCATCCCTGATGCTGGCATATGAGGTGAATGCAGTCGGCCCTATCTTAGTGATCAAGGTGAAATTCAGTAGGCTGCTTCAATTTTCTGTTTCTTGTTCTGGTCGTTCATTGCGACTTCACTGATACTAAATGGAGTCTCAAATGGTCCTTTTGGTCAGCACATGTGGCCATTGCTGAAAGTTGGAGGCCGCTCCGAGACTGGGAGAGGATTCGCATTGGTTGCAAATATGAGCGCCAGAGTCAGTTCGATTGGAGACAATGCCCTGGGAGGCTGGCATGCATACAGAGCTTCTAAAACAGCGCTGAATCAGTGTAAGTGGACACCATGATGTTCCATCGTCCTGTTCTCGGTTTTTAACAAACCTGCTATGCGCACAAATCTTGTAATCACGGTCATCTAGGCTAATCCACCGTGCTTCACATTATTCTGTCTTGAATAACCTGGTGCTTGTGCGGTATCAAAGTTTATTTGTCACGATTTTCTTACTGAATGTTTGTCGCTCAATGCCCAATCATGCAGTGACCAAGACAGTGTCAGTGGAGTTTGGCAGGAAGGACAACATCGCCTGCATCCTGCTACATCCTGGAACCGTGGACACTGACCTCTCACGGCCATTTCAGAGAAATGTCCCCAAGGGTAAGCTCTTCACGCGAGAGTTCTCTGTACAGAAGCTCCTCTCCATCATTGACAACGTCAAGAAAAGTGACAACGGCAAGTTCTTCGCATGGGATGGCCAAGAAATTCCTTGGTGAATGGTCGTCATCACTCGTTTAAGTCTACAGCACAGCAGTCAACAACGTCCTTGATTTTTATTTAACGATGCTTTTTTTTTCAACACGCATTGGTCCTTTTCATGTTATGACCGACCTAAGTTCAAGCTGTAGAAAGGGCCTCGTGCAAATGCAAGGACAGGAAGGTCAATTCCGTTTTTCATCTCATTTTCAGCTGTTTATGAATCAGGGGAGTTGCCTGCTGATGAGTTATTGTAGTCCTTTAATTCTGAGAGGTTTTCTCATTCATGATCTATCAATCTGCTCCTGATGCATCACGCTAAATTTCTTCTGTACTGTATAATTCAGAAAAAAAAAACACGTTCCGACGGGTTGCAATGGTAAACCAGTTCTACAGGTTTTGTTCTTACATTGTACATAAATAATAAATTCTGAAGTGCTACCTATAACATTCAACTTGGAAGTAATAAGGTCAATCTCAATAAGGATTTCATGTAGTTTCATGGACATTAAATATACTGACATGACACTGTGTCAATGAATAGAGAGATGATAAGAGTTTCATGGGAGTAGAGAGAGTTTCATGGGATTAAACTCTTCTGCACTGTTTTTCAAAATATAAGTATATTGAAAACTGAGACATGAAATTGGCATTGAGACTGGCCTAATAAGAAAAAGACAGTCCTTCTAACCTTCCCAATTCTCGAGACCCGCATTCGATACGTGTGAACTGGCTTGAACATGCGACACTAGCACGACGGCGTTTGGTGCGGTGGTGTGGAGATGTCGGAATCGGAACTCGGAAGGTGACATGCCTCTCGCCCTTCCCGACCACTGTGAACGCACGCACGCCGTTATCCAAGGCCGGCGATTTCTCTCTGAATCTTGACAAGACATTCTTGCTATATACTCCCTCCGTCATAAGTCCTCGTCACGTTATCCTTCGGCGCAATGACCAAGAGCAGTAAACAACGCTGATTTACATTTAAGACAAGGAGCAACCAAGGAGTCATAGCCAATAAGCAGCAAATGAGCAATAAATGCAGACAAGGAGCAGCAAATGAGCACTAAATGTGCAGCACGTACGAGAAGCCAAACCGTAGTCCCAGACTAATACGAAGGAGACTTTTAGAAAAGAAAAAAATTGCTTAGATGAAGGAGATAAATGGACGGAGGGAGTACTCCGTAGGAGACTATGACCGTGTTTGGCATTGCTTCACGAACAGCTCCTCGAGATGTTGTGAACTGTTTTTTTTTCAAACACTCTTTTCAAAACAGTTTTAAGAGTAAAACTTTTTTTAGTTGGGATGAAGATAAAAAAAAGTTTATCCTAGCTTCACATGCCATCAGTGGGCCCCAGCGTGCATGGATGATCTTTGATTTGCCCAACAAGATGTGGGCAGGCTCACGTGGAGTGGGAGCCGAGCGCCGTCGCCAAACCGGGCGTGAGCACCGCCATCGCCTAGACGGAGCGTCATTGCATGGCAGGGGCGCGGTTGTCGCCGCCTGGCTGTAGGGTGCCGACACCAGGGACGTGGGATGCCGTGGGGCGCGGCCGCTAGGGACAATGCCGGGGGACGCGGTGCAGTGGGGCACAGCGCTGGAGATGCCACGGACGCGACTATCGCCGTGGGGCGTGGCCACTACCCACTGGGGACGAGTTGTGGGGTGTAAATGTTGGGATGCCGAGGACGCCCAGTAAACGCGGGGGAAACAGAGAAATGCTTGGGGAGGGGAGAACAAAGGTGAGGGATGCGTGGGAGAGATAAGGGTATTTTAGAGTTTTTGTCATTTCCGTATGCTACGGGAAACTATTTAGCTTAACCGAGAAAATTGTTGGTGGAGCTAAAATCTAAAAAAACATGTTCACTAATGAAGATAAATGGCGTTGGAGGTCAAGAAGGCCCCCACATTTGTTTGATTGGCGCCGAAAGGCAGAGATTGATCGATCACCTTTTCTTTTTTGCTTTTAAGAAAACATGCATATGTAATTATTAGTTGATTGAACAACAACAACAAAATCAGGTACATGAGAATAGAGATGGAAATGGAAAAGAAACTTGTGTTGGCATCTAGCGTCCATAGCCTCTGGATCCATCTACTCTACATTCTACAAACACCAGGCATTCTGTGCGCAAACCAGCGTAGCAGGATATGCCCCTTCTCGTCGTCGTTTTTTTCCTGCTCCCCGGCGGAGCCTTCTCCACTTCTGCCGACGGCGGAGCCTTCCCCATATCCGGCGATGGCGGTGGCGGGTGCAACCACCGTTGCGTTGGCTCCGTCGTCCCATACCCTTTCGGCTTCTCTGGCGACTGTCCCATCCCCCTGGCCTGCAACGCCGCCACGTCGACGCCACTGCTCCCGCACAGCACGGCGGCCGCGCCGTACTCCATCCTCTCGTTCAATTCCACCACCTCCACCTTTCTGGTCTCCATCGAGCCCTCGTGCAACCGCAGCGTCCCCGAGGCCAAGGCGTCGCTCACCGGCGCCGGCTACGCCATCTCCTCCCGCACTGGCCTCTTCCTATGCGGCGACTGCCGTGCACTGGGGGCCGCCAACTGCACCGTATTATATGTTCACTGTGTAGATCTACTCATGTGGAGTCCAACAAAATTAAATTTTCTATTTTATGATTTTTCTGTGATTTACTATGATTTTTCAAATATTCAGCGAAAATAAATAAAAAAAGATAAAAGCCGCTATTACTGCAGCAATCTACTGTTACTGTGCAAACCGCCGTCGAAAACCATCCAGGGGTAAAATAGACGGTTTTGGATAGTTCAGGGGGTAAATTAGACCGTTTCATACTTCAGGGGTTATATGCTCCAAGGTCAATAGTTTAGGGGGTGATCTAGACTTTTTCCTTACATCTGAACAAAGAAACCTATAAATGATTCAATACTTTTCATTAATTTCGTTTCCTATATGTCCATATTTTCTCCTATATATTTGGTGAAACATAACATAGTTTTGACTTAGGAGAAACCTATAAATACATATAGTATGGGTGGGAGACTTCACTTCAGGTTTAGGCCCCGTTTTATACATATCTGCTTTATTTATTAGAGTAGTTTTTTTTGGCACCATGAGTAACTCCACTGGTGGAGATGTGAGTAATTTTGATATAAAGTTAGAGTGTTATTTTAAATTATCTTTCATGATGGAAAAACAGTTAATTTAGATGCAATGTTGTGTGAGTGTGGTTATTTCAAATTATGTTTCATAATGACAAAGGTGTGTAATTTAGATGCAATGACTATAATCATTGATGACGATTTTAGTCTGCCAAATTAAAGTCCAGATGTTTCTGATTATTGTGAGAATTTCTATGATTTATCTTTTTCTAGCGCGTCTGATGAGAATTAACGTGGTTCATCCGTTTGGGCTTCTAATTAGTAATGTAAGATAAGAAGTCTAGAAAAAGTAATTATTATGACACATAGTTTAGTATATTATAAAAATTTATTTAACACCTGATTTAATAATAATATTAATTTGGTTTCCTATATGTCTATATTTTCTCCTGTAAATTTGGGGGAACGTAACATAGTTTTGACTTAGAAGAAACCTATAAATACAAAGAGTATGGGTGGAGGGAGTACTTCACTATAGGTTTAGGCCCCATTTTATATATGTCTGCTTTATTTATTAGAGTAGTTTCTTTTTTTTGGCACCATGAGAACTCCACTGGTGGAGCAGAAGCTGTGTTGAAAAAACGTTTGGTGAAACAATATCTCATAGTAGATCTGAGAGAGGGATATTCTCAGCTCCAGTTGAGGAGCTAATTCGCTTTAACCTATTTGGCAAAAAAGGTAGACCAAGACAAATTGCTGAAAGTATTGAATAAGTTGTGTTAAACGGGACCTTAGTTTTAAGTATTTTGTCGTTGATGATAATTTTTTAGTACTGTGATGTGAAGAGAAGATATAGTGGCAATCATGCGCGGAGGGAGGTGTGCCGTGGAACTAAAGTTGCATTACAAAATTTGATATATTTTATTTGATTTTGAAAAAGAATACTACAATTGGGCCCTTCACAATCGAGTTTCTGGCAACGCCATTGTGACCGATAAGAAATGAAACAGGCAATAAGTTTTTTTTTTAGGAAAAGGCAATAAGCTAAGTTTTTTTTTGAGGGGAGGCAATAAGCTAAGTGGAAGATGACGATGAAATCCCACAAAAGCTGAAAGGCGGGCCATCCAAATTTGATGGCCCAACCCATTTGGCGGATATGGGCCTAAGACATCCAAATTTGAAGGCCCAATCCATGTGTCCGGGCTACCAATTCTCGGCGCCCCAAGCCCCAGCGCAGAGCAAACCTGCACCTGCTGGTGACCGCGGGTGTCGCCGCTCTCCTCTCGCACACAGCGTCGGCCAAATCGAACCCGCCGCTACCGCCGGCCGAATCGGACCCTAGCGCCGGCCTCCGGCCAAATCGAGCGGCGGTGCAGGCGCAGCCGCATCGGGGAGAGAGAGAGGGGAAGCGCGACGCCAGATCGAGGAGGGGTCGCCGGGCTTCTTTTGCGGTCGTGCGGACGGCGCCGCCAGCCGGCCAGCCGCACCCGCTCCTGACCTCCTGTGCTGCTGCAGCCACAGCACACGGCGGGCGCAGGGCGAACAACGGCACAAGTGCAGCTAGCTGCACAGGCGCAGCCGCGCACAACGGCACACGACATTACAACAGGCTCAGCCCAGCAGTGGGCAATCAGTAGGTTCTTCGTGCTTGGATCTTGCATTCCCAATTCGTATAATTCCATTTGGTCAATTGTTTGCGGCTTTCTAGCAACTAGCAAGCAAGCAGTTTGTTGTACTCGTGTTTTATTCTGAATTGCATTCTTCAGTTATTCTGAAGAACTCACACACACTCGGGGTTCCGATGGCGGCGGCCGCATCAACACATTCGGCCGTGTCCTCCTCCTCCTCGGCGTGCCGCGCGGGAATCTTCTCCAGCGGGACATCCCGCCCCAATCTTCACTCCGCCGCTGCTTGGGGCCCTGGATGGAGGCGCAGGGAGCCGTACCCAGCAGTCTCCGTGGCGGCGGGCTCCGCGCAGTCAGCGCCGGGAGCTGTAGCCGTCGACCCAAGGTTTGGAGATTTTTCTTTTCTTCTCGCGAAATCTGCTTCTCTATCTTGTTGCCTCAAGACCAAAATAGTTTGGGGATTGGAGCGGACTGCAAGTCACTAGGGATGCTATCCATTCCTACCCTTTAAGTGCCCTGATGAGGGTGAGGAGCGCCACACTTCCGCATGAGGGCTATAAGCCCTGGATGAGGATCCACCACTAGTGTTGTGCAAGGTTTTATTTGTTCCGCTCAAGGAGAGTTGCAGGAAATACATTTCTTGTTGCCTCTCGATTTGGTAGATTGCTCTGTTTATGCTGTAATAGGATGGAATACCACAGAATTATGGTGTTAGTGCATTGCTTGCAGCCAACGTTCTTGATGCACCATCGATGTTATCTAGTCGTCTAGTCAATCCTAGTCTCCATGGGACCAACCAGAAGACTAGTCGGGATTAGTTGTTGACCAGGGTGTTGGTCGGTCCTAGTCGTCCCCTAGTCATCTATATATATCAGGACTGATATACCAATATATACTAATATACTATATGTTTATTCGGAGGATTTAGAATTCATTTACCTATTTCCTTGTACATGCAGATGTATTCTTCTAACCTCTTGAATATCAATATCTTTCCAGTGTAGACTCTGATAGTAGTATGAACTACAGCCATTTGAGACTTTGCAGTAGCTCTGCTACAATTTTGCATCAGTTTTAAATGGAAGCAGAATGTCTGTTTTTTTATTGTTCCCCTAATATTGAGTTTAAACTACCATGAAAGCAATAAAGCCTAACATAAGTTCATTATTGTGCTGGATAAAAATAAGGTTGACACGTTACTAGACAGTGTGAAGTGGGATAGCAAAGGGTTGGCTGTTGCTATTGCACAGAATGTGGATACTGGCGCCATTCTTATGCAGGGTTTTGCTAACAAAGAAGCCCTTGCAAAAACTATATCAACCAGGAAAGCTACATTCTTTAGCCGCTCACGGTCTTCCCTGTGGACAAAAGGGGAGACATCCATGAACTTCATTAATGTCCATGACATTTTCCTTGATTGTGACCGTGATTCTGTAAGCATGTTTTGTGTTGCGAGTAAATACTTTCACTTCAACTTCAGAGCGTACTAACTGCGTAGATGTTTTGTTTTTTCATACAACTTAGATAATATACATTGGAAAGGCAGATGGACCTACCTGCCATACAGGAGCAGAAACCTGTTACTATACTTCAGTTTATGATGCTCTACAAAGTTCGAAGGTACACATCCTCAAGTTACCCTTTCCTGCAATAGACTTTGACTCATGATTAAAAGTAATATGTGATTTCCGTTCACAGCCCAATGAAGGCAGGCAGGTCGTGACAACCCTATACTCACTTGAAGATACAATTAGTAGACGACAGGGCGAGATAGTTACTGAAGGAGGTGGCAAGCCATCATGGACCAAAAAAACTACTGCTTGATAACCAGCTACTTTGCTCGAAAATACGGTATGTGATGTTATGCTTTTTCTGAGCCATCACGGTACTGTATTGTTATGAAAACTGTTAATTTTAATGGGAAAGAGAACCGATATTAAAGCATTGAGTCTTTTCTCTCTTTTTCTTAGTCTACTTCACCAAGTTCTGCATTTTAAAATAGATTCATGTTGAATTAGCTTAATGCCTCAGTTGTGTTTATTTATGCTTTCATAGCACTACATTTGACTGAAGAACTGATGGGTTAATTTGGTGAAACAAGATTTGATTGGTACAGGAGACCAAAACAGATAAAATTCATTTGTCTGTGTCAGGATTTGTTTATTGATGGTTGTGTATTGAGTTTATGACTTGGCATCACTAAATGTGTGAGAGAGTCCATTTACCTGACTCAGGCACATTTCATACCTTTTCTTTGGTTACTGCCATGCTTTGTTCTCCTCCTCCCTACTTTCTCTTAATGAGAATGGCAATATATTTCTCTCTTAATGGGAGTGCTGCTATTTTTGCATATAATTCAGGGAAGAAGCTGGCGAACTAATTCAAACGCTGCTCGAGAACGAGGACCGATCTCGTGCAGCTTCGGAGATGGCTGATCTGCTGTACCATGCTATGGTGCTGCTCAGAGTCAAGGATGTAAAGATGGAAGAAGTCCTTGAGGTCCTGAGGAAGAGATTTTCGCAGTCTGGTATCGAGGAGAAGGCTAGCCGCAATAAATCTTAGTGTGATTGGTAATGGATGACTTCTCCGATTTGCAATCGACCGACTTCTCGGAGTTGCGTCTATGTTTTCTTTTTTCCCCCAACAAGACGACTATAAATAGATTTGTGGCAATCTTGATGACAACAGAGAGGTAAATAAAGCTATCTCGTATAAGACAGAATCCTGTGTTTTTTTTTCCCAAAGATAAGAAAAACTGGAATGCATTCTTTATTATCCCTGAAATGCTTGGTCATTACTTGAGCACAAATTGTGCTACGATCTATGAAATTATATCAGCCTCTAATGAAAACGTGCTGGACTAGGCCTCCGTGCCTAATGTGCAACACACTAGCATATACACACGCCCCATCCTTCTCTTACGCGAACTAGATGGTTGGGTGCATATGTGCTCTATATTTCGGTCGTTTATTCATTTGTCTCGTTGATATGTAAAACAAAATAAAATACTACCGACCCGAGTAATTAAGGTACAAATAATCTAATCTAAGTGAGAAAATCAGAGCAAACATTCGGTAATTTGGTCGGTAATTACGACCCGTGGTTTCCAAATCCGGGACCGGGAGGAGGCTGCCCACCGGAGCCGCGGATTGACGAGGATTCCATTCCATTCATCAATCACCTGTCGAGCGCACCATCGCCACGTCGACATCAAAACCCACCCCTTCTTTCTCTCAACCCCATCTCCACACTTCCCCTTCCGAACCTTCTAGAACCCCCGTCCAGAACCCTACCCATCCATGGCGGCCTCCCTCCTCTCCCGCGCCGCCGCCGCCGCCGCCGCGGTGGCGCTGCGCGGCGCGGCCCGGCCGAACCGCCTCCTCGCTCGGGCCTCCCTCCTCCCCAAGGAAACCCCCCTTCCTCCCCTACTACTACTCCTCCTACTCCTCTTCGCCACCGCCACGCCCCTCGCGGTCGTAAAACCCCGCCGCTTCGCCGCCGCCTCGGTCCTCCCCCAATCTGACCTGGTCCTCGGTTCTCGCGCGTGCAGGGTCGGGTCGGGTGGGCGGTCCGCGCGGCGGAGGGCGCCGGTGGGTCCCGGTGCGGGCCGTCGCCGCTGGCGGGCGCGTTCGGGATCGCGGCGCGGTGCAACGCCACGTCGTCGTCGTCGTCGTCCGCGGTGTCGGAGGCCGCCGGCGTCCACACGCTGCCCCGGACGGAGCCCTTGGTGTCGGCCGAGTGGCTGCACGCCAGCCTCAAGGACCCTGACGTCAAGGTGCGCGTAGCTCTCAGTAGCCAGTAGTTAGTAGTAGTCAGTGCTGGACTGTGGCGATCTACGCTTGGCCTGTGAATTATTACTTGCGCAACTTGTAACCTGCAATTCGACAAGTCAGACACAGTATTAGTAGCTATTGATTGCCATTTTGGTAATGAGCTCTATGGTTAGACTTAGCTGACTGATAATCTATGGGAGTCTTGCCATTAGATGAACCAATGCTGTCTAAGAAGAAAATAGGCATCTTCATTTTGGATAAGTGGTTAATGTGCTTCTACTACAGTTCAACCCGAAAGCTGGGGCTTTTACTCACTATTTGATCTTGACAATCGGTGCTGCTGAGAATATTTAGGCTTGTTTGACACTATGGTGTAGACTTACCATGATTAGTAATAAAACCTATATTCGCAAATTTAACTACAAAAACGGGATTTACTTACCAGTTACACCTTGTTCTGTCAAATGTGTCTTTCTTCCAATCCACTATTTGTTAACCTTACTTCTGTGTAGGTACTTGATGCCTCTTGGTATATGCCTGCAGAACAAAGGAATCCATTACAAGAGTACCAGGTATCCATTCAGCTTAGCTAGGATTTCTGGATTCTTATACTAGTATGCCATTGCACTTGCATTCTCTGATGGTTTTGTACACATTTTTATTGGTCTAATTATTTTTTTGGTGAATCAAATCCCTGCACATCTGAACTTCAAATTATTTCCTCAGTGTGTCACTCACTACATGGGAATGCTTATCAGTAGGCATACAGCATACCTAAACTGATACATTAAGATATATACATTAACAGGTGTACCAACCCTAGTATTATAGTATATACTAAGCAAAGCATACCTAACCTGTCCATTATGGGAAATGATAGGTCCATAATTGAAAGTATAATGCAGATATTCTAATGCTTCAATCTTGTTTCTAGGTGGCCCATATTCCTGGTGCTTTGTTCTTTGATGTTGATGGAATATCTGACAGAACATCTAGTGTAAGTTCAGCTCTGTTGTTTGTACCCTTTATTGTTGCTGACTACAAAATCATACAAACTCTGTTTATGTACCCTATGTAATTTTGAATTCAAAGTTTCGCTAGGCGCCGGGCGGATTCTAGGCGCTGACCCTCAGCCTAGCGCCTAGGCGTGGCTGGGCGCGCCTAGGCGTTTTTCTAGGCGGGGAGCAGGGGAGAGCAGCAGGGGAGGGGAGCAACGAGCAGGAGAGGGAAGCAGCGAGCAGCCGAGCAGGGGAGGGGACTGACCTTGGTGCTGCCGCTTAGGGATGAGGCTGTCGGCCGGTGGTGAAGAGCTTCCAGGCGGGGAAGACGAGACCGGCGGCCGGGGGGAAGGAGCTTCCAGGCGGGGAGCAGTGCAGCCTGCGGGGATGAGCCTCCAGGCGGGGTGCAGGGCGACCGGCGGGGACGAGCAGCGCGACCTCACCGGCGCCGGCGGGGAGGAGCGAGGCCGGCGGGTGAAGCTTCCCTCCGGCGCGCCGTCGCAGGCAGAGCGCGGAGGAGGACGAGCGGGAGCGGCCGTCTAAGAGCGGGAATCGAGCAGGCGTGGGCCCTTTTCCCTCCGGCGCCCTCTTATCCTTCCCGCGCGCGTCTTATTTTCCCGCGCCCGACGCCATTAGCGCGCGCGCTTTTCCGTGGCGACGGAAATTTTCGCGCGCTCAGCCAGGTCGTCCGCCTACGTGCCGCCGAGGCGCCGCAAGGCGGCGCCTAGGCGCTGCGCCCGCCTAGGGGTCCGCCTACCCCCCTAGGCCAAGCGAAGGCCTTCGCCTACCGAGTAATCGCGCCTAGGCGCGCCTAGGCGAGCGCCTAGTGGAACTTTGTTTGAATTACACTACTGTTATCGTTGATTCTCTTCTAGTTATCAATTGATATTGCTAGTCCTTGATATAAATGACAAAAAGGTTTATGAGTGTTAAGCACTTGAGTTGTCGCCTGAGTATACTAGACCAAATAGGATTTCACAAGAACCCTACTAAATGGATTTTTAGGACAAGGTGGCAAGTGGTAACCCTTGAAGGACGGGCCTAGTGCAAGCGGTAGAGTCTTACCTCCTGTGACCGGAAGGTCCTGGGTTCGAGTCGTGGTCTCCTCGCATTGCACAGGCGAGGGTAAGGCTTGCCACTGACACCCTTCCCCGGACCCCGCACAGAGCGGGAGCTCCCTGCACTGGGTACGCCCTTTGGCAAGTGGTAACCCCTTTTTTGCTAGTAGATGAAATATTCAGCTCTGCACATCATTCCATGTGCATTAATAGTACCTGTAGAGGTGACAACTCCAATGCCACTGTCTTAATTATTAGTTGCATGTCTGCAATAGGCTAGTCAACATCTGAAAGTGAAAGTTGAAAACAATAACATTAAAACAGGGGCATACAGATCTGAACACACACAGTTCGGTGGTACTTCCTCAGGTGTTGTGATCTGGTCGACTGGTAACCACATGTCCACATTTTGAGTTGCCCCATAATTAACCATTCAATGTGTTACTTAGTTGCTGTAGTTAGATCATGCTCTACCAATCGTTTCCTTTCCCATTCTTGTCTATAACTCCATATATTCAGGCCCCTTTTGGGGAAGCTCTGGCTGGCCCTGGCTAGTTTCCTTGACAACCTTGATGCTATCAAGCTGTGTAGTGGCCCATATCAATTTCTTGTAAAATGTTAGTTGTGCTTATAGTATGGGAGTTGCCTGCTAATTCTTCTGAACATAGCCTTGGTTCAGCTTGTAACTTCAGATTACATCAGGTGTTGGATGGCATCAGAACTATTCTCTGTAATGATGGTATAGGAGCTTGCCTGCTAATCCTCTGAACATTGCCTGGGTTCAGCTTCTAACTTTACGTAGATCAAAGCCTTGGATATCATCTGAACTATTGTTTTTTTTTTTGAAAATGATCTGAACTATTCTTTATAAACTGAGAAAGAAGACAGAAGTTATTTTTTTCCCTTCCTAGTCCGTAGAGGCGTAGACTTGTCACCTTATATTATATTGTATATACATAGATTTATCATTCGTTGTGAAGGTCATCATAATTATGCCAGTTCACTGTAGTTTAGATTGCGAAACATGGCATGTCTACTTAGTACTTGCATTCTTTTTATTGCTTGTTGATGATACTAATATCGTCTGATCTAATTAGTTATTTTTTTCTTTTTGGTGAGAATCTCCATTTAGATTTGACATCTGTTGGTTATATGTTTTTTTCCTGGTTCAGTTACCACACATGCTGCCATCTGAAAAGGCATTTTCAGCTGCTGTATCTGCTCTTGGCATCTACAACAAAGATGGGATAGTAGTTTATGATGGAAAGGGGCTGTTCAGTGCTGCTCGTGTTTGGTGGTAAGCTTCTTTTCTTTACAAAAGTATGTAAAAAATTGCTAGGGATGAAAACCAAATGAGCAGTAGATTCAAATCTTATTTGGTCATTCATGATTGCTAAGTTCCCCTTGCCATGATCTTTGTGCAATTCTTTGTTTGTTTTGACATTTAACTTATAATACTGTTGTGCCATGCTTGTTACCTTGACAACAGGATGTTCCGTGTATTTGGACATGATAAAGTTTGGGTGTTAGATGGAGGTTTGCCCCAATGGCGTGCTTCTGGGTACGATGTTGAATCAAGTGCCTCCAGTGATGCCATCCTAAAGGCTAGTGCGGCTGGTGAAGCAATTGAGAAAGTGTACCAGGGTCAATCGGTAATTTATTCTATTATTTCCTATTTCCTGTTTCTTTTGGCAATACTTCCGTTGCAAGTTGCAACAGCACTGCAAGAGCCTTACTACTGCTACTGAGCTTATATTTGGATGGATATGGTTAGCATTTGCTGTAATGATGGTTTAACCCCAATTTTCAGCTATACATAACCTCAATATGTTTCTCCAGGTTGGTCCAACCACATTTGAAGCAAAGCTGCAGCCTCATCTTCTTTGGAGTCTTGATCAGGTCAGTGCTTGTCCCATCCTGCTTGTTGTTTTCTTCGTGACTCACCGAATTCTTTCTGCATATTTCGTAGTGACTCACCGAATTTTTTCTGCATATTTCTTAGCAACTAATAGATGATTTTCTCAGGTGAAAGAGAACATCAAGACCCAGACACATCAACTTATAGATGCTCGATCAAAACCTAGGTATGTTACTCATATTTGTCTATAAGTACATCATACATGCATGCAGCATATACTATATACAGCCTCTGCCTGTATCCATAAGATTTTGCTTAATATTGATGGTGGTTTTCTGAAGGCTACATGCATTTGTTCCATGACTGCTTGAAAGTGTGTTCTTCTCTCTTTCCTTTTGAGAGGCACAACAGTAATTTTTTACAATCTGTAAAGGGTTCCTGTAATGAAATTGTTCCTCAGCATGCAGCCACTCACTGCATACTGTCAGTGAACTGGCCCCAAGTGGTCTGCATTCAGGAAAATAATTTGTATAATCGCAGTGATGATAATATTGTAACATTTATGTTTGTTGAGAACTCAATTTAGCTTTTGCATTTTGATATTGATACTTAGTATCTTTTAACCACTACAAATACTAATACAGCTTATGTTTTAGATATGTTTTGGTCACCCTGATGCATTTTGAGATTTAAGTATCTTTTAACCAGTATACACACTTTGTAGCACTATTAATACAGTAATGTATAGATATGTTTTGGTAGTCCAAGTTCTGTACTTGTTCTTATGCTCAACAGTCTTGCATTTTCAGATTAACTGATTTGAAACTTCTATTCAGATTTGATGGCGCAGTTCCCGAGCCACGAAAGGGCATTAGAAGTGGGCATGTGCCTGGGAGCAAATGCGTTCCGTTTCCTCAGGTGGAAAGTCTCCACTTTTCCATACTTTTATCAGTTCATTTTTGCATTTGGATGTTTCTTCCCATGTTTGCAGTGGATGGTAATGGATACTTATCTGATAAAGTTCATAGTTGGTTGTCAATTTTCAACATATGATACTTTGCACTTCTAATGCCATATTTTTCTTCATCCGTCTTTCCATTTTGATGAAGTCTAAAATCTAAATGTTGTTTACTAGATACATTAGTTGTCAGCTCAAGTTGTACACCTGTGTTAATGGTATACTAGAATTTGGTTGATGGGATAATAGAATCATGTTGCATACTATGAGATTATTTTGTTGGTAAATGCACTTGTAATGAGGGCTATTCGTCCTTATACTGTGATACTTCATTTACCATAATAGGATGGAGAATTGGATGTTCTATCTAGAAATTTGTCACCATCCGATTTTTGTCCATGCTGAGTGTTGCCACAGATGTTTTTGTATCTCTGGAAGTATTATTATTATTGCTGCACTTGCCTTTCTTCAGGTTCTTGACAGCTCACAAAAGCTATTGCCTTCAGATGAGCTCCGTAAACGGTTTGAGCAAGAAGGTAATATTCCATCCATATAGGTTACAACTTACATGTACCTTATTAGTGCTCGATGATAGCATCCAGTAGCCAGTTTTTTTTATCATGTTTCATTGGATGCTTCCTCCCAGTTCAGGAAATGTTTTCTTTATGCACTTTTAGTTGTACGCTTATTTTTTGACACCCCACTTAGCTAATCTGGCCACCAAAATACCCTATAAATCTTTCCATACCTAGGTCAAATTTAGCATTCATGAAGAAGTTAATGAGGCTTTAGCTAGTAACGTGAAACTTCACTGGTTTTGATAGATTTAACATGATTAACATCGAAGATATTGGTGGATTTAGATTTGGCTGTATTTTCTGTTGGATTTGTTGAAAGAGTAACATCCATGCTGTACACTGGTAGTTGATGCTGGTGATCATTCTTATCATTTTATGGCACCTAATGTAGAACTGCAACAGACAAGTTTTAAAGGTAGAATTAACGATAACTGTGGCGGTATTTGATTCCTCTGGTGTGATTCATTATCAGGAATATCACTTGATCAACCTCTTGTGACCTCTTGCGGCACTGGTGTGACAGCATGTGTATTAGCCTTGGTAAGATTACTTGGGACTTAATCACGTGATATTTACATTCCAAATGGTAAATTGTGCCTCTATGTACTTTGCTCCTGTTTTAGGGCCTTCATCGTCTTGGCAAAACCGACGTCGCAATTTATGACGGATCATGGACTGAATGGGGCGCCCATCCTGACACTCCAGTTGCAACTGCTGTTTAGTCTCTTCATCGAGGACGCCTCAGGCTCTTCATAGAGGACTCTTGATTGTATTTCCCCGTGCTGTGATCCTATGGAGAGAGGCGATGTGAAGTTGTGAACTGAGGAGGTTGGTTGGGTACTTGGGCGTAAGGTTGGGGGAAGCGAAGGCATTTGGCCTTCACTGTAAATGCTGAAACAGAAGAATTGTCACATACACTGAATTATAAGACGCTTCCCGTGGTCTCTTCTCTTGGTTGAATAATAATAATAATAATAATAATAATAATAATAATAATAATAATAATAATAATAATAATAATAATAATAATAATAATAATAATAATAATAATAATAATAATAATAATAATAATAATAATAATAATAATGAAGTTTTTAGAAAAAAAACTGCTGTCAATGTTGGTGTCCGGTATATGTGAGCTAACTATACTTGTATGAACATAAATGTACATATCTACAGACATTCAAAATCGTCGGGGTGCAGAAGCACCGATCTGTGGTCATTTGAGCAGGGTACTTGTATCTGTTGTGCTTGACCGAGTGGTGCCGGTGCTGCTGCCGCCGCCGCCTGTCGTGACCGAAGATGTGTAGTAGAAAGCATCAGGCGGTGGCATGTAGGTCGCCACCGGCATCCTCGCCGGTAGGCTTGGCAGCGGCGCCTCCAGCCGCAGCACGTTGACTGCCTGCCTGATGGACGGCCTCATGCTTCGGTCAGGGTGCGCGCACCAGAGCCCAACGGCCATCACTGTTTCCACCTCCTGGTCGTCGAACTCACCGTTCAGCCGCTCGTCGGCGGTATCGAGGATGGCTCCTCTGCTGTAGTACTCCCACACCCACTGCACGATGTGAATGACGTCGTCTTCGCCGTGGCGACGCACCAGGGGCCGCCTGCCACAGGCGATCTCCAGGAGGACGACGCCGAAGCTGTAGACGTCTGACTCGGCGTTGGCCCTGCCGGTGATCATGCACTCCGGGTCCATGTACCCCACGGTCCCGGCGAGCACCGTGGCGTGCGAACCTCGGCCATGGTCGACCAGCCTGGCGAGCCCGAAGTCGCCGAGCTTGGCGTGGAAGGACGCGTCCAGCATCACGTTGCTGGGCTTGATGTCCCTGTGCACGACGCAGTGTTCCCACTCCTCGTGCAGGTAGAGCAGCGCCGACCCAAGGCCCAGCACGATGTCGTGCCGGAGCGGCCATGGCAGCAGCGTGTCCGTGTCGTTGCTGGCTCTGTACAGGTGCGTGTCGAGGCTGCCATTGGGCATCAGCTCGTACACGAGCAGCAGCTCGCCGCCGCCGTGGCACCAGCCGACGAGCTGCACCAGGTTCCGGTGCCTGAGCCGGCTGATGATGCTCACCTCCGAAGCGTACTCCTTCCTCCCCTGCTTCGATCCCTTGGACACCCTCTTGATGGCAACGTGGAGACCCATCTCCTTCAGGAATCCCCTGTACACTGACCCGAACCCTCCCTCTCCGAGCTTCTGCGTGTCCGAGAAGTTGTCGGTGGCAATGGCAAGCTCGTCGTAGCGAAACCGCTTTGGCCCGGTCCCTTTCTCGAAGTCGTCTTCCATCTCCGGCTCCTCGTCGAAGAACACTCCTTCTCCCAGCTCTTGCTCCCTCGGTGTTCTTCTAGCCTGTTTCCTCCGTCGCCGGAGAAGGAGCCATATGGAGAAGCCCAAAATGACCAAGACCGAGACGGAACCGACGGAGACGCCGATCACGATCCCTGTCTTTGTCTTTGAAGGTTCTGTCGATCGGAGGTTCAAAAGACTCTTTCAACGTTGCTGCACTGCACCAATCGACAAAGGAAGGTGCAGGAACAAAATGTTTACCTGGAGCCGGCGGCGAAGAAGGTGGTAGAGGCAGTTCTGACACCGGCGATGGCGGCAGGGTGATGCCTAGCCGGACCACCAGGTAGACAAGGTAGCAGCTGTACCCCTTGATGGAGCCGCCGGTGTTGTTGGGGAACAGGTTCGGCAGCTCGTTGATGTAGCTGTCGATGCAGCGAGTACACTCGGTGCCGTTGAGGTCCCTCGTGCACTGAGCCAGCCCAGACATCTCCTTCGCCTGCGAGGTTGAGTACGGGACTGTGTCGTTGGCGATCCGCAACGGCGTGCCTCTGATGTCGGGCGTGAGCTTGCTCATCAGTGGCAGCCAGGCGGCCCTTAAGCCCTGCGAGGTGACGGGCTCCCCGTCGGCAGTGACGTAGAACACGTAGCCGATGTCTGCGGTGGCGGGGATCGGCGCGGCCGAGTACCGGAGCACGCACGCGCCGTACAACGCGCTCACGTTCCGGCTGCCCGGGCACACCGTCGTGATCCCGGCGGGCGCCCGGGCCAGGCAGTCGAGGCACTGCGTCGCGTTGCGGTCCGCGAAGCACATGATGAGGCCGAACACCGCGTCAGGCCCCGACCCGGCGCTGCCCTTGTAGAACCAGCCGTTGTCGCCGGCTGCCGCGGGGAGCGCGGCCAGGAACTGGTCCAGGTTCTTCTTGTATTGGCTGCCGTCGGTGTAGTTGTCTGTCGTCGAGCAGGACGGAGAAGTCGGCAGCATGATCTCGTTGTTCTGCGCTGCGGCTGCGACCAAGAGGAGGGCCAAGGTGGCGAAGAGGAGGAGAAGGCGGGAAGCCATAGCCGGCTGGCAGCTCTCAGCTGCCCTGGGACGCCGTTGCTTGTGGTCTTGGCCACCCCGTGTCCTCCTCCGCCGCTGATGAGGATTTGTAGTGTATCAGGTATAGGTTTCGAGCTATTCAATTCTTGGTTCTTGCACGATGTAGGATCAGGAAACCCGGCGTCATGTGTCTTGGTGTGCAGATGCAGAAACCAAAGTTGTCACGTCATAATAAAAGCAGATAGAAGTTCAGAGAGTCAACAACAAGGACCCTTTCATAGTCACCGGCGGAGCCATGTGTTGGCCATAGAGGGCTCCGGCCCCCCCTTGCCCGGCAAAAAAAAAATGAGGATGTATGCTGTGGGATGGGATCAGAGCATGGACAAGCCTTTAAAGGTAGTCAGGCGTAGGATTCTAATAAACATAGACTAATAAACTTTCTAGTTATGCCTCACGACTCGATGGCTTGCGTGACCTGGGCACAACTGAGGGCCGATTTAGTTGCCAAATTTTTGGTAAAATGGCACCGTAGCACTTTTCGTTGTTATTTGGCAATTAGTGTCCAATCATGGTCTAATTAGGCTTAAAAGATTTGTCTCGTTCATTTCGTCTGAACTGTGTAATTAGTTTTATTTTTTATCTATATTTAATGCTTCATGCATGTGTCTAAAGATTCAATGTGACGGGAAATCTGAAAAATTTTGCAAAATTTTCTGGAAACTAAACAGGGCCTGAGTCCTTGCCATCGAGTTACTCTAGGAGACTCGTGGCGCATAGAGTCCTCGCCCCAAGACTTAGTGTCCACCCATTTAGTGCGTCTTGTTTCTTGTGACCTTTCGGGGATTTGAAATATGTGTCGTTATACCTCTGGTTGAGGTACGTACATACCCTTACTCAGGTATTGGTCACTCCTCTTCCATAAAAAAAAATAGTTTAGCTTTTTGTGGTGTTTGCTATAGCTTCTCGTCACTTCTGCTACCGGAGCAGTGTCAAATAGCCCGTTAGCCCACGGTTAGAAGCACAGACGGAGCTATGTGGGGTCAAACTGGGTCCTGGCCTCTCTTGTTCCGGCTGTATCACTCTGGAGGTTTGCATATCACTGCATGCATGTAATTAATTCATGCATCTCTCGTATCATGCTTGATGTTGCTGATGAATGGATCACAGCTTACAAATATATAAATCCACACATTGTTCATTCTTCTTGAACAGAATTTCAATTGTTCATTGCAGTCTATATAGATAGAACTTGAAAAAACAAAGATTTTTCACAAAATTCCAATTGTCTATACTACTATTGGTAATTACTGTTGCAGCATAGCTTTGAATTGGCCTCCCCCTACACATTCATGCAAGCTCCGCCACTGTTCATAGTAGTCACTAGTCAGCGTTCTGTAACAAATGACATGCCAATTTCTTGCCGATTTCAGGAGTGCTTTTTATTGACAAAATGTGTGAGGAAGTTCAGGAGGATTCTTTTGGAAGTTTCACAAGGGTGGCCACAAGTTTCGTTGGTTAAGAGTACTGATTTTCTGCTTTGAATAGATATCTCTTTTTTTGACGAATCTGAAATCTGAATAGATATCTCTTAGCTCTTCCCCTCAAAAAATATCTCTTAGCTCTGAAGTATGCTGATATAAGATGTTGCTTTGGACTATGTCAAGCTTCATTTGGATCTTTCGCAGTTGCGGGCCGTTTTTTTTGGCTTGGATTAAGTCTATTATCAAACCTACTCCCGTCACTGTCGCTTTAATTCAATCCGATTCTCACGCGGTAAAACCCGGGAGGCCAATCAGAATTACGTACACATGGTGACAGTGTTGGTTCCTGTCAAAGTTGAGGCAGATGCAAGATGGATCTGCGCAAGTGCAAGCCTGCTCAACCAACGGAAGAGCTCGTAATTCAGGCAAGGAGAGAACATCATTCAAAGGCAGATGCCATGCTATGGACGATATGCACAAAGAAGGAAGGGTTCCCAGTGTGTGTGCTGTGGTTGTTGGGAAAGGTAGTTGTTGCCTTGTTGGGGCGCCGTGATGTCGTCGGTTTTTGGTCACTGAAGAATGGATACTCTGATTTGGTCGCCATCAGCAGAGTTAACCAGAAACCTGAAGCCTTCGGCGTTTATCACCGCTGAGTAACAAGATGCCAAAGTTTTCACTGCAGACTCATTTATATTTTCCGAGCTCCACACTGGCAGATTACATCCACAGCTCGATGCGCATGAAGAATACTAGGTGGAGGTAGAGGGGGGAAGAGAGGCTACTGGAGGTGAAATTGGGCTCCCGACCCCATTGCTTGGTGGTTTTCAGTGTCACGATCTGACCCAAATTATAGGTTATTTTATCTTTTCTAGATACCTACTTTTTGTTATACACCATTATATACGTACATAATAAATTAGAATAGAGGACGTACATTTGTATGGCTCTACGCACGCTTGCAAGTGTGCCCACCACTCCCTTTTGTTCTATGTACTCTTATTTTTCTAATTTTAGTTATTGAGCAAGCCTTTGGTCCCTCAGCAGCTGTATGCCTTTTTTCGGCAAACATCTACACTTGTGTAGGTAGATTTTTTTTAACCTTTATTAAACAATTTTTAAAATTGATACTGTTGACCTTTTCTTCACATCTAACCCGTTTGGTCACGCCTATTTCCCTGGCACGGCCAAACCGCTCCGACGCGCCATGCATCCTGGCGCGGCTGACATGCCACAGTGCCAGATCAGCCGCCCGCTAACCAGCTAACGTGGCACCGCTGTGCCGCGCCGTCAACTCTAGCGCGGCAGCTGCCGCGCCAACCTAGATGGCGCGTCCCTTGTCGCGCCAGGCAGGTGGCGCGGTAGGAGGAATTACAGATCCGTTGCACGACCCTCTTTGTATCTCTCGCTCTCTTCCTTTCCTCCTTTGCCCGTGCTGACCCGAGCGTCCGTCGTCGTCATCTCTCTCCGCCTCCATCTCTCTCCACCTCAGCCATCTCCGGCGCTCTTCCTCCCTCTATGACTCCCTCTCTCACTCCGTCGCTGGACCTCTCTCTGTCAGGCCCCTCACGGCCGTGCCGCCCTCTGCTCCCCACTGGCAGCTGCGCGCCAGGGGCCAGCGGCGGCCCTCTCCGCTAGGCATGCTGGGTGTGGGTGAATCCCCAAGGTTCCCTGCTTCGTAGGACAGGTAATCCGCTCTTGATTTCTTGTTGCAATGTTGATTTCAACCTCGATTTCATGGTAGTTAGGGTATGTATAGTTAGATTAGTATAGTTAGGGTTGAATGGTAGTTAGATTAGTATTTGTTTGATTAGTAATGTTAGATTAGTATAGTTAGATTAGTATAGTTAGTTAATTAGATTAGTATTTGTAGTATTTATTAGTATACTTATTTG
Organism: Saccharum hybrid cultivar R570; assembly: GCA_038087645.1. NCBI lineage: Eukaryota > Viridiplantae > Streptophyta > Magnoliopsida > Poales > Poaceae > Saccharum > Saccharum hybrid cultivar. The sequence goes on along the minus strand of JAQSUU010000671.1, from coordinate 877,839 downwards.
GTATAGTTAGTGTAGTTAGTTGTATAGATAGTTTAGCATGTGTCGGTTATATGTAGTTAGGTTAGGTTAGGCTAGGTAGATTGTATTTATATTTGGTTAGGTTACTATGTATAGGTTATATGTACTTAGTTGCCCCTGTTTTGTTCACTAGAACCATTTCAAAGACTTGATGAAGTTTGTTCAAATGCTTTTGTAGATGGATTGTTTAGTCCATTTGTTTTATGGAGGAAGTGTTAGAAAAGAAGATGTGGTGTTTGAGGATATGGAAGATGAACTGGAAATGCCTGGTGTGCCTCCTAGCTTCTGTGACCTTTTCTTGCGTGTTAAGGAAAAGTTCGTTCGCTAGTGCTTTCACATTGAAGGGGAGGTTTGATAGTGGGAAGACTAGGGCACACTTCATCTTAATGCCCTTACCCAACGAGGGTCATTGGTCGTGCGAAAAGGGTAATCGAAGGGTCAAATGTGACCATGGTTGAGGTGGTGGTGGAGAATGGATACAGGAAGGAGGATGGGCCATCCTTTGACGACGTTGGAGGCGATGAACATCAATGGGAGGTCGATGTGGACCGAACACTAGAGAATATGGTATTGGTTAGTAAGTTGACGCATGAGCAACTTCAGTCCTCTCCCATGGCAGTTGAAGAATGTAGGCGGTTTTCGGTAGGCCATCTGAACGATGACTTCGATGTGGGTTCATACAAGTGGGACGAGTTGGAGAAAGAAGAGGATGAAAGGACTGGTGATGAAGTTAGCAGTGATTCAGAGAATTCAGACCATGATGAAGGAGCCAGTGCCAGTTGACCTAGGTAACCATTACCCAGGACTGGTTGAGGAGAGAATAGTCAGAGATGTGCTTGCTCATGCTGAAGTAGAGGAGGCTATGCCTGTTCGTACTCACGTAGAGGATGCTACTCCATATGATTCATGGGTGAGGTTGAGCGAAGCACAATAGTACGTGCCACCGGATCATTACACAATGACTGAGATGATGCAATTGAGGTCGGTGAACGTACCTTTTCATGGCGTTCCCAACTAAAGGGACATTAGCATGACAAATATGACAGTTTATGACACTGGGCTGCAGATGTGTCAGAAATTAATCAATGTATGACCATCGCAAAGACTCTTAGCATCACACAAGAACAAAATGATGGTTCAGACTTCAGAGTCCATACTCCAGACGCCAGTCCTCCATACTCCAGTGGCAGCAATCTAGTTCCAATCCTTCGTAGTCCATACTGTGCAATAAAAATTCATGGATCAAATCTGGGCACAACAGCATATTTGAAAAGCATACTAAAAACTCCATTCATACTTGACATACCTTAAGTTTTGTGCTGAGCCACAGCCGTAGTCGAGGTCTGAACAGTACTGCTTGGTGTTTGTGACTTGGATGTGCCAACAGTCACAGATGGCTGCTCATTCTTTTTTCCTTTGCCGCCATATTCTTCTATCCACTCTGTAAATGCACAACACAGTTACATATTTAATATTACATACAATAAATTCACAAATGCAAGCAAGGAAGGAAATATGATGCATTTTTCTATTATTGCCAATTCCTCCATACTCTCTTTTTATGTCAACAGTAGGCCTTGGAAGCCAATCCTGCGTGCATACTAAAAGCCTCTAACATGAATGGAGCAAGAGAGGTATGAAAGTCATCCAAAATACGTCCACTTGTGCTAAAAGTGGACTCCGACGCTACTGTTGTGATGGGTATAGCAAGCACATCACGAGCCATGTGACCTAAAACTGGAAATCTATTTTAATTGACTTTCCACCAAACAAGAATATCCATTTTTGACTCTGGGTCTTCTGTTTCTTTAGCAAGATACTTCTCAAGTTCAGATTTGTTCGTGCTGGTAGAACAATTGTTTAATGTCATCTTCTTGGCAATTTTTTCTTTAAGCATTCCTCCTGCTACTCTCTTAGATTTTTCAGCATCAACTACTTGAGTAGCTTCTTCATTTGGAGCATACATGTTCTTATATTCTTCAAACAACTCTATCACACAAGTATTAATTGCTGCCCAAACCAATTGACCTCTTTCCTCACCAAATATCTCTTCAACAGTAATCTTTGTGTACAAAGATAACTTGTACCTTGGATCAAGGAATGCAGCCACAAATATCAATAAATTAATGTTTTCTTTCTCCTTCTCCTTCTCCTTCCCCTTGCCCTTGCAGCGCCCTTGAGACTGCCCGCACTCATGAACCTCTATATTCATCCTCTATACGTCCTAGTCAGCAAGATTCTCTCCTCTATACTCAATTCTCCCGCACCCATCCATCCTCTATATCATCCTCTATCCACTCTATTCACTATGGAACCCACTTGTCATTATATCTAAATATATCCATGTGTGATCTAGTTTTGAAGGATTTATTGAGACGAATTTAATGGTGCAATTGAAATTTAATTTGGATTTTTGGTTTGTGAGTTATAGCATTTTTTCCTTTGTTTAGCTAGCGGGGTCCGCCACTACAGAGTATAGAGTAAGCACAATACTACTCTAAATATAGAGTGAGAGAAAGGATAGAGTATCGTTTTAGAGTACCCAGTGCAGCAGTTTTTACTCTATATTCATACTCTAAAGCTTTAGAGTATCGTTTTAGAGTACCCAGTGCGGGTAGTCTGAAAGTCCTATGTTTGGTGTTGGCAATTAATGACAATGCCTAAGTACTAACCACATATGCATAAGAATGTGTGTAACTATGATGTGGTTGGTGTAATGACATGGTGAAGCAAGGATCAAGCAATGGTGATGTGATCAAGTGCTTGCCATGATGGAGTTGAATGAAGGTGCAAAGCCAATTCATGGAGCTGAAGGCAAAGGTATAAGATAAGGTTTTTCACTTTGCATCCAAGACACCATAGAGGGTGTGGATGACTTAGGATCGATGGTCGTACTATAAAGAGGAGAATTTCCGGGGCTATTGATCACTTAAGTGCCACTAGATGAAGATTCATTTGCATATGCATGTAGATCTAGTGGAGAGCTAACTTAACGCCTCAAAAATGATTGTGAAAATACTAACACACATGCACATGATGATGTACACTTGGTGATGTTAGCACATTTGCGAAGGCGGTGGAGTTTGAGCGGTAGAAAGGGGTTTGTGTTTCTCTCTCCCTCCCGCCGAGCTTGCGAGGCGGGATTCAGCGTTTTTTGGGAAATGAAACGCCTATTTTCCACTGTGCCGGACGCGAAGAAATGGAGGCAAACAGAGGTCACAGAGGTGATCGGACGCTGGACCGGACACGGTCTCTGTTTGACCGGACGCGTTCGGTCAGTGCTCAGCATTTGCGCGTGTCTCGGTATTCTGATCGGACGCGGTGGCGCGTCCGGTCACGATCGACCGGACACGTCCGGTCGTTGTGGGTGCTTACTGGACTCAAACCGGACGCTGGCACTGTGGCGTCCGGTTCGTCTAGCAGCACGTCCGGTCGCTGACTCGTTGGAACGCTGCTCGGCTTGACCAGCGCGTCCTGTCGGTTACGAGACTAGCGCGTGCGGTGGAGCTACGCGTGTGGGTAGTGTGGGACCACATACACTGAATTATAAGACTGCTTCCCTTGGTCTCTTCTCTTGGTGGAATAATAATATAATGAAGTTTTTAGAAAAAAAAAACTGCTGTCAATGTTGGTGTCCGGTATATGTGAGCTAACTATACTTGTATGAACATAAATGTACATATCTACAGACATTCAAAATCGCAGGGGGTGCAGAAGCACCGATCTGTGGTCATTTGAGCAGGGTACTTGTCTCTGTTGTGCTTGACCGAGTGGTGCCGGTGCCGGTGCTGCTGCTGCCGCCGCCTGTCGTGACCGAAGATGTGTAGTACAAAGCATCAGGCGGTGGCATGTAGGTCGCCACCGGCATCCTCGCCGGTAGGCTTGGCAGCGGCGCCTCCAGCCGCAGCACGTTGACGGCCTGCCTGATGGACGGCCTCAGGCTTCGGTCAGGGTGGGCGCACCAGAGCCCGACGGACATCACTGTTTCCATCTCCTGGTCGTCGAACTCACCGTTCAGCCGCGTGTCGGCGGCGTCGAGGATGGCTCCTCTGCTGTAGTACTCCCACACCCATTGCACGATGTGGATCACGTCTTCTTCCTCGCGGCGAGCCACTAGGGGCCGCCTGCCGCAGGCGATCTCTAGCAGTACGATGCCGAAGCTGTAGACATCCGACTCGGCGTTGGCCCTGCCGGTGATCATGCACTCCGGGTCCATGTACCCCATGGTCCCGGCGAGCACCGTGGTGTGCGAGCCCCGGCCGTGGTCGACGAGCCTGGCGAGCCCGAAGTCGCCGAGCTTGGCGTGGAAGGACGCGTCCAGCATCACGTTGCTGGGCTTGATGTCCCTGTGCACCACGCACTGCTCCCACTCCTCGTGCAGGTAGAGCAGCGCCGACCCCAGTCCCAACACGATGTCGTGGCGGAGCGGCCATGGCAGCAGCGTGTTGGTGTCGTCGCTGGTGGTGTAAAGGTGCTTTTCGAGGCTGCCGTTGGGCATCAGCTCGTAGACGAGGAGGAGTTCGCTGCCGCCATGGCACCAGCCAATCAGCTGCACCAGGTTGCGGTGCCTGAGCCGGCTGATGATCCTCACCTCCGAGGCGTACTCTTTCCTCCCCTGTTTGGAGCCCTTGGACACCCTCTTGATGGCGACGTGGAGACCCATCTCCTTGAGGAATCCCCTGTACACTGATCCGAACCCCCCTTCCCCCAGCTTCTGTGTGTCCGAGAAGTTGTCCGTGGCAATGGCGAGCTCGCCGTAGCGAAACCGCTTTGGCCCGGTCCCTCTCTCGAAGTCGTCTTCCATCTCCGGATCCTCGTCGAAGAACCCTCCTTCTCCCAGCTCTTGCTCCCTCGCTTCCTCAATGAGTCTAGCCTGTCTCCTCCGTCGCCGGCGAAGGAGCCATATGGAGAAGAAACCCAGGATGATCAAGATCGAGACGGAGCCGACAGACACGCCAATCACGATCCCCGTCTTTGACGGTTCTTTGAAAAGATGCAAAAGACCGCGTCAACGTTGTTGCCGTGCATCAATCGTTGACGATAAAGAGGTGCAGCAAGAGGATGTTTACCTGGAGTTGGCGGCGCCGGCGCCGGCGCCGGCGCTGGCGCCGGAGGCAGAGTGATGTCTATCGGGGCCACTAGGTAGCGCAGATAGCAGCTGTAGCCCTTGATGGAGCCTCCCGTGTTATTGGGAAACAGCTCCCCCAGGCTGTTGGTGTAGCTCGAGATGCAGTTCGAACACTCGCTGGTCGCTGCCGTTGAGGTCCCTGGTGCATTGCGCCAGCCCGTACATCTCCTGCGAGCCCGTGCCCGAGTAAGGCGTGCTGCTGTTGAAAATCCGCAGCGGTGAGGAGGCGACGCCGCCCGAGAGCTTGCTCATCAGCGGCACCCAGGCGTCCCGCACAGCTTCTGAGGTCACAGGCATGCCGACGATGGTCTCGTACACGGCGAACACGTAACCAAGGTCGGCGGTGGCGGGGATCGGCGCGGACGAGTACCGGAGCACGCACGCGTCGTACAGCGCGCTCACGTTCCGGCTGCCCGGGCACGCCGTCGTGATCCCGGCTGACGCCGTGGAGAGACAGTCGAGGCACTGCGTCTCGTTGCGGTCCGCGAAGCACATGATGAGGCCGAACACCTTGTCGGTCCCGGACCCGGCGCTGCCCTTGTAGAACCAGCCGTTGTCGCCGGCCGCCGCGGGGAGCGCGGCCAGGAGCTGGTCCAGGTTCTTCTTGTATTGGCTGCCGTCGGAGTAGTTGCCCGTCGTCGAGCACTGCCCTGCTGCCGCGACGAAGAGCAGGGTCAAGGTGGCGAGGAGGAGAAGGCGGGGGGCCATAGCCGGCCGGCAGGCGGCAGCTCTCAGCCGCCTTGGGGTGCCCGACGCCGTTGCTTGCTGCACTTGCAATCCTCTGTTCCCCAGCGCGTTGTGTTCGTGTTGCTCCCTTTCTGAAATCGTCAGCCGCCGCTGATGAGGAATTGTAGGGGATCGGGTAGGTTTTGAACTGTCCAATTCCAGCACGATGCAGGAGCAGGACCCGGTGTCATGTGTCAGTGTGCAGATGCAGAGACCAAATATTCATAATAACGCAGCTAAAGAAATTCAGAGAGTCAACAAGGAGGACCTTCTCTCTCTCTCTGAAATACCATGCCAACTTCTTGTAGATTTACTTATAAAAAAAACTTCTTGTAGATTTCAGGAGTGTTTTTCATTTGGTTGAGAAAACAAGTTTTCCCTTTCTGTGTGACGACTGACGAAGTTCAGGAGGATAGGATTCATTTGGAAGTTTCACGAGACTGGACAGACAGTTCTGTAGTAGGCCTGTTCACTTCGCTGAAAAGGTATGGCTGAAAGTACTGTTCGTTGATTTGTTGTGAGAAAAAAATATTATTTATTCACTGAAAAAGTACTGCTCATAAGATAAGCGAACAGCCGAAATAGTATACTGATCTGCTTTTGAATGAAATGACCGTGTCAAACTTGATTAGCATATTCCGCAGTTGCAGGCCTTCATTTTGCTCGGACCAAGTCTACGTCTAGGGAACAACCGGTTATTTTTAATCCTCTCGACAACTAGATTTTTTTTCTATACACTTACACTGTTATATAGTTATATTTACACTGTCTTATTACTATATTTACAATGATATTTTTCAGTGTAATTTATTGGATATAGTGATGCAATTTGGGAATAACACAAATATATGCCAATTTTTTAAAAAATTACAAATTATTTCTATGTATTTCAGACATCAGAAAAATATATGTCAAATTGTTCACAAATGTCAAATATCAAATATAACCCTTACGGCCTCTTTGGTGGAGCTCTGGCGACTCCAGCTCCGGCCACTGTAGGAGCACTGTGGCGGAGCCGGAGCACCAAATTGCTGGCTCCTCCGGCTCCTCCTGCTTGGGCGTTGATTTTTGCGGTAGACAAAGCCGGCTGGCTCTTTGCTACAGGGTAGAACAGGGACAAACAATGCCAGGATGCAGAGAGCCGGAGCCGCCGGAGCCGGTGCCAAACACGGACGGCCCCTGTCTATATATGGGCATGCAGCCCGGGCTTGTGATCCCGGCACGGGGCCTGGTATTTTGGCCCGACCCAAGCATGGCCTGACCCGGTGGACAGCAAGCCCGGGCTGACACGACCTAGAGGAGCAGGTCGTGCCTGGGCCGCACCCTAGGCACGGCATGGCCTCCTCCTCAACGGCTGGCCCGGTGCCCCCAGCGGCTCTCCGCCTCCCCCTAGCAGGCCGCATCTAGCCCAGCCCAGCTCCCCGCCGCCCCCCGCTCCATATATAAGCTGGCGCTGGGCTCCCCCTCCCCCACCGCAAACCCTAAATCACAAACCCACTCCCCGTCACGGCGCCTTTCTCGCTCTCGCCTCTCGCTCTCGCTCCGTTGCTCGCACTATGACTCCGACCGTCCCCGTTGACCATCGTCCCCGACTCCGGTGACATCGTTGCTGCTCCCCCACCTCACCCTGAGTTCCCTGATCCCCTCTTCCTGTCTGCTCCCTTTTCCCTATCCATTCTCTGTCCTCTCGATGACCATATTAGTTCGTCTCCCGTTCGGTCCCTCCGCCACTGCTCGCCGTCTTTGCTAATCGGTGTTTTGTTGCCTCTGGGTGGCCCTCGTCTTCTCCGGCGCTGGGCCCCGGTTACGCAGGTAAGAGCTAACCCTAACCCTAACCCTAATCCTAACCCTAATCTATCTCTGATCCCTGTTTGGCTATTTATGCAGGTCGGTTGCCGATGCCTCTTCGTCTAGCTCTGTCATGAGGCGACCGCGCGCACAGTCGAGGAACAGGACTAGAGGGAGGCCATCCGTGGTCGAGGTCACCATGGCGAATGACGATGTCGTCTATCCTGTCACCGGGAACAAGGACCTGGCCGTGGCAGGGTTGCCCACAGAGGACGATGACGACATCCGTGAGGACGTTGCGGCGTTGCTCGGTGTCGATCTCCTCGGTAGCGGTGGTGCAGAACCGGCGGCGACGACCACAGGGACTACAGTGGCCTCCAACACCAACAACACTGCTGATACTCCAACCTCTTCTCTCGGTAAGCGTAAGTCTGGTGTCTGGGTTGATTTTGACGAGATCTATGAGGTGGTGAATGGTGAGAAGATTCGAATAAAAGCTACATGTAAGATGTGTAGGTCCACATTTGGTGCTAGATCTGCTGCTGGTACTGGTGTAAGGTCCAAAAGGCTAGAGGGAGGGTGAATAGCCTATTTAAAAATCTACAAGCTTCACTAAACAACCACGTTAGTATAAAAGATGGCTAAGTTAATTCTAGCACTAGCTCAACTACACTATGTAAGCCACCTATACAATTCTAGTGAAGCAAGGCTATGATCTCTAAAACACACCAACAAGGCTAAGTCACTAAGCTACTTACTCCTATGAGAAAAAGGCTACACTAAGCAAACTACACAAGGACTAGTGCAAGAAAGTAAAGAGCAAGTGACTTGATTCTTATACCAATGATGTAGAGAAGCAATACACTCAAAGAATCAATCACAATGAGCAATCACAAGAGAAATCCTCGGCAAAGAGATGACACAAGATTTTTACCGAGGTTCACTTGCTTCCCGGCAAGCTACTCCTCGTTGTGGCGATGCACTCACTTATCGGTTCACGAGCTAATCGACTATCAAGAGTCAAGCCCTCGGCGTGCGCCGCACAACCGCACATAAGATGGGGATCCTCCAAGCCACGAGCTCCACTAGAGTATCCAATTCGTGAACTCCCACGGGGAAGGATCAAGAACCCCTTACAACACTTGGTGAGGGCTCCAACAATCTCCAATTGCGAGCTCAATCACCTCCGTTGCTCCAAGCTGTCTACCGTGTCGGGAAACACGAAAGAGTAACAAGAAATCCACAGCAACTCGAAGATCAAATGCCTCTAGAATGCAACTCTCAAGCAATGCACTTGAATCTCACTCAATCTCACTCAAGATGTGCAACTAAGCCAAGAGATGAGTGGAGGGGTTGTTCTCTAGCTGAAATGATGTCTCTAGGTCTCAAAATGTGCAAGAGTTACCCCCAAACCCCAGCCAACTTCTATTTATAGCGAAGGGGTACGCAGCTAGCCGTTATCGGACGACGCAGTGCAAAACGTTCTGATCGGACGCACCGGTTAGGGTGACAAGCGAGAACAGTGCGCCTCAGAAGTAGCCGTTGCCATGACTGGACGCACTTCACCGTTTGACCAGACGCGCTGCACCCGGCGTCCGGCCGCGCGTCCGGTCAGCTCTACGACCAGCTCTTCCCCTCTGAGTGCCTGACCGAACGCTCCGGTTCCGTGAGGGACCAGACGCACCGGTTGCAAACCCTAACACCCGCGCGCCTGACTGCTGTGAAGAACTGACCGGACGCGTCCGGTCAAACCATGACCGCGTCCGGTGCAGCGTCCGGTCACCACAGTGACCACCGTTTCTTCTTCGACTTCGCAAAAGTGCTAACACCACCAAGTGTACACCATCATGGCATGTGTGTTAGCATTTCACAAACATTTTCAAGGCGATATGTTAGCTCTCTACTAGATCCTAATGCATATGCTCAAGACATTGATCTAGTGGCACTTGATTCCTGAGCTAACCGTGATTGCCCCTCTTGATAGTCGGCTATGTATCCTAAATCCAGTCAATCACTTCTCTACTCAACTTAGACCGGCAAAAGGAAAACCCTATGGTTATACCTTTGCCTTGCGCTCTTAGATCCTTCTCCTCCACTTGATCATTATGTCCATCATTTTATGTGCATCTCCACCATGATCGTCATTTCATGTCCATGCACCATCTCTTTGTGATCTTGTGGCCACCACTCCTTGCCACATACACCTTCATCACATGTGTTGCTTATGCCTAACTCAAAACACTTAACACATGACATTAGCAACTTGGTGTCATTAATTACCAAAACTAAACTTAGGCTTTCAATCTCCCCATTTTTGGTAATTGATGACAACTATCACAAAGATATGAAATGAAATCAATTTTCAATTTCGATAGTATTAGCTCCCCCTACATATGTGCTTCCATGAGTTTGGTTCAATTGTGCACATATATATGGATTTGAATTTTGGGAGAGTTACTACTATCAAATTGTTGCTAAGGTATATTGAATAGACCTTTGAAGCGTGATACCAATCGGAGTTGTCTTTATATCCCATCCTTAGCATCGAGGTAGCTAGACACCACTTGTAATACATCACTTGTAAAGATCACAACCACTAAAATACCCCGTGAGATCAACATTATAAGCAAAGGTGTCTAGATACCACTTGTAAAGCTACTCTTAACAAATCATCATTCAAGTTCTATTTCTAGCATACACCATACAATCATGAATATGAATTTAAGCTTTGCAATGCAACAATTCATCATGTTAATGCACAAACAAATGCAATAAATAATTCATGAGCTTGTTCCCCCTACTCATGTGCTCAATTTTACTTGATCCCTTTCCAATGTCATACCTTTGATTTCTCTCCCTCTTACTATATCTTTCCCCCCCTTACTATACCTTTGTGGCTTACTTCTCCCCCTTTGCAACTTAACTTTTTATCTTTGTGACTTTTCTCTCTTCCTTTATCAACAATCACCAAAAAGGTGCCAATTTTAGTGAGAATTAAGTCAATTATTATGAGGGAGTCCAAATTATGGTTCAATCTAGATCACTTGCCTAGAATATGTAATTCGGTTTGATCCAAGGACAAGCTTCTTCATACCTCATAAAGTATAAGGGTTATCTTGACCATGTTGAATTACACATAATGAGCTCATTTTCTAGATTCAAACTAGGTTTGCAAGCCCACAAATATGTCATATGCTACCACTAGATCAAACAAACATAGAAGCAATAGTGGTACCATATATACATCGAAATTATTTCATTTTCATGAATGAGCCTATTTGTCATGCAAATATGTCTATATGTTCTAACCATGTCCTTAGCAAAGTATGAATGATATGACAAACAACTTTACCTTGCATTGTCGAAGGGGAGGCATGTCATATAAGAATGTGGGGGTGCACTTATTTCAAGTTGGAGAAGTCAAGTATGTTCAATTCATTCTTCAACTTGTAAAACATTTTCTCATCAAGTGGCTTTGTAAAGATATCAGTTAGTTGATCTTCGGTGCCAATGTCTTGTATACAAATATCACCCTTTTGTTGATGGTCTCTTATGAAGTGATGCCTTATGTCAATGTGCTTGGTTCTTGAATGTTGAACCGGATTTTGAGTCATCTTGATAGCACTTTCATTGTCACAAAACAATAGCATATTCTTGAATTTGATTTCAAAGTCATTCAAGGTGGCCTTCATCCAAAGCAATTGTGCACAACAACTACCGGCACTAATGTATTCGGCCTCAGCGGTAGATAGTGCAACACTATTTTGTTTCTTTGATGATCATGAAATAAGAGACCTTCCAAGCAATTGACAAATGCCACTTGTGCTCATTCTATCAATCTTGCATCCACCATAGTCAGAGTATGAATATCCAATCAACTCAAAATTAGACCCCTTTGGAAACAATAATCCAACATCATGAGTGCCCTTAAGATATCTCAATATTCTCTTGGTTGCTTTCAAGTGACTTTCTCTAGGTGAAGCTTGATATCTTGCACACTTGCACACACTAAACATCACATCCGGCCTAGAAGTGGTGACATATAGCAAACTTCCAATCATAGACCGGTATTGCTTTTGATCTACCATGTTTCCACTAGCATCAATACCCAATTGATCATTAGTGCCCATTAGTGTACTCATTGGCTTAGCATCTTGCAATCCAAACTTCTTGATCATATCCTTGATGTACTTGCCTTGACTTATAAAAGTGCCATTCTTCATTTGCTTGATTTGAAGTCCAAGGAAGTAACTAAGCTCTCCAATCATAGACATCTCAAACTCATTTGCCATCATTTTTTCCAAACTCTTCACAAAAGTCTTGATTTGTTGATCCAAAAATAATATCATCAACATAGATTTGTAACACGAACAAGTCATTTCCAAGCTTCTTGGTGAAGAGAGTGGTGTCAACCTTTCCCATTTTGAACCCTTTAGAGAGAAGAAAGTCCCTCAATCTCTCATACCATGCTCTAGGTGCTTGCTTCAAACCATACAATGCCTTCTTTAGCTTGAAAACATAGTCAGGCTTCTTGTCATCTTTAAAATCGGGAGGTTGCTCAACATAAACTTCTTCGTTGATGTAGCCATTGAGAAATGCACTCTTGACATCCATTTGATAGAGCTTGATGTTGTGTGCACAAGCATATGCTAATAAGATTCTAATTGCCTCCAATCTTGCAACCGGTGCATATGTTTCTCCAAAGTCAAGACCCTCAACTTGAGTGTATCCTTGTGCTACTAATCTTGCTTTGTTCCTCACAACCATGCCATCTTGATCTTGCTTGTTTTTAAAGACCCATTTAGTGCCAATTACATTATAGTTCTTTGGTCTTTCCACAAGTTCCCAAACTTGATTTCTAGCAAAGTTGTTTAGTTCTTCATGCATGGCATTTACCCAATCAGAATCCTTTAAGGCATCTTCTATTTTCTTAGGTTCTTCAAGTGACACAAATGAGTAGTGCTCACAAAAGGATGCTAATCTTGATCTAGTTTGAACACCACTTTGAATTCCACCAATGATTTGATCCAATGGATGATCACTTGCAATATTGGTAGATTGGAGTATTGGGAGTTGATTGCTTCCACTAGCTTGGCCTTGATCTTGAGCTTCATCATGAGAACCACTAGAGCTTGCTTGATTTGTATCAATTTGCACGCTTTGGTTGATCATTTGAATGTCATCATCATCAACTTGCCTTGGCCTAACATCACCAATATCCATGTTCTTCATTGCTTTTGCCAATTGATCTCCTCTCACATCATCAAGATTTTGAGCTTCATTTTGAGATCTTTGGGTTTCATCAAACTCAACATCATGAACTTCTTCCAAGGTGCCATTTGTGAGATTCCAAACTCTATATGCCTTGCTTGTGGTAGAATAACCAAGTAAGAATCCTTCATCACATTCTTTTCAAACTTGCTCAATCTAGTGCCTTTCTTGAGAATATAGCATTTGCAACCAAACACTCTAAAGTATGCAATGCTGGGCTTTCTTCCATTCAATAGCTCATATGGTGTCTTCCCAAGCTTTCCATGACAATAGAGACGGTTGCTACAATAGCAAGCTGTGTTGATGGCTTCACTCCAAAATGAATAACTCATATTGTATTCACTAAGCATTGATCTAGCCATATCAATCAAGGTTATATTTTTCCTTTCAACTACACCATTGGATTGAGGAGTGTATATTGGTGAGAATTGATGTCCAATACCAATATCATCACATAAATTTTCAATTCTTATGTTCTTGAACTCACTACCATTGTTACTTCTAATCTTCTTGATGGTAGTCTCAAACTCATTTTGCACCCTCTTGATAAAAGATTTGAATAGATCATAAACATCACTCTTGTCATAAAGAAAGAACACCCAAGTGTATCTAGTGTAATCATCCACTATCACAAAACCATACTTGTTGCCATCAATGCTAGTGTATGTTGTTGGCCCAAACAAGTCCATATGCAATAGCTCAAATGCCTATGATGTGCTCATTTCACTGTTGCTAGGATGTGCATTTCCAACTTATTTACCGGCTTGACAAGCACTACATGGTTTATCCTTTTCAAAGGTGACATCTTTCAAGCCTCTAAGTCATGCTTCAAAAGTTTGTTCAATTATTTCATTCCAACATGACCAAGCCTTCTATGCCACAACCATTCCATACTAGATTTACTAAGCAAGCATGATGTCAATTGTGTATCACTATCATTGAAGTCAACCAAGTATAAGCTACCATGTCTAAATCATTTGAATATCAAATTTGATCCATCAACACTAATGACTTCAACATCATTACTACCAAATATGCACTTGAAATCGAAATCACAAAGTTGTGCCACCGACAAAAGACTGAAATCCAAGCTCTCAACTAGCAATACATTAGATATGCTCATGTCATTTGAGATAGAAATTTTACCAAGCCCCTTAACCTTGCCTTTCTTGTTGTTGCCGAAAGTGATAGCATCAAAACCACCATTTTGACTTGTGTCAATTGATTTTAACATACATGAATCCCCGGTCATATATTGAGTACACCCACTATCAAGCACCCAATGCCTTCATTTGGCTTTGTAATTGACCTACAAGACAAGATCAATTCTTTTTAGGTACCCAAACTTGTTTGGGTCCTCCAAGGTTAGTGACCAAACTCTTTGGTACCCAAATAATTTTCTTCTTTGAGCCCATCCGTGGTGTACCAATGAACTTAGCATGAACACCATTAGTGTCACAGAACCTCCTAATTATGATGGCCCACAAGTACACGTCATTGCCATAATGACCTCTGACAGTCGTACTTATGTTCACCATAACTTAAAAGGCCTGCTTTCCTCCGAACAGGATCCAATCACAGGAGTATTGCAATATTACAACAGTTTATTCAAAATATTCAACAGAGTAAAGTAGCGGAAGTCTTACAATAATATAGGTTTACAAACCAGTTTTCAAACTTCAAACCTTATGTAACATTATTACAAACCAGTAGTAGAGAAGTATCGGTATTAACTTTATTACATCACACAAGCGAGATGCCTTGCCCAAAGGCCACACAGTCTACTCATCGTCACTGTCTTCAACCACGACGGTCATGCAACAAGGCTCGAAGCAGACTTGTTCATGAACCGCACCTGCAACAAGGGGTTCAACAAACCCTGAGTACGAGAGTACTCAACAAGACTTACCCGACTAAGACAAAGACTCCAAGGGCATGCTAGCTTTAGGGAATTAAGGTACGGGTAATCCAGAATTAAGATTTTCTTTTGCAGAAAAGCTTACTAAAGTAGATCCTTATCTTCAACATTTTACTTTTACCATTGATGGTTCATTAACCAAATCTAGATGATCCTAATCTAGATCAAAGTAATTATCATCAAAACCTTTCTCATTCTTTCTTTCATTCCAGTTCTTAACTATGATGCAAGTCAGGTGATCGAGTCTCCATAACCGAGGAGCAACGACGATTCGAACCGATTATACCCAGCTGGGGATCTCTAACTTCACGACATATGTAGAACCGAATCTTGCATATATCAACCCTCATTTAGATTTCCCAAAACCAGAACGTGTCCATCGCCACCCGAGAGTATAGTACTCCTCGAATCCGGCCCGATTCTAGCCCCGAGGGTACACGCTACTCCCGCCATCTCTCCACTCCCAGTGCGAGGTTAGACGTTCTCGTAATGGAATCACCAACATTTTGGGCTTACCCAAGGCATGAGGCTAGTTGCAAAGTCTCGAACACAATAGGCTTACAACGAACGGACCTTAACTGACAAGGCGAAAACACTACATTGAGACTCCTTTCCCAATGCATGTTAGCAGTGGCCAAACCACCCGCCCAATCTTTCAAGTTTATTCTCATATTTCAATATTCATTCAATATGCCGTCATGGCTATATAAACATTGCATTTAAAAGCTTAACTTCTAAGCATAGCGAAGCATACTACGCATTTTCCGTAAAACATGTATCAAGGTTGATATCACAATAATCAAGGATGATAATGCAGCAATTAGGTTATCACTCAACTCCTAATTACTTAATGCAGTAAACCATAATATAAATAATAAAACATTTGTAAAATTTAAGGTAGGGTTTAAATGCACCGGGGCTTGCCTTGCTCGGACACGACGACTGACTCAGACTCGAGAACTCCAACGTTAGGTCCGGAACCCACCGACGATCGCTCTTCTCCGGAAACTGGCTCGACGGCTTCGGCTTCTTCGAAAGCGGAGACTACACGAACACATAACATGCTTTAACATGATGCTCGATGATAAACATGATGCTTGATGATAACATGCTACGAGTTACGACTGGAGTACAACTTCCCTTCACGGTACAGTCGCAAACAGAAAACCTACTAACTAGCGGCGACAACTCTAGTGATACCAGCTTTTAACCTAAACAAGTTACTAACGAGCTCAAATATGGAATTAAGGTGCCAAAGATCACAAAAGGGTAGTGACCTAAGGACATCACTCAATCAAAAAGGCACACAACACTTAAAGTTCTCAAATTAACATTTATTTACTATTTAAATAATTAGGGCATAATTAGAAGTTAATCAAATTTTACCTAATCAAGCTCAAACTTTTTCTATGGGTTAAAAATGAATTATAATAGTGTCATAATAAATTTCATAATTTTTGGATAAATAAATTAATTATTAAAATTCCTGGAAGTTGCATTTAATCTTTATTGGAACCAATTAATTCTACTGCACAAAGTATTCAAATTCATGATTTAACATTTTTCCTAGATAGTTTATACATTGAGAAGCTTACACAAAAAATTTCATGAATTTTGGAACTCTACACAATTTTTAATGAAATAAACAAATAACTAAACTATTCATTTATTTGAAAAAGAAAAACAAAAACGAAATCGGGCCAATTCTCTTTTTCTCCCGCGGTCCGGCCCAGCTGGTCGGCTCGCTCGCGCGCGCCCGCGCCCACACGCGCGCTCGGCCCAGCCGCGCGGCCCAGCAGGCGGCCTGCCTCACGCGCGCCCGCTCTCCCTCTCTCTCTCGCTGACACCGCGGACCCACTTCTCAACGCCTTCCTCCTCCTCCCTCGCTCTCTCCCGCGACCCGGCCATGCCCGCGCGGTGGCCGGCCGGCGAGCGTTGCTTCAGTCACCCATCCAAGCGACCCTACAGCACCTACGACTCACCACGAACCCGTTTTAACCCCTAGCGGCTATGCTACAGCTCCGGGGAGCCCTTCTCGACGGCCATGGCGGACCGACCGCGACGGTGACCGGCGTCCCGGCGATGCAACGCGGTAGCGACTAAAGCGAGAGCACGGGGAGCATTAGGAACTTACAGCGGTCGCAGCGAAGCCACAAGAAGGCGCTGGGAGGCGGCGGAGGGTGCTGGCCACGTGAAGCGGCTTGGTCGCTGGAGTTGAGCACGGGAAGCAGTGGCTGCGGCGATCTAGGCGAAGTCAAGCTGGCTTGGGTGGTTCACGAGGTGCGCGAGGATGCGGCGATGCTGTTGATGCGACTGGCGTGGCCGGAGATGGCCTGGTGGCGGTAGCGGCGAGCGGCGGAGCTAGCGGCGGCGGCGATGGCAAAAACGGACAACGTCACTGTGAACGCTAGGTATTTATAGCAGGCGGTCGCGACTACAGAGCTGCACTGCTCGCGTCGTCGCGCTGGCATTCTCGACCGCACGTGAAGGCCGTGGAAGCGGCCACAGCGGCGATCGGCCAGCGCCCATACCGGCCGGTGGCCGTCGGTGATTGGCGTAGCACTGTAGCTCCCCCCAAACTCTGAAATTCAAACTAAATTTTCAAATTAATTTCAAATTTGTATAGCAACTTGAAAAACTTCCAATGTATGAAATCTTCAGAATTTCAAGCTCTACAAGTTTTGTATTGAACACTTTTTCAAATTCTCAATGGATTTTGAAATTTGAGTTTAAATTCAAAAGGGGACACATTTTTCAGATTTGGTAATTTAGAAATTACTTTTGATTTTATATTGAAACTTCAAAATCTCCAAACATCAAAGTTGTATATCTTGACCAGACCTACAACTTTTCTGTTCAAAACTTTTTCAAATTCTGCCTCCATTTTGAAATCTTAGTTTGGGGACAAAAAATGAATTAAAACTGAAATTTGTTTATTTTCAAAATTACTCCACATTTTACACTAAAACTTTGAAAACTCAAAACACCAAAGTTGTAGCCCTTGAAAAGTTCTACAAACTTGGTTTTGAACTTTTTCCCCAAATTTGGCTTAGATTTTGAATTATTTCAAAAGGGTAAAACAGGGTTTTGAAATTTAGGGTTTTCGGAGGAATTTTAAATTGGAATTTGTTGCTACTTTGATTTATGATTACTTAGTGATCAAAACCTCACCCAAGGGCATCATTTGGACCAATATGACATGGTTGACCAAATGCCACTCTTGGTTGACCAATTAGCTTTTGAAATTCTTTTACATTTTTCCCCAATTTTGAATTCGAATTCGAATCGGAAAACTCGTGACAAGTTTTGGGACTCCAACTCAAACTCAAATTTGGAGTTTCATTTTAGAGGTTGTACTTGAGCTCATACCCTACACTTGACACTAGTGTGCAACACAGTCGCACACCTCAAATTACGCAGGGCATGGACTAAGCATTTGCGGTGGTATTCGAAATTAGGGTTTTCGGGTTCGGAGCACACCACTGAGAAACACATTCAACTTAGATAAGTAAACTTGTTTTAGTTCATGCATAACAAAGTTAACCTAACAGGGATGCTTTGCAATGCATTATGATGACATGGCAGATTAATTAGCACTATAACACCCGGGGTGTTACAGCCCTTCCCCCTTAAACAAATCTCATCCCGAGATTTAAAGCCTTGAGTTAAGTAATAGAAAAGGAAACATGTCAAGCAAACACGTCCAAGACTTGTCTACAAAACAGGTAGGGGTTTTCTACATTACAAAGATTTTAAAAGGATAGGTTACAGTTTAAAGAAGAAATTGCAACCTAGATAGAAGCAAGGAACTCTGGGAAATTCTCCAACAGATAATCCTCCGCTTCCCAGGTGGCTTCCTCTTCTGAATGTTGATTCCACTGTATTCTATACCATTTAGTTGTTCTACTTCGGGTAACACGATCTTTTTGATCCAAAACTCTGACAGGATGTTCAGAATATGTCAAATCCGATTCAAGTTCAACTCCCTCAACATCAACCACTTGATCATGTACTTGTAGACACTTCTTCATTTGTGATATATGAAATACATTGTGCACGGCTGACAGTTGTTCAGGCAGCTTTAACTTATATGCCACCTTTCCACATTGTTGAATGATTTGAAAAGGACCAATATAACGTGGTGCGAGTTTGCCTTTGACTCCAAATCTGCTAACTCCTTTCATGGGTGATACTTTTAGATAAACATAATCCCCTACTTGGAATACTAAAGGTCTACGCCTTTTATCAGTATAACTCTTTTGCCTGGACTGAGCCACTTTCAAATTATTCTGGATCTGCCTAACTTTTTCTTCTATTTGTTTCACAAGATCAACACCGAAAAACCATCTTTCTCCCGGTTCTGACCAATTCAATGGAGTTCTGCACCTGCGGCCATACAATGCCTCAAACGGCGCCATTTTGATACTCTCTTGCTAACTATTATTATAGGAGAATTCTGCTAAAGGTAACCACTCGTCCCAAGTGTTTGAATAATTAAGTGCACATGACCTTAACATGTCTTCTAGAATTTGATTGACCCTTTCAGTCTGACCACTTGTTTGTGGATGATAAGCGGTACTATGCAAAAGTTTTGTACCTAGGGACTCATGTAGGTGTCTCCAAAATTTGTTAACAAACTGCGTACCTCTATCTGATACAATGGTCTTTGGTACCCCATGAAGACTCAGGATTCGTGCAATATAAATTCTTGCATAAGTTATAGCAGAATAGTCCACCTTAACTGGAATAAAATGAGATGACTTTGTCAGTCAGTCCACAATGACCCAAATTGAATCAAAGCCTCTTGAGGTCTTGGGTAACCCAGTAATGAAATCCATACTGATATCTTCCCATTTCCAGGATGGAATGGGCAAGGGTTGTAACATTCCTGCCGACTTTAGGTGTACTACCTTCACTTTACAACAAGTGTCACATCTGGCAACATACTTGGTGATCTCAATTTTCATTTTGGTCCACCAGAATCTCTGTTTCAAATCTTGATACATCTTATTACTTCCTGGATGAATAGAAAACCTTGTGCTATGTGCTTCATCAAGAATGAGCTGACGTAACTCTAGAACCTTTGGGACCACTCGCCGGTTCTTAAACCACAACACATCTGCATCATCAATACTGAAATCTGTCTGTTGAACAGTTCTAACTTTTTCTTTGATGTGAGCTACTCTGGAATTCTTTCTCTGAGCAGACACAATCTGATCTTTGATTGTTGATTCTACTGTGACATTAGTCAACTGACCTTGTTGAACTATTTCAATATTCAACTTTTCTAATTCATAACATAAACTATAATCCATTGGCTTCACAGTCATGCAATTGCAATGATTCTTTCTACTGAGTGCATCAGCAACAACATTCGCTTTTCCAGGGTGATAGTGCACTTTTAAATCATAGTCCTTTATTAACTCAAGCCACCTTCTTTGCCTCATATTCAACTCTGATTGAGTAAAGATATACTTCAAGCTCTTGTGATCTGTATACATGTGGCAAGTATTACCTAACAAGTAATGACGCCAGATTTTCAATGCATGAACCACAGCTGCTAGTTCAAGATCATGTGTCGGATAATGTTCTTCATGACGCTTCAATTGTCTTGAGGCATAAGCAATGACTCTGCCTTCTTGCATCAATACACAACCAAGACCAATACCCGAGGCATCACAATAAACATCAAATGGCTTTTCTATATCTGGTTGTGCAAAAACTAGAGCAGTTGTCAATGACTTCTTTAGAATTCTAAAAGCTTTATCACATTATGGAGACCATATGAACTTAGTTTGATTCTTCAATAACTCTGTGATTGGCTTGTCTACCTTTGAAAAGTCAGGTATGAATCGACGGTAATAACCCGCCATTCCTAGAAAACTTCGGACTTCATGAACTGATATTGGTGGTTTCCAATTCAGAATATCTTCCACCTTGCCAAGATCTACTGCTACTCCTTCGGCTGACAACACATGTTCTAAGAATTGCACTTCTCTTAACCAAAACTCACATTTATTGAACTTGGCATACAGTTGATGATCTCTCAGACGAGTCAGAACAACTCTGAGATGCTCAACATGCTCTTTTTCACTTTTGGAGTATACCAGAATATCATTAATAAAAACAACCACAAACTTGTCAAGTTCTGGCATGAAAACTGAGTTCATCAGATACATGAAATGTGCCGGTGCATTAGTGAGACCAAAAGACATAACTAGGTATTCATACAGTCCATATCTAGTGGTGAATGCAGTCTTTGGGATATCTTCAGGTCAAATCTTGATTTGATGGTACCCTGATCGAAGATCGATCTTTGAAAATACCTTTGCCCCCGCAAGCTGATCAAAGAGTAGATCAATGCGAGGCAACGGATATTTATTCTTAATGGTTACTTCATTCAGCGGTCGATAGTCAACACACATCCTTAAAGTCTGATCTTTCTTCTTGACAAAAAGAGCTGGGCATCCCCATGGTGAGGAACTGGGTCTGATAAAACCTTTGTCACGTAACTCTTGCAATTGATCCTTAAGTTCTGCCAATTCATTGGGTGGCATTCTGTAAGCTCTCCGGGATATTGGGGCGGTACCTGGTTTTAACTCAATCACAAACTCTACATCTCTGTCTGGTGGCAGACCTGGTAGATCATCTGGAAACACATATGGAAATTCACAGACTACCGGTATATCACAAATCTCCTGTACTGACGTTGCACATATCCTTTCAACTGTTATCTTTGGGATAGGAAGTTGGATAAGAAGATGAGATTTATTATCTGGCAGGTTCAACCTTATAGTTCTATGCAGTGCATCTATAAGGGCTCCTCTTTGGTACATCTAATTCATACCTAGGATTACGTCTATATCCTGTTTCTGTAATATTATCATTGAGATAGGAAATATATGCCCACCTAACTCTATAGGTACGTCACGTACCATCTCCTTAGTACACAGTCGTCCCCCGGGCGACTGGATAAAGAAATCTTCTTGTGTTCCCATAATTGGAATGTCATACTTAACAACAAAGGTGCAATTTATGAATGTATGTGATCCACCTGAATCAAATAACAGTACTGCTGGATGATTAGCAATAGGGAACATATCCATCATAACAGGTTCTCCCTCTGGGATTGCACCTGCTTGAGTGTAGAACACACGTCCGGTCTTCTTCTTCTCACCCTTACCCTTCTGAACATTTAGGTTATTATTCTTGCTCTGAGGTTGTTGTTGTTGTGGTACGGGAGCTCTAGGATAACTGGGATTATACTGCCTTAGATACGGGCAGTCCTTGGAAAAGTGGCCTGGCTTTCCACAATTGTAACAGGGAAAGTTATGGGTTACTGGAGTCTGGTTTTGAATACCAGGGGCATTCGGCTGCTGTGGATACTGTGGGATTACGGCAAGACGGAAAAACGTCTGCGGCTGAGCTTGGTATTGCGGTGGACGATAAGTTGGGCAGAAATGGTTCTGAGGGTGATAAACAAACTTCTGGCGCTTTTTAATGCCGCCAGACGGGCTAGAAAACACTGGCTTCTTTTTCTTCGACTCTTTGTGCAGTCGGGACTTCTCTTCTGGCGCAATAGCCACATTGACTATCTCATGGTAAGTGGCATTATAGCAGGTGACCAATGCTTCCTAGATTCTGGTACTCAAACCTCTCATGAAACAACTCTTCTTCTTTGCATCGGTGTTCACATATTCCGCTGCATACTGGGACAGATGATTGAATTTGCCCACATACTGCAGAACTGTCTGGTTCCCTTACTTCAGCGAGAGAAACTCTTCTAGTTTCATGGCCATGACACCATATGGGATATAATGTGCTCTGAAGGCTTCACGAAACTCCTGCCAAGTGACACGGTGGCCAGCAGGCCGTGCGGCGACCAGATTCACCCACCACGCCCCTGCGGCACCTCTGAGTTGTTGTGCTGCAAACACATGCTTCTGGTGCTCTGTGCATTGTAAAAGTTCAAACTTCTGCTCCATGGTACAGAGCCAGTCATCCGCCTCTAGCGGCTCATCTGCCTTTAAGAACACTGGTGGACGGGTATCGGTGAAATCCACATAAGTAGTTTCCCCTCCATGGTTACGGCCTCGACGACCCTGATTTCCATTCTGATTCTGATTCTGAGCCAACAAGGTAGTGGCATTAACCAGTGCGGCAATCGCTTCTGCCAAGGTGGGTGGAAACGGTGGGGGATTCAGAGTATTGTCCCCTTCTTGGGAAGTTCCAGTACCGTCCATCTGTTGTACACAAACCATATTTATTTACATCGCTTTATTGAATTAAAAATCAGTTAGTACAGTACTTATATACACACACAAACTTATCTTACATTATTTCGTTACAAACTTGCTCGCAAGCAAGAAACTACACACTAAGGTTCTTAGAAAGCAGGAAAGACTACT
The DNA here is from genome assembly GCA_038087645.1 of Saccharum hybrid cultivar R570. Classification (NCBI taxonomy): domain Eukaryota; kingdom Viridiplantae; phylum Streptophyta; class Magnoliopsida; order Poales; family Poaceae; genus Saccharum; species Saccharum hybrid cultivar. The sequence goes on along the minus strand of JAQSUU010000671.1, from coordinate 854,582 downwards.
ATGTTACACAACCATCCATGTCGACACTTCACTCCTCATCATCATCACTGATCACGATCACTCCATCCTCAACCTCTGGAGCACTTGCACCAGTGACATGACTTGCATCATCCCCACTTTCCATCATGGGTTCATCTTCTTCCGGATCTTCTTCATTGTCCTCTCCACCAGGAACAACCATGGCACCGACATCATCTTCTACTGCCTGGGGCTAATGATTGGGATTCATTAGATCATGTAGCCTATGAACCTCCTCATGTAGAATAGTGTTGTACTGCTCCAGGTGTGTCGCATAAAGCTCCAACTCACGAACACGAGCCCTGGCTTCTGTCTCCTTTTCCAAAGACTCATTCTGGAACTGTTTCCAAAAATGCATGTTGCGCTTCAGTCGCTCTACTTCTGATGTAAGCCTTGCAACCTCTGATTCCGAATCCCGGTTCGGATTACGGCTACTGCTTGCTCCATCACCTCTGGCGGCCAACTGATGACGCGGCACTCCTTGCGGACCCGTTTTCTTGCGAGGAGTCGTCTTCACACGTGCCATCCTAAAGCAAGATAGAATTAGGATGATGAGAACAGATAGGGGGATCTGAAGGTTAGCATGAATAGGATTTGAACCTTACTTAACCCAAACCACTTTAAAAGGGAAGGTAACTTAAGCAGGTTAATTAAACATGAAGCATGCATCGTACTTACGATCTAACAGAAAGATTAAGTAACACATGCAATATTTATAACATAGGGCACTATACATGATACTTCACTACGAAGCTTTCAAATATGAGCTAAGGAAACTATAGAATAGATTAAGATAAGCAAAAGTAATTTGGACCAAAATATCAGTATTAAGTTTGTTTGACCCAAATCATTTTGAAGTTTTGCAAGGTAATACTACAATAACCCGAGTGATTATGCTCTGGTATCAGCTGTCACAGAACCTCCTAATTATGATGGCCCACAAGTACACGTCATTGCCATAATGACCTCTGACAGTCGTACTTATGTTCACCATAACTTAAAAGGCCTGCTTTCCTCCGAATAGGATCCAATCACATGAGTATTGCAATATTACAACAGTTTATTCAAAATATTCAACAAAGTAAAGTAGCGGAAGTCTTACAATAATATAGGTTTACAAACCAGTTTTCAAACTTCAAACCTTATGTAACATTATTACAAACCAGTAGTAGAGAAGTATCGGTATTAACTTTATTACATCACACAAGCGAGATGCCTTGCCCAAAGGCCACACAGTCTACTCGTCGTCACTGTCTTCAACCACGACGGTCATGCAACAAGGCTCGAAGCATACTTGTTCATGAACCGCACCTGCAACAAGGGGTTCAACAAACCCTGAGTACGAGAGTACTCAACAAGACTTACCCGACTAAGACAAAGACTCCAAGGGCATGCTAGCTTTAGGGAATTAAGGTACGGGTAATCCAGTCATAAGGTCACATATACATCCAGACCTCAAGTCTGAATATTTGATGGAAGAAGATCCATGTGTTTTATGGAACGCTCTCCAACAGCGCTATGAACAACAGAAGGCAATTGTGTTGCCTGAAGCTTTGCATGAATGGAATCATCTCCTTTTACAAGACTTCAAGTCTATCGGGGAATACAATCATGCAATTCATAAACTTTGTGCTAAACTTAAATTTTGTGAAAAAGAACCTACTGATGCAGACAAAATAGAGAAGACCCTATCTACTATGATGCCTGCAGACAGAATCCTTCACCAACAATACCGCGAACGAAATTTCCAAGTTTATTCTGAGTTAATTAACACTCTACTTCAGGCCGAACGGCATAATGAGATCCTCCTTTGGAACTCAAATAAATGCCGGTTGGGTGCTGCCCCATTACCTGAAGTACATACAAACACTCAGAACACAAACAAAAAGGAAGGTGACAACAGGAAACCTTTCAGGCATTTCAAAGGTAAAGGTAAAGGAAAAGGTAACAATAAGCGCAAAAGAGAGCAAAAGTCACGTGTTTCTCCCAAGGGTAATAAAATTCCCAAAAAGGATTTTGACAAATCCAAACTTGATTAAAAGTGTGGATGCTACAGCCACATCACCAAGAAATGTCGTACCCCCGTCACTTGGTTGACTTGTACTTAAAGTCCGTCGGCGTGGTCGCCCAAATCAAGGACAAAAGTATGAGGCTCATTTCAACTTCCAAAAGGACGTTACAATGGAAGATGCTACTCCGTACAACTTCCCAAATGACATCAATGTGGCAGAAGCTAGTTGCTCCAAGAGTGTTCCCAATGCACCGAGCAACCAGAAGACTCTACCACCTGCGAAAGACTTAATGGACACAGACAAGATGCTCATGGAGTTTGCCTCCACCGACATGTTTGGAGATCTCAATTAGACTCCAATAGTCCTTAGTACTACGTACTCATATATGTCCCAATAAAGTGTTGTAAATTATTGCTACATATAGCAGTCTTGTAAAATATTTGTACGTAGCTTGCTATATATATATATATATATATATATATATATATATATATATATATATATATATATATATATATATATATATATATATATATATATATATATATATATATAGCACTTATGTACGATCACGCTGATATTCAATAAAGTATGTATAATTATATATATGTCATTCTCAGATTTTTTTAAAAATAAATTCTCTTTCATATATATAGATTTCTATGGGATAAAACCAATGGAAGAGGAATTGTGCCTTATAGATAGCGGTACTACAAATTCTATACTAAGGGAAACTAAATATTTCCAAACTCTAACTAAGAGACAAGAAAATGTTCTAACAATCGCTGGATGCGATGCAACGATAGTAGGCTCTGGTTGCGCTACTATTACACTTCCCATGGGTACTCAGCTTACAATTGAGGATGCATTATTGTATCCCGATTCAACTCGTACCTGACTTAGCTATAGAGATATAAGGAAAAATGGACTTCATGTGGAAACACATGAAGAACACAAAGAGGAATTTCTCCTCTTAGTCAAAAATACCGGATACGGCAAATAAATTCTTGAGAAAATTCCCTCTTTACCATCTGGAATATATTATACATACATCAAACCCGTACCATATGTTGCATATAAAATAATTTTTTAGAATGTTGACGCATTCCGAACTTGGCATGATCGCCTTGGTCATCCTGGCACAGGGATGATACGAAAAATTATAAACAATTCCCATGGTCATAATTTAGCTAATTCTAAATTTCCAGAATTCTCTGATTTTGTGTGCACTGCATGTGCCACTGGGAAATTGATTTTAAGACCATCTTATCTTAAAATCAAAGCTGAACCACTTAAGTTCCTTGAAAGAATTCAAGGTGATATTTGTGGTCCTATTACTCTATCATCTGGACCATTCAAATATTTCATGGTTCTAATAGATGCATCGACACGATGGACTCACGTGTGTCTCTTATCCACACGCAACCATGCTTTCGCCAAACTAATAGCTCAAGTTATTAGACTTAAGGAAAATTATCCTAAACAATAGATAAAATCTATTAGAATGGACAATGCTGCTGAATTTTCCTCAAAAGCCTTCAATGACTATTGCATGGCTCTAGGAATTCAGATTCAGCACTCAGTTCCATATGTCCACACTCAAAATGGTTTAGCAGAAGCTCTTATCAAAAGAGTTAAGCTAATAGCGAGACCACTATTACAAAATTGTAATCTACCAACTTCATATTGGGGTCATGCAGTCTTACACGCTGCCGACCTACTACAATTGCGACCAACTGCATATCATAGAGCTTCCCCGCTACAATTAGTACGTGAAAAATCCACCAAGTATTTCCCATCTGCGAAAATTTGGTTGCATTGTATACGTACCGATTTCACCACCAAAGCGTACATCTATGGGTCCACACAGGAAATTAGGGATCTATGTCGGGTATCTATCTCCGTCAATCATAAAATACCTGGAGCCCCTTACAGGGGACCTATTTACGGCCCGATACGCTGACTGTATCTTCAATGAGGATCATTTCCTGGCATTAGGGGGAGATTACATGTACCAAAAAAATGCCTGGAAATAAATTGGAATGCACAAGACATCTCCACTTTTGATCCACGTACACAAGAATCTAAACTCCAAGTTCAGAAAATCATAAATTTGCAAAATATTGCAAATAATCTGCCAGACGCATTTACTGATTATAAAGGTGTCACCAAATCCTATCATCATGCTAGTAACGTGCCTGAAAGAATAGAGGTACCAAACAAAACTATTCAACTCCCACCTCAGAAACCAGTTCAGGTTAAGAGGGGGAGAAGTAAGGCCGTTAATCAGGATCCGGCTCCTAAACGCCGAAGGAAACAAAATAACAAAAAATCTAAATTAGTAAATGTCAATCAACAACAAGTTGTGAGACACCAAGTGAATAAACAAAATTCACATCCCACATCAAAAGTGCACTCAATATCTGATGTTGGGACATCGGAACACCCTGACGCGATCGTATTGGGAAATAGCGAACCATCACGAGGGGTACAAGAAATTTCCATAAATTACATTGATTCTGGAGAATCATATGACCGAAAGACTACGATTGTCGACATATACTTTGCTGAAACAATTGCTGAAATCATCCAAACTGATCCAGATCCCAAGACCATGGCAGAGTGCAAAAAGCGCTCGGACTGGAACAAATGGAAAGAAGCAATTCAAGCAGAGTTAGCCTCGCTCACGAAAAGAAAGGTATTCTCATCAGCAATACCTACACCTTCGAAAATCTTCCCTGTGGGATTTAAATGGGTTTTCGTCCGAAAACGGAATGAAAATAATGAGGTGGTGAGATACAAAGCGAGACTTGTAGCACAAGGGTTCACGCAGAGACCTGACATTGATTTCAATGAAACATATTCTCCAGTTATGAGTGGAATAACATTCCGATATTTAATAGCTTTGACAGTTCAAAATCATCTATCTATGTAGTTGATGGATGTAGTGACAGCATATTTATATGGGTCACTTGATTCGGATATTTACATGAAGGTTCCTGATGGAATCCCTATTCCGAATCCTAAAGCAAGTCGCGCCACATATTGTGTAAAACTTAATAAGTCACTATATGGCTTAAAACAGTCGGGACGGATGTATTACAATCGACTGAGTGAATTCCTATTACAAAAGGGATACATCAATAACAATGATTGCCCATGTGTTTTCATAAAGAAATCCCGAACGGGGTTTTGCATTATATCCGTATATGTAGATGATTTAAATATCATTGGCAACCCACATGATATCCATGAAGCACGCAATCTCTTAAAGATGGAATTTGAGATGAAGGATTTGGGTCAAACCAAATTTTGTTTGGGTTTACAAATCGAGCACCTTCACTCAGGAATTTTAGTACATCAATCTACCTATATCTAGAAAACACTAGAGAAATTTAATATGGATAAATCATATCCATCCAAAACTCCCATGGTTATTCGAACTCTAGATATGGAGAAAGATCCATTTAGACCAAGGGACAAAGATGAAGAGGTACTAGGACCCGAGGTTCCATATCTTAGTGTCATTGGAGCATTAATGTATCTTGCAAATCAAACTAGACCTGATATTGCATTTGCAGTAAATTTACTGGCTAGACATAGTGCTGCTCCAACTAAACGTCATTGGACGGGAGCTAAACATATATTACGATATCTCAATGGCACCAAAGATCTTGGATTATTTTTCCAAAGAAACCAAGATCCAACTATAATTGGATACACTGATGCTGGCTAATTATCTAATCCCTGTAATGGCCTATTCCAGACAGGCTTTGTATTTCTGTATGGAGGAACTACTATATCATGGAAGTCTTCTAAACAGACACTAGTAACAACCTCCACAAATCATTCTGAAATAGTTGCACTATATGAGGCATCTTGTGAGTGTGTATGGCTCCGCAGGATGATTAATTACATAAAACAATCTAGTGGGATTGGTCCCATAGAATCACCCACGATTATCTATGAAGATAATTCTGCTTGCATTACACAAATGGAAACAGGTTATATCAAAAGCAATATAACTAAACATATTTCTCCTAAGTTATTTTATCCTCATGAATTACAAAAGAATGGAGAAATAGAAATCTTGCAAACAAAGTCTTGTGATAATCTTGCAGATTTATTCACTAAGTCATTACCAGGTCCCATGTTCCAAAATTTTGTTCATGGTATTGGTATGCGACGACTTAAAGACTTGCAAGTTTCAGGGGGAGATACCCTTTGAAATAATCATGTGTGTTAACTATTATATTGTACTCTTTTCCTATTATGAGTTTTATAAACTTTCTCATATAGGTTTTTAATGAGACAATATCAAACGTGTCATATCTCCTATTTTTCTCATAAGAGGTTTTAAAGGGAATATCAAAGACACTATTCCTTCTCATATTTTCCCACGTGGTTTTGGGGAAGGATATACCTAATTATGACCCATTGACCATAATATTGTCCTAAGCTAAATTATGGGTTTTTCCTATAAAGGTTTTTTCCCATATAAATTTACAATGGACAATAATCTAAAAATATGTCATATCATTTCTCCTGATTTTCCCACTTGGTTTTTGAGGAGTTTAATGACATATCAACAATATAGCACCTCATATTTTTCCTACAAGGTTTTTAGAGGCCCTGAAGATATCAAGACTGGATGCGATCAGGAAGAGTGTTACGAAGCAATCCGTTCATCAAGGAGAAGAACCAATAGGATTATAGAGATCCCATCCAACCAGATTAGTGACATGGATCAATCTTAGCCTTAGATCTAAATCCAACCAACAGTGTAATCTCTCCCTGTAATCACTGTAGTTTCGTATGGACTACTCCATCCTTCGGAACCGACGTCACCGGGAGTGCTACCCGTTGGGAAGCCACGTATCCACGTCCCTAAACGGGCGTCTGGCAACTCCCGTGGCGTCGCTTCAACCTGTATAAATCGTGAGATCGATCAATGGAAAAGTACGGTTAGATTCATTTGCTTTCTCTCGATGCCACCACGCTAAAACACTGCACACCAGGTACCACTAGCCCCTACCTGTCATATCGGATACTACTACTACTATACATGCATGATGCGCCCGCACACCCACAGCCGCAGAGGATCCTAGAGAGGGAGGGCTGCTGCACCTGTGGCTACGCACGGGCACCGAGCCGGTAGATGCTCGTCCGGCCAATCACAATGCGAGACGTGGGGCCAGCGCCTCCGTTGCCAGCAGATCAAACGGTAAGGTAGCCGTTGGAACGCCGTGATTTCGTCGGTTTTGGTCTCTCTAGAATGGACAATCTGACTTCGTCACCATCACCAGAGTTTTTAAACCTGGACCTGAAGCATTCAACTTTTATCAATGTTGACTCGCTGAGGTGAGTAACAAGATGCCAAAGTTTTTAGACAAATAGTTTCTGCGCGTTATTTTATGACGATGACGAAAAAAAGCCAAAATATTACAATGGCCTTCACCATCACTGTCGATCAAGAATCCACTCAAGAACACACACAATGCGAACTCAGAATGAACTGGAACACAAGTGTTTTGGTGCTGCTAAGACCGTAGCTTTTCTGGACTGTATTGATTGGAATTTATAGAAAGATTACAATGGCCGTAGCCAAAAGACTCCACTACGCCGTGCGTGCCACCACCTCGGACTGGTTCGCGCCATCCCACGAACGAGAGCATGTGCACAGGGTGACCACTAACAGCTAGAATGAAGGAACACCACCGCATGAACTGAGCATGCGTCATGGCTGCTACAAACGCGTTCGAGCTGAATTGGCCGAGCTCACTTATTCTGCCAACAGAAAACAACTAGAAGATAGGAGCGCAAATCGGCTGGCCACGGACAAGAAGTCGGTGCCCGAGTACCGGAGCACGCACACGTCGAACGCCGCGCTCACGTTCCGGCTGCCCGGGCACACCGTCGTGATCCCCGCCGGCGCCCTGGAGAGACAGTCCAGGCACTTCGTCGCGTTGCGGTCGGCGTAGCACATGATGAGACCGAACACCTGGTCAGCCCCCGTCCCGGCGGTGCCGTTGTAGAACCATTCGTTGTCGCCGGCTGCCGTGGGCATCCTGGAGAGGAGCTGGTCCAGGTTCTTCTTGTATTGGCTGCCATCGGTGTAGTTGTCAGTCGTCGAAGCAGGATGGCCCAGCCGGCAGCATGATCTCGTTGTTCTGAGCTGCGGCTGCGACGAAGAGGAGGGCCAAGGTGGCGAGGAGAAGGCGGGAAGCCATAGCTGGCCGGCAGCTCTCAGGACTCAGCTGCCCTGGCAGGCTGGGACGCCGTTGCTTGCTGGGCCTGGCCAATGGCCACCCTGTGTCCTCCTCTGCGTTGCGTTGCTCTCTTTCTGACACCTTCAGCCGCGGCTGATGAGGACTTGTAGTGGATCAGGTAGGTTTCGACCTATTCAATTCTTGTTGGTTCTTGAACATGTTGGGTGGATCAGGAGACCCGGCGTCATGTGTATTGGTGTGCAGATGCAGAAACCAAACTGTCATGTCATAATAAAGCAGATAAAAGTTGAGAGTCAATAAGGGCCGGTTTAGTTGCCAAAAATTTGGCAAAATGACACTGTAACACTTTTCGTTGTTATTTGATAATTAGTGTCCAATTATGGTCTAATTAGGCTTAAAAGATTCGTCTCGTCCATTTCGTCTAAACTGTGTAATTAGTTTTATTTTTATCTATATTTAATGTTTTATGCATGTGTCCAAAGATTCGATGTGACGAGGAATCTGAAAATTTTTGCAAATTTTTTTGGGAACTAAACAGGGCCTAAGGAAGACCCTTTCATAGTAGTCACTAGTCAGCATTACGTAGCAAATGACATGTCAATTTCTTGCTGGTTTCAGGAGAGTTTTTTATTGAAAAAAAAACTTTTTCCTTCTATGTGAGGAAGTGCAGGAGGATTCTTTTGGAAGTTTCACAAGAGTGGTCACAAAGTTTTGTAGGTTACTAGAATACTAGTACTACTGATTTTCTGCTTTGAATGAATATCCCTTAGACTACCCGCAGCGGGTACTCTAAAACGATACTCTAAAACTTTAGAGTATCAATATAGAGTAAAAACTGCTGCACTGGGTACTCTAAAACGATACTCTATTCTTTCTCTCACTCTATATTTAGAGTAGTACAGTGTTTACTCTATACTCTATAGTGGCGGACCCCACTAGCTAAACAAAGAGAAAAAAAATGTTATAACTCACAAACCAAAAATCCAAATTAAATTTTGATTGCACCATTAAATTCGTCTCAATAAATCCCTCAAAACTAGATCACACATGGATATATTTAGATAAAATGACAAGTGGGTCCCACAGTGGATAAAGTGGATAGAGGATGATATAGAGGATGGATGGGTGCGGGAGAATTGAGTATAGAGGAGAGAATCTTGCTGACTACGACGTATAGAGGATGAATATAGAGGTCCATGAGTACGGGTAGTCTTAGCTCTTTCCTGAAAAAAAAATCTGTTAGCTCTTAAGTAGCTGACATAAGATGCTGCTTTGGAACATGTCAAATTTCATTTGGATCTTTTTCGCAGCTGCCGGCCTGCATTTGGCTTGGACCCAGTTGATATTATCAAACCTACTCCCGTCACTGTCGCTTTAATCCGATTTTCACACGGAAAAACCTGGGACAGGCCAATCAGAATTCAGAATTTAAAATGGTGACAGTGTTGGTTCCTGTCAAATTTCAGGCAGATGCAAGATGGATCTGCGCAAGCGCAAGCCTGCTCAACCAACGGAAGAGCTCGTAATTCAGGCAAGGAGAGAGAATCATTCAAAGGCAGATGTCATGCTATGGACGATATGCACAAAGAAGGAAGGGTTCCCAGTGTGTGTGCTGTGGTTGTTGGGAAAGGTAGCTGTTGGGACGCCGTGATGTTGCGGTTTTTGGTCACTGAAGAATGGATACTCTGATATGGTCGCCATCAGCAGAGTTAACCAGAAACCTGAAGCCTTCGGGGTTTATCACCGCTGAGTAACAAGATACCAAAGTTTTCACTGCAGACTCGTTTATATTTTCCGAGCTCCACACTGGCAGATTTATTGTGAGAGAAAAATACTGTATCATGGTTGATAAGCCAGGCTAATAAGTTCAAGCGAACAGGGCCACAGCCCGATGCGCGTGAAGAATACCAAGTGAATGTAGAGGCGGAAGAGGAGAGGCTACTGGAGGTGAAATTGGGCTCCCAACCCGATTGCTTTGGTGACTTTCATGGTGCCACCTTCTGACCTAAATTATTATAGGTCATTTTAGCTTTTCTAGATACCTAATTTTTGTTATGCACCTATATATACGATATATCTATATACATAATAAATTAGAACGGAGGACGTACATTTGTATGGCTCTATGCACGCTTGCAAGTGTGTCCACTCTTATTTTTCTAATTTTAGTTATTGAGCAAGCCTTTTGTCCCTTAGCAGCTGTATGACTTTTTTTTGGCAAACATCTACACTTGTTTAGGTAGATTTTTTTTATTTTTAACCTGTTTCAAACAATTTTTAAAATTAACACCGTTGACTTTTTTTTCACATCTAACCCGCTTGGCCACACCTATTTCCCTGGCACGGCCAAACCGCTCCGGCGTCACATGCATCCTAGCGCGGCTGACATGCCACGGTGGCAGGTCAGCCACCCGCTGACATGGCACCGCTATGCCGCGCCGTCGACTCTGGCGTGACAGCTGGCATGCCAACCTAGATGGCGCGTCCCTTGTCGTGCTAGGCGGTTGGCGCGGTAGGGGGAATTACAGATCCGCTGCGCGACCCTCTTTGTATCTCTCGCTCTATTCCTTTCCTCCTCTGCCCGTGCCGACCCGAGCGTCTGCCGTTGTCGTCTATCTCCGCCTTCATCCCTCTCCACCTTGGCCATCTCCAGCGCTCTTCCTCCCTCTGTGACTCCCCTCGACCTCCCTCTCTCACTCCGTCGCCGGACCTCTCTCTGTTAGGCCCCTCGCGGCCGTGCCGTCCGCTGCTCCCCGCCTGCGGGCGCGTGCTAGGGGCCAGCGGCGGCCCTCCGCTGGTCATGCTGGGTGTGGGTGAACCCCAAGGTTCCCCGCTTCGTAGGATAGGTAATCCGCTCTTGATTTCTTGTTGCAATGTTGATTTCAACCTCGATTTCATGGTAGTTAGGGTATGTATAGTTAGATTAGTATAGTTAGGGTTGAATGGTAGTTAGATTATTATTTGTTTGATTAGTAATGTTAGATTAGTATGGTTAGTTAATTAGATTAGTATTTGTAGCATTTATTACTATACTTATTTGGTATAGTTAGTGTAGTTAGTTGTATAGATAGTTTAGCATGTATCGGTTATATGTAGTTAGGTTAGGTTAGGCTACGTAGATTGTATTTATATTTGGTTAGGTTACTATGTATAGGTTATATGTACTTAGTCGCCCCTGTTTTGTTCACTAGAACCATTTCGAAGACTTGATGAAGTTTGTTCAAATGCTTTTTTAGATGGATTGTTTAGTCCATTTGTTTTATGGAGGAAGTGTTAGAAAAGAAGATGTGGTGTTTTAGGATATGGAAGATAAACTGGAAATGTCTTGTATGCCTCCTAGCTTCTATGACCTTTTCTTGCATGTTAAGGAAAAGTTCGTTCGCTGGTGCTTTCACATTGAAGGGGAGGTTTGATAGTGGGAAGACTAGGGCACACTTCGTCTTAATACCCTTACCCAACGAGGGTCATTGGTCACACTAAAAGAGGGTAATCAAAGGGTCAACTACGACCATGGTTGAGGTGGTGGTGGAGAATGGATACAGGAAGATGGGCCATCCTTTGACGATGTTGGAGACGATGAACATTAATGGGCGGTCGATGTGGATCGAACACTAGGGAATATGGTATTGGGTAGTAAGTTGACGCATGAGCAACTTCAGTCCTCTCCAATGGCAGTTGAAGAATGTAGGCGGTTTTTAGTAGGCCGTCTGAATGACGACTTCGATGTGGGTTCATACGAGTGGGACAAGTTGGAGAAAGAAGAGGAGGAAAAGACTGGTGACGAAGTTGGCAGTGATTCAGAGAATTCAGACCAAGATGAAGGAGCCAGTGCCAGTTGACCCATGTAACCATTACCTAGGACCGGTTGAGGAGGGAATAGTCAGAGATGTGATTGTTCGTGCTGAAGTAGAGGAGGCTATGCCTGTTCGTACTCACGTAGAGGATGCTACTCCATATGATTCATGGGTGAGGTTGAGAACACTACGTGCCACCAGATCATTACACAATGACTGAGATGATGCAATTGAGGTCGGTGAACGTACCTTTTCGTGGCATTCCCAACTAAAGGGACATTAGCATGACAGATATGACAGTTTGTGACACTAGGCTGCAAATGTGTCGGAAATTAATCAATGTACGACCATCGCAAAGAGATCATTAGCAAGGGGATAGTATTTAATACAAATGTCTGAGCTGAAGCTATTTCTTCAAGACTATGCAGTGCATCACCATAGGCCGTACACTGTTAGCCATTCTGATTAGAACTTGAGGTACTACATGGTATGCAAGGCAAGCTATTTGTGGAGGGTATGGGCTCGCAAGAAATAGAGAGATGGCAAATGGAGGATAAGTAAAGTGGTTCAACCCCACACCTGTCTATCAAATGAGGGGAATGAAGGACATGCTCAACTCTCGGCACCTTACCTTGCCCATCGTATATTGGGCCTGGTGGATGAGGATAGCGACGTTTCGGTGTCGATGTTGATTCGGTCCATAGTTGGATTCATTGGTTACACTCCCAAATACGGAAGGCTAGGTGTGATAAGCAGCATGCCCTGTGTAACAGAACCGACCAAATTATAAGAGCACAAGTACAAAAACAAGCACCGAAGCGCTCAAATTTTCAAACTTGAGCCCATATAATCCCGGTAGTCAATCAAAATCACGAAGGATTTCAAACCAAACTGCTTACAACCAGGATCGCATCATTCAACATACAACATCATACGTTACATTTCACAAGTAGTTCTGAAATAAGTTTACACACACGGAGTAGCAAATATTACAAACCAAGTTTGAAAGTAGCGGAAGCATAACACACACTAGTTAATTAAATACTGCCAGTCTGGATGATCGACAACCCGCAAAAGCATGAGGAAAGTACATAAAGATGATCACGCCCAAGTGATCTAGTCATCATCACCCGCAGGGTGGAGACACGTCTTGCAGAATCCCTGATAAAGCATGTCATCTGCAACAGGAGGGAATAAACCCTGAGTACTGGAATGTACTCAGCTAGACTTACCCGTCGAAAACCAGAAATAAGATAACACCAAGGATTATGCAAGGCTTACACAAGAGGCTAGCTGACATAACATTTTGCATAAAGGCATCAGTTATTTAAACTCTTGTAGCCTGTACTAGCAGTTATTTTTAGCATTTACCTGTCATCTATCTTAGCACCTGTACTAAACATGCACTTGGTTGTAATCAAACAATTATCATCATTATATCCAGAGCAGGTATGAATTGTGGCAACATTGTATCATTCCCTTAACCACCAGTTCATTTAATGAGATCTACGTTGCCGCTGCTCAAGTCAAGTGCTCACTAACCGGGAGCGACGGCGATTCGAATCGAATTCCTATCCAGCTGGAGGGGTATTTCTAACACTCACCGTGCAGACCCCTGCCAGGGTCGCACCGGCCACCGTTTCATATGATTCAGGAATCGCGGGTCCGAATAATGTCGCGACCCCAAGGGCGACACTCTGCCAGGTGATAGGGACTCTAACCCCCCTTGGTCTCACGCCAATGTCCCCAAGCACATCCTTTCTCTCCTCCAAGAAGCAACCTACCATTCGATTCCCGGCCTGAACCACATTACTCGGCTTCGCGGTCGGAACGGGTAATCCGGCCAACTAAGTGTTAGACTGCGTTCAACATGACTCAAGGACGTACAGCGAATCGGTCCTTAAACGACTCAGACGGGCATAGCTCCACACCCAAGACGTGAAGTGTCTTGCGGCTGTACTATCGAACTCCCGCCCGGTCTCAATTTCATTTTTAAGCATGGTTCCATTCACGATAGCCATAGAGCCACTCGTGACTCCTTCCTACATCTCGCGGATGACCGGAAATCACCCGACTTCTACCGTACTAAGCAGGGCTAAGCATTGACACGTGCCTAAACCTAATATAGGATTAAGTACGATATCTGGACAAGGACAGGTATAATGCAACAAGTGTTTTCATATAACTCCTACAACTTAATGCAGTAAACAATTAAAAGTACTCAAGATTAATTTATAAATCAGTAGGTTCAGCATGCACCGGGGCTTGCCTTTCAGAAAAGTTGAAGGCCGGTGGTCAGGGCACTCGGGTAGATCTTCTGACGGAGCTTCCCCGACGTTGGGTTCTTCTGCTACTTCCTCCGGTTGACTCAGCACCTCCTCCGGTATCGCTTGTTCGAATTCGAGAAGTGTCACTCCCTCCGGTACACCTATTGCATGAATGCACAATAAATACCATGGATGCATAACGAAAGATGCAGTATGCTCGGAATGGAATGCATTACAACAATTTAATGCTCTACTCAAATCACTTCAAAAGAGTAGGTGCAAATTTCCTCTCCGGTAGAGAAATACTCACCTAATCTACTTAACCTAAGATAAAGCTGCTCATCCTCAGTTAAGGCCCTAACACCTAACAATTACAAAAGTAGCATGTCTTAGGATATCACACCATATCAATCAGCAAAACACCACAGTAAGCATTCTGGACAGCAGCTACTTGTTTTTATCACAACTGGAGATTTACAATTCCAAAAGATATGATCTAAGGCAATCTGGAAAGCCTAAGAAATGTACTACAATTAATTTTCAGACCTCAACTCCAAACTCCTAAGTTTTCCATGTCAAACTTCACAAGTTCCAGAATCTGTCTTCTCCAACACAGAGAGTAGCAGATTTTGAACTGCCACTTTAAACAATAGTAACTCTCAAACTACTAAGCCAAATGCTTCCAAATTTTGACACAAGCTAGTTCATCAAGTTTACTCCAACTTTGGTATTTACAAGTTTTCCAGCAACCAATTTTATCAAAGCCAAATTTAGAATTACTACTAGCTGTCCAGAAAACCTAAAATTACAAAGGTTAAATATTTATTGATGTGACCAACATTCTCTAAGACCAAACTAATACTACTACAAGTTCACAAATGTCACAAAAACACCAGAAAGTAAGGTGTGCCCACCTAGAATATTTATTTAAACTCATTTCTTAATTTACTTAAGTAATTAAGTGGAATTTCAAACATATGTGTAAACTGCTCCTAAAATTCTACAAAAATTACAGGGGACTCTCTGACCCACAAAGAGACTACTGTAAAATTTTGAACTCAATTTATTCACAGGAACTTCCTACACAAAATTCCCAAGCCAAAAAGGCTGATTTTTGTATAAATAACAAAGCATAGTCAAAAGTGTCAAACAACAGATTTCTTAATTTTCTTGGACACTCTAGGGTACCAAGACATTCTCCAAAAATTTGTAAGAACATTGCACATGTAGAAAAATTACTAAAATTCATTTTAGTATTTCCTAGAATAACAAGATAGCATTATAACTTGGAAATTACTTAATCACTGATGCCCAAATTTTTACCAGAGCTAGGGCTAGCATAGAGTAACCTACCCACCAAATTTCATGATTTATGGAACACTACAGCTCAAGTTATAAATTTAACAAATTTGCATGCATTCCAAAACACATTTAAAGGATCTATTAAATTCTTACAGACTTTAAACATCTCATGCCAGATCCATATTTTTCTAAAATACTACACATTATGTAGACCCTAATAAAATTTATCTCATGATTTATGGATCATTAAAACCCTAGATCTATATTTTTCCAACTTGTACAAAAATCAGTGACAAAATAATAAAAATGAATTTCATTTCGGAGGACTGGGCCGGCCCGGAAAAACTCGGCCCACACTCGCGCGTGCGCGGCCCGCTCAGCGCTCCCGCCCGCGCGCGACACTGATGGGCGGGCCCCCGCGGTCAGCGACCGGAGACAGGGGAGGCGGAGACCCGCGAGCTCCGACGAGCTCGAGCTCGCCGGAGAAGAGCTCGCTCGGCCAATTGAGCACCGCCTCGTGTTCTCCGTCACCCGGTGCGTCGATTGGTGCTCGTGGAATGGATGGGGATGGGGTGGAAGGGGCTTGTCACCGCGAGCGGCGGCCGGTGATGTCCGGTGGCGGCGCACCGTCGCCGGTGAGGATGTACGGTGCGGTCTAGGCTCGGTACGAGCTTCACCGAAGCTAGGCGGATCCATTTTGCTAGGAAGGGAGGATGGAGAGAGACCCAAAGCACCCCGACCACGGTGAGGTCCCATGGCGGGCTCCGGCGACCTCTCGGAGACGGGGAAGAAGCAATGCGGCTCACCTTGAGTCAAATCGCTGGCTTCGGTGGGTCAGGGACATGGAGGGTGGTGAGGCGGAGGGATTGGCGAGGTCTAGCGGCCGGGGATGCGGTGTGGCTCGCGCTTGAGCTCGCCGGAGAAGAACGGCAATGGCGGCTCGGTTTTCTCCGCTCTGGAGATGAGAGAGGGAAGGAGGAGGAGAGGATGGGCGGATGAGGTCTGGACGACCGCAGAGACACTCTTCAAGGCGCTCGGCAGCTGGCCAAGGCGCCAGGTCGCGCGTGGCGCGTGGAGGACACGCGGCGGCGATGGCCTGAAACGGTCGGCCACCTGACGCTGACGAAACTGAATCGGGGATCGGTGACAGCGATGACCGACTGACAGCCGAAGTTTGAGCTCCTACACCTCCTAATCCAGCTCGAGTTAGAAGAAGATGATAACACCAAAATTGTAGAGCTACATGAGGACTACAAGTTTGTCAATTGGAGTTTGGGCTGGTTCGGCCTAGATTTGAAACTACAGAGCTCCAAAGTGGTGCCCCTTGAAACTGAAATGCAGTTACAGAGATCAATGCCGACTGAAACCCTAACTTCTTGACACTATTTCTCCTAAACTATTGAGAACCAGGTGATGGTGATATTGACAATGTTGTAGAGCTATGTGTGGACAACAACTTTGTCAATTGGCTCTAAGACTGGTTTGGCCTAGTTTGTGAGTTACAAGTTGCTAAAGTGAGGTACAGTGAAACTGAAAAGTCTAATTTCCAGACTTAGAATTTTTTCTAAGTGTTGATTCCCACTCAAGCTGACTTGTGGGCCATTTTTGAGCATGCTCTGGTCATTTTCATGAGATGGCCATATTAGAACTTTTGTTCCTCATGAAATTCTCTACAACTTTACTTAAGGGTGCTCTTCCATGCAAGGTCTCTAAAGTAGACTTTTTAATTGGTCAAACTAGAGCCTTCTAGGGTCAAATGGTGGTCAAACTTTTCTTGGAGGGCAATTTTGTAATTTTGGTCAACATGAACCTTGTTCCAAATGTTACCCTAAGTATAACTAAGGTGTTGTAGGTCATGATTGGCTACCTTACCTTTTTGTTACACCAACTATCAAATACTTCATGAAATAAATCAAACAAACCCTAGAATAATTACATGTGTTGCATCACATAAAATAACAAACATGAATGATGCATGCTTATGTTTATGCCATGCAAATGCAATGCAATTAAGGACTAAACACTTGAAGTGTTACACCCTGGATATTCGCTGGGGTAGTTTGAGGCTCTTCGCGCTGCATGCGAGCATCCCTTCTTTTCTTTTTTTGGCAGAAGCACAATTAATGTTAATGAGTAGTTTGTAATGTAAATTAAATTATGCTACAAATACTTTGTTGATCATGTGTGTATCAGTTAATTAGTTCACTACTATGTATATATGAAGTTAATTTGAATCAATTGCATTCGGCTCTGAAATTTGGTGGGAAAACCCGATTTCAAATATGGCAGGAAATTTCAAATTCCAAAAATTTGAAACTAATTTTCAGGGACGGTCCAGTGAACCGCACTTGTAATTATATTTTTAGGGATGGTTTGATTAAGCCAACAACCCCTAAAATGTGTTTTTAAAAGCGATTGCATTGCCATAGCCATCCTTGTAAAACCATTTTCAAGGACGGTTGCAATGCAGCAACTGCCACTGAAAATATGTTTACAGGGGAGTGGTTCTCATACAACAACCGCCCCTAAAAATAGATTATTAGGGGGTTCTCCTAATGCAACCACCCCTAGAAATGCTTTTCCAGGGACGGTTAAATGCGCAACGCTACAAATGCTCTATCTTTAGAGACAATGGCATTGTAGCGATTTTTCAAACCGCCTCTGAAGATCGATTTTAATCACCCCTAAAAAACTTTTCTGTGCTAGTGGGGAACTTAACATATCACTATGGTTGACTCTCGTCAGTTAGCATGGTCATATTACTAGTATATATAAAACTACACATGCAAGCTGCCATTTTAGACGACTTAGTTAACCCTTACAGTATAAAACTACAAACATCAAGAGCTTTTAAAGTATTTAGTTTGAAGGATTTTCTAGAAACACCGAGAACTTTTAACTCTTATACAACAAGGTGTTCTAGGCAGGTGAATCTCCACACACAAACAAAACAAATGGAACACATGTTGCAAATTTTGGCACACATTAATAGTTCATCAGAAAAAAAAAGTTTGACCACATGTTGGTAGGAGAAGCCTCATCTCTACACCTCTATAATACTACTCTGTCCCAAAAATAGAGTCGCCGTGGGAAGCGTGTGAAAGGTCCTTGTTTGGTTTTGGTAATTGAGTGACAACCTTAGGTGGACTAATTGTGTTTATGTGAGATACACAGGGAATTAGTCCACAGATGATTGTGTTATGAAGGAGCTCATTGCATATGAGACATGACATGGAGTCATGTGACCAAGGTGGCAAAGATCAAGATGAGGCTTGGCTCGACGGACCGGTTGCAAGTGTGAAGGGCAAGTCGGAGGCTTTGGAGCAATGGACCGTGAGGCGGTGAAGCTTGAGCAAGACTTGGTCACTATGGACCGACGCAACGGTGAAGAGCAAGTGAGGTCAAGATCGATGAACCAATACGGTCATGTGATGATATGAAGTGGATCATATCATTTGGTGATTGGTTGGTGCATGTGTTGCATCAACGTCGGAGGAGATAGAGTGGAATGCGCAAGGCAAAGGTATAACCTAGGGCATTTCCATTTCACCGGTCATAGGTGTGTAGAGAAGTTTATGACCGGGTTTAGGATAGATGGCCGTACTATTAAGAGGGGCAAACTTGTTTGCATATCGGTCATCTAGTGCCACTTGAGCGATCTAACTTTGCATACGTGTTAGGATCGAGTGGCGAGGCAAGTTGAGTGCCTAATTCCTTCGAAGAAAATGTTTGTGAAAATGCTAACACACGTGCACAAGGTGGTGATCACTTGTTGGTGTTGGCACTTTTGCGAAGGCGGTGGAGTTTGAGCGGTAGAGAGGGTTTGGGTTCCTCTCTCCCTCCCGCCGAGCTTGCGAGGCGGGATTCGGCGCTTTTTGGAGAAGTGAAACGCCTATTTTCTACTACGCCGGAAGTCGGAAAAGAAACGGAGGCGAACGCGGTCACAGAGGTGACCGGACGCAGCACCGGACGCTGCACCGGACGCTGCACCGGACGCGGTCACTATGGACCGGCGCGTCCGGTCAGTGCAGCGCGGGCGTCAGGCGCGCGGGCTAGGGTTTGACACCGGCGCGTCCGGTGACCCACGGGACCGGCGCGTCCGGTCTGGCGAACAGCGAGTCACGAAGTCATCGGACGCGGTGCGCGTCCGGTCCTACACCATCGGACGCGTCCGGTGGTCCAGGGTGCTTACTGGACTCGCACCGGACGCGGTTACTGTGGCGTCCGGTGGTTGCGAGGAGCGCGTCCGGTCTTGTCTTCGCGGGCGCGGGTACTGTGCGCACCGGCGCGTCCGGTGGTTCGCTACAGCGCGTCCGGTGGGTCGTTTGACCGTTGGCGCACAGTGACCGTTGGTGGATCTAATGGACGAATTTGAATTCGGTGAACACGTGGACGTCGCAGGGGCACCGGACGCGGTTGAGCGCGTCCGGTGTGTCACGACCGGCGCGTCCGGTACTCCCGCAGAAAACGGACAAGTGTGTGCAACGGCTCTATTTGACTGTGGGGTTATAAATAGACCTTGTGGCCGGCCTTGGCCGGGGGCTGAGCACACTTTGGCCTTGGTGGCTTATGTGGTAGTGCTTGGAAGCCCTCTAACTCACTCATGCTTGATAGTGTTCATCAGATCGAGTGAGAGAGCGATTCTAGTGCGTTGCATCGAGAGGATTGCATCGAGTGGCACTAGGTGATCGTGTTGCAAGCCGGTGGTGCTTGTTACTCTTGGAGGTTGCCACCTCCTAGACGGCTTGGTGGCTTGCGACTCCGTTGAAGCACGCGTGGAGATTGTGCGTGGCTCCGGAGGAGAATTTGTGAGGGGGATTGTGCTCACCCCGCGGGGATCGCGAAGAGCAACTCTAGTAAAGCTCGTGGCTTGGAGGATCCTCATCTTGAGAGTGGATGTGCGGCACCCGCTGAGGGTTTGACTCTTGATAGTCAATTAGCTCGTGATCCATCAAGTGGGTGTATCGCCACAACGGGGACTAGCTTGGTGGCAACCAAGTGAACCTCGGTGAAAAACTGCCGTGTCAACATTGTGTACATCTTCTCGGTGGTTTGCTTTCGATTCACAAGCTTGTATTTACATTCATATACTTGTGCTTGTGTAGTTAGCTAGTTACCTTCTTGCTTGTGTAGCATAGAAGTAGCTCCCGTTGTGTGGCTAATTTGGTTTGTGTAACCTTATTAGTCATATTGCTTAGTTTGTGTAGCTAAGTAATTTGCGCTCTCTAGTTTGGCATTAGTTGCCTTGCTATTGAGCATTGCTAGTGAGCATAGGTGGCTTCGTGCTTTTGCTTACTAGAATTGTGTAGGAGCTCCCCGGCTTTGCTAAAGTACTAGTGCATAGGTTTGTGTGACCTTGCTATAGAATTGTTTAGGAGAGCTCTTGCTAAGGAAAGCACCTTAGTTATATAATTAGGATCTTTGTGAGGTGCTTGTGAACTTAGATAGAGGGGTGTAGTCTTGGCTAGACCGATAGTTTTAATTCCGCATTTGTTTCGGTTTGCAGACGCGATTAATTTTAGAAAGGACTATTCACCCCCCCTCTAGTCCGCCATCTCGACCCTACAATTGGTATCGGAGCCCGGTCTCTCATTTGTGGTCTTCACCGACCCGAGAGGATGGCGGAATACGGACTAGATGTTGATTGTCCTCACATGTTTGATGGCACACACTTTGCACGGTGGAAAAATTGGATGATATGCAATTTTAAGTTTATTTGCCCTCAAATGTGGTGGATGGTAGATGTAGGCTTTTCTCATGTGTTGGATGAAGATAATCTAACTCAAGCACAAGAGAAATGCCTAGATCTTGACATCCAAGCTACTAACATCATGTATAGATCTTTGGATGATAGCATCTTTAGTAAGATCATGGACCTCAAATCCGCTCATGAGATATGGGCCTATCTCAATGAAAAGTATGGAGCTATCACCGATGATGACGATGATGTCAAGCCCAAGGAGGTTGCACATGATGATGTTGAGCATGACCACAACACGATGGTTGTGGAGGATTGCTCCACCTCATGGTCAAGTGATGATGATAATCAATCTACCACAAGTTCACTTGACAAGAATGGTGATGATGCATCAAGTGTTGCAAGTGATGTTTCTACCCCAAGCACACTTGATGGTGACAACGTTGGTTCATGCTCGGGCCTTGATGATGCTACTACAAGCCCATCCACTACATCACATTGCTTCATGTCACTAGGTGACACAAAGGTATCAAATGATAATGTGATTGATCATGTTGATTCATATGATGAGCTTGTTAGTAGACTTGCTAGCATGAACACGTCTTTAGAAAATGAGAAAGCTAAAACAATGAAATTAGAAAATGAAAACTCTTTTCTAAAGAACTCATATGAAGAACATAAGAGCTTACTTGATGATCTTAAATCTTCACATGAGAAGCTAATGTTGACTCATGAGAAAGTACTTGCATCTCATGAGGAATTGTTAGAAAAACATGCTTCTCTCATTAAGATGTTTTTAAAGAAAATTAAAAATAATGAGAGCTCATCACATGGATCAAATGATCAATTGCAAAATGTGACTAACCCATGTGATGTAGGGAGAAAGCATGTATCCACCTCTTGTGATGACTTATTAGATATGCCATGTTCTTCACATATATATGCTTGTTCTACTTCTACGTCTTGTGAGACTAACATTTTGAAGGAGAACAATGAGCTCAAAAGTGAAGTAAAGAAATTGAGCAACAAGTTAGAGAGGTGCTACAACTCAAAAGTCACCTTTGAGCACATGATAAAGACTCAAAGAAGCTATGGTGACAAGAGTGGCATTGGCTTCAACAAGAACAAGGGCAAGAAAATGAAGAAGCAAGAACAAAAGAAGCTATCTCATTTCGTGTGCTTTAAATGCCATGAGATGGGTCACCTTGCCAAGTCTTGCCCAACCAAGAAGCCAAAGATGAGGCCACAAGATGAAAAGAAGATACCCCAAGCTCAAGTAAAGATCAATGATGAAGATGTTGGTGACTTGATGATCATGAAGAAGAAAACAAGAAGGGGTGGAAGAGGAAGGCATCCAATGCAAATCCAAGATATCAAGATGATGAGCAAGAATCAAATTGAGAAAAGAAATTTGGCTCACATCAAGTGCTTCAAGTGTGAAGATATAGGACACTTCGCCTCGGGGTGTCCTACCAAGCTTGAGAGGAAGGCTCAAGTAACTCATGAGAGGCAAGGCAATGAAAAGCATCACATGAGCAATGAAGAAAAGGCTCAATCAAAGAGAAGATGCTATTCATGCCGGGAAAGGGGACACATGGCACATTCATGTCCCCTAGGTAACATTTCTAAGCATATTTCAATTGATAATACTAATGTGCTTAGAAAGGATGTAAATGGTACCTCTATTGTTGCTATTGCAAAACATCCCGCTACCCATACTAAGGCTTTGCCTAAGTATGTTGCTCCTAACTTGAGAGGACCCAAACTTGTTTGGGTACCATCAAAAAGTGGATGATTGTTTGTAGGTACCATCGGCATTGGAGACTTGATTCATTTGGATTCATATTGGTCATCATATGTTGAATCAAGTTTTAAAGCTTAATGCATATCCAATCCCAATGCCAAGTCAAAATAAGTGGAGTCCAAATACTACAACATACAAGTGCAACATTCAAGATTGTGGTGATTTATTGGATATATTTGATGGCTTGCAAATATTTAAGTTGAAGCTTGCTAAAAGGATGATCATGTGATAACCAAGCTGCTAGATGACTTAGTGTGTCACATCTCCACCAAATTTTATGGCATTTGGATCTGTACATTGGGAGATATGGATTATTCTTTGAAGGGTATAGAATCTGCCAGAAAAGTGACAATCATTGGATTAATCTAGAGTCACTTTAAGTGAAAGGTTCTCAAGTTGGAAACATATTTATAAGTGTTTGAGGTACCTAAGTTTGGTTTTGAATTGATCTAGAAGCATGACAAGAAATGAGTACAAGGGCATTGATTGTGGAATGTACTGAGTGTACAAATTTGGTACTCAAATTTGAAAATAAAGATCAAACTGAAGTTGAAGATGAGGATTAGTAATGATTGGAGATCATTTGGTAGAAAGAAAATGACTTAAAGAATAATTCAAGGTTACTCATCAAGTTAAGTCCATAGATCAATCAATCAAAGGCAATTCAAGTAAGTGTCAAGGATGGTTCTTTGGAGAGAGGTCACTTCTCCCTGCTGAGGGGGCTTGCCGCCCATGGGTGGGTAAACCGAGCACTGGCTTGGAAGGCTAACATGGAAGTGATGAATTCAAGGGACATTTGAGATGCTTAATTGAAGCAATCAATAGGATTGATCAAGAAAAGCAAGCAACACCCAAAAGAGAGCTAGTCATGTATTTCGAGTGGTATTCTAAGTAGTTCTCTCATGCAAGCATTGATCAAAAAGATGGAGCAAGCCAACCACAACTCAAGAGATAGTGCACTTGATCATAAGTGGTTTTCATTTCATATGGGTGAAGAATGGATTTATCTACGATGATTGGTCTTCACCAAGCTTATAAATTGGACTTCACATTGCTATTGGAGTAATGAATTGGAATCTATGTGTCTATCCTCTACTCCAAAATAGCAAAGGTATCATTGTAATGTGCATGATCATTTCATCCCTTACTAGTATGCGATTCGTGCATATAGTACATGCTTACTAGGATCATGCATAACAAATGAAATGTTTAAATTCATAGCCTACCACTATTGCTTGAATTGTTTAAATGATCTAGTGGTATGTGTATGAATTTGTTCATGAGCTAGTGAACCCAAGTACTTGATCTAGTTTGGATTGCTAACAAGTGACAAGTACAACATTGGCAAGATAACCCTTAGCATGAGGTGTGAAGAAGCTTGTCATTGGATCAAACCGGACTTGGAATCTTAGGCAAATCAACATAGTTCAAGTCATACTAGAAGCTCATGACAATGATATGGGTACAAGCACAAGGCAACAATAAAAATGGATATCTAGGGTGTTTCAAAAGGTATCTAGACTCAAAGTATTCCTTCAATTGGTATTTACAAGTGGTGTCTAGATCATGATTTACAAGTGATATCCTACAAGTGGTACTCATAAAGATAGCAAATGTTCAAGAAAAGATCATATTGACAAAATCCTACAAGTGGTTCCATGATAGAGGATTCTTCAAATTGGTATCACACACTTATTCGTGGTATTTCTACACATGATATCATTTATACAAGACGGTGGTTCCACAAGTGATCCTCAATTTTAAGTGATCATCAAATGAAGAAAGTTCCCTCACACACAAGAGCTCAAGATTATCAAGTGAATGACCCATGCTATGACATAGGGGGAGGAGCCCCACCTAATGGTATCAAGGTCAAATATCCTAAGTGGTATCTCAAGAGCAACATACAAGTAATGCCATTCCAACATGTGCGGTGATGTCCATCAACAACGCAATATTCAAGTCTCAACCATCTACCCCAATGCAAGCCTTTGTATCAATGAGAAATACACCCTTTATGGAAATTGATGACAAAGGGGGAGAAGTTGGAACAAAGATATGTCAATGCACCAAGAGAGGGGTTTGGGGACATCATGAGAAGATGGGGTTTGGACATGGAAATGGACAAAGAGGGAGCAACAATGAAGAAAAGAGAAGGATCAAAATTCTTGGACAAGAGAAGCACACAAGTAGGGGGAGCAAGCTCATGAACATTGATTGGTTGCATTTGACTTGTGCATATTCATGTGCTTGCTAGCATTGCATAAGTTTTTATTTAACATGCATGCTTGTGTGGTGTATGCTAGTTATAGAACTTGAATAATGATATGATAACTAGCATGCATAGGATGATAGCTAGACTTGTGTTTATCATGAAAAACTAGAACCTTACTTATAATGTTGATCTCACGGGGTTTCTAGTGTTTTTGATGTCTAGCTACTCATGATGCTAAGGATGATGGCAAACTTATGATTTTCAAATGGTATCGAGCTATCAAATGGTATCGAACTACAAAGGTTTATTCTATACACCTTAGCATCACTTAGTAGTGCTAACCCTCCCACAAATTTTATATTTATGCATATGTGCAAGCTTGAAACCAAACCATTTGAGCACATATGTAGGGAGAGTTATCACTACCAAGTTGGATTTTATGGTGCTTATCCAAATTCTAACATAGAGCTTAAATGTTGGATAAGTGGCATAAAGTCCAAAAGAACTTAATTTCCATATCTTTGTAGAGTTGTCATCAATTACCAAAAAGGGGGAGATTGAAAGGTCCTTGTTTGGTTTTGGTAATTGAGTGACAACCTTAGGTGGACTAATTGTGTTTATGTGAGATACACAGGGAATTAGTCCACAGATGATTGTGTTATGAAGGAGCTCATTGCATATGAGACATGACATGGAGTCATGTGACCAAGGTGGCAAAGATCAAGATGAGGCTTGGCTCGACGGACCGGTTGCAAGTGTGAAGGGCAAGTCGGAGGCTTTGGAGCAATGGACCGTGAGGCGGTGAAGCTTGAGCAAGACTTGGTCACTATGGACCGACGCAACGGTGAAGAGCAAGTGAGGTCAAGATCGATGAACCAATACGGTCATGTGATGATATGAAGTGGATCATATCATTTGGTGATTGGTTGGTGCATGTGTTGCATCAACGTCGGAGGAGATAGAGTGGAATGCGCAAGGCAAAGGTATAACCTAGGGCATTTCCATTTCACCGGTCATAGGTGTGTAGAGAAGTTTATGACCGGGTTTAGGATAGATGGCCGTACTATTAAGAGGGGCAAACTTGTTTGCATATCGGTCATCTAGTGCCACTTGAGCGATCTAACTTTGCATACGTGTTAGGATCGAGTGGCGAGGCAAGTTGAGTGCCTAATTCCTTCGAAGAAAATGTTTGTGAAAATGCTAACACACGTGCACAAGGTGGTGATCACTTGTTGGTGTTGGCACTTTTGCGAAGGCGGTGGAGTTTGAGCGGTAGAGAGGGTTTGGGTTCCTCTCTCCCTCCCGCCGAGCTTGCGAGGCGGGATTCGGCGCTTTTTGGAGAAGTGAAACGCCTATTTTCTACTACGCCGGAAGTCGGAAAAGAAACGGAGGCGAACGCGGTCACAGAGGTGACCGGACGCAGCACCGGACGCTGCACCGGACGCTGCACCGGACGCGGTCACTATGGACCGGCGCGTCCGGTCAGTGCAGCGCGGGCGTCAGGCGCGCGGGCTAGGGTTTGACACCGGCGCGTCCGGTGACCCACGGGACCGGCGCGTCCGGTCTGGCGAACAGCGAGTCACGAAGTCATCGGACGCGGTGCGCGTCCGGTCCTACACCATCGGACGCGTCCGGTGGTCCAGGGTGCTTACTGGACTCGCACCGGACGCGGTTACTGTGGCGTCCGGTGGTTGCGAGGAGCGCGTCCGGTCTTGTCTTCGCGGGCGCGGGTACTGTGCGCACCGGCGCGTCCGGTGGTTCGCTACAGCGCGTCCGGTGGGTCGTTTGACCGTTGGCGCACAGTGACCGTTGGTGGATCTAATGGACGAATTTGAATTCGGTGAACACGTGGACGTCGCAGGGGCACCGGACGCGGTTGAGCGCGTCCGGTGTGTCACGACCGGCGCGTCCGGTACTCCCGCAGAAAACGGACAAGTGTGTGCAACGGCTCTATTTGACTGTGGGGTTATAAATAGACCTTGTGGCCGGCCTTGGCCGGGGGCTGAGCACACTTTGGCCTTGGTGGCTTATGTGGTAGTGCTTGGAAGCCCTCTAACTCACTCATGCTTGATAGTGTTCATCAGATCGAGTGAGAGAGCGATTCTAGTGCGTTGCATCGAGAGGATTGCATCGAGTGGCACTAGGTGATCGTGTTGCAAGCCGGTGGTGCTTGTTACTCTTGGAGGTTGCCACCTCCTAGACGGCTTGGTGGCTTGCGACTCCGTTGAAGCACGCGTGGAGATTGTGCGTGGCTCCGGAGGAGAATTTGTGAGGGGGATTGTGCTCACCCCGCGGGGATCGCGAAGAGCAACTCTAGTAAAGCTCGTGGCTTGGAGGATCCTCATCTTGAGAGTGGATGTGCGGCACCCGCTGAGGGTTTGACTCTTGATAGTCAATTAGCTCGTGATCCATCAAGTGGGTGTATCGCCACAACGGGGACTAGCTTGGTGGCAACCAAGTGAACCTCGGTGAAAAACTGCCGTGTCAACATTGTGTACATCTTCTCGGTGGTTTGCTTTCGATTCACAAGCTTGTATTTACATTCATATACTTGTGCTTGTGTAGTTAGCTAGTTACCTTCTTGCTTGTGTAGCATAGAAGTAGCTCCCGTTGTGTGGCTAATTTGGTTTGTGTAACCTTATTAGTCATATTGCTTAGTTTGTGTAGCTAAGTAATTTGCGCTCTCTAGTTTGGCATTAGTTGCCTTGCTATTGAGCATTGCTAGTGAGCATAGGTGGCTTCGTGCTTTTGCTTACTAGAATTGTGTAGGAGCTCCCCGGCTTTGCTAAAGTACTAGTGCATAGGTTTGTGTGACCTTGCTATAGAATTGTTTAGGAGAGCTCTTGCTAAGGAAAGCACCTTAGTTATATAATTAGGATCTTTGTGAGGTGCTTGTGAACTTAGATAGAGGGGTGTAGTCTTGGCTAGACCGATAGTTTTAATTCCGCATTTGTTTCGGTTTGCAGACGCGATTAATTTTAGAAAGGACTATTCACCCCCCTCTAGTCCGCCATCTCGACCCTACAGCGTGCTGGTCAAACTTTCTCAACTTTGACTACGTTTGCAGAAAATACGTGTAACATTTATATCTCCAAATAAGTTTATTATGAAAGTATATTCAAAGAACTACCTAATGATACTAATTATGTACCATAAATATTAATATTTTGTTAAATATATTTGGTTAAAGTTAAAAGTTGTTGACTTTTTGGCGAGAATGACTCTTTTTTTTTGGGACGAAGGGAGTATACACCAAAATTAATCCAAGTCCATCCAAATTCGTGTACCAAAGTAATCTTTCCTCAAACCATCTTCTCTTACTCATTCAAGATGGGGAAATCTGTAGGATACTCGGGCATTCCTATTGCCTTCCCTACCTAAATTTGCGCCGTCCGTCTCTTCATCTGATTGTACGCAGAGCGTTTGATCTGTGCTCGTTGACTTTTTTTATTTTCTGTCCAAGTTGTGGGACCCACTTTAATATAGTATAGTACTCCCTCCATTCCAAATTATAAATCGCTTTTACTTTTTTGATTCATCTATTTTGTTATGTACCTAGACATATTATTATATCTAGATACATAGCAACATGGATGTACCAAAAAAAAATCAAAGCGACGTATAATTTGAAATGAGGAGAGTGCTATTCCATTTTGGGAAGCGCACCCAATATTTTGCATCCCAAAGGCTGCAGCGCATTTCCTCCCCTGTAGGGATGAAAACGGATCGGATACGGACGGATATCACTGATATCATATTTGTTTTCATATTTATGTCCGGATTCTGATTCGAATACGGATAGTATAAAAAATGTCGGATAGAATGCGATTGGATATCGACATCATAAATATGTGATTTAAATATTCGGATACGAATACAGTATCGGATGTTAAATATCCGGACTCGGAAACGGACGGATTAAAACCCCTCTAAATGGATTCGGTCTCGAAAACGGTCGGAAAATATCCGTACCGTTTTCATCCCTACTCCCCTGTTCTCTCGGCAGTCACTCATATGTAATTTAAAGTTCTAGTTTGTTGACTCTATTATTACGGTGTTTACTATAGGTAATTCTTTAGAAAAGTAGGTGTAACTGTTATTATTTATATATTTAACTCTTTTTACATATGCTATTTGATTTTGCTATGTAATTTGACAAAGAATTTTTCACGTCCGTCTTATCCTATCTGAATTTTCTTTGCAACACACCTGAGTAATCTTAGCCTTTGTCTAACTTTAGAAAAAAAAAATTGCACATCTGTTTCATATGCTATTTGATTTTCCTTTGTTAAACTCACTTGAATAACATTTGCCTTTGTCTAACTATAGAAAAAGTTTGACATTCTGTTACATTTGATTTCTGAATTTGTTTGTTTAAACAAACCACAAAACCTTTTTCTTTTTCTGTTTTATTTGCTTGTATTTGTTTTATTTGTTCACTAAATTCAGGTATTAGGTCCTCCTGTAATACCCTTTTTTTGCTACCGTTCATTCAGCCATTTTGTCGAGGCAAACTACCCAGGTGCTGACCAGCTTGCAATTGCCCGGGCTCCAAATACACACGTCCCCGTTCCAAAGGCCAAAATCATGCACGTCATTGAAGCCAGAACACCACCCCTCGCCCACGCACACGGCCCAGATGCTGTCTCCGCCCCGCGATACCCGCTTGCATTTTCCTATTTTTGTCATAATAGCAAAATTCAATAATAAATTTCTATTTTGCAGTTTCCTATTTTTGCTGTAAATTGCGAGAGGACGTACGTGAACGTGATTCCCGGTTTTCTCTTTTGTTTGTGGTTACAGGAGGATTGTACCTGCGGCTAGCTAGCAATATATCTCTTTCTTTGCATTGCGTCGTACGTCCTCCCTCCACCATATCCGTCGTCATGGCTTCAGCAGCTGGTTCCGCCGCTTCAAAGGTGGCCGCCGCCGCCTTGTGCGTCCTGCTCGTCCTCAGCATTGGCCGCCCAGCCGCCATGTCTGCCCGGCGGTGTGTTTTCTACTTTTCTTTCTTTTACTATTTATTTATTTACCTCTGATATGATGATTGACTAACAAATCGTAAAGTATATATATGCAGGGTTGCTTATGTTGCTATATATTCTAACAAGTATGTATGTTTTATATTTGGTTTGGCCTCGTAAAACAATTAAGTGACGGATCGGATGCCGGCCAGCCAGACTTCATGCTGATCAAACTTCAAACTATATATGCCGCGTGTATTTATGTACACGACAGTGGTGCATATTTCCTTACAGTGTTTCATATTTCTTCATGTGATAAAAATGGTTTTTTTTCTTTGTATCCTGGAGTTTAAAATATTTTGGGGATGGAGAAAGTCGTCGGTGGGTGAGTCAATGATGTTGTCGCCTCCTCAAAGGATCAATCCTTATGTGACAAAAATATTTGGTTATACACACTATCGGAAAACAGATCTTTGTCGAGTGCCAAACTCTTTGCCGAATGTTTTTTTTCGGGCACTCGGCAAAGAAGCTCTTTGCCGAGTGCCAGAGAATCAACACTCGGCAAAGAAGAAACACTCGGCAACTGTTTGCCGAGTGTCAACCAAAAAACACTCGGCAAAGAGGTCTTTGCATAGTGCCAAATCTGACACTCGGCAAAGAAGCTCTTTGTCGATAGGAAAGAGCTTCTTTGCCGAGTGTCAGATTTGGCACTCGGCAAAAACCTCTTTGCCGAGTGTTTTTTGGTTGATACTCGGCAAAGAGATTTTTCAAAATACATTTTGAGGTAGTAAATTAACTCAAATGAAAAAGTTTTCAACTACAAAGTTATTTAACTCATCAAGATGTACAATGTTTATTTTGGTCATTTGTTCATTTGACAAAATAAAAGTAAATTTGTTCATAAATCTTACATGTCTCTCATAAGTTTCATGAAACTATAAGAGAGATATAAGATTTGTGAACAATGTTAGAATCACCATGTCGGATGAATAAATGACCAAACACCCAAAATAAAGTTTGTAGATCTTGAGAAGTTATAGAATGTTGTAGTAGAAAACTTTTTCATTTGAGCTCATCTTGTCATGCTGAACTGTGTTTGAATTTTAAAATTTTAAAATTTGAATTTTTTAAACGACCTCGGATGGAAAAACACTCAAAATAAAGTTTGTAGATCTCGAAAAGTTACGAAACTTTGTTGTTGAAAACTTTTTCATTTGAGTTCATCTTGTCACGGTAAACTACGTTTGAATTTCTCAAATTTAAAATTCAAATTTTATAAACGACCTCGAATGGAAAAACTTCCTAAACGAAAAGCGTAGATCTTGAAAAGTTATGAAACTACGTAGTTGACAACTTTTTTATTTGAAGTCGTTTAGGGTCTCTAACAAGTAAATTATTCTCGATTTAGCACAATATGTGGAGAACTAAAACTATATATATATAGATACGTGTGGCAGTGTAGTGCAGTGGTTAAGGCAGGAACCGCGCGAGGGAGAGGTCACGAGTTTAAATCCCACCGGCCGTAAGGGTCCCTCCCCCAATTAAAAAAAATTCGCGCTGGCCGATGGGTCCCTCCCCCAATTAAAAAAATTTCCTATTTTTTTCGAGTTTTTTTCGATTCGTAATTTGTTGAGTGTCGCGCACTCGTCAAAGGCGGCTTTGCTGATCGAGGATTTGCCGAGAGCGCTTTGCCGAGTACAGCACTCGGCAAAGCCTTCGCCGAGTGTAAAAGGGGAACCTGAGTCCAGTAGTGACAATATATGAGATGCGAATTTAATGAATCTGATTGTTGTTTTATTTTTTTACAAATTTTATCTTGTTTTGTGTTTTACCGTAGCGTTAACACGGGCACACTACTAGTCTCTATATCTACCTATATATATATATAATACTAAAGAGGCAAAATTTCAGCCTCAAATTTCGTCTAGACTAATTTTCATCTGGACTATCCCAATCCGAAATCAAATTGGTTTTCTCAGGGTCTCCCAAATCTATACTAGGATTTTTCAAATCGGCAAGCCCAAATCTACAAGAAGGTGCCCAGGACCAAATTGAGTATGAATCAAAATCCACACAGCGAAGTAATCCAAATCCAAAACCAAATCAGACTAACTTTAGAAAGACAACTTATAAAATCAAAAAACAATAGGCGTTGACAACCTCGGCAATGCAGTTGTTCACAGGAGCGCGCACCGGGGTCACGCCGGGAGCGAGCACGTCGGGCACGTGCGACAGGCCTCGTGCGCATTCCCAAGCTGCCAACACGACGGTGGCGGCACACCACGGTGTGGAGGTGTGCGGCCACCAGGGATGTGGGCCATGCGGCCGCCGGGGCACCTGGGCTCGGCGCTCGCGACCGTCGGGACGTCTGAGCGCCACTTCAGGGCCCTAAAAATCGATTTTCAGAGACGGTTGACTTTAGTCAACTATTCTTAAAAATAATTTTTAGAATTTTTTAAGAATCATTTAGAGTCTAATAAAAAATATTTAGCCTGGCTAGAGGCCTAGAGGGTCAACTAGCCACTTGTAGAATTTAATTTTTACCACCATCCATTTAGAGTCTAATAAAAATAAGAAAAAAATATTTAGTCTGGCTAGAGGCCTAAAGGACCAACCAACCACTTATAGAATTTAATTTTTGCCACCATCTAGTATAGTGCAGCAGTTAGGATTTTTGCCACCATCCATTTAGAGTCTAATAAAAAGAATATTTAGTCTGGCTAGAGGCCTAGAGGGCCAACCAGCCACTTGTATAGAATTTAATTTTTGCCACCATCCAGTATAGTGTAGCAGTTGCTCCGCACACTTCGTCCCCTACCACTACACCACACAATCACTTATGTTGAGAATGCTATCCATTTGTACTAATACGTATGGATCTTGTAATCAATATTTGGACTATTAAACGACCTTAAATGGGAAAATTTTCAACTACAAAATTTTAGATCTCTTCGAGCACTACAACTTTCCTATAGGACATTTCTCCATCCAAGGTCATTTGAGAAATTCAAAAATTTGAATTGAAAAACCTAAGACTTAATTTATATATTTGGAACCCTAAATGATCTCAAACAAAAATTTTATCAACTACAAAGTTTCAAATCTTGTCGAGCTCTATAATTTTGATATAAATTTTGTCTCCATCCGACTTCATTTAAAAAGATATGAATTTATTTGTGCTGCAGCTATTTTTAAGTACGGTTGACTTAGTTGATCGTCTTTGAAAATTACTCATTTTTAGAGACGGTTGACATAAGCAGCCGTCCTTGAAAATAGAATTTTCAGAGGCGGTTCTCTTAACGGAACCACCCCTAAAAATAGATACATTTTTTAGAGGTGGATTTTTTAATGGAGCCGTCCTTGAAAATAGATTTTCAAGGGAGCTATAGTGCTCTCCGGCGATATTAGAGGCGGCGTGCTAATTTAACCACCTCTGATAGAAAAGCGATGTGTTTTTTAAAAAATCTTTTCTGTAACAGTGCCAAGCCCAGGTAGCCAAAGTTAAAGCCCACGCGGGCGTTCGCAGGCCAAAAGGCCGAATAAACCGTTCTCTGTCCGCGTTCTTTTTCTCCTTTGCGTCTCATTTTCATCTATCGTTTTTTTTGTCCAGTTCGTTCGGAGAAGTTCCGTAGTCCATATGTCTTGCTGCCCCTGCTGCAGGACTGTGGCGTCCCCGTGCCACTCAATTTCGTGATTTTTTTGTTTTTTAAATGTAACTCTATTTTTTCTTATAAAGATAAAAAATAAATAGTAAACATAGTATTACGGGTCTTCGAAACTTCTACCATTGCCTAATAAATAAATATAAATATTTCGATCCTTAAGTTGTCGATGTAATTTTATTAGAAAAAAAATATTATTATTACATAAATCAATTGATGGCCTAACTAATCTTGATCCATTTGTCATCAAATCTAATCAAATTAAATGTTTCTCCAAGTTATCCGCATATATATACCGGTGCAAATCTCTAAGTTGTTCATATATACCAGTACAAATCTCAACACGGGCTAACACGTGAAAATCGAGAGAGATCTCGGCCATACTTCGTACTTATCAATAGAGAGACCAATTATTGACAAGATGACGACTAACCCTTTACCGACTTTAATAAGATATTAAAATTAGATATTTTTGTGGATCCTCAAAAGAAGTCATGGAACTAGATGTCTAACTCTATCAACATATGAATAGTACCGTTGTAGCTGTGCAACAAGCTGAAATGAACAAGTCGAATGTTTAATAGTTTTTTTTCCTCCTGTTGCAACGCACGGCCATATTTTCTAGTAACTATTAATTAGTCATAATCAAGCACGTGGCCACCAGCTGCGCATAGTTTGGGATTTATCCTGATCCTATTTCTTCTACGCCGGTGGTGCATGCTTCATTAGATCTGTCGTGGATTATTGCAGAATCGGCACATGCCCAGCACCGTCCCAACTCCAAAACCCTGTCCAGCGCCAGCTAGCACTGGACCTCTTGCAACCGGCCCTGTGCTTGGCCGGCCGGGCCTAGGTGCTAGTGGGCAGTGTGGCCCGGGCGAACGGGCAGCCATGGAAAAAAAAGAGAGAGCAAAGTGCATGGCTGACCTCTAAACTTGTTGGGGGTGTGTCAAACCGGTCCATAAACTCTCAAAACTACTTAAGTCCATAATCTATGTTTTGGTGTCATTTAGGTCCAAACAACCGGATGGACGGCGTCGGTTATTATTTCAATTAGCCCCCTCCGATCAGTTTGCAGGTTTCATGCTTAAGTTCAGGTGGTTTGTATGTTGTAGAGAAGGGGAGCGAGATGGAAAATGGATGGACAAGGAGGATTACAGCCCTAGACCACGAGCCCTAACTTGATGTGATTGCAGTGCATTACTTGATATTAGACTACACAGATCTCGTGGAGTATGGTACGTGAATAATTTTGTGGATGAGCATAACCATCGCCTAGCTATGCCTGAAGTTCCGTTCCTATGGTCTCACCGGAAGACTAAGGATTTCCATAGAAATGAGATCATGTCAATGGAAGCTGCTAGAACCTGTAAGCATGTCATAAGAGATGTTCTTCAATGCAGATATGGAGTATGTGACAAAGTTGGCATTGTTACTAAGGATATTTACAACTATTTTTCTAAGAACAAGAGGTCAAGAATCGCAGAAGGTGATGCAAAGACAGTTCTAGGTCTCATGCTGAAGAGGAAGAACAGTGATCCAGATTTTTATTTTGATTATAAAGTCGATGATGACAAGCTTATTTTGGTGCGATACTCAATCTCGTATGGACTACCAATCATTTGGTGACGTGGTTGTCTTTGATAGCACTTATTCTCCTTTGCTGCTCGTCTATAAAATAGACGACCATGTATTCAGTTCCCAAATACCCCCATGTGAATCATTGGTGCAGTATTGTGTCAGACGATGAATTTTCATTCCATTTGTAGGTCTTCTTCCCCTTACAACTGCTCCATCGTGGACATAAGCATTGGATACAGGTAGTGATGAATAATAAGAACCAAGAGTTTCAAGTTTTGGATTCATTGTGGACTCTTAATAGCTACATTACGAAAATTGAGAACATGGTATGTTATTATATTAGTATTAGCGGAACTTACAAGTGTGCTGTGGTACTCACATGACGCCCCCAATTATTCTTGTACAGAGAACTGGAATTGAACGTATGACCTCTTTTGCGAGGCGTGACGTGGGCACTTGGAAGTTGGAACATCCGACCCATAAACAATTTGCCACAGCAAACTGATGGGTGAGTACATTCCAACACTGATCATCCAGTACATGTATTCTTCTAGTGTCTAGTGTTATCTTATTTTCCTTCCTATTCGCAGAACCTCCCGTGGGTTATTTGTGCTCAAGTATATGGAGCTTTGGGATGGAACAAGGCTAGTCCGAGATTTCACACAGGTCTGTCAATAGCCCAACACTTGCTTTTTACTTAACATTCATTGTACTTATGTGATTATGCGAGTACTGATGATGGAATTGTTAATCAGGATGACGTGCACATCTTTCGGATGAGTATGATTGCGGACATTATATGTTCCCCAACAAATGATATACAAGAATCGAAACAAAGCGTTGAAGGCATCATGCAAGCATTGAAGCGTTAGGGCTCCTCAACCAGATAGCCTACCCCAAACAGAAATTTTGAAGTCTAAAAGAGACCACCTAAGAACTAGCAACTGACAAATCCAGTGCATTCGAATCAGATGCAGAACACAATTGGCATACAGTAACCAATTGGAAATCAGATGCAGTGCACAATTGGCATACAGTAACCAATTGGAATGCAGAACACAGTTGGCATACAGTAACCAATTGGAAATCAAATGCAGAACACAATTGGCATACAGTAACCAATTGGAAGTGTTAGCCAAACACTGGCGCTCAGAGCTTTCCCTTGAGCCTCTTCTTCAGCACATCCATGACGGCGCCAAAGTTAGCCTTCACGCTCACAGGTGGGTTGGTGTACTTGCAAGCCATGTCCTCGATCTTGCAGTCATGGTAGTCAATCTTTGACTGCGAGAACTTCAAACCATGAGCTGTGCTGACAACCACCGTGCGATCGTTTGGTCCAATGATGCGCTGGTCCCTGAGCGTGAACCGGGTGGCGAGCAGCAGAGCACAACCCCAGTATGGGCAAGCAAACATCCCGGTGCGGTCAGCAAGTGACATTGCGTTCATGAGCTCTTCCTCTGTGGCCTCCTCAACAATGCCGTTTGTTGCCTTGAGCGCGACCACAGCTCGGTGGACAGACACCGGGTCACCGATCTGAATCGCTGATGCAAATGTCAGCCCGGGCACCTGCAGTTGGAACTCGGTCCAGCCTGACTTGTAATAGCCGTAGAGCGGGTTTGCGTTGGCCGCCTGTGCGCAGAAGAGACACGGCACACGATCAACAAGCCCAAGAACACGGCGCATCCCGAATCCCTTGTAGAACGCATTTATGTTCCCCAGATTGCCTCCCGGCACAATCACCCAATCGGGCACCTCCCAATCGAACTGCTGCAGTATCTCAATGGCCTCAGCCTTCTGCCCCTCAAGCCGAAGGGAATTGAACGAATTGGCAAGGTAGATAGGCAGCTCGGCATGCACCTCCCTGATGAGCCGCTTGCATCCGTCGAAGTGGGTGTCGAGCGAGAGCACGGTGGCGCCGTTGGCGATGGGCTGGATGAGCTGCTCCAGCGAGATACGGTTGGCAGGGAGGAAGACAATGGCCAGGATCCCCGCTGCGGCCCAGCAGGCGGAGAGCGCGGCGGAGGTGTCCCCATGGACGCGCAGCCGACGCCGGCGATGGGGCGCGAGAGCGGTGCGCGGCGGAGGCGGTTGACCAGGTTGACAAGCACAAAGCCACGGATAGGCGCCTCCCGCGGCCGGTGGCGCGACGGGGCGCGGGCGGGCACCTTCGCCGGCCGGTGGCGCGTGGGGGCGCGGACTGCCGCCTCCCCCGGCCGGTGTGCCCTGCGCCGCTGCGGCCGGTGGCGCGTGGTGCGGTGGGGGCGCAGACGGAGGGGGACGGAGGCACGGTGGGGGCGATGGGGTGCGGTGGCCGGTGGCAAGGGGCTTCGGCGGCGCCGCCATACTCTTGCCGCAAAACACGATTTTTTTTTTTTTGAAACTAAAGCACGAACAATTGGATCGGGGGAGGAGTAGCGAGCCTTGCTGGCGACGAGTGTAACGGCGCGGCGTGAACACAGAGTCACGACGTTACTTCCCATCTGGATCAGGGCTGGGCACAGACTGGTCTTGGACGGGCTGGGCCCAGGCGGGACCCAGGTGCAAAATAATATAAAATCATTAATTTCTTTAATTATTTGCTTTGAGATTTGTGCCATTTTTTAAAAGGAGAGTACCGGAGCAGTTGTCATCGTTGACATCGACAAAGCGAAAACAAAACATGTCCATTCCAAGTACCATAGCTTAAATTTGATGGCTATAATGAATTGACATAAGGAGTAACATGTTTTGGCTGCTGTGATTATGCATATTGGCTATCGATGTCGTACGTGCTATGTGCAACTGGTTCATCAATTCATCGACAGACAAGCATGAAAAGCTCAAGATCAGTGTAGCTGGCATCATTTCGCCTTCTTTTGCGAGAAGTTAGTCACAAGAGAAAACAAACGTGGTCATGGCATGGTCGATAATAGTGCGAGAGTGGCATGGTAGCAGGTCTCAGACTAACAGCTCATTGCCATTAGCGATGGTTCCATGGTTTTGGAAGCCTTAAGGCGCCTGTGGATGTTGGTACGACATCAGGCCATCCAGCGCATGCATGCTTGAGCCAGAAAATGGCACCAACAGAATTGAGCAGCATTATGGTTAACACCGTGATATTTTATAGCAAAAAGGAAACTACAGATCTCTCCAAGATTCAAAACATTAAATTTTAAAAGAGAGGTAAGGAACTTGGATAGTTATTTCTCGAGGAATGAAGTTCAACAAGAGATAATTAAAGACTTCCCTGATTAAACTCAGTAGAAATAACTATATAGCCACAAGATAGGAGTGCGGAAAAAGGGAATAGAAGGGAGAGACAGCGATAACTTAATTAACCCAAGAAATTATTTGACGATAACTATATAAAGTTTAGGCCAATAAATGCGGTGGGTCAAGAACAATTTCAAGTAACAAATAATAATACTTGCAAAGTATTTTAAAGGAACATGATGAGGTACTTATTTCATTCAAAAGCAGTGTGCCAAAGATCTCCGGGCATTGTCAATTTGTTGTCTCTGCAGTCGCGTATGATCTGAGGTCATTTGGGCAGGACAGTTGTGATTGTCATGCTGGATTGAGTGGTGCCGGTGTCTGTGCTGCTGTCAACGCCAGTGACAGTGGTAGATGTATAGTAGAAGGCATCAGGTGGTGGCTCATAGGTTGCCACCGGCATCCTCGCCGGCAGATTGGGCAGTGGCACCTCAGACCGCAGCACGCTGACGGCCTGCCTGATGGACGGTCGGAGGCTCCGGTCAGGGTGCGCGCACCAGAGTCCGACGACCATCACGATCTCCATCTCACGGGCGTCGAATTCACCCTTCAGCCGTGCGTCAGCGGCGTCGACGATGGCTCCTCTGCCGTGCCATTCCCACACCCATTGCACGATATGGATCATGTCTTCTTCCTCGCGGCGAGCCACTAGGGCTGCCTACCGCAGACGATCTCCAGCAGTACGATGCCGAAGCTGTAGACGTCCGACTCGGCGTTCGCCTTGCCGGTGATAATGCACTCCGGGTCCATGTACCCCATGGTTCCGGCGAGCACGGTGGTGTGCGAGCCCCGGCCGTGGTCGACCAGCCTCGCGAGCCCGAAGTCACCGAGCTTGGCGTGGAAGGACGCGTCCAGCATCACGTTGCTGGGCTTGATGTCCCTGTGCACCACGCACTGCTCCCACTCCTCGCGCAGGTATAGAAGCGCCGACCCGAGTCCCAGCACGATCTCGTGCCGGACCAGCCATGGCAGCAGCTCATTGTTGTTGGTGCTGTAGAGATGCTTGTCGAGGCTGCCGTTAGGCATCATCTCGTAGACGAGGAGCAGCTCGCCGCCGTCGTGGCACCAGCCGATGAGCTGCACCAGGTTGCGGTGCCTCAGCTGGCTGATGATCCTCACCTCCGAGGCGTACTCTTTCCTCCCCTGCTTGGAGCCCTTGGACACCCTTTTGATGGCGACGTGAAGGTTAATGTCCTTCAAGAATCCTCTGTACACCGACCCAAATCCTCCTTCCCCGAGCTTCCTGTCATCGGCAAAGTTGCCGGTGGCAACAGCGAGTTCGCTGTAGCGGAACCGCTTCGGCCCGGTCCATTTCTCGAACTCGTCTTCCATTTCAGGCTCCTCGTTGAAGAAGCCGCCGTCTCCCAATCCCAGCTCTTTCTCTCGCGCTTCCTCAAGGATCTTAGCCTGTTTCCTCCGTCGCCGGAGAAGGTGCCATATGGAGAAGCCCAGAATAACGACCAAGGTCGAGACCGAACCGGCGGACACGCCGATCACGACCCCTGTCTTTGAAGGTTCTGTATAGGTGCAAAAAACCGCGTCAACGTTGTTGCATTACACTGCATCAATCGATAGAGGAGGAAAATGTTTACCTGGAGCCGACGGCGGCGAAGGCGAAGGCGGTAGAGGCAGTTCCGATGCCGGTGCTGGCGGCAGGGTGACGTCTAGCGGGCGGAGCAGGTAGACGAGGTAGCAGCTGTACCCCTTGAAGGCTCCTCCGGTGTTGTTGTCAAACCACTGCCTCAGCAAGTTGGCGAAGCTCGAGATGCAGTTCACGCACTCGCTGGCGTTGAGGTCCCTGGTGCACTGCACCAGCCCGTACATATCCTGCGTGCCCGTGCCCGAGTAGGGCGTGCTGCTGTTGAAGATCCGCAGCGGCGACGACACGACGCCGCCCGTGAGCTTGCTCACCAGCGGCATCCAGGCGGCTCGCAGCGCTTCTGGGGTCACTGTCACTCGCCTGATGGTGATGGACGTGTTCACGCGGAACACGGCGTTGAGGTCTGCGACAGCTTCGATCGGCGCGGCGGAGTACCGGAGCACGCACGCGCCGTACGCCGCGCTCACGTTCCGGCTGCCCGGGCACACCGTCGTGATCCCCGCCGGTGCCCGGGTCAGACAGTCTAGGCACTGCGTCGCGTTGCGGTCCGCGAAGCACATGATGAGGCCGGACACCTCGTCGGCCCCCGCCCCGGCGCTGCCCTTGAAAAACCAGCCGTTGTCGCCGGCCGCCGGGGGGAGCGCGGCCAGGAGCTGGTCCAGGTTCTTCTTGTACTGGCTGCCGTCGGTGTAGTTGTCCGTCGTCGAGCAGGATGGATAAGCCGGCACCATGATCTTGTTGTCCTGCGCTGCGGCCGCGATGAAGAGGATGGCCAAGGCGGCGAGTAGGAGAAGGCACGAAGCCATGACCGCCCTGGACGGGGACACCCCTTGCTTTCTGCTCCTTGTCACCCTCTTTCCTCCTGCTTAGTTGTTTAATTCTTGCAATGTGTTGAAGCAGCTACAAATGGTCAGTAGTCAAGGTACTGGAACAAGTGCCAACTTCTTGCAGAGTTCAGGATCCATTTGGAAGTTTCATAAGAGTGGCTAGAAAGGTTTGTAAGCTAGTAGCACCACTCTTCTGCTCTGAACAGATGTCATGGTTCTAAAATAGCATTCTGACAGATACTCTACTCAATTGTGGGATTTGGACCATGTCAAATCTGATTTGGATAACCCATCAACAATGCCGGCCTGCTTTTGTCTTGAACTCTAAAGTTTTATTAATTTATAATTATCACAAGCCGGCTCCTATCAGTATCGTTTTAATCCGATTTCTCAGACAGGACTAGCATGAGATCCCTTACAGTGAAAACGTGTACTAGTTCACTATGAAGCAGTGAGGTCGTCACTCGTCAGGTAAAGAAAAGAGTAAAGTTAAACATCAATTGAGTGATTTAAGGTCTCTTCCCACTCGAATTTTTCCACTTAATTCAAGAACGTCATGTGGTCTTCTTCCCCAACACCAACAAGGTTAGGGTTAAAATTTGAAATTTAGGGGCTTACTTAAATCTGAT
Organism: Saccharum hybrid cultivar R570; assembly: GCA_038087645.1. NCBI lineage: Eukaryota > Viridiplantae > Streptophyta > Magnoliopsida > Poales > Poaceae > Saccharum > Saccharum hybrid cultivar. The sequence continues at coordinate 812,727 of JAQSUU010000671.1, read as the reverse complement.
AGGCTTAGAAAGGTCGCTGGGAAAGGCCAACCTGACAATGGTGGCGGGCACAAGGACAGCATGGGGCGGCGGGGGCGTCACTGGCCAGATAGTGAAGGAAAGGATGGTTAGGCACACAGGACAAGGGTGGGGGCGTGACGAAGATAACCCAATGACCTCAGCTTGGACCTTAGATAGCATGGCGGGGGCGTATACGGTGGGTTGGGTTGCTGTCGGTGCCTGGCGGGAGGCAGTGGCGGCAGGGGAGCTTAGCCGGAGATGAAGAAGGCAGCGGGGAGGAGGCCATCCAATGGATTTTAGGACCGGGTCATGGTGGAGGCGGCTGGGGCGACCGGCTTGTCAAGGTCGGGGTCATGTGCAGGCGCGTGGAGGAAGAAGGGAAAAGGGTAAGGTAGATATTTGATATGAACCCTCCATTTTATATCTAAGGGCCATACAAATTAAAGAATGAGTGTCCTTGGATTACTCGTTTGAGCGGTTCTTGGCCTCTCTTTTTTATTTGTTTTTCTTGTGGCGGCGATCGTGCAGGCCCTTTAGTTTCTTTTTTTCTTAGTTGTTTTTCCAGTTTTTTCCACGGTGTTTTCTCCAGGTGAATTTGGAACAATGGCTAAGTTGTTGACCTAGACGCTATGCCGCTTGTTTTTTTCACTGTGCCATGCAATATAATTGCAGAAAATCTCTTGCTGCACATTCGGCAAAAAAAAAACTTATGTTCAAAACGGTTGTGAAAATTTGGCTATGTACAATTGGGAGGCCTGAACTACTTTCATTTCATCGGGACGGATGTCATGATGGACTGAGCGGCGCCGGTGCCGCCTGTCGTAACCGAAGACGTGTAGTAGAAAGCATCAGGCGGCGGCATGTAGGTCGCCACCGGCATCCTCGCCGGCAGCCTTGGCAGAGGCGCCTCCTGCCGCAGCACGTTGATAGCCTGCCTGATGGACGGTCGCAGGCTCCGGTCAGGGTGCGCGCACCAGAGCCCGACGAGCATCACCGTCTCCACCTCCCGGGCATCGAACTCACCCTTCAGCCGCGCGTCGGCGGCGTCGAGGACGGCTCCCCGGCCGTAGTACTCCCACACCCACTCCACAATGTGGACCACGCCCTCGCCTTCATGCCCACGGCGAGCCGCCGCCACCACCATGGGCCGCCGGCCGCAGGCGATCTCGAGGAGCACGACGCCAAAGCTGTAGACGTCCGACTCGGCGTCGGCCCTCCCGGTGATGACGCACTCGGGGTCCATGTAGCCCATCGTGCCCGCGACCACCGTCGTGTGCGAGCCGCGGTCGTGGTCGACGAGCCTGGCGAGGCCGAAGTCGCCGAGCCTGGCGTGGAAGGACGCGTCCAGCATCACGTTGCTGGGCTTGATGTCCCTGTGCACCACGCACTGCTCCCACTCCTCGTGCAGGTAGAGCAGCGCCGACCCTAGCCCCAGCACGACGTCGTGCCGGCGCGGCCATGGCAGCAGCGTGTCGTCGGCGTCTTCGCTGCCACTACTGTAGAGATGCCTGTCGAGGCTTCCATTGGGCATGAGCTCATACACGAGGAGCAGCTCGCCGCCGCCGCGGCACCAGCCGACGAGCTGCACCAGGTTGCGGTGTCTCAGCCGGCTGATGATCCTCACCTCCGTGGCGTACTCTTTCCTCCCCTGCTTCGAGCCCTTGGACACCCTCTTGATGGCGACGTGAAGGTTCATCTCCTTCGAGAATCCTCTGTACACCGATCCAAATCCTCCTTCCCCGAGCTTCCTGTCATCGGCAAAGTTGCCGGTGGCAATGGCGAGCTCGCCGTAGCGAAACCGCTTCGGCCCTGTCCCTTTCTCGAACTCGTCTTCCATCTCCGGCTGGTCATCATCAAAGAAATCACACTGTTCCCGCTCTTGCTCCCTCGCTTCCTCACGAAATCTATCCTTTTCCCGCCGTCGCCGGATAAGGAGAAACGCGGACAAGCCTAGGGTGACCAGGACGGAGACCAAACTGACGGGCATGCCGACCGTGACGACCCCCCTCTTGGACGAAGACGAAGGCCTTGCGGGGGAAAAAGAGCCTGGAAGTTCCTGTGGTGACGGCGGGTGAGCCGGACGTGTACCAGGAACCGCCTGATACGGCGGCGGCGCCGGCTCCAGTGGCAGAGTGACGTCGAACGCGCCCACCTGGTACCGCAGGTAGCAGCTGTACCCCCTGAGGGCACCGGAGATGTTGTTGGGGAACAGGCTCCACAGCTTGTCGGCGTAGCTCGAGATACACCTGTTGCACTCGCTGGCGTTGAGGTCCCTGGTGCACTGCGCCAGGCCGTACATCCGGCCCTTCTGCGGCCCCGAGTACGGCGTGCTGTCTTTGGAGATCCGCAGCGGCGAGGTTACCACGCCGCCGGCGAGCTTGAGCATCAGGGGCACCCAGGCCGCGCGCACCGCGTCCGAGGTGGTAGGCGTGGCGATGGAGACCGGAGGCTCGTAGTCGAGGCCCGCGGCATTGGGGATCGGCGCCGCCGAGTACCGGAGCACGCACGCGTCGTACACCGCGTTCACGCTCCGGCTGCCCGGGCACACCGCCATGATCCTGGCCGGCGCCCTGGAGAGGCAGTCTAGGCACTCGGACGCGTCGCTGTCCGCGAAGCACATGATGAGGCCGAACACCGCGTCGGTCCCCGCCCCGACGCTGCCCTTGTAGAACCCGCCGTTGTCGGCGGCCGCCGCGGGGAGCGCGGCCAGGAGCTGGTCCAGGTTCTTCTTGTATTGGCTGCCGCCCGTGTAGTTGCCCGTCGTCGAGCAGGATGCATAAGCCGGCTCCATGGTGTTGTTGTCCTGCCCCGCTGCTGCAACGAAGAGGAAGGCGAGATGGAGAAGGAGAAGGCAGGAAGCCATGGCCGGGGACGCCCATGCCCTCTGTTCCTTGTCAGGTCACCCTCTTTTCTCCTCGTCATTAGTTGTTCATTTCGTGCATGACAAAAGGACTCGGCATCTCTGTGTACTGTCTCCTCGTTAAAGCAGGTACGTAGAAATCTATAGAGCTTTGGGCTTGCAGCTGCATACCAGATCACTGCAGAGCGTCCATGCAACCCTCGTTGAGCGCATCGGCCAGGCAGGTTGGAAAGGCAAGATGCTAAATAGAGCATGCAGGCAAACCTTAGTCACCTGGGTGCTATCTTCAATGCCTACTTAGCACTTGACTGTGTCCCCCTAGTGGTTGGGGCAAGAAAGAAGATTGATAAAATCAGAAAATTCTTTCTCTGTAAAGGTGAGGAAAACGCAAATGGGACTCATTGTCTAGTGAATTGGCTCACAGTCTGCAAGCCAAACGATCCGGGCGGCATGGGAGTGCCAAACCTGGATAGATTTGCAACGGCTCTATGCCTCTGTTGATGTCGGCAGTAATGGGGTGATGACCCCAAGCCTTGGATGAGAACGGAAGTCCCCTGCAATGACACAGATTGCCTCTTGATCAACTCCTCTATCACAGTCACAATTGGCAATGGCGACAAAGCATATTTGTGGCACCACAACTGGCTAGAGGGCGAGGCACTAAGGTATCTAGCACCGTAACTATTCAAGCTGGTGCACATGAAAAACAGAACGGTTTGTCAAGAATTACACAATGGCAACTGGATTAGAGCACTACAAGTGTGTATCACCACAACAACACAACTTTAAGAATTCATTGGCCTATGGATTATATTACATAATGTTCAGCTGCCGATATGCAAGATACAATTATTTAATTGGAATGGACGGCTGACGGTGCCTACTCCACCAGCTTGGTGTACAGGACACAGTTCCGAGGCTCACATCGGAAGATCCAACATGACCTCATTTGGAAGGCAAGATTACAGAACCAGTGCAAGATTCACAAATCCTCATGCATGACAAAATCTTAACGGCAGACAATCTAAAAAAAGGGGTTTGGCCGCACCAAGAACATCGTGTCTTGTGTAAGTGTCCTCTAGAAATAGGGCTTCATCTCTCCTTGCTTTGCCCCTTGGCAAAAGCCATCTAGGATCAAGTGCTAGCTTGGGAAAACTTTGTGATGCAATGGCCACAACAGGACCCTGCCTCAATTGTCGAATGGTGGGAGCAGGTGGCAAGAAAGATTCAAAAGCAAGACCATAGGTGGTTCAATGGCATGGTGATATACATTATGTGGAATTTGTGGGAGGAGATGAATAGAAGAATCTTTGAAAATATGCACAAGGCAGCGCAGCAGGTGGCATTTTTTTACCAAAGAAGACATAGTGCAAAAGCTTAGAGCATTGAACTTTGGTGAGAGGTCATATTAACTAATAGTGTGATACATGTTTTCTCCTCTTTGGTCTTTGGACCATGGGTGTTTAGCGACCTCAGGTGCCATTTGTACCTAAACTCCCTTTTTCCATCTTAGCTGAGCACAGAGCTCCTGCCTTTTACTCAACAAGTACTCTACTACTGTTTCAAAGAGTCAGCAGTCAAGGCACCGGAACAAATTTGAGCTTCTTGCAGGGTTCAGGATCCGTTTGGAAGTTTCACAAGAGTGGTTAAAATGGTCTGTAAGCTAATGGAGAAGTGTACTACTCTTCTTGTCTGAATGGATGTCTTGTTGGCTCTAAAACAGTACGTAGCAGTCCAACAGATACTCTACTCACTTGTGGCTTTGGACCATGTCAAATGTGATTAGGGTAAATCCGTCGACATTGCCGGCCTGCGTTTGGCTTGAATCATGTTTATTATCATGTCGGCTCTTATCACTATCGACTTAATCCGATTTCTCAGCCAGGACTAGCATGAGATGCCTAACAGAAGTTCATAGCAAAGCAGTGAGGACGCCTGGTAAAGAAAATTAAATGGTGTCTCTGGTCTCCGCAGTGATGCATGGTGCAATCTTACTGACTTCAACGGAGGCACCACGTTAATTCTCACCAGACGTGCTACAAATTCTCACAATAATCAGAAACATTTATCTTTTAATTTGATAGACTCTAATCATCATCGTCGATATTAGCCATTGGATCTATTGTAATTTGTAAAAAAGTTACCCACCTCTGTCATTATACACATAAAGTAACCCCCTGATTTTTCATCTAAATTACCCACCTTTACTATTACGAAAGATAATTCAAAATAACCCTCTAAATATGTCTATAAATTACCCACATATGTCATTATGAAAAATGATCAAATCATATATAATTAGATGATCTAACGGAGGCACCATGTTAATTCTCACCGCATGCACTATGAAAAAAGATAAATCCTAGAAATTCTCATAATAATCAGAAACATCTGGCCTTTAATCTGGTAGACTCTAACCATCACTGTCGATAGTAGCCATTGGATCTATTGTAATTTATAAAAAAATTATCCACCTCTACTATTATAAAAAATACATAAAGTAACTCAATTTTTTGGCGATTATACAGTACAACACAAACCCTCATAATGCACGCACACTCACCCCTATGAACGCATGCACACAAATCATACCCCTATGAGCATTGAGCATCTTCGAAGACTGAGTCGGCAAATCCAGCTATTACGAAAAGAAATTCAAAATAACCCCTAAATATGTCTATAAATTAGCCACATATGCCATTATGAAAAAGATCAAAATAACCCCCTCACATTGCATATAAATTACCTGCCTTTGCTATTGTGAAAGATAATATAAAATAACCCTAATTTCAAGCTTGATTAATTATAATGTGAGAGTGGAGTCCAAACATAAATTCTGATTCACATAATACAGGTAGTAGATAACCTACGAAGCAATTGGCAAAAGATCCTCATATAAATCTTTAAACAAAAATTGTATACAAACTGATGAAGAACAATGTGTACTCCTATAGGAGTTCTTCTGCCCATGCATGTTGATGATGTTACCAAAGTAATCCCTAATCATGTCTCTTGGCTTCATGACTGTTTCTCATTCATAGCTGTTAAAAATTAATATGCTTTTATGGAATATATAATTTGAAATACACCATAATTGTTTTAAAGATTTACCTTTGTAATTATCAAAGAGAATGCAAAATAACCTCCTAAGTTTGCATTCAACCTACCCATTTACGTTGTTATCAAATATAATATATTTATATCTACCTCAACCAATATAAAAATAAACAAAAACATCTTTCAAATCTATATGTAAATACTAATATATGATATTACAAAAAATAAATCGATATCCACAAAGTACAAGGCATATATATTTCTAAATTATAAACTTCTACAACCATGAAATTAAATAACCATAATGCTACGTTTGACGATGTATAAACAAGTTTGCATTAGGATAAATATTTATTTTAATAGCTTATGAAGCATGGAAAATGTTTAATTGTCAAACCACATAGCAATAACATAACATAGACAGTTCACTTTAAAATTATATTACTACTAGATGATAGTCGTTTGATAAGTTGTTGTTTTAAATAAGTTTATATATTTTAATTGAAACGTTATGTCACATCAGTATTGATAATTTAATTTTAAGCACTCTACGATATATAAAACAATACTACACACAAAAAATTCTATGGTATAACAAATTCAACAAGTTCAGTGTTTGGGTGCAATATGAGTGTCAACTTAATCAATATACAATACTATTAGGACCTAAACTCTTTTTATTAAATAATAATAAAAGATAAAAAAACACTAGATTTTCTACTTATTAACATGTGAAAAAGTACACAACTAGAGATTATATATCTCAATTTTAGGTTAAATACATATCACGCTAGAAAAAAGATAAATACTAGAAAATCTAACTAGAGGTCCCTAATGGAGCCTCCATGTTAATCCGCATGAGACGATAGAAAAAAGAAGCTAGATTCTAGAAATTCTCACATAAATCCAATACATTTGACCATCGATTCAGTATAACATAATCACTTTGGTAATAATAGCTATTGGATCTATTATATTCTAAGGAGTTACCCACCTCTGCTAATGTATAAACACAACATAAAGTAACACATGACTCTACATTTAAACTATCCACATATGCCAATAAGAAATGTGATCTAAAATATTCCAAAATTTGTATCTAATTTCTCACATTGTTCATCGCGACGCGCTACCCACGGCTTCTTCCTCGAGACGCGCCGGCACCACCCCGCCACCCACCGCCGCGGCGGCCTCCTTCTTCCCCTCCCTCGCCCTACTCCTACCGTTGCCATGGCCCTGCTCACCGGCAAGCCGCGACGCCCCAGCCCTAGCCTAGCCCGGCCGCTGCAGCCACCTCCAGGGCCCCTAACCGCCCGGCTTCCCTGCCTCCCCCTGCCCACTTCCTTCTAAGCCCACCGAAGTTGGAGACGAGGGAGGGAAAGAGCAGCCGGAGATGGAGACGAGGGTGGTGCCGGCAAGCTTGGGTGGAGGCGTAGGCATAGTGATGGGCTCTCTGGGCCACGCTGGGCCGATTCACGCGGAGGAAGATAAACAGTGGGAGGGGGTCGGCACGCTGACTGGTCGGTAACGAAGATTAGCGAACTTACCCCCTCCACCAGCCGCGCCTAATCTATATGTATCTATATCTACGTCTATATCTATATCTTCTATACCTAATAATAATAAAGAGGCAAAATTTTAGGCTCTTTTTTTCGTCCATCCATTCTTTTTGGTTTATCTTCCTCTAACTACCGAACTATATATATATATATATATATATATATATATATATATATATATATATATATATATATATATATATATATATATATATATATATATATATATATATATATATATATATATATATATATATATAACCCGTGCATACGAGTTAGAATAGCTCGCGCCTATATCAATATGGAGTAGGAATCCTAATCTAAATAGATTACTTGATCCTAGGTACTTTAAATAGAGCTCTTAATAATAATAAATAAAAATGATACGTTCTTTATTCTGCACTGCTTTCTTTATTTACCTATGAGTGTCCGTGTCTTTTTTTTTTTGGTTTCGGTATCTGCTTTTTTCCTTCTACGACACGTACGTGTTCCTTATGGACCATATCCTATGTTGGGGTCTCAGGGATGTGCAGCCCGCTCGTGACGGACAGGTGATGTCCGTGTCTTTTTTTTCCAAAAAAATATATTGCCCTTTCCTTTTATTTTATTTTGCCTTTTCTCTTCTAACGAGGGAACTATGCTTAGGAAATACAGTATTACGAGTCTTTCAAACTTTGAACTTTAATAAATAAAATATTTTTATTAGTAAATTGTTAGTTTTAACTACAGATAAATTATTACTGTAACATGAATTAGCCAATGGCCTAAATAATCAAATTGTAAACTAAAATCTTAAGCAGATTGCTATCCAATCTAATCAAAATAAATGTTTCTTCAAGTTATATGCATACCAGTACAAATCTCTAAGCTATCCACATGTATCAATGCAACTCTCGATCAGTGCTGACATTTGGAACCGAGACACGATGACGACCAAATCCTTGCCGACTTTGATACCTAACTCTACCGACACATTGATAGTCTGAAGCTAAAGTTATATGATACATTTATGAGTAAATATTTTTATGCTTCCGATAAGTGCTGACATGTCACTACTACAGAAATCTTTTTCAAGGCGAGCAAAAACGATTTTCCCAGGCCTCGGTAAATAAATTAGAAAAAATTTTTAAAAAAAAGCCCGTTGACGAGCCCGCTGAGCCCGTTGACAGGCCCGCCAAGCCCAATCCACTGCTGCCGCTGCCACGCGCCCGACGCGCTACCGCTGTCCTCGTGGATCCGGCGCCGTGGAGCTCGGCCGGCCTAGATCGGTTGCTAGGGCACTCAACAGGCACAGATCTAGTCGCATGCTCAAATCTGCTCGCCGCACGGAGCTTGAAGTAGAGAGGAGAGAGGGCGCGCCAGATCAGCCAGAGGGAGAGAGGAGGGAGCGATGGTCGGCCTCCTGGGTTCACCGCGCCGCCAGAGGGAGAGAGCGTCGTCGCGCCGCCGAAGGGAGAGAGGGCCGTCGTGGGAGGAGGAACCCGCGCCGCTCGCCGCGCCTGCTGTTGCCCACATCGCTCGTGTGCACCGCCGTTGCTGATCCGCTCGCGCCGCTGTTGCATATCTAACTCTACCGACACATGGATAGTATAAACCTAAAGTTATATGTTACATTTATGAGAAAATACTAATTAATAGAATATTTATATGTTATTGAATAGTAACTTATATTATGGATACGATGATCATGATAAAATAAAATATAGCTTTCAAATTCTATAGAATGGATAATAAATAAATAAATAAATAAATAAATAAATAAATAAATAAATAAATAAATAAATAAATAAATAAATAAATATCTAACATTGTCGTTCTTGTTTCCATTAACAGGGCCATTCGCTTGTAATTGCTACAATCACTCACAGCATCAGAAGTATCACCTAACAAATTAAGATGTCGTGGTCGCTAAAACACAGCGAGCTAAAGCAAATAGGTCAAACTCTTGATAATTCTTTTTTCTTCTGTTGCAATGCACAGGCTCATGAAAATATGTGATAGTTTTTTCTCCCGTTACAACGCACGGACATGTTTTGCTAGTCTAACAATAAAGAGGCAAAATTTCTGTCACTTTTTTTATCCCATTATTTTGGTCTAGCCTCCATGACTAAATGTATGGCCTTTTATAGTAGCAGAAGTCGAACACAGAACAAGCGGTCTGGACGGATCTGTAGTGGACTCAATTTGAAAAACGAGCAGAACTGCTCCCTGGGCTGCCGAACTTACGGCGTCTAGGCAATCAAACAAAACTTTACATGACGGACTCCCCTCCGAAATTGACCAACTAATTATGCGAATGTCTGATTTTGATTTGGACTCTTTCCAATTTCCTTTTCCAGTTTTGGTATGTCCGATTTTCCCGTGTCTGGAGTCCGATTTTAGTTCATCGTTATCGTACCTCGAGTTTGAGTTCGACAGCACAATGACCTGAGTTGCGAGTTGATTGATTTCCTATACATGTATGTCTGATTCGAACCACACTCCCTGGATCCGATTGGACATACCCACAGCACAAGCAGGGGCATATCGGCGGATCCTGTCATGCCGCGCCAGCACGTTGTGGATGGTGGCGTCGGAGGTGACGTCGAGCGGGAGCGTCTCCGTGGCCAGCGTGCCCGCGAGGTCGGCGGCCAGGCCGAGGTCATGCCCTTGGCTAAAGTAGCTTTTGCTGTTGTCGACGTGGCCGCCGTCCTCCTAGGCGCCGAGCAAAGCAGAATAGTAGGTGACCATCTTCCTTGCGCTGGGCATAGACAATGCAGAGAGAAGTAGCTGCCCGTCCTCCTCGGTGCTGGGCATGGGCAAAGTAGAGTAGTAGTCGGCCATCTCCCCCATGGTGAACGGCCTCAGCCTGCGCGTCGCCGTGTGGCCCATCACGACGTAATTCACAGCGACACGGCCGTCGTCGTCGATTGCTCTGGACCCGAGGCAAGGTGTTGGGCGGCGGCTGCATCTGCTTGCTGCTCCTGGAGGTTATCCCGACGCGCGAGACGGCGAGAGCACGGCTACGTTGAGCAGCGGGTCGATCTCGCGCTCGTCCATGACCCACCCCATGTTCCTCGCGTCCTCATTGCTGCGCTGACTCAGCAAACGCTTCTTGTACCTGAGTTCGATCTCGGCAGCGCCGCGCCGCCGCCGCCGCGCAGGAGCACGAGGGTCTTCTCGATGGAACGCTGCACGACCCAGGTGCCGCCCCCTCCTTGATAGCGCGCTTCGCGTGGCGGCCCGGTCTTGGTCCTGATGGGGCAGGGCCGAAGAAGGCGCTGCCGGCGTGGCCATGGCTGCGCAACAGCGCCAGCATGGGCAGCTGCTGGGGTCGGCGTCGATGACTGCATGCGCGTACGGGTTCGGGAGGCCGACGACGAGCGGGACGTAACCGCCACGCCTCCATTGCTCGTCGAGCTTACCTTGATTCCTTGGCTGAATCGAATGCGCAGATCGGTTTCTTGTTCAAAATCAGATCGGTGACCCTCGTTTCTTGGAGAGATCAATCAGCTTACGTATTTTTGGTTCCTGGTTGGATCGTATTTTTGGGGTCGACGAGGGCGGGCGGGGTTGCTACTCCTGTTACTTCCTCATGTACTGCGATCATTTTATTTTTTAAATACAGTAGCTTCTGGATAAATTAGGTATTTTGTCAATAGAATTGTTCAATTATGAAACTTGCATACTCCCTCATTCTCAAATATAGTGTACTGTGACTTCTAAAATTTTTACTAAAATATATAATGCATTCTACAGGTGTCAATGTCTAGATTTGGCAAAGTTTATTAAAAACAAAACCATAATTTGAGGAGAAATACCTTAATTGGTATTAATCTATGGGTACATGTGTCATTTGATGATTCTCTTACTTTGTCCTAAAATTTTTTAGAATGTACTGTATTATAGCACAAAGGGAGTAAGTTACAATACAAATAGTTGGAAGTGTGTGAAGAAGAGAGATGATATAATTTCATGTCCTTTGTTTAGAAAGCATAGACCGAACATAGTATTGTATTTTTTTTTTTGCATATTTATGGTGTTTGAACAATTTGTATTATAGTTTATGCAATTTCAGACTTCATAGTTCAATTTTAGATTTACTGTATTATTTAGTGTTTTTATTCTGAATTGTGGGATTAAATTTACACTTATTTGCTAAATTGCTAAATGGATTTACAAATGTTTTTTTTTCTTATTTTCTTTCTTGCTTGCTGTTTGTATGTCTGCTTTGGATGATTATCGCCTACATGAGTTTTGAAGATCGATCCTGAGCAACTACTAATCCTTGGGTAAAAGACAAGTGTTTCCTTGATCACGTTGAAATCCTATTCACATTTAATTAATTACATTATGCATGCATGTGTCATAATTTGCTGTGAGGTGGAGCAAAGAGACGCTGTACGTGAGTTTGCGTGCAATCTGGGTTCTTACGTCAGTATGGTGGGATACTATGTCCAAAAAAAGCCCTACAAGGCCATATGAGGGTCATTTCGAATATCATTAGATGTTTTATAAAGGAGGAGGTTATATAAACAACCCTTGATATGCTAGGAGGTTACATAGACTTTTAATATGCCACATTAACAAAACCACTTTTAAAACCGCCTTACAGAGTTATTTAGACGATTTTCAATAGTTTAATAGAGTATAATACATGGTTTTATAGGTGAGAAGGTAAAATAGACAACTACCAGTAGGTTGAGGGCCTAAGTAGACTTTTTAACTTAGTTAAATCTCAAAGTGTCCAATGTATATACAAGTTCATCTAGAGTGTTTCTAGACAAGCTATAGAGTTTGGCTTTCAAGACGAATGACAGCGTGTGACGCAATTGTTGAATAAATCTCCAAGCTACATGTCGTCCAGGCGATCAAAATATAAATTGTGTACCACGTGGCAACGCACGGACGTTTTTACTATAATGACCAAAAGGGCTTGGATCGGTATTGTTACTTTAACCAACAATAATCCACGGTTTCAAGCACACTCTTGACTATTATAATTATAATTTAAACTAGTCCATCAACCCGTGCTCTCGCACGGGCTAGAAACTTTGGAGATACAAGTAATATGTATGGTTTAATAATCCCTTCGTTCCAAATTATAAGATGTTTTGGCTTTTCTGGATATATTGTTTTTATTATGTATCTAGATAGTACATCTAAGCGTATAGCAAAAACTTTGTATTTAAAGACTCAAAACGTCTTATAATTTAGAATGGGAGGAGCACATATACATCTGACTAATAAAGAATTACTTATATTAAATAATATATTTTTTCTCTTTGTTTATTTACTAACAGTCTATATCTAGTTATCATAAAACTATTAATTACTATTTTTCAAGGAACTAATCCATATATTTTTTTTATCCATATTCATATTTTTTCCTTCGCATGGCACCTCTACATATTTTTAATATGCAATTACTTTGACACCTTACCATTAATCATGGTGGCTTTTGTTGCATCATGTATCTTATGAAGTCATAAATCTAAATTTTGTTTTTAAAATTTTTATTCTTAGCGACTTCTATAGATTTTTTCTCTCTCCTCAAGTTAAGTTGAAACTATTGTGCTTATTCTATCTTTCATTAACTCTCCCTTTTTGACTTTTAAAAATAAGAATTTTAGGTCATAGAGTATATTCTTAAGTACTATAATAGCATAAGCCATTATTGGCGACCATATCACTTAAGATAAGTCATAGAGCTTGAAATGAGATCTTGGACGGTGTTACAGTGCTAACCTCAACAAATTTTAATGCTTAAACCTTAAAGTGATTGACTTTTTACTCTAAAGTATTCTTAAAGGGCCAGAAAAATATAGCTACCCGTGGTCTGCCTCACTTGTCAAGATGATTGAATTTTTCTATCATATACTATAAATATAGACATGTCAAACATTTTAGTTAAAATACATAAATGCATGTAAAGTAACAATTTATACAATTATATGTTATGGTTACTAATATAGTTTTGAATAATCTGCTAGTATCATTAGTGTGTATTTTAAGAAAATATTTTTATGTGATGAAATATAATATATGTATTTTATTGCTCAATCATATTAGCACGACGCTTATATTTACTTTAATTAAATCTTACTGTATTAATACTGATAGAGGTGGGGTAATGTAGAATCATATCGATGCTCTATTTGTTATCTAAACAAAACTTTTGTAACAGGAGACGTTGATAATGAAGATGTAGATTTAGATTTGAGGGGTATTTAATTTTTCTAATAATGAGATAAAAAATAAGTTATGTAAGTTATCGATCATAAAAAGAGGACGTCGGTAATTAAATGCAAATTTATGTCTACTTTAGATCATGTTTCTTAATGGCATATGTGGAATATAATTAGAGTCATGAGTTAGTTTATATTGTTTAACATAATAACAGAAGTTAGTTTATATTGTTTTACACAATAACAGAAATTGATAAGTTTTAGAAAATAGAATAGATCTAATATCTATTATTATTATTATTATCAATGGTGATTATGTTATACCTAATTGATAGTAAAATGTTTCTATTTTGTATGAGAATTTCTAGGATCTATTTTTTCTTTCATATCAAGTCTTTTGATGATTAACATGCAAGCTCTAGTGGGGACCTCTAGTTAGGATTTCTAGTGTGATATGTATTTAGCTGAAATCTAGTTTTAGGATATATCAACTCTTGATACAACACTTTTTGTAACTTCATAAATCTATAGTTTATCTTTTAACTTTTAATCAAGTTGTTGCAATTTTCCACATGTTATAGTATTATTTACCTTTTATTAATTTTTTTAATTAAAAGGAGTGTAGGTCCTAGTAGTATTGTTTTCCACAAAAGTTGAAATCCGGTTTGCATCCACACACAAAACATGTTGAATTTGTTATATTACAGGATTATAAATGTGTAGTATTATTTATATATCATAGAGTGCATAAAATTTAATTAATAATATTTATATGACATGATGTTTTATTAAAAAAGTATAAACTTAACTAAAATAATAAGTAATGAAATTTATTATCATAGAATGTTAATATAAAGTGTTTTTGCTTTGTGGTTTGTTAAATAACATTTTTCCATGTTTCATAAGTTGTTAAAATAATTATTTATCCGAATACAAACATGTTTATTTGATATACATGATGAAACATAGCATTGTAGATATTTTATTTCACGATTATATAAATATGTAATTTAGAAATATATATGTATCGTACTTTATGGATATTGATTATTTTTATTCTAATATATATTACTATTTACATGTAGATTTCAGAGATTTTTTGTTTATTTTTATAATGGTTGAGGTATATACAAATATAAAGATAATACCTTATGCATCCATTCTGACCTGTTTTTCAATTTTTTTCCCGGCCACGGATCCTAATCTACTTTTAGGTGCCCTTGACATGATTGCAATCCTACAAGAATAAAATTTGGAGAATGAATCCATTGTACGTCCTTAGATTGTTGCTCGCGCACAAAATTACACCCAATAGCAAACATTCAATTCACAATTCCCAACCTTGACTCCAACCACACAAAGTGTATTGTTGGTATCGAATTATTAAAATGGTTGTCTTTTCATTAGACATCATCAAATGGAACTTAATTAATATAGTAGGTTAGCATGTTACTCTAATGTACTTCAACTTCACCCCACCTTTCTTCATCCACACCTAGGGATGGCAACAGGGCCCCAATCCTCATGGAGATACTAATGGCCAGTTTCCATCCCCCGTCGAGGGAAGCGCTGAAGGAAACGTGCTCCCTGTCCCCAAACTCGATCCCGTCGGGGTCCACGTTATGTCCTTGTCTGCCTGTGCTATATGATATATGTTGAAAGAAGCCCAACATCCTATATTTGACCCATTCCCACTAAAGACGTATAAATTCCTCCAAACCCTTAGCCCCCCGATCCCTTCACTTATTCTTTCTCGGTCCCGAGCCGCCAGCCGCCTCGTGCCAACACGCGTCCAAGGGTCGCGGTCTCCCACATGGCCACATTCTCCATTGGTGCCACACCGCCACTTGCTGACTTTTCTTACCATCCCTCTCTCCACTAGATGGTACCCACCGCAGGCAGCAAGCACCAAGGAGCCAAGCCACAGCTTCCATGGTAGCTGCGGGATCCACTTGTTTGTCTTGCCGCCATAAACTTGATGTTGATGTTGATTTGTTGTTGGTCACTTCGAGAAACTTTAATATGTAGTCTGTCTTAGTGTCTTTCTATGGATCTATGAGACTAATGAACTTGCAAAAGAATGAATGATGAATGGATGAATTGTTGTTTATGTCATGTTTGTTCTCATTTGGTATATGTTTGTATGTACTTCCAATTATTTGCCTGCTATTTAATTCCGCTAATTTTTGCAACTTACAAATGTTGTAATCTCCTTCTAATGTTGTTTTATGAGGAATCATCGGGGACGGAGACCCCATCAGGTGTATAATCCCCATTTGGGGACGTGGATGGGGGAAAACTTGCCTCGAAAGCGCAGTCGAGGACGGGGAGCAGGGCATCAAATTATGTCGATGATGAGAACGTTAAGGCAAAACCCGATAGGGATAGGCCCGTTGCAATCCCTGTCCACACCAAACCCATTCATTTTTTCTCTACACAAGTTCTAGCCACTAGTGAGCAACGAACCAAATTACTAAACGCAAACCAACTTCAATGGATCACAAATAACAAATTTACTATGACAAAGCCCACCCTTGACTATCATACAAAGTTAGCGATAATCCATATGGGTGGAACCATATTTGATGAAAGAGGACAAGCAACATTGCTATTGGGGCTCACTAGCAAATGCCACAAGAATGGTTGGCCAAAATTTTTAAGAAAGGGAAATGAGAGAATAGGTCAACAAATTTATTGCAACATCCCATATATGACCACTTAAATATTTAAACCATATTCTACTTTCTTCGCTTCTGTTTTGTGCTTGGAGTTCAACACTCGAGCAGCATGAGATAATCAACGAATGGGTCAAGGGGCTCCAAGCTACCTGATCTATTTCTGCTCTTAGAGGCTCGATAATTGTCTTCTAAATGAAATTCGCGAAAAGTCCATTTTACTACCCAAAATATCGCAAATTTAATCCATGGACCCAAATGCTTAGGTAGTGGCCCTCAACAATATACAAGGCTTAGGTGGTGGGTGTTGGCACTAGTGTTCATGAGACATGCAATACTGGTATGACTTCCTTATGACGTATGCACACAAATGACAAATACAAGGGAAAAAGTAGGACTGGGCACATTTAACTCAAAAACCGAAACCCGAACCGAACCAAAACGAACTGAAGTGTCGGTTTTACAGTTCTTCGGTTCGGTCTCAGCTTTTATACCTGGGAAGTTCGGCTACGGTTCTCGGCTTTGGTGTTAGGGTCCTGAGAACCGAACACCTGAAGGAGCCGATCCTCAAGAGCAGAGCACAGCCATATCCCTCTTCTCTAGATAGTGTCAGCCCAATGGCCCAAGACCAACGCGCACACATAAGCCCCCGCTGCCTCAACCGGTCAGCCCAAACACACACCGAAACCCTATCCAATCCAACATGCGGTGCAGAGAGCAGACTGCACGGTGCGACGACGCAAGCAGGCGACGCGGCCGCGACCGCGAGCAGTGAGTGCGGGCAGGCGACGGCGAGCAGGGAGACTGAGCAGGAGGCGACGAACGATGGTAGCGCAAGCAGGAGGCGGCGGCCGGCGGGCGCAGCTACAGGGCTGTCTGCAAGTGGCTCTTTGGCGGCGGCCGGCGCGGGAGCGTGCCCACGCGCTCAGGGACGGGGTCAGGGCGACTGGCGGGAGCCGCGCCCACGATGGCGGACTGGCGACGCAGCTCCTCAGGCCTCGGCGGTCGGCGTACAGTTCCATTTCTCCCTCTCTCTCTCTCTTCTCTGTGTTGATCGGTTTGCTCAGTTCAAACCGAAAACCGAACCGAAAAACCAGACACCGAACTCATCGGTTCCTTCTTTTGCGACAAACCGATCGGTTACTGGATCCTAGAAACCGAAGTTTGTGGAAACCGACGAAACCGAACAGAATATAGTCGGTTAAAACCGATTGCCTAGGCTGAGAAAAAAGAAGAGTTTGCCAAGAAAGGCCCACCTTTTTTATGGATGCATGGCAAATTCACATGGCTGTACAAAATTCCAAACTATCAAACTATTGTTACAAACTATTGAAACATTGTTTATCAAAAACCATAAAATACTTTTAAGGGATAATGTGGTCTCACATGATACTTAAGCAGACCCTTCCACTTAAGATCATAAAATTTAAAATTGAAATAAAATAACTAAGATTTGGCTAATTCGACTTCACAACATCTAGTTATATTACTCAAAATTTGTGATTTTTTTTAAAACAAACAACCCCCCTCCAATCCAATAGAAAACAACATACATGTTGGTGACTAAAGGTCAATATTGAAGAGTATTTGAACACATGCCAATAACTTTTAGTCTCCTTGGGGAGTTCTTTAAATAAAATTATATTTTACATTTTCCCTAAGTTTTTCCATAATAGGAAAGTTAAAAAGCAAAGAAGAAACATTTTAGGTGTAAGTCCTAAAAAATAAGTCAATTTAGAGAATTAAAAAAATTGTGAGCATGGGAGAAATGTTCCATCCTCACTGTTAGCCGAAGGGCTGAGATTAAGCCATGTCACCTCAACCCATCAATGCCGATCTTATGGCTGATGGTGAGCCATGTCATAGATTATGCATTTGCTATATGCTTATAAAATCCACTCTCCCACATGAAAGAGACTTACTTTTTTTAGCAACGTTCAACAAATTGGAAACTCATTGGTCAAGACTTACACAACACTCTCTTCTAGTATACAGTGATTTTCATGCAAAGTAATTAGGCAAACAAACAATCACATTCATTGGACCTGGAAAACTTCATATACAATTTGATAATTGCTGTCTCAGATTTAACAAATCAAATGAAAAGAACCATATTCACAAGCTACGAGATATGACCTCTTTATTTGACTACCATAATATTCTATTCGGATGCAAATAATTTGAATGATGGCACATATAATTTAGCCACATTTGCATTTTAGGAATATAGTTTCCCTCCATTAGAAGGGACATGATAACATCACCCAATATGTTCAATCATCAAAATGAGCCAAAGTTTTGAGACAACAAGCATTTGCTCTGTTTGGTAGAGCGGTAAAAAAAAGGCGCTTCTTTGAGAAGTAGAAACGAAGCAACAAGCACGATCAAAACAAGCTGGTTTGATCTAGTTTAAAGCTGAGGCCAGAAAAAGCTCCAAAAAAACATGCTGTGGATTAAGCAGGTGAAACATAGCACACATTGCTGCACGCTGAGTCTAGTGCCTTCATGGCCCCGTCGACATGAGCAGCAGGGTACATGTCCAGTCAAGCACAGGCAGGCGGCAGTGAATCCCATGCAGAAATGAACGTGTTATACAATCTACAAGTGTGACCTGGGCTGCCAGGACCAAAATGCATCTACTCGCTTATTGTTTTCAGATCAAAGTCATTCACCCAGCCTCAATAGAAAGCTTAACGAAAGCTAACAAAATTCAGGCACAGTATGAGAACCTAGCACTACCCGGCTAACAAAAGGAGTGGAGTTTGGCAAGGCCACTTCAACACCCAAACCACTGACATAAGTTAAGCTATTAGAGCAACTAGTCTAGCTTATTGGTTGCTACTCCTTCTACTTTGATATCAACCACCACCATTGCCTTCGCATCCAATCTGCGCTGAAACTGCTGATGCAGAAAGAACGACGAGTCTTGCGCGAGGAATCGAGGATTGGGCTCTCACCATCGATCTCACGAAGAGACCCAAATCGCCCTGTCTGAATCACCGAATGCCATAACAGTGTTTACTGTTTCCTTACCATCCATAATCGCGCACAGCCAAGATCGGCCATCCCTAGAAACCAACAAGGCTGAGATCCAGCCCCGAACCAAACGACTGCTAAATCTTTGGTCCTTATGAAATCATCATCATCGACAACTAAAATCCTTAAACAAGGATCCCCTGCGCGCAGAGCGCACGAGAGGACACAAAGCACACAGGAGCAGAGCAATCATTCCATAGAAAAAAGAGCACACAGGATGTAGGACAAGCGCATACCTAAACAATGCTTGGTTCACCCTAGCAAGAATCAAGATACACTTGGGGAAAAAAGAATCGACGAGAGGCCGTTCGTACCTTAGGCTTGTTGTTCTTTTCCGAGAGCGAAGACGAAGCGGCGGCCAGCAGGCCGAAGAAACGAACCAATTAATCTCAGGAAAATCGGTAGAGAGCTCCAACCCAATGGCCTTCGCCTTGGAAGATTTTGAGAAGCCCTCGAACCCGGCGGCCACCGGCGGCGAGGATCGAAATGGAGGCAGAGTAGGGGGGAAACTGGAAAGCCAAAGCCGCAGTTGGCAACTGGCAAGTGATGTTCTGGTGGGGAGACGCCACGCCGCAAGGGAGGCGCGTGGAGTGAGGCAGCACAGCAGCTGAAGCGCAAGCGACGCGTCCGGCGAGGATTCCTCGCACGGCTGTTGCCTCGGATGCGGGACGGGCGTCGGTTTCTGCTCCAAACTTGACTGCGCCTTTTCGAAGCCTTGTTTAGAGGGCTAAAAAGTGCCAAAAAAATTTTTTTATAGTAACTGTCATATCGTTGGACATATGTATAGAGTATTAAATGTAGGTAACAAATAACTAATTACACAGTTTATCTGTAAACTTTGAAAATACATTTCTGACCTCCTAAACTTGGTGCACCATAGGCCTCTGAACTTTAAAAATGCATTTCTGGCTCCTAAACTTGTCAAGTGGTGCATCGCAGGCCCTTAAACAGTAGCATGCACGCCGGCACAATACCATATACGTTGGCCAAGTAGTGTCCTCACAGCTTGCAGCCACGCCGGTCTCACCGAGCATGGCCTGAGGTACTACGACCTCATGACGACAGAGTACGGTGTCCCCGTGCGGAGTGAGCGAGTGCGGTGTTGACGGACGTCTTAACTGAGGCATTATCGTTTATTCAACTAATATTTTTTTGGTGTCTTTCAAACATATGTTGCAAGCTCTATTCAAAATGTTTCATTTGTTTCAAATGTACGTTATAAATATGTTTATTAGGATATTGTTGTTGCTATACACATTTGTTGCAAACATATGTTTGTAATTGTTTCACCTATTTCAGCTGTACGTTGCAGAAGTGCTTTCATGTTGCAACATTAGCAGGGCGCATATAGGATGTAGTCCCCATGTGCATAGCGGTCTCCACCTGCATGCGCATCAGCAGGCACGAGACGAGCGTTAGTAGGCACGAGGTGAGCATCAGCATGCACGAGGTGCACAATTGCATGCGTAGGCGCACTAGCATGTAGGGGCGGGTTTACAGGCGCAGCATCTGCATGCGAGACATGCAAGTGTAGAGTTGCATGCGGGGGCGGACGCGGGAGTCCGGACGCGTCCTCACGACGGACATCTGGGCGCGCTAGTCATCCCCATTTTTTTATCCCTGGCCCAGAGATATATTGCCTGTTCGGTTCCCACCCCGGGGAACCTGCCTGAGCCAGGCATCAATGCCAGACGTTTGGAGTCAGATGCAGCTGCTTGGCTTGGCTCCCTAGGAGGGTTGCAACCAAACAACCCTATAGACCGAAATTTCATATCCTAGAGTGCTAGATAAGGGATTTTTTTATCAGCCTAAATTCAAAGAAATTTTTGAAATTTTCGTTCTATCTATGGGGTCTAACAAAATTAAATATCAACCAATTGTTTTAGTTCTTTCCTGCTCCCACTCACACGGCCCAAATTCACCCGTGTCCAATAGTGCATATAGCTCCTCCCAATCTATCAAAATCCTAGAAATCCAACTCCTATCTCAATCGCCTCCCCTCAGAAACCACATCCATGCTCATGGTGGTGGCGCCGCAATAGCCACGGTCGACTCATAATGTTTTATTCTTGTTTTTATTCGTGAACAAGTGATATTTTTAATAGCTTCGGAATAGTTTCAAATCAAATTCTTCAGATTTTTCAAAACAATTTGATTATTTTGATTTGGTCTGATATTTTAATATATCCTGTTTATATCCTATTTATCCATGACCTCGGATAAATTTTTGTTTCGATAATGAAAACCCCGAGACTACATTCAGAAACATGCAGAGCTCCAAACAGCTTATAGTACTTCATCAAGCAAAGCAAATAGCAAGATTAGCTAATAACTCTTTGATTACACATAATTAATATTAGAATATAGACTATAGTAGTAATACATAATATAAGCTGCACGCGCAAGGTGAAAATTAATAATTACACTAGCTAATTAATAACTAAAGACAGGGAAGGCGCGGTCGAGTCCTATAAGGCCAATCTCAATGGGGGTTTCATAAAGTTTTATGGACATTAAACACGCTAACATGGCACTGCATTGATTAAATTGATTAAGAGAGAAATGATAAAAGTTTCATGGGAGTAGAGATAGTTTTACGAGGATAAAAGTCTTCTACACTATTTCTAAAATATGAGTGTGTTGAAAATTGGACCACAAAAGCCACTGATACTGCCTAAACCACTTGTTGTGACGCTTACTGTCCTTCTCCACCACGGAGACGTCGCACAGCACGTTGAGGCGGTCGTTCCGGAGCAGGAACGGCGCCGACTTCCGCAGCTCCTCCGCCGCCACCAGCTCGTCGACACTCTTCTTCTTCATGAGCTCCTCCGCCTCCTCCTTCGTCCTCCACGACGACCCGATGTAGTTCCGTCCCTCGAAGCGGCACGGCCCGGGCCGACGGTGCGGCTGTGCGCCGGGTTGCCGGCGTAGTCGAGGATGCTCACGCGGTACGTGGCCGTGGCCTCCCGCACACCTTCGTCCTCGTACGCGAGCCTGAGGTCGGCGGACACGGACCCCCGGTGGTCGGCGTCGATCCCGTTGGGGTAGAGGAGGAGCTGCCACTTGCGGCCGCCCCGAGAAGGCGCTGGAGGTGACCGCGCTGCCGGTTTTGATCGCCTGCTCGAGAAGCGAGTAGCCGTCCATCCGGTGCAGGTGGCTGCCGTTGACCCGCCGCGCGACGGTGACGGAGCCGGAGACGAGACGCCGCGCCAACGACGACGACATTGGTGATCGATCTGGTGGATGGAGGTGCTCGATCGACGATGGGAGGGAGGAGGGCTGGCGTTTGAATTCCTTGGGATCGGAATTCGGAACTGTCTTTTTTTTTTATGGAACTCTGTCTTTGGTGCACGGAACGATTATATGTATGTGTACATATATATGAACGTGCTGCGTGCATACTTTATGGCTTGGTGTACAAATTGGTATTCGTATATAGCGCCGAGTCTGTGTGTGTACGGTGCAGACGTACGTACCAAGGAAACGTTGCCACTTGTGAAGGTGGTCTAGCTTGCTTTCGTCTCAGGTTCGGTGCATGTGTCCATACGTCCACCGGATTATACTTGGTTTTTCTGGATACACTTTTTTTAACTATATAGAGTATGTATCTAGATACATAGAGTCTGTTTAGAACTGCTCAACTCTATGTTGTTTTTAGCTTTGTTGCATATTTTTTAGCCAAAAAACCGAACGTATAGCTTACATTATCTATTCCAATATATTTTGGAATCGGACTTTACAACTAGATGACATGCTCTATTCTAACTCCTATATGTTCCTGAGTTCGGATCACGAACGGACAATAAATTAATTGTGACTCTTATCTTTAATTTATTATGAAAACGAATATGATCTCTTATGCTAGAGAGACTGAAGGGACAAACGAACATGGAAGAGAGTGGAGAGTGAAAAATTGGAGAGAAATTTTCGCAGACACGACCTGATCCCTCTCGTGCTTCGTGCCTGTTCCAGGTTGGGACCTCATCGGGCCATGCATGCCGATATAGCATATGGCAAGTCTTTACTTCGTGCACCTTCTGTCATGTCGTACAAAGGACGGCCTTTGGAATATCTTTGTTTACTTTCTTTATTTATCTAGTCGTGAAATAATATTTTTGTATATACTATTTAAAAAACTGAAAATTTTCTTAATCATTTAATAATCATTATATTTTTGAGAGAAAATAATAATTAGATTTTTTTAGAAACAAATAATAATTTGATGAGAGAATAGTACAGACAGCTTCAATTGGCGTGGACTCCATCTGAACGGTTAGCGGCAGCCACGGCCCATAAGACGAGGCGATGATTGGAGCGACAACGGCAACAACAGAGCTAGTGGGCCGAAGCCGGCATGACGTACGGCACGCGGACCCAGCAATTTATAGGCCCGGTCTTAATTTTTTTAGGAAGTCTCTGCTCCTAAATATAGGCCCGTTCTTTCATATATGGGCTGGCCCATCTTTTCCTGCCTTGCTGGAGTCGAAGTCGGCCCACCGAGCTATAGTAGGATATCTCCCCGGTCATCGATCTTCTTTCTTCTCAAGAAAAAGAAAAACAAATCGTTTGTTTGCCCTTCCGACTACGTCTCCCCTGCCTCGGCTTCTTTTTCCGGCGTCGACGGCGGGGCGAGCGGCGGCGCCCTCTTCACTGCGACCTTCGCCGCGACGAGTCTCTTCCTGGTACACACCCCTCCCTCTGCCCGCTCCCTTTCCTCCCTGCCCGCTGTGCGAATTCGAGCACCCCCAAACCCTAATCTGCGCTGTGTGTAGCCGGATCTGACCCAATTTACATGTATATGTTACACCCAGTAATTTCGATCTTCTTTGCCAAAAGACGAAAGAGCTACACATGTCCTATACTGGATCCGCCCCTTGTAGGCGTTTGCTCGTGTTGTTACAAACAGTATGGCTTGCTTGCAGTTTCAGTGTCATGGTGACCTGCAATGTTTTAACAGATAACCAAGTAGTGCGCCTTGCGCCTGTGGGGAGAGGCCAGGATTAGATATGCCAGTAATCGAATACCTAGTGTCCCTTTGTATGGATGCCCTTGTGGGGAAAGTCAAGGGATTTTATATGTCTGTATTCCAGTAGCTAATTCTCCCAAAACCTGTCTTGCTTGTTACGTGTCAGTTTCTTTCTTGATGACTGGCAATAACAATGAAAACCAAGATGCTGTGATTCTTGCTTACTTGATCTGTTGAAAGTTTTACCTGTTTGCTTTGGTGTGGGTAGACATCATTCTATTTCTACCTCCAGTCTCTAGAGCATGATGATTTGGACAAATCAAATATAAGGAAAAAAAACAAGTGATGTAGTATATATGAAACGATTTCTTTTTTTCGACACCAGATAGTACTTACGTATGGATTCCATAATTATCAGCACTTGTACAAATTTTGTCATTCTACCTCCCGTCTCTAGAGCATGATTATTTGGACAAATCAAATATATGGAGCCAAAAAAAAAAGTGATATTGTATGTCTGAAACGATTTATTTCTTTCGACAGCGGGTAGTACGTACATATGGATTCCATAATTATCAGCACTTTGTATTGTATTATGTAATAATTTTCTACTACTCATATTGACCAGGCTGTTCACCATTTCTAATATATTATTGTGTTCATCTCTCTTGCAGTGGGAAGTCACCATGTCTTCATCGATGCAATCTTCATACCTCCCTGCTACCACTGAGTCCATAGCAAAAGCTCAGGAGGCCAAGGACGCTTCGGAGTCCATCTCAATCCTCTACCATGTGCTTGAGGATCCCTCTTCATCAGCGGATGCACTGAGAGTAAAAGAGCTTGCCATTACGAATCTCACAAACTACCTCACAAAAGAGAACAGAGCTGAGGATCTCAGGAACCTTTTGACCCAGCTCAGGCCCTTTTTTGCATTGATCCCCAAGGCAAAGACTGCGAAGATTGTGCGTGGCATCATTGATGCCGTTGCCAAGATACCTGGGACATCTGAGCTTCAGATCTCACTGTGTAAGGAGATGGTTGAATGGACCCGTGCGGAGAAGCGAACCTTCCTCAGGCAGCGTGTAGAAGCAAGGCTGGCAGCCCTTCTGTTAGAGAATCAGGAGTATACTGAGGCCCTCACACTCCTTTCTGGACTCATCAAGGAAGTCAGGAGGCTGGATGACAAGTTGCTTCTTGTGGACATTGACCTTTTGGAGAGCAAGCTCCATTTCTCTCTGAGAAACCTTCCAAAAGCCAAAGCTTCTCTGACCGCTGCAAGAACTGCAGCCAATGCCATTTACGTGCCACCATCTCAGCAGGGCACTATTGATCTGCAGAGCGGAATCCTTCATGCTGAAGAGAAGGATTACAAGACTGCTTACAGCTACTTCTTCGAAGCATTTGAAGCTTTTAGTTCACTGGAAGATCCCAAGGCCATCTTCAGCTTGAAGTACATGCTTCTGTGCAAGATAATGGTCAACCAAGCTGATGATGTTGCAGGAATCATCTCATCAAAGGCTGGCCTGAAGTATCTGGGTCCTGATGTTGATGCTATGAAATCTGTGGCCGATGCCTACTCCAAAAGGTCTCTGAAGTACTTCAAAACTGCTCTCCGTGATTACAAAGCTCAGCTGGAAGAAGATCCTATTGTCCACAGGCACCTTTCTTCGCTGTATGATACTCTCTTGGAGCAGAATCTCTGCAGGCTGATTGAGCCCTACTCAAGGGTGGAGATTGCCCACATTGCAGAGATGATTGAGCTGCCAATCAACCATGTTGAGAAGAAGCTGTCCCAGATGATCCTTGACAAGAAATTCGCAGGGACACTAGATCAAGGTGCTGGCTGCCTCATCATCTTCGAGGACAGCAAGACTGAGGAGATCTTCCCTGCCACGCTTGAAACGATCACGAATGTGGGGAAGGTTGTGGACAGCCTGTACATGAGATCGGCCAAGATCATGGCCTGAAAGATGCAGTGGAAGGCCTAGGTGTTGTGAACTTCTTTTCACGGTCTACTGTCAGTTCAGTTGACCATACTTTAGCTCTCCAAGTGTCTTCTTATTCTGGAATTTTTTTTTCTTTTTTTCTTTTTCGGGTGGCGGACTGTTTGGGTTACAATTAGCCATGTTGCTCATGGATACTCTTGTTTCGGGATGATGGAAATACTGTTTAACGCTATTTTATTTTTTCTACTTTATGTTATTTCCGGTGGCGTAAAAATTCAGGTTAGCTACCTCTGCACCTGTTGTGAACAGGTGACATGTTAGCCATTTGGTAGATGTCGTATAATCACTGTTTGTCTAAATGGTAGTTTAGTCTGTTTACACACCATCGTTTAGCCTGTTTACATACCATTTAAATGCTACACGATAGTAATACCAGTTTCTGTTCAACTGGCCATATGAATTTTGTTATGGCTCTTCCTTGGATATATATGTCGAAGCGAAACATATGCGGAAGAAAGCAGCTGATGTAACAATTCATGCAAGGATATGGGGTAGTATTTGGCATCAAATTGCATACTTTCTGTAAAGATGAACTTTTGATTGGTAAATCAAATGTTGTGTGCTGACAAAAGAGGAGTAATAAGATCTTTTTCCAGGAGATTCAGGTTTGTCAAACAGAAGTTACATATGATTTAACACAGCTCACAGGGAAGTAGCAGTAACATAAGTAATACGATCTTCATTTCAGGGGATCAGGTTTACCAAACAGAATTTACACATGATTGACAGTTCTCAGTGAAGTAGCAGTAACATAAGCACTTATTAAAGATAACATCTCCAGAGCAACTGTCATACAAACTCTTTTAACTCTAAATAATGATAGCTACTAAGCTTCATGAACTTAGCCGCAAGTAGTTTTCCTCACTCAGTAGAACTCTGCTTCCTCACCCTTCACCGGTTGTACCTCCAAGTTGGATAGCTTAGAACCCAGAAATACACCATTATTTACACACATAGGTGCAGAACATCTCATTTGCAAGAGAACATGCAACATTATATTGGTTCGCTGGTTGAGGAATCTCAGGGATATAGCTCAAGGTACTGCTAGGAGGAGCTCATCAGGAGTAGAGCACAGCTCTATGCTACAGGTAAGTGCTGCTCGTTGAACCCTTGGTTTAGAGTTCTTTGTATGGCCCTGATAGTGTTTGGAGTTGTCCTGCAGCAGCCCCCGATAAGAGCAGCCCCATCTTTGCACCATTCATTTACATAAGAAACAAAATCACCGATGAAAATCAGGGCCTGCTTCATTTGCAAAAGATTCAGATCACGAAGTAGTTGACCTGAGCTTCCAGTTTGTTGGGGATCGTTTCAAAAGCAATCAAATCAGGGCCTGCTTCAGCAAGAACCTGAAGCCTCCGCCGATGAAAATCTTTCAGGAACTCTTTTGTACCAGCTTCACCATAATCCCCACTATTTACAGCGAAACAAAAGTGACTGTCTGGCATAAGTATGTGAAAACATAATCTGTGTCATTAAGTAGTTATAAATACCTGTACTCAGAGCCATCAGCAAGATAAGCCCCATAACTACCTATAGATGCTGCAACCAGAATAGGATGCTGTATAGGAATGGATTTCTCCAAATGTTCCTTCAAGAACATGTCACGAGCTTCCAGTGCAATCTCAACACTCTTTGTTAGTAATTTTTCACTTTGCTCTTTTGAAAAGCCCTTTGATTCAAACCCTTGAATAGTGGCCTGCCATACCCAAGATGACAGTCAGTATCATTGACAAATGGACATCACATGAAGCTGAAAAGTAGAGTGTTTACAGCATGGAACCTGATACGAAGCCGTGATTAGAATGTTTGCACCGGCTTCCAGATAGTCCATATGGACCTGGTTCACCAAATATACATGAATTATTTTTATTAAGTCAAAATACAAAAAAAAATGACTGTTTGCCAATGAAACATGAATTATTATATTAAGTCAAAATACAAAAAAAAAAGTTGTTGCTTAGGTAACTGCAGGCAGAACAAAGAAGGGATTTGAACAGCTGATCACGACGGAACAGTTCTGTTAACAGAATAGTATCAAGGTAGTTCACTGTTAGTCCAGAACTATCTTTGAAAATAAATCACATAAACACCTTTCCCAGATGTCCATGTCCAGCCTCCATAATGAGTTGGGTCAAAAATGGGCTGTGATTCTGAATTCCATAGTGAAGGACTCAGTTGAGGTCCTGACTATGGCATAAGATTCTTGAGGATAAGTCTGGGTCTGGATAAGACCAACGAGGACACACGTACAGCATACGCCCAATGACTGCTCTGGTCCAGGGCAAGGTCAAAATCATCAACTAGCATATATTTATTTTTCAAAGAATCAACTAGCATAAAGTTGTTCATGAACGATCGCTAAATTCAGTCACTAGCATAGACGCGTAAGCCAATTCGGCAGCAAACATGGGCTTTTATTCCAATCTCCACAACATACCCATATGCTACTGTCCTGTTCACGATTGGTCCTACCAACTAGCTGTGGGGACGGACGTTCCCAAATATGCTTTTGTTGCAACGATATTTCCTTCCAATACCCTTGGACCATGAAAACAGAAAGAAAGCATCCCCACTCCTACCTTGCAACGAACTACTCCAGTATTAACGAGCAGAGCAGTGACGCGTCGATCCCAACCCACGTCAAAATCTCAGCTAGTCACTTGTTAACTGTTCCGAATATAGAAGAAAGGAAAAAGTCTAAATAACCCCGAACTATGGACCTGGAAAACGTAACCCTGAACTATGAAACGGTCTAATTTACCCTCTGAACTATCCAAAACGTCTATTTTACCCTCTGCGCGGTTTTGCTACAGTAATAACTGTTTTTGTCTTTTATATTTATTTTCGCTGAATATTTGAAAAATCATAGTAAATCACAGAAAAATCATAAAATAGAAAATCTAATTTCGTTGGACTTCACATGAATAGATCTACACAGTAAACATATAATACGGTACGCTTTAGTATAAAGTTTTTGTTGTATCTTTAGATTAATTGGAAAATCCAATTTACACAGTGAACGTATAAACCGCTATTACTGTAGTAAAATCACCGTCGAAAACCGCACCGAGGGTAAAATAGATGGTTTTGAATAGTTCAAGAGGTAAATTAGACCGTTTCATAGTTAAGGGGTTACGTGTTCTAGGGTGCATGGTTCAGGAGATTATTTAGACTTTTTTCCATAGAAGAAACCAAGAAAAGAAACTAAGGGGGAAAAAGGTTAAATTTTTGCAGCACGGCCGCATCGCCGCGCGCTTGGGTTCTCCCTCACTCGAAGAACAGGGGGCGGAGATCCAACAGATTGCCGGAAAGCACCCAACTTCCAACTTTCTAGGGAAGCACGGAACGGCGGTCGAATGCGCCTCACACCAAGAGTGGGGTTTTTGGGGGTTGGGGGTGGCTTGCCTTGCGGACGAGGTGCGAGGAGGAGAGGAGGCATTTGGCGCTCCAGAGTGGGTCGTTGAGGTCGGCGCCGTTGGCCTCGAGCTCCGTGGCCAGCCCGCCGTCCAGGACCAGGCGCCCGGCGGCGGCATCCACCCACCGCCGCACCGCCCGCACCGCCCCCTCCGCGGCGCCGGCCGCCGTCCCCACCATCTCGTCTCGGCCCCTACCCCTGCTCCTGCTGCCACTGGCGGCGGCTGCTCGGCGTGCAAGGCTAGGCTAGGCAAGGCTTCGATTTGGAGGAATGGAGGAAGGGTTGGGGGGCTGGCTTCTGGATTTTGTTCGGGGAGAGCGGAGTAGGCGGCGTTGGGGTCCCCGGGACGAATTATAAAGCGGCGCCAGCGGCCAGAGGAGACCAGACCAGGGAGGCTGGCGAGTGGCGAGCCGCCGAGCCTAGGCCATGTTTATATTTCAAAATTTGGAACCAAAATTTGCATAGTAAGTATCGCGACACACTGTAACAATTTTGTTTTTATTTAGTAATAATTGTCTAAACATTGATTAATTAGGCTTAAAATGTTCGTCTCGCAAAGTACAATAAAACTGTATAACAACAACAACATAGCCTTTTGTCCCAAGCAAGTTAGGGTAGACTAGAGATGAAACCCAAAAGAGACGAGAAACAACAAAACTGTGCAATTAGTTTTTTATTTCATCTATATTTAGTACTCCATATATGTGCTGGCATTTTGATGTGACGGGGAATAGGAATTCTGCATAGTGAATTTGGTAGGCAAACTCTGGAATAAGAAATTTGTATAGTGAATTAGTCTGTTTTTCCTTTTTCTGTTAGGCAACTGTTAGTCAGGAGTTTCGTCACGTTGTTTCTAAAACTATCATGTTATATGAAATAAAATGAAACTGGAATGAAATATCCATTTTCAGTAGAGAGTTTCGTTCTATAGTTTCATTGGCATTTAATTTTATGACTAATAAAGAGTTGGTAATCGTGCTAAGAGAAACTCATTTTTTTAAATATGTTGTCATGTCATAAAAAATGTCTACGTGACAACCTATTTTATGCAAATAAAACTCACGTGAAACTTCTACTGAGACTGGTCTTATTAGCTTTGTTCAAAATCGATTTATTATTATTCTCAAAACAAAATCGATTTATTATCTTTGTAGTACTGTAATTGTTAATGTCTCTGGTGTCATCTGAGCCCTTACTTTAAACAAAGGCCCTCAGGAATGAGTTGTTAGTTCTAATTAAAAATCAAGCAACTAAAACTTTGATCAACTAAAAATTACTCTCTCTCTCTTTGAACTTATGAGTATACACTATGTTTAGATATATTCTCCCTTCATCCCTTTTTTTATCTATGTCTATAGTATTCATGTTGGTCAACTTTTTGAAGTTTCATTAAATTAATAAAAACATCAGCAACATCTGTATCTCAAAATAAATTTATTATGAAAATAGATTCAACGGGTTATGTACCACAAGTATTAACATTTTCTTGCATATAATTGGTCAATGTTGAGTATGTCTTACTTTTGTGGAAAAAACGACATGTAAAAAGTGACGGAGGGAGTAGGTATTGATGTATCTAAAAAAAACCAACATGAGTAATTATGAACCCTTCTTCTTGACCATTTGCCCCATCTCTTGCCCTAGCAAGGACAAGGAGGATTATAGGAGGGAGAGAGAATTTAGTTAGACAAGTTGGCTGCTGCCGAGAAGATTCTTGGGCAGAATCACACGTACGTTAGAAGATTCTCGTGCTGATAAAGTGGTAGAAGTAGAAAGTGAGATAGATCGAGTGATGCAAATTATTGTATTTTCAATAAATAGTGTGTAAATATATGTATATAGACAGGCCCTATGTAAGCAGTTACATGTCAGAGAGAGTGTGGAAAAGACACCCATTTAGGATTAATTCCTAATTGATCATTAATAATATATAATAATTCTTAACACCGAGCGTCGTCCTAGCACAAATGATAACTATATTGATCGTTAAATATTAGAAATATACGTACGTACGTACGCAAATTGTAAGATTCTTCTAGTATGTATGAGTCAGTCAAAAGTGACGTGTTTTACTCGTACATATACGGGCATGCATGCCTTGGTCCACCTGCGGAAATGCCACCACATTTTTCATGCCACCATAGTCATATGCAGGATCGATCAATTCCCCTCAATATCAATATTATTACGGCTAAAGAAATTCCAACAATCCCCTGTGTAATACTCGGTCATATTTTTTTTCAAAGTTTTTGCGATACTCGGTCCACATGTCATAGATACAATCAGACACTGCATTTGTATCGCACGCACGCATGATGTCATGTCACACAGATATCGAACACTTGTTCCCCGGTAGCTTCGGGGAATTTATTTATTTTACCCCAGTTGTATTACTACTTTGGGTACAAGGCAGCTCTGGCTTCGTTTAGTTCATGTCTAAATTTTTTTGGTGTCACATCAGCTGTTACATAGGGTGTTACATGAGGTATTTGATACTAATAAAAAAACAAAATATAGAATCCGTCAGCAAACCGCGAGACAAATTTATTAAACATAATTAACCCATCATTAGCGCATGTGTGTACTATAGCACTTTATTATCAAATCATGAACTAATTAGGCTTAAAAGATTCGTCTCGCAAAGTACTCGTAATCTGTGTAATTAGTTATTTTTTAGTCTATATTTAATACTCCATGCATATGTCAAACATCCGATATGATAGAGTGTAAAGTTTTAGTGCCAGAACTAAACAATGCCTTAGACGAATTTAGGGGATAACAGATCGATGACAGCGTCATGTCATGGTGACAAGAAACCTCGGTTTATTTACCCAAAAAAGAAATACTCCATCCACACTAAATTATAAGTCATTTTAAAAATCTTAGAGAGCAAAAACATCTGATGTTTGACCAAATTTATATGATAATATAATACTTCTTCTATTCTAAATTATAAGTTGCTTTGATTTTTTATAGATATATTTTATTATGTATTTGGATATAATATATGTCTACCTAAGTAGCAAAATAAATGTGTCAGTCTGTGCCACCTCGTGGCAACGCGGCTTTTTTTTTTAGCATCTTGCGGCAATGTGGCTTGTCGCTTGTGCAGTAACGCTACTACGTGCAAGGACCGCGATCATCCTCGTCAGCAGCTAATTAACAAACGGTACCGAAGACGCGAGAGCATGCATGATACGTGCGCGGCGATGCAGGTTCAGTGCACCTACCCACAAAACTGGCAGCGGTCACGCACCTACCCACATACGTTGCTCCCACTCTGTTCCGACCGGCCGGTTCTCACTTTCACCTCAATACCTCATGCTCCAAAGTCCCAATCATGAACACGATGGTAGTAAGGTGGTGTTTAAATTCAGGGTCAATATCACATCAGGTGTTATACGAATGTATCATATGAGAGTGTTTATAGTAATAATAAAACAAATTACATAAATCCTCAGTAATCCGTGAGACGAATTTATTAAGCCTAATTAATCCGTGAGACAAATTCACATACACAACATTATTCTCTCTCCTACTGCTTCTCCTCCTCCCATCGATGCCAGCGTCTGAGCCGACGAGATTGGCAGCGGATGTTGCCTACGTCGCGGAGGTGAAGGGATTCGCCTCGCGACTCACACACGTGCTCAAGATGTGCAACCATCGAAGAGCGTGGCAAAGGATCCGACAGACGACAGATGGTCTGATGACGGTGGGGTCTATGCGACATCTTGTTTTGTCCCAGTCTAGCCTATATCCGGGCAGCAACTCGTCGGTGGCCGCACAGCCACTCGCCAGGGCCGCGTTGCCGCCCGTTAGCTGGCGTCCCCCTGCTGCGGCACTCCACGGCATTGTGCTCCATGTCGACGAGCTTCCGTTCGCCCAAGCAGCAAGTAGATGCTACCCTGAAAGTGTATATTGCAAGCTTATGTTTCAAGTGTTTTAGATGTTTTATAGGTATGTTGCAAGCGTTTTATATAGATGTTGCAAAAGTAGATCAGGATGTTGCATATGCTGTAATTGTTGCACATGTATTTTGAAGCTTCTATTCCCAATGTTTCATTTGTTTTCTAGACATATGTTGCAAGTGTGTTTATTTTGATGTTGCATATGTTTCACACATACGTTGCGTATGTTTTATCTGAATGTTGCGTATGCAATGGTTTCAAGTATTTTTTAGGTGTTTTTGAAAGTATTTAGATGCATGTTTCAAGTGTTTCATCTGCCTTCAGACGTATATTGCAAGTGTTGCATCTCACTTCTCACCTTCTGCTGCCTCGCCTCGTTGTCTCCTCCTCTTCCTCCTAGCGCCAGCTGGGCATTCGCCGCCTCTGCCCCTCTTCTCGATGTTGGTGACATTTAAGGTGATGTGGGCCCATGTGGACGCGTGAAATGACGCTACGTAGACGCGAGCATCCGAACACCCTGTCCATCCAGCCGTTCCGGTGCTAGCAAGCCCGTTTGTGATTAACATCAGGTTGGCAATTTGGCATGCATGCTCTCTACACGCATACACAGTTGCACACACATGTTTATTATAGGTTAGGTTGTCCTAGACTCAACAACCTTTCTGTCTGAGGAACCTAATCATGGTGATTATCATCTCTGATGATGACGAGGACATGCGAGGCGGCGAGAAAAGTTATTATATAGTAAGAGCAACTCCAACAGCTAAATTTAGTAGCCAAATTCTATAGTTCAGTAATTTTTAAAAATAGAAAAAACCAAAAAAAAGAGGTCTACGACAGTATTGCTATTTCTCATCTTCAGATAGCTAGCACCCGTGGTGGACATTATATGGCTACCGCGAATCAAGGGATAACCAATTTCCTACGTATTTTACAAAAACAGATAACACATCTGTTGGAGTCTATTTTTTTGCTATACAAATTTTAAAATAGCCTCCAAAACAAGGATAACAGAGCTGTTGGAGTTGCTC
The DNA here is from genome assembly GCA_038087645.1 of Saccharum hybrid cultivar R570. Lineage (NCBI taxonomy): Eukaryota > Viridiplantae > Streptophyta > Magnoliopsida > Poales > Poaceae > Saccharum > Saccharum hybrid cultivar. The sequence goes on along the minus strand of JAQSUU010000671.1, from coordinate 778,047 downwards.
TAAGAAAGAGATGTGCACAATGAGTTAGCGAGAAAACCGAAATGAGTATATTTTTTTAAAAAAAATTGTACTAAATTCATGGAAAAGAGCATCTATATTTTTTGCCTCAAAAATAAATTTATCACAAGAATATATTCCATAATATAATTAAATTAATAGTACGTGTTTGGTATATTATATTTGATTAAACTTTATATTTTTTTGGGTGGAGAGGGTAGGAAATGCACTTCTGGAGGAAATAAATTAAACAGGATCAGTCTTTGTTAATTCACATGCTTTAGTAGAAAATTAGAGCACTGGCGGAGCCAGGGGGCCAGCCCCCCCCCCCAAATAAGTGCAAACTTTTTTATGTAATAGATAATTTAATAATCTATATTAGAAGGATATAATAAAAGCTTTGTTATATATTTTTTGATGACTTCTGGACAATAAAATCACACAAATTTGCATTTTATTTTTGGATGAGCCCATCCACAGTGTAAAAATTCAAACAAATAAGCTACACTCAGTTATTTTATGGTTGAAACTCTTTGGACCGGCCCCCCTATCCATAATTTCTTTGGACCGGCCCTCCCTGTCCATAATTTCTGGCTCCGCCACTGAATTAGAGCATAATTAAAGGCGAGCATCTGTCGTTATCGGCGGTCCAAACGATCCCGATCTACTTTTGTCTAGGAAATTAAAACAAATCACAAGGTGCAGCGCATCTAGCGCTGCTTGCACAATCATAAAAACAACATCATCGTCGCCTCGTCGTTATTACTGGCGGTCCAAACGATGATCCCGATCTTCTTTCTCCGGCCCTAGCGACTGAGCCACTGAGGCGTGTTGCTAGATATATGTCACGTTAATTATTAATATATAGAAAACTGGTATTATGTCAAAGTGACAAGCATCATCTATGGATGAATTATTAAGTTACAATACATTGAAGCACTGTCTTGAATGAGTGGTAGCGCAGAGTACCGAAATACAAAATACACTAGGCACCAATATTCATCAGAAAGAAAAAAACAACAATGCGTCAGACCTCACGAGCACTCATCACTCACAGACAAGGTGTGCGATGGTGGAAACAATATTTTTTAAAAAGGAAAAAATCACCCAATTCATTTTTTTTGAGAAAGATCAGATGCTAGAACTTAGGGCGTGTTTAGGTCAGGGGATGTAAAGTTTTTGAGGGTACTGTAGCATATGTATAACTATAGCAATTAGTGTTCAATCATAGACTAATTAGGTTTAAAAGATTTGTCTCGCAAAATACATGCAAACTGTGCAATTAGTTATTTTTTTTATCTATATTTAATGCTCCATGCATGTCTTCAAACATTCGATGGGATGAGATGTAAAGCTTTTGGGTGAAAACAAAATACCCCCTTATTCGCTTGCTGTGCCTTGCCGGCGTCAAATACTAAAGCTGGTCTTCTTAGTACTAAATGTGCGTACTTCCTCTGTCTTAGAATATAAGATGTTTTGACATTTCTAGCTTTTATTTTGTATCTAGACACAACATATATCTATGTGCATAACAAAAGCTTTGAATCTAAAAAAAGCCAAAACACCTTAAAAGGATCGTTGTATAGGTGGCTTGCATAGTGTAGTTGAGCTAGTGCTAGAATTAGCTTAGCCTTCTTTTATACTAACGTGGTTGTTTAGTGAAGCTTGTAGATTTTTGAATAGGCTATTCACCCCCCTCTAGCCATTCGGACCTTACAATTGTTATTTGACAAAATTTGTCCAATCATGGACTAACTAGGCTCAAAAGATTCGTCCCGACATTTACAGATAAACTATGCAATTAGTTATATTTTTTACCTACATTTAATACTACATGCATGCGTCGAAAGATTCGATGTGATAGGCGAAAGCGGAAATATTTTGGATTGGCATGGGAAGTGAACACACCCTATATATAACTTGTATGGGACCTTGCTTGGCACTACGGCAGCTGCCAACCGCCATCGACTTGGCGACAGTGACAAGCAGTGACGACGACACGCTTGGTAATAGGAAGAATCGAAGGCCGCGAGTTGCCACTACTGGCGAAGCAGTGTGACAAGATCGATCGAGCATAAGGTTAACGTCATATATAACGTGTTTAGTTGTGCAGCCAAGGCAGCGACTTGAAACCGTCAAGGCGTCAATAAATTTTGATCCCCTGGAACAGAGATGTGCGGGACAGCGAAAGCAGATGTTTAGTTCATCCGTGCTACTTGCTTGCTTGATCGAGCGCCAGAGCTAGCTACGACCCTAGCTGCTCGATCTCTATCTTTCTCTTTCCCCCGGCCGGCCAGGATGCTTACTTTGGTTTTTCCAAGAAAGATGCTTAATTGGTTCGTAGACCTTTTTTGAAAGGGATATCTTTGTTAATTAAGTGATGTGGATTAGATTAGACAAAAAACAAAGGAGTGCAGGTAGGCGTTTGTGCTTTAGAGCGAACGAAGGAATGATTAAGCGACGGCTGAGGCACATCACACATCACACCCCCTTTTTTCATGAGAGGAAGATGAGTCATATACTAGTCGTATCCGATCCGATCAGATCCGTTTTCATCCCTGGTCGCTTGCCATCCCGTCCTTCAATTCGTTGCTTGTAGCATCTATCCAACGACTCCCATTCTCATCAAACAATTGTAGTTAATCGCCCCCACAATCTGCGGGCGGTCCGAGGTGATCCTTCATCATATTTTTCTCTAGTATAGTATAAAGGATCACCTCTCTAATGCGTCTTGACTCCAGAGCCGCTGCCGTGGAGCATCCACCATCCATCCAGTCACAAGCCTAGCTAACCTCTAAAATCACGTTGAGGATGAGGATTATCATCATCAGAAAAGCAAAACAAAGCAAAAGGGTGTCATGACACTAATTCTACCAGTATTAAGGCAGTTTAGTATATAGAACAACTCCCCTTCCCTTCTCCAACGATTACACAGCATGTCCGGAGTTCTCACGCCTACTATACTACGCCCATTGTGGGCCGAAACACTTGGGGTTGGGCTTTGTCTTCCGAATGGGCCTCCCATCGTGCCGAGAACCCGAAGCCTGATCCACAGCATCATCCCGCGCCTCTTCTCCTGTCTGCTCTTCTTCTTCTTCAGCTGCAGCATCATCAGTTGCAGGAGCACTGACAAAGGGATGACCGTGTGTGTGTGTGTGTGTATATATATATATATATATATATATATATATATATATATATATATATATATATATATATATATATATATATATATATATATATATATATATATATATATATATATATATATATATATATATATATATATATATATATATATATATATATTACCCTGGGTATTAAATTATAATCTCTACCCGAGCCCAACTCACCGAGCCCGACGGAGCCAACGACGTGCGCGCTCCTTGCGTCGGATTCCCCTCGGACCCGAGCGCCGGTTCCCCCCGCTCCCACCTCCTCTTTATACTTTCGAGTTTTTTTCGTTCTAAATCTAATTTCCGAGATCGTGGGGAGCAGGCGCCGGTTTCGCCGAGCTCGCCGCCCCCTCCGCCCGTTTCGCCCAGCTCGCCGCCCTCCGCCGATCGAGCCAGCTCGCCGCCTCCTCCGCCGCACGAGCCCTGCTCGCCCCCTCCCCTCGCCTCCACAGCCTCTGAGGTGGTTTCCGCGGTCTCCGACGCCTCCGAAGCCTTCGACCGCTACCTCTGCAGCCCCGGCAGTGGCCACGTCGGTGGTGCTGCCTATCCGCTGTTGTCGCAGGCACAGATCGCCGTCGCCCCCGCCGCACAAGCCTTCCTCGCCGCCGCCCCCACTGCAGACCCCAGATCGCCGCCGCCCTCGCCGCACGACCTCAGCTCGCCGCCGCCCCTGCTCCCTGGTTCGGCACCGGCCAGCTCGCCGCACTTGGGCCTGCGGTTGCTATCCATCACATTACCTCGTCGCCCCTGCGGTTCCACCCCACAACCCCGTACTCTTCTCACCCCATCAGGTTGCCGCCGCCACGTGCCGAGGGCGAGATTTCCAGGTGATGGGCGGCCAGAGATCTGGTTGTGCGGGCAAGAGGGACTCTGCTGACCTTGGCGTGGTCAGCCCCCTCGTCGCAGGTATCATATCCACATGATTTGTTTTGATTTTGTTTTAAATCTTGCCTACATCCGTGGAGGGAGAGTTGTGATTTTTCGCACATATTACAACCTGATGAATGGAAATTGCGTGGTGTCTGCAGGATCCATGGAGGGAGGCAATAGACATGCAATTCATTGTAACGATTTATGATGATGTCCATGCTGCGGGACAGATGAGCCCCCTCAGTTGTAATCCTGTATTGCCTCACATGATTTGTTTCTTAAGGTTCGTTTGATACATGGAGAGGGAATATTTGTTCTGATTTTTCTGAGGTAAACCATCTCACACACATGCAGCCTGCCATTGTTAGGACCCATGCAAGAGGGCAGGAGAGCATGGGAGAATTGACATGCAATCCATGAACATGCACAACTGATTTGAAGGTTCTCCAGGTTAATTAGTCCACACATGCTACAGCCAAACCAGTTTGCATCAAATGTGCTCTCGCTTTTCAAGTGTCAGGCTATTGTAGTGGAAGAGGTGAGCAGTTTAGAGGCTTGATCCTGGATTCTTTCTCTGTTATCATGCTCCAGCCATGTGTTTCTTTATTTGGTTTGACATAGATTTAGCAACAATATGCCATTTTCGGATCTATGATGACAGACATAGAAATAGACCAAGGAGACTATTTTGATCTTGTCACTGTTTTTGTGGTCTTATGTATTTATGAGCTTGGTGAAGTGGTCACAATAATGAATCACACCTAATGAGTGTAAGGAGACACTCACCTAAGAAACTATCGTGCATTTGATTCCTATTAATTATTTTTAGTAGAACACATATTTTCATATTTGAAATATTACCTAATCAGTGTGGTGTGTCATTATGCGCAATAGCCAATAGGTATTGCCTCTTGTGCTAGTTAGATCAAGTTTCTGCTGAACGAGTATAAATTATTTTTCTAAACCACAGTTACCTGCAACTGATCTTCTTAGCTTAAGGAATATATCAATATTTTGTTTCATCTCAGAAGAGCTAAAATGTTTGTTGCTAAGACCTAACAGCTACACAATGCAATATTCAAATGTCATATCATGAAAAACTTATATGATAATTTGCTTTCATGTGAACTCTCAGCTTATAAATAATGTTTGTCTGGATGTAATCTCAGATGAAAAGCTTATTGCAATATACATTATTCTTCATGGGATGATTTTTTTCTTAAAATTTATTGTTAGTTTCCGGAGGCCAGGAGAAGTTATTTATCCTCTTTTCTCTCTCTTTATTTTTTTGCAGATCCCAGGCGCTCGCCATCAATGCATCCTCCATCTACTCCCCATGATTACTCACATAGGTAGTTTCTTCTATTATTACTGATTTGTTTGTGTGGATGTGTGGCTAATTATGCTTGAAGATTTACAATAGTAAAAATTTTGCATTTGTTTCCAACTTTCCATTGGAAATTAGCTTTTTTCAGTCTTGTTAATTTTCCAATTTTAAACATTTAATTTATGACTGTTGTAGCTTCCAAATCATTAACACTAGTTATTTCTATTTTTTTTTATCAATTTTAGTTAGCCTTCCACTAGTAGGAGACGTCTGCTTCATCTTCACTCCATCAGCAACAGTGGTGTGCCGCTAGCACGAAAAAGGTATGCTGGAGAATGCTCTACACTTTTTTGGACTTATCACTGTCTCCACCAGTCATAAATTTGACATTGATTTTATAATTTATCTATCTTGATCTATGTATGCACTTGTTGCATATTTAAGGTTTCTGACTGTTAATCATTGTGGTATGCTTTTGGCAATTGCATAGCACCTGATGCTCATATGCTCTTGAATCCCAAAGCTGATCATTCTTGTCCATATGCTCATGTATTCTAAAATTTCTGTACCCTATTATGCATGCCACTTTGCTTCCTGCAAGATCATTTGTATATTGCTCATATGCTCATCTTTAAATATGTACATCGATGTATCTTGTCACTTTAATACTCATTTCATGATTAGAATTTCCTAGAACCTGGAAACTTCATGGTGGATGCACATTGTATCGTATCTGATTCTGCTTGGTTGGTGTTCAAGTTCTTAAATTAATTATGTAGCAGTCTCTAAAAGTATTTCTGCTATCTCAGATAATTCAAACTAGCAGATAATTAATTATCTACCAGTCCCTAAAAGTATTTCTGCTCATATGCTTCACGATAGCTAGTTGAAACGCTGTTCATGTATTATCACATAATATCATACAATAATTGATTTGTTGTTTAAAATTACAGGTTTATTAGCTCTTGGGTTACTTGAATCTTAGTCACATTGGTGTATGTTGAATTAATGAATTATATGAAGACGCTGCTAGCTTGCTATGGACGACCGCTTTTTAATAGTAGGTACCATCTTCTTTCTTTAAGAATTAAATTTGTCATATATCATCCATTCGTGTGGGATATCAATGAGAATGTGATGTGCCTATGTGATTTTTTTATAATATATTAGTTATGTGTTCATGTTCTGCCCCAGCTAAATTTTGGTTGAGCTCCACCACTGTCTGGCTCCACCTTGCTTTGCATCTTCCTCAATGAGGATGACGCCGGCACCTTGCCTGGTCATTGCTGGACGCAGTATGTGGCAGCAGGTGCTGGGTGCTGAGACGCGAATGCAGCTCTTCCCTGTAGGTTGTTTTCTTCTGCCTCTATTTTCTTCCACTAAAATTGCAGGCACCACATCTTTCAATTCTGGCCCAGAGGCTGCTCTTGACCAAATTGGATTTACCTTTCATATTCACTTTGAAGATATTGTATGCAATTTCAACTTAACTAGCTGCATCACCTCGCGAATCAAACTGTATGCTCATAGGATTTCTAAGTTAAGCAAATTGATTATTCCAGTCTAAAAATTAGGTTTAGTAATTCTTTGCTCACTGAGCTGCTGCGTGCACCAGCAGCCTTAACCTAGCAAGATCCCGATGAGGCACGCACAATCCTTATCTTTTTTTTTTGGATTTGGTTTAGGCTAATTTCAGGCTTATCTTGTAGATTGTGAATTCTATCTGTTTATCTGATAGATTCATCACATTATTAGTAAATAGTGATCCCTGTCCAATTTGCAGCACTAATAGACATATATTTCGGTATCACAGACATTGATCGGCTGTTGGGAAAAGCCACTACTGCTGTAGCTATAGCTTTTTTTCCTGCCTCAAGTCCCTTTAGTGGCAGCAGCAGGAGGAGGCATTAAGTAGTACAATCTTGCCTAAATTAGGAGAGTTTGAGAGATTAAGGTACGATGGTAAAAAAGTTAGATTAGTAACCTGATGGACACACACGTAATGCCATGCTGCCCGGTGTCCGAATATACTAAAGATATTTAGTCAAAATCTCAAAGAATACGCCTAGGGCATCAGAGAAAGTAAGTAGAGAAAGAGATTATTGCTATCTCAATAAAGCAGGATCATATGCCATTATTTTTTTCAGAAATAACATTAGTTTTTATCAATTGAGAACTTTGGCTAACAAAGAAAATATAAAGCATGAGCTGAGACAATGATAAAAAATGAGACATGTTTTGACCCAGATCAATTGAGCGTTTATTATGTCTGTAGTTTTACTTCTGGTCGAAAAGTCACCTAGCATTGACAAATCAAGGAAGAATGTAAGTTTATAGGGACTCACATATTCATCAGATGGCAAAGGACAAAAGTAGTGACTGGTGAATATTTTCTGATTGTTGGTTGTCGGACATATTTAAGTAACATTATAGAATTACAAATCATATCATCGGAAGTACAATGCTGAAAGCAATAATTAGCTAGAAACTTAATTACTAATTAATTAGAGTGATAGACACCTAATGACCGAAGAAAGATGCAGCAGAAATGAAAACAAAAGAACCACGAGAAGGCTATGATGACAAACTGAGTAGTGATAGAATCGGCTGACACAGAGAGAACATCGTGGTAATCAATGCCTACGTATCGGCTGACATTAGTAATGGATTTCCTCTTCCTTGCAAAAGAAACAGAGGCCTCCTTCCTGCTGAAGAATTAGGGGTACCAAGCTGAGAGCACTGGCAAGTGTCAACAGCTGAGAGGACATGGGCGGAGGATGGACGTGCCTTGCAGGTAGCTAGTCCAAACCGCCCAAATGGTTTCTCCAAACCTGATGGGATCTGAGTCTGTGAACAATCAAACACCAACTGATGGTGATTATATGAACAATCAGATTTGAGAACCGTTAGACAGTGAATTGATTTGATGGAAACTGAATTTAAAGGAAAGTGTGGGAACCATGTAGAGTAGATTGTGGAGCCGTTTCAGATGCTTGAGTATTGAGCAGTTCTTTGATTTTGCTGGTTCGCCTCCTTGGCAACGTGAAGATACTGCAGGTCTGCAGCATTGTAAGCAGCAATGCATGATGGGGGCGTTGGAAGCTGAAGCGAGGGAGTCCCATAGGCAGGGCCTGCTGGGTGGAGCCGTGGAGGTGGTGTGGGGCCAGAGTGTGCTCGATAGAAGCTGAAGGGAGGGAGTCGCATGGTTGGGGCTGCTGGCTGGAGCTGTGTGCTAGCAGACCCGCAGGAGGAAGGGAGATGTTTTTAGATACAGATCAAACGGCTGAAAAAGAGGAGTGACGTGGAAGCACGAGAGCTGAGCTTTAACTATATTTATTACTTAGTGGGTATGAACTATATAGATATATTAGATTAGATTAGTTATAGTTTTGCCTCATTGTCCGAGTTTTGTACAAATTAAAGGCCTTGCATCTAGATTTCTATTTTATGTGTGTGCTGGGGATTTGTGGCAGCTAGATTTTATCTTAGCTGCTCAGCAATGGACCTGTGGTGGCTAATCTTCTACTTTGACTTGGAGTAAAGGAGGATATCTTTGGTGTGAACTGCTGGGCGAAGCTTGACATTGTGGGTGACTTCTGTTGTGTTTGTTTGCAGCGTCCTGCTACTGTAGGCTATGTTCCCTGTCTGATACAGGCCCTGCTTTTACGATGCTTGTGTGCTTCAGAAGTAGTGCCATTCCTTGTTTGATCTATTGCATGTTGATTACAAGGCCCTATGTGTTATACAGTATTATCCTTTTTCCTTGACGTGGATTGCTGCATTGATGTTTTAATTTATTACAAATTTATAAGCCAAATTATATTTAACATACATTGTACGAGCCTTTTTTTAATCGGAATATACCTTTTGAAAAAAAGGGATATGTTAGTATGTATGAGACTATGTTCATGGAATTGCTGGGCTTCCTCGGGACCTTGCCCTTAGTCTTGCATCTCAAACAGATTGTGTTCATTCCATTAAGATATGTTGTGATTCACTCTTTGCATATGCTGTGTGATTCTTTTAAGTCATCATCTCCTGGTAGAAGTCACTATCTTGGTTCAGAAAATTGATCACTGCAGTTGAAGGAAGACAAGAACTCCTCCAACCATGCACCCTGCATTTCTTGATTTCTCCGCTCACTGCTTGTTATTTTATTTTGTGTCACTGATTCGCCGGTTTGATCACTACAGGTGAAGGAAGACCAGAACTCCTCCAGTGATGCATCCTGCTCACCAACCGGGTCACATTCACCAGAGAAGCCAAGCAAGCCGGTAAAGCCTTTGTTTTACTGTTTGGTGATTCTTTGAATTCGACGAAAATAACAGAATTTGGATGACTTGCCTGAATATTTATGCCTGTAATCTTAAACATGACCATCATGTCCTTGCTTATGGATAAAGTGGATCTTTAAGCTATACTACTATTTAACTTTTACACATTAATTGTCATATGCTCCCATTACAGCAAAGAGACTGCTTGAAGGGCACAGGCTGGAATGGTTCTGAATCAGAGACCAAACAAGAGGATGGGCAGCACTTCTTCATGCTTCCCTTGAAGCCGTGTTTCAACAACATAGTTTTCTGCTGAAATATATCAGAGGAGGTTTTATTTCTCACAGGCTATTTCATAAAAAAATCATGTGTTTTTTTATAGTTCACTAGTTGCACAAATGATAAAGAGATTTTCGATGATATATTCTGTGTTTGGAAACTAATTCGGTGTGAGATTTGCATGAATGTTGCCACTTAGTACGTTCCTAGTATTTTGGTTCTAATGATGGTACAATCTAGTTTTTTTAAGCTTTTATTGACTATTGAATTTGTCTGAGACAAGCAATTGATTATTTCATGATTTTTTTACTGCAGGTTTTTAAGAAGCTACTGGCATAATGCCTGTGTAAACTTAATGGATGTGTTAACAAGTCGGGTCTGGGTGCTATGCAAATGAAGGTGTGTTGCATTGCTGCAAACTACAAATGACATCCAGAGCCCTCAATGATGCAGATTTCAGTTCATGAGAAGGAAACACTTGAATGTCTGCTTGATCATTGCAGTTCTTCAAAAACAAATGGATGTGCGTGCGTCATCTTTGTAACTATGATAACGAACGAAATGGTACTATTTGTAATTAACATTATGTACTATTGTAAAATATTACGAGAACATTGACTATCACGACCAATTTACACTTCTAGTAAGATTGTTGTCAAATAATATTTTCTCAAAAAACAAATATATGAGGATCCCGTATGGTGAAAATCTGTGTTTTCAATAAATTTATTTGTATAAAGATTGTCGTGCTAGATATGTTTGTAATTACCAAGTTAAAACAATATAAAATAAAATCTACCTTTCAAAAATAAGGAAACAATACACGTTCAACCCATGTTTCTCGGACATTCACCCGTCCAAAAAGACAACTGCCCGGGTAAGAGAAAACCAACCACGAGATGAAGAAAAAGGAAAAAAAAATCGGCCAAAGTTTCTCGGACATTCACCCGTCCAAAAAGACAACTGCCCGGGTAAGAGAAAACCAACCACGAGATGAAGAAAAAGGAAAAAAATCGGCCAAAGAAAAAGAGAAAAATCGGGCATAGGAAAAAAGAAAAAAAAATCGGCCGCAAGCTTAGGCCACGTGAAGAAAAACGGAAAAGCTCCGGGTGGGAGGGAAACGTCGGGCGGGTGTGGGGGAAACATCGGGCGGGCGTGGGGGTTCGGGTACTGATTAATATTCAGTACCCAGGGTACTATATATATATATATATATATAGCAGGGACCCCATGCAAAGCATGGGCTAGGTTTTTTTTGTTTTTTTTATGGAAGGAGGAGGAGCAAAAGGGGAAGAAAATGAGTGAAACAGTAACGGGTATTTTGCTACAGTGATGAACCCGGTAATACATAGTAAATGATATTTGGTACAGTAACGAATCCGGTACTGTTACAGGTTGTACTGTTACTAATGGGTATCTACTGTTTGTATCGGCGAGTACTGTTTCATGGGATCCGTTCTGTTATGGCAACAATGTTCTGTGAGGGGGGAGGGGGGGGGGGGGGGCGTGGGCGTGGTATATAGAAATAAGAGTATAGGTTAGATAAGCAAGAAGAGCTGCATGCAATAACTAAAGCTCATTAGAGAGCTAGGTTTATTCCAGCTGCTACGTAACACTAACATCACGCAACACTAATAAGGTTCATGCCAACTGAGAACTGACATGTATGCATGATGCACGCAGCACTCAACGTCTGGCCAGCGGCAACAGGCACCTCAAAATAGCATACCAAATTACTCCGACACAGCGGCGGCGCTAGGGTATTCTTAGGTACCATTTCTTTCTTTCTAACACAATGAACAAAGATGTCTAGATCAAATGGTGCTCTTAGTCCTTACTATTTTCGAGAGAAATGTTCTATGAATTTCCTGCGCGCATCCCTGCTAGCTGGATCCGCCGCTGCTCCAACCACTATGTAAAAGTTTGGCAAATCCAACACCCAATCACAGACACACTCTTTGCTCTAGCTAGCTAGCTAGCTTTGATCTAGATGGTGTTAGGTTCCACTCTTTCTGAACACTCCTGCTGGTTAGTGTCATTTTCTGAACAGCCCTGAATGACTCTATGTACTTTGTCAGCCAACGGTTTGCTTGTGCACCTCTTGAGCTCCCATTTTTTCCTGACAAGAATGTGTCCCATTGTATATCTTGATCACCGGCCATTCCATTAGCTCTAGGGTCATTTGATGCATACAGTTCCCATGAACAACACCGCAGATGGCATGGTACTCTTCCTCTCATTCCTTACGAGATGCACATCTACGCTCTCCCTCAAACTGTATTCTGTGACTGCCTTTCTAAGTAGCTCTACTGACTCAAACAACGTTCTAACCTTGAAGATAGGCAAATCTTTTGATACGAAAGACTTGAATCTGAGCCTATCTTGACCCTCTCCATCTGAATTAGGCAGGTTTTTTTTTGAAACTTGAATCAGGCAGTTGTATTGTAACTCATCATCACTGGACATATTCCATGATCAGCAGCAACTACTCCTCTAGACATCCTTGCTTTGCCTCTGTTTCCAGTAGATACATCTTCCCTTTGAGTACTCCTTCATCTTTCACCTGAATAGGTTGTCATCATCAGCTTTAATATCATTGTCTGTATCCACAAATTAAAGTCACTATCTTCTTCACTGTCTTCCTCAGTAAAATAACATGTGCACTACCACTAGAAAATGTAGGGGGGAAATAGAAAATGTAGCACCCAATCGGTAGACAAGGTGTGGTCAACTTGGGTCGGCAGGCACGCTGGACAGGCACGTCGGATGGCTGGATGCTTGTAGGCAGATTTTGACCTATGCTGCAGCCCAAATAAAGATAATGGACGTAAAAGTGCACTTTAGAAGGTGATGACACTAAGAAAAAAAGGTAGCTAGTGGACTCCTGGTGCATATTGCTCATTCTTCTTAAATATAGTAGTAGTAACTTGTTAATCAACCACATGTACTAGATGGCACCCTAAACATTAATTAAACAATTTTATGGTAGTATAGTCAGTAGTTAATTAGACATGTACATGAATAAGACGTGTACTAGTAGTTTAAAAAGTTACTACTAATTAATTTTATTGTATATATGCTGCTTGTGGGATTGATGCATGTATATATCTTTATAAACTTATTCTGTCACGTATCTTTGGCTAATGCTGTGTTACACAGGACCTTGACTTGTCAACCACGGAAGTCTGCGCGGAAGAGATTAGAACACAGATCGCCGATTTCATTCTGGAGTGGATTGTGGAGCCAAATGGCCAGTTCCATTCTCCTCTGGCTGCTAATGAACAATATGATGATGAATAATCGTGGAGCCACTGGAAGCATGCAAGTTGTCCCACCTGCGCTAGCTGCCTGAGACCCGCCATGCATGCATTGGAATTGTATGCAGTGAGTTATTTCTGGCGTTTGAAACTTGAACATGAATTGATATGTGTTGTAGTGTTAAATCAGTCTAGACCATAAGTTTTTGTGGATTATTAATATGTGTGTCGAATCAGTGTGGACCAGTTTGTGGATTTTATGTGTCAAATCAGTGTGGACTAAATTTGTGTTTATAGAGCAACTTTGAGTAATTAAACTTAATCTGTGATGTATTTGTGTAATGAGATATTGATCCACTAATGTTTAGCGTGTAATTCCTCGTTACTACAGACGCTTGAGAGATTAGCGTCAGTAGGTAAATTATTACCACCGACGCGTGTTCCCGCAAAGCGTCGCTACAAGAACATTAATACAGACGTGTGTTGTATTTTTCACAGGCGCCCAAGAGCGTCGGTGTTACAGATTATTACAGACGAGTGTCGTGGATCACAGACGGTTGTTATGCCACACGCGTCTGTAATAGGTATATATCACAGACACGCAGAGGTGCGTCTGTAATTTATCATTATCACAGATGTCTTACGACAGACGTGCAGGAGCGTGTCTGTGATCACACTTAATGCGTGTCTGTAATGCCAAACTTTTGCATAGTGAACACCAATTGCCAGGTTCCAACGTTGTTCCACTTGTTCGTCTGTAAACTCTTGTGATCCACACCTTGGTCCCAGTGATCTCACAAACTGCATCCGGTATTGGCATGCTACTACCAGTGACCTCTTCATTCCCCTCTGATCTTTTCACACCGCTGTCACTAACTGCATCCGGAATTGGCGTGCTACCGATGGCCTCCCCAGTTGCTTCATCTGATTCTGCAACATCGATGCCCTTTATTCTCTCGCTTGATTCTGCAACACTGATTCTGCAACACTGATCCAGCCTGGAGCTTTCAAATTCTTCCAGCAGTAGCTCTCTTATTCTCTGCCTTACGGGTTGTTTAGTTGGTGAAAAAGTTTGGGTTCGGCTACTGTAGCACTTTTCGTTTTATTTGGCAATTTGTGTCCAATCATAGACTAATTAGGCTCAAAAGATTTGTCTCATGATTTACAACTAAACTATGTAATTAGTTTTTTCTTTCGTCTACATTTAGTACTCCATGCATGTGCCGCAAGATTCGATGTGACGGGTACTGTGCAAACTTTTTTGGGTTGCATGGGCATCTAAACAGGCCCTTAGACCAGATGCTTCTTCTGGTTTGAACCAACTGCGACTAAACTGTGGAACACAAGAGTGCAGTATCAAACATCTCAGTCAGTCTTAAAAGCTCAAAGAAACAGCCAAGGCAAGAACTGAACAAGTACAGAAAGCAGGTGGCAGCACTAACCATGTCAAGTTTATCGGCTGTGAACCTTGCTGGTGCCTCTTTTATAAACTGTTCAATATAATAAAGCATGAAGATACCACAGTCGTACCCGTTATTCTGCTGCGGAACCTAGCAGTTGTTAAAACCATGTTATATTGATTTACGAGTAAACTGTACCAAGTAATCGCAATCTCAACAAATATTAACGCAAACGTACGTCTGGAAACCTAGCAATATACCAAGGGGAACTGGAAGCACTTTATTATAGTGTTACTTTGCAACATTGTTAAACTGTATGTACCTGGACAGTTTCCTTGCGTATATCACTTAGAAGACACGGCCATGCTGGCTCTGCAACGGATAAGAAGAGCCATTCCTTTTCAAGGTACCTGCAACATGTAGTTGATGCTGTCAGTGTTGTGCAGAGTACAGTAGGTCACTTAAACTAAAACTCAGCAGCAAGCAAGCCTCTGCCATATTTTGGAATTTCTTGTTTCTGAATAGGAAGAGTGAAAAATAGCTAAAATCTGGCTAGCTGGACAACTATAGCTGAGATTGTTACTTGCCTCCCAACTGTGTTCAAGATCTTGGTACTGCGATGCATCCCTAGGGAGTCCAGATGAAGTATGATTGGTTCTGAAATTCTCTCTTTTGGAGGAAGGCAAATGATTACCAAGCTCCAGTGCTCCCTGGTTTACAAATGCAAATAGTAAAATCTCCATAAAATATACTATATAAAAAGGTACAGCATGAAAAAACATGGTTGTAGGTTTCAAACGCATTCAGCATATGCTAAAAGGCAACATTTTAGGTGACAATAAAAAAAGGTTTAACAGAAATACAGGGATAAGGAGAACATTAGGAACCTCTGAGCCACATTCCTAATATGATAGAATTTAAAATGGATCCACATGAACCATGAGGCTTGCTAACAAGCTAATAATGTCTTAAACATATACAAGTGTGCCCTTGAGAACAAATTATATTAATAATTGTATTTTGGCTTCATAATGTAAATGTCTTATCCAGTATGAACTTACTTCGCATGGATAGGCAAGATGATGTATGCGTTATTGAATATATTGACACCTTTCCACCATCTTCTCAACTTTGGGAAGTCACGCTAGAACAAAATCCAACGAAAGAAATAAATTTTGTCATATAAGATAACATGTTATATGGTAATATAAAAAACATGATGAATAAACAAGTAGCACAGAAGATAATGTCAACACATGAACACAAAAGAAATGAGAGAAGAAAACCGGGAGGAATTTTTATTAGAAAAATAAGATGATCAATTTTTGTGAAGGACTGGTGGGAAAATAGTGCAAATGAGCTATATTGAAATGCAGTTGAATAAAACTCAAGGATGTGTTTAGTTGCCTTCTTAAACCTGCATTGTATATCCTGAATGAGTGGAAGCATGATGAGTAGATGCAATGAACCAAAAAGAAGTGTGTCCGATTGCATGGGCAGATGCAGTAATCTTGTATACATGGATGCAATGACCTTGTAAAGATGTTTGGTAGTTTGTATGAGCGGGTGCAGTGGCCACTCCACCTGATACTGACATGTGGGCCTATAGCAAATGCAATGCATCCACCGAGCCTACATGAGAGAAGCTAAATTTGGGGCTTGCACTAACATGAGATGATGGTGTATTTCTGCATCCACCCGTGCGGGCAACCAAACGCCCTTCTCTATAAGATGACATGCATCTACCCGTGCAGGATGACCTTCATGCGTGGAACCAAACACATCCCAAAATGTGCACCCAACCAATAAATAGTCCAGGTCACAAGGGGCACAAGAAAAAAATGGCAATTCCTCACTCAAAAAGAAAATAATTGGTTAATTGAAGTTTCACACCCAAGAAGGCGGTTGGCACAGTGGCTGAGTCTCTCTACTTGTGGCTTGGAGGTCCTAGGTTCGAATCAACCTCCTTGTAGAATAAGAAAGGGTAAGGCTATCCAGAAATTCCCTTTACTTGTGGCTTGGAGGTCCTAGGTTCGAAGCAGCCTCCTTGTAGAAAAAGAAAGGGTAAGGCTGTCTAGAAATTTATTTCTGCAGATCTCGCCTTGTATGGGAGCTTTCAGAACTAGGTACACCATTTTTTAATTGTGGTCCCACACAAGAAAAGAAGAAAAAATCCCTTCCACAGACCTCGCCTTGTATATGAGCTTTCAGAACTGGGTATGCAAACTTTTGAATTTTAGTCCCACCCAAGGAAAGAAGGATCTACCTCATAGCCACTAGCGAGGAAGAATATAAACTGCGTATTCGACAGTGTTGATCCTATCTACTTCCAATAATGGTGGTGCGCTGCGGCACAATAATGAATGAACCCTAGTTGAAAGGTTTTAACTTGCAGGCCATTTTGGTTGTGGCTTCTTTCGAAACACTAAAACAATTGTGTGTTTGAGTCTAAGTACAGTTGTGGTCTGCAGGATCCATGAAGAAGGTCTAGTCTGGTTCTCGGCAGGAGCTTCCGGTTTGAGCTCTATCATGCCACACATATCTTTTGTTTGGATAGCATTTCTCTCAGACGTGTCACATATACAAGTTTAACTATTTGAGTTGGTGTGTGTGTGTCCGTTTTTCCTTCTTTGTATTTGGGTACTAATGATTCATTCCTTCTTAACAAGGGGATGAGCAGCTCTCTTGACAATTTGGGAAAAAAATAACATAAACTTATTACAAGGCGCTCATGTATTACGTACCCAGAATAGTATAATTATCCCGATTTTGAACAAAGACATAATGCAAGACATTTGGTAAGAGAAGTATGACTTCATCACAAAAAAAGATCATACCGGTTGAAACAATGTTTTTTCAAGCTTTCCAAAAAAATATGTGTTAAATATGTAGAATTTGTCTCTGAAATTTTCATTACACAATCTGGTCCTTTCGATGTACCTGCACAGCAAAATCATAGAAAGAATATAGAGTGCGGTCTTAATACCTCCAAGAAATAGCATAGCTCAGAGTTACAAATTCTTCAGCTAAATAGCCCACAGTGAATAGTTTGGTGGTGTATAAGACAATACAATGTGAAACAACAGTAGAAGACCAAGCATTAAATTTCTTAGAAAAATAGCAAGCATTAACACCTAAATACTCCCATAGTAACCCTTTCATTGATTACTTCTTATTTTTTTGAAATATAAGCGATACACTGAAGCAATTTGAGGAAAAAAAATCATAATATAAAGTTACCACTTACTTGATGTAGAAGTTTATCACGTGTGAAGACAAAAATACTTCAGGGTCAAGACATTTAATACCAGATCTGGTGAGCACGACAGCTTCTCGATCATCTCTGTTCTCATAATAAAGTCAATGGAAGGTAAAATGAACATCGACCATGAATTCATGATCTTTGGAGAAAAATGCACAATATTCACCTTGATGGGTAGTAGATCTTAGGTTCATTCCTGAAAACACAATTGGTTGAGTTGAACATAAACTAAAAGGTAAGCTATTAACAATTTATATGATGAATACAACACTAGAGAGGAGCTTACAGTCTGTCAGACTTCTCACGGTTTACTTCTTCATTAGGTTCCACATCTTCATCATCCAGTAGAACCACATTTTGAACCTTAAAGGTCACTCATACAAATAAATGTATAAGTTCAAAATTACATATAAAAGTGGTAACAAGATCAAACTACTATGAGAAAGCATGGTAGAGCGCCCAATAAACGGACTGGTTCTTGACAAAGTGAGATATATATGACAGTAAAACTTATTATAAACAAATAATACCATGGTAAGTTATCAATGGAAAGTATAGCGGTATCTATTAAAGAGGATAATAACCACCCAACCTTTCTGAACACAAGATTTAGTGCAAAATACAAAACTTTGTAACCTCATGTTAACAAAGAGAGTTTATTTTTCTCTACCTTACCCATCCTTGCTAGTGAGCAATCATTAATGCAACCAAGTCATCAGTAATGCAAAGAAATGTCCTTGATGGTAAAAACCAATTCACTACAATCTCTACTGTTCTTATGACCACTGAAGTCAAACATGATATGCTCATTACACATTGCACACAATAGGATTACACTGAAATGCAATATAATATAATTTTCACATTTAGCAGTTAATCCAAAAATGAGGATTGTGTGACTTTAGCATTCAAGCAACAGGAAAACATGGATGATTAGTTACGGAACAAGAAATTAATGATTATTCAAAAGTACACTTCTTGGTATAGCTTAGTGAAAGAAGATAGGGAGAATAAATTCTCTACTGTTGTAGGTTGTACTTGTACAACAATGAGTGTATATGCAAGGAAAGAATCAAAACCTCTAATCTAGCCTAATTAATATAGGCTATAAAAGTTCATACAGATATGATATGCTATTAGAGCTAGTAATGACTGAGATTGGAAGACAATAATGGCTAGGATAATGACATTATAATAGCCTTCCGTGGTGTCAACCGGGGGTAGAGTGGACGTTGAGACTGGAGCAAACTTCCTTGAAGATCAAGTTGAAAACCCTTTGGTGAAGATGTACACATATTGGGGAGTCTGGGAATGTGAAGGACACGAACTTCTCCAAGAAAGACGTGTTCACGGACAAAATCAATCTCCACATGTTTAGTCCTCTAATGTTGCGCTGGATCTGTGGAGAGGTAATCTGCACTTTTGTTGTCACTGTAGACAACAGTAGTTTTCTGTAGAGGACGACGGAGCTCAGCGAGCAGCTGGCAGAAGCAACAAACTTCAACGACAAGGCTTCTGATTGGAGCGAAGCATGGTATGTTGTCATTTGGAAGACCAAGAAATGAAGTTGTCACCAACAAAAACATCAATAACCAGATGTGGATCACCATGTATCTAGGCAGCCCGCCCAGTCAACATCGGAGTACACTGTGAGGGTGTTGATAGAGTTGTGAGAGAGTTGAAGACGATGGGCTAAAGTGCCTTTCACGTACCACAGTATGCTCCTGAGAACAGTGCATATGCAACCACGCTTGCTGCATAGCATGTGTGATAATGTCAGGGTGAGTGAGAGTGAGGTACCATAGGGTTCTCGCAAGGCTCCTATAGGGGCTTGGATCAGCAACAGGTCTTCCTCCTTTGGCTGTAAGCTTGGAGGTGGATTTAATGGCGGTGGACCTAGGGTTGTAGTTTGTCATCTTGGCATGTTCCTGAATTTCAGTAGCATATTTCTCTTGGGAGCAGTGATGGGAAGGAAGTAATGGAGTGGACCAATGTTTATCATTGCAAACTCTTGCTGGAGAGAGTTGATGACACGACAAAGAAGAGTTGTAGCGGAAGCAGTGAGGTTGATGTCATCAACATAGAGGAGCAAGTATGTCGTCTTGCACCCTTGGTTGAAGATTGATAGTGAGGGGTCACACTTGGAGACTTTGGAACCGATGGAGAGAATAAACTCTAGGAACTGACTGATCTAGGAACGGGGAGCCCGTTTGAGACCATCAAAGGACTTGTTGAAGCAGTAGACATGATGGGGATTGGCAGGGTCAATGAAGCCAAAGGTGGCTGACAATACACCATTTCTTGAAGGACGCCATTAAGAAAGGTGTTCTTTACATCGAGTTGGTGGATAGGTCAATAGCTGCTTTGATTGTCACTGATTTGATGACGAGGTTGAAAGTCTCATCGTAATCAACGCTAGGTTGTTGTGAGAAACCACGCAAAAACACTGTGTGCCTTGTACCGAGCCAAGGAGCCATCGGAGTTGTATAGGTTTTGGTATACCCATTTGCTAGAGATGCATTGGAGTTGGGAGGTGGGACAAGGTCCCATGTTTGGTTGGTTGTGAGAGCATTGAACTCCTTGACCATGGCAGCATACCAAAAGAGATCACCGAGCGCACCATGGTATTTTTTCAATATTGGAGAGAGGGTGGGTCGATGATGGAGGCACTATAGGTGAGGCAGTCCTTGGGAACGCGAATGCCCCCTTGGCATAGGTTAGTGGCGAAGCTACATTGTAGCTTGTTGGTGCGTATGCACCCACAAAAATTTGAAAAACCAATAATAGGATCAAACTTTCACCATGTTTGTAGCTTAAATTTTCACACCTATAAGAGAAGCGCACCACCCTCTAATTTGCTCTAGCTTCGCCACTAGCATAGGTGGACATTGGGTATGAGTTTTGGATAGGCTTGACATTGCTATGTGGGCACCGATAGGCCATTGTGACTCCCACGCGCTTATTTTGGGGTCTCGAAGTAGGCCTTGGTGCAGGGGAGACAACTGTCATCTGTACGATAGCAGGAGCCACGTGCGGCAAAGAAGGCGTGTGCGCAAGGACTGCACGTGACATAGGGGGTGTGCCTGGTGTGGAAGAAGCGATGGGCGAAGGGTAGGAATGTGCTGAAGAAGACTGGACGGATGCGGTTGTGCGGCTGTCGGCTGATTGTGGCAGCACCGTATAAAATAGAGACGTGTTTGGAACACGTAGCACAATGATTCCACCATGATGGGCCCTTTGTGTGGGCATTGGACCCAAGACAAAGGGCAAGATGCAGCAGTCATCCTCCTCCAAGAACCTTTAGGAAGAAGAGTCTAGTGCGGATCGATCCGCATATGGAAAACATGATTCATAAAAAAACGTGTCATGATATAATCACACAATTAGTAGACAAATCGAGGCAACAATATCCTTTGTGGTTTGTGGGGTATCCAAGAAGGATGCACTCTGTAGACCGAGGAGCAAGTTTGTGGGGAATTATGGAGGAAAGGTTAGGATAACATCGACATGCAAAAACCCGAAGGTGACCATATGATGGTGAAATTTAAGGTTTTTATGGGAGGCGATTAAGGATGTGTGTTGATGTAAGAAGTGCTTCGGCCCAAAACTTAGGAGGTAGACATACTTCAAAAGGCAAAGCTTGGATGATGTTATTGGTAGTTCTACTGATGTCCTCAGCTTTACCATTTTGTTGCAATGTGTAGGGACAGGAGAAAAGCAGGTGCCAAGGGTGAGGAAGAAATCTCGAGTGAATGCATTGCCAAATTATTTTCCATTGTTGCATTAGATATAGGAGAATTGAGTTTTGTGGTGTGTAGAGACATAGGCACTGAAATGTCAAATTTTTGTACAAGAGGGAAAGCCCACAGTGATGAATGTAATCATCTAAACAAACAAGATAATACTTGTTGTCGGATATACTTTTAATTGGAGATGTCCATACATCACAATGAACAGTATGGAAAGATTTATTTGTGTACGACAAAGAAGACTGAAACAGAAGCTTGATATGCTTTCCTAATTTACATGCATGACAAGTAGAAGTAGCTGATCTATTGCATGAGATGGTGTTTATGGTGGTGAGGTGTTGAAGAATAGAAGTTCCAACATGACAAAGGCGACGATGCTAGAGTGTGTTGTCGATGGATGACATAATGAAGGCATGTGGCAGTGCTAGAGGGATAGGGTATATTTCGCTGGAGCTATTGCAACAAAGCATCACTATCTTGGTTTGAAGATCCTTCACAAAGAGGTCAAAAGGGTATAATTTTTCTCAAACGCGAAGGAGGATTGCGTATCATTTCATTAATAAGTAGAAAAAATGGTCCGAATACATGCCAATTCCACGACTTGGGTTAGTTTTTTTTACATTCGCGCCCTTTTAATTAGATAAAAACAACATAACTCTACTAATGTCCTAGAAGAGAGCCCAGCGCCTTGGCTCCAACCATCACTCAGAGGTGACCTTGGTTGTGCACCTCATGCAACAGCATCACCTCTGAGGGTGAGATGTTCTCAAACATGCATCGATTCCAATGTTTCTAGATCATCCAAGCAATGAGGATGACTAATGTGTTTAGTCCCTTCCTCACTGCCTTGGGCGTCCGCGTGTGCTTCATCGCCACCAAGATTGGAACTCGTCGTCATCTTGTGAAGGCACAAGGACATCAAGTCCCAGATGATGAAGCACAAAAAACCACACTTAGCGTGAGAACACGCAAGATATCAAGACATGGTCAATAGTCTCACTCTCTTTGTCGCATAAAGGGCACCATGGAGGGTGAGGCAATCCATGGCGAGCTAGGTGTTCTATCATCTAGCATCGCTTGTGTGATGCCATCCAGAGAAAGAACTTGCACTTCAACGGTTCCCAAGTGTTCTAGATGCACTTGTGAGGCTCAAAAACAGTAGCACCATTGAAGAATCGACGATAGGCAAACTTGGTGGTATACAGACTAGAGATCGATAGACTCCAGACCAGAGCTCGACAGACTCCATACATGGACGTCTTCTTGGTCCGCATGCAGCTAAAATCGTCCCAAACCCATCTCAAAGTTGTAGATAGTTGACAATCACCGCAACCGAGAGACCTCCAGAAATGTCACGAACCTAGGTCCAATCTTGAAGTGCCTCAGCCACATTACGTCATCCCATAGCACACCTTTTGATGAAGGGATCAGATCCAGCGCTAGATCTTGGACTTACTTGTCGTGGAGCCATAGGTCTGTCTAGAACTTTGTGTTCTGCCCATTTCCCACCATAGAAGTGATCAAGATTGCAAACATGGATTTGGCACAAGGGTGCATCGCAACATCGAACTTATCACATGGCCACGTATGATCCGTCTTGCTCAACTACAACCAACGCATTCCAAGAGCCCATCCCAAGGTCTCCAAGTTGTGAATGCCAAATCTTCCCAACTTGATCGGCTTGCAAGCCCTTTCCCAAGAAATCGGTCAATGCCCACCACTGACATCCCAATGTCCCTTCTAGAGGAATGCCTGACAGCATTTGTCAATTGCGCGAATAACTCATTTGAGGATGTCCATGGCTATTAGCATGTAGATCGGCACGATGGTGAGCACCACATGGATGAGGATGGATCACCCGACGGTGTTCAGCAGAGCTACCTTCCACCCAGGTAGCATATCGGGGATCTTGTCAATGATGGGTTGTGATTCCGCCTTGTCATCTTCCTTATCGACACTGACAAACCCAAATATTTGCATGAGAATTCCTTGATCTCACAGGGAAGGGTCATAGTGATCACTGAGAGCTCATCACCCTAGCATCGTATTGGGACCACAGAGCTCTTGGCCACATTTGTTTGTAGCCCTGATGCGTCTCCAAACAACTGTAGGATGGCCTTGTCCGTTGATAAGTCCTCTGGTGTTGGCCAAACGAACAAGACAACATCATCGGCATACAATGAGATGTGTTGCTCAATGTGGTGGCTACAAAGTGGTTGTAGAGATGGTGAGACAAGAACATTGTTTAGATGAAGTGGTCCACGAAGATGCGATTGGAGTAGAGCCAGAGGCAGTATTAGGTGAGAACCATCACCAACCATGACTCCGGAGGAGGCACGTGTTGAGGAGTGGATAGATTACCAGAGTTGGAGGAGAGGTGCTAAGAAGCACCTGAGTCCATGTATATCATGGAGAGGTGGTGTTCACTTGAAGGGCCATGGCGTTCATGGGGAAGAGCAGCAACAATGGTTGCAGCTATGGTGGCAGTAGGATATGCTTGTGGGTGCTCACCCATGGTAAGAAAGAGAGGAGCAGGAAGAGAGAAGGAGAGGCAGCAGGATCATGAATTAGGCTGGTACCATGAAAGAAGATAGGGGGAATAAATTTTCTATTGTTGTAGGCAGTACTTATAAAACAATGAGTGTACATGCAAAGGGAAGAATACAAAATATCCTCTAATGTAGCATAATTAATACAGCCTATAAAATTACATGCAGATATGAATATGATCTGCTATTAGGTCCCAAGATGAATGAGATATGAAAACTAGTAATGGCTAGGATAATGCCATTCTAACAATTATTATCAAATACCAACCTTTTGAGAATGAACAGAAGACGAATTCTGAAGCTGTTGCTTCCTCCTGCATAGAAGGATGCAGGATTAGAGCTGATGATTGATACGTCTAAATGGAGCGAAGTAATAAGTTATAAATTTAATAATTTAGTACATCATACATGCCAATAGATATGACCATACGTGCACAATATGCAAATGCTTGTGAAACATAACTATTAAGTAAGGCAGAGAATATCTTTAAAAAGCATACAAATTTCCATATAAGGTCACATTTTCATTAACCCAGATGGTTGTACAAAATGCACAGATAAAATCATAAAATTACTAGTTAGAAAGGTAGTAACATAAATAGCTTGTCTATAAACACACAAGGAAAATGGAAGCCTACCTCTCAGAGAATCTACTGGGAAGTGAACTTTCATAATCAGACTCCTCTGGATCAGTGGCATGAGCCCTCCGTTTGTTCACAGAAGGTTTCCTTTTTCCACCATGGCCTTGGTTTCTCCTTTTATTCAAGGGTAGCTGCATTCACAATTCCCTCATAAACTTGGGATGCCCGTGGATAAACAAAGCAAGAGAGAGAGAAGGGGGGTTGAAAAAGTGTATTTTACCTGGCCATCATTCTTCTTCTGCCCACTAAACTTGGGAGATGATTTCGAACAATGTTTGCGGCTCACATGTTCCCCCCTGCTCATCCTCATCCACCGGACCTATACACACAAATGAAACATAACAAATCGGTGACTGCTTGTATCAGTGAATGTTATGACCAACGTCACGTATCAACACCGGGGCCAACCCAGTGGCTAGGCCACACTGGCGGCCAGGGGCTAGGCGCTCAGGATAGGCTATCTTTAGATATTTTTCCTATTTCCATAATTATAAGATCGCGATTGATTTGCTTGTAAGGTGAAGGGATAAATACCCTTGACTCTTTTGGAAATAATGAAGCAAGGCAATATTCTTGCCTGGCCTCAAGGGCCATCTACCGAGCCTCCCTTCTCCCTCTCGCGATCACGTGCGCCCGCTCACCCTAGCGCCGCTGCCACTCGTTACCACGGCACCAACCCGGGGCCGAAAATTACGACCTCAGCCTCCCACCTTGTACCCCTACGCTCTTCGCAGTCGCGGTAGGATCTAGGATCCTAGCAGTGAACAACTAAAGCATATTTAACGACTGATTTATTTTGACTGATACTCCGCATAGATAGCATGCATTCCCGCGATAAATTCAATAACCCCATGACATGAGCCCAAATTCTCCCAATCCACCTTTTTCCGCGACAGTGCCTAGACACGTATTAACCACTTGCAGACGTGCAAGGTTAAAAAATGATAACGACAGCAAGTGTAGGAATCTTACTGAAATCGTATACGTCCTTAGAAGCAGAAGGAAGATCCGGTCCCAAACCAATATCAGCCTGCAAACCAAACGAGAAATGGTACTCTGAATAACCAACACGATGTAGCTCATAAAGGGAGCGCACAAAACCTACTAGGCACACACTTCAAGAACTGAACACGCACAGATAATCAAACAACACAGCTCGATACAAGAACACAGCTCGATACAAGAGCACAGAAGCGAGATAGGGGTGCATGTGGATCAACAAAGCAAGAGTTGAAAAAAAATGTATTTTACCTGGCCATCATTCTTCTTCTGCCCACTAAACTTAGGGGATGACTTCGAACAGTGTTCGTGGCTCACATGTTCCCGTTGCTCATCCTCATCTACCGGACCTACACACAAATGAAATATAACAAATCAGTGACAGCTTGTATCAGTGAACAGCTAGATTCAACGACTGTTTTGTTCATTTATACTCCACAGGGATAGCATGCATTCCCGCGATAAACTCAATAACTCCATGACATGAGCCCAAATTCTCCCAATCCAGCTTTAACCATCCGCAGATGTTCAAGGTTAAAAATGGTAACGACGGCAAGTGTAGGAATCTTACTGAAATCATCTACGCCCTTAGAAGCAGCAGGAACATCCACACCCGGTCCCAAACCAACAGCAGCCTGCAAACCAAGCGAGAAATGGTACTCTGAATAATAACTGATGGGATATAGCTGATAAATGGAGTGAACAAAACCTACGCAGTACGCACACAGCTAAGGTGCAGAAATTGCACAGATAATCAAACGCCACAGCTCGTTTTCGTTGCAAGAGCACAGGAGCGAGCTAGCAGGCGTGTGTACCTTGGCTGCCGCACGGGTGAGTCGGAAGTGCGGCCCATCATCAACCGGCGCGCCGGGGCCGAAGCGCCTCTCGAACTCGTTGCGCGGCTCCTCAAACCTTTGGCGGCCACCTGGAGACGTGGGGGCTTGCGGTGCTGGCGCCGGGGAGTCGGAGCTGGCGTCTACCGCGCCGTCGTGAGAAAAGGCGGACAGAAACACGCTATACCAGTCGATGTCACTCCGCCTCCGCACCATCGTCGCCGCCGATAAGCCAGCGATCAGGGAGGAGGGGGAGATTCAAATGGGGGTAGCCGGGTAGGTGGTATGGGACTTGCCAGAATGGGTTTTTTTTTTGCGTTCTAGAGTTTTGTGCGAGGGAAACACACGAAGGAGCGTGAGTAGAAGAAACGGAGGTTTGCCGCTTAATTTTGTTGCTCAGCTTATGCCGGGAGGAGGATTCGGCTGCGGCATGGGCGCGCGTTCGATAGTGCTAGGCCTTGTGGGCCGGCATCAGTTAAAAGACACTGTTAGTTAGGTCCAGACCCGCTAAGATCATGTTTGGATCAAGCAGCCAATAGGTACTCCATTTGTCCCGTTATATGTGTCGTTTTAGCTTTCTAACTAGGTACAACAAAGATTCTCTAAACCTGGACATATAGTGTGTCCAGATACATGGAACATGCTATGAATCTAGACACTTAAACACACTGCAAGAACGACAGATATAGTGGGACAGAGAAATTTAATAATTAGCTCCTTTAAATTCAAATGGGATCTAGCTAATAGTTTAGCTGACTATTAGCTGATTGTTAGCTAATACCCAATTAACAATTATTTCATTAGTTGGGCAAAACAAACTAATAGTAATTAGCTGCTTTCAATCCAAGCAAGATCTAGCTAATAGTTTAGCTAATACTCAATTAAAAATTATTTTGCTAGTTGGGCAAAACAATCTAATAGTAATTAACTGCTTTGAATCCAAGTAGGATCCAACTAACAGTTCAACTAGCTGATTGTTAGCTAATAATACCCAATTAACAATTATTTCACTTGTTGGGCAAAACAAATCAATAGTAATAATTAGCTACTTTGAATTCAAATGGGATCCAGCTAATAGTTTAGCTGATTGTTAGCTAATACCCAATTAACAATTATTTCACTAGTTGGGCAAAACTAGTTAATAGTAATTAGCTACTTTGAATCCAAGCAGGATCCAGCTAATAGTTTAGCTAACTGTTAGCTAATACCCAATTAACAATTATTTCACTAGTTGAGCAAAACAAGCTAATAGTAATTAGCTGCTTTGAATCCTAGCAGGATCCAGCTAACAGTTTACCTAATTGTTAGCTAATACCTAATTAATAATTATTTCACTAGTTAGGCAAAACAAGTTAATAGTAATTAGCTGCTTTGAATCAAGCAGGATCTAGCTAATAGTTTAGCTATTTGTTAGCTAATACCCAATTAACAATTATTTTACTAGTTAGGCAAAACAAGCTAATAGTTAGCTATGAGCTAGTAGCTAGCTAACTATTACTATTAATGGATCCAAACAGGCCTAAGTATGCTAAAGGGCTGGCCGGGCTGAAGGGATGTGTGAGGTCAGATTGTTAGGTTTTGGTTTAAAAATTGAACAAAATTCAGAAGCGTTCCTGCAAACAAATCCGGAAGAGGTTGCTGCAGTTCCCTTTTGAAGAGTAGTGAAATTTATGAGTGCATTGACCTGCTGAAATTGATGAAACAATGACATGTGAGGATCGGAAAACGGTGTGGACTAGCTCAATGCAATCCACTAGTTTCATGTGCTCACATAGTCACACGCAAACAGCAGCACATATTGACAATTTGAAGAGGATTCATACTAACTTAGGGAAACGCCACAGACATTGCATTACATGGCCCAACAAGAGGCTAGGATAACTACATCTGGGAACAAATACCACATAACCAGCACTAGATAAACAGATCACTCGACGACATTGTCAGTTGTCAAGCATGCTGTCAGTTGCTGTGTACATGCAGCGGAAACAAGACAAGCCTCAATTCACTGGTTCCCGAGCTCCATGAGCAGCCAGTCCTTCCTCATGTCGCAGACATTGCATTACATGGCCCAACAAGAGGCTAGGAAATTACATCTGCCAAACGAATACTACGACAACCAGCACTATATAGATAAACAGATCACTCGACGACATTGCCAATTGTCACGCATGCTGTGTGTCAGTTGCTGTGTACATGCAACGCAAACAGGACAAGCCTCTCAGTTCCCTGGTTCCTGATCTCCAAGAGGAGCCAGTCCTTCCTCATGTCCTCAGGCAGCGCCATGAGACGATCATCGCGGATAAGCGTGCTGTACGCCCTCAGTAAATCTGCACGTTCCTTGCTGTCATTCTTCGCAGCAGGACGAGCAACCCTTTTGCAATTGCCATCAACCTACCAAGCAGAACACATGTTCGTTAATACTTTGTCAACCATGTCTTCGGCCTTTGCAATTATTCACATCGGTTGCTACATTCCAAATTTCCTCATCATAGTTTCAAGAGATGCCTACTGATAATAAAACAAGATAAAGGAAAGACACTACACTATATGATACCTGCACATGATTCTTCTTCTTTCTTCCAACTAAAACAGGAGGAGATGACTTCAAACAGTATTTACAGTTACAGGGCACATGTCCCACCCGCTCATCCTCTTGATCTACAACACATAACACATCACTGACAGTTTGTATTAATGAACTGGAACACAATCAATAACCCTTCAATTCATACTAGTACTCCAAGCGAATAGCCAGCATTTTCTGAGACAAATTTAACCTATCCCATGAGCCCAATATTTCCCAATCCATTTGTTGGGAATGGTGGACGTACAAGGTTAAAAATTATAGTGACAACTGGTAGACGCAATTGTGGAGATCTTACTGAAACTGTGTAAATTCTCGGTAGCGGCGGAATTACGGTGGGTGGGGGCGGCGGCAGGGGTCCCCCGCGGCTGTTTGTCGTCCGACGACGCCCTCCTAACAGACCCCGCCCCCGCCCCCGCCCACGCCAAATTTCACGCCCATACATGTACTCCTATGGCATTGCGCCGTAACAGCTTCGCACATTAAATCCACTCCCAAGTCTCAAGTCAAGAGATATGCCATCATATATTATATTTTTTTAGATAATGGATTTCATTAATCCGGCCTTCATATCCACGAAGGATGCTCGCAGCCAAAAGAAATACAAGAGCACTTAAACTCACACCTCAACAAAGAGAGCACACAACAAAAAAAAGAAAAAAATTTGACCTCGGCACATCCCTGCTTCCCGACATCCTCTCCTGAAACGACCAGATTGGGTGAGTGGAAGTCGTCAAGTCGCCGCCATCCCCTAGTGCGCCATCGTTGCGAACCTCCGCTGTTGCCATTTTCATCCGCTTCAAGTGAGCTGACACCACGTGTCGCCGTTAGCCACACCTTCATCCGTTGTATCTAGTCAAAACTAGCCGATCAGACACGAGCCGACAGGATCCGCTGCCGCTTTGTCGGATTCCTAGGCCTCTGCCGCCCATAGGCACCCCCATCATCTAGATGGGTGTCGCCTCTGTTGGAGTCCTCTGTCGCTGACGCCACCCCTAGGGCTGCCACTGGCGACAGGATCCGTCTCCTCCTCGCTGATCCTTGCACCAGCGCTTAGGCCACCACTGCCCCTAGGGTACCAATGGATCGATTGCCGGGAGCAAACAATCACCACGTCCCTATGCCGCTGCCGCCTCTCAATGACCAAGCCGTCCACAAGCGGCCTGCACGCCCTACACGCACCGCCATCGTGTAGCCCACGCCGTCCATGTGCTGCTTGCGCTCCCTAGGCGCACCACCACGCACGGCCGCCACCGCCACTACCAAACACTAGCGGCCCACCATATGCTCGCCGCGTCGCCCGAGCCGCCGCCGCCACACCATCAAGCGTGGCCACCAGCCACCACAAGCCTTGCTGACGTAGATCCGGGCTAGCGACCACTCAATGAAAACCTGATCTAGCAACTCACTAGTGTCCACCGTCTTCGCCATCTGGCCAGCCATGCTGGGACATGGCGCCAAGGGCTTCACACCGCGAATACGGGGGGCTAGCCAGATCGAGTCGCAGTGGCACTGAACGGCCGTTGCCAATGCCAGGACCTCGTCCACTGGATCAACTGGGTCCAGCACTGGGAGAACACAACCGCGGGCACCGCTGAACAACCGCGCCGTGGCCCTCGGCGCTCCCCACCGCGGCCTCCATCACGCGGAGCGCCTGCCTGCTTGGGGACGTGCACAGCGGCCGGCACGGCGCTGAGTCGGACAGCAAGCCCCGTGCAGACTCCCGACGCCCTAGGCATCACCACCACGCCTACATGACAGATCCAGGCAGGGGAACACCGGATCTGCACGCACCGGGACCTGTAACACGCAAGGAGAAAGAGTGAGGAAGACAGAGCAAGAAGGAGAAGGCGTGTTCCCGTTTCAGTAGCGTATTTTTTATGTATTATAAGTCATTTACGTTTTCGTGTTACACTGTCAAGTGGGCCTAAGAAGCCAGCGTCTGTATCAGGCACATAAGTGCCATAACTCTGTAAGAAACCTTCAGACATATTCTGAAATCGAAATCGCCTAAGGCTGAGGCTGAGGGCTGTCCTCGCCGGCGTTCCTCCGTATCTCATACTCACTTCCGTGCTCACGTCAACGGTGACTTGCCGGCAGCCAAGGGCGTCACAGGACCGGATCTGCGCCGCAGTCCATCGACCGCCGGCTACCGCCCCACGCGACCAAGGCATGTGGCCGAGAGCTCCACCAATTGTGAAGAAGGAGAGCAGGCGACGCGCAGCGCGGGGGCCAGGTGCTGGAGCGGGTGGCGAGCTGGAGGATTAAAGATGAATGTTTGGCCACCCATGGCCCAAGCATATGTTTGATTTCCCCAAAGGAACCAAAATAAATAAATACGCCATTGCTATAAATATCCGATACAAGATACTTTAGAGTCCATGCCCATGGACTTCCTACCGAAAAATGGCTTCCAGGAGCAAGGGCCCGATCGAGAGCTGGGAAGAAGCAGGTCAAGCATCGCCAAGCACTGCATGCTAAGTTTTCGGTTTATCGAAAGGTTCATAACAAATTAACAACAGGTACCTGACCTAACTGGACTCAACGTCTGGCCAGCGGCAACAGGCACCTCAAAATAGCATACAACATCTGTCACTATTTCCCATCTTCCTGAGAACGCAAGAGGTACCATGTTTTCTTTAACACAACGAACAAAGATGTCTAGTTCAAATACTGCTTTTAGTTCTTACAATTTTCGAGAGAAATGTTCTATGAATGCCCTGCGTGCATTCCCGCTGGATACGCCGCTGCTCTGAGACCAATTGTCAAGTGGCAAAGTTATTGGTCGTCTGTAAACTCTTGTGATCCACACCTTGGTCCCAGTGATCTCACAAACTGCATCTGGAACTGGCATGCTACCAGGGACCTCCTCGTCCCCCTCCGATCTTTTGACACCGCTGTCACTAACTACATCAGGAATTGGCGTGCTACCCATGACCTCCTCAGTCCCCTTCAATCTTTCTGGCGATGCAAGTACAATCGATTTGCCTTCTTTCTCAGCTTTTGAGCTGCCGGAATCTGTTTTTACTGTACCTTTTTGTCTTTTGACGCTAGATGCCAAAACCTTGATGCATTTCTTAGTCTTACCGGTGTCTCCAAACTCCGCACTTGCTTCGTCTGATTCTTCAACACTGATGCCTTTTATACTCTTAGCAGCGCCACCCACCTCTACGACCATTTTTGAGCTGTCGTCTGCTTCCAATCCCCCACCTTTATGCTATCATAGCCCTCAGGTGCATCTGCTTTTGATATATCATGATCCAGCCTGGCACTTTCAAATTCTCCCAGCAGTAGTTCTCTTATTCTCTGCCTTAGACCAGACGCTTCTTCAGGTTTGAACCAACTACGATTAAACTGTGGAATACACAAGTCAAGTATAAACATCTCAGTCAGTCTTAAAAGCTCAAAGAAACAGCATGGCAAGAACTGAACAAGTACAGAAAGCAGGTGGCAGCACTAACCATGCCAAGTTTATCGGCTGTGAACCTTGCTGGTGCCTCTTTTATAAACTGTTCAATATAGTAAAGCATGAAGATACCACAGTCAAATGCATTATTCTGCTGCGGAACCTAGCAGTTGTTAAAACCATGTTATATTGATTTACGAGTAAACTGTACCAAGTAATCGCAATCCCAACAAATATTTAACGCAAACACCTGGAAACCTATAAACCAAGAGGAACTGGAAGCACTTTATTATAGTGTTACTTTGCAAACATTGTTAAACTGTATGTACCTGGACAGTTTCCTTGCGTATATCACTTGGAAGACACGGCCATGCTGGCTCTGCAACGGATAAGAAGCGCCATTCCTTTTCAAGGTACCTGCAACATGTAGTTGATGCTGTCAGTGTTGTGCAGAGTACAGTAGGTCACTTACACTAAAACTCAGCAGCAAGCAAGTCGGCCATATTTTGGAATTTCTTGTTTCTGAATAGCAAGAGTGAAAAATAGCTAAAATTAGCTGGATAACTATAGCTGAGATTGTTACTTGCCTCCCAACTGTGTTCAAGATCTTAGCACTGTGATGCATCCCTAGGGAGTCCAGATGAAGTATGATTGGTTCTGAAATTTTCTCTTTTGGAGGAAGGCAAATGATTACCAAGCTCCAGTGCTCCCTGGTTTACAAACGCAAATAGGAAAGTCTCCATAAAATATACTATATCAAAAGGTACAGCATGAAAAACATGATTGTAGGTTTCAAACGCATTCAGCATATGCTAAAAGGCAAGAGATGATGTAAATGTCTTATCCAGTATCAACTTACTTCGCATGGATTGGCAAGATGATATATGCGTTATTGAATATACTGACACCTTTCCACCATCTTCTCAACTTTGGGAAGTCACGCTAGAACAAAATCCAACGGGAGAAATAAAATTTTTCATATAAGATAACAAGTTTTTTTTTTTTGCGAAACAATATAAGATAACAAGTTATGAATAAACAAGTAGCATAGAAGATAATGTCAACACATGAACACAAAAGAAATGTGAGAAGAAAACCAGGAGAGAATTTTTTATTAGAAAAATAAGATGATCAAATTTTGTGAATGGCTAGTAGTAAAATAGTGCAAATGAACTATATTGAAATGCAGTTGAATAAAACTCAAGGGTGTGTTTAGTTGCCTTCTTAAACCTGCATTGTATATCCTGAATGAGTGGAAGCATGATGAGTGGATGCAGTGAACTAAAAAGAAGAGTGGTCAATTGCATGGGCGGATGCAGTGACCTTGTATACGCAGATGCAATGACCTTTCGTAAGATGTTTGGTTGCCTGTATGAGCACACCTGATACTAACATGTGGGGCCTATAGTAAATGCAATGCATCCACCGAGCCTGCATGAGAGAAGCTCAATTTGGGGGCTTCACTCATATGAGATGATGGTGTATTTTTGCATCCGCTCGTGCGGGCGACCAAACCCTCTTCTCTATAGGATTATACGCATCCACCGGTGCAGGATGACCTTCATGCGAGGAACCATACACATCCCAAAATGTGCACCCAACCGATAAGCAGTCCAGGTCACGAGGGGCACAAGAAAAAAATGGCAATTCCTCACCCAAAAAGAAAATAATTGGTTAATTGAATTTTCACACTCAAGAAGGCGGCCGGCTTGGCACAGTAGTTGAGTCTCTCTACTTGTGGCTTGGAGGTCACAGTAGTTGGGTCTCTCTACTTGTGGCTTGGAGGTCCTAGGTTCGAACCAGCCTCTTTGCAGAATAAGAAAGGGTAAGGCTGTCTAGAAATTCCTTTTTCTTGTGGCTTGGAGGTCCTGGGTTAAAACCAGCCTCCTTGTAAAATAAGAAAAGGAAATGTTGTCTAGAAATTTATTTCTGCAAACCTCGCCTTGTATGGGAGCTTTCAGAACTGGTTGTGTCTGTTTTTCCTTCTTTGTATTTGGGTACTAATGATTCATTTATTCTTAACAACGGGATGAGCAGCTCTCTTGACGGTTTGAGGAAAAATAACAAACTTATTACAAGGCGCTCATGTATTACATACCCAGAATAGTATAATTATCCCAATTTTGAACAAAGACATAATACATGACATTTGGTAAGAGAAGTATGACTTCATAACAAAAAAAAGATCATACCGGCTGATACAATGCTTCTTCAAGCTTTCCAAAAAAATATGTGTTAAATATGTAGAATTTGTCTCTGAAATTTTCATTACACAGTATGGTCCTTTTGATGTACCTGCACAGCAACATCACAGAAAAAATACAGAGTACCGTCTTAATACCTCCCTGGACATAGCATAGCTCAGAGTCATATAATACTACTTTACAAATTCTTCAGCTAAATAGCCCACGGTGAATAGTTTGGTGGTGTTTAAGACAATACAATGTGAAACAACAATAGAAGACCAAGCATTAAATTTCTTAAACAAATAGCAAGCAATAACACCTAAATACTCCCATAGTAACCCTTTCATTCATTAATTCCTATTTGTTTGAAATATAAGCAATACACTGAAGCAGATTAAGAAAAAAAATCATAATATAAAGTTACCACTTACTTGATGTAGAAGTTTATCACTGTTGAAGACAAACATACTTCAGGATCAAGACATTTAATATCAGATCTGGTGAGCTCGACAGCTTCTTGATCATCTCTGTTCACATAATGAAGTCAACGGAAGGTAAAATGAACATCGACCATGAATTCAGGATTTTTGGAGAAAAATGCACAATATTCACCTTTATGGGTAGTAGATCTTAGGTTCATTCCTGAAAACACAATTGGTTGAGTTGAACATAAACTAAAAGGTAAGATATTAACAGTTTACATGATGAATACAACACTAGAGAGGAGCTTACAGTCTGTCAGACATCTCACGGTTTACTTCTTCATTAGGTTCCACATCTTCATCATCCAATAGAACCACATCTTGAACCTTAAAGGCAACTCATACAAATATGTATAAGGTCAAAATTACATGTAAAAGTGGTGCCAGGATCAAACTACTATGAGAAAGCATGGTAGAGTGCCCAATAAACGGCCTGGCTCTTAACAATGTGACATATGACAACCAAACTTATTATAAACAAATAATATCATGGTAAGTTGTCAATGGAAAGTATAGCGGTATCTATTAAAGAGGATAACAACCACCCAACCCTTCTGAAGACAAGATTTAGTGCAAAATACCAAAAATTGTAACCTCATGTTAACAAAGAGTTTATTTTTCTCAACCTTACCCTGCCTTGCTAGTGAGCAATGATTAATGCAATCAAGCCACCAATAATGCAAAGAAATGTCCTTGATGGTAAACTACAACTCACTACAATCTCTACTGTTCTTATATATGACCACTGAAGTCAAACAGCATGATATGCTCATTACACATTGCATGCAATAGGAAATGCAACATAATCTAGTTTTCACATTTAGCAGTTAATTAATCCAAAATGTGGATTGTGTGACTTTAACATTCAAGCAATAGGAAAACATGGATGTTTAGTTAAGGAGCAAGAAATTAAATGATTATTCACAAATTACACTTCTTGGTATAGCTTAGTGAAAGAAGATAGGGAAAATAAATTCTCTATTGTTGTAGGCTGTACTTATACAACATTGAGTGTATATGCAAGGAAAGAATCAAAGATATCCTCTAATCTAGCCTAATTAATACAGGCTATAAAAGTACATGCAGATATGTCTACTATTAGATCTAGTAATGGCTGAGACTAGAAGACAGTAATGGCTAGGATAATGCATTCTAACAATTAGTATCAGATACCAACCTTTCGAGAATTAACAGAAGATGAATTCTGAAGCTGTTGTTTCCTCCTGCATAGAAGGATGCAGGATTAGAGCTGATGATTGATACTTCTAAATGGAGCGAAGTAAAAATATAATAATTTAGTACATCATGCATGCCAATATATAAAACATATGTGCAGAGTATGCAGATGCTTGTGAAACATAACTATTAAGTAAGGCTGAGAATATCTGTAAAATGCATACAAATTTCCATATAAGGTCACATTTTCATTAACCCAAATGGTTGCACAAGATGCACACATAAAATCATAAAAGTTACTGTTTGAAAGGTAACGTAAATAACTTGTCATTAAACACAAGGAAAATGGACGCCTACCTCTTAGAGAATCTACTGGGAAGTGAACTTTCATAATTAGACTCCTCCGAATCAGTGGCATGAGCCCTTCGTTTGTTCACGTAAGGTTTCCTTTTTCCACCATGGCTTTGGCTTTTCCTTTTATTCAAGGGTAGCTGCATTCACAGTTCCCTCATGAGTGTCCAAGACAGAGATGCCTATGGATCAACAAAGCAAGAGAGAGAGGGGGTTGAAAAAAGTGTATTTTACCTGGCCACAATTCTTCTTCTTGTGCCCACTAAACTTGGGAGATGACTTCGAAGAGTGTTCCCGGCTCACATGTTCCCCCTGCACATCCTCATCCACCGGACCTACACACAAATGAAACATAACAAATCGGTGACAACTTGTATCAGTGAACAGCTATAACAGGTTCAACGACTGTTTTATTCTGATTGACGCTCTATTCTTTGGTATTACTTCAGCAGTACTTTTCAGCGAACGAATAGTGTTTTCCTCTCACAACAAATTAATATAAGCATCAACATAAGCCAAATTTCAGCGAGATAGCATTACCATCTCCCAACCCTCCTTTAACCATCTGCAGAATTTTAAGGTTTAAAATGGTAATGATAGCAAGTGTAGAAATCTTACTGAAATCACATACGCCCTTACAAGCAGAAGGAACTTCCACATCCGGTCCCAAACCAACAACAGCCTGTAAACCAAGCCAGAAATGGTACTCTGAATAATAACCGATGGGATGTAGCTCATAAAGGGAGCGAACAAAACCTACACAGTACGCACACAACTGAGGAACAGAAAGCGCACAAAAAAAATTCAAACACCACAGCTCGTTTTCATTGCACGAGGAGAGGAGCCAGCTAGCAGGCATGCATACCTTGGCCGCCAGACGGGTGATTCGAAAGTTCGCCCCGTCATTCACCTGTGCGCTGGTGCTGCGCTCACCAAAGCGTCGCTCGAACTCGTTGCACAGCTCCTCGGACCTTTGGTGGCCGCCTAGAGACTCGGGGGCATGCGGCGCTAGAACAGGGGAGTCGGAGCTGGCATCGACCGCGCCCTCGTGAGAGAAGTAGGACAGAAACATGCTATACCAGTCGATGTCACTCCACCTCCGCACCATGGCCGCCGCCGATCGGCCTACGATCAGGGGGGAGATTCAAACGGGGGTAGGTGGTATGGGACTGGCTGACTGGGGGGTTTTGCATTCTGGGGTTTTGTGCGAGTGAAACACACGCAAGGAGCGCGTGAGTGGAAGAAACGGAGGTTTGAATTTTGTCGCTCAGCTAATTCATCAGCTTACGCAGAAGGTGGGGCTACGGCGTGGGTGCGGGTTCGATAGTGCTGGGCTGGCGTCAGTTACCAGACACTGTTAGTTAGGCCCAGACCCGCTAAGGTCATGTTTGGATCCAAGCAGCCAATAGTACTCCTTTGTCCCGTTATATGTGTCGTTTTAGCTTTCTGCCAGGTACAACAAAGATTCTCTAAACCTGGACATACGGTGCGTCTCGATACATGGAACATGTTGTGAATCTAGACACTTAAATGCATTGCCTGAATGACAGATATAGTGGGACCGAGGGATTTAATAATCAGCTCCTTTAAATTCAAATGGGATCCAACTAATAGTTTAGCTGATTGTTAGCTAACAACCAATTAACAATTATTTCACTAATTGGGCAAAACAAACTAATAGTAATTAGTTGCTTTCAATCCAAGCAGGATCTAGCTAATAGTTTAGCTAATTGTTAGCTAATACCCAATTAACAACTATTTAACTAGTTGGGCAAAACAAGCTAACAGTAATTAGCTACTTTGAATCCAAGCAGGATCCAGCTAATAGTTTAGCTAATTGTTATCTAATACCCAATTTACAATTATTTCACTAGCTGGGCAAAACAAGCAAAATAGTAATTAGCTGCTTTGAATCCAAACAGGATCCAACTAATAGTTTAGCTAATTGTTAGCTAATACCCAATTAACAATTATTTCACTAGTTGGGCAAAACTAGCTAATAGTAATTAGCTGCTTTGAATCCAAGCAGGATCCATCTAACAGTTTAGCTAATTGTTCTAATACCCAATTAACAATTATTTCACTAGTTGGGCAAAACAAGCTAATAGTAATTAGCTGCTTTGAATCCAAGTAGGATTCAACTAATAGTTTAGCTAATACCCAATTAACAATTATTTCACTAGTTGGACAAAACCAGCTAACAGTAATTAGCTACTTTGAATCCAAACAAGATTCAGCTAATAGTTTAGCTAATTGTTAGTTATACCCGATTAACAATTATGTCACTAGTTGGGCAAAACCAGCTAATAGTTAGCTGAGCTATTAGCTAGCTAACTATTACTATTAATGGATCCAAACAGGGCCTAATATGATAAAGGGATGGCCGGGCTGAAGGGATGTGTGAGATCAGATTGTTAGGTTTTGGTTTAAAAATTGAACAAAATTCAAATGATAACCTGCAAACAAATTCAGAACAGGTTGCTGCATTTCCCTATTGAAGAGTAGTGAAATTTATGGATGCATTGACCTGATGAAATTGATGAAAAATGACATGTTGTTAGGATCGGCAAACGGTCTACAAGTGGTATGCAATCCACTAGTTTCATGTGCTCACACAGTCACACACATCACACACAAACAGCAGCACATATTGACAATTTGAAGAGGATTCATACTAGCTTAGGGAAACGTCAGACATTGCATTACATGGTCCAACAAGAGGCTATGATAACTACATCTGGGAAATGAATACCACATAAAGCACTAGAA
Source organism: Saccharum hybrid cultivar R570 (assembly GCA_038087645.1). Taxonomy (NCBI): domain Eukaryota; kingdom Viridiplantae; phylum Streptophyta; class Magnoliopsida; order Poales; family Poaceae; genus Saccharum; species Saccharum hybrid cultivar. The sequence continues at coordinate 738,477 of JAQSUU010000671.1, read as the reverse complement.
AAACAGACCACCTGACGCCACTGTCAATCGTCACGCATGCTGTCAGTTGTTGTGTACATGCAGCGCAAACAGCACAAGCCTCAGTTCACTGGTTCCCAATCTCCATGAGCAGCCAGTCCTTCCTCATGTCCTTAGGCAGCGCCATAAGAGATCTGAACAGACGATCATCGCGGATGAGCATGCTGTAGGCTCTCAGTAAATCAGCACGCTCCAACCTTGGTATCTCTCTGAGCGCCTCCAAGATTTCTTCTGGGGGAGCAGGTTCCTTGTCGTCATTCTTCGCGGCAGGACGAGCAATCCTTTTGCAGTTGCCATCAACCTACCAAACAGAACACATGTTCGTTAATACTTTGTCCACCATGTCTTCGGCTTTTGCGATTATTCACATTGACTGCTACATTCACAATTCCCTCATCATAGTTTCGACTTTCAAGAGATGCCTTACTGATAATAAAAAGGTAAAGGAAAGACACTATATGATACCTGCACATGATTCTTCCTCTTTCTTCCAACTAAAAGAGGAGATGGCTTCAAACAGTATTTACAGTTACAGGGCACATGTCCAACCCGCTCATCCTCTTGATCTACAAACAGAGTGACACAACACATTACTGACAGTTCGTATTAATGAACTGGAAGTCTGGAACACAAGCAAGAACCGTTCTATTCATATTAGTACTCCACGCGAATAGCCAGCATTTTCTGTGACAAATTTACTAACACATCACATGAGCCCAATATTTCCCAATCCATCTCTTGCTAATGGTGAGCGTGCAAGGTTAAAAGTGTTAGTGACACGCATGTGCAAATCTTACTGAAACCATGTGAATTCTTCTCGTCAGCGGAATGAGCATCCAGTCCCGGATCAGCAGCAGCCTACAAACCAAGCGAGTAAAGGTTCTATCAATAACGGACGATGTAGCCCAAAGGGCACACACTTGAGAAACACAATGCACGCTATCTTTCACAAATCCACAGATCTACCGCAAAGTAAATCGATCGAATGCTCCAGTTCAATACGCGACCGTGTATGCACCTTCGTGGCCGCGCGGGTCACTGGGCTGCGCGCCCCGCTCTCCACCTGCGCGCCGGGGAGGAGCTCACCCACACGTAGGGCTGGACAAAAAGCTCGTTAAGCTGGCTCGGTGGCTCGGTACAAAAGTGTTCCGATTGGACTCATTTATCTTTTAAAATGAAAATGACTTGATTTGGAACGACTTTCAACTTCGGCTCGGCTCGTTAGGCTCGTCGTAAAATTGGGTCTTAAACAATGCAAAAAATAATGATGAATAAGATTATACCAATTTCTAAAAAAAACTCGAAAAAAACTACGGTTGGCTCGACCAGCACTACCCACACGTCGGTCGACCTCGGGGCGCTCCAACCCGAACCTCCGCCAGCGGGGGAGGCGGCCTGGGTGCCCCCGCGGCTGTTCGTCATCCGATGACGCCCTCCCGACGGCCCCCATCCGCGCCCGCGCCCGCGCCAAATTCCGCGCCGCCGACGTGGCCCTTGTTGCAGCAGCGCGCGGCGCCGCCCTTGTTGCGGTAGCGTGCGGTGCTGCGGAGGGGGAGTCGAAGCAGACCTCGTCCTCAACGCCGGGGTAGGAAGGGCTGCAGGGAAACGCATCCGCGAAGTCGCTCAAGTTGATCACGACCCGCCCCATCGCCACCGCCATCGGCCACCGCCGCCAATGAGCGTCGCGGTTAAGCTTCGTATGAAGAGTGGGTTGGGGAAAAGAGATGGGATGGGCTGCGTGTTGTATAGTTATGGGCTAAACAACATGGGCTGGGCTTAGGGATCAAAATGGGACGGACATTTTCCGAGGTCAAAACCTTTTTTTTCGAAAACGCGCTTTGCACGTGTTGCACTAAGTGGAAACAGGAGTTTTACACGCTCGGCGAGTGGTCACGGCGAGGGGCCGATCCACGCCGCGGAGTAACACACAACACAAATCACCGCGAGCGGTGGGACGAGAAAGTTGTACTAAAGGGGATACAAATTTTACGACAAAAACGGCAGCCCGCGACTACTCGATTAGTGCCGTGAGTAGCACCAACGGCCTGTAGCCCACCGTGATCCAGGCGCCCGCCTCCACGAGGATACAAATCGTCTGTATCTATTGTTGCTCAAAAAAAAATCTAAATCTATTTGAATCATAATATTTAAATTTAGATTTTTATCAGTATCTGGTTGTGAGATCCAACGAAAATATGGATACAATACAGGATTACTGATATCCATCTATATTCGACCTAGTTTCATCCCTAGCTGGCCTTACCTTGCCTGTGAAGGAGATGGTAGCTACTTGCAACTACACCCTTAGAGCAACTCTAGTTTCCACTTACAAAACAGAGGCCTAATTTTTTTATTTGGGGACTCTCTTTACTTCCGAGGATTCTATTTTGAGTTCTCAAATTTATTCCAACAGGAAATGACGCATGTGCCCCTTGCAATTGACTTGGCCAAAAGACTAGGAATTGGGAAGAAGAGGTAGCCAGACCTAGCCACACAGCGACGAATAGAGTATCGGGGAGGGAAGGGAGCCGAACGGATGGGATCGAGTGTCGCCGGCATTTGATGGAAGGAACTAACAAATGCGGGTGGCACTGGCATCTTCCTGTCATGGGAGGGTGGGGAGGAGAGGAAGGGAGCCTGGCGGATTAGGATGCAGGCGGTGCGTGAGGACGAGGATGCGAGCGACAAGCACAAGTGGAGGAGCGAGCGGTAGCAAAGGGACTCTGCTAGAGTTTTTTTTTCCTCCGGTCTTCCAAATTTGATTTTGATGGTTGAAGTAAGATTCTGCTGGAGTTGTTTAGTGTTTGGTTGGGTTCCATAAGGAAACACAGTGTTTTCTGTGTTATGGGTACGCATGCTATGACCCTTTGACAGCAAACAAGGCAGCCGCCCAGGCGCCACCGCAAGACGATGGCCTCTAGCGGAGTGAACAGACCCGACGGCCCAACAAACATTTTTTTCGGCTTCGAGTGGATTTGGCCCGTATAACTGAGTACAGAGTTACAGACAGCAGCGCTGTCGTGTGAAACTTTCCGGCTGCGTCCGGAAGCTTAAGAGGAAGGTGTGAGAGAAGAGAGACAAGTTCTGAAAAACCAAAAACAACTCTAAACTCGAATCCTTCCTCAGAATCTTTCCTCCCTGAATTCCTTCTCCAATCCCTTCTCTCCTGTTAGCACAAAGGGAATGGAAAAACAGCACTTATGTAAACAATGTAAGCCATTACTTGATTTGTTTGGTTGGCCTTTTATAATGATAACAAAGCAAGCAAGAACAGAAGCACAATAGAGAGAAGCATCTCAAGATCTTGAGAGAGGGAAGAAAAAAATGCTACCATGTGCTCACACAGTCACACGCAAACAGCAGCACATATTTGACAATTTCAAGATGATTCATACTAGCTTAGGGAAACATCACAGGCGTTGCATTGCATGGTCCAACAAGAGGCAAGGATAACTACATCTGGGAAACAAATACTACCATAACCAGCACTAGATAAACATATCACTCGACAATATTGTCAATTGTCATGCCTCAGTTCACTGGTTCTCGATCTCCATGAGCAGCCAGTCCTTCCTCTTGTCCTTAGGCAGCGCCATGAGAGATCTGAACAGACAATCATCACGGATGAGCGTGCTGTAGGCTCTCAGTAAATCAGCACGTTCCAACCTGGGTATCTCTCTGAGCGCCTCCAAGATTTCTTCTGGAGGAGCAGGTTCCTTGTTGTCATTCTTCGCGGCAGCACGAGCAACCCTTTTGTGATTGCCATCAACCTACCAAACAGAACACAGGTTTGTTAATCCTTTGTCCACCATGCCCACAGATTTTTGCATTTATTCACATCGGTTGCTACGTTCACAATTCCCTCATCATCGTTTCAAGAGATGCCTACTGATAATAAACAAGGTAAAGTATAATAAAACAAGGTAAAGGAAAGACACTATACGATACCTGCACATGATTCTTCTTTCTTCCAACTAAAACAGGAGATGACATCAAACAGTATTTACAGTTGCAGGGCACATGTCCCACCCGCTCATCCTCTTGAACTACAAACAGAGTGACACACCACATCACTTACAGTATGTATTAATGGATTGGAACACAAGCAACAACCGGTCTATGAATAGCCAGCATTTTCTGAGACAATTTAGTAACCCATCACATTTGCCCAATATTTCCCAATCCATCTCTTGGTAATGATTCCTTGGTAATGGTGGGCGTGCAAGGTTAAAAATGATAGTGACAGATGCAATTGTGGAAATCTTACTGAAACTGTGTAAATTATCCTCGGCAGCGGAATGAGCATCCAGTCCTGGATCAGCAGCAGACTGCAAACCAAGCGAGCAACGGTTCTGTCAATAACCGACGATGTGGCCCAAAGGGCACATCCCTGACTGAGGAACACAATGCACGCTAGCTATCTTTCACAAATCCACAGAACACACCTGAGGAACACAATGTGGCGATTCGAACCACCGGCGGCGGCGGGGGCCTGGGTTCCCCAGAGGCTGTTCGTCATCAAATGACGACCTCTCGATGGCCCCTGCGGCCCCCCACCCGCGCCAAATTCCACTCCGCCGACCCCGCCCTTGTTGCGGCAGCGTGCGGCGCCGCGGAGGGGGAGTCGAAGCAGACCTCGTCCTCGACGCCGGGGTAGGAAGGGCATCCTCCAAGTCGCTCAAGGTGATCACGACCCGCCCCATCGCCGCCGGCGCCGATGAGCCTCGCGGTGTTAGGGCTTCGTACGAAGAGTGGGTGGGGATGTAAGATCACCTAGGGTTGAAACGTCGGATCTCGTCCGTGCCGCCTGCGTGTTAATATATAGTCGAGGAATAACTCCTGGCGTGGGGTACAAAGAAACCATCTCATCATTAATTAACGATCAACCGTAATCCTATTTACATGGCAACGTACTAGTACCTATTATAGAATCAATATAAAAACTATATATAATAAGTTCAAAAAGTTATAAACTATATTATATACTAGACCGATACGTGATCAATCATGATAGGAATGTTAGTACAATATTGTTAACAGGGGAAAAACAGATGGGTTGGGCTGCGTGTTGTATAGTAATGGGCTAAACAACATTGGCTGTAGTTTCACCGGACGTGCCTCCTGGGGCCTGCGGACCCTTCACTGACATTGGCCGCGCCCGTGTGGCGTTTTCTTCTTCGCCTGCGGCTGTCTCTCCGTCAGCAGTGTCGGCATGAACAACATCTTCTCCCACCATGCCTCCTTCCTCTCGCGCCCGCATGGTAGGCCCTGAGCGCTCTCTGTTGCCATCTCTGTCATGGGCCCCACTGCCTCTGCGGCGTCGTGGCTCCATCCTCCTCCACCGTGACCTAGCGTCGGATCCCGCTGTGCAGTGCTCCACCCGCCCACCCGTCTGCGAGGGTTTGCTGAAAGTGCATATTGCAGGTATATGTTTAAAGTGTTTCAGATGTTTTAGAGGTATGTTGTAAGTGTTTCATATGGATGTTGCAAAAGTAGATCGGGATGTTGCATACGTTGCAATAGCTATACACGTATGTTGCAAGCGTCAGTTCCAAATGTTTTATTTGTTTTTTCATATGTATGTTAGCAAGTGTGTTTATCTGGATGTTGCATATGTTTCACACATATGTTGCAAGTGTTTTATCTGAATGTTGCATATGTTTTTTATTGTCTTTTCAAGTGTTTTCAGCCTTTTTTGCACGCATATATCAAGTGTTTTATGTGTCATCAGATGTATGTTGCAAATGTTTTATCTCGATGTTTCAAAAGTAAATCGGGTGCTACACATACTGCAATGACGCTAGTGGCTACCGGACAGCAGCCTGCCATAGCGCTTCGAATCCTTCCTCGTGCAACGCACCTCGCCCTCTCCTCTCCCTCCCTTCCCCTCCCATTCCTCCCTTTCCTCTATCTTTTTTATTGAGAATTACACAGTACAGCGCAGACGCCCACAATACGCACGCACACTCACCTCATATGAACACATGTACGCGAACCTTAACCCTATGAGCACCTTCGAAGGACTGAGCCAGCAAATCTCAAAATTCACGAAGTCACCGATGGCTCCTCGCTGTCGATGGGTACGTCACCTACCACTAAAAGCATAGCGCTGTTAAATCCTAGAATAAATCCAGAAAAATGTGAGCGCTCGTGTTAAGTCGAGGACTTGAACCCAGGTGAGCAAGTTCTACCACAAGGAACTTAACCAACTGATCTAGGATCCTAGACACGGCAATTCAAGCTTGGCAAGCACGATGACGTGGACCCTCGATGAGCGCGATGCCTGCAGATGTGGTGGCTCGACGAGCACGCAGAGGTGGTGGCCCCTAGTGGGCTGACGGTGGGCGCGATGTTCGCATGGTGGCCCCGCAGCAAGCTGAGGTCCACGCCATCTACGCGTGGGAAATAGAGCAGTCGTGGACGTCCGGGTGCTAGTCCTGCCTAAAAAACAACATGGGCTGGGCTGACCGGCTTGTGACGGAAATGGTTGCAATTTCACCGTTTAGATTGTGTGTTTGGTTAGGCTAAGGAAACACAGTGTTCCGACTACGCCTCCTATGACCCTTGATGGCAACACAAGCCTGGCGCCAACACAAGATGATGGCCTCTAGTGGAGTGAACGGACCCAATGGCCCAACAAACGTTTCTTCGGATCCGAGTGGAACCAGCCCGTGTGACTTAGTACAGACAGTCGTGCTGTCGTGTGAAACCTACCGGCTGCGTCCGAATGCTTAAGAATAGAAAAAAGAAGAGAGAAGTTTTGGAAAGCATAAATATTAAGTCTATTTTTGGCCTCTCAATATTTATCTTTGTCTAATTTTAATGTTCAACTGTAAAAATATCTAACTTTGATACCTGAAGTATCAAAACCATTTAATTTTGACCCAGAGCCATCTAAAAAACCACTCAAAACCGTCTCGAGGGTCAAAATTGAATCGTTTTAATAGTTGAGGTGCCAAAATTAGACAATAGCAAGAGCTACGGGGACAAAATGGACTTAATAAAGTACTTTATTTTTTTAGGTATTTATGATTTTTTTTTGTATTTTTAGATGTACTTATGGATTACGTCCATTTTTCACCCCTCAACTCTTGCCTTTGTCTAATTTTGACCTCAACTACAAAACCGTGTAACTTTTGCACCTCAACTATCAAAACCGTCTAATTTTGACCCCCAAAGCCATCTCAAAACCACCCAAAACCATCTTGAGGGTCAAAATTAAATGATTTTGATAGTTGAATGGTTTTGATAGTTGAGGTGCCAAAGTTAGATGGTTTTGTAGTTAGGGGTTCAAAGTAGACAAAGCAAGAATTGAGAGGCCAAAAATAGACTTAATCCAAACAGAAAGCAACTCTAAACTCGAATCCTTCCTCTGAATCCTTCCTCCCTAAGTTCTTTCCCCAATCCCTTCTCTCCTGTTAACACACAGGGAATGGAAAAACAGCACCGGTGTAAGCCCTTACCTGATTTGTTTGGTTGGCCTTTGTAATGGTAACAGAGCAAGCAAGAACAGCAGCACAATAGAGTGAAGCATCTCGAAATCTTTAAGGAGGGAAGAAAAAAAAATACTACAAGGTGCTCACACAGTCACGCAAACAGCAGTACATATTTGACAATTTGAAGAGGATTCATACTAGCTTAGGGAAACATCAGGCATTGCATTACATTTTTTTTCGAACAAGGGATCTCCCCATTTCCATTGCATCATGAACGGAAATACAACTAGAGTTATAGAGTTGATAATAAGAGAAGCAAAAGATAGAATAAAGCTAAGAACGTATGAGGAGCACCAGCCTCACGACACACATTACATCCCAGGGGACAGCAAAAGTGACAACATAGACAGTTTTCAAAAACCAGCTTTCTACTTGAACAGAAAACGCATCCTTGGCATTGCATTACATGGTCCAACAGAAGGCTAGGATAACTACATCTGGGAGACGAATACCAGATAACCAGCACTAGATAAACAGATCACTCGACGACATTGTCAACTACTCAATTGTCACGCATGCTGTCAGTTGTGTGCATGCAGCGCAAACAGGACAAGCCTCAGTTCACTGGTTCTCGATCTCCATAAGCAGCCAGTCCTTCCTCATGCCCTTAGGCAGCGCCATGAGAGATCTGAACAGACGATCATCACGGATGAGCGTGCTGTAGGCTCTCAGTAAATCAGCACGCTCCAAGCTCGGTATCTCTCTGAGCGCCTCAAAGATTTCTTCTGGGGAAGCAGGTTCCTTGTCACCATTCTTGGTGGCAGGACGAGCAACCCTTTTGCGATTGCCATCAGCCTACCAAACAGAATAATGGTTGGTTATTAACCCTTTGTCCGCCATGCCCTCGGCTTTTGCGTTTATTCACATGGGTTGCTACCTTGACAATTCCCCATCATAGTTTCAAGAGATGCCTACAGATAATAAACAAGGTAAAAGAAAGACACTACATAATACCTGCTCAGGATTCTTCTTTCTTCTGACTAAAACAGGAGATGACTTCAGACAGCATTTACAGGCCACATGTTCCCCCTGCTCGTCCTCTTGATCTACAAACAGAGTGACACATAACACAGCACATCAGTGACAGTTCGTATTAGTGAACAACTGGAACAGACTCAGCAACCGTTCAGTTGAGGACTTGAGGTTAGTGCTACACGGCACTTCTTATGGTAAATTCAGTAATCCATCACATGAGCGGACGAGCCCAACATTTTCCGATCCATGTTAAAAATGGTAATGACAGCCGCAAGTGTCGAAATCTTACTGAAATTGTATACATTCTCGGCAGCGGAACGAGTATCCTGTCCCCGATCAGCAGCTGCCTGCAAACCAAGCGAGCAATACTTCTCTGAATAACAGACAATGTTGCCCGCACACACATGAGAAATACAATGCGCACTATATCCCACAGATCTACAAAACTAGCGCAAAGTCAATCGATCCATAATCGAACGCTCCAGTTCGATACGCGACGACAGGATGGGTGTATGCACCTTCGCGGACGCGCGGGTCACTGGGCTGCGCTCGACGGGTCGGAGCTCACCCACGCGTCGTTCGAGCTCGCTGCACAGTGCTTCCAACCTCAGGTGGAGGGCTTGAGTCCCTCGCGGCTGTTCGTCGCCCGATGACGCCCTCGCGACGCCCTCCGCCCCCGTCCGCGCCCGCTTAGTGGCCGCCGGCGATGGGGAGCCCAAGTAGATGCCCTCCTCGTGGTCGGTGGACGAGTTGTCGAACACGTCGTCCCAATCGATCTCGAGTCGGCCCATCGCAGCAGCCGCCGCCGCCGCCAATTGGAGGGGCAGAAATTGGAATAGTGGGGATTGGAATCTGGGTTCCGGGGGAGGGGGGTGGTGCTAGGCACGCACCATTATTTATTCGGGGTTGCTAGCGCTCGGACGCCCGGCTCCAGGGGTGCGTTCGGACGCTGCCCCACCCATGAGCGCCACCGCCTGTCCCGCCCCGCATGCCCCGCCCCGCCGCTCACGGAGAAAAAAAAAATTACGACCCCCGCCTCGCCCCGCACGGAGAAGACCGCCCCGCACTGCCCCCCTGCACAGAGAAGAAAGGCGCCCCCACCTCCCCCGCGCACGAATCTGTCCTGCCCCCAACCTCGCCAACCCTAGCACCTCCGCCCCCGCTACCAGCTCACCATCATAGTCCACCCCCCGAACTGCAAACAAGGGAGAAAAAAGCTATTGCAACATCGAAGGGCGTCTGATGAAACAAACAAAAAACTGTTAAAACAAAACAAAAAAAGCTATTGAAACATCGGAAAGACACCTAATGAAAACAAAAAATAGAAAATGGTGAAACAAACAAAAAAAACTGTTGAAACATTGAAAAACATCTAATGTAATAAAGAAAAAAAAGCTACTGCAACAAGGAGAAGACAGCTAACGGGGGAAAAGAAAGCTATTGCAACAAAGGAGAAAAAGTTACTGCAACAAGGATAAGAAGCTACTGCAACAAAGGAGAAGAAACTACTGCAACAAGGAGAATGAAGCTACTGCAACAAAAGGAGAAGAAGCTACTACAACAAGGACAAAAAAGTTGCTGTAACAAGAAGAAGAAGCTAATGCAACAAAGGAGAAGAAGCTACTACAACATCAGAGAATCATGCTTCACATCATCTGTTGACATGTAGCTTAGATCTGACTCGCCACAAGGAGAAGAAGCTGTTGCAACAAAGGAGAAGAAGCTACTTCAACATCAGAGAATCGTGCTTCACATCATATGTTGCATGTAGCTTAGATCTGTCTCGCCACAAAACCATAGCCGCCATCAAAATCATAGATCTAGGGGGGCAAGGAGGAGGAGGAAGAGGAGGAGGAGGAAGGGGAGGAAGAGGAGGGACCAGATCGAGATCCAGAGGGGGAGGTGGGGGAAAGGGGCGCCTCAGATCCAGATCCTTCCCCACCTACCTCGTCGGAGCCCATGGAGGTCGCGGCGCGCGAGGATGAGAGCACCAGGGAGGGAGCGGAGGTCGACGGGCTCACGGGATGCTGCCGCCGTCACCCCCACTCCGGTGGCGAGAAGGCCGAACATGTCGCAACGGGGGAAAGGCGCGGGGGAGCAGGGAGTGGAGGAAGGAAGGAAGGGGAGAGGGGAGGGAGGAGGGCGGGCTCGCCGCCGGCGCAGCACAAAGACGCGCGCAGGGAGGAGCGCGCGGGCGCGGCGCTGGACGAGCACGCGGGCGGAGCGGAGCAACCGAGAAAAGAAGGGGGTGGATAAGGCGGGGAGGAGGCGAGCGAGTGGGGAGACGAGTGAGTGGGGAGGAGGCGTCCGGACGCGTCGGACGTCTTCACTGTATCATTACTGTTATTTTACTGTAGCTTTTCTCTGTAATATAAAATGATTTTAGTTAGTTCAGGATACTCCCTCCATATCGTAATTAGATGACGTTTAGGACATTAGTACGATTACCGAGAGGTGATTAATTAGGAGTTAGTTTCCTGTCTTGCCCTTATTAAATAGGGCTACGGTTGTCTCCTATAGGAAACGATTTGTAGCTTAAGTGTCTAGTTCTACACGGCCCGAGACAGGAGGGCGCTGGTTCGACTCCTGGCTGCCTCGCTTATTTTTTATGGCCCTGCCATTTTGCATGGCACTGTGCGTCGCATGCATGGGCTACTTGTGCTTGGTTCGACTCCTGGCTGCCTCGCTTATTTTTTATGGCCCTGCCATTTTGCATGGCACTGTGCTGGTCGCATGCATGGGCTACTTGTGCTTGCGTTTTGGCCGTTCACGGCGTAGAAATTTCCATGTTCTGCTCGTTGGCGCGCGCGTTTTGGCCGTCGCCGGCTGGTTTTTTTTTGCATTTTCGCTCTACTGCTTGTGCGCGCGTGTCTGCCGCGTTTGCCTTTGGAATTTCTGAGTCACGATTAATGCCCTGCAGCGAGTCGTGAGGGAAGTCGAGCGGACGGGAGTCGTGTGACGGGCGGCGCGCATGCCACACCCAGGGGTATTCACGTCCAAACCCAGCCTCGATGCCGTGAACGACGTCTTTTGGCGCACTCAGTTCTGGCTCCAGAACGTCATCTAATTACGATACGGAGGGAGTATATTATAGCACTAATGAAGTATGCTTAATGATAGATCATCATATGATCTGGGAGAGCACATGCCAAAGTGGGTCATGATCCATCCAGCATGAGCGCAAGAGGTTTTCCTGCAAATCCATGAATTGGTGTTACCAAAGCATGATTTGAGAGTAAAGTTACTTGCTTTGACCTTTGCACCCTCCACATGGTCTTGGGGCTTCGTACCGATATGTTGCTTCACCGTGTCCTTCCACCCATCTCTATTAAGGATCCTGGTGACTGCATAATCGTCCACGAGGAGACAGGTAACACAGCACGATAATCACATCACCGCAAGGGAGGTGGAACGTGTGGGTCTTCAATCGCCAATGATCCACCAAGGCGGTGAGAATAGGGCTGTCAAGGTCTAGGATCTCGACATTGACCACCTAGGCAAGCTAGAAGAAGCCAACATGCTTAATGGAAGGGGCATAACGTGCATCCCACTGATGGTGTGTGTGTGTGTTCAGAGCCGCAGGAGGGCCAACTCCAGCTAGGGGTCCACGTCCATTAGCAAGTGGGCCTGGTGTTTCTCGTCGTAGAAGGTCTCAAGGAGGGGGAACATAGGGTGCACCATCTTGCCATGCAAAAATCAATGATTTTAACATCAATGACATGCTTCTGATTTTGTATAACATTAAAAAGAAGCCAAGCTATTAGAACACATCATAATTCGTAGAAGATCCAACGAAAAGTACAACATGTTAAGTAATGCATACAATGGTAAACTAGATGAATAGTTTGACAAGCCCAACAAAACTAGTAGAAGTAAAGAATACCTCTTCCTTTCTTTTGGAACCAAAGAATAACATGAGAGTCCATAGTTTATAGTTGAAGGAAAAAACAATGTGATTCTATAGTTGTTCTTTAAATCTGTTCTAACTATAGTATCTATTAGTTAGAGGCAGGTGCTGGTCTCTTAGAGGCTGAATATGGAATAAAAATAACATCAGCGGGTGAACCTAAGTATCACTGTAACAAAGGTGATGTTATTCAAAATAATTGCATAACCCTAAGTGAGGAGTATGTTCATCTACTAAACTACCAAATGTGTTCCGAGATAAAAAGAAATCCATGGAGGCTATACCTTGTTGAAGGCTGGGGGATAGTTTTTCCCCAAAAAATCGGGATCAAATTATAGGATTTGGGCCGACGTTAGCGGCTAGATGAGGGCACCTGCTCATTATAAGAGAGGAAGAGAAGAAATGAGAGAGAGACATAGGGGGAGGAGGGAGGTCATTTTGACCCTATACGGAACCGTGTCATGCCATGCGGCTTGGCGTGGCAGAGCCTTGGCACGCGAAGTGTCATGGCACTGATGGGTGGCCCCACGCACGCTTCATGCTAATCATTCAGGCCACGGTGGCAGCTATATGTCGTGTCAATGCATGTGATGTGATAGAGTGTTAATGTTGCGCCATATCCCTTGGCATGGACAAAGGGGTTATTTTTTAAAATAACTTTTTGAATAGATTAATTTTAAAATATCGATTTAAAAGGTTAACGATAAAACTTTTTGAGTGGAGTTAGGCATGGTGCTAATATCTTGCGAGCCGATAGCAAAACCGGACAAGTCTGGACCACATGTTACTTTCACGGATGCTACCACGCCTGTCGTAGGCCCCAATGGCGACACGTGCACAAGGTGCGCCTCCCCGTCCTATGCAGTGCCCAGAAGGACTCCAACTCTAGCGATTGTTCAAGGCATATGCAAGCGATAGCGAAAGGTCCTGCATATTTTAAACTAACAAAGACATTCAGGAAGTTATATGCATTGACGAAAAAATAGAGACAAGAATACAAGGTTTTCCCATGCTTTCACCTCAGAGCAAAGAACCAATATGCTAACAAAGGTGAGAAACAATCAAGGGACTGAGTGGAAGGAGAAGAGCATTTGAAGGATTTTGTATTCTAGTACTACTAGACCTTGTTCACCTCACATGGCAGAAATCTCATTAGCTCTTTTTCTGAATCAAAACAACCAAGGGTAACACAACAGATGAATGAGATATTGTTGGATGAATTCACAACTACGTAAATTAAAAGAGCTTTGGACTCAATTAGAGACTTAAAAGCCCCTGGATATGATGGCATGCCCTCCATTTTTTATAAGGAGTGTTGACACATTGTGAGTGAGAGAATAATTGAAGAAGTTCTTAAAGATGTAAATGGTGGGGAGATGCCAGTTGGATGGAATGACACAAATAGTGTTCTCATACCCAAGGTAAAGACTCCTAACCACCTGAAAGATTTTTGTCCAATTAGTTTATGTAATGCGATTTACAAGATTGTAACAAAGGTGTTGGCAAATCGCTTATAGAATATTCTTGCAGAAGTCATCTCAAATTCCAATGCTTCATAGACTGGGCTTTCAAGAAATTGGAACAAACTTATTATGAAATGTGTTTCAACGGTCGTTTATAAGGTCAAGGTGAATAGTGTACAAGGAAACAATCTATCTAGAGGACTTAGACAAGGCAACCCCCTGTCACAATATTTATTTGTTATTTGTGTTAAATCTCTGTCTATGGCATTAATTGCAGGAAGCTGATGAAGAAGGGCGAATAAAGGGTGTGAAGATTTGTAAGAAGGCACCTAGCTTGACACTAATGATGCACTCTTGCTATTAAGTGTTACAAACTCAGTTGCTATGAAGATTAGGAAGATATTGGATGACTATGAGAAATGTTGTCGGCAAATTGTGAATAAGGAAAAGTCGGCGGTTATGTTCAGTGTCAATGTGTCTGATGAAGTAAAAGGAAGTTTCATGCAAAATATAGGAATTTCATATGCTGCTTCTAGTGAAAAGAATTTGGGCCTGCCCGTCTTCATGGAAAATCTAAGACTAAAGCTTTTTCTTTTTTAAAAGGAGAAAATTTGGCGCTATAGTCAAGGCTAGAAAGAAAAGTTGCTCTCAAAAGCTAGAAAGGAAGTCTTGATTAAGTATATTGCACAAACCATCCCTGTCTATGCTATGTCTTGCTTCCACCTCACTAAATCACTATGTGATGACATAATAACAATGATTTTGTGATACTAGTGGACGCAACAAGATAAGGAAACAAATCATTGGATGGAAAAGGAGAAATTGGTGAAGCAAAAAACAAAGGTGGATTGGGATTTTATGATCTACACGCTTTTAATATTGCTATGCTAGCAAGACAAGGGTAGAGAATAATTTAATATCCTTTTCTCTTTGTGTGGTCAAGTTTTAAAAAGAGAATAATTTAATATCCTTTTCGCTTTTAACATATATCCAAGATCCGATGTTCTTCATATGCTCAGCAATGGGACGAAATGTCATATACATGGAGAAGCATATTAGTGTATTCAACTCCAAAAAGGCATAATTTGGAGGGTTGGGAGTGGAAATTAAATCAACATATGGGATGACCCTTGGCTGCCGAGAGCACAAAATAGATTTGTCAAAACACACAATTGTTCAACTTTAGTCTCAAAAGTCAGAGAACTTACTAATCGTGTTACTAGGCAATGGGATGTCAGGATGGTTCAAGACATCTTGCCAAGAATGATGTTGATATAATTCTGTGAATACCTTTACGTGATGATGAGGTTGACCTTTTAGCTTGGCATCCTAATGCAAAGGGCAAGTTTTCTGTTAAATCAGCCTACAAACTGTACATCCGTGAGCTTGAACATAAAGAAGGCTTACAATGTCATTCAGGAGGGGATGACGTTGATTTTAATTGGAAACGAACACGTGAATATCAAGTCGCAAATAAGATGAAGCACTTTATTGGGAGGTTGGCCCATAATAGTTTACCATTAAGACAATTTTTAAAAAGAAGTGGGCGGGTGAAGCTTGAGACTATTTATCCAATGTGTCATCAACTTGATGAACATGGAGGACATCTTTTCCTTAGGTGCAAGAGCATGCATCAACTTTGGCGTAGCTTGCGGCTTGAAGAGAAACATATTCAACTTAGCAATTGTTCATCAGCAAACATGTCCTAGAGAAAATATGGAAACTAAATGATGAGCAGCAAATTGAAATTCTGCATTTATCATGGGTTTGGTGGACTACTCGAAAAAAATCTCTTAGGTAGAAGACGTATTTACATTAGATGAAGTGGTTTTGTTGATTAGAAATCTAGTGACGAATTTCAAGGAATGTTTAGAGATAGAAGTCACCTTCTTGTCCTATATGGAGGCCACTATAAGATGTTTTTTTTGAAAATAAATGTAGATGGTTCCTTCTGTAAGCAATCTGGAAATGGTGGCTGGGGAGCTATTGCTAGAGATTATAATGGGCATTGTAGAATGATGATAGTAGGCAAATTTGCAGAACCTTCAGGACCCCTCCATGCTGGCCATGGCCCCATTACAAATGGTTTGAAGATTGCTGATGAACTTGGTATGGGAAAAATGTCATGGAGATAGATTGCATAAACTTGAGGAACTCTTTAATAGATCAGGAACTAGACAATGGCATGAATGCGGTAGTTATTAAAGGAGCAAGAATGCTGCTTTGTCTTAATTTTCATATGTATCATGTAACATATTGTCCGAGAGAAGTATGTGGTGCACAACTAGCTAAGTTTGGTGTTTGCATTGCCTGGTGTCTTTCAAAAGCTATTGTGTTTGGTAGGAGGATTTTCTAGAGATTGTATCAGAACTTTTAACCAACGAGTCTGTTGGGTTTCATGGTCAATGAAATTGTGGTTTCTCTAAAAAAACAAGGACATTCAAGAAGTTACTCCTCTAAGAGTTGAAGGTTTTTTCTGGTATGAGTTTCATTTTTTTCAAATACAAAATGTTAGCAATTTATAAAGTGGCTAACCTAGGGTGCTGAGTTATAATTATCATTCTAATTGTGGACTTACCAATTAGTGTATGCATTCACAAGGTAAATTTTTTGTACCACTGCGTTATAGCAAGGCCCTCTTTTAATCATCTAAAATAAGTTGTTAATTGCTTAAAAACTATAGTTTGTCCAAACAGCTCACCTTATAGTCTAGCTTATAGCCTGTTTCAAACTATCCAACCACCAAGCTTATAAAAAGCTATTTGCTGGCTCTCTCTGGTTGTTGCTATTTATAAAGATTTTAGCAGATCCAATTGGGGCATAAGTTGGAACTTAAAGTGAATATGTTCTACCTCTAGGTTCAAAATATTTGACATGTACAAAAGAGATAATAACATAGAAAAGGAGAAACCAAAGTAGACAAAACCACAAACCATACCTGGTCTGATGAAACTGAGATAGATAATTTAGGAAAAGAATGCATGACCCCTAATAATTACTTAACCAATCTTATTACAAGACATAAATGCCACATTATGAAGCATGTTGTCGGTATGATGTGTGTGGCAGATACAACAAGCCTTACTGTCATTTGAGTTGTGTGAGTAGCCAGTCCTTCCTCAACTCTGGTCGAAGCATCATAAGAGTTTTGAATAGGCAGTCATGACGAAAAAATACCCATAAGGCTCTTTGAAAGTCGGCACGGTCCAAGTTAGGTATGTCTTTGAGCGCGGCATAGACTTCTCCAAAGCGGGGTCTTCTAACTTGGTATGGTCTGTTGTTCTCCATTCTAATGGGCTTCGAAGAAGTTTGAAGTGATTTAGTGTCCTTGATACCTACATAGAAAGGATGTACATATCACATAGAATACTTCATAGTTGTATAAAGTTATTCAATTACTTAGTTAATTCAAGGTTTAGAAAAAGGAGATACTACTTGAAAACAAATTAGTTGAGGTGTCATTCGTCAATCCTATATAAATTGAACAAATCAATAAGAGAAACACTTTGCTAGCATTACATGAAAACCATAAGAACCTTTTGGCCTATTTGGAAGAGCTCCACAACCAAATTCTCTAGCTCTAGATCTAGCTCTTGATTCTTCGAAGGAAGTGTTTCTGTCTCTAAACCGATTTGGCAATATGACTAATTCCTAGCTCCCCAAAGAGAAGGTTGTGTTGAAATTGTGCTTTGAACCCTAATGTAGTGTGTAGAAGACACAACATCCATTGCCATTTAATCTTTATGGTTCTTTCATGCAAATTAGTTACAACAATAAACATAGAAACTTCCCATTTTTCACCCAAATTTGTAAATTCTATAAATAGAACACATTTAAATCTTGCAAACAAATGCCCAGAAGAGAACTAACATGCCAAGACGTTACCCCCTAATGAGAAATCTCACACAAGGTTATGATGAAACTTAGTGAGTTGTTTGAATTATTTTATACATACAAACATAGCATTAGATCACAAGTTGGCATTGACATAAAACAAATGAAATATTAATTGCACAAGGTTACTATAGAACTTTAACATTTACATATAATAGAATTAGAAATTATAAAATATGATGTAGAAGTCATAATCAATTTGTACACCTCTAGTCAATCTTCCATTTGTTTTGTGCAGTGATTTCTATCAATAACAATGACAAAGATACAATAGCTATAGCTACTTCCATTTGGAGGATCTGTGTTGTAGGCCTCAAAGGAATCAAATCATTGGTGCAGTTTTTGTTGTCTTAACTAGATTCATATATAATACCAATCATTTTTGTCAAGAATTATGCATTCACATATCTAGATCTGAGGGGGAGGGAGAAATTGGGCCTCACCTTCACGGCCTTGGACCAATCAACGCTCCTACCAATGGTCTAGAGGAGGATTGACGAGGATGGATGATAGCTTGGAGGAGAGTTTGGCGAGGTCAAGTGGCAGCCTGATGATACTCCAGCTAGCGTTGTTGGGTGGTCGTCGAGCAGTGCTCAGATGCGATCTAGTGTCTTCCTAAATCAGGGACACAGCTAATGACGAGTCATGGAGGAGGATGCAATTGGCATCGTACCTGCTTGATGATAGGTTTTTACTTAGGGATGGTGTGGGGCAGGTGGGGAATGGCGGCGCACCCAAAACCTAATCGCCTGTGGACGAGAGCAATGAGCAGATGGATGTGAGAGGGGTCAGGGTAGAATGGTAAGAGAGGTTTTCAGCTTTAAAAGCCGATGGCAGTTTCGGGTAAATAGTAACCAAATTGGTGTAGTGGTTCGTAACTTGGATAGGGAATTAAGTAGGAAGAGGGACATGGTTTCCTAGCAGTCATTCATACCACCTGCAAAACTTTTCTCATCACTTGTTGTAACACTCTAAAATTTGCTTCTTTTGAAATAGAGATAAATTGAGTTATTTATGAATTTTTGTGCTCATGAAAACAAAGGGAAATAATAATTTTTTATTTGATTAAAATTAATCATAGGGTGTAGCAACATTTTTGTGCATACGTGCTTGTGCATATGTTTTATTGCTCTGAGTGGTTTTAATTCAAACTCAAAAAGGATTCAAAACTCTTTTTGAAAATGCCTTTGAAAAATTGTTTAAAAAAAGAAAAAGGAAAAGACTCCCTCTCTCTTTCCTTCTCTCCCTTTTGGCCTGTTGGCCCAACCCTACATCCCTCTTCCTCGTTCCCCCGTAGGCCCATTACCACCCAGCGGCCTAGCTCCAAGCTACGTGGGCGCCCTCGCTCGGTCTCGCTGACCGCCAGGTCCCGTGCCTCTTCTCACCGACACCCCGGTCCCACTGGCCAGTGGCGTCGTCTTCTTTCCCGTGGCCGAGATAGACTTCGCCACGGGATGGAATCCCATCGCCCAACTCCTTGTTTTCAGCGATTTGGCGAGCACATGATGCCTATGCCCCTATATAAACTCAAGCCTAGATGTCGTGCTACTTTTTCCTAACCCTAGCTAGCAGCCACCTCGCCTTGAGCTTGTCGAGTGCCGCCGTTTGAATCTCGTCGAGAAGCACCGGAGCTGCCGTTGCTGTGGTCCCCGTCGCCGCTTCTCCGTCACCAGCAACATCCGCCGAGCCTCTTCGCGTGGCAGTAGACCTCCCCGCCCTGTCCTAACTCTTTGTCTCGCTCTTGTTTGCTCACTGTTCACCACCGAACATTGCAGAGCATCACCGCCTGCCTCTCCAAGCCACACATTGTCCTCATTCGGTCCTCATCGACTAAGTGAAAGCCCAAGATTGGTTTTGGTAATTAATGACACCAAGTTGCTAATGCCATGTGTTAAGTGTTTTGAGTTAGACATAAGCAACACATGTGATGAAGGTGTATGTGGCAAGGAGTGGTGGCCACAAGATCATAAAGAGATGGTGCATGGACAAGAAATAATGATCATGGTGATCAAGCATGAGAAGATGGACATGGAACAAAGTGATCAAGGCAAAGGTATAATCATAGGGTTTGCTTTTGCCGGTCTAAGATGAGTAGAGAAGTGATTGACCGGGTTTAGGATTGATAGCCGACTATCAAGAGGGGCAATCACGGTTAGCTCGTGAATCAAGTGCTACTAGGTCATCATCTTGAGCATATGCATTAGGATCTAGTAGAGAGCTAACATAACGCCTTGAAAATGATTGTGAAAATACTAACACACATGCACATGGTGATATACACATGGTGGTGTTAGCACATTTGCGAAGACGGTGGAGTTTGAGCGGTAGAGAGGGGTTTTCGAGGAAATGAAATGCCTATTTTCCATTGCGCCGGAGGCGAGAAAAGGTGGCGAAAGTCTGGAATGTTTATCACTAAAAAACTTCGATCGGACGCTGGACCGGACGTGGTCTAGGGTGGACCTGCGCGTCCGGTCAGTAGCAGCTGTTGCAGAGGCACACGGGCTAGGGTTTTGCACTGGCGTGTCCGGTCACTCGCGGGACCGACGCGTCCGGTTAGGCGCCCAGAGGGCCAGCAGATCGCAAGATCGATCGGACGCGGTGCGCGTCCGGTCACGATCGACCAGACACATCTGGTTGCGAGTGGACCCTTACTGGACTCAAACCGGATGCCGGGTGTAGCGCGTCCGGTCGGTTGAGCAGAGCATCCGATCACTCGTTTGACCGTTGGAACGCTGAGTCAACCGTTGAGATCGGACGTTCGATGTTGAACACGGAGGGACACGTGGACGGCACAGGGCGATCGGATGCGGTGCAACGCGTCCGGTCAGCTCGACCGGCGCGTCTGGTCGATCCGAAAAATTCGCCCAGTGAAGGGGTAATGACCATATTCATTCGTGGGGCTATAAATAGATGGTGGCCGGGTTTGGGAGGTTCTCTCTTGCACTTCTGAACACTTGAGGCATACTTTGAGCTAGAGAACACTCCCTCCACTCATCTTCGTGCTTGGTTGCATACTCTAGAGAGATTGAGTGAGATTCAAGTGTGTTGCATTGAGAGTTGCATCTAGTGGCACTTGATCTTCGAGTTTGCTGTGGATTTCTCGTTAATCTTGGGTGTTTCCCAACACCCTAGACGGCTCGGAGCAGCGGTGGTGATTGAGCTCGTGATTGGAGACTTGTTCGAGCCTTCACCAAGTGATTGTAAGGGGTTCTTGATCCTTCCTCGTGGAAGTTCGCGAATTGGATACTCTAGTGGAGCTCATGGCTCGGAGGATCCCCATCTTGTGAGTGGATGTGCGGCACCCACTGAGGGTTCAACTCTTGATAGTTGATTAGCTCGTGATCCATCAAGTGGGTGCATCGCCACAACGAGGAGTAGCTTGCCGGGAAGCAAGTGAACCTTGGTAAAAAAATCTTGTGTCATCTCTTACCGAGGATTCTCATTATGATTGTGTGTAATTGATTCTTTGGATACATCTCATCACTACACCGTCGGTATAAGAATCAATTCACTCCCCTTTTTCATTCTTGCACCATATCTTGTCTAGTGTGCTTAGAGTAGTTTGTATCACATAGGAGTAAGTAGCTTAGTGACTTAGCTTGTGGTGTGAATTAGAGATCATAGCCTTGTTAAATAGAATTGTGTAGGTGACTTGCTTAGCATAGTTGAGCTAGTGCTAGAATTAGCTTCGCCATCTTTTGTTCTAACTTTGTTATTGAGTAAAGTTTGTAGAAAATTCAAAAAGGATATTCACCCTCCCTCTAGCCATTTAGGACCTTACACTAAGGCCTTCCCTAATGCTACTTTTTAGCCTGTATCCCCAAGAGCCATGTAGGATCAGATAAAAAAGTAGGTGCTCTACACTTGTCATAGTGGCTTGCAAAAACTACATATGCTTGGGGAGAGAGAAGGTGGTCCATGCTAAAGATGAAGAGGGAGAGGAAATAAAGGTGAGGCATGATGAAAGCAAAAGGTTTCTGTACAAACCACAAGTAATGATAGTTTGCATTGTGTGAATAGTAGTCTTAACATTTCCTAGTCTATGTGGGTCACTTTATTTGTACTAGAACCATTAAGAGTGTTAGCCTCCATTGGTTGGTGGTGCCCTAATTTGCCCTTGGTGAGTTTGCCTTGGTCCCCTCTATCTCCCCGTACTTTTTCCGCATCGAATCGTGGCCTGTAGGCCATTTTCCATGTGCACCGGCGAGCTCCTCTCCGCTGTCTATGGCAGCCACCATGCCAGTCTTTCTGTTATGGCCGACGGATTCTTCCCCAAGCCACTGCAGCTGTCCAATCTAGATCGGACGATCTCAAATAGAAGATACCCTTTCATCGGCAATCTTTCTAAAGAGACCCTAGATTTTCTCGTATTTTGCCACCGTCCTTGACTAGATTTCAATTTCAGATATTATTTATTTTAATTCGAATATAGTTCACATTATTTACAAAAGTGCCATCAGTAGCTTATAATTAGCATACCTTCTCTGTTTTAGCTCCGTTTTCGGTGATTCTCACGTCTGTGTGTTCATAGCAATGCGTAGAATAAGTTTATAAAATTTTCAACTTGTTTTTCCATTATTGGTGTTCTAATTATAGTTCTTGTTTGCTATACATGATTGGTTCCAAATGCTTGTGTGTTGATGTTTGATGATCGAGTATAGACGGTGAGTTTGCTGAGCAAGACAAGTATAGCATAGGATCATCCTTGTTGTCCTATTTACATTAATCACATTTTAATCATATGTTGGTGTCTCACCATTAAGGATATCATAGCTTTGTACTTGTACCTTGTAACCTAAGGGTTTATGCATTGGGTAGTATGATGCTAGCGCTCAATTAAAGACTATGATATTGTAACTGGACTAATGGAATATGCAATAAACACTAAAGATGCTTTTTAGCAACAAGAAACAAGAGGGCTTAGAGCTTAGTTTTTGTGATGCTCTAGATTCCTCTCCTTAAGGACTTATCTATAAGTGATCATCTGGGACTTACAGTACAACCATGAGTGCTATATGGCTTTGGCTTTAGTCAAGTATGAGGACCTTTTCTAGCTTGGCTTTAGTCACATATGAGGACCTTTTCTAGCTTGTTAGTGGTTACCTTTATGGCGCAAAAGGGGCTTGACGAGCTAAGTATAGTGTGGCCTTTGTCCCTATGCGTATAGCCTGCGCGGAATGTGACATTCAGAAGGGGGGGTTCTATATTCCCTTGCCACGAAAACCTAGCGGCCCTAAATTGTTAAATGAACCTTTGAAAGACTTCATAGTGAACCCTGCCGACCTTCCTTGGTAGTGGGTCAAGAGGCTCGCAACCTCGGGCGAAAGGGTAAATTACGACTCATGGTGAAAGTGTACAACCTTTGCGGAGTGTAAAACTGGTATATCAGCCATGCTCATGGTCACGAGCGGCCTTAGACCCTTATGGAATAGGTGATCACTAATGATTATTTGTTTATGCTATTCATTATTCATGTTTACCTAATCATATGTTTATATGGGCTTGTGGTAAACTTGTTGCTACTCAATTTGCTTAAAACCGTGACTTACTAAAAGCTAATGCAGTAAACCAGTGTCTACCTTTTTGAACCTCATGTTATTCTTGTTGAGTACGAGATGTACTTATGCTTGTCTTTACATTTTACTTGGATAAAGTCCTGGATGGGTACCAGATTGCTAGAGTTTGAAGAAGTTAGGCTTGTGATCAACCAGTTAGTGTCCCTGCGGAGTGGAGTCTTCACCCGAAGATCAGAGTTGTCTATCCGCTGTCTGTGCCTAAGGTTATCTTCTTTGTACTAATATATTATGTATTAAGCATTGTCTTTTGATATTACCTCTATATGTAGCTATATGTGTGATTTGAGTTCCTGGGCTCACATATGATGTGTATCTGGTTTTGTCCTTAAAACCAGGTGCTACACTCGTAGGCTAGGTGCACCTCTAGTAGTTTGCATTGTAGGACTTTATGTGGTAGCATCTAAATGGCTACCACACAAGGTCCTCCAATGGCCCTTTTAAGGCATATGTAGGCAAAGATTCACGTATCAAAATATGATTTCAATTCTATAATCTATTGTAGTTGTCTCAACCTCTAGGCATGAGAAACTACAAGGCAAAAGTGTTGCATGTCTTAAGTGGAGAAACCATTTAACGTCAAGTTATAAGTCGAAAGTTTTTGGTAAAAGGTTCGATTTTGTGAATAGAGAAGGCTATAATTTTAAGGTGGAAATCCTAATACACTGAGTTATAAAATTACACAATAGCCCAGTTCGAGTGGAAGGAGGCAACAATGAGGTCATCATCACATTCGGGTCTATTAGGTGCTCAGCCCTCAGTCGCCATCGTTGCCAGGAATGAAAATACTCAGGCATTTGAAAGTTGTAATAAGCATCTTGGATAGACTTAAGTCTGCACTTTGTTCTGGCATCAGTGCCAAAAACCTATATGAACTTGAATGTTTGTTTGCCTTTTGAAATATAAAAGCAGGGGTGACCTTTTGTCTAAAAAAGTGACTATGATGATACTACTTTATAAACATGGTTGTGGTGGTTCCACTGTCTACATAGGTGCTCAAGGCATCCTTCCTTACACCATGTGCCGCCCTACATGCGTATCACAGATGGACATTCCTTGGAACTTGGAAGTGCAAGGAGCATATCTCGAGTGTAAATAAATACTCTCTCCGTCCCAAATTATAAGTCTCCAAAAATCTTGGAGACTCAAAACTTCTCAAGTTTGACCAAATTTATATAATAAGATAATAACATTTATGGTACCAACTAAGTATTATTAGATTCTTTATTAATTATATTTTTATAGTATACTTAGTATACTTATTTGATGTCATAAATCTTTGCAATTCTCTCTATAATTTTGGTCAAACTTGAAATGCTTTGACTCTCTAAAATTCTTAAAATAACTTATAATTTGGAGAGTACCACTTTGTACAAAATGGTCATGGCTGTTCCACTTTATAAAAATGGTTGTGATAGTTTCAATTTATATAATGTGGTTGTGGTGGTTTTACTTTGTGCAGAGATGGTTACAGATTAATTTTATTTTATCAAAAAATAATCAATCAATCACATATAAAGTAATGGCAAACGTGTATCGTGTATCGCAGTACAAGTATTCGAAACAACGGTGGATCGGAATATCACATATCGCTTCATAGGCATGCACCCTCTTCTCCCCAGTTCATCCTCGATGGCCCATCATGTGATTTCCACAAACAAACCATTAAGAGAATGCAACCATGGATTGGCTGAAACCCTCTGTATTATGGACTCCGCACTGGTATTCACATCACTATAAAACTTATAACGAGTGTCAACCAATCACAAAGATTGTCATCAACTTATCTGCAATCAGCACAGTGAAGGGGCCATTTGGTATCCACTATCCGATGAGCAATAACGGCTAGTATGGTATAGGCAAGGAGAGGAGGGCTGGACAGGGTTGGTTCTAAGGACCACGGGCTCTGAAGAAACACAAGCACCCGCCGGCCTGGCCTTCTGGTATCATGCCACCGCCCTTGCTTGTGTCGAGGGCCTCCAAGAACCGCACCACCTCGTCCATGTCAGGACGCTTATCCGGGTTCGCGTCCCAGCACTTCCGCATGATGTTCACCATTGGGCTTGGGCAGCAGCGAGGAATGTCAGGCCGCAGGTTCTGCACACACAAACAGGTGGAAACCATCAGGTGTAGTGAAGGTTTGGCACATGCATGCGCACACAAAGCATTATTGATCTGTTCTGCCCAATATGTTCAGTATGTGGACGATTATCAGCAGTGAATCCAGAAACTGAAAACAAACCTGATGAACAACGGCGGATGAGACATCCGCAAAACTGAGGTCTGGATATGGCATGTCACAGCAGTATATTTCCCATAAGCATATGCCGAAACTGTAGACATCACACTTTCTATTGTATGGCTTGCCTTCAAGAACCTGCAGACACCAATAGAAAAAGAACAAATAATTACTCAAAGCACTTGCCACGATACAGAAAGGAAATACAACTGAGAGTAATCGTTTTCGTACAAATCTTAAACAGTAGCATAGTATACCTCTGGGGCCATGTAGCCAAGTGTCCCTGTCGCACCTGTCATATCCTTTGGATTCTGAGCCTCAACACGAGCAACACCAAAATCAGCAATTTTAAGGTTTTGCTGTGTGTCGAGCAGCATATTTTCAGTTTTTACGTCCCGATGTACTATCTTTCTTGAGTGTAGATAGCTCAATCTGCAAAAGGGACCAACAAGATAGTTACCATGAGATACAAGAAAAATACGCTATAGTGACCCAAGTTTTTTTTTTTTAAAAAAAGGTTTTTTATGTATCTTGCTTACCCTCTAGCAAGATCCAGTGCTATCTGAACAACAACTTTGTATGCAAGCTTCCTTCGCCTGTTCTTTATTAAATATTGTTTTAGTGTTCCTCCAGCGAGATATTCAACCACAACACAACATGCTCTTGGCGGCAGCTCAGTGCGCCCACCACTGTTGGAACTATTGGCTGGAATCTTAAGGTCTGCAGTACCCATTGATGCACCAACGAACTGCAATAATAAAGAAAAGAAAATAACGAGTAAACAAACTATGTAAGTGGACCACAAGAAAAAGGCTACTACTACAGAGTTAAGACAGCACCAAAACATGACAGTCCTGACTCCTGAATAAACATTGCACAGAAGATATGTGCAGCTTAGTGCTAAAACATAGTAAGCTGAAATGTTCACCTTTGTAACATTTGGATGGTTGAGCTCATGCCAGACAGCAACCTCCTGCTTAAATGATGCTCGCAGTGTGGCAGTTTCAGTTTCTGATGCAAAGACATCTTCACCCCAATCCAATAGTTTTACTATATATGTCATTAAAGAAAAAGAATTAGCTAAACATATGAAGATCAAGGTGGTGCTGTTGATTATTTGGTAAAGCTTCGCAACATACTAGAAAAGGTACAAATTTCAATTTTATTATGTCCACGGTTCAGGTGACTTCATCAGTAAGATAACATGCTAGTGAGAACAGCTGTCTTAGATGATCTACAGGAATTAACCATCGCAATTTCTGTGTAAAGGACCAGGACACTGAATAAGCTCATGAGTCATGACTCATGACACCACAAATGTCCCAAAATCAGGCACCTGTTAACAAGTGAAGCTGTAATACCTAAGAAACTGAAGCTGTAACAGGTTTCAGAATTGCCAATCAAAACCTCAGACTACAAGAAAAAAAAACCTGAATCCACAAAGATGCAAATACTTCACAGTTCACACACAAACCACTGCAAAGAAGCTCTTTGCCACATATCACATAATTATATACTGATCACTTGTGCAGTTGTGCTACAATCCATTTATGCCGTGTGTAGACATGAGAGCTCTATTATTATCCATGAACAACCATCTGAACTCACACGGAAGGTGAAACAAGGCGGAGGCAACTCTTTGCTACTCAGCCAATAACAGAAGAGGACCAAGAACAACGAATATTCAGAACATATAGTAAGAGCTTGTTTCTTATGTATGTATGCCTCATTTTTAATTTTAACCAGCTGATACTAAATGTGTCATTAGCCATGCTAGCTTGTCCGGACATTATGAAAACGATTCACCTATCATCTACTGATGAAAACCAAGAAATCCTCTGCAACAGCCGAACCGCGTAATCTCAGAGGCACAGATAAACCGCACACGAAGCCAGGATGAGGAAACAGAACAGGGGGTACCTGCGACGTCCTGCCCATCATACGTGCCGCGGTACACCGTGCCGTAGGTGCCCTGCGCGATGACGTAGCGAATCTCGAGCTTGGCGAGGTCGATCTCCCAGTCCTCCCTGGGCCCCTGGTTGTACGACCCCTTGTGCTTCTCCCAGGTCTTGGCCAGCTGCTTCTCCAGCTGGATGTCCAGGCTCTCGAGGTCGATCTTGTCGGCCCGCACGTAGGACTCGTTCTTCGCCGCCGCCGACGACGCGCCGCCGCCGCTCGACGCCATCGCGGCCCGGGACCGGCTTCCGGCTTCCAAGAAGTCAATTTCCCTCCCTTACCGGAGGCTTGCAGCCTCCGCGGTGGTTGCTACCACAGTTGACCCCTCCGCGCCGCCGGGGGCGGAGGCCAAGGTCGCCAATTCTTCTGCATAAAGAAGAAGAGATGTAAAGGGGCGGGATTTCCGCGGAATTGAAGAAAGTGAGCCCCTAAAAGAAATCTTGGGACACGAACCGGGCACAAGCACTGCTCCAGAACAAAGCAAGCAAATCGCCGCGCAATGGGCGGACTGGAGCGAGGGGGGAGAGAGAAAGATTCGGATTTGGATTCGACTGCAGCTAGCTCCGAAAAGAACGAGCGATTCCGCACGAGCAAGCGAGGGCGTGCTTACCAGCGGGAGGAGGAATCGGTCGCCAGGTCGCGGTGGATCTGCAGCTCCAGCGCCAGTAAAAGGGAGGGGCGGCAGAGCAGGAGGACGGCAACTCGGCAAGGATTGCGGAAGTTGAGGTGAATCCGAGGCGCCGCGACTCCGTGGCTGCGGGACGCGGTAGACGGCGAGGCGGGAGCCGAGCAGGCTGCGGCGACGGCGACTGCGACGGACTGCAGGAGCAGGTGGAAGAAGAGGAGTTTTGGCCCAGTTTAGCTGTGGCTGTGTTTGGGGTGTTTGGTTTATGGTGTTAAAGTTTAACAAACACTGTAGCATTTTCGTCTTATTTGATAAAAAGTTTTTAATTTTGGACTAATCAGGCTTAATAGATTCGTCTCGTAAATTACTCCTAATCTGTGTCGACATGCATCCAATTAGTCTACATTTAGTACTACATGCATTTGAAGGAACATTGATGTGATGGGAGTTAAACTTTAACAAAAACTAACCAAACACGCCCTTACTTCTAAAAAAAAAGTACCGTGCAAACAAAAGATTCCCCGTCACATCAAACTTGCGATACATGCATGGAGTACTAAATAGAGATGAAATCAAAAACTAATGGTACAGCTTGGTTGTACTTTGCGAGACGAACGTTTTGAACCTAATTAGTCAACGGTCGGACACTATTTACCAAATAAAGCCAAAACGTGCTACAGTACTTTTTTTACACATTTTCGCGGAACTAAACACACCCTGTGTTTAGTTGTGTAAAAAGGTGTAAAAAGGTGTAAAAAAAAGTACTGTAGCACGTTTTGGTTTTATTTGGCAAATAGTGTCCAACCATTGACTAATTAGGTTCAAAACGTTCGTCTCGCAAAGTATAACCAAGTTGTACAATTAGTTTTTTTATTTCATCTACATTTAGTACTCCATGCATGTATCGCAAGTTTGATGTGACGGGAATCTTTTGTTTGCACAATACTTTTTTAGGAAGTAAACACAACCCCAGAAAATTTTGCAAAATTTTTCAGATTTCCTGTCACATCAAATCTTTGGACACGTGCATAAAGCATTAAATATAGATAAAAAATAAAACTAATTACACAGTTTAGACGAAATAGACGAGACGAATATTTTAAGCCTAATTAGATCATGATTGGACACTAATTACTAAATAATAATGAAACGTGCTACACTGTCGTTTTGCAAAAAATTTTGCAACTTAAACCGGCCCCTTGTTTAGTTACCCGACTCGGGGGTGGCCAATTCTGCACAGTGCCACCCCAGTACTGTAACACTTTTGTTTTTTTAGTGCAAAAAATTGTTCAAAAATTGATTAATTAGACTTAAAATGTTCGTCTCGCAAAGTACAACAAAAATATACAATTAGTTTATGATTTCATCTATATTTAATACTCCATGCATTTGTCGGTATTTTGATATGATGATGAATCTTCTTTTTACATATTAAAATTTAGGGGTGAATTCTGGAATCTAAACCAGGCCTTTGCGGAAGTCTGGGCCGCGCGTGGCAGATGGATTGTGAGAGGAGTCGGAATTGCAGGCAATAATTACGAGAAGGATTAAAACCACGTTTTCAACGTTGACACGGCTGGTCGTGCCACCTGTTGTTTGAACAAAGGAATTTCATCACGATAAACAAACAACTCCCGTGTCCGGGCTGGGTTTGAAACCGAAACTAAGCTTCTTTTTCTGAAATTCAGATGTACGGAGCATATCCATTAATCATGTCATATATTTTCATAATATAAACGTATTTAGATATACAAATATTGGTATATTCTTTTTGTAAATTTAGTCAAAATTAAGATTTGTTGACTCCTTAAAGTACGAGACGAGTGCTTATTTTGAGACGGAGGAAGTATGTTTATCGTCAAAATTAAAAAGGTTTTTGTTTTACTTTGTCAGCGCAACATTTAGTTATCAAACCACTTTTAGGGTGATGAGTTAAGGCTGGTTAGCAACTAGCTGAAGATTTAGGCCAATCTCAATGTGAGTTTCGTTAGAGTTTTATGGACATTAAATAAGTTGATGTGGCATAGTATAAATGAAGAGAGATGAAAAACGTTTCATAGGACGAAATAAGTTTTATGGTGATAAAACTTATCTACACGGTTTCCGATACAGGGGAGTCTTGGGAAACAGTGAGATGAATTACACTAAGACTGGCCTTAGATAAAAATTAGCCCACCTAACAAGTAGCTCTTGGTATCAAGGATATCCTTATGTTGGTGAACTTTGTCATAAATGTTAATAATATTTTCTATAAATATAGTCAAATTTAAGGAAGTTTGACTCAACCAAAATCTAGAATTACATATTTTTAAGACGAGGTTATATTAGTTAGTTTGAGTAGCTAGTAAGATAGTACTCTCCTCTCCGTTCTAAATTACAAGATATTTTATCTTTTCTAGATATATTTGTTTTTACTATGTATAGACATATTGTACATCTAAGTGCATAGTAAAAATTATAAATCTAGAAAAGCTAAAATATTTTATAATTTGGAATGAAAGGGGTAGTAGTTAGCTGAGAGCCCGCCAGCAGTTAGGTGGCCTATTAGCTAGGTTTAGGCTCCGTATAGATCCATAGTAGAGCTAATAGTTAGCTGCTAATAAATAGCTTCTTAGATCAAACATGTTTAGCTAATTGTTAGCTGAATACCTGACTAACAACTATTTTATTAGTTGGACCAAACTAGCTAATACCATAGCTATGAGTATTAGTAGCTAACGGATGTAGCAAGACCTTAAATTCGTAAGTATTATTTAATTTTTAGTAGCTAAGTATTAGTTTGGTTGATAGAAGCACCTCGTATCGAGTATCGTTAGAAATATCTGATACACCCGTAGGATTGCTCGGTGCTAACCGCCCTAGCGCAGCTCAGAGTCTTCTAGGTGGGCTTTGACAACAGCTTATATTAGCGTAAAAGAATCCATTCAAGCCGAGTCAGCTGCAAAACAATTGATTTTTATTTTATTTATAAACTACGGATGGTTCGATATGAATTTGATGTGAATTGTGAGGAGTTAGTGCTAGGCTTGAGCATTTATTTTAAGATACATTTCCTCCGTTTCAAATTATAAGCCATTTTGACTTTTTATATCCATTTTGCTATGTATCTAATAGATATAATAATATATCTAAATACATAGCAAAATAGATGAATTAAAAAAATAAAAGCAACTTATAATTTAGAACGGGTTGAGTAATTTATATAAGAGAATAGACAAATCTATACCTATTATTCGTCTAAATGTTTGTTTAGGCTGTTTACGTTCCGTTTAAACATTGTATGGTGGTATATCATTTTTGTTTAATCGTTTGTTTATCCCATTTAATGTCTATTTAGTCTAAATAATGACTGAACGGAAAGTCAGCGACTTTTTACTATTTAGCTTTTAGGATAACACCGCTTTCATCATAAATATAAAGTCCATCGACACATAGGTGCTATCTCCAATGCGTCACATTGATTGGAAATGTCCACATTAACATATGATCTTAAATAGAAGATTTATATTTATAAATGTTAACAATCACTTTGTATCGTGAGTCCATATGAGTGTTTATATAATTATGATCAAAATTTAAAATGATTTGACTTGACAGATATATATGGGTTTACATTTGTAATCAAGGATGCATATATAGTACCATGAGTTATTTGATTGCTCGCGCAATGATCAATTCAAATGGATTGTGACTGAACAATATTTTTTTATGACAACAGACTGAACAATAATAATAAAAAAAGGCTCATCTATGCAAAGTGGTTTGTGATCTATTACGGCACCCTAGTATGTGACATTTTTCATTTGCTTTTACATCCGTTCATCTAGAAGCTACGTTTCCTCTGAGCATTTTACGGGCCGGGCCGAAAAAAAAGCCTAGTTATTTTGGGCCGAAAAAATCCTGCCCATGATTGTCCCACTGGGCAAGTCGGGCCTAGTTTTTCGGGCCGAGCCTAGGCTTGGGCGGGCCGCCTGCGTGTTTTACACTATAAAATAGCTAAAATAGTATTTTGGACCGGGTTGGGGCCAAGAAAAAAATTTCTAGGCAGCAAGATCTGCGCCCAAGCCCTATCCAGTAAGGTTCGTGGGCAGGCCAAAACCCATCGGGCTCGAGGCGGGCTCAATGTGCTCAGGTATAGTTTCCTGGGGCCTGTGCAGCTGTCTGGGCCACACTTTGGCGTGCTGCCACCGCCATCCCCTGCCCTGCCATGTCGTGCCCCATGCCCGGCGCGCCCAGGCCAAGCGACCAAGAGAGAGAAGGCCATCACTGGCCAAACCCAAGCCAGGCGCAAGCACAGCTGACCGCTGCTAGACCGCACCACCATCCTCTGCTGTCGGCTGGCTAATCACAAAAGAAGAAGGATGAAAAACGCATGTTGCAAACATATGTTTCAGGTGCTTCAGATGTATGTTGCAAGTGTTTTGTATCAGTGTTACAAAGTAGATCGGAATGTTGCATATGTTGCAATGGCTATACACGTATGTTTCAAGTATATGTTCTAAATGTTTCATCATCAGACGTATGTTGCAAGTATTTTCATCTAGATGTTGCAAAAGTAGATCTGGATGTTGCATATACAAGCATGTTGCAAGTGTATTTTTCAAATGGTTTGAGGTGTTTCATACATTTGTTGCAAGCGTTTCATCTGGATGTTTGCAATGGTTTCTAAGTGTTTTCAGATGTTTTTGCAAGTGTTTCAGATGCATGTTTCAAATGTTTCATCTGTCTTCATTGCATGTTGCAACTGTTGCATTCGGATGTTTCAAAAGTAGATCGGGGGATGCACATGGGATGCGCGTGGAAAGCGATTGGCAGCGCTGGCGACGTCCAAGGTGGCGCAAGGACGTCCAGGAGCGGCACGAGCCTGCTGCTAGGGCGCTTGCCTGCAAACCCGACGCGCTGGGGTGCTCGCTCGCTAACTGAGCGGGTATCATCCGACGCTAGCGCCCCACATCGGATGTCCGAACACTAGCAAGTCCCTAAATATTATCCACTATATGTATGTTGACACGTTGACATGACATGAAAACGACTTTTTTACATGCAAGCATCGCGTCAAAGCACTATGTGATATTGATTTCTGTTAAACCCCTTTTGGGGAAAACATTTAAGTGACAAATTACTGCAATTTGCACTATTAATATGTAATTACGTACCTAAGGTCAGTCTCAATGGGATTCTGTTCGAGTTTTATAGGCATTAAATATACTAACATGACACCGTATTGATAAAGAGGGAGATGATAAAAGTTTCATGAAAGTAGAGAGTTTTATAGGGATAAAACTCTTATGCATTGTTTCTAAAATATGGATGCGTTGAAAACTGAGACGTGAAACCTCTAGTGAGACTGACCTAAGGACTATGAGATTTGGTGGTTGTGTACGGTGGCGGTGATAGCGGGCAACCGGGCAAGACCCTAAGTCCCTATAGTTTTCACTTAAAACAATTAAAATTTAATCAAAATTGGAAGGAAAAAATTGTAGTACTATCTCCTTCCTAAAAATAAGAGGGAATACATTTCTAGCTCTGACTCTGGTTGTGTACTCTACCTTCGTTCTAGGTGTGCGAGTTCAAAATATATATCTATATAACTCCTGATATAGATTGAGCAACCATCTTGTAAATATAAGAACATGAACATTGATCATTTTTAGCTTATATTGGGGTTTCTTGTCACTCAGAAATTATGATAGAATTATTCTCCAAGAATATGCTGTCATCCGTGTACTTGGATAGTGTGCATGCACATACTTTGTGGTCGACTTTTTTTTTTAAAAAAAAACAGTCGTGTTAACTTTTAGGCCTTGCTGGAAGGCGACAAATATTTCACATTCATGCCCATGGAACTATTTTTTGATAAATTATTGTGAAAATTCATGTAGTCACAGTGCGGTTGTTACTTTGAGCATTATTGGTCCTTCCTTTTTTCGAATTGCATTGTTGGTCCTTGGAATATTTCATAACTAATGGACAAGCAGGCAGCAACATAAAGTATAGGATGATATTGACATTTGTACTTTGACGTGAAAACTCGTGCATCATTTGTACCTTTACGTGTCGCGGTGGGTTTGACCCAATTTGCTTGATCTTTCCTTGAATTAGCATGCATAAATAGTACATCTAATTAACTACCTATGTCGTAACTAAAAAATAGCTCAAAGTACTCTTATATATATAATCTCCCCGTCTAGAAATATAATGAATTTTGAGTTTTGAGATGTCCTCAGTCAAATTATTCTGAGATTGACCTAGTTTGTAGAAAAAAAACGATAATACTTGTACCAAATGAGCATTATTATATACTGTATATGTTTACCAGTTATGGTGTCCAAAATGTTAATACTTTTCTATATAACTTTGACCAAACATAAGATAGTTTGACTTAGGACAACTATATTGGTTGGATGCTCACAGGGGATATGAGCTTACGTATATATACACGTGAGCATGAGCATCTTTACTGTGTTTCTAAAAAAAACCAATATAATAATTATTTTTTGCACACATGTACAAGTGGTTTGCATGATGACATGTGTATGTATGCCTTGAATTAGCTTTCCTATAAAATAGTAATGACGAAAAAGTGGATAATTTTGGAGCATCTTATCTGTCCTAAAGTAAAGTGAATTTGAGTCCATATCACTTTACTACTTGTTAAACATACAAGGAGTGTAAAGAAGCAAAACATTTTTTTTGGACAACAAAAACAGCAAAACATCGAGACTCCCTTTGAAATGCGAGATTTTTTTTTCTATTTCTGTGTTTTTCCTATGACAAAAATGAATGGGTTCCTATAAAATTCCGGTGTTCTAAAAGAAGCTTGAATGGGATTATGGGAATGAAAAAGCATATACATACCTAAGAAAAGAATCATATAGATTAATGTAAAAAGCAAAAAAAAAAAGTTCCAACTTATAATAAAAACAAACAAACCTAAATTGGCTTATAACGCCGGAGAAAGTATATTCCCCGTATAGTCGTCGTCCAAAGTATATTCCTCATATAGTCGTCGTCTTGTCTCTCTCCCTCTCGCTTTGCTTGCTTCAAATGGCATGGCGTACGTCGTCGCGGTGTGTAAGAATAATAATGGAATTGAATAATCGGTAGGGTAGTCGTGCCCGGTTGTTGCGTTTGACTTTGATTTTTGGATCTGAGGCCATGTTTAGATCCCAAATATTTTTTTAAATTCTACTATGCAAAAAAAGATTTCTCATCACATCAAAATGTCGGCACATGCATGAAGTACTAAATATAGATAAAATCAAAAACTAATTGTACAGTTTTGTTGTATTTTGCGAGACGAACATTTTGAACATAATTAGTCAATGTTTGGACAATTTTTACCAAATAAAAATAAAATGCTGCAGTGCAGCACAGTGATGCACAGTAATTTCCCGCCGATTCCGGCCAACTAAACACGTCGGCGTCGACGCCACGCAGGCACGCACGTGCGGCGCAGAGTCAAACACTGCCCATGACCACGAGAAGCCTAGTAGAACCTGACGTCCTGACATAGCTGCAGCAGCAGGTTTGGGTGTGTTTAGTTCGCGAAAATTTTTAGATTTGGTTATTATTTCACTTTCGTTTGTATTTATCAATTAAGAGTAGTGTCTAATCATAGACTAATTAGACTTAAAAGATTCGTCTTATAATTTTCTATTAAACTATGTGATTAATTTTTTTCATTTATATTTAATGTTTCATGAATGTGTCAAACATATAGAGACGGGAAATGTTGAAAATTTTTGACAGCTAAACAATGGCCTCGGTTTCCGGCCGCTTTACGCGGCGGTCCGGCCACGTTGACGGACGATGGTGGTCCTGGATGTCAGGCAGGCAGGTCAGCTCGTGCATGCACGTTTCTCTGCCCTCTGCTACACGCAGGCCACGGAGAGCCCTTGGCCTGGTTTATGATGTGTTCACTTCGCGAAAAGTAGCTAAAAAGTTACTGTAACATTTTTTGTTGTTATTTGGTAAAATTTGTCTAACTATAGACTAACTAGGCTCAAAAGATTCGTCCCGATATTTACAGACAAACTATGCAATTAGTTATCTTTTTTACCTACGTTTAATGCTCCATGCATGCGTCGAAAGATTTGATGTGATGTGTGTAAGAGGAAATATTTTGGGTTGGGAGGGGAAGTGAACGAGGTCTTAGATACTAAATTCACCCTCAAATTCCACTATGTAAAAAAAAGATTTCCCATCACATTAAAATGTCGGCACATATATAGAGTACTAAATGTAGATGAAATCAAAAACTAATTGCACAGTTTTATTGTACTTTGCGAGACGAATGTTTTAAGCCTAATTAATCAATATTTAGACATTTATTATCGAATAAAAACAAAATTGCTACAGTGTGACGGGCATTTACTATGCAAAGTTTGATCCCAAATTTGGGATCTCAACAAGGCCCTTGTCGTTTCGTGAAACATCAGCTTCTGCCGACTGCCGGCCGGCATGGTCACGGCTCACGCGTGCGCCGTCGCTCTCGGATCGGACTGCTCCAGGGGAGAACTTCGACTCTGACGCCGCCGGCCGCCATGCACTTTGGTTCGTCGCGTCCGCGTGCCAAGTCGCGCACGTGCAGCGTACAGTAAGCTTTGCCGGGGCCCAGGGGGAGAACAAAACTCAGCGCTTGTTTAGGGGTTGTTTAGTTGGTGGAAAAGTTTGGGTTCGGCTACTGTAGCACTTTTCGTTTTATTTGGCAATTTATGTCCCATCATGGACTAATTAGGCTCAAAAGATTTGTCTCGTGATTTACAACTAAACTGCGCAATTAGTTTTTTCTTTTATCTACATTTAGTACTCCATACATGTGCCGCAAGATTTGATGTGACAGGTACTGTAGCACTTTTTGGGTTCCCTTTTTGGGTACCCATGCCAACTAAACAGGCTCTTAGTTCCTAATTTCTTCCTCAAAATTTTACTATGCAAAAAGGAGATTCCCCGTCACATCAAAATATCGGCAAATGTATGAAGTATTAAATGTAGATGAAATCAAAAACTAATTACACAATTTTGTTGTACTTTACGAGACGAATATTTTAAGTCTAATTAATCAATTTTTAAATAATTTTTTTGCTTAAAAAACAAAACACTGTAGCGCGCAGGCGTCGAATCGGCGCCCCCAACTTCTCATCTAAACACGGCCTCAGTTCTCAAAACTGACGGGCCAGCAACAGCAGGGCAGCCCGGCCGGCCGGTGCCTGGGCCTGGGCCGGGAGTCTTGGTTCCATGAGGACCCGCCGATTCGAATATGCATGCCCCGGCCGCTGGCGCCCATGCACACATGGCTGCTGCTCACCGCTAAGAAACTAAAAAATTCCTGTCGGATTTCCTTGAACCGACAAAAAAAAATTCTTGTCGGTACCCAACAACCAATAGAAAAAATAGCAAAATCGTCAGAAAATTTTTAGTTTCCATGAGTGGCTGGCTGCGACTCTGCGAGAGCTGGGGTAGCCAGACCAGGGGAGGGCGACTCCTGCCCTAGCGCTACCGCCGCCACCGTCCACCACCGCTGGTTCCCCTCCCTTCTCCTCCGGCATCTCGCCGGAGGCTGAAGGGAGTGGAGATCTATTGTTTTTAATAAGTTTTTTTTTCCAGTAGATCGAGTTATTAGAGTTACTGTCTCTCCATGTCAAATTATTGGTACTGGAGTTTTATCTCCTCCTCTCTGGCGACGGTGAATGGGAAGGGTGGAATCGTCTTCTCCATGGCGGCTCAGTTGAAGATGAGGGCGACAACGTCGGCGTCAACATCTTCATCGACATGACGACATAGAGACTTTTGTTTTCCGACGACGGCATCAAGGCAGAGATGATGTCGTCGCCATGGAATAATTTTCTCCGGTCTCTTCTCTGTTTTGTTGTGGTTAGATCTGACCACGATGAAGGAATATGGAGAATAATTTTAATATCAGTATTCCTCACTCTTCGGTGGCAGAAAGAAGAAGAAGGAAGACATCAGAAAGAAGAAGTTCCTCAATTCCGCCTACAGGAATATTGACCGTCGTTCGTTGGGCATTTGTTCTCAGGCCATTTGCTGAGTGTTTGTCTGTGCGATCATCTATACTTCAAAGCATCTAACATATTAGGTTTTGAGTTGTGATATTCAACTATTTTGTAATATAGAGTGCTTATAACGTGTTGATATACCCAGCTATCATATAATATAATTCTTCTTTCATCGGAAAAAAAGACTCTGCCAGAGCCCGCATCGAGCCAAACCTGTGGTCATTTAGGTGTTGTTTGGATGGAGGTTTTATAACAGCATCTAATTACATACAGCGAAAACAAATAGCATTAGACTATTCGCACCGGCGTACCGTAAAACTCCCTGGAGGAGACTTTTACCGTGAAAGAAGCTGCAGCGGGGTACGCAAAAGCGTACGCTACGCTTCAAGACGGTTTGGCACACGCTAAATCTAGCGCATTGTCGTTCCTACGCTAAATGCTCGTGCGGCCCCACCTCGCAACCACCTCGCCTCGGCCTGGCCCTCGACGCTCGTGAGGACGGCTCTGTCTTCACCGTCGCCTCGCTCCTCTCCACGGCGCTGCAAGCTGCCTTTCATCAGCGGCAGCGGGCAGCGCGTCGTTGGCCGGCGGCGTGCGCTGGGCAGCAAGGGCAGAGGGGCAGCAAGGGCAGAGGGAGAGCAGAGCAGGGCGGAGCAGCGAGTTCTGGACGCCAGCGTCGGGCGACGAACAGCTTCTCCGGCGCACGGAGCAGAGTGGTGATTTGCGGCGGCTTCAGTCGAGGGCGGCTCCGTGGGCTGCGGTGCTCGGTCCGCCGCGCGAGGTCCGCCGCCGCCGCCGTCGGGACCCGCTCGCCACCACGCCGGTCAGCGGTGCGTTGCCGCTCAACTGCGCGAGGCCGAGGAGCGCCAGCCGCCGGGGACGGGGAATGGCGGGAGGAGGTCGGAGCAGGCCGGGTCGTCGGCCGACGAGGAGGTCGCGGACTGAAAGCCCAAGTTTGGTTTTGGTAATTAATGACACCAAGTTGCTAATGCCATGTGTTAAGTGTTTTGAGTTAGGCATAAGCAACACATGTGATGAAGGTGTATGTGGCAAGGTGTGGTGGCCACAAGATCACAAAGAGATGGTGCATGGACATGAAATGATGATCATGGTGAAGATGCACATAAAAGGAAGGACATGATGATCAAGTGGAGAAGGATCTAAGAGCTCAAGGCAAAGGTATAACCATAGGGTTTTCCTTTTGCCGGTCTAAGATGAGTAGAGAAGTGATTGACCGGGTTTAGGATACATG
Source organism: Saccharum hybrid cultivar R570 (assembly GCA_038087645.1). Taxonomy (NCBI): domain Eukaryota; kingdom Viridiplantae; phylum Streptophyta; class Magnoliopsida; order Poales; family Poaceae; genus Saccharum; species Saccharum hybrid cultivar. The sequence goes on along the minus strand of JAQSUU010000671.1, from coordinate 699,060 downwards.
GCCGACTATCAAGAGGGGCAATCACGGTTAGCTCGGAAATCAAGTGCCACTAGATCAATATCTTGAGCATATGCATTAGGATCTAGTAAAAAGCTAACATAACGCCTTGAGAAATGATTTATGAAATGCTAACACACATGCACATGGTGGTGTACACTTGGTGGTGTTAGCACAGTTTGTGAAGGCGGTGGAGTTTAAGCGGTAGAGAGGGGTTTGGGTTCCTCTCTCCCTCCCGCCGAGCTTGCGAGGCGGGATTCGGCGCTTTTTGGAGAAGTGAAATGCCTATTTTCTACTGCGCCGGAAGTCGAAAAAGAAACGGAGGCGAACGGAGGTCACAGAGATGACCGGACGCTGGACCGGACGCGGTCTCTGTATGATCGGACGCTGGCACTGTGGCGTCCGGTCAGTTCAACAGCGCGTCCGGTCAGTTCTCCTGAGCGAACCAGAGCGCGCGACCGGCGCGTCCGGTCCCTCACGTAGCCGGAGCGTCCGGTCAGGCGTCCAGAGGGGCAGAGCGAAGAGGAGTGACGATCGGACGCGCGGCGCGTCCGGTCACGTGCGATCGGACGCGTCCGGTCTCAACGGGAGCATACTGGAATGCGACCGGACGCGGGCACTGTCGCGTCCGGTCAATCGGTTCAGCGCGTCCGGTCACGGCAACGGCTAGTTCTGACACGCACTGTTTCTTGCTGTCGTGTAGTGACCGGACGCGTCCGGTCACCCTGACCGGAGCGTCCGGTCAGTGCGTTTTTCGCTGCGTCGTCTGTAACGGCTAGCTGCGTACCCCTTCGCTATAAATAGAGGTTGGCCGGGGTTTGAGAGGAACTCTTGCACATTTTTTGAGAACTAGAGACATACTTTGAGCTAGAGAACAACCCCTCCACTCATCTCTTTGCATAGTTGCACATCTTGAGTGAGATTGAGTGAGGTTCAAGTGCATTGCTTGAGAGTTGCATTCTAGAGGCACTTGATCTTCGAGTTGCTGCGGATTTCTTGTTACTCTTCCGTGTTTCCCGACACGGTAGACGGCTTGGAGCAGCGGAGGTGATTGAGCTCGCAATTGGAGATTGTTGGAGCCTTCACCAAGTGTTGTAAGGGGTTCTTGATCCTTCCCCGCGGGAGTTCGCAAATTGGATACTCTAGTGGATCTCGTGGCTTGGAGGATCCCCATCTTGTGTGCGGTTGTGCGGCGCCCGCCGAGGGCTCGACTCTTGATAGTCGATTAGCTCGCGAACCGACAAGTGGGTGTATCGCCACAACGGGGAGTAGCTTGCCGGGAAGCAAGTGAACCTCGGGATAAATTCTTGTGTCATTCTCTTCCCGAGGATTTCTCTTGTATGATTGATTGATTGGTATTTCTCTTCTCTTCACGGCGGTATAATCACTCGAAGCTCTTCTCTTGTATTACTTCTTGTTTCTATCTTGTAGTTGTTGTTGTGTTTAGTGAATAGCCTTGTATTAGACTTGTGTAGGTGGCTTGCTTAATTAGTTAGAGCTAGTGCATTTGCTTCGCCACCTTTTGTACTAACTTGTGGTTAAGTAATTATTGTAGAAGTTTTAATTAGGCTATTCACCCCCCCCCTCTAGCCTATTTGGACCTTACAAGTGGTATCGGAGCCGAGGCACCATTTATTTGAGGCTTAACAACCTACGGTGAAAAAGAAATGGCTCAATTAAGCTTGCACATCAATAACACCAAGAAGGCACCTCACTTTGATGACACAAATTATGCATATTGGAAGGTTAAGAGGACCGCACACCTAAAGTCAATCAATAGAGAAGTGTGGAAGGTCACCGAAACAAAATTTGAGGTTGCTAATCCGGAAGCACCTACACCGGTGGAAGAGAAGAAGCTCCAATGCAACGACATTGCCATTAGTGCTCTTCATGAGGCATTAGATGACAAGACCTTTGAGCAAGTAAAGAACATTGAGATTGCTCATGATGCTTGGGCCAAGCTAGAAGAAACATTTGAGGGCACCGAAGGCACAAAGACCGCCAAAGCATATATCTTGCAAGAAAAATTTTCAAGCTTCAAGATGCAAGATGATGAGAGTGTACCGGAGATGTTTCATAGGTTGCAAGTCATTGTCAATGAGCTCAAGGCACTTGGTGAGGAGGTCAAGGACAATCAATTCTCTATGAAGTTCTTGAGAAGTCTACCCAAGAGATTTGATACATTGATCACCGTGCTAGTAAGGACTACATTGAAGGATTCATCTCCTCAATAAATATTTCAAGAAGTGATGACCGACGATTCATATAGAGAAGATGATGAGAAGGATGAGTTAGTAAAGAAGAAGAAGAAGGAAAATGAGAAGAAGGATGATGAGAAGAAGAAGAGTGTGGCATTCAAAGCCACCACATCCAAGGGCAAATCCAAGATTGAATCATCAAGTGATGAAGACTCAAGCTCTTGTGATAGTGATGACATTGATGAGAAGATGGCTCTCTTTGTCAAACAATTTGGCAAATTCATGAAGAAGAAGGGCTTTCATGCAAGAAGGAGGAAGAACTCTTACAAGAAGAATGAGCATACCATGAGATGCTTTAGATGCCATAGCAAAGACCATCTCATTGCAAAGTGTCCTTATGATAGTGATGATGAAGATGCTATCAAGAAGGAGAGAAAGAAGCAAAAGAAGAAGCAAGAGAAGAAGGAGAGCTCTTATAAGAAGAAGAATGATTCTCATGTTGCTACATGGGATAGTGATGACTCCTCAAGTGATGATGAGGATGAAAACAAGAGTAAGAAGAAGGGACATGCTAGCATTGCCATCCAAGAGAAGGTCTCCCTCTTTGACACTCCATCGTGCTTCATGGCTAAAGCCGCTAAGGTATCATCCGATGATGAGAGTGATCATGATAATGCTAGTGATAGTGATAGTGATGAAGAAGAATTCACTAAAGATGAACTAGTCACTATGCTAGAAGATTGCACTCAACATTATAAAGAATCTAGGAAGGAGTGCAAGGGCTTGCTTAAGGAAAAGAAAAACCTTATGCAAGAACTTGATGAGCTTAGAATGTCTTATAAGAGTCTAAAGGTAGACCATAAGAAGCTTCAAAAGTCTCACACCAAGCTTGAAGAAGCTCATTCCTCTCTAGTTGAAAAATGTGAAAACATGCCCACTAATGTTGAGAAAGCTAAAACTTGCAACATAGGCATATCATGTGATATAATTGATGAATCCTTTCATAAGCCTATTGTTGTTGCTCCCACTAACTCTTCATGTAGTGCATCTATATCATCCTCATCTAGTAGTGATGGTTTCACTTGTGACTCCACACTTATAGTTGAGAATGAAAATCTCAAGAAGAAGGTAAAAGAGCTCAATCACACATTAGCTAAGGCTTATGGTGGTGAGGACCACTGGCTTATGTGCTTGGGTAGCCAAAGAGCTTCTCTCTACAAAGAGGGATTGGGCTATAACCCCAAGAAAGGCAAGGCCGCTTTTGCTCCTCACAAGACTCGTTTTGTGAAGAACAATGGTAGCTATTGCAAAAGTTGCAAGCAAGTTGGTCACATAGAGCAACATTGCATGAACAAGAAATCCAATGCAAATGTATCCTCAATCAAGTTTAATTCTTTCTATATGCTTACCAAGGGTACAAATGGTGTTCATGCTAAGTTCATTGGTGCACCATGGATGGGCTCAAAAAGGAAAGCCATTTGGGTACCAAAGAGCTTAGTCTCTAACCTTGGAGGACCCAAACAAGTTTGGGTACCTAAAAAGAATTGATCTTGTCTTGTAGGTCAATTACAAAGCCGGAGGAAGGCATTGGGTGCTTGATAGTGGGTGCACTCAACATATGACCGGAGACTCTTGTATGTTCAATTCAATTGATACAAGTCAAAATGGTGGTTTTGATGCTATCACTTTCGGCAACAACAAGAAAGGCAAGGTCAAAGGGCTTGGTAAAATTGCTATCACAAATGACATGAGCATATCTAATGTGTTGCTAGTTGAGAGCTTGGATTTCAATCTTTTATCGGTGGCACAACTTTGTGATCTTGGTTTCAAGTGCATATTTGGTAGTGATGATGTTGAAGTCATAAGTGTTGATGGATCAAACTTGATATTCAAAGGATTTAGACATGGTAGCTTATACTTGGTTGACTTCAATGATAGTGAGACACAATTGACATCATGCTTGCTTAGTAAATCTAGTATGGGTTGGTTGTGGCATAGAAGGCTTGGTCATGTTGGAATGAAACAATTGAACAAACTTTTGAGGCATGACTTAGTTAGAGGATTGAAAGATGTCACTTTTGAAAAGGATAAACTATGTAGTGCTTGTCAAGCCGGCAAACAAGTTGGAAATTCACATCCTAGTAAAAGTGAAATGAGCACATCAAAAGCATTTGAGCTATTGCACATGGACTTGTTTGGGCCAACAACATACACTAGCATTGGTGGTAACAAGTATGGTTTTGTGATTGTGGATGACTACACTAGATACACTTGGGTGCTCTTTCTCTATGACAAGAGTGATGTTTATGATCTATTCAAGTCTTTTGTCAAGAGGGTGCAAAATGAGTTTGAGACTACCATCAAGAAGATTAGAAGTGACAATGGTAGTGAGTTCAAGAACACAAGAATTGAAGATTTGTGTGATGATTATGGTATTGGGCATCAATTCTCACCAACATACACTCCTCAATCCAATGGTGTAGTTGAAAGGAAAAATAGAACCTTGATTGATATGGCTAGATCAATGCTTAGTGAATACAATGTGAGTCATTCATTTTGGAGTGAAGCTATCAATACGGCTTGCTATTGTAGTAACCGTCTCTATTGCCATAGGAAGCTTGGAAAGACACCATATGAACTATTGAATGGAAGAAAGCCCAACATTGCATACTTTAGAGTGTTTGGTTGCAAATGCTATATTCTCAAGAAAGGCACTAGATTGAGCAAGTTTGAAAAGAAATGTGATGAAGGGTTCTTACTTGGTTATTCTACCACAAGCAAATCATATAGAGTTTGGAATCTCACAAATGGCACCTTGGAAGAAGTTCATGATGTTGAGTTTGATGAAACCCAAGGGTCTCAAAATGAAGCTCAAAACCTTGATGATGTGAGAGGAGATCAATTATCAAATGCAATGAAGAACATGGACATTGGTGATATAAGGCCGATGCAAGTTGATGATGATGATATTCATGTGATCAACCAAAGTGTGCAAATTAATACAAATCAAGCAAGCTCTAGTGGTTCTCATGATGAAGTGCAAGTTCAAGGTCAAACAAGTGAAAGCAATCAACTCCCAATACTCCAACCTACTAGCATTGCAAGAGATCATCCGTTGGACCAAATCATTGATGGAATTCAAAGTGGTGTTCAAACTAGATCAAGATTAGCATCCTTTTGTGAGCATTACTCATTTGTCTCATTAGAAGAACCAAAGAAGATAGAAGATGCATTGAAGGATTCCGATTGGGTGAATGCCATGCATGAAGAACTAAACAACTTTGCTAGAAATCAAGTTTGGAAACTTGTTGAGAGGCCAAAGAAATACAATGTGATTGGTACTAAGTGGGTCTTTAGAAACAAGCAAGATCAAGATGGCATGGTTGTAAGGAACAAAGCAAGATTAGTAGCACAAGGATACACTCAAGTTGAGGGTCTTGACTTTGGAGAGACATATGCACCGGTTGCAAGATTGGAGGCAATTAGAATCTTATTAGCATATGCTTGTGCACACAACATCAAGCTCTATCAAATGGATGTCAAGAGTGCATTTCTAAATGGCTACATCAATGAAGAAGTTTATGTTGAGCAACCTCCCGGTTTTGAAGATGACAAAAAGCCTGACCATGTTTACAAGCTAAAGAAGGCATTGTATGGTTTGAAGCAAGCACCTAGAGCATGGTATGAGAGGTTGAGGGACTTTCTCCTCTCTAAAGGGTTCAAGATGGGAAAGGTTGACACCACTCTCTTCACCAAGAAGCTTGGAAATGACTTATTTGTGTTGCAAATCTATGTGGATGACATTATCTTTGGATCAACTAACCAAGACTTTTGTGAAGAGTTTGGAAATATGATGGCTAATGAGTTTGAGATGTCTATGATTGGAGAGCTTAGTTACTTCCTTGGACTTCAAATCAAGCAAATGGAGAATGGCACTTTTGTAAGTCAAGGCAAGTACATCAAGGACATGATCAAGAAGTTTGGATTGCAAGATGCTAAGCCAATGAGCACACCAATGGGCTCTAATGATCAATTGAGTATTGATAATAGTGGAAATATGGTAGATCAAAAGCAATACCGGTCCATGATTGGAAGTTTGCTCTATGTCACCGCTTCTAGGCCGGATGTGATGTTTAGTGTATGCAAGTGTGCAAGATATCAAGCTTCACCTAGAGAAAGTCACTTGAAAGCAACCAAGAGGATATTGAGATATCTAAAGGGCACTCATGATGTTGGATTATGGTATCCCAAGGGGTCTAATTTTGAGTTGATTGGATATTTGGACTCCGACTATGGTGGATGCAAGATTGATAGAATGAGCACAAGTGGCACTTGTCAATTGCTTGGAAGGTCTCTTGTTTCATGGTCATCAAAGAAACAAAATAGTGTTGCACTATCTACCGCCGAGGCCGAATACATTAGTGCCGGTAGTTGTTGTGCACAATTGCTTTGGATGAAGGCCACTTTGAATGACTTTGGAATTAAATTCAAGAATGTGCCTTTGTTTTGTGATAATGAAAGTGCTATCAAGATGACACAAAATCCGGTTCAACATTCAAGAACCAAGCACATTGACATAAGGCATCACTTCATAAGAGACCATCAACAAAAGGGTGATATTAGCATTGAGAGCATTGGCACCGAAGATCAACTAGCCGACATCTTTACAAAGCCACTTGATGAAAAGAGATTTTACAAGTTGAAGAATGAATTGAACATACTTGACTTCTCCAACTTGAAATGAGTGCACCCCCACATTCTTATATGACATGCCTCTCCTCCAACATAGCAAGGTAAAGTTGTTTGGCATATCATTCATACTTTGCTAAGGACATGTTTAGAACATATAGACATATTTGCATGACAAATAGGCTCATTCATGAAAATCAAATAATTTTGATGTATATATGGTACCACTATTGCTTCTATGTTTGATTGATCTAGTGGTAGCATATGACATGTTTGTGGGCTTGCAAACCTAGTGTTGAATCTAGAAAATGAGCTCATGATGTGTAATTCAACATGGTCAAGATAACCCTTATACTTTATGAGGTGTGAAAAAGCTTGTCCTTGGATCAAACCGAATTACATATTCTAGGCAAGTGATCTAGGTTGAACCATAATTTGGACTCCCTCATATTGATTGACTTATCTCTCACTAAAATTACCTATTCTAGGCACCTTTTTGGTGATTGTTGACAAAGGGGGAGAGAAAAGTCACAAAGATATTGCAAAGAGGAAATAAAATATAATAAGAGGGAGAGAAAAGTCACAAAGAGAGAAATTAAATTTGAAGCACATAAGTAGGGGGAGCAAGCTCATGGATTATTTGTTGCATTTGTATGTGCATTAACATGATGAAATGTTGCATTGCAAAGTTTAATTTCGATATTCATGATTGAATGGTGTATGCTAGAAATAGAACTTGAATGATGATTTGTTGAGAGTAGCTTTACAAGTGGTATCTAGACACCTTTTGCTTATAATGTTGATCTCACGGGGTACTTTAGTATTTGTGATCTTTACAAGTGATAGATTACAAGTGGTGTCTAGCTAGATCGATGCTAAGGATGGTATATAAAGGCAACTCCGATTGGTATCACGCTTCAAAGGTCCATTTTATATACCTTAGCATCAATTTGATAGTAGTAACTCTCTCAAATTTCAAATCCATACATATGTGCATAATCGAACCAAACTCATGGAAGCACATATGTAGGGGGAGCTAATACTATCGAAATTGAAAATTGATTTCATTTCATATCTTTGTGATGGTTGTCATCAATTACCAAAAAGGGGGAGATTGAAAGCCCAAGTTTGGTTTTGGTAATTAATGACACCAAGTTGCTAATGTCATGTGTTAAGTGTTTTGAGTTAGGCATAAGCAACACATGTGATGAAGGTGTATGTGGCAAGGTGTGGTGGCCACAAGATCACAAAGAGATGGTGCATGGACATGAAATGATGATCATGGTGAAGATGCACATAAAAGGAAGGACATGATGATCAAGTGGAGAAGGATCTAAGAGCTCAAGGCAAAGGTATAACCATAGGGTTTTCCTTTTGCCGGTCTAAGATGAGTAGAGAAGTGATTGACCGGGTTTAGGATACATGGCCGACTATCAAGAGGGGCAATCACGGTTAGCTCGGAAATCAAGTGCCACTAGATCAATATCTTGAGCATATGCATTAGGATCTAGTAAAAAGCTAACATAACGCCTTGAGAAATGATTTATGAAATGCTAACACACATGCACATGGTGGTGTACACTTGGTGGTGTTAGCACAGTTTGTGAAGGCGGTGGAGTTTAAGCGGTAGAGAGGGGTTTGGGTTCCTCTCTCCCTCCCGCCGAGCTTGCGAGGCGGGATTCGGCGCTTTTTGGAGAAGTGAAATGCCTATTTTCTACTGCGCCGGAAGTCGAAAAAGAAACGGAGGCGAACGGAGGTCACAGAGATGACCGGACGCTGGACCGGACGCGGTCTCTGTATGATCGGACGCGTCCGGTCAGTGTTCAGCGTCTACGCGGTTTTCAGTTTGATGATCGGACGCGCAGCGCGTCCGGTCACTGATGACCGGACGCGTCCGGTCATCCAGGGAGCTTACTGGACTCTAATCGGACGCTGGCACTGTGGCGTCCGGTCAGTTCAACATCGCGTCCGGTCAGTTCTCCTGAGCAAACCAGAGCGCGCGACCGGCGCGTCCGGTCCCTCACGTAGCCGGAGCGTCCGGTCAGGCGTCCAGAGGGGCAGAGCGAAGAGGAGTGACGATCGGACGCGCGGCGCGTCCGGTCACGTGCGATCGGACGCGTCCGGTCTCAACGGGAGCATACTGGAAAGCGACCGGACGCGGGCACTGTCGCATCCGGTCAATCGGTTCAGCGCGTCCGGTCACGGCAACGGCTAGTTCTGACACGCACTGTTTCTTGCTGTCGTGTAGTGACCGGAGCGTCCGGTCAGTGCGTTTTTCGCTGTGTCGTCTGTAACGGCTAGCTGCGTACCCCTTCGCTATAAATAGAGGTTGGCCGGGGTTTGAGGGGAACTCTTGCACATTTTTTGAGAACTAGAGACATACTTTGAGCTAGAGAACAACCCCTCCACTCATCTCTTTGCATAGTTGCACATCTTGAGTGAGATTGAGTGAGATTCAAGTGCATTGCTTGAGAGTTGCATTCTAGAGGCACTTGATCTTCGAGTTGCTGCGGATTTCTTGTTACTCTTCCGTGTTTCCCGACACGGTAGACGGCTTGGAGTAGCGTAGGTGATTGAGCTCGCAATTGGAGATTGTTGGAACCTTCACCAAGTGTTGTAAGGGGTTCTTGATCCTTCCCCGCGGGAGTTCGCAAATTGAATACTCTAGTGGAGCTCGTGGCTTGGAGGATCCCCATCTTGTGTGCGGTTGTGCGGCGCCCGCCGAGGGCTCGACTCTTGATAGTCGATTAGCTCGCGAACCGACAAGTGGGTGTATCGCCACAACGGGGAGTAGCTTGCCGGGAAGCAAGTGAACCTCGGGATAAATTCTTGTGTCATTCTCTTCCCGAGGATTTCTCTTGTATGATTGATTGATTGGTATTTCTCTTCTCTTCACGGCGGTATAATCACTCGAAGCTCTTCTCTTGTATTACTTCTTGTTTCTATCTTGTAGTTGTTGTTGTGTTTAGTGAATAGCCTTGTATTAGACTTGTGTAGGTGGCTTGCTTAATTAGTTAGAGCTAGTGCATTTGCTTCGCCACCTTTTGTACTAACTTGTGGTTAAGTAATTATTGTAGAAGTTTTAATTAGGCTATTCACCCCCCCTCTAGCCTATTTGGACCTTACACGGACGTGCTGGACGCCTCCGAGAGCGTCGAGGACGTCGCGGAGTGCGCAGGTCGTGTGGTGATTTCTCCGATGCAGCGGGATTGGGATTGGGGTGATTCTCCGGTGCGGCGGGATTGGGGTGATTTCTCCGGTGCAGAGATGGGGAAGGAGAGATGATGGATGAGATATAGAGTATAACGCGTGAGTCCCATTGAAGGTAGTTGATATAGAGGATGAGATATAGAGGATGGATGGGTGCGGGAGAAAGTGGTATAGAGAAGAGAATCTTGATGATCAAAACAGAATATTTTTTTTAAAGATGAATTTAAAGTACGACGAGTGCGGAGAGTCTTAGACTCCCTTTGTTTTGCTTCTGCAGTAAATGGATCACACCGCAAAGCGATACGGGCTATAGAAACCTGATACCGCTCCAACCCGGGCGTTATCTGTTCGCTCCGTCTCCCCCCTCGACATCTTCGTCGAGTTCGTGACTAGCGGCGGCGCCGCCCATCCCTACCACCTCCTCACGTCCTAGCATGAATCCACCTCTTCCCTTCCTCTTTGCCTTCTTCACACGCTTGCACCGCTCCGCCGCCTTTACCCCACCCGCGGTGTCCATCACCTCGGAGGGGAAAGATCTAGTCGACGTCTTCTCCAGCGACAGCAAGATTGCCATGCATATCTCCAGGACCGTCTTAAGGGGGAGGGCAGCCAGTGCGACGGCCGGGGGCCCATGAGTATACGCATCTGTAGTACATGTATAGAGTCTGCGCTGTGACCCTTTGTATTCGCGATATCGTGTGACGGCGTGCTGCGGCGGCTGTTCCATCGTTCCCAATTGCCGTAATCCCGTGAACCGCGTGATCGACTGATCGTTGCCGTAATCCCGTGAACCGCGTGATCGACTGATCGTATCTGGCCGCTAACGCAGCAGGCAGCGGCGCTGCAGTCCCTCCATCCCTGACTCCCTGCGACCCTGCCCTACGGTAAGTGATTTCAGTTTCAGTTCATCAGTATTCAGTTGTAGGGCTTGGCGGCCTGCATTTGCAATTGCAGCAGTACAGTTTCAGTGTTTGTTTGGTCTGACAAAACTTCAGATTGCTTTTTGACCATGCAGTCGAATCCATACAAGCCATCAGACATCAAGCGATTCAAGCAAATAGTTGATCCATTAATTTAACAATTTAATTCATCAAGACGGCCCTGCATATCTCCACGGTGACCTTAGAAATTATTAAGACGGCCCTGCATATCTCCACGGTGACTGTCTAGCAGTACGAGATGAGGATCAATGACTATGGATGGCTTTGGTATCTTCTTGTGGATGGCGTTTCGATCACCAATCTCGTTCGTCCTCCAGATCGATGCAATTGGCCATGGTGCCTGCATGCAGAACTGCGCCGCCCATGACGCGAGCCGGGGAATTCTCATCTCGCCGAGGACCGCCTGCGTGGAGATCTGCTCCGCTGCTCAGAACCACCGGGTGGACCCGAGGAAGATGTTCCGTCGCCGGCGAGGACACACTGTACCCTGCTGCACGCCGTGAAGGCCTCCTCTCGAGCTAGGCAAGCGCAATGACCAGCTGCTCTGGGTCTCGACAATCTCCCTGTTATCCGATTCCTTCAAGGACAGAAACCAAACAAAGTCAGTAATCCTTTAATTTATTTCCATTTGCGATGTCTTCCATTACCGTTTGCGTTTACGTTTACATATTTCAACCAAACAGCACCCATAAACACGCACTCAATCAAAACTTAAAAAGTTTGAAGCGACTAAGGACTTCCGTTCCTCCTCCAGACCAGCTTCAGACGTTGCGGAGTAGGCCTCTGAACTGAGGGCTTGTTGTACCATGAGCGCATCCGTCTCCAATATTAGGCGTCCAATACCCAGGTTTATAGCAGCCTGGACTCCTTCCAAGCAGGAGATTAGCTCGGCCAGGAAAGCGTTCAGCAGGTGATCAACCTGCCCCCACATTTCTTGTTCCTGAGGATACCGGCTCTGCACACTTTGTAAGCACTTGTACACTGAAACGTCCGTGTTTGTCATAGTGCCATGCTAACTAATTCTGTCTCCCCTCATGTACCGATAAAGCCAAAATGATGCTTGCATCTTTCTTCCCAAAAAGTATCCTTCACCAGCTCCACGTCCCAAAGTGTCTGTTATGGGGTTGATCAAATCCTCAAACATAATATTGGCGCAAAAAAAAAAATTTAATGGAGATGCAGGGTATCAATCCCCGTACCTCTTGCATGCTAAGCGAGCGCTCTACCATCCGAGCTACATGCATCCCCTCACGTCCTAACTGTTTACCTAATCAGTATTTCTTGTCAAATGTCATCCGCCCTCTGCCACTGGCTTCCTCGAACTCAGAAGCCAACGGCCGCGTGTATGCATGCATGCTACCGTCCGAGCGCGACCACCGTCTCCCGTGTCCACATCGTCGTTGATGATCGAGTGCATGCGGCGGTTGCTGGCGAGTCGATGCAATGCCGATCGAGCAAGCGTTTGACAAAAATGCTGCAAGTGCAAGGGCCCTTGGTGTCTCGAGGAGTTTTGATCAGCGCTGAGGTGCTACACCTTGCACGAAGGAACAAGCGTTTCACTTGGATTAGTCTTGTCTTTACGTACCCATGCATGGCTCTTATACATTTCTGTGGACTGTGGTACCCAGTCTCTAGACTTTTTTTTTTGTGTTGCTGCGGCCACAGACCCTTTGAACAATTTTCTGTTGGACGACCAACTCTTCTTGAATGCCATGTCTTCCAAAATCGGCCGTGGTGCAGCAATCCATCCTGAATGAAATGAAAGAACCAAAATGCAGAGGGGATGATCGTGGACCTAACCCCCCCCCCCCCCCACCCCCCCCGCCCCTCCCTCAACTCCACACACACACACAAAGAAGTCCTTTTCTTTTGATTAGATCAGGCAATCATTACGTTTACTAAGGACTTCCGTTCCTCCTCCACACCAGCTTCAGACGTTGCGGAATAGGCCTCTGAACTGAGGGCTTGTTGTACATGAGCGCATCCGTCTCCAATATTAAGCGTCCAATACCCAGGTTTATAGCAGCCTGGACTCCTTACAAGCAGGAGATTAGCTCGGCCAGGAAAGCGTTCAGCAGGTGATCAACCTGCCCCCACATTTCATGTTCCTGAGGATACCGGCTCTGCACACTTTGTAAGCACTTGTACACTGAAACGTCCGTGTTTGTCATAGTGCCATGCTAACTAATTCTGTCTCCCCTCATGTACCGACAAAGCCAAAATGATGCTTGCATCTTTCTTCCCAAAAAGTATCCTTCACCAGCTCCAGCAATCATTGCGTTGCCTCTAGGGACTCAAACCACCGGCTTCTTCTTTTGGCGAAACTTTGTTACCTTTTCTCATTTACCAAAAAAAAGTTCACTATAGGAGTAATTTCACTAGCTAACACTACTTTCTTGCATTTTATTGTCAACGTCTATTTACCATCCAAATTGATTACAGGTTTTGGGTTAGGTTTTTTCGATTAACTTATGCCCCGGTCCCTTGAGATTCTATAAATTCTAACCGACCTTTGCCAATAGCTGATTGAACGTTGTCCACTCTTTAGGATTATCTTTGCTATTTTTAACACCATCTAAATTACTCTCTAATGTGGCTGCTTCATCCTTTGTTTGAACTCGCATCATCTGATTAGCCAGAACAATGTTCTGTCATCCTTTAATATCAGTCTTCTCTATTGTATCAATTATAACGATTTCATGTTTCTCATCACAAAATATGTCCCTTGGTTTTGAAGAAGCATGAATTGACTTTGGGAACAGGCAAAGTGAAATTCATAGGAGTATTTTTTCCCCCACGAAATATAAGAGAGGACTTACGGGATTACTACCAGGTGTATCCACTTCTCCAGATTCATGGATTACTATTGGCCTATTGGGCCCTGGCATCACTCCCGGAAACGGATCTAGCAGAGGATAATCCTTAGTTTTGAAAAGGTATAAATTGACTTGGGAACACAAAGTGAAATTCATAGAAGTATTGTTGCCCAAGAAATATAATAGAGGACTTATGGGATTACTACTAGGTGTATCCACTACTCTAGATCATGGGTCACTGCCGGGTCTAAACCCGACACCACTCCTAGAAAGGTCAAGTTTACTTTATCTTAAAGGTGATGTAGTTGGTTTTAACTTGTCATATGGATACCGCGAATTTGTCCGTCACATTTGGCGGAGAGTCCGGTAATTTCGACCGGAGTGTCTTTCAAATTGGCGAAGGGTCCGGTAAATGCACAGCAGCACGACCCAAACTTGTAAAATTCATAGAAGATGCATTTGAATTTCAAAAATTTTGAAACAAGTTTTGTTGTGTTACTTAGGATATTGTCTATCATCTAAACATAAATTCAACACCAAAAATGTATATTTTAATTTTGACTAAAATAATGCATTTTTAATTTATAAAATGCATAACTTATTCTCTAGGTCTCCAAAAATCATGAAACTTGTTTTGTTAGCTTCCTTTAAGCATGTGCTATCTAGGAGACACATTTGTGAGCATAATCTCATTACATTATTGCAATTGAGCATGTCTTTTGAGCCTCACATAGCAGCCCAACACTATAAATCTCTAACTTTTTGCACACTGAATACCGACCCTTGATTAGATGGACTCCTAACTATCTTAGGAACATCCTAACAACCCTTAGCAATCCTGAACCAAGCCCGAGGCACATTTTCATACTTCACATGCCTCTACACCTAGGAACCTTCACCAATGGCCTAGGGATTAATTGCACACAATGTAGCTTCGTTTGATTAGTTAGATATGCTCCATAAGATGCTAGAGCACTACCTTTAAGATGGTTTACACATGCAAACACTCTAGATTGAATTTTGGATTTCGAGATGCAAGAACAATGCGCTGTCAGTCAGCTGACGGAGGGTCCGATGCACATGGCGAAGGGTCCATCACGATTGAGGCCACCAGTTATCACTTAAGCAGAGCGTGATATAATAACTTGGAGGAGTGTCCGCGGTGATCCACGAAGCGTCCGATGAATTATAAACCTTGATTCAAGAGAAAACCGAAGGTAGCCACTAGTGGCGGATGGTTCGCTGATCACGGCGGAATGTTCCGTTACTTTACCCAAAGACACAGAGAGGTTAGAAGCTACAGACTTGAATTCAAGGAGTGTCCGTGAAATGTCACGGAGTGTCCACCAAATTATAAATATAGTTTCTAGAGAACCCAAGAGCACCTAGTTTCTAACGGAGAGTCTGTCAAGCACCGAACACTGAAAACATTCCAAGTCCCAAACCTGATAGTTAATCATACACATATCTAAGCATATCATAGCACTCATGAGCATCATATTTATTGTACCTTGCACTCACAAGAGTTGAACCACAAAGCCCCTCTCATATTGTACTCTCAACTCTCTCTTGCATGTTTCATATGATATCATGCATACATGGATATCTCATACATGTGCATACATATAGGTACACGATATCGGAGAGACGTCAAGTGATGTTCCAAGCTATTGAGACCTTGCTCTTCCAACAGGCAGACACCCCACTACTATGAACCCTATTTTGGATACTTATTGTGTGTTTCATTATGAGTTATGCATTTCATTTGAATATGATTAACAACTTAATATTGCTCCATTAATTTAGAACTGCTCACTAAATAATTAGAGTCTTCACTTAACCTATGGGAAGGGATCTTTAATTGCTTATTTGCTTAGTTGCATTTAGAAGTCGAGTGTGAGAAGGGAACTCACTCTTGCGAGTGTAGGAGCTTCACCGGGATAATTAATTACTTAAAACTTGCAAGGGTATCAACTTGATTTATAGATCTGTAAATATGACTTAGGACCAACCCCAATTTGAGATAATTAACTTGATGATCAACTTTGATAATATCTACTCATGCGAGGGGTAAGGTCACTATGAGTGTGGGATCTTAAGTGACATAGCTCATGGAGTAATTAAGGACCGTTCATTGGGATAGTGAGTCCGAGTAACCACTCATACAAACCACATGTCGCAAATGGGGGTGACAAGCCAAGTAACTAATTGTGACTGGCTTGTTCGTGAAACTGGCACGATGGCGCTGGGGTAGATGGTGGTAGCATTACCCGGGAGCTTATCAACCTTTTCATGAACATTCTTGGCTAGATTAGAGAAAGGTTGGAGACGTGAGGCAACCCTTACTCGGGCATGAGTATGGTGGTTCGTCCCGTTCTCCATGTGGGTATAGTTGTACACCTCTGCGCATAGTTTATTTGAAAGCCTGAAGTCCTTCAGGATGAAACCGGTTATTCTTACTTCTAGACCCATTGTAGTGATGATGATGACACTTGATTATGAGATGAATTATAATGTTGATCACCTCATTACTACTTGTCATGAACTTATAATTTCTAGCTAAATTAATTATGAATCATGAGCATGTCATTCTTATATAAACGTCGTGCTTTTCTGCAAATTCACAAATGCCTATTAACTCTTTTGCATCCACCAAATATATATGTTGGAATTAAGTCCTTCGAGTATGCAATGTACTCACGGTGCTGCCGTTAAGTTGTTTTGTAGGTAAAGGGCATCGGTGGCCATTTCACCTCGCCGTTGGTGACAAAGTGGGTGCATGGCAGGAGTCGTCCAAGCTACGGTGGTGACGCCCATGGGCAAGGCGACCACCAGTTACTAGTTATATAATTGATTTATAGCATAGATGCGTTGCGCGTTATGGTAAGAGTCGTTTGGTTTTCACTACATGAAGATTAATTAACGTCATCACTTATGCAGTATAATTCAATTATTAATTCGACAAGACTTGTAATACATGTTTTCTGCTGAATTTTATACTATGATGCTGGGCTGTAATCTTGATTTGTGGAGGCTATCGTGGTATGATACTCAACCGGGATCCTGGTATATGGGAGATGTGGATGGTGTCTCCCAGGGATCACCCATTTGGTTTGCTTAAATTCAGTTGGTCAAGCAGATGACACTTGATTTTGGCAAATTAACGCGACGGGTCCCTACAAGCTGCTAGATGGGCCCCTTTTTGGGGAAGATTTGACCCATATACCTCATGGGCTCCTCCAACAGTAGCCCCTCAGCTATTGAGTTATGAAAGGTACAACATGACCTAATCGATGCTCATACTAGACGAGGCATGGAGAAAAGAGTACACACATGACTCTAGTCTATACAAGTGCTAACTCAGGAAGCTACTCACTCCAAGTGCCTCGATGTCGATCTCCCTGGTATCTTCATATTTGGCCTTTGGCTTCCTTGGCCGCTTCTATGACATGGATTGTTAGCTTCGCTCGACCACAGGTCTTCGCCTCTGGGACCTTCTTAGCGTGCATATCTTTGCCTCTAGGACATTCTCGTTGCATAGATCTTCATCTTTGGGACATTACTGGTGAGCAGATCTTCGAAAGTCCTCGATGAGCCCCTTGAGCCAAAGTGGTCGAGGAAGGTGAAGTAGTCCTCAATGCCAAATGAGTTGATGTAGCCCCTCGAACTCTCGGTGATGAAGGCTAGTTGTTGTAAATGTTGATGCCAAATATATTGACAAAGGCTCTTGAGCCGTTGTACTGGCCAAAGATGATAGGGAAGCCCCTCCTACCAAAGTGTTGGTGGAGACGAGTCGTCACAGTCGCCAAAGATGTTGGCGAAGCCCCTCATGCCAAAATGTTAGAATAGGCGAGTCCTTGTGGACAAGATGTTGGTGAAGGCCCTTGTGCTGAAGGTGTTGACGAAGACGATGTTGGTGTAGATGCTGAAGATGTCAACGAAGCCCCTTGTGTAGAAGTTTTGGTGGAGGCAAGTTGTTGTCTGAAGATATCGATGAAGATATGTTGTTAGTTTTGGCGTCAAAGGTTAGTCATTACAATCACCGAAGATGATGGTGAGGCCCATCGCGTCGAAGTGTTGGTGTGGGTGAGTCGTTGTAGTCGCTGAAGTGTTGGCGAAGCCCTTCCTATTGAAGTGTTTGCCAGGAGCGATGTTGGGGGAGCCCATGAGGTATATGGGTCAAGTCTCCTCCTAGAAGAGGCCCAACTAGTAGCTAGAGTAGTGTCATTTAAAATCCAACCCCACCAAAGTGTCACATGTAAATAAACATTGCCTATATAAGTGCCAAGGGGTCTAAGGGCAAGGGACCTCACCACCCACTTATTTCCACTTGTTCAAAACCCTAGTGTGTCCCCTCTCCTCCCTCTCTCTTGTTTAGAACTACCAGTTCCAACATAATAGACTTGGAAACATATTCCCCTAGATATTCTATATGTACTTCAGTATTTGTGTTCATAAATTTTTTTGTTTAGTTAAATGTTTCTATTTATAATTCATTAATAATTCTCATGTTTTTTTATAAAACCGCAAAATGAATAGCTTCCGCTATAACTTTCTATAGTTTTTAGAGAAGGTCACCACTAAATATCATAGCCCGCTATTTAAAACTTGGGTGTGGGTGTGGGTGTGAGTGCTATAGCCAACCATGTGACGTGACGGTAGACAGACTCCATGGCAGACCTAGGTAGCCAATAGGGACAAGCGCACATATGCACTTGTGCTGCGCGCTGTAGCCAAAAACCCAAGCAGATGGGCAATCATAGCTCGAAGTCGGGGGCAGGCAGTCTACGGTGAGAACGAGTAAACAGTCCAAGCCTTTGGCAGCAGGAGCTCATCGTGGCCTTACTAAGGTAAGAGGTTGTGGCTGTAGAGGGGTGTCTCCCTAGGCCTATGCGACTAGGCTCTGTTAGTTCTGAGTAGCCCATTGTATGATATATATGGCCGTACGGCGTGGTCATAACTCATAAGGGCATGTAAAACACCCCTGCTATGGCTAGGGCCTACGACTACTTCTATTCAAATAGATCAGAGATAAGCATCTGACGTTGGAGATAAGAGTGCGGGGACACCAAGACATGCCTATCGTCATTCACCTCTCTTTGATGATCTGATCTCCATTTCCTTTCTGAGTGCTGAGCTCCGTAAGATGTCCAAGAAACACAAGCGATCACCTAAGCCTCCTCCGCCACCGCTGTGGCTCCGAGTCTATTTCATCTCTCTTTTCCTGTCTCCCATTTTCTTAATGTCTTTGTTGGGTGGCTGCTTCTTGCCATCTTCTTGTTCGCGTCTGTTTTGTTACAATTACCCTACACTACCCCATTGCCCACTTGCACAATCGGCAAGAAGACCAAACTTGGATGCCCGCAAGGCCGGTAACTCCGCAAGAGAGTGGCTCAAAGGTGGGGAAGAGAGTATCAAGTAGAGAAATCCGATCGGTGGTTCACAAAAAACCAAGCAATCACCAGCAATCTTGATTCTTGAGCTCCCGCGTTGTCGAATTATTTGGGCAGCCTTCCTCAAGAAACCAAACGATTCTCACAAACTCATATTCTTTGGGAATCTGTTTTAGTTTTCGATCTTTCTTCCTCTTTTTCTCCGACCCCGGCAGGTCGAAGGAAGGTAGCTTCCGGCATCTGGCACTTTTGCCTCTTAGGAATTGGGTCTATTCTTCTTCTCTTCCCCATCTTTCCCCATTTTCTTGATGGTGGCAGCTTTTCCTTCTTGCGTCTGCAAGGAACAGCAACTGCGCATGAGAGGGTGGCTCTCAACGACGAGGAAGAGAGGAGCAAGCTCGATCGGTTGTTGACTGGTTCGCAAGAAACCAAGAATCTTGAGCTGCCCACCTCATGAAATTATTTGGGCAGTGATCCTCTAAGAAATCGAGTGATTCTCAGAAACTCCTCGTATTATTTGAGCTGTTTTCAAATCTTTCCTCTTCTTCTCCGGCTCCGGCGGGTCAGAGGAAGGTAGCTCCTGGTGTCTAGACGGTTAGGAGTTGTGTCAACTAAGGCTAAGGCATTCTCAGCCCAATATGGTTTTAGGGCCCAAGCCTGCTTGAACGGCCCAGAAGACATCGGGCAGCACGCTTAGTCGCTTAGGGGTGTGTTTGGTTTCGTGGCCTAAAGCTAGCCTAGCTAGATTCCTAGCCTGGGCAGCCTTAGCCTACTCCCACCAAGCCAATCTCTTATTGTTTGATTGTCTGCGTTATCTAAGCCTGGCTAGCAAATGATGTGTTTGATTGCCTGGTTTGCTTTGCATAGAGTCACCCTTTCTTCGACTTGGTAAGTTTACCCCTCTAAGGAATTTTGTCGAACAGGTGGTGGGTGAGAAGGAACTATGCAGCAACTCGGCGAGCACGGGGAGCACCCCGGTGGGCACCCCGCAAGCATGATAAGCACCTCGGCAAGCACAACGAGGCTCTATGAGCACCTCGACGGTGATGCCCCTACGCTTCGAGGGCTTTCGCCGTCCTGTCTAGGCTCTAGCAGTGACGCACCCAGGAAGGAGAAGAGTGACGCGCCGGTGGACCCAACCTCCTCCTCCTCTGGCGCAGGCGAACCCACACGACAGTGAACCTAGCGTCCTCCTCCGGTGCTGGCAAACCAACACAGTGAACCCAACCTCCTCCTCCTCCTCCTCCTCTGCATAGGCCGCCCAATTTTCGTTTGCACGAGCACGCTGCCGCGGGTGGGGAAGGCTCTTGGCTTAGCGACGTGTGGTGGTGGCCTCGTTAGAGATCTAGCTTGACCTCGACCCAGCTCACATGGTAGGTACTTTGTCGAAGCTCACATGGTCCACCGGTGGCGCGAAGAAGGGAGCACGGAGAAGCAGAGGCGAGCGAGGAGGGCCGCCGGAGATGGCGCGGCCGCGGAGGACCAGAGGCGAGCGGAGGAGGAGCACTGGTGGATCTCACCAAAGGGAGGTGAGGCGACTCAGTACAGAAGCTAGCCAGAGCCTGGCTCCATAAAACAACCAACTCTTCCGTTTTTCCTGAGCCAGGCTAAGACCTCCTAGGTGGCATGCTGGGGCTTGGCTAGGAGGCTTGTTCAACCAACCAAACAGGCTCAAGTTGGCTTCAGGAAGCCTGATTAGGGGATAGCCAGGGAACCAAACAGGCCCTAGATAGTTCCGCTCGCCCCTACCCACCGCGGCGCCGCAGCGGCGCCCTTCCCCAATCCTCGTCACCGCGGCCTTATCCGACCGACCGCCTGCCCTGTAGAAGAGTGCTCTCATCTCGATAGGGTAGCTGATATTGTGTGAACCAGGAACTCCTAATGCAGAATTGGAGTACTCCTAGAGGTACCTTCAATTCCAGTGCTGTTTTGTTTTACTTATATTATCCCTGGTAGTTAGGCCATGAGCCTCCCATCGACCAGGAGTAGGGGCTAAGTGGAAAAATGTTAACAAAAGGGTCTCTTGTAAAATGTAGTTGTAGGTTTATGATTGTGACCAATTGCATTGCATCATCCTGTACTTTTTTTACTGAACACTGAGTCACAGACTATATATCTGAAATCCCCTCCCACATGGCAAAATAAATAAATAAAGTGATACCTATCTGAATATGTCGTTTGATGTGTTTTATGGTTCTTGCGAGGTACTCTAGGGTACCACCAGTAAAAAAAACTCCCGTTTGTTAGTATTGAGGTATAAAAGCTTATACTAAAACCTTATACAAAGTGGTATTATCATCATCTTGTCTTGTGTTATATTTTAGAAAGTGTATTATGCTGGAAGTTTTCATCAATTATAAAGTTCACTCGTCCTGCCATTTACCGGCACTCTTGTTATGTTTCTTTAGGATTGCTTATCAATCTGTTTGGTTAACTGCACAAGAGAGTTTGTGTTTGCAAACACTGAAAAGTTTCTGTGCACTGGAAATAAGGAAATCATGTGTTTAAATTGTGACCAAAGATTTATGACTATCTCACTTTTGTTGCAACTTCTTTTTTTTGCAGAACACAGTAACACTCTCTCTTGATGGGGATGACCGCACCTTTATACATAATTTCTGGAGATGTCAAGCTCATCTGAAATACTGGTTGCTCTGCATTTCAGGATTCATAACCCGATATGGCAACAAGTTAATTTATACCACCCCATTGCAAGGCACCTTCTATTATGTCATTCGGTATAACAACCGTTACATTGTATGGGTGATAATGGCCAGGACGGCGTGGCTTATTTGTTTTCTTTCAGAGAAAGAATATTTTCAGGTGCGGTCTCATGAAATAGAAGGACTATATATGGATAGTGCCTTTACTAAGATCTTACACTTCAGTGGCAATCATAAGTCAATCTCGCCTCAGGGAACTGAAAGTAACATGGAGTCACAGTAGTCTATATTCTAGCATAAATTACTTTCAATTCAGTATTAGTACTGGAAACAGCTTATCATTTAATTTCAATAAATATTGATTCTATTGAAATTAGCACTTGCATCAGGTATTGAGGTTTGGATCTGCTGTCCATCATTATGATTTTTCTAGGATATCATGTAATACATATATCCTTCACGCTGTGGACATTATTGATAGCTTATTTGATAGTTTCACCAGTTTTTAAGACTTAGGTCTTTGCCTTCTTGTTTTTATATGGATTTTGGTTGTAGCATTTTTCTATTCTTGTAATTTAGGGGTTCTATAAGGACACAGAAAAGAATGAAATGACCTTTGGAATTTGCTCGAGAATTAATGATGTAGTGGAACCTATGATAAAACCACAGTGGTTTGCTAATTGCAATACCATGGAAGGCAGGCTGTGACGCTGTAAGGTCTAAATTGTTCCCCAACAGTATGAACAAGAATGGTACACACATTGAATAGAATTAATGAGATAAACAAGATCAGCTTACCGTCGATTCGTTGTGGAGGCAGTAGTACATTTCCTAATCATCTCTTGTCCAATGATCAATAACCATGTGCTCTTTCTCAGGTTTACTTACATCCTATGATCCGGGATGCTGATCTTGTTCTCAGGTTTATTTACATCCTATTTTCAGATGTGGTCTGAATGTCTGATGAAATAGAAGGACTATATATGGATAGTGCCTTTACTAAGATCTTACACTTCAATGGAAATCATAAGTCAACCTCACCTCAGGGAACTGAAAGTAACATGATTAACCTTGATGCAATCCAACGCCACTTTAGTGAGCTAGCTGATTATGATGGTCCAACCAGGCAGGGACGGAGCCCAGTGGAGGCGAAACTGGGCTCTGGCCCCTGCTTGCCCGCCGACTCTCACGCTCCTCTTGCGTTGGCTTCCACGTATGCAGTACACTGCTAGTACCTGGTGTTGAGTCCCTGTCTCCCTGACGCGTGCATCGCACATTGCCTTGCATTGGACGTGCGCTGCCTAGCTCATGGCTGCAAAAAGACAAAGGATTGTGCAATGTACAGGCTTACATGCAGCAGTAATACGTGTACTCCTACTCGCTAACCGATGGGACGAGTTTGTGTCATCACTCGTGTCAGGCCTCTGCAGCTCCGCTTTTACATGCCGAAGTGAAGTTACTGTAGCACACCGCATAATGCCCCCCCTTCATTTTATACCACGCTCCGTCACTGCAACCAGGCACCGTGATCCTCCTGGCTTTGCCTCTCATTTCGGATTCTTTGTTGTTCTTTTGCTGGAGTCGAAGTGTAAAATTACCTACCAAAGGCATTGAGATGCAATTATGGGGGATATTGATTTCAATCGCGAGGATGACTGGGTCACTTATGCAGTCCCTAATTGGGGAATTAGGGCACTGAAAAACTTTGATCAGTTGCTTGATGTTTTCTACTATCTTCATGTGGATGCTTATTTTAGTGGCCTGTTTGAGCATACAACAATGGAGCCAGCCCCAGAAAACTCACATGGGACCCTATCGACATGGGTGCTGGTGATAGAGACATTATCATCCATCAAGAACCAGATTCTTCTACACCAATTAGAAGTAGAGGGGCTCGGAAGCGGAAACCAATAGGCTTATGTGGTGGTGGACTTGGAGGACCTCCAGAGATTCCAGAGGTGTTTCTGCAATGGGATGCTGAAAACTATGTAAGTTCAATTCTGATTCATTGTTATTTGTTTCATTGATGCAATCCCTTTTTGAAGTAATAATATTGCTTGGTTTGCTCTGTGATGTAGAAAATAAAATGTGATGCACTTATATCTCACCTTAGCCTGTTGGGACTAAATATCTTACAAGCGAAGCGGAAGCTTGGTACATGGGAGTTGGAGCCCTTGGGAAAAAGACCCAAGGGATCTACGGATATTACATGTTGAGTTAGTTTATCCCACTTTCGGTACTGGGGCTGTCAAGGTAAGAGCTGCTGCTGAGGACTACCTTTTTATCATCTTATTGTACCTACTTGTACCTTCCTCATATCCTATACTCTTAGAATGTATTGTTATTTGCTGTTTTTTATGCTGACTACACCTGCCCAAGATCCAAATGACTTTGAGGTTGCATTAAAAAAATGACTTTGAGGTTGGGAAACACCACAATCTTGACTTCATCGATATCTTCACAGATGATGGAAAAGTAAATAGTAATGGAGGTGCATAATTCGTAGGAATGCCAAGATTGGCCGCTAGAGTTGCTGTTATTGAGGCACTGAAGGAGTATTACAGGATTTGCCTAAGTATTCATTAAAACAAGTCTATGAAAATAGCTCTTATCAATCGTTTTTATTAATATATGCATTATAATATGTGGAACTGCATGCATAATTTAACAAACTGAAAATTATGATGGTGAAATATCATGATTTTTTTCTCTATTAATTTTGTAATGTGTTATACAAAAAAATAGTGTAACAATATGGAGTCACACTAGTTTATATTCTAGCATGAATTACTTTCAATTAACTATTAGTACTGGAAACAGCTTATCATTTAATTTCAATAAATGTTGATTCTATTAAAATTAGCACTTCTATCGGGAAGAAGGATTTTCCTGATGGCATAGCAGAATGTGGCACTGATATCGTAAACTTCCCAGGTTGTTATGGCACCCAGTTGAGTTTTTTCATGTATAATGTACTATACATGCTTTTATTACTTTTATTACAATCTCTCTCTTTTTTCCCCTCAGTCTGACAGGATAAATCTTGATATCAATAGAGTAGTTGGATACAGACAGTGGTGCAACAAATTATGGAATGCCATTTGCGATGGGCAAACTGGGTGATCATTACATTCCACCCGCAACTGCTGATGCCACAGATCTGCAAGACTGCAAGTGGATACTTTTTTTCTCGAAAACGCAGGAGAGCTGCGCATCATTATATTAAGAAGATAAAAAAGAGGGACAAGTGCCCATACAACACACAACAAACACAAAGAACCCACCCACCCACACAAACACACACACTGCAGCCCCTAGGAACACTCGCGCCTACGAAAGAAACTACATACGACCAAACTGTCACAAAGACAGGGCGCTAACCACCCGGAGCACTGGCAGCTAGGAGGGATAAGCCTCTCGCCCCTGCCAACGACCACGCCTTTCCCTCATCTTCAGCTACAGCCAGTGCACCTGAAATATTTGGGGCTGCTCTATCAAAAACACACTTATTGCGGTGTGTCCATAAAGTCCAGGCTCCAAGAATAATGAGGGAGTTCATTCCTTTTTTTAACATGTCTCTAGCAGTAGTGCTCACCATTTCCCACCACAAATGGAAAGAAGTTTCTGTGGACTGCGGGGCAAAGGTTTGGAGCCCAAACCGTGAGAAGAGCCGGTACCAGAACTCTCTTGCAAATACACAAAGGACTAAGATGTGATCAATAGTCTCCGCATCCTGGTCACACAGAGGGCATCGCTCAGGATGAGGGAGCCCACGGCGTGCAAGGCGATCCGCTGTCCAACAACGGTCATGAGCGACCAACCAAACAAAAAATCGGCATTTGGGTGGTGCCCAAGTCTTCCAAACTCTTTCCCAAGGCCCAAAAGAAGTAGACCCCATGAAAAAAAAAACCCTATAGGCCGACTTGGCCGAATATTGCCCATAAGGAGAGAATCGCCAAATGTGTCTATCTTCAACCTCTGGCTGTAAAACGAAATCGGATAAGATGTCCCAGAGGTGAAAGTAGTCAATCATTACTCCAACAGTGGTAGCCCCTTGAATGTCAGAAATCCAAGTCTGGTTGGTGAGAGCATCCTGGACAGTTCGCCGCTTGAGTCTTCTTTTGGGAATGGTGGCAAAAAGGCGAGGCGCAAGATCTGCGATACATTGGCCATGGAGCCATCGATCCATCCAAAAAAGGGTAGTTGATCCATCCCCAACTTCAGAGTAAACAACTACTGCAAAGAAGGCCGATATTTGGTCAGGCACATGGATTGGAAGACTAGCCCAGGGGCGATGTGGCTCTGTTTTTTGTAACCAGACCCATCTCATACGTAGTGCCCAGCCAAGAAGTTTGAGATCAGAAATTCCTAAACCACCAAGGTCTTCAGGGCGGCACGCCTTGCCCCAAGCAACCAGACAGTGTCCACCTTTTGCATCTTTACGGCCTCTCCAAAGAAAACCACGCCGAATTTTATCCACTGCTTTGATAGCCCAGGGTGGAAATTCAAAAGCCATAACCAAATAGATGAGCATACCAGTAAGCACATACTGAACTTGAATCTTTCTTCCGA
Organism: Saccharum hybrid cultivar R570; assembly: GCA_038087645.1. Lineage (NCBI taxonomy): Eukaryota > Viridiplantae > Streptophyta > Magnoliopsida > Poales > Poaceae > Saccharum > Saccharum hybrid cultivar. The sequence continues at coordinate 672,581 of JAQSUU010000671.1, read as the reverse complement.
CCTTGGTCATCAAATCAGCTTTCCATCCAGGAAGCTGGTCAGCAATGCGATCGATAATGGGCTGGATTTGTTCTTTGGTGAGCTTCTTCAAAGAGAGGGGCAGTCCTAAATATTTGCATGGGAAGTCTGTGAGTGCACAAGGCAGCAGGCTTTGTACAGCAGCAAGTTATGTGTCACCACATCTGATGGGCAACACATTACTCTTCTGCAAATTCGTCTTGAGCCCCGTTGCTTCCCCAAAAAGATTGAGAATATCCAGAGTTACACCAACGTCACCTGCTTCAGGTCGGAGGAACATAACCACATCATCCGCATAAATGGAAATTCGGTGCTGTAAGTTACGTCTAGATAGCGGCAGCAGCAAGCCTTCAATTTCGGCCTTCGAAATCATGTGCCCCAACACATCCATAACCAAAATAAATAACATCGGGGAGAGGGGGTCACCCTGTCGTAGCCCTCTCCGATGAGAAATATGATCACCAGGAGTACCATTTAATAAGACCTGAGTCGATGAAGAGGATAACAACCCGCTGATTATATCCCGCCAAACTTGTCCAAACCCCAGCTGCTGCAAGATCTCAAGTAGGAATGGCCAAGACACCGAATCAAAAGCCTTTGAAATGTCCAATTTAAGTAGAATTCTGGGCTGTTTCTGTTGATGGAGAAACCTTGCTGTTTGTTGTACTAACATAAAGTTATCCTGTATAAAACGCCCCTTAATGAATGCGCTTTGATTGGGGGAGACAATTTGTTGCAGCTTGGAGGCCAGACGATTAGCAAGCATCTTTGTGACTAGTTTGGCAAAGCTATGGACCAAGCTTATGGGCCTGAAATCCTTAGGCTGTTCAGCACCTTCCTTTTTGGGAAGGAGGGTGATATATGCCGAATTGAGAGTTCCACAGTGTGTAATAAGGCCATAGGGAAAACCGTTACTTCTACAAATTGTCTGGTACAGTATCAGCTATGATATGTATTTATAGAAGCTATTGAACCTTAGTTCTTCAACGGTTGTCAAGAGTTTGCAGCAAGAGCTGCCTCCGGAGATAATATGGCAGGCTTCTCTTCATAATAATATGGCTCTCATCAACTCGGTTCTCGACAGCCAATTAGTTTATGTGATGTCAGCTCTACAGGTACCACAGGATGTGATCAAACAAATTGACAAACGGAGGAGAGCTTTCCTATGGGCTGGCAACAAGGACACCTCATCTGCGAAGTGTCTGGTCGCCTGGCAGAATGTCTGCACAATCAAGGACCTGGGTGGCCTGGGCATCAAGGATTTTGGCACTAAAAACATTTGCTTGCTGTTGAACCTTCTACACCGTCTACATTGTGCGGATACGCTTCAGGGGGATCTTGCAGGCAATCACTGGGATATGTTACGCTCCCTTCTACCGTTATACCAGGCCATAACCACGGTGCAACTGGGAGATGGACACTCAACTCTTTTCTGGACAGATGTGTGGATCGGAGATGATGCCTTTGCCAATCGTTTCCCGAGTCTTTTCAGTCGCTGCACAATGAAGGACGCAACAGTTCACCAGGCCGTGACCTCTGATCTTCATTGGGCCTTTGTCACTCGTCTGTCTACCCAAGCTCAACAAGAGATCCAGCAACTCAGGGTTCTAACTGCTCAAACTGCGAACACAAGGTTGACAAGTACCCTTGTATGTTTGTTTTGTGATGAGTGATTATCAATGTGATCCACGAAGTAGGTTGAGTGGTAATTAACCCTACCATGGCAAAATCTATGTGTGCATGTCTCTAGGCTCATGGTGTGCAGGTGTGGAGCATAGAGGCGGTAGTCGACGATGAGGTGAAGGTCAAGGAGGACGTGTCGTGCCAACGGACCGGGAGTGGTGAAGGGCGGACGTGAGGCTTGACCGAGGGACTAAGAGGTCGGGTGACTAGCCGCGGTGGCTGACACTTGGGACATCGACGAGTGTAAGTGTACATGGTGATGAAGACGGCGTCGGCCAAGTCAAGATGGAGACGATGGTGTCGTAGCACTTAGCGGAGGCCGGTGAGCCGAGTCAAGGAGGAAGGCGAAGGCGTCATGTTTGGCAGGAGGTCGGACACACGTCGACATCGGGGGTTTGGTGGTTTCGTCCTCAAAACCATCGGCAGGGGACGCGTATGGAGTACGCTACTCGCGAGCGGTTTGGTGGTTTAGGCCTCAAAACCATCGGTGGCGGGTTTACGGGTTTGGGCCTCAAAACCCGGGAGGAGGTTCCGAGTTCGCGTCGAGACGAAGCTACCGGTGAGGAGGCGCGGTGGCTGTCGGATCAAGATGAAAACCGGGTTGGACCATAACGCCCTTAGGCTAAATGGTTTGGCTCATTTGTATCCAGAGGCAAAACTGGGAATGTGTAATAGCCATGTTAAATAGGATGATGGAGCCCCCATCTCCCTCACCTCCTCAATTTTTATTTTCTCCTTTAGGTTTTCTTCCTCTAGGTGCTTGTGTGATAGAGAGGTCCACTAATCCACCGATTACTATAAGAACCATGAATTTATGAGGGAAGGAGGTCTTGAATCCTCCGGTGTCCTCCGGTGTTCGGCGGATAAAGCAATTTGTGTGTTCTTGATGTGTTCTTCACGAGCTCCTCTCTTCTCCCTCTAGTTCTTCATTCGATTCATCGTTTCTAGACCTTTTTGATCCGTTCTTTTTGCGTTGATTTGAGCTATGACGTGAGTTGAGCCTTTCCACCGAAGGAAATCAACTAATTCCTCACGAGCTCGCAGATCGGGCGATTTCTTGGTCTAGGTCTCAAGAACCAGTGATTTTTGTGTTCCTTCTATTTTCCGTTGATTGGCTTCAAATTGGGCGATGACCTCTTAGAGGTAGCTCTCCTACTGCCTTGTGATCATGCTCACCAAGTTTCGTGGCAGTTGGTGAAGATTTGGTCGCAAATCGGAAATCGAAGAGAGGAGGCGATTTTCGGAGCTCTTTGTTCCTGCTGTTTCGCGATTCGCGGACAGTCTGCGGTACTATAGCGGACAGTCCGGGAGTCGAGATTTTTTTCTGTGCTTTCTTTGTTGCACGGTGTCCGTACTTGCGGACTGTCCGGCCCCCAAGCCCGGACTGTCAGCGGTACTGTAACAGTGGTTTTTCAGTCGAGAACAGAACAGCTTCCGCGAAGTTCGTTTTTAGATTTTTGACCTGCGGACTGTCCGCGGTACTGTAGTGGACTGTCTGTGTTACTGTAGCGGACTGTCCGCAGCTCGCCGTCTGTGTTGTTCTGATCCGTTTCTCGCCCGTTCGGTTTCCGATTCGAGTTCCGTCTTTTGCGTTGGGTTTCTAGTGATCTAAGAAACGTATTTAGGGTCTCTTGACTCTTGGTGGCTCGAGTTTTTGTAGCTTTTGTTTGTGTGCCTTTTGGGGTTGATTTTGGGACAGCGGTCGAAAGTTTCGAAAGAAATTTGAAGCTCCCATTCACCCCCCCTCTGGTCGCCGTTTCCGGTCCTTCACAAACAGTCCTCTCTGATGAACCGGGCAGAAGACAATCACCATTCAGTCGGGGCCTCGCAAAGCTTGACACCTCAGCGATCTACAAGCTGCTGAACGCGCGAAGGCAATCAGCGGATCCAACATCTTCTTTCATCTGGAACAATGCTGCTCCGCCGAGGGTGCAGCTCTTCGTTTGGCTACTCTTCAAGGGTCGAATCCAATGCCGGTCTGACCTGTACCTAAAGAAAATCGTTGCCATACTGCGGGGCGCCTGAGAGACTTCAGAACACCTCATCCTCGAATGTCCTATTGCAGTGAACTTCTGGGCAGCTGTTGGGCTTCAACTACAACCAGGACAGCGCATTGAAAACAATCACTGTCTGTTTTTTTGATGAAACACATTCACTGTCTGTCGAAGGTCAGCTCAATCCCTGATGCCCAGTACAGCTCTTTCATCGCCTTATGCTGCTGGCAGCTGTGGAAAAGGAGGAATGGGATCGCCTTCTGCAACGAAGCCCTTTCCTTACGTCAGTTGATGCTCTCATGCAAGTCAGAGGCACGGCAATGGCGGGCAAGAATGCAAAGGAGGGATAAAGCTCCCCCCATCTCAAGTGCCTCTACCTCCTGATGTAAAACTGTGTTCAGACAATCTTGTAACAGGGCAAAGCAAGCCCAAAAATCAATAAAATCAGGTGTGGATCAATCCCCCCACTTAGATTTTCATATATATATATATATATATATATATATATATATATATATATATATATATATATATATATATATATATATATATATATATATATATATATATATATATATATATATATATATATATATATATATATATATATATATATTATACCCTGGGTACTGAATAATAATCAGTACCCGAGTCTAAATCTCCGACCCCGAACCGAGCCAACCACGGGCGCTCCCCGCGCCGGTTTCCCCGCTCCCACCTCCTCCCGGACCCGAGCTGGATCGTATCGAGTTTTTTTTTCGTTCTACTAATTTATGAGATCGTGGGAGGAGACGCCGGTTTCTTCTAGCTCGCCGCCCCCTCCGCCAGTTTCTCCCAGCTCGCCGCCCCCTCTGCCGATTGATCTAGCTCGCCGCCCCCTCCGCTGCACGAGCCCAGCTCGCCCCCCCCCCTCGCCTTCGCAGCCTCCGATGTCTCCGAAGCCTTCGACCACTGCCTCTGAAGCCCCAGCAGTGGCCTCGTCGGTGGCGCTGCGGGTCTCTGGTTTCTTCTATCCGCTGCCGTCGCAAGCACATATCGCCTGTCATCGCTGTCGCTCGAGCCTAGCTCACCGCCGCCGCCGCCGCAGACCCCAGAACGTCGCCGCCCTCGCCGGCCTCAGCTCGCCGCCGCCCCTGCTCCTTGGTTCGGCGCCGGCCAGCTCGCCGTACCTGGGCCCGTGGTTGCTACAAATTGCCTTGTCGCCCCCGCTGGTCCACCCCACAACCCCGTACTCTCCTCACCTCATCAGGTTGCCGCCGCCACGTGCCGATGTCGAGATGTCTAGGTGATGGGCGGCCGGAGAGCTGGTTGTGCAGGCAAGAGGGACTCTGCTGGCCTTGGCGTGGTCAGCCCCCTCCTCGCAGGTATCATATCCACATGATTTGTTTTAATTTTTTCTTTAATCTTGGCTAGATCTTAGGAGAGAGAGTTGTGATTTTCTCATATATTATGATCTGACATGAAAATTGTGTGGCGTCTGCAGAATCCATGGAGGGAGGCAATAGACATCATTGGTAACGATGTATGATGATGTCCATGCAGCGAGACAGATCAGCCCCCTCAGCTGTAATCCTGTATTGCCTCACATGATTTGTTTCCGAAGGTTCATTTGATACATGGAGAGGGAAGATTTGTTCTCACATGCATTCAGCTTGCCATTGTTAGGACCCATGCAAGAGGGCAGGAGGCTATGGGAGAATCGACATGCAATCCATGAACATGCACATGCACAACTGATTTGAAGGTTCTCCAGGTTAATTAGTCCACACATGCTACAGCCGAACCAGAATTCATCAAATGTGCCCTTGCTTTTCAAGTGTCAGGCTACTGGAGTGGAAGAGGCGAGCAGCTTAGGGGTTTGATCCTGGATTCTTTCTCTGTTACCATGGTCCAGCCATGGGTTTCTTTATTTGGTTTGATATTGATTTTGCAACAATATAGCATTTTTCAGATCTGTGATGACAGGCATAGAAATAGATCAAGGTGACTATTTTGATCTTGTCACTGTATTTGCGGTCTTATGTACTTATGAGCTTGCTGAAGTGGTCGTAATAATAATCACACCTAAGGAGACACTCACCTAAGAAACTATCGTGCATTTGATTCCTAGCAATTATTTTTGGTAGAACACATATTCTCAAATTTGAAATATTACCTAATCAGTGGTGTGTCATTATGCGCAATAGCCAATAGGTATTGCCTCTTGTGCTAGTTAGATCAAGTTTCTGGTGAACAAGCATAAATTATTTTTCTTAACCACAGTTCTCTGTAACTGAACTGAATCTTCTTAGCTTAAGGAATATATCAGTATTTTTTTCATCTCAGCAGAGCTAAAATGTTTGTTGCTAAGACCTGATCAGCTATGCAATGCAATATTCAAATGTCATATCATGAAACTTTTATATGATAATTTGCTTTCACGTGAACTCTCAACTTATATAAATAATGTTTGTCTGGATGTAATCTCAGATGGGAAGCTGTATTGCAATATATATTATTTTTCATGCGATGGTTTTTTCTTAAAATTTCTTGTCAGTGTCCGGAGGCCAGGAGAAGTTATTTATCCTCTTTTCTCTCTCTTTGTTTTTTTGTGCAGATCCCAGGCGCTCGCCATCAAAGCATCCTCCATGTACTCCCCATGATTACTCACATAGGCAGTTTCTTCTAGTATTATTGATTTGTTTGTGTGTCTGTGTGGCTAATTATGCTTGAAGATTTACAAGAGTATAAATTTTGCATTTGTTTCTATTCGAAATTAGCTTCTTTTTCAGCCTTGCTAATTTTCCAATTTTACACATTTAATTTATGTCTGCTGTAGCTTCCAAATCATTAGCACTAGTTATTTTTATTTTTTATCATTTTAGTTAGCCTTCCACCAGTATGAGACGTCTGCTTCATCTGCACTCCATCAGTAACAGTGGTGTGCTGCTATGCTCTACACTTTTTTGGACTTATCACTGTCTCCACCGGTCATAAATTTGGCATTGATTTTATGATTTATCTATCTTGATATAGGTATGCACTTGTTGATATTACAGATTTAAGGTTTCTGACTGTTAATCATTGTGGTATGATTTTTACAATTGCATGTGTGAGCACCTGATGCTCATATGCTCTTGAATCCCAAAGCGGATCATTGTTGTCCATATGCTCATGTATTCTAAAATTGCCGTATCCTATTATGCATGCCACTTTGCTTCCTGCAAGACCATTTGTATACTGCTCATATGCTCATCTTTAAATATGTACATGCTGTATCTTGTCACTTTGATTCCTGCAAGACCATTTGTATACTGCTCATATGCTGTAACTTCATGGTGGATGCACATTATATCGTATCAGATTCTGTTTGGTTGTTGTTCAAGTTCTTAAATTAATTATCTAGCAGTCCCTAAAAGTATTTCTGCTATCTCAGATAATTCAAACTAGCAGATAATTAATTATCTAGCAGTCCCTAAAAGTATTTCTGCTCATATGCTTCATGACAGCTAGTTGAAACATTGTCGATGTATTATCACATAATACCATACAGTAATTGATTTGTTGTTTAAAATTACAAGTTTATTAGCTCTTGGTAGTTGAATCTTAGTCAAATTGGTGTATGTTGAATTAATGAATTATATGAAGGCGCTGCTAGCTTGCTATGGATGACTGCTTTTTAATAGTAGGTACCATCTTCATTCTTTAAGAATTAAATTTGTCATATATTATCCCTTCGTGTGGGATATCAATGAGAATGTGATGTGCTTATGTGATTTTTTTATAATATTAGTTATGTGTTCACGTTCTGCCCCAGCTAAATTTTGGTTGAGCTCTGCCACTGTCTGGCTCTGCCCTGCTTTGCATCCTCCTCAATGAAGATGATGGTGGCACCTTGCCTTGTTGTCGCTGGACGCAGTATGTGGCAGCAGGTGCTGGGTGTTGGCAAAGCTTGGGCTCTACCAGGCATCGTTAGATGCTGGCCCGCTCCACGTCAACCAACCCACGCTAGCCATACCTGAGAGTCATGGCAAGAATCTGAATGCAGCTCTTCCCTGCAGGTAGTTTTCTGCTGCCTATGTTTTTTCCACTAAAATTGCAGCCACCAGTCAGTGATATTTGTGTGACTAAAACTAACCGAGTTAATTCGCATCTTCCAATTCTGGCCCAGAGGCTGCTCTTGACCAAATTGGATTTACCTTTCATATTCACGTTGAAGATATTGTAGGCAATTCAACTTACCTAGCTGCTCCACCTCGCGAATTCATCTACATTATCAAGTGTGTTGCCTCCTTTTTCGTGGAGGCAAGCCTATGGGCTTTTCATTTTTCACATTTCTGTTAGAACATAAGAGGATTATGCAATATGTAATTGTCGTTTTTTGTGCAAATGTGCTGCATGGGGGAACATTAGCGCCAGGAACGCCTATGAATTTGTCCCATCCTCCCAATGCTGCAGGCCTTCTTTGCATCCTTGTCTCCTAGCCACTGGTCTTCTTTGCCTGATCCGAACCATGCATGAATTTGATTTTTGACAAAGATTCATACATCCTCATTGGTTTTTGATAAAGGGTGTGGAAGCAACAAAAGTTCAGGAATCGTGTCCCCTTGGTGTAGTGCACTAACCTTTTTCCTATCGCTGTGCCGATTGTCTTTAGGGTTGATAATTTTTTTCTCTAATTTTGAATTCATATGAGATTACCAGAAGATATGGCATAACACTAATAGGGTAGACAAAAGCATGATTTCGAGCTAGAAGTGAATCTTTTCTTTCCAGAAGCTAGCATATGCATTTCAGTATTATCTCATATGAGTACAACTAAAGCCTTCATTCCTTCAACTAGCTTTTAAAATTTGTATTCTTGAAAATGTTGCTTAAATTTTCTATTAGCGATTCCATAGTTGTAGATGGTACCAAGATGATGATGATATAAGATTATTACAATTAATTATTGAGGTGCATCGATTTCTTGATTGTAAGAGGATCGTGGTCTGATCCATTTTATGGTAGATGTTGCTAACATCAATTGATATGTTGGTTGTATGCTGGCTGAGGAGCATAATTAGAGATATTTTATTATTTTTTATTTGTGAATAAGAACACAAGAGTAAATTAATGAGATTGGAAACATAACTTAGATTGCATCCGTATTTGCACATGCTTGCATCTGGTATGGATCCATTAATATATTAGTGTGATGTGTGTCCATACTTGAATGTAGAAAAAACATGGTATGGTCAACTAGTGTGGTTTAATACTAGCAGTTCTTTTGAATATTTCTTCCCTGTTTTACATCACATCTAAATGTAGTTAACATTTATGTCTCTCAATATTTCTCGTGTACTCTATTCCTAGTTAGACCTTATGCCAGTTGTTGCTCATTGTGGTTAATTCTAAAAATGTTGCACTCATGTGAACGGTTCAACTGCCACCTGTTTACTGAACTGGGGTTAGTCCACTCCATGCCAATGTGTATTCATGGCCTTCCTCTGTCATGTTTTCTCCATCTTTTCTGATTGGATCAGGATCTTTTGCTTGTGCTCATATTCATGGCTCCATGCTATTCTCTCTCAGTTTTCTCTGCTTGCCTATATTTTCTTCTTTTCCTCTTCATAGCTGTACTTCTCTTTTTTTCTTTTGATATGCAAGATACGAACATGATAAACAGAGCTAGGTTCCTCTATAGAATGCTCAAAGGCTAGTATTGTTGAAGATGTCAACATCACTGTGCTGGTGTTCCTAGTTCCCATGCTATCATTGTTATTTTACCTAATGCTCATATGGTTTACATGATATTTTAAGCATCTTATTAAATATGTCCTTCCTCCTATTTTGGGAAACTACAGGAGAACCTTCAATGTGTACTGCTACCACTAATTGCGAGGGCAGCGTGGAATAGAAGGTAATCCATCTATAGTTGCAATGGATTGATCTTACTGGTTCTTAATTTTAACACAATCACTTTCTTAGCTTAATTTTCTAGAAATTGTGCTTTTGGGTACACCATGTCGAAAAGCTTAGGATTGATATTGGTTCTACAGATAATAGTACATTGCCTAATTGAAATTTGTTTTGTACAGAATGCCACATGCTCCCTTTTGTTTGTGTAAACATAACTCATGAAGGATTACCTAATTTCTGATTGTGATAACTGATAACTAATTGCATTGAGCCATAATTCAGTAAAAATGTACATTTAAGCATATAGTTTACATTTCTAATTCTTCATTTTGTGTGGAGATCCTCAACGATGCAAGTTACTCCCAACCCAAATCCACCTCTCTTTAATCTGTATATCTTCACCACCACCAGCTACACATTGTATTGTGCAAATCTAGTGTTGGCTTGACCACGTGTGCGCTGGATTTGGCAGCGCCTGTGTGAGTTCTTTACCCGACTTGGATCTTGTATTTGTTGGTTTTTACTTGCTTAACAAAAAATGGGCAGTTTTCTCGAACTCGATTTTGATTTTGTTTCACTGAAACTATTTGTAAAAAAAAGAACTACGATATGATACTGGTTCCAATAGTAACAGTTGATCCCCGTCGAGTCCGGTTTTATCAGTCACTTCTCCCGCCACCACAGATGCATCTAGTCCTCCAAGTTGTCTTCCCTTTTGTTTTCTTTGCTTGACTTATTTGGACATGCTGTTGATTCATATTTTTGTTTAGTTAGAGATTGTATCATTAAATCAACTTTCTTTTTGTGTAGTCAGTTAGTCACATCTATGAATTAGACATGCATGTGATTTATGGTCAGCGTATGGACATCGCACCCATGACAATTTCTGTTGTTTGTGTGCATTATTTTGAATGCAACTTTTGTCAATTCAATTTCTGGACAAGATAAACTGTATATAGATTTATTTCAATCACTAGCAACTTTTTTTTTGTTGTAAGGATCTACACTCGCACTGTTCTAATACAATTTTTTTGTGACCTTAAATGTATGTACGTGCTATCTGTTATCCTATTCCAACAAACTACAATGTTTCACCAGCTTTTGGTATGAACTCATGTTTTGCCAAATGCCACAGATCTCCATCCTATTTTTAAAATCCACTTTACTCTGAATATTATTAATTATGCTTCCTCTGGTTTGAGCTAATATTTTCATCATTTTTATTTATCCTCTTTCTTTCTCTTTGTTTTTTTTTGTGCAGATCCCACTTGGTCACTAGCGCTACCACTTGTGGTGTCACTAGAGCTACCACTTGTGGTGTAATATCTTTCACTTGCTGACCATCAATCTATCTATCAGCCCAAAAGAGAGTCTTTGGTCTCTTTCTTGAAGATTGCATTCTATGTGAAACAAAGCCAGAAGCGGGATTAGAGTCTGCTAGAGAACAACAATCTGGATATCTCATACATGGTCTGTGAAAATATAAGCACTGCTACACAAATTTTGCATGCCCACAACCTGTTTGATTGATTTCCTCATGGATGGAAAACTTATTCCTATTAATTCAATCTTTCTGCAAGGTATGAGTTGCATGGAAAATGTGCACATCTCTTTATCACATTTGTTAAAAACCTTCATTGAACAACTTTGTAAACTCATTTTCTTCAGCTCCTTGTGTCCCATGGTAAAATCATACATGTTATTGTGCTGATAGTTTTTTTATGCTCACCATACCTCTGGAGCACAAATATTCCCACTCTATTTAAATATGCATGTCTCAAGTTAGTTGATGCTGCATTTTGCCCCATGCTACTAGATATGTTGTTCCTTTCATTACTCATTAGGCATTAGCTAGGGCTACGATTATTTTTTTATACAACATAGAGGCATTGCATTATAGTCAAAAGTTAACAGCGACCTAATTTGGAACTCATTCTTTGCTGAAATTGATCTTTCTAAGAAACTAGAATTTTAGTTTGCTTATATGTGTACCATATCCATTTGCCCATATTTATTTGACAAACATAATTTTGCTCACCCAAATTAACAATATTCTTTCGTTGGGTATACCTAAGTAGTGAGAAAATTGGATTCTATCCTATCTAAAGATAATAGTTGCAAAATTTTGTAATTAGGCATAGCTGTACTTCTGGGAATACCATTTTTTTAATTTAAATCCCCCAAAACAGGAGTCCCCTTAATGTAGTGAGGCTAAGCTATACTTATTCACTGCATTCAAATCACTGCATTTTCATACTTCGTGGCACTGCTAAATCATTTTGGAATAAATAGAGTTAGTGCATTTCCTTGTTTACACTGCTGTGAGTTTATGTTTCCCTCAACACTTGATTTTCCCTCAACCGTGTCATATGATGTAATTGTTCTTTTTTTTTCATGTGTGTGTATGAAAGTTTGGCCTCTAGTTTCTATTCATACTAAATTTTTTGGGGTTTCCACTCATGAGCAGTTTGCCTATGCTGTTTCTTTTTGAAAGTGTACTGTTAATTTGATGTGCAAGTGTATGCTACTATCAATTCATTATAGAAGATTCACGATTTATATCAGTATAATGCTTTTGTTGCCAGATCTCTTAACAGATATGAAGGTTGAGCTGCTGAATTACCTACCTTTCCATCAAGAGAACCAGGCTCACACGATACCGAAAAATTTCTTTAATTCTGCCTTGAAAGAGTCTCATTTTAGAAAGTTTGATCAGCAAGGTCACTTTTAGAAAGTTGTGATCAGCATCTTACGATGGTGCTGCTCATGACCAACACCATCATGTTGTTGAATATTCTGGAGGAAATATTTGTGGTTTGAATAATGTCTAAATAAATTTATTTGTCTTAAGGATTGACAATGCAATAATCTAGTTAAATTAGTATTTATGTTTTGGATTATGAAATATTATATTTGACAAGTTTCGTCATGGGTGGGAAGAAAAATGAGTAAATCAAATAGTTGTATCTTGCAAGGCAAATGATCAAATAATGTATTTGTGGTTTGGATAATGAATTATTATATTTGACAGTAATTTGTTATGAGTACTTGATCTTGCTGAAAATTTATAGTAATTATAAGTTTCACCCATTCAAATAGCAGATTGTGTCGATCAAAAGGAAAGTCTATTTTCATTATCATGGATCAGTTGCAGCGATTATAGGAAGTATATAGTTTCACTAATCCTCGGTAGAAGGAGAGAATAAATATCTATATAAAAACATAAAAATTCATTGTTCTTGACGGCGATATAGCTTGAGCACTGCCAAGAAAAATGAAAAAAAAGTCACGCAAAAGAGATACAAAAAAAAGAACGTGAAACGTCCACGCAAAAAAGGACGCCACACAAAAAAGAAACATGCAAAAAAAACATGAAAAGTCTACGCAAAAAGGAAACATAAACTCAGTCAACACAAAAGAAAATCTTGCCTGCGGAAGAAAAAAGAAACCACGCCAAAAAGAAACAGCGGCCACGCCTGCGGAAGGAAAAAAAAACCGCGCCTCGTGCGGACTGCGGACGTGCGCGAGACGCCGGTGGAGCGGAGGGGGTCGGGTACTAAATATTATTCAGTACCCTGGGTACTATTTAGCGCAGTCCTATATATATATATATATATATATATATATATATATATATATATATATATATATATATATATATATATATATATATATATATTTCTTGTAAAGATTCAATTATTATAGTACTTATTTGCCCATGGGAACATATTGTTCTTCGTGACAGGAATGGAGCAATGACAGACTTGAAAATGAAATGGACATTGACTTGGGTGCTGGTGAACAGAATAAGGTCTCCGAAGCTACCAACAGATTTAAATGAAAGGTATACCATCTGTTTTCCTTTGTGTTAGTATTTGCTTGCTTGATTATCCTTCAATCTGCTTTTGCAAAATGGAGTAATATCTTATTGATATTTTCTTCTTTTTTATAGATGGTCTGCTTTTGCAAAACGGAGTGATATCTTATTGATATTTTCTTCTTTTTTATAGACATCCTGCTTTCGCACTTCGCTGAGACCAAGTGATTGCTTCCACTATCCAATGTTATCAATCTCCAATCTTGTGTCTTTCTTCCATATCACATCTCAAGGTATATTGCACTTCTGTATGACCATTTGTGTTATTTTCCAGAGATATCATCCCCCTTTCATCATCTACAACCAGTTTATCCTTTATGGATTGGAATTTATGCTGAAACCTGAATGGACCGTTATTACCTCATCTACAACCAGTTTATCCACTGGTTCTTGCCGAATAACATTTCTTCTTGGCTTTCTTCAGCTGTTAACATTTATATTCTACTGCCTCCTTACGAAAAGAAAAAAATCCACCTTAGCTAAAAGGTCCTGAACAAAAGCACTGATCTTTTATTGGAAATTCTTCAGATCCTGACAGAGAACAATGAAACTCCAGCCGATTGTGCAACTGCTGTTGTTAACAAAGACTTGTCGGTGTACCTTGAGCTCCAAGGAGCTTCAAATGCAGATGCTGAAATGTGAAAAGCTAAGGAAGAAAAAAAAATGAAATTCAAAAGTAAGTGCACTTGTCTTGTTTCCATTTTCTACAATAGATCTGCACATGTTTCAGTGTTGTTCGATCATATCGGTAACATGTTCTCTTATCAACAGTTAAGCCCTAGGTTATGGACCTTCTTCAAAGCTTTCACAGTGGCAATGTTGACTTGGCAAGGATCAACCGAGCCTATATGGTTCTTAACTTCTTATCCCGAAGAAATCTGGTGCTGTGACAGTGGATGCATTCAGACCAATAAGTCTTCAGAACTGCTCAGTGAAACTCATTGCCACTGACTGCTCGGTTACAGAAAGTGATCTTGAAGCTCATTGATGGACATCAGACAGGGTTCCTTCAGGGCAGGTCTATTTCAGAGAGCTTAGTCCATGCGGTGGAAGTGGAACTAGTGCAGCACTGTCATAAGAGGAAAGTCCCCTCAATTCGTCAAAGCTTTTGACACTGTCAATTGTATGGGCCTACAGCGTCTTCTTCAAGCTAGGGGCTCTCATCAGATGTGGCGGGACTGGATGCTTCACCTTCTTCAGTCCTCAAGATCGGCAGTTCTGGTTAATGGCTGACCTGGCCCTTGGGTTTCTTGCAAGAGAGGTCTTCGGCAGGGGACCTCCTATCCTATCACCGTTTATTTTCTTAACAGTGGCAGAGGTCCTACAACAACTAATCAAGGCTAACTCAGAATCTATTAGGCACCCTCTCTCCCCTGAACACCCGTGCCAGTGCTCCGGTACGCGGATGACACCCTCATTGTTTTTTCTCTCGATCGGGCGTTTAACCCGTTTTTCATTAAGAGGAAGAAGACAAAGTGTCCAAGCTACACAAGCGACTCACAACGCTGCTGAGGGGCCATCGTTGGAGAGTCACAACAACCCTAACTACCAGAGTTTGAGCTAAAAATTACATCTTAAACAAGTTGCGCGACGTAACACTGGTGGCACCCTAGGCACGGACGTCACTTCCTGCCCGGAAAGAGGAGGACATTCATCGCCTCCCGCGTCGACGACGACAAAGGTAGGGCGAAGGCCGTCTGGAACTCATCGAAAGACGCCTCATCAGGAAGTTGCGTCTCCACCTCCACGCCAAGCTTCATCATCATCACCTTCCTCGCTTGCGCCTCCGGCTTCGGTTCCATGTACCTACTCTTGGCCGCAAGCCTAGCGCTCCTCTTGGGGACGAGCTCCGAGTCGTCCAGCTCCTCCGCCCGTGCTCTGGCCGCCCGGGTTCGCCGCGGCCGCGGAGGCGACAACAAGATAGGCGTCGAGAGTGGCTTCTTGAATGCAGCAATGAAGTCCTCAGTCGACGTTGCGGCCGACGTGACAGGCGCTCTTCCATCAACAGCCGGCGTGCCTAGGCTGCAGCCATCCGCACCAACTTGGTGGCCAGGGAAGTCGACCTGGACCGGGGTTGTTTTCCGTGGTGAGCCTGATGATGTTCAGAGTTTGAAGATGATCTTCGTGCAGCGGCAACTGCGCTACAAATAAACTATAGCAAGACAACAGCAGTCCCAATTCATATGGAAGATGACAAAGCTCAACAATGCATCTCAATCCTCAGATGCAGACGTGAAGACTTCCCACAGGTACACCTGGGACTGCCGCTGTCGATTAATATATTATAAGGCCGCGTTCACTTCCTACAGTAACCCAAAATATTTCCTCTTCCACCCATCACATCAAATCTTTAAACGCATGCATGAAACATTAAATGTAGGTAAAAAAAAACTAATTGCATAGTTTGTCTGTAAAGTTCGAGACGAATCTTTTGAGTCTAATTAATCCATGGTTGGACAAATTTTACCAAATAACAACGAAAACTGAATATTGGTGATTACAACATAGAGCTCCCACGTATATATAGTCCTGCCAAGGGCTAAGAGTTTTGGTAAGAGCCCACATACAAACGGACTAGGATTAGAATTCCTCCTTCTCCTTTCCTTCTAGGATTAAGTCTGTATGTTTTACAACACTCTTCCTTGGGCGGTTACCACGATATGCACATGCCTTGTTAAAAACTCCATCCGAAAACCCAGTGAGAAAAAAACAGTTCTTGGAGAAAAGAGTACATTGCATTCGTTAATTGCATTGCTTATGTTGTCTCATTAAAAACCTTGTGTGAGAAACCTTCAAATAAAAACTCACATAGGAAAAAAAGAGTACAACATCTAACCTTCTTGGTTATGTATTCTTCAGGATATTCTATTCTTCATGAATAGATATTGATCTTCATGATATATGCATAAACTTCAGTGTTTTAGCAAATATGATCTACTTGATGTTTGTAATTCTGGTGGTTTACCTTCAAGGTAGATGCAATAAAATATACTCCCCCTCATAAAGCCATCATTTGAACTACATTGCTCAAACCACACATTTCATAAATGTATGCTTAATAATGGTATGCAGTACCATAATACTATATCCTTTAAAATGTTGGCTTGAAATTCTTCTATGAATTATAATATGAGAAAATAAGAGTGATATACTTCATGCATAAATGACCACTTATTAGTTGTGCAAGACAAAAATTTATCCTTCAGGATAATAAATCATATCAGAGGATTATAGGGGTAAATAACTTACAATATTCAATATCTTCTAGATAGTACACCAAACTTATTATTCTTCCTTAGTAGATTTTTAAATTATATGTTCTACAAATCTTCAATATTTTGATTATACCACTAAATAATAAAAATCCAGTCTCACATATGACATTTAGGGGACAATTCAATTGCCAAAATTACCACTACTCTTATACCTTCATGGTATTTAGAGGATATCAACACTTCATTTCTAGCTTTACAATATACACTTTCTAAGTGTTTATATGATTCCTCATTTTCTTTCTCTTAGGTCTCTATTCACTTCAGGGATTAATGGTGTTTATTTAAGAATCGACTGGTAAATCTTTCATGGATTGACTCCTTCAAGGACTTTCTCATTTTTGGTGACTAATATTTCTTTTCTATAAGATATATTCTCTGCTTCATGAGAGATTGTTATGTGATATACACAATGAGATAGTGTTATTCACTACAAAGTCATTTGATGACTCTTCCTTCTAGGACATGCTCTTCTTGAGACATATATATTCATTCATGAACATATTCTACCTTAGACTTTTTAATACTTAAATGAGATTTAATTTTCATATGTTATGATTTATATTCTTCAAGAATTTTATGGATTTTCATAATCCACTTATTAACTGCATATTCCATATTCATTTAATTCATTTGCTAGAGGTATAGCAGAACATTTATTTCTTCTTAGTAGGGGATTTAACCTCAATTGCTTTCTTCATTGACCCGATATAATCGCTACAGGCGACTTTGCCATAGACTTTATTTTCTGAATCCGGGTTCTCATAAGAGAAACATTTGCAATTATAGAGGTAGTGTTGTCGACAACTATTATTTTCTCCTAATATTCTCATAATATGAGATTATTCTCTGTCTCTTTGTTATTTCTCAAACAAGAGATGATTTGTTTTTCTGCGTACCCAACACTATGATGCGCGCTTATGTGTTGGATTTCATCTTCATGATGATCCTCTTCATGAGGTGCTTGACCTTCTTCGTGAGGTGTTCTCTTCATGAGAATGAAGGAGTTTGTTCTTATTTTATTTACCAAGTGTACACTAAACTATAACCCATAGGCGTCCCCATAGATTTTAGCTTGATAATATACAACATTTAGTTTACTACTAGTAAACATAACTTCTGGTTTTTCTATAACTTCAAGTTACTCCTCTCATTTCAAATATATCTGGCATATGCTCTGCTTCATGCTTCACAAGAGCATTAGTCAAACTATTGTTTGATTTAGTGCATGATACTATTCCTACTTTAAACTTAAAGGAATATTTTCTCTTAAGATCACTTTCCTTCCATGGAAATAATATTTGGCATTTAACATATCACTTTCCTTCTATGAAAATAATATTTGACATTCAACATAGCCTTTCTCTCCTCCTAATGCCAATATTAGATCTATAATAACATACTTCAAAAGATATCCCCTATCATGGGCTTAAAATAATCAAATTCATGTGTCTCCAACTACAAGTGGAGGCCCATTCATGTATGCTATGATAAAAATATATGGAAAATATTCAAGCACATATTTAAATACGGGGGTTATTATACATTATATGCGGTGAGCTAGAATACATAAAGTACAATAAAGAATGTTTCTCATTCCTGTAAACTCTGGGGTGTTCTCCCCCTGATTTGCACATATTGTAGTTCAAAAAAACTATTTCATTATCTAGCTTCTTTATTGTTTAGCCAAAAAAATAATCCAATTACTCATACATAAAAACGGACTATATATTTCAAAAGTATAGATATGCAACATTCAAACTTACAAGGAATTTCTTCTATAATTTTCTAACCAAATGCCTTTTCTTCATAAATCTCAAATCATCATTAAGTGTTTTATCTATTAACTCAATTTCCACTCTAATTCAGCCCATTCAAGTGGGTCACTTCTCCATTTAGTTAATTTCAATATAAGCAACTCCCCCTGATCATAGGCTACTTGGCCATAGACCAATATATTGCTTATGCATGCAATACATTGAAAGCAAAATATTTCTTAGTTCAACGGGAACTATATAGACATAATATACTAGCTAGCCAATCCAATTATGAAGGAAGTGTAAGGTAGCTACAAACTACAAATATAGTTTCTTTGCTAATATTCATGTAGGAGTGGAGATAGGTGCAGCTCAACGAGAGCACAATATAGTGATACACATTCAAGTGATATTCAATCCAACGTAATAGATAACAACAAAATGCTACAAGCTTACTTGCAATTAGTGCAATGTAGAGAAAGTTAATTCTACCGGAAAATACATGACTAGAACTCCAAGTCCTTATACATGCACTTCATTTAAAGATAGATTTAGGAAGGCTATGCCTACTAAATATATATTACCCATATTTTCTTATGCCTTTACCCGAAATTCCTCCCCCTTTTCATGCCATAATTATTTGAAGTAGTAAGTTGCTTCATGCATCATCTATGAATAGTCATTTCTAATGGTCTATAGAATCCAATTGTACTTCTAGTATTTATTGGTTATGGCATGAAATTCACATATCAAGTGCACTATTTAGTGTGTACAATAACATATCCAGGATAGGACATAAACTTCTAGCTTTTGGGTTAAAGTATTAAATACTTAGTTTATGGATTATACTATTTCTTGGCTAAATAGATCCTTCAAAGATCAGTTCATATGCCAGTATATTCCAATTGTTCAAGTGCTTCTAGGAAATTCGATTTCCCTTCTACCTACAAGGTAGTATTGCACAGCAAACTATAACATACATGGTTAATTAAGACTTCTTTGTGGATAAAATAATGCAAAATTTATTTAGATAGGCTATAGACAATAGGCAATTGTTTATATGTAAAACATAATTTATTTCATGCAAGATTAACATATATTACTGCATGTAAAAATTGCAACTAAAAATATTAAATGCTTTACATTAGTCTTCAAGCCAATAAATTAACCATTAACTCTTCTATGAGTATACGAGAACCACTTAATTCAACGAGAATTAAAACTTAATGCACCACCACTACTACTAATATTCTTGGATAGTAATTTCAAAAATAAAACAAATATGTAAGCACATGATTCAAGTTCTTCTTCCGGAGAAACCTTAAAAATTATTATCTGTTCTTACATGTCTTAGCTTCTATGCTTGACATTTAGCAGCTTCATGCATGCTCTACTTCATAGTTAGGAATACAACATATGCAAGTCATATATCCTGATTCATAATGTTGTCCAAAAATTTCAACTCAATTCTACTTGATATTGAGTAATTATGGATGATAAATTTGAATACTTCTAGTACTTCAATGCTCTCGGTCTTTTTATTTCAAGAAATATTTCTTCTAGAATTAGGCAAAGTCTTATTTACCATCCCGTCTTCTATGACTTTTAATCACAAAGCTTCAAACTTATTGTATTTTTTCATAGAGCAGCACTATATCCCGTATGGTCATATAGCTTGAAAATTCAATTTGCTTTATGCAATCATAATGTAGGATATCTTCTAGAATTTCTCATTCAGCGAGTCCCATAAGACCTTCGGGATTTAGCTTAGTCACATACTCATTCTTTGAGAGTAATATAAGAAACTATCCACCACTTCAGTGGTAATAGAATATCCTACTAGGATTTAATAAATGACCATGCTATATAATTCTGTCATTCAGGACAAGTCCAGGATATTCTTTATTCATGAAAGTATGCATATATTATTATTATAAAATCATGTGCAAATATGTTTACTGCGTGTAAACAAGTAGCAAGGTGTAAAAAGATAGTTGATGGTTATCTAAAAATATTCTTAGAAGCATCCAAGTATTTTTTAGGATTATGGTATATGCAAATTTCAGAATTAATATAAGCATTCATTCATCTCAAAAATTCATTATGCTAGGAAAAATAAATATGAGCCTCTCAAAGGTGATAAGTCTAAGGTCTGCATGATTTAGAGAGCCCATATACCTTATACCATGTTTCTAATATAATCATTGCAATTACATGGTATAATTCATAACGGAGTTGCACTAGAATTTTTTTAGAATTAAATTCAAAGCATAGAAAATTTTCAGAATTAATCTACTATACAATTCAGAAAATAAAACTAGGCAACACAACTAAACTGCAGATTTAATAATGCCAAAATAATTTTCTTCAAGAAATTGATATAATTTGTGGTACATGTAGCTGCAAGCTTGCTGGTTAGCCATGGTGTTTAACAATTAATCGTGCATGTTGTAACTGCTGGTTACTAAATTTTAGGAATCGGTCCGAGGCGAGCGGCCAGTGGCGTACAGGCCACGATGAAGAAACATGACAGTAGTGCAAACAAGCGGAGTGCAGAGACTGCTTGCAGCGTGCGGGCCACGTGCAGTAGGGGGTGCGACAATGCCAATGGTTTCGAGCCGAGGATCATGAGCCGTGTGGACTGCAGGATGTCCGGCGACGGTATGCAGGTTGCAGGAAAAACGGTTTGGATTCGAAACCACGTGTGACTCAGATGCAATCCGAATTTGACTATGACGTCAGTATCTTAATTGTTGACGGCTTTTTGCCGACATATGCTCGTGGCTCTTCTTCGAGTCAAATTAGAGTTGCTGGATGAAGGCAACTTTAATGACGATGAGGATGGATCATGTTGGATCGGCCTCTAACTCTAATTTACATGGCACTGTGGTGGCTACTAGGCCCATCGCACAAGTTTTCTTCATGCATACGTACTGTTGATGTATACATGTATATTCGTACTTCATGTACTAATTCACACTGCATGTACGAATGCTACGTAAAAGACCAACAAAAATCTAACTCAATGGCTAGGACAAACACATGCAAATTTGTCACCGTTGTCAGCTTCCATGCTATCGGCCGGCAGCTTCCATGCTGGTGGCGCATCAGTGGATGAATCTTGAATTTTATGTGTATGCACTGTTCAAATACGTATGCATGTATGTGTCCCCAGCATATGTACTTCCAATACAATTCAACATGTATAATTTAAGTATGTAGACTGGTTCAATGGCCGGCATAAGCTATCTTCGAGATTATTTTTTTCGTACCTTGTAATGGATGCCAATTTGATCTACGTCACATGCCGCGTAGGGCAGTGATTAATAGATACATACCGCGTAGGGCATTTGACATTGTCGTAGATCTGCCTGATCGGTAGCAGGTAGAGGCAGTAGATCCGTTCCGCTAACAACGTCAGGATGTCGATGTCGTCGAAGTAGTCGCGACAGGGACGACGGCACGAGCGGCAGCGTCGTAAATTGGCGGCAACTTCAATGGCGATGTCGACGTAGAGCTTGTCGTGCTGATAACGTATTATAAAACATGTTGCCAGCGGTTGGAACCTTTCCCTCTCCGTCTCTCATGATCAATATAGTAGATGAAAGTAGAACACATAGACACAAGATGTAGGGAGACTATTCTTTATTCCTCTGAATATTGGTGATTACAACATAGAGCTCCCACGTATATATAGTCCTGCCAAGGGCTAAGAGTTTTGGTAAGAGCCCACATACAAACGGACTAGGATTAGGATTCCTCCTTCTCCTTTCCTTCTAGGATTAAGTCTGTATGTTTTACAACACTCTCCCTTGGGCGATTACCACGATATGCACATGCCTTGTTAAAAACTTCATCCGAAAACTCAATAGGAAAAAAACAGTTCTTGGAGAAAAGAGTACATTGCATTCGTTAATTGCATTGCTTATGTTGTCTCATTAAAAACCTTGTGTGAGAAACCTTCAAATAAAAACTCACATAGGAAAAAAAGAGTACAACATCTAACCTTCTTGGTTATGTATTCTTCAGGATATTCTATTCTTCATGAATAGATATTGATCTTCATGATATATGCATAAACTTCAGTGTTTTAGCAAATATGATCTACTTGATGTTTGTAATTCTGGTGGTTTACCTTCAAGGTAGATGCAATAAAATATACTCCCCCTCATAAAACCATCATTTGAACTACATTGCTCAAACCACACATTTCATAAATATATGCTTAATAATGGTATGCAGTACCATAATACTATATCCTTCAAAATGTTGGCTTGAAATTCTTCTATGAATTATAATATGAGAAAATAAGAGTGATATACTTCATGCATAAATGGTCACTTATTAGTTGTAAGAGTTTTGATAAGAGCCCACGTATAAACGGACTAGGATTAGGATTTCTCCTTCTCCTTTCCTTGAGTATTAAGTCCGTATGTTTTACAACATAATAAACTACCCTTGCGCGCCGGCCTTCTTCCCCTACATTGCCAAAAACTGATAGATACTTGGCAGGCTGGCAAGCAGCTCTTCTCAATGTCATGGGCCGAGCGTTTACGGTGAATGTGTCAGTGCCCCTCACCCTGGCGACCCTGACGTAGGCCCAAGGCCCAGGCGCGGCTCAAGGAAGAAGTCCAGAAGCTCCAAGATATCCGGCCCAGAGTGGCAATGTGCCTTGTGTGTGTAAGCCCAAGTGAGGCATATGTAAGGAGGAGAATGTACTGAGGAAACCCAACTTTGAACTGAAGCAAACCAAAACAGACGCCGAGCACTCTGCCGGCCGTCCTCGCATCCCCTTCCTTCTTCCCCAATCCAACTCTTCCCTCTTCGATCCTCCTCCTCTACTGCTTCTCCTCGCCGCCGGCGAGGGAGACGCTTACAGAATGCAGTCCTTGATTCACAGTTAATATACGCTATGTGCGCCCTCCCTTTGCCGCCTGGAATCATTTCTCAAATGGACCAGCGCCGCCGCTCCTTTCTTTGGTCTGGAGAGAGCTCTATGACAGGGTCTCAGAGCTTCGTGGCTTGGGAACGGGTCTGCCGGAATCGTGATCACGGGGGGCTGGGAATCAAGGATTTAAGCTTGATGAATGTCTGTCTTCTTCTAAAGCTCATCCATCGCCTGCATGTGGCTGAAGACTCGGCTTGGGCAGCTTGGGCAAGGCAGCATGTCAGCCTTGCATCGCTCGAGGGCGATCTCTGTGGTCCACACTCCACACTGGGATGTCCCCTTTACCAGGCGATCACCACGGTAAACATTGGCAATGGGACGCACACATCTTTCTGGTAAGCCTGAGCTTCTGAAGAAGCTTTTGTTGACCGCTTCCCGGCACTATACAGTCACTGCGTTCAGAAAAAACTTACGGTGGCACAGATAAAGTTGATCGGAATTGATGGTCAGGGCTTCCTTGTCAGCAGACTGTCGTTGCAGGCGGAGACTGAACTTCTGGAGGTGCGACAGCTGCTAGCAGATACAGAGTTCCAGAAAACCGCTGATTCAAGGAGTGGAACATTCTGCCTAGTGCCTACCAAATGGAAGGTTCGATTCAGGAGGACTCTACAAACTGCTGAAGTCACGTGATGGCAGTCCAAGGCCGGAGGCAACTTTTGTCAGGGATAGCTACGCCCCAAAACGTGTTCAGTTCTTCCTCTGGCTGCTAATGCAAGGAAGGATTCATTGCAGAACAAATTTGGTCTGTAGAGCTGCTCGACAGTGCCATCTGTGAAGTTTGCCGTCAGGAGGAGGAAACGGCAGAGCATGTTATTATGGGATGCCCTTTTGCAGAGGATTTCTGGGGATCAATTGGTTTCCAATTAACAGCAAACTACACAGGGGCAGCCAGTCAATTACCATGGCATTCACAGGAATTTTACATGTTGCATCCCATCGAATTCAGAGAGATTAGAAATAGCCGTGCAGGTTTCAGGACTGACATGAGCAGACTGGGATGAGCATGAACCAGTATTCTGTTTGCAACCTGACATTATTGTTGGAGCTCATGTACTCCACGATTCAGCAAGTGAGCTGCTGTTGTACCCTTCTACTCTACTATGTTCGGTTATTACTGTTATATTTCTTAACTGTGGATGATCATTTGGTTTCCCGTCCATTCACTGACTGCGCATTTCGTATATTATCATCATTTTCGCTAATCGACAAACCATTGCATATATTCGGCGAGAATTTGGTGATCTCTTCACGACGCTGACCTTTCACCTCAAAATTTGTTCTAGGCGGTTGCAAGAATGGCATTTGGTTGGGTATAGCAATGAAAACAGACGGACCAGATGCTGTTCTGTTTTTATTTCTATGTTTAAAACCTGGAATCCATTCTTTGTGAACCCAAGTCGATGGGCATAAGTGTTATCCTGTCAGTTTAAACGGACAAACCGGCTGTTTAAACAGACAAATCAACCGATTAAGCAGACGCGATGTACCGTCCTATGGACAAATCAACCGACCGTCGTATAGCGTTCAAACGGTGTGCAGACGTACACGTATATTATTTAGCCCCGTGTGTACGGCTGCCACAGGGGCTGATGAACTGGTGTTGGTGTTGCGTCAAATGGAAAACCCGCCTCGTTCAGGTGACTGATCCTTCACAGTCACGGTTCCCAGCTTCCCTATTCAGCAGTGGTAGACAAATCTGATTCATTCCATTTGCTTATTTCTTTGCTCAACGTGGTACAGTTTCATGTCCGTGTACACTATGCAATGGAATTATTGCGGCGAATGATGGATGGATTCGTATCAAGCTGGGAACACCATGAGCCGTCTGCTTGCATTGCCGGATTGCCCGCAGACGAACCCAGCTTGTTTATTTCCTTGGCTTCTCTATCTGGACAGCAGCGTCGTTGGCCAACCGCTGAAGCATCCGTTGAGTGTTTGATACAGTTGCAGTGCAGCTACTTGGGCTGTGATCGCTCCGTCTCAGCTTGCAGCATTGTCCTGGAAAATTGGAAAAAAGGTGCATTTGGATTTCAGCTGAGTTCTAGGCCTGTACTGGAAGGAAACATAACTTTTATAATCGTAGTTGTATCATATATATACTACTACTACAACAACAACAACAACATAGCCTTTTGTCCAAGCAAGTTGGGATAGACTAGAGATGAAACCAAAAGAGACGATAAACAAGGAGACACATAAAGAGACATAAAGGGCACAAGACAAAAAGAGGTCACGGTTCAGGCATGTTGATTGTCAATCTCCAAGCGCTCCTGTCCATAGCTAAATCCTTGGAGATATTCCACTCCTTAAAATCTCTCTTAACGGACTCGTCCCAAGTTAGTTTAGGTCGACCTCTACCGCTCTTTACATTATCGGCCCGCTTTAGAACTCCACTACGCACCGGCGCCTCAGGAGGCCTCCGTTGGACATGTCCAAACCATCTCAACCGATGTTGAATCAATTTATCCTCAATTGGTGCCACCCCAACCCTATCCCGAATATCGTCGTTCCGGACTCTATCCCTCCTTGTGTGCACACAACACCAACGCAACATACGCATCTCTGCTACACTCAATTGCTAGACATGTCGCCTTTTTGTAGGCCAACACTCAGCACCGTATAACATCGCCGGACGAAACGCCGTCCTATAGAACTTACCTTTCAGCTTCTGAGGCACCCTTTTGTCACAGAGAACGCCAGAAGCTTGACGCCATTTCAACCAGCCGGCTGAAATTCTATGCCTAACATCTTCGTCAATGTCTCCATCCTTTTGTAGCATCGACCTTAAATACCGAAAAGTATCCTTCTTGGCCACCACTTGCCCATCGAGGCTAACGTCTCCCTCCTCGTGCCTAGTCGCGCTGAAATCGCACCTCATGTACTCGGTCTTAGTCCTACTAAGTCTGAACCCTTTCGACTCTAACGTGTGCCTCCATAGTTCTAACTTCCTATTAACCCCCACCCTACTGTCGTCAACTAGCACCACATCATCAGCAAAGAGCATACACCAAGAGATATCACATATAAGCGGCTTTGTATCATATATATATATATATATATATATATATATATATATATATATATATATATATATATATATATATATATATATATATATATATATATATATATATATATATATATATATATATATAATACACAATTGTAGAGATTCCATCCATGAGAAGCAGCTACGGTGTTTTGTGACAAACGAATAAGCGGCTGCGGCTGCTTGCGGCCGAACAGAGTAGCTGACTCAAGGAACGTGTGAAACATTTGTGGATGAACGGGGAGCCCTGCTCTCTACATAAAACGTCGCGATCAATTTGGTGGGGCCGTTTGAACCAACAACTCCACTAAGGCTTCACAGACAACATTGTTGCTACTGCTTGCTTTCCCCAGAAATGGCTATGAACACCGTTATTGTTTCACACCATTATAGATGGCTAGAATATATTCAAAAGGTAGCATATCAGTGCAAAAGGCGCTTTTTGCTGCTGCTATGCTACAGAGGGCGCATAGCTGCAGATGCTTTTGCTGCACAGCACAATATTCTAATTTTCGTCACTTTTATACTTTTTTCCTTCATTTCAGTTAATCTTCTAAGTTGAATACCTTTAAATAAGTTTGATTGCTATTGGTCTACCTCTAATGATGATGAAACTTAGCACTGGCTTTGTTATGACAAAAAAAAAGGCAAACCGCAACATTCCAGGATATTTTATATATTAAATAATAATAATAATAATAATAATAATAATAATAATAATAATAATAATAATAATAATAATAATAATAATAAATACTACATACCTTGATTGTGAAAAGGACACTGGAGTCAAAAACTTGTTGGCCAGCAGTAACCTTCAGGCCCTCGACATATCCGGCACGAGGCGCTTTCACAACATGCTGAAAAGAGTAAAAAGAGCAAATTTAGGATTATTTATGTCTGACGAAACTTAAAAAAAGAACCATGAAAAAATATCCAAACCTCCATCTTCATTGCTTCCATAACCATGACAGGCTGCCCCGCCTCCACCTGTGCCCCATCTTCAAGCAAAACTTTCACAACCAAGCCAGCCATTGGTGCCAGAACACTCCCTTTTGGATGTGACTTCCCTTCAGAAGCATGACTAGGCTGGGAGCTATCATCGACTACATGCTCAGTTCTTACAGTCTGTCTGTAATGGTGATGATGCTTACCATGCCAGACATGTATATGTTTGCTGTTGCCCTGCAAGAAGAGAGGTGACGAATTTAGTGAAGGAATTACAGATATAACGGATTACATATGCCTCAGTTCACTGTGACCAGAGTATCAGGTAAACCTTCGAATAAGATGCTAGAGTCACATCAGTTTGCAGACCAGAAACATCAACACGAAAATCATGGTCACCCTTGTGATCAACTTTGACATCTAAACCAGAAGTGCCATCTTCTGTCTGATCAAGATAGAAATATAATTAGTAAGATATCAACTGACAGATGAAGCGTAGTATATTGCTAATAAAGTCTATTTGATTAATCTTCTGGGTTGAAGCCATGCGATGGGCACATACATCAGTCACATTTATATACTTTGCTGTGTCTGATCCCAAGTTCCCAACAGTGAAAACCGATTTCTAGTGGGGTTTGCTAGAAATACTCTCTTTCACTATGGAGGCCATATGAGTTGTTTTGTCAAATACTCTTTGGTCTGACAATCAATTATGTAAATACGTATCAGATTGGCCACATGAATTTGGTTTGCTAGCTTCACCATAAAACATATGATGTTTGTTTGTGCCTATTAAGCAGTAAGCATTTTGTGACATGGATTCACTCAGCTCAAGTTCAAATACGGAAATGTATGTGGAAACTTGAAAACTAGTATGTGCATATATATAGTATAATCACCTCGATGAAGTAGCTTCCATCAGATTTATGAGTAATGAACAGTTTAAGAAGTTTCTCACTGAATCCATCATTCTCTTCCAACTCAAGATCCAGGGGATGCCTAGCAAAGTGATGCATCCTGAACGGTGGATTATTGTACCATACAGATAGTGTGTTGTTGGCTCCTGAAAAGCAAGTAGCATATGTCATTGCCAGGTCAAATTAGCAATGTTATTGTTGAAAGAAAAAAAGCAAATGGTAGGTCTAACATACGTTGTGATTCTTTAGATGTAATGTGATCCTTCTTGCAAATGCATGCAGCAGCCAAAATTGCACCAAGCTCAGATACACCATGAGATTCTTCTGAGGACTTCGTAGAAATACTCAAAAGGTCATCTTTATAACATTCAATGAAGTGAGTGTCAACTAGGCCTCTTTCAAAGGCACTATGGCTTGCGAGTTCTTGGAGGAAACCAACATTGGTTGGCAAACCTGCAATCTGTTTATTCATTAACCAAGGCATGGCAGGGAGATTATTATATTGCAATTGTATTTCTACACTTCTAAAGTTCAATGGACTATTTGCATAGAAAAATCAATATTAGTTTATCATCACGGACTGTCACTTGTTAGGCCTCATGTAAAACTTTAGTAGCCACCATCAAAAGGGGGGGTATGTTAACATCTGTATGGATTATGGAACAAGGATATCATCAAAAGCATAAAGATTAGTGACACTTCTTGAACTGAACTAGCATAGACATCTTACACAATTGGACTCCCACATAATATGCCTACATTTGTGAAGTTCTTTAAGACAACTAAAATTATATCAACATGCACTGTACTGATGGCCTCTTAGAGAAGGGAAAAGATGTAAACAGATAATACATCAAAAGAAATGTATTGATTCTGGTGAACTGATTATACCTGAAAGTTTGATAAACAGTTCTTTAGCTTGACTAGTGCAGCAGTGCGACTTTCACCCCATACTACAAGTTTGGCTATCATTGGATCATAATGCATGCTGACTGTATCTCCTTCTTCGACTCCAGTTTCAACTCTTACTGAGCAAGAATATGTTAATTGTGCAATACTGAAATGTAACTCGTAATATAATTGGTCATAGGATATCTCCATATTTCACCTGTTGGATCAGAAGGGACTGGTCGGTAGTGATGTAAGGTTCCTGTTGCAGGGAGAAACCCTCTTGGAACATTTTCAGCATATATCCGTGCTTCAAATGCATGTCCTATATCAAGGCAAAGCAGTAGTTAAGAAGTAATCTGGCTGAGTGGTGCTATAAAAGTTTAGAAGGCTCAAATGCAAATATAGATAATCCATTGATTCAAAGGAAAACAAAATATTTTCAAGCTTCTTCTCATATACCAATGGCAGCATGTAAGTTCAGTTTTCATAATCATAAATAAATTTCTTAACAAGTACTTGGGCACAAGTAATGAAGTGATAATGTATGAAAAACAGCTTGTAGAAAAGGACTGTAGGGACTCAGCCCCCTGCCATATGAGATGGCATCTGTGCACAGCAGGGAAGGCCCACTCTCAAATGAACCAGCTAACCAGGCTAGAGCCCGTTCGCATGAAAAACGGATGAATACCATTGTGTAATCCAAGTCCAAAAATGTATCATATCAGTGCATTTTGTGAACTGTTAAAGGAGGCATCTTCAAAATTATGGCCCAAATAGAACTAGATAAGATGGAGAATGCTGTTCATGATGCGAACAAACTATAGTAGCCAAGAGACAACATGACAATCAGAAATCATCAGTAAAGTTTTTGGGTGAGACGAGTTATTGTTAAGGTTTACCATTTAATGGAACCTGCTCCTGAGATAATGGTAGTCGTTCTCCATTTGCAACACGTATTTGCCACTCCACAAGATCTTGACCAACAATCATCTCTGTCACTGGGTGTTCAACCTTCCAAGATTGATTCACAAGATGATTTTGTGTTTTAGACTTTTAACCAAGTGAGTCAATGAAGTACCATGCAAAAAGAAATGCCAAGGTACTCAAGCATATCAGATTATTATCGTAGATATATTACCTGGAGTCGAGTATTCATCTCCATGAAGTAGAACTCTCCAGAAAGAGTATCCACAATAAACTCCACTGTTCCAGCATTGTAGTAACCAACTGCCTTCAACACAAATAATCCAATAAGTGACCCTGTATATGAAATAGAAGGATTAAACAGAATAACTGCTAAAGAACATATAACGGAGAAAACAAAGAAAGAATCACTTGTTTTGTGACAGACAGCATGAAAATGTTAGGTATTATTCAACAAAAAAGTTGACTGACATGAGCTACTAGATAATACATATAACTTTGAACTGACATTCATGTGAAGCAAATTACTTGCACATTTGTCATTCCATATTGGTGTGAAAAAATTGTCAGCTAGATAATGAAAAGAAAAACTTAACCAACAATAGTGAACTGAAAACATCAAATTTGTTTCCTAAACACATACTAATGTTCAGAAGCATTCACCTTTGCTGCAGATACAGCAGCTCCACCAATATGAGACCGAAACTCAGCTGACACATTTGGCTGCACAATATATAAACAGACAACTAAATCGATTATTCTATCAAAGTAAATTTCAGGGCACAAACAACTAGCAAAGCCTTAGAGCTTCCTCAATATGTTTTCAAGCAAGTTCCAGGGTTTTGTTGGATAACAGATCCTTACAGCTGGAGCTTCCTCGATAATCTTCTGATGCCTTCTTTGTAGACTGCAGTCTCTCTCATAGAGGTATATTGCATTTCCATGTTGGTCACCAAATACCTTCAAACATCAATACAGTACCAGGGAAGACAACAGAGAGTTACTGCAGGTTTCTTATTATATAAAGGACTGTGACAGGTCCAAAATCAATTGAGTCTTACCTGGACTTCTACATGTCTTGGCTGAGTAATATACTTTTCAATCAACAATGTGTTTACACCAAATGATGCTGCAGCTTCCCGTTGAGCGCTCAGTACAGCATCCACAAATTCATCAGGACTTTGGACTATTCTCATCCCCTTACGAAGGATATACAGTGAAAATTGAAAAGGTTACAGACACGACACACATAAGATAGGTCATGCAACTATAGAGCGGGCTTCTCTGGAACACTTGAAAGCCTATGCATAGCAATTTAGATAAGCACTTTTCCAGTATGAGACAGTCTGAGGAACAGTTCAGCATACCTTGCCCCCTCCACCATGGGTGGGTTTGATTAAAACAGGATAACCGATTTTGTCAGCTTCAAGTTTCAACAGCTCAATGTCTTGGTCAGGCCCATGGTATCCTGGGACCAGCGGCACGCCAGCAGCACCCATGATCCTCTTGGATGCACTAATATTTCACAAATCATGTTTAGGGTGCACTGTTCTGAACAAAAGCCCAACAAAACAGTCTGTATGCACACACCAGACAACAAGATCATTTACCTCTTATCGCCCATATCTCGGATTGCAGATGCTGGTGGTCCGATGAATTTGAGCCCCTCAGCTTCACAGAGCTGCGCAAAATCAGCATTCTCTGAAAGAAAACCATATCCCGGGTGGATAGCCTGCACAAAACAAATAGAAATAAATGTCCCAGAAATATTCGTGCCTGCATCATGGCAGGCTAAAATTTTCGTACTGTTTTGCACTTTCGCACTCTTTCCCTACGACACGGTTCCTGTCTCTTCACGAAAATGTGTTCCAGCACCCAACACTATTTGGACACAACTCGAGGACTGATGAAGTGGCAGGATTACATGTATCGCCTACAGTGGAATTGTGTGGCGCGGGATGATCATTTCACAGAGCAACGACCGAGAATCAGTATGCCTAGTGAGACGAAGGCAAGCTAGGGGAAATAATGAGCGAGACAGCGACGAGCGGCAGGGACGGGTGAACAACAAACCTGGGCGCCGGTGCGGAGGGCGGCGTCGATGATGGCCCCGGCGTTGAGGTAGCTCTCGCGCGCGGGCGGCGGGCCGATCCTGACGGCCTCGTCGGCGGCGCGCACGTGCAGCGCGCCGCGGTCGGCGTCGCTGTACACGGCGACGGTGGCGACCCCGAGGCGGCGCGCGGTGCGCATGACCCGGCACGCGATCTCGCCCCGGTTCGCCACCAGCACCTTCTCGATGCCCCCGCCGCCGCCGCCCGCCGCCGAGGACGCGGGTGGAGGGGGCGAGGAGGAGGAGGAGGAGAGGAGCCGCGCGGCGAGGAGGGGCAGCGCGGGCACGGGACTGCCCGGACTCCCGCCGCGCCCGCGCCCGCGGCGGCGCAGGTGGAGGTGGAGGTGGAGGAGGCGGGAGGCCATCACGCAGTGGCGGTGGTTGGGCTGGAGGCTTGGAGATGGAGAGCAGTGGTGAGCAAGAGCAAGGCGGAGTGGCGCGGCGACGGGTCGGGGAAATAATTCGCGAGCAGATGGGCGGCACGGGCTTCGTCAGTGTGGGTTGGCTGTGGTTGGTCCCGCTGGATAAGGGCGGTGACCTGTCAGACGAGTCCGCGACGTCTCTCCCTTGCTTCTCTCCGGCGCGACTGCGCGAGCGTGTCGGAGCGGATGACGGGATGAGCACCAGCACTTGTGGAGGTGACACGGATGGTATAAATAAATCGATTAATAAAAGGATTTTTCTTCCATGAACTTTTGCAGAAATCAATATTTGCTAACTAAATTTCTTTTATAGTCCCTACTCATTATTAGTCGGTAGCGCCCGAACGATGTCCAGACGCCTGCTGCAACCTGTTCCCGCGCCTGAACTACGCGACTGCTCGACCCGACGCAGCGTCGCCGTCCCACCCGACCCCACGGGGCGTCTGCTCTCTTGCCCGACCCCACGATGCGTCCACGCCCTACCCTCGTGCCTCCTCCAGCAGCGGCAGCAGGCGGATCACATTGCAACATGTGCAATATTCAATCTCTTTTTAAAATATCCACACGCAACATTTGCAAAATATGTCTGAAGATAAATAAAACAATTAAAACATGACTCTGAAATACTTGCGAAAACACCTGAAAACACTTTGAAAAACCATTGCAAACATGCGCAACACCTAGATAAAACATTTGCAACATATGTCTAAAACATATGCAACATCCAAATAAACACACTTGCAACATACGTCTGAAAAACAGATGAAACATTGGGAACAAACATTTTCAACATATGTGTACAGCCATTGCAATATCCCGATCTACTTTTGCAACATCCATACGAAACACTTGCAACATACCTCTGAAACACTTGAAACATACGCTTGCAACATGTGTTTTCAGTATAACATCTTGTAGCAGAACCTCCTAAATTATATGGCCCACATGCACCTGTCATTGTCCCTAAGACCTCTGACAGCGATACATGTACACCAAATAACCTAAGAAGATCTGTCGGGTGCCCTCACAGGACCCCGATTAAACTACATTTAACAACTCATACCAGGATCAACAAAGGAGTAACTATAACATTACAACATTTGTTACAAAACTTTACATCAGAGTGCAGAAGAATAACAACAATAAATTTATAAATCATGATTAAGTTAACTTTTTTACAAACTTAACTTATATTGCGGAAGTCGAGTAGAACTACAGAAGACAACTTAGGCGAAGCACCTAAGTCAGAAGAGGACAACCAGATCATATCGAGCCCACCGACATGACCTCGATTAACAGTACCAGTCAGTACCTACAACAGGGGTTAACAAACCCTGAGTACTCAATTGTACTCCGCAAGACTTACCCGACGAAAAGAAAAGACTCCAAGGATATGCTGGCTTAAGGGAAGTAGTGAAGCTAGAAAAGAGAAGTTTTGCAGAAAAGCTTACTACCAGTGCATTCGTGCTTTCAAACTTTTAATTAAGTTTTTGCTCTAGTTTTAGTATAGCCTAATTATAGCTAACTTTTGCATCTGTATCTATCTCAATCATAAATATAAGCATTACACTAGTTATTCATTTCTTTTCCATCTCAAGTCCAACAGTAATCATGTTCCAGTTGTTGCTACGATGTTGGTGCAAGGTCAAGACTCCTTTCTCGTGGAGCAACGACGATTCGAACCGCTTGATCTACCCAGCTGGGGATTCCTAACCACACGACATATGTAGAACCGAATCTTGCATATATCAACTCTTACTCGGGTTTTCCCAAAACCAGAACGTGTCCATCGCCACCCGAGAGCACAGTACTCCTCGAACCCGGCCCGATTCTAGCCCCGA
This sequence comes from Saccharum hybrid cultivar R570, assembly GCA_038087645.1. Lineage (NCBI taxonomy): Eukaryota > Viridiplantae > Streptophyta > Magnoliopsida > Poales > Poaceae > Saccharum > Saccharum hybrid cultivar. The sequence goes on along the minus strand of JAQSUU010000671.1, from coordinate 638,050 downwards.
GGGTACACGTTACTCTCGCCATCTCTCCACTCCCAGTGCGAGGTTAGACGTTCTCGTAATGGACTAACCAAAGTAAGGCTTACCCGACATGGGTACATGGCTAGTACTAATAAAAACTCCTTGACTCGAGGGCCAACAATGAACGGTCCTTAACCGACACAGACGGGACCAACCACCAAAGACGATTCCCATGCCCCGTCCGGTCTCAAGTTCATTCTCATATTCATTTTCATATGCTCTCATGACCTGTCATTAGGGCAGGAGAAGCAAGAAATAAACTTGTTCTTGTGATCAAAGAAAATATTATTCGACTTCTACCGAAGTCTAAGCATTACTAAGCATAAGAGATCGACCTACATATACTTGTGGGATATCATCTGGATATAAATGTAGATCAAGGTAATCATGCAGCAACGGTTTCAACCAACTCCTACTAACATAATGCACATTACACTAGACTTAAGGTGTAATAAAGCATTTATAAAATAGAAGAGTGGTTGTATGTCCGGGGCTTGCCTGCGTTGCAGCGGTGGTTAGTTCTCGTAGAAATTAAGTTTGATGCCAACATCACGGGTGGATGACACCTTTCCGAAGATTGATCAACACCAACCTCGTCAACACTTGTTCACCACGAATCTTCTCACTCTCGTAGGCACTACACGTATATAAATGATGTGATGCTTAACATGATGGAATGCATGCCATGATGCATGATAATGAACAAGGCATAGCATAAAAGGGACATTTAGAAAGGATAAACATTAGTTATCTACTTGATTACAACTTTTCTTCACGGTACAAACGTAAACAGAAAACCTACTAACTAGTAGCGACGTTTTCCCGCGATACCAGCTTTTAACCTAACAAGTTACTAACGAGCTCAATCATGAAATTAAGGTGCCAAAGATCACAAAAGGGTAGTGATCTAAGGACATCACTCAATCAAAAGGCACACAACACTTAAAGTTCTCAAATTAATATTTATTTTCTATTTAATAATTAGGGCATAATTAGAAGTTGATCAAATTTTACCTAATCAAGCTCAAACTTTTTCTATGGGTTAAGAATGACTTAGAACAGTGCTATAATAAATTTCATAATCTTTGGATAAATAAATTAATTATTAAAATTACTGGAAGTTGCATTTAATCTTTAATGAAACTAATTAATTCTACTGCTCAAAGTATTCAAATTCATGATTTAACATTTTTCCTAGATAGTTTATACATTGAAAAGCTTACACAAAAATTTTCATGAATTTTGGAACTCTACACAATTTTTAATGAAATAAACAAATAATAACACTATTCATTTATTTGAAAAAGAAAAACAAAAACGAAAAACCGAACCGGGCCGATCTCCTCTTCTCTCCGGTCCGGCCCAGCCGAGCGGCCCGCTCGCGCGCGCCCGCGCTCGCGCTCGCGCTCGGCCCAGCGACGCGGCCCAGCAGCGGCCTGCCCCGCGCGCTGGCTCTCTCTCTCGCTGACACCGCGTCCCCACATGTCATCCCTCACCTCCGCTCGCTCCCGCGTGCCCGCGCGCTCGCCCGCGGTGACCGGCCGATGACCGAAGCCTCGGTCGACCAACCGAGCGATCCGACAGCCTCTACGCGACCTAGCGAACCCGTTTTGCTAATTTGCAGCTCGTCTCGAGCTCCGGCGACAGCTCACCGACGATGGTGGCGGCTCGACAACCACGGTGACCGGCGACTCGATGGTACAACACGGTAGCGGTTAAATTAGTGCGAGGAAAACGATCAGGAGCTCACAGCGGTGACGATGGCGGTCTCGGGGAGGACGGAGAGAAGCCGGAGTGGCCTGGCCACGGGAAGGTGACGATGGCGGTGCTCCGACCGGAGTTGGGCACGGGAGCGGGCGGCTGTGGTGATCTAGGCGGAGTTAAGCTCGCTCGGGTGGTTCACGAGGTGCGCGAGGATGAGGCGGAGCTAATGGTGCGGTTGGCGTGGCTGGAGGTGGCTTGACGGCGGCAGCGGCGAGCGGCGGAGCTGCGGTGGCGGAAACAGGGAAAATGAAAATCGCCACTGTGAGCTCGACGTATATATAGGGAACGGTGGCGGTGACTGTGCTGGAAGACGCGCGACGTCGCGCTGGCGATCGAGGACTCGCCTGGAAGCCGGCCGAAGCCGCCCTGCGTCTCGCCGGCGCCCATACCGTGCGGTGGTCGGCGGTGATTGGCCCGACACTGTAGCTCCCCCCCCAAACTTTGAATTTTCAAACTGTTTTCTCAAATTACTCTCAAATTCATGTAACAACTTGAAAAACTTCCAATCTATGAAATCTTCAGAATTTCAAGCTCTACAAGTTTTGTATTGAACACTTTTTCAAATTCTCACTGGATTTTGAAATTTGAATTTAAACTCAAAAGGGACACATTTTTCAGATTTGGTAATTTAGAAATTACTTTTGATTTTATATTGAAACTTCAAAATCTCCCAACATCAAAGTTGTATATCTTGACCAGACCTACAACTTTGCTGTTCAAAACTTTTTCAAATTCTACCTCCATTTTGAAATTAGAATAGGGAAATGAAAAAAAAGTCAAATTGGAGATTTGCTTCTTTTCAAAATTACTCCACATTTTACACTAAAACTTTGAAAACTGAAAACAACAAACTTGTAGCCCTTAAAAAGATCTACAAAGTTGGTTTTAGACTTTTTTCCAAATTTTGCTTAGATTTTGAATTATTCAAAAAGGGGTAAAACGGGGTTTTCCGGAAATCAAGATTTTGAATTCTATTGATTATTCTTTTTAACTAAAACATGATTAATTATTTAACACTAATAAAACATTATTTCATGTGATAAGAAACATGACATTATTAATGTATTAAGCATACTAATAAAAAAATAACATATCACATCACTATTGAAACATGTAAAACATGTATATGTAACATACAAAACATCGATCAAAACCTATGAAACTTTACTTCGAAACATAGCCATACTCGATATGAAATATTGCAAGGCAACATGTGAGACTCTTTTTTGTAACATGTGAAACATGGCATATGAAACATATGCAACACATGCAACATGATTAAAATAACTAGTGTAAAATGAGTGCATTGATGGCATGTCATTTGATGTTTATGCTTGATGATGCTTCATAATCAAGTTTTAATTGTTTATTAATATCTGGGATGTTACAGCCTAACCCCCTTAAAGAAATCTCGTCCCGAGATTTCAGGAACGACATAACCCGTGGGGTTAAGTAATGGAAAAGGAAATGTGTCAAGCACATTAACCTTGAAGAGATTCACAAGGCATCTAAGATTGATTTAAGAATTACAACCGATTTCAAATGATGATTGTAATTAACAAGATATTTAGAGAAATCCCGGAGACAGGATTACTCCTAAAAAGAAATTCCAAGAGAATTGGAAGCATGTCAACTGTAGTCTATAATGAATCATGGTCATAGACCTTGCTATAGCAAATACCCCGTATTCCCGTACAGTGATCAGCCATAGGGATTTCTAGGATACCTGCTATACCATTGTTACTGATCATGGTATCACTATAGGGCACAATTGGAGCAACTTCAAGAAAGTAGGGTCTTCTATTGAAACAAAAATATTCACAGAAGAAATCAAGATTACAACTGTGATTTAATACCGGTTCCAATAATCAAGGATTGAGATAAGTCAAAAGAGGTATGGGCATGAATTCTCAAGACATATTGCAAACGGTGAGGGCATATTAGTCGTGAGACTATAATGGATCACGACCACAGACCTCGATACCTGCGCGCACCCAGCAGAAACCTGTGTGACCCGGGCACACAAGAGACTTTAGGTTCCGACACGGCACCATGGTCACGGGACGTGGCACCACTATAGGGCGCAACAACAATAACCCTCGTCTCACAATATTAAGAATGTACCGAGATCAGAAGTCGGTCACAATCACAAGGCGTCTAGGGAGCTCAAAATGACAACTTTGGATCCCTAAGGTGTGTCCAGAGAATGAAAACACCCTAATTGTGGACTATAAGGAATCATGATCATAGACCTTGATAACAGCGAGTGTCCCGTATTTCCTTATGGTAGCAAGTCACAAGAAACTCCAGGATACAACGTTGTTCCATTGTCACTGATCATGGTACCAATATAGGGCACAACTACAATAACTCATTTGATAATGTCAGTATTATAACCAAGATCAGAGATTGGTTATAATAACAAAGGATCTGGAGAGGTTAGAATTCTCTGATGAATGTCCAACGAGTGAAAACACATTAATTGTGAGCTATAATGGTTCAGGAGCACCGACTACGATACCAGTGCATATTCTGGTGGAACTCGTGTGGTCGCGAATCACAGAGTATTTCAGGTTTGACACAGCACCATAGTCACGGGTCGAGGCACCACTATAGAGCACAACTAAAGTAACTCTCGTCAGACACATGTAAGTGATAAATATCAAAGTAATAGCATGTGTCAGGATGGAAGAAATCAAAACATGACACATGCATACATTGAGAAGTCAATGTAAGGAGTAGTCTCAGGTTTTACATTGAATCGACATGGTAAATAAAGTGCATCCAGAAGTTCCCCAAGAATTAGGAACCTATGGAGCAATGATCGTCAAAGGACTAATAGAACCTGGTACAGGACGAGATTCATCAATAGAACAGCTACAACGAATAATAGCTGCTCCCTGAATATAAGGAGGAAATTTTAATCATTATTTTATTATCATTTTATGCATGATATGAGATATGCTCGTCCTATACGTCTTCTCAACGTCAGGCGTACTTCATCTTCATCATGTTAGTAGATTATAGGACTTTACTTCTACACTATCTTAACTGGCCAAGACGGACTATTGAGAGATACTTCGGTAGAGCTTTATTGTTGAAGTTGACTCTTCTCTTGACCTTCCAAAGACGAGTTGACGAACTTCTTAAAGCCTTTGTACTTGAGTCATCGGAAAATCTTCATAAAGTCTTCCAGCAACCAAGAAGATAGATATAAGTCCATTTTAACTTGTTATCCTCAAAAACTTTTATATTGTAAATTCATTTTGAAGTTTTCAAATGTAATGTTGTAGTTGATCCATTGTATGAGCTCTGATACCACCTGTAGCAGAACCTCCTAAATTATATGGCCCACATGCACCTGTCATTGTCCCTAAGACCTCTGACAGCGATACATGTACACCAAATAACCTAAGAAGATCTGTCGGGTGCCCTCACAGGACCCCGATTAAACTACATTTAACAACTCATACCAGGATCAACAAAGGAGTAACTATAACATTACAACATTTGTTACAAAACTTTACATCAGAGTGCAGAAGAATAACAACAATAAATTTATAAATCATGATTAAGTTAACTTTTTTACAAACTTAACTTATATTGCGGAAGTCGAGTAGAACTACAGAAGACAACTTAGGCGAAGCACCTAAGTCAGAAGAGGACAACCAGATCATATCGAGCCCACCGACATGACCTCGATTAACAGTACCAGTCAGTACCTGCAACAGGGGTTAACAAACCCTGAGTACTCAATTGTACTCCGCAAGACTTACCCGACGAAAAGAAAAGACTCCAAGGATATGCTGGCTTAAGGGAAGTAGTGAAGCTAGAAAAGAGAAGTTTTGCAGAAAAGCTTACTACCAGTGCATTCGTGCTTTCAAACTTTTAATTAAGTTTTTGCTCTAGTTTTAGTATAGCCTAATTATAGCTAACTTTTGCACCTGTATCTATCTCAATCATAAATATAAGCATTACACTAGTTATTCATTTCTTTTCCATCTCAAGTCCAACAGTAATCATGTTCCAGTTGTTGCTACGATGTTGGTGCAAGGTCAAGACTCCTTTCTCGTGGAGCAACGACGATTCGAACCGCTTGATCTACCCAGCTGGGGATTCCTAACCACACGACATATGTAGAACCGAATCTTGCATATATCAACTCTTACTCGGGTTTTCCCAAAACCAGAACGTGTCCATCGCCACCCGAGAGCACAGTACTCCTCGAACCCGGCCCGATTCTAGCCCCGAGGGTACACGTTACTCTCGCCATCTCTCCACTCCCAGTGCGAGGTTAGACGTTCTCGTAATGGACTAACCAAAGTAAGGCTTACCCGACATGGGTACATGGCTAGTACTAATAAAAACTCCTTGACTCGAGGGCCAACAACGAACGGTCCTTAACCGACACAGACGGGACCAACCACCAAAGACGATTCTCATGCCCCGTCCGGTCTCAAGTTCATTCTCATATTCATTTTCATATGCTCTCATGACCTGTCATTAGGGCAGGAGAAGCAAGAAATAAACTTGTTCTTGTGATCAAAGAAAATATTATTCGACTTCTACCGAAGTCTAAGCATTACTAAGCATAAGAGATCGACCTACATATACTTGTGGGATATCATCTGGATATAAATGTAGATCAAGGTAATCATGCAGCAACGGTTTCAACCAACTCCTACTAACATAATGCACATTACACTAGACTTAAGGTGTAATAAAGCATTTATAAAATAGAAGAGTGGTTGTATGTCCGGGGCTTGCCTGCGTTGCAGCGGTGGTTAGTTCTCGTAGAAATTAAGTTTGATGCCAACATCACGGGTGGATGACACCTTTCCGAAGATTGATCAACACCAACCTCGTCAACACTTGTTCACCACGAATCTTCTCACTCTCGTAGGCACTACACGTATATAAATGATGTGATGCTTAACATGATGGAATGCATGCCATGATGCATGATAATGAACAAGGCATAGCATAAAAGGGACATTTAGAAAGGATAAACATTAGTTATCTACTTGATTACAACTTTTCTTCACGGTACAAACGTAAACAGAAAACCTACTAACTACTAGCGACGTTTTCCCGCGATACCAGCTTTTAACCTAACAAGTTACTAACGAGCTCAATCATGAAATTAAGGTGCCAAAGATCACAAAAGGGTAGTGATCTAAGGACATCACTCAATCAAAAGGCACACAACACTTAAAGTTCTCAAATTAATATTTATTTTCTATTTAATAATTAGGGCATAATTAGAAGTTGATCAAATTTTACCTAATCAAGCTCAAACTTTTTCTATGGGTTAAGAATGACTTAGAACAGTGCTATAATAAATTTCATAATCTTTGGATAAATAAATTAATTATTAAAATTACTGGAAGTTGCATTTAATCTTTAATGAAACTAATTAATTCTACTGCTCAAAGTATTCAAATTCATGATTTAACATTTTTCCTAGATAGTTTATACATTGAAAAGCTTACACAAAAATTTTCATGAATTTTGGAACTCTACACAATTTTTAATGAAATAAACAAATAATAACACTATTCATTTATTTGAAAAAGAAAAACAAAAACGAAAAACCGAACCGGGCCGATCTCCTCTTCTCTCCGGTCCGGCCCAGCCGAGCGGCCCGCTCGCGCGCGCCCGCGCTCGCGCTCGCGCTCGGCCCAGCGACGCGGCCCAGCAGCGGCCTGCCCCGCGCGCTGGCTCTCTCTCTCGCTGACACCGCGTCCCCACATGTCATCCCTCACCTCCGCTCGCTCCCGCGTGCCCGCGCGCTCGCCCGCGGTGACCGGCCGATGACCGAAGCCTCGGTCGACCAACCGAGCGATCCGACAGCCTCTACGCGACCTAGCGAACCCGTTTTGCTAATTTGCAGCTCGTCTCGAGCTCCGGCGACAGCTCACCGACGATGGTGGCGGCTCGACAACCACGGTGACCGGCGACTCGATGGTACAACACGGTAGCGGTTAAATTAGTGCGAGGAAAACGATCAGGAGCTCACAGCGGTGACGATGGCGGTCTCGGGGAGGACGGAGAGAAGCCGGAGTGGCCTGGCCACGGGAAGGTGACGATGGCGGTGCTCCGACCGGAGTTGGGCACGGGAGCGGGCGGCTGTGGTGATCTAGGCGGAGTTAAGCTCGCTCGGGTGGTTCACGAGGTGCGCGAGGATGAGGCGGAGCTAATGGTGCGGTTGGCGTGGCTGGAGGTGGCTTGACGGCGGCAGCGGCGAGCGGCGGAGCTGCGGTGGCGGAAACAGGGAAAATGAAAATCGCCACTGTGAGCTCGACGTATATATAGGGAACGGTGGCGGTGACTGTGCTGGAAGACGCGCGACGTCGCGCTGGCGATCGAGGACTCGCCTGGAAGCCGGCCGAAGCCGCCCGGCGTCTCGCCGGCGCCCATACCGTGCGGTGGTCGGCGGTGATTGGCCCGACACTGTAGCTCCCCCCCCAAACTTTGAATTTTCAAACTGTTTTCTCAAATTACTCTCAAATTCATGTAACAACTTGAAAAACTTCCAATCTATGAAATCTTCAGAATTTCAAGCTCTACAAGTTTTGTATTGAACACTTTTTCAAATTCTCACTGGATTTTAAAATTTGAATTTAAACTCAAAAGGGACACATTTTTCAGATTTGGTAATTTAGAAATTACTTTTGATTTTATATTGAAACTTCAAAATCTCCCAACATCAAAGTTGTATATCTTGACCAGACCTACAACTTTGCTGTTCAAAACTTTTTCAAATTCTACCTCCATTTTGAAATTAGAATAGGGAAATGAAAAAAAAGTCAAATTGGAGATTTGCTTCTTTTCAAAATTACTCCACATTTTACACTAAAACTTTGAAAACTGAAAACAACAAACTTGTAGCCCTTAAAAAGATCTACAAAGTTGGTTTTAGACTTTTTTCCAAATTTTGCTTAGATTTTGAATTATTCAAAAAGGGGTAAAACGGGGTTTTCCGGAAATCAAGATTTTGAATTCTATTGATTATTCTTTTTAACTAAAACATGATTAATTATTTAACACTAATAAAACATTATTTCATGTGATAAGAAACATGACATTATTAATGTATTAAGCATACTAATAAAAAAATAACATATCACATCACTATTGAAACATGTAAAACATGTATATGTAACATACAAAACATCGATCAAAACCTATGAAACTTTACTTCGAAACATAGCCATACTCGATATGAAATATTGCAAGGCAACATGTGAGACTCTTTTTTGTAACATGTGAAACATGGCATATGAAACATATGCAACACATGCAACATGATTAAAATAACTAGTGTAAAATGAGTGCATTGATGGCATGTCATTTGATGTTTATGCTTGATGATGCTTCATAATCAAGTTTTAATTGTTTATTAATATCTGGGATGTTACACATCTACTTGCTGCTCGGACGATTCGAGGCCCGTCGACGCGGAGCTTGACGCTACGGAGTGGCGCGCGGCCCTAGTGGAGAAGAAGGTCGACGCAGCGGAGAATGCCACGGCGGGTGGATGGCCCGGTGGAGAGGAAGGATGGCGGGCGACGACGCTGGAGCGTGGTGGAGAGAGAGGACGGCGGTTGGTCGAGCACGGTGGAGAGCACCGCGGCGGCATGGTCGCTCTAGAGCACGCGCGTGGTGGAGGGTGCCGCGGCGGTGTGGTCGTGCTAGAGCACGCGCGTGGCGATGCGGATGTGAGGTGGTGTGATGAATGGAGAGAAACGGACGACACGAGCAGATATGGTTGGGGCGAGCAGATAAGCAAGTGGAGAGTTGGGCCACTGGGCTAGTGTCGTGGCCCATCAACGGAAACGTCCTGACGGACGGACGTCCTTAGCACAACATCACGAGAAGAAACTTAGTAGGTTAGGCTACTTGCGGTGAGCATACCATCTCAATTCAAGTTCTAGCACATGAGTGTTCGTATTTTTCTAGATTTATTTTACGTTAGAGTTTAACGGTGTTGTTCTCTCAATGATAAAGACACGCTAGGGACATGTTTTTTAGGATTTATCGGTATTATTTTTCGGTAGTAGTGACTAGTGAGATGTAAGATCTGGCGGTTGAGTCTAAATCTGTACTATGATTCTCAAGACAAAAGAAAAAAGAAGAAAACAAAAGCTTTTTGTTTCATCCTAACATGAGTGAATCGACTACTTGTCCAGAGGGAAAGTTGCTATGATTTGAAACGAAGAAAGGAGTCCAAGGAACGAAGTGTAAAAATTTGCAACATAGTAGCAAGTAAGAATGAGAATCTCCTTCGTTGTATTTCAAATATTTAGGGTCGAAATTAGCATTGAGGTTCAGAATTAGGAATCTCAGGCGGTACAGGGAGAGGCGTGGTGGTTTTGATCTATTTCTAATGCTAGAGGGATGGCCACAGATGTCATTAGCCTAACATAGCCAATGGTGATAGGGTATTGGCGAATGAGGAAACAATGGTTAGTGGAGGCACTAACTGCTTTGATTGTAGAGCATAGTACTCCATCCAGTTTAAATTATAAGATGTTTTAGTTTTTTTTAGATATATTACTTTTATCATGTATCTAGACATAATGTATATCTAAGTGTATATATAGCAAAAACTATGTATTTGAAAAAGTCAACATCTTATTATTTGGAATCGAGGGAGCGGATTGAAAGAATCAGTGTGTGGGTATTTCAATAAAGTGGTTAGAGGGGAGGTGGCGAGGAGCAACAACCGTGTCGGTGGGTGGTGCTATGAATCACCGATGATCACAAGAGGTAAATGGGTGTTGCCCCGAATGTGGCATTGGAGGCCATGGAATTACGACAGGGTAGATCGAAGAAGAAGGGAGGTGGTCAATAAAAGCGATGAAGTGGATGCGAGAGAAAGCAAAAGACGATTGGGGTCGTTAATAGTTTTGTTCCTTTTTTCGATATTGCAAATCAACACGTTTAGAAAAACATAAATGAATCAATCGGACTCCAAACAAACCATTAACAAAACACGGGCACGATGCAAACCAGCTAGAAGAGATTACACGAGGTTTAGGCGTTCACCTTTTCCGGGGAATGCATAATGACACCTACCAAGTGAGTTCCATTCTACGCAAATCCATAACCATCTACCAAACTATGCCATCAATCACTAATGATTAGTGCATAATATTAGGTAAACACCTGCAGCTGTTAATGTTGATCAAAGATGAAATAAAGGTTACCATCATAAAATGGAAAGACACAACTAAGCCCACTCCAACAATTTTTGGGCCTTTGTTTCCCTTTTCCACGTACAGCCTCCCAAACAACAACATTCTTCCAAATATAGGCACCCAATTCATCAATCCACCCCCCGAATCACCTGCATCTCATACCCTACGCAAAGGTGAAGGACCGAAAACGGCGACCAGAGGGGGGTGAATGGGAGCCTCAAATTTCTCGCGAAATATTCGGCCGCTGTTCCAAATTCACCGCCCAACACGCGAAGCAATCAACGTGATGTCGACCCAAATGAGTGGCCTGATATTCCCTAAGAATACAGCGGGACACCACAAAGCCAATGCAAAAGACGGAATTTAAATCACACAAACCACGGACAAAATAAATTATCACTAAACTGATCTGATGCCAGCAGAACAGATCGAGAAAATGGACTGAAACAGCACACTAAGGGCCTGTTTGGTTAGAGGTGTTAAAGTTTAACAAACACTGTAGCACTTTCGTCTTATTTGACAAAAAGTTTCTAATTTTGGACTAATTAGGCTTAATAGATTCATCTCGTAAATTACTCCTAATATGTGCCGACATGCATACAATTAGTCTACATTTAGTACTCCATGCATTTACCGCAACATTGATGTGATGGGAGTTAAACTTTAACATGTGGAAACCAAACAGGGCCTAAGCAAACAAACGCTAGGCCTTGTTTGGTTACATGAGGTTAAAGTTTAACTCCCATCATATCAACGTTCCCTCAAATGCATAGAGTATTAAATGTAGACTAATTACATGCATGTCGGCACAGATTAGGAGTAATTTACGAGACGAATCTATTAAGCCTAATTAGTCCAAAATTGAAAACTTTTTATCAAATAAGACGAAAGTGCTACCGTGTTTGTTAAACTTTAACACCCTAACCAAACACCCCCTGATCACTGCATACATGACCAAAATAAATTAAAGAACCAAGCAAGGATTTGCTCCTGTAGATTTGAAAGTGATTGATCACAAATTGATTGTCCAGGTCATGTACGAGCTGCTGCACTAGCTGCAGGTCATCAACTCAAGCTCGTTAAGCGAACACAGAGTAACGCACATAGAGAGAAAACATACACTTACTGCTGGAGACCGATGAATACTGAGAGAGGGAGCGGGCGGTGGTGCGGCTCTGCTTGGGCGCTGGACACCTACTGTGCGAGATCAAAACAAATGAGACAAAGCTCGGGACTGCACGAGCACTGTACGACGACGCAACCAGGAACCATGAGCGGTGCACGGTAAAAAGAAACAAACAGAGGGGCAGCGAGCACGAACAGCGAAATCTCCACAAACCAGAAGCTAGCGCTGCTCCTGCGAGCACGCACAGCGCAGAGGCGCACGACGCTTGTAGCACTACTGTCAAATCCGCTCCCAAGTACAGCCTCCCACGAGATGAACAGCTACGAACAGAAATACTGAGCGGACGAACACAGATGAAGGCGGCCACGAAAATCGACAGAATCCAAGGGTCGGTTTAGATCCGATTTTTTTTTGGCAAAATGGCACTGTAACGCTTTTCGTTGTTATTTGGCAAATAATCATGGTCTAATTAGGCTTAAAAGATTCGTCTCGTCCATTTCGTCTAAACTGTGTAATTAATTTTTATTTTCTATCTATATTTAATGCTTCATGCATGTGTACAAAGATTCGATGTGACGGGGAATCTAAAAAAATTTTGCAAAATTTTCTGGGAACTAAACAGGTCCAACTCAAATAAAAGGATTTGCTCCCAAACTTTGCACAGATGAAATTCAGCTTAGCACGAACCAATCCCCGAGAAATCAACACCTGGGATTCACCCAAACTCTGAGAAATACAGATCAAAACAAAGAACAAAAAATGGGGAAAAAATAGAGCGAAAATCACAGCTTCAAGATAAGAACCCCATAGGGTAAGAGGAGGATTTGGACATCTATTCCCACTCCAAAACATAAGAATTACACCACGAATTTTCCAGTTCATGTGACCTCTCTCATGAACATTAGAAGACCTAACCCTAGGTGAAAAAGGAGAAAATGAAAGTGGGGAGAGAGAAGTGAGGAGGCAAGGGGGCTGCCATCCTCTATTTAACAGGGCTATTTTACATTCCCCTAAATGCTCTTGGATACATAAGAGCTAAACCAATAAGTCCAAGGGCGTAGAGGTCCAACACGGTCTTCATATTGATCCGACGGCCACCGCGCCTCCTCACCGGTAGCTTTGCCTCGACGCGAACTCCCCGATGCCGTCACGTGCTGTCCGTTCCTGCTCGGAACCTCCACCCGGGTTTTGAGGTCCAAACCCGTAAACCCGCCTCCGATGGTTTTGAGGCCCAAACCATCAAACCGCTCTGCGAGTAGCGTACTCCATACGCGTCCCCCGCATCCAACGCGTGTCACCTCCACGGTCAACACGGTCACTCTCATGTCTTCTCGCGTTCGTCGATGTCCCAAGTGTCAGCCACTACGGCTAGCCACCCGGCATCCGGGTCCCTCGGTCCAAGCCTCACGTCCGTCCTTCACCCCTCCGGTCCATCGGCACGGCGCGTCCTCCTTGACCTTCACCTCGCCGTCGGCTACCGCCTCCGTGCTCCACACCTGCACAACACAAGCCAAGAGACATGTTGCACACAAGGCTTTCGCCAAGGTAGGGTTAGTCACCACTCAACCTACTTCGTGGATCACATTGACAATCACTCATCACAAAATAAACACACAAGAGTACTTATCAACCTTGTGTTCGCAAAAGGTAGGAAAAAAATGTTCCAGCCTGGCCTCGTAAATTGGCCAGGTGAATCTCAAATCCTCAGTTTATGTCCTACTCAACTCACCCAACCATTAAAAAAAAACAGGGACAAAATCTTTCTCCAGTTCCCACATGGAAGGCCCAATCGGAATCTGGCCTGCTGGCTGCGGCGGCGGCGGCGCTGGCGGCCCATGGCCCAGGCGCCCGTCCCCACTGACAGCTCGCCCCCCACGCCGAAAACCTGGGGTTCCCGCCCATGGCCGCCTCCTTGAAACGCACCCGCACCCGCAGTACCCGCAGCCGAGCCACAGCCGAGAGCCGACCGCACGCGGCGGGAGCACTTGGGGACGGACGCAGTCGCAGCAGCGTCAGGCCCAGTAAAAATTATTTTTAGGACTAGTACAGTAGTGGTGCTGGTGGTGCTGGGGGCTCATCATCACTCGTCAGTAGCAAGAGGGGGGAGGAGGAGGAGGCGGCGGCGGGGAAGGGGACGCAGATGCGGGAGGCCCACCGCGGGGTCGCCGGACCAGATGGACACGCCGGATAGGCCCCGCGCCGCCGCCGCCGTTGCCGCCGGGTTCGAGGTCCGCCATCTCGCTCGCGGCCCGGGGCCCGCCCGCCGTCCCTGATGCTTGTTCCCCCACCGATTTTCGCTGTTCTGATGTGGGGTTCTGGGGCCATTTTTTTCTGGGGATTCTAGGAGTGGGAGCGGGAGAAGCGGGCTGTTCGTGGGTAGGCGGCCGTGCCTGGATTGGTCGGTCGGCGGGCGGCTGTGCGGCCGATCCGATTTGCTTCGCTGCATTTGCTTGACTTTTTGGCGATTTGTTTTTTTTGGGGGGGGGGGGGGGGGGTCTGGGAGGACGCATTTCGGCTGGTGGGTGGGCGATTAGGGTTCTGACCGACGCACCCTGTCGGGGCTTTCCCCGATGTTGGACTTGGATTTGAGGTCTTCAGTCTTCAGGGGTTTCCTCTGCGGGGGAGGGAGAGGTGGGGATTTGGGGGGCTAGCCTCAGTCAACCTTCTGGAATGAACCATTTCCACTAGATGGACCAATTGCCTTGCTGATTCTGTGAGTTCTGGGGCGGCGCCTGTCAGTTTGGATTGTTATCTGGTTCCACGAGATTTGACTAAGCTCTGATGCGTGCATTGTTTGGAAATGGAGGGATTCTACCTTTGGGTCTCCAACGTTAGTGCTTAGATCGGCAAATCTCAGTATTGCCTGCTAGTTTGTTACGTTTGGTGGTCTTCTGTCCATGGGAAATGCTAGTTCTTCTTCAGAGTCTGAGGTTGTTTGTGCCTTTGGCTGACGAACTCCTGCGTGTAGCTTGGATAGGAGTGTCTGATCATGCACATTGCTTTGTCATGGAAAGACTTTCTCGGCAATTAGGACGTCCTAGTACCAAACCCCTCACTTCATTTCCTTGTGCAAGTATTATATTTCTCAGCACTTCTACATTTGTTTAGCTCATCATTCTAGGCCTTTCAATGCATCTCGGGGTTCCTTGCAAGACTGCTTTCCAATCAGCAGAGGCACTTAACTATCTTAATTAGTTGTCATCACAATTCAAGTATTCATGAAGCACTCGTAATAGATGTATCCTAATTTAATGCATGCAACTCCGTGCGTTACTTTGGATATGCTGGTCTTATTGTGCCTGCATGTGTTTTTGTTCTCTTAAGTGGGTTGGGGCAAAAGTTGGTGTAAGTTACGGGGTTTAGCAGACTTCCTTCTTACAGCAGATTGTGGTAATCTCTATTTGCTAAAAAAGGGGTCATGGTTTGGATTTGGCCAATCCTCAATTGATTGACATCAGGGCACCTAAGCTCGCTTTCATATTTAGTGATGAAATAAAGACCTGTGGCTTTACTTTTCTAATTTGATTTTTACTGCTTGCAGGATTCTCCTGTCTTCAATTTCATCAACAATCTCTCTCCTATACCACCGCCTAAACCTTTAGACACAGCACATAATGTGCAGCTATTCAAGTCATCAGATTTGGCGCCTGTTTCTTCGATCTTTGCCTCACCACATGTTAATCCAGCAAAGGAAACTAAAGTTTTGATCAGGTTATTTTCACTTTTTCCCTATGCTTTCTGGCTAATGTCAGACTTTTATGTATCTGTCTTGGCTCTGCCTTACAGTTTGTATTTCATGCTGGTAGGGATGAATCTGTTCAGCTTCCTCAAGAGTTGCACTCACCTAGCAGTGTCAGGACTCGAATAGGCACCTCAGGCTCTTTTAGAATGATCAGATGCAAGGACATTGTGTCAGAGAATTGCAATATCACTTGTCAACTAAACGAGGCATCTATCGATTTCTCAGATCATACATCAAACTCCACAGGCCAATTGACTCAATCCATACAGAATGCTGCTGGCAGTATGGAAAGCGAGGATCAATGCGATGACGGTAAAACAGACCTTACCATGTCCCAGGAGTGCACAGGCCTAGAAGGTATGAACCTTGATGAGAGTGGCCAAGACAAAATGGATTCATCACATTCTGGGATAGTAGTAACATCTGAACAAAACAATGATGAACCTGCAGCATATAATGGGGATTACATGATTACACACCAACCAAGTAGTGATATGCTGACTTTAGCTGTAACATCTGGAACAGAAACACAACTAGTGAATGATACACAAAAGTCTGATGATCCCTACTCTTGTGAATCCTTTTTGGATGATCAGTCAAGTGGATATTGCACCCAAAATTCTGTGCATGAACCCCATCTGTACTGGACTGGGGCAGTTGAAGGGGCTGCAGTAGCTTATACTCCCCAAGCACTCCCTGGTGCTTTGCAAAGTCAGTTGATGCCATGTAACAAGCTCGATGAGCCAAAAGATCACATGCCTACTGAGCAAAATGTATGTATGCTTTGTGTTGCCATTTAAAAGTTTTGTATATTGGCTTTACTAATGCTTTGTGACTAAGTGCTAATTGGCCTAATCTAATTTGAAGACTAGTGCAATATATCTCTACATACAAACTAATATTAGCTTGGATACTATATGTAGGAGAATGCATTTAGCATGCCCATGTTTATTAGCAGTTTTCCATTCATGTGCCTTGTGCACTGTATTGCTCTAAATTGCATAATGTTGTGTCCACGTGTTAACAAGATTGCCATCACCCATCAGTATCAAGCTCTCTTTACTTTACAGCATTTTCTTGGCTGTGCTAATTTGGCTGAACTATCAATGTTTTTTTCTTATGAAAGGACATGTTTTCTGCTATTTCAGGCCTTGCCACAGCATTTACGTGGCATGCGTAGGCGCAGCCTTTTCAACGAAAAGGCTGGGGTTAGTAGTAAAGGTGTAGACAAAGCTTCAGATCATCATCCTGTAAATTCAACTACCCCCAAATGCAAAACTATTTCTGGTGACAACTCAAAGCCTCTAAGAACCCCTCCATGTGCATTGCCTGGTATTGGCTTGCACTTGAATGCCCTTGCTGCAATACCTAAAGAGAAAATAGACATTCAGTCTACTATAAATGAATTGAGTAACTTGATAGGCCCTTCTGGATCTTCTCCAGCACCTTCTGAGCAAATCATTATAAATGATGATTTCAATCAAACAACTGATGTTGCAACCGCCGAAGCTTCCAGTCAGGGTAGTCCCAAGAAGAAAAGGTACTATGTCTTTGGCTATTATTTTAGGTCAAATAGCACTATTTCATTGGAAAAATCATGAAATGCAATAGTATTTTCCAGGCAGAAGTTTGATAATGGTGATGGCACTTCATGCAAGCGTTGTAGTTGTAAGAAGTCAAAATGCCTGAAACTGTAAGTTTGAATATTTGGTTCATTTTAGGTATCATTGTATGAAAAAGGTGCTGTTGTTTATGACTTATGAGTAACTCTGGTTAGGATTAAATGATTAATCATTTATCCATTCATGTTTTTCCTTGACTAAGATGTATAGCCATGTAGGTGTATCTGCCACTATACTGCTTTTCAGTTTTGGGCAGAATGTTAAATAACAAGTATAATGGTCTTCTAGTCACAAGCAAGTTGAGGTAGGCTAGTAACAACATTCAGTTAATAGTTCTATCAATCCTAATCAAGTTGTTGCGAGGTGTTTAAGTTTCGATTTACAGTCATCTCTATACCTGGTTACCTTGTTTATTCCTGTATTCATGAATAACACTATTATGCTCATTAGCGTTCATCATGGATTCTATTCTTGGTTGGTTTAGTCCCTTTATCAGGGATAATAATGACTTAGTTGTGATATTTATTTTCAGTAAATATATTTCCTTATTTGAGATTGATTGTTTATAGGACAAGTCACATAATTCCTACAAAAAACAATGGCATCTTACCTTATTTAATAAAAAAAAGTCCCAGTTGTTAAAATCCATGCCATGCTAATTTCTTTTGGCTAGCTGTTCTAGATTTATCCCTCCCTAAATGATGCACTCCTTCACTTGCCATTCTACTTGAAGTCATTGCCATCTATCTGACCTCTCTAATGGATATTCACCCTTTTCTGAACTAGGTTCAAAACATTGATCCTTTTCCAGAGTTACCCATGTTCTTTCCATGCTATTCCTTCCAAATTCCGTCTTCAGACTGATATTTTGTCTGGTCTGAGTGTCTGACCCTTCTCTAATGAATGTTTACCCTTTCCTGAATTAGTTTCAATCCTCTGACTCTTTTGAAGGGAGAAGGGATCTGCGTTCTATTCCTGGCAAACTGTCTTTACACTGATAGATTGTCTGGTTTCTGTTACATGATAATTTTTTGCTTAATTTCATGCAGTTACTGTGAGTGTTTTGCCGCTGGAGTCTATTGTTCTGAGCCTTGTTCGTGTATCGGCTGTCTGAACAACCAGAGTCATACGGAAACAGTTCTATCTACACGGCAACAGATTGAATCTCGCAATCCATTAGCATTTGCTCCAAAAGTAATTCATACATCTGAGCCTGGTCTGGAATTAGGGGTAAGAGACACTAACTTATTGTACTTGAGCACTTCCTTTAGTCTTGTCTGTTGCTAATATCATTATCTTCAATATTGTAGGACTTCTCCAATAAAACTCCTGCTTCAGCTCGTCACAAAAGAGGATGCAATTGCAAGAAGTCGTCGTGTCTAAAAAAATACTGTGAATGTTTTCAGGTTTCAACTCCTACATTGATTTAGTGCTCTTTTTTTCTTCTTCCTAATCCCTTTGTATGCATCTTATCTTTACTCTTCATCAAGGGTGGCGTGGGATGCTCCATAAGTTGCAGATGCGAGGGCTGTAAGAATGCTTTTGGAAAACGGGAGGGTGAGTCAAATCCATTTTCATAAACTTCTGTTTTAAACAACTGCAACAGCAACATGCATGCTCTAAGATCATAGTTGCATCCATGCAGTCTTATTCGATATACAAGTTACAAAAGCAGCTAAGAGATGGTTCTAATCAATCGTGCTACTAGTTATAGCTTCACATGAAACCTGGACTCATTGAGTTCTTTAGGACCTCATGTTTGACCTTTCAACTTGAAAATGTAATACCATATATCCTCTCTGTTAATTGGTTACCGACTTACCGATTAAGAAAAGCAAAAAAAAAAGACCTTTGCGGGGGTAAGACTTTGCTTCGGTTATTCCCTTCCCCAGACCCCACTCGTGTGGGAGCCTCTGGCACTGGGTCTGCCCTTTTTTTTTTGCACATATTGGAGTTATATCTCTTGCTACCTGATTTAATTTGGAGTACTCTTTAATTTGTTTGTCTCCTAAATCACCACGGTGACCATTGGCATCAGTAGTCTGGTTATGCTGCTTCAGTTTGGAGTTGGGCTCTTTGTCTCTTCAACCAA
The DNA here is from genome assembly GCA_038087645.1 of Saccharum hybrid cultivar R570. Taxonomy (NCBI): domain Eukaryota; kingdom Viridiplantae; phylum Streptophyta; class Magnoliopsida; order Poales; family Poaceae; genus Saccharum; species Saccharum hybrid cultivar. The sequence goes on along the minus strand of JAQSUU010000671.1, from coordinate 618,483 downwards.
ATAATTTAGTTCTGCTTCTTGGTAAAACTTTCCTAAGATTAGCTTGTGCTGTATGATGTTTGGTTTATTTAAAGCAAGCTGCTTACGTTTAGCTATACCATTCTGAAAGGGTGCCCTATACAATACTAGATCTTGGTTACTATATGAAGTAATATACTATGGCTACCTTAGCTATTTCAATGTCTCAGTAACCAACTAACCATGTCCTATATTCTGCTATCCATAAAAAGCTACTATTTCTCTAAAGTATTTTTATTTTAAAACCTGATTCAAGGGGCTGCTGTGTTAGGCATAGAGGAACCTAAGCAGGGATTGGAAGAAAAGAATGTTTGTGTGAAAGAAGAAAAAAGTGAAATCGATAAACAGCTTGTCATCTACCAAACTACTGACGCTGCTCCTGCTGAGAATTTACTGACCACACCTTCCATGGTGGAGTGCAGGTTTGTATGTCATATGTTTGCACAATACACATCTGTTACTGCGAATCCTGCCTTCTATGTAATATGCTGAATTCTAATGCATTTTGCTCTTCCCAGACCCTTGGCTTGTCTTCCGCCCCCAAGCTCCAAGAAAAGCTCCAAAAAACCACGATCTTCAACAAAATTCACTGGACATCCTTCTCGGTTGTGCAACTTACAAGCTCCTCCAAAGACCGACATTGTGCTGTCCCCATTTGAAAACTACGCGGAAATGGTCCTTGGTGATAGCACATCAGATATCCTCGAGGGAAATTCATCTCCTCAAACTTCTGTTAAAGTCGTGTCACCAAATAAGAAGCGGATCTCTCCCCCACGAATGGGTACTCGACTATCTCCAATCTGTTTGAGTGGAAGGAAGCTGATTCTCAAGTCCATCCCTTCTTTCCCTTCCCTTGGTGGTGATGTAAACAACGAGGATCCCGAGGCCAAGTCGCCAGCGCCTTGAATTTATCATCGTTTGTCCCTCGTGGTGAACTTCTTTGCCTCAATTTTTCTGTTATTACCGTTGCTTCTTGTTGAGATGTTAATCCTCTTCCCTGTCTCAACTCATCTCGTGTCTCTTCCTGTACAGGCTCTTCCTGTTGGTTCACGAGATCGCCCACCCGCCAACTGCACCAGAATTGTTTCTATCATACCATCAGACAGTGATGGACAACCAAGCGAGCTTCCTTTCATAATTTCTGCTTCTCTTGATCAACGATTATTTATGTACTGCTATAATAATCCACTGTGATGGCAAGATTCTTCCTCCCAGAATCACCGGTGGCATTTGGTTTGTTGGTAAATTATGTCTTAGCTCAAAGGACGTCGTCGTGTTACCTGTGGCTGTATGTCTGTATAATTTATGTTCATTATCTGGGATCAAAAAAATGTTGAACTTGTATGTACCTGATGACAAAACTGTTCAGACTATTTATCGAGGTTGAACTTCCAAGACTTATTTATCTAAGGTCAAACTATTTTTCCTTTTTTTTTCAGGAACGTGCCTGAGCATGTGTTTCATTAAGAGGCAAGAAAAAAGAGTTTACAAGAAGCAACCAAGTGCACATTCAGAACAGGTTTTAAACTGTAGAAAAATCGAAAAAAAATTCAATTTACACCAGCCTTCCTATTGGGCGGCTTGCACTGCACCCAACAGCTCCGGTCGTAGTCGTATCGGTCGAGCCTTGGGTGCAGCGCAAGCCGAACACTCTGAAAGCCTCGACCCAGTTCCTTGGCAACTTGTTGGCAGCCACCATTGAATGGACAATAGTGACGTCCCAATTCCGGCTAGGCCCTTGTTTAGATCCCAACTCGGGGGTGCCACCTCGAGCACTGTAGCACTTTTGTTGTTTTGTGATAATAATTGTCCAAATTTTGATTAATTAGGCTCAAAATGTTCGTCTCGCAAAGTACAACAAAACTGTACAATTAGTTTTTTATTTCATCTACATTTAGTACTCCATACATGTGCCGATATTTTAATGTGATGGGAAATCTTCTTTTGCATAGTAGAATTTAAGGTGAATTTGAGGAACTAAACAAGGCCTTGATAATTGGCGCTGTCCGTAGGACGGCATGCCCGAACGCGATAGTATCCATGACCAACGTCAAAACGTCACTCATCGATAACGACATGCACCTTGACGGAAACTTGCATGCAAGATCACAATGCAGCCCAGGATGAACAATGTGTTCTTTTTTATCTTCTTTCTGTGTTTCTTGTTTGGTTTTGGCTAGAATATGCATGATAAACATGTCAAATTGCCAGCCTTGGTCCGGTCAAAAGGAAAGGGTAGATCCCGTAATGCATACTACTACAGTCTACAGGATGAAGTGCGTCACTATTCGGACATGTCAAATTTGTAGCCCCGAGCCCTGTTCACTTATCTTTTCAGCCGTACTTTTTCAACGGACGAACAATATTTTTCTCTCACAACAAATGATAGACCCGTAATGCAGCGTACCCCCCATGAAGTCCATCCCTATTCTGAGTCAAGACCTATGTCAAGTAAGCAAAGATTTCGAGACTAAGGCACCGTTCGGCTGTGCTGATAAGCTGACTGAAAACACTGTTGGCTGATTTGTTATGAGAGAAAAACACGGTTCCGGCTGAAAAAACAAGCTGAAAAATACGGATTATGAGCCGGATGAACAAGGCCTAATAATGTGCTTGCTTGATCCCACTTAATTATGCCATACACAGTACTTTTTTTAAAGAACACTTCTCAGATAGTACAAATCTTTGATGGCATCTGACTCAAGGCAATCTTTTCCCACCTCTTAGATATCACTCTAATTACTATCGTACTCCTATCTTTTAACTTCGACTCGAGTGATATTTTTGCACATAAGACAAAAGATGATGTAGATGTAGCATGAAGCAGCAGAAAGAGGGAAAAAATCTACTTACCCCACTACGGGGGTCGTCTACTTTACCCCCGAACTATGAAACGGTCTAATTTACCCTCTGAACTTTGCAAAAACGGCCAAATCACCCCCTCGAGCGGTTTTGGGCGGTGGTTTGCTACAGTAACATCAGTTTTGTCTTTTTTATTTTTTTTTGTTTATTTCGTCTGAATCTTTGAAAAATCATAGTAAATCACAGAAAAATCATAAAATAGAAAATCCAATTTTGTTGGACTTCACATGAGTAGATGTACACAATGAACATATAATATAGTATGCTTTAGTACAAAATTTTTTTACTGTAAATTTGGATCTATTTTTTCTGTAATTAATTTGAATAATTCATATAACAAAAACTTTGTACTAAAGCATACTATATTATATATTCACTGTGTAGATCTACTCATGTGGAGTCCAAAAAAATTAGATTTTCCATTTTATGATTTTTCTGTGATTTACTAAGATTTTTCAAAGATTCAGACGAAATAAATAAAAATAAAAGGCAAAACCACTGCTACTGTAGCAAAATAGTTGTTACTGTAGCAAACCCACCGTCTAAACCCGCTCGAGGGGGTGATTTGGCCGGTTTTGCAAAGTTCAGGGGATAAATTAGACTGTTTCATAGTTCGGGGTAAAGTAGACGACCCCCTATAGTTAGGAGGTCAAGTATACTTTTTCCGTAGAAAGAGATTGCGTGCCGGCAAGTGCAGCAGACAACATAGCTGCAAAAAGCCAAAGGAATTAGGGTGTGTTTAGATGGTTTTAAAGTGTGTGTAAAGTTCCTATAACACTTTTCGTTGTTATTTGATAAAATTTATCCAATCATGGACTACTAGGCTCAAAAGATTCGTCTCGACATTTACAGACAAACTGTGCAATTAATTATTTTTTTATCTACATTTAATGTTCCATACATGCGTCCAAAGATTTGATGTGACGAAGAATCATGTAAAATTTTTGGAATTTTGAAGGAACTAAACACTGCCTAATCCCAAAACACTGTATCCCGAGCAATAAGTACGCCAATATCCATTATGGCTATCCATACTCGTATTCATTTCATTCCAAGAGGATTTGTGGGAATTTATACCAGATACCACCTAGTACACACCAAAAAATCGAATTAATATTCGAGCTGCTACTAATTCGTTTGGAGCATAGGATTTGGAACATCCATTTTGGCTATCCATGCTCGTATCCATTTAACATTTGGATTCATGGGAATGTATATGTGCACACCACAAATCCAATTATTGTTTGATCTGCTACTAATTCATCTGGAGCATAGGATTTGGAATATCAATTTTGACTATCCATGCCCGTATCCATTTAACATTTGGATTCATGGGAATTTATATGTGCACACCACAAATTCAATTATTATTTGAGCTCCTACTAATCTATCTGGAGCACAGGATTTGGAATTTCACCTGCTAGTAATTAATTTATTCTCTCCCTCCCAAATTATAGAACGTTTTGACATTTCTAGCTTCATAGGTTTTGCTATATACTTAGATAATACTCATGTCTAGATTCGTAGTAAGAACAATGTATATAGAAAAATCAAAACCTCTCGTAATTTAGATCGGAGCGAGTACTCTTTAATCACTCCACTACCAATCACACCCTGCCAAACAAAAAGAAAAAGGCTGCGGCTTTACGCTGCGTGTGTGCTAATCACGTTTTCTGGCCGAGAGAAAGCCAGCCCAGGTCGAAACGGAGCCAAACCGGATCCAAGGAGGCTACAGCGCATCACAACCGTCTCTGCAGCTAGCGCGAATCTCAAAGCACCCCTAACCCCGCATTCCATTTCGCCAGTTGGCTTTTCCTTCCCTCGTGCCCTCCCTCTCCCCTTCCGACCGCACCTCGCACCCCCTCACGCGTTCGCTCGCCTTCGCTTCGTCGCCACGGCGAGCCCCACGCCGCCCGAGCCGCCGATCGGGGCGCCGCCAGCTGCGGCGGCGGCGGCGGAGGCGCCCGATCCGATGGAGGCGGAGGTGGGGGCGCCGAATCTCCCGATGCCGGAGCCAGCCGGATCGGAGCCCGACGACGCGCGCCTCTCCCCGCCTCCTCCTGCTCCTGCTCCTGCTCCGCCTCCGCCTCCTCCTCCTCCGCCCCCGCCACCTCCTGCCCCGACCCCGACCCCGACCCCCGCCGCCGAGGCTGCCGCGCCCACCGCCTCCGCGGCCGTCTCGCCGCCGGCTCCAGCGCCTGCGCCGGCGGAGGCGAACGGCAACTCCGACAGGAAGAGGAGGTCCGTGCGCCTTCCCGTTTTCTGCAAAGTTTCCGGTTTCCTCTTTTGGTTCGTTGCGTGCGATTCGCTCCTGCTTACATTTTTTTTTCTCTCCCTTCGCCACTCTGTTTTTCTTCTCTTTGCTGGGTGAATCAGGAGGAAGGCGGAGGACGGGGACGGGTGTAAGACCTGCAGCTGCAAGAAGTCCAGGTGCATGAAGCTGTAAGTTCCCCTCTTTCACCCCCACACCGGGCTTGCAGCCTTCTCCATTGTTTTGTTCACCCCAGCAGTATATGTTTCACCGTGGGATGACTGATGAAGTGATGAGGTGTGGCTAGAGAAAAAAAAAACGAGCTTTTTCCTTCAGTACAACATGTCGTCCTCAGTGTGCGCCTAGGATGTCTTTACCATTTTTGATGCGCTGCTGATCTGGTTTGCTGTCGCTGACGAATTCAGTATTGTTTTAGGCAGGTTTAGATCTGATTAGTCTTATATGTTTCAAATGCACGGTGCTAATTTTTGTTTCGTCAATCTCACACTGCCTAGTAGCATAATGCTGCGGTTTTATTTAGTATCTTGAGCTCTCCACTAACTCCAGTAGTCCAGTTCATAATCCAATATAGATTAATGAGAAGAAGCTGGTTCTATTGTTAGTTCTAAGTGTAGCAATGCTTCTCGTTTTATTATATCCTACTGTGAGGTTGCACGGTGGAAGAAGAGCATGCTGCATTTTCTGGTGTATTTGGATGTAATGCTGTGTACCACTCATCATGTAGAGAGAGCTGAGTTTGCCGATGAGGGTTTAACACACATGTCATTATTGCAATAAAGGTGAATGCTGAACCAATGTTTTCAAGTAGTTATAAAGTCAGGTGGACTTGCCTGGGCACTGCACCACTACCAACTAGTCAACTACACATGCATAAGTAGTCTGTTGGCTAGTCGACCAAGTTGTCCTGTTGGCTTATGCTGCCTACTACCTAGTTTGTTGGCTGTACCTGATCGTGTAAACCCTATTAACTCATATGTTGACGGCATTAACATCTTGCAGAGCATGGAATAGAGACTGCAGAGAATAAATAGATTGGAGTTGGGTAAAAAGCAGAGCTGCAAATGTTATATGTATGTCTATACATGCATACGTTAATTTCTAATGGGCTCATATAGGGCCAGAATTGCCAAGCTCATGCTACTGGCTGCAAGTCAGTCGCCCAGACTTGGCAAACTAATTGTGACTAATATTGGCCTACTGGTTGTCTATGCTAACCAAAGTCAATATACCTGATCACATCCAGTTACCAATATGTTTATGAATCATGGAGTAACCACGATTAGTCTGCTGTGTTCAAAACACTGTGCTAAGTAAATCGGGCTGGTTTATGCACACACCTGTAGTCCTGTGGACGCTTAGTGCATGCCATTGCCTATGCACTGGCATGTAACCTCCACACCTGACCATGTGTTTGTGTGCCTTGCTTGTTGTTTTTTCTTGCTAATTTAAGTTCTCTTTTGTGTATAATCATTATCTGTGTTATTCTGTAATAGTTATTGTGTGTGCTTTGCTTCTGGGTCACGTTGTACTGAGTCATGTGGATGCGAACCTTGTGAAAACAAGCAACCACTGCAAGTTGCTCCACGGATTGCACCGGTTTTACCTCTGAAACCTGTCCAAACATCAGAAGCTGGTCAACACATAGTGGTATGAATTTTTTCTTACATCACCTTATCTATATCTTTTTATACTCTTTCTTTCATTTTGTTTTTGGTGATCCTGCTATTTATTGGCTTCAGGAACAAGTCATAAGGTCCCCTATGGATCTTATTAGAAGAAAATGCACCTGCAAGAAGTCAGGCTGCCTTAAGAAGTACTGTGACTGCTACCAGGTTCCATATTCAGCCTTGTCCTGTTAATTTTCATTTTCATTATGACAGTTTGTGATTAAGGAAACATGTTTTTTTTTTAATTTGAAGGGAGGGGCAGGATGCTCCATCCACTGTAAATGCGATGATTGTAGAAACCCATTTGGGAGAAAAGGTAATGCATTTAAGGAGCTGGAATGGAGTCTAGTGAATGATTTTAAAGTGGGAGTTTTGCATCAGATATCTTCTAGTTTAATTCTGTTTGGTACCTTAGTATTGCACAAGTTTCTTCCTTAACTGCCAACTAGATAGGTTATTTGCATGGCTTGTGATTTTTTTCATTGCTTGATACTGTTTTGAACAATTTTATGTTCTAGCATTCTTAGGAACAGCTAGATAGTGTTATCAGGAACTCTGCACCAATAGAACCTGTCACCCAATGTTACTGCCCAATCTTACCAGGGCCCAGAGGGGTTAGAGGGAGGGAGGGAGGGAGAGAGAGAGAGAGAGAGAGAGAGAGAGAGAGAGAGAGAGAGAGAGAGAGATGAAGTACCTTGTTAGCTTCCTAGCTAGAGCAGCCTTTTCAGGAGTTGCCTGCTGTATAATTGTATTAGAGGATTTAGGCAGATGGTCAAAGGCTATTCTGAAACTCCCAGCAGGCCTGCATTACCCCTTTTCCTATCTGTAGGGACAGGGGCTGTTCTGTTGGAAGGTAACTGATCTTTTAATTAACCTGTAGAACTAGAATTCATATCCTATCTCTACAACTTGTTATAATAGCCAACCACCGTACCTTCCTCCAGGCAAAACTTGACTATAGAGCCATTCTAACAAAGGTGACTGCCAACCCCATCGAGCTTACTATGGCCCTATTTGCACAGCTTGGAGCTGGCTAGTCTTAGCTGCGAGATTGGTCCAAGGCCACTAGGGGTCATTAGAACAGCAGCGAGTCCTCAGCAACAATATCTAGGATAGGAAGGCATGCTATCTCAAGTTGATGAGAAGTGATAAGCAGGCTATTCTTGAGAATGTTTTTTGAGGAACTACATATACTTTGGTAAATTTTGCAGAGAAGTGCCTAGTTGACTTCATGTCAGTGCTCACTGGTTGGAGTGCTGTCTTAATATAGAATTGGAGACTGTAATGCTAGTATGGTATGCAAAGTGTAGTCAAGAAATTTCCTTATTTGACACTGGTAAAATGAGGGCTTCTTTCTATGGCCCTTAAAAGTTCATTCTCCCTTACTTGACACTAGGTTGAACTTTCATCCCTAAAATGACACTGCCATCCACATCTGGCTGAGGGGGCAGCCGCTCATCCATTCATTGCTCCCTATCCCTGTCCTCCCAAACCCTAAAGCGCCTGCGACGGAGGGTGCGGAGGCAGGCTCGTTCATGGACGCGTGGGCAGGCTTCGCTCGACTATGTTGTGGGACAGCTCGGTCGATGGCGATGCTGATGTTGTTCTGGCTAGAACTGTGTGGTCATGGGACCAATTGAGAAGGGCATGGGATGGGTTTTGATGCTTTACGTGGGGGCGCAGGGTCTAGCAGCGGAGGCGATGCTCTATGCGCGAATGGCGCTGGCGGCGCCAGGTGGCCCAGGTCGGTGGTGTTGCCGTGGTGTCTGCAGCCGGCGGCACTGTGGGTGCAGGCAATAGCAAGGCGCAGAATGCGACAACTGCAGGCCAATGGCGTCCCATGCTGTGAACTCACGACGGCGACGGATGGCTGTGGTAACAGCTCATAACTCGCGGTGGTGAGGTGTCATGACTGATATTGAGTGGTGATATGTGCCTGCAACAACAGAGCAACAGCCCATGGTGCCAGTAGTGTGGAGGCACCACTTTGACTATATATGTTTTTTTAAGCTCGAAAGTTCTGAAATCTGGCAATATGCACCTATGCATGTGCTCTGTCTGTGCTGCTGTCAAACGTTTTGAAATGGAAAACATAGATTTGAGTTTCCACTATAAAATATCAATTCATGTTAAATATATCTCATATTTATAGTTGCTATCCCGCAACATAATCTTGGTGTGATCTTTATTTGAGAACAACATATAGAGACCTGATATACTGTACAAACTGAACACTTTCCACCTCGGAGCAAAATTGTCTTTTTAAACTACACTTAACACCATTAAGAAGAAAAATGAACAATTGGATAGGAGTGTCATATTGGGGGATGATAGTTGAACCTTGGGTGAAATAAGGGAGGGTAAACTTTTCAGGGCCATAGAAAGAAGCCCTCATTTTTAAGTGTTTTCGTAGCCTCCTGAATAGCTTGTTTTGTTCTGGCTGGTAGTTTTGGATATCTTGAAGTTAACCTGATATGTCATGCTGTCTCCCTGAATAGCTTGTACCACCTATTTTTGTTCGGATAAAGAGTAACATGTATGTTTTTTTTAACAGATGATGGCTTGCTTGGTATTTGTTAACTAAGGGGATAAGATATGATTTCAATGTGCAACTTGAACCTGTTCCTGAAACTAATATATTTCTCATTCTTATTCTGCAGTTGGCGTTATTTTGGATGGTAAAAGCAGTGTTGCTGCACCTATACTGCATGAAAGAAATGGGACTGAAGTTGACTCAAGCGACGACGAAGATGACTTCTACATGAACCGACAACTCTCCCCAATCCCTCCGTCTCCAGTGTCCAGGGAGTCTTCATTCCAACAGGAGACTCTAGTCGGTGTCGAAGTCCAGACCATGAACGGGCACCTGTACCCTAAACCACTGGCTCAGGTGCGTCCTGAGCCATCCCCCTGGCAGCCCTCCAGGAGGCCAGTCGAGGAACCGCGCGGAGAAATATGGCGCTTCTCCAGGAGGCCCAGCGAGGACGGGACCTCCGATGCTATGGAAGCCCATGCCATCGCCCCGAGAGAGAGCAAGAAGCCAGAGATCCATGGGGACAACAGGTTCAGCATCCCGCGGTGCATCGAGGTGATGAGCGCCATGGCGGAGCTGTCGCCGGTCGAGAAGTCGCTGGCGCCCGACGTCTTCTTGGACGCGAACAACCGGGAGATTTTCCTCTCGCTGAGTGTAGATATTAGGCCAATGTGGCTGAGGCGTAAGATGAAGAGCCTTGTCTAGCTAGCTAGCTAGGGATAGCGTGAGAAATTTTCGTCAGCGTATACTTAATAATCCTGTGCTGTACTGTAGATATATAATGCCTAGCTTGACAATGAGTTGAGTTCTGGACCGATGTATGTACCTAGTGCTAATTTATGATGCATGTTATTATTGAAATCCTGCCTATGGTTAGCAGTAATAAGTTCATTACGATTTCAGTTAGAAAATTACAGTAAATCATCTCCCCCCCTTACTTGAGTAACTAAGTTCATGAACCTGTTATGAAGTGCTTGATGCCACTGATCTGTTGACATTCTCATTTGTACAATGGGAGTTCCTGGTGCCATATCCTGATATTATCCATGTTATGTGGCATTGTGCCATTGTCAAAGAGTAGTGCCAGATTCATGGAACCTCACACTGCAACCCTGTTGGAGGATGATGCATCAGTTGATGTTCATTCATGCCCATGAGGTGAGGTTGCCCGGTGGCAAGGCCAGAGAGGAGATGATGCGTCCAGTGTCCCCTGAACAGTGGCAGCAACGTGCTGTGGCAACGCAAACAGCTCAGGCGACGGGAACAACACGGGGCCAGGTGTGTGCCAATCAGGCCTGGCTAGGGCCAGGAACCATATGCATGCAGATGCATGTCCTTGTCCCAAAGAGACAAACCTGGGAGCATGTGCGCCATGGGCGCCACCGCGCCACCAAGCAGGCAAGCAGCACCAACCAGATGGGGCGCCGCCGTGCCGGCGCCGGGTCGGCCTCACCAACCAGGCGGCGGAATGATTGGCCGGCCGCGGCCATGGATGATTGACCACGCGGTGGCCACCGGAAATCAGCACCATGGAGTGACGGAGAGGATGATGCTTCAGATATGTCGTGTACTGTTCTCCGAGTTCAGCTAACAAGAACAACAAGATGGACCTGTTCTATTTTGTGCATGCCAGTATGTACTGTATGCCACAAACATTGTGTGTGAGACTATTTGTTCTTCGAGAAATAAACATGTGTGCCAAAATAAGCTGTCTTGTTTCCCCAGTCTTTTCAGAAGAATCATAGGATCTGACTGTCCAACGAATTACATTTTTTTTTCTATTTATATAAATCTGGAGAGCACTGATGACTGATGAGCGACGAGCTCACAGTGGTACAGTACGGTACAGCTGACAGGGACCCGTGTCGCGAAAGGCTGCACCCTCCTGTGTTTCGTTTCGTGCCGACATTCCGATTTGGAGGACCGGGAGTCCAGATGATTTTAGGGCCTTTTTTCTCTTCCTCTTTTTTTTTTGGCTGTCTTTCAAACAGCAATTTGGTTCGAAGTTGTACTATTTTTAGAGGAATATAGACGATCATGCACTACATGAGTGAATGCTATTACAGGGTTGAAAGGTGGCATATGCTTGCAAAAGCGAAATTAGAGGCAGCGTTTTCAGGGTGTAGCATTGCGAGATTCTTCAGAAAGTGTGTTTGCTGTCCTAGAGAAATTCTGCTCTACTCTCGGGCCCCGTTTAGTTGCGAAAATTTTTGGGGAAAAATTTATGTAGTACTTTTCGTTGTTATTTGGCAAAATTTGTCTAACCATGGACTAACTAGGCTCAAAAGATTCGTCTTGACATTTACAGACAAACTGTGTAATTAGTTTTTTTTTACCCACATTTAATGCTCCATGCATACGTCTAAAGATTCGATGTGACAGTTACTATGCAAAAAAAAAATTATACTTTCTGGCCATCTGAACAAGGCCTCACACGAGGTCAGAGGAGGGAAGGACCGAGGACCTACAAACCGGAGGAGAAAACGGCAGTGGTGGGTCCAGGGCCCACGGATGCTCATAGCCCAGTAGGGACGTGGGCCCACTACAAGGACTGGACTGTTGTGCAGCGTGTGGCCCACCTGGGCACAGAAAGCAGCGGAGAAGTGGCGTTCTCGGCGGGGCTTGTGCGCCACGCGCGCACACGCAGGCACCCATCATTGCAGCTTGCTGCTCCCTCGACGCTTTTCCACCCGCCAGCCGTCCATATCATCCCAACCTTTCCACTGTATCTTCGGACTTCGGATCCTCATGCTGTGTAGTATGTGTATCTTCACCAATCACCAATCCATTATTTCTTTCATTTTTTATCTATGTAAAATGTATAGTATATACAAGGTGGAGCCATGATTTAGATACAGGAAAACCGCTCAAACCAACAACCATGCATGACAAAATATTACACAATAATAAGAGTACACATAGTAATAACTAAATAAACATGTGTTATGATACAAAAGAAAGGTATTTTTTTAAAAAAAGAACACTGAATACTATAGAAAAATGAAATAAAATTAATTGGTGAGAAGTGAGAGCTGAGTGGAGAACATCGGTGGAGATTAATAGTACGTGGCAATGAATGAACGAGGCTTAGTGGTAGATTGCAGTTTTTTTTTTGCGGCCGTGGGCTTGGGGACATGATGATGACGTGGAGCAAGGAGCTTTCAGATAAATAGGCTAGTGGGTTTTGTCTTTTTAGGAGATATAGATTCCATTGGAGTTTATTTCGGAGGAGACAACAAATTAAAGCACTAATTACAATTAACTAGCTAATTAAATGGTGCAATGTGTGGAGACAAATTAGATGTTTAGTAGCAAATAATGAAAAGAACAAAAGAGATGTAGAAAACAATAGAAGGTCTAATTCTTAATTATATATAATATGGAGACAGAACAATGAATCAAAGCATAAATAGCAATATTAACTAGATAATTGGAATATTAAATAGCTAATTGAGAGGTACAATGTGGGAGCATACAAATGTTTGGGGCCGGGTGCCGACACCCCCCTCCCCCCTCGATTCCCTTCGCTGATGAGTATATATTGTGTGCGCAAAAAAAATAGATGGATGGAGGGAATCGAAGGTCTGACAGAGGTTGAAAATGGGGTTGATCACTGAGTTTGACACGATAGACTATGTATTCCGCATATGTAGCCACAGACCCACCGGTCGTGGTCTGGGAGGAAGTCTCAAGATCGTCTCACTGGTCACTGGTCATGGGATCTCTAGGTTAGCTCCTCTCTCTCTTCCATAGGGATGGGAGAAAAGTTGTTTTGTGAGATACATGTGCGGCAAACGAGGGCGAGGACCATATCTTGCTAGATGAGACGTCAATGGCGGATCCAACACAGAGGCAAAGGGGCATAAACCCCCCTCTCCATGCTTGAGCTATGTGGAAGGAGATGAAGTCAGTTCAGGCACCCGACCCCTTAATGACCCGCAGAAAGGATCAATTGTCGGGAGGCCAGATGTTTTCGTAGTAGAGATCTGCGTGAGTATTAAGCGGTTAAACCAGCCAACAACTACTCGTATGGTTTAGCTCCTTGGGGCTCTGACTCTTGTATGTGGGTATGCCACCGTGCTTCACTATACAAGTGGAAAAACGACTCCATCTACCGCACAAAATAATCGCAAAAGAGGAGGAGCTCCCGAAGCCATGATTTTGAGGTTCCGCTATAGTACTACTATAGTGTCGAAGTCGGAGCCCGATGGAGCACCCTCCAAACAGGTCCTAAGTCCTACGGTTATCAAACATGGTGTTTAGCTTCGAGTTATATGCGACTCAATGGTATGACTTAATTATGTGCGACCGGACAAATTAAATTAAACATATGTTATTATGATCAATTTGGTTGCAAGCTACGGTTTGGAGGAAAATATTTCAGAATGCAACACATCACAAATTTTACGAATTATGGATGGTAATAAATAAAAATCTTCCTCGTAACACAGGTCAAGTAGGTTCAAAGGATTTATGGTGCTTAAACATTATGTGAGCGGAGGCATGCAAACATACACTAGCCATGTGTTAAGTCAAATTGTATATGCTTAGAGCCTATTTGGCATGGCTCCGGTATCAGCTTTTGCGGAATAGGCATACTAAATACTTGAGAAAGAGGAGCCATGCAAAACAATCCATGCATTGATATAAAGTGTGTCCAGTCCAAAACAAATCACTTTGGGTGCCTTTGGTAGCGCTCCGGTGCTCCGGATTCATTACAAAAACACTGTAGCACGTCACCGTCACCGTATTGTTTATGAATCCATTTTTCTCTCTCACCGTAGCAGCTAGAGCAGCGGAGCTCGATTTTTTGGCTTATCAGTTGCTGCGGTGGTGTCAGTGGGTGTTAGTGAGAGAGAAAAATGAGAGAGAGAGAAATGGATTCATGAATGGTGTGGTGACGGTGATGTGCTACGGTGTTTTTTTGCAGTTGAATCTGGAGCACCGGAGCTCTACCAAAGACACCCTTTGTTGTTTAGATCAAACGTACGTGACAGATGTTGTACGTCTACTTGTCAGTGATGACCCCCTCTGATTTTTATGTTAAGGAGACTCGTCGGTTTGTAAACGTCTGGAACAGTGGCTTTTCATGTGCGCATCTCATGCATGCATCCGGAAAAGGTGCGTGTTGGGTCCGATCCGCGAGAGATCACAATTCAGAAGCAAAGCAAGGCAAGGCTATTTAAAGATGAGCATGCACGCCTGCGAGATCATCGTCGTGGATGATCACTAGTAAGAGGCTGGCTGGCGACCGATGAAAGCAAGGTCCATCGCTTTCTGTTGCTTGCTCGCATCACATGGCGACCGAGCGGTTGCACTAATTGCGGTCGAGACCATGCATGCTTCACACACTATTGTAAAGTGGCTGCAGTAGGAGTATCCAAATGACCAAATGCTTGTATATTCGTCCCCTGCTGCTGCTGTTGTTTAACGCGTACTGTATTTATACAACAGCGTATAGCTAGGCACTTCTTCAGTTCTTCCCGATCGGCGACCACCTTTTAGTCTATATACTACGCAAACCGACGCCGACCTATATGCATGTGCACAAACAAACAAACAAGCGATCGGATTAGGTGAATCTTTCTAATTAAATTCTAGCCAACTAACCGAATCAATCCATTGAAATACCCCCAAATAAAATCCAAACCCAAAATAAACCCTGCAACGTTCCAAGGGGAAGAGAACACTAGATGATACTCCATCCGTCTCAAATTACAAGGCACTCCAAGAATCTTGGAGAGTAAGGATCTTAGGTTTGACCAAAGTTATATGATAAAATAATAATATTTATGATATCAACTAAATATCATTAGATTCTTCATTAATTATATTTTCATAGTATACGTATTTGATGTTATAAATCTATATATTTTTCTATATAATTTTGGTCAAAGTTAAGATGCTTTGACTCTCCAAGATTCTTGGAGTGACTAATAACTTGGAATGTGAGGAGTAATATATATATACATGTTTACTACATACTACATATATTAAGTTTCACCACTAGTCTACTACCTAACCTAACCACGCACACGGATGCTGCATGGATGCCTCCATGGGATTCGTTTGACGTACAGTACAGCTGAAGCGAAATTTAGTACGGGTAAACTAGTCACGTCTATCGCCGTTGTCTCGCCCAATAATTAAAATATAATTCGTCAGAGAGAAGAGCAAGCGAGTCAAAAGGATCGAACCAAAAATACGGCTTCCGATGATGATCCTCACGGTCAGCTCTAGCTAGGGTTTATAGTACTATGGAACTTGAAGGCAGAAGGCGAGAGAGAGAGAGTTCATGCATGCATATGAATATGACTGAGGAATCGTGGCTAGTTTCTTGATCGCTCGTACGTTTAATTCGTACGTGTCCATATATACTGTCCCTGCAAGATTTGTGGAGGATATCTCGCGGTCAATCCACCATCAAATAAACTCTTTATATTCGACTGAATTTGTAGGTAACGGTTATTCACAGCACAACAGTTTATTACTCCTTGGATCTTAAAATAGAAGGCACGAATTGATTTGTGCGGTATTCAAGATGACGCTTTAACTGTTAATTTCTCTGCTCAATGCCCACTTGTTTTTTTATTACGAATATCCGCGTCCGTCGATTCCGTCGATTCCAATACGCCGGTTGGATAAGAAAGGAGGAGGAGACGAGAGACCTGCTCCGCTCCGCGCGTCGACGGTCACCCCACCTGCTCCTACTTTGTCGTCGGTCGCGCCCACTGCTCCTGCTTTGCGGCCCGCTCCACCGCCAACGGTCACCCCGTGCTGCTCCTTCTCCTGCTCCATTGCGCCGCCCCGCTGCTTCCTGCCGCTGCTTCTGCTCTGCATCCCCGCTTCGCCTAACGGCGTGGGCACTGCCGTGCCCATGCGTGGCGACCACTCCTTTAGCCGCCAGCTAGCCGCTGAGGCCGTTGTGCAAGGAGAACCGTCGGGCCTTGGCGTGGAAGCCCTCCGGCCTTGCCTCTTGCTACGACTGCGGCGCCCCGATGCAGACGGCGAAGGAGGCCGTACAGAGATACGATGCATGTTGCAAGCGTACATTTCAAATGTTCCAAATGTTTTAGAGGTATACAAGTGTTTCATAAGGACGTTGCAAAAGTAAATCGGGATATTGCACATGTTGCATTGGGCTATACACATATGTTTCAAGTGTATGTTCCAAATATTTCATATGTTTCAGACATATGTTATAAGTGTTTCATTTGGTTGTTGCAAATCTAGATCGGGATGTTGCATATATATGCAAGTGTTTTCAGGTGTTTTCATATGTACGTTGCAAGTGTTTCATCTGGATTTTTGCAATAGCTACACATGTGTTTTCAAGTTTTTTCTGGTGTTTTACAAGTGTTTCAGACGTATGTTGTAAGCGTTTCAGCCAGTGGCGGAGCGAGAAATTATCGATAGGGGGGGCCGGTCGAAGAGTTTCAACCATAAAATAACCGAGTGTATTTGTTTGAATTTTTGCACCATAGATGAGCTTATCCAAAGATAAAATACAAATTTTTGTGATTTTATTATCCAGAAGTCATCAAAAAATATATGGCAAAGATTTTATTATATCTTTCTAATATAGATTATTAAATTATATATTACATAAAATTTTTTTGCTGTGATGTTGGGGGGCCATGGCCCCTGCCAGCCCCCTGGCTCCGCCAGTGGTTTCAGCTGTTTCGGACGTATGTTGCAATCATTTCATCTAGATGTTGCAAAATAGATCAGGTGTTGCACATGTTATAATGCGCGTGAGAAGTCAAGGGGGCGCAAGCGGTCCGTGCGCGCAGTCTAGCGACGTGGGCGTCATCCGGGTGGCATGGGCCCTGCTTGGGCACACGAAATGCAGGCTTAGGTGGCGGCGTGCTGGCCCGGGCGTGGAAAATAGAGTGTAGCGCGGGTGTCCGTAGTCCATACGCCCAGATGCCAACGCTGCCGAACTTCAAAATAATGTGCATGTTGGTGATCGATGTATGCTGGGTCACAGGTCCTGCTAGCGATATTAGAGGAAAAGTCATGTCTATTTTATATGATTTTGAATGAATGAAGATGATGTCTGTATATATGAAAAAAGTCAATTTCGAGCCACCAATGTAGTCTTTATCACTAGAGTGTAGATATACTAGTAGAGTATAATCTCATCGGGTTTGTGGTTCCACCAAAAGAATCACCGGCGACAAGAACTTTTTTGTTGTCACACACCAAGTTTTCTATTTTTGGAAGTTTTTTACTTAACAAATTAGTCTAATCCAAGCACTTGAATAAGTAACTCTGCTACCTTGGCCTGCGATTGCTCTACATTGGTGAAAAATAGGAATTAACTGATCGTGTGCGCAGTTTTTTTTTTTTTGCAACAGAGCTAAGTTGAGTGTGGACATTTGCAGCAAAACACCTTATATACGGGGAGAATATCAAAATCAAAATGTTTGCAATTCTCTTTGTCTAATTGGTATATAGTAATATAATTTCTAATTTACACAGTATTTTTTTGGGAAAATTGCCAAGTGTCTACACAATGTGATTACTTAAAAGGATTCCAGAAGGAAAAGTTTGGTGCCACATTAAAGCTTGGTGCCACCCTGAACAACCACAGCTATGCATCAATGATGGTTGGAGCACAATTGGTGTGGGCCTGTGGGGGGTCCTCTTCAGTGTACGTGTATCCATAAATATCAGTGTGGGGCCACACTCTGACTCATCTTCTCCGTTGTACTTGCGAGTTTGCACATGCTACTATTCCCCACTAATGCCTCGCCTTGTTTAGTCCCCCAATTTATGGTGGCCAAATCGCTGTAGTGCACTGTAGCATTTTGTTTTTATTTGGTAATATTTGTTCGTCTCGCAAAGTACCACAAAACTGTATAATTAGTTTTTTTTTATTTCATCTACATATAGTACTCCATATATGTGTCGGCATTTTGATATGACGAGAAATTTTCTTTTTGCATAGTAGAATTTGACCTCAAAGTTGAGAACTAAACTAGGCCTAAGAGAACATGTGTTTTATTTGGTCACCACAAGAGAGATGATTTGACATCAACTTCACACAAATTTGTAGTACCAGCATAATTTAGTTCGAAGAGTTAGCACTTTTGAATGGATGATTTAATTCGGTGTTTAAAGCAGTGCATTTAATTTGGAGCGCCAGACTCATAGAAGTCTAGATAGAGATTTGTTGTCGGAACAACCTAGGCACGGTAGGATTAAGGGCCTGTTTGGTTTCCAGGCGTTAAAGTTTAACTTCCATCATATCAATATTCCCTTAAATGTATGGAGTATTAAATATAGACTAATTGCATGCATGTCGGCACAGATTAGGAGTAATTTACGAGACGAATCTATTAAGGCTAATTAGTCCAACATTGAAAACTTTTTGTCAAATAAGACGAAAGTACTACAATGTTTGTTAAACTTTAACTCCTCCAACCAAACACCCCCTAATAAGACTGACATATGATACGATTTGGACCAACCAACCAACATGAATAGAAATGGTTTCATATAAAACAAACTTAATTATGAATTATTTTGACTTTTTAGGTAGGTATATAGTTTTTACCATGTCTCTACACATAACATATATTTAGCTACGTTATTTAGTTGTATAGCAAAAACTATGTATCTAAAAACCTAAAATGACTTATAATTTAAAATAGAGGTAATATATATGATATGTGAATATGTATGTGATGATATACTTCCTTGGTCCTAAAATATAAAAAATTCAAGTTTGTCCTAAATCAAACTATGTTAACTTTGACCAAAATATAAAAAAGAAGAAGAATAGTTTTTTTGAACGAGAAGAAGAATAGTTACTACATCAAATCAGTATCATTGGATACATTATGCAATATACTTTTATAATTTGCATCTTTGATGTGATAGGTACATTAATATTTTTCTCTATAAATTTGATTAAACTTTACATAGTTTGACTTAGAATAAACTTGGATCCTTTATATTTCAGAGGGAGTATATATTGGTCACTGTAGGAAAACCTTCGCATGCGTACAGAGCGTGAATGCAATGACCAAACAAAGCGAACAACTCTGTTGGCTGCTATATAAACCCTATATATGAAGTTGCTTTCCAAAGAGATAAATAAATGACAGATTCACACACAAAAAAAAGAGATAAATAAATGACTGGATTTTGACAGTGCACCAAAGAAACGCTTAGCTAGGTACTAGTATGTAATAAGTAACTCCAGGCAACAAGGTCAAGCCGACAGTCCCTTTTGCAAGCAATCTCTTTACCTCCTCTTTTGTCCTAAGTGAAAAGTGATGATATAGGGTAGGCTTTTCGTAAATAATAAACACATTATTTCTGAGAAAAAAATGTAGTTCTAGAAAGTAGCTAGCACAGATTAATATATATAACTCTGTTGCTCACCGCGGTATATATTTTTTTACTGCAGAATAACCAACGATATTTTTCCCTTGAGATGGACTTAACACGCGTCCATGCATGATATGCTTGCTGATCACTCACCTACGTACAATCATCATACCATATCCAATTTGCACTAATATACTACAATTTTTTCACACTTTTGAGATTTGCAAAGGTCTATAGTACCATAATCTGCACGACTCATTCTGATGATCAAAGAATGTACCTTTTTATTTTTCCTTTATTAGCTTTATAAAGTTATCTAACAGAAAAAAATCAATTATGATGATAAATTCCTCATAATATTCCACTAGCCTACAATGCGTACCATTCGAACAATATTTATTCGTAGAATCTGGGAACAGTATCTCTATCATACCTAGACTCTCATCAATCACCACCAATGTGTCCATGACACAAGTGCATATGAGATCAGACTGGGGGCTTCCATTATATAAACTTCCTGCCACCTCAACTGTCTTTTAGTATTTGAGTATCACAAAAATCTTGTTTTCTATATTAATACCTGATTTAGGGGCAATATACATGCATGTAGCGTAGTCTAACATTATGGAGGTAACCAAACACAATTCATAAAAATCTTGGAAATCTTTAGGGGCCAATATACATGCATGTAGTCCAAATCTGTGAGCCATTATATTGTAACCTTGTGTGTAGCTAAATCACTAGTGCTTCCACCAATTGAAAACCTAAACCTATTTTAAATTTCGAATAGCAATATTTACTATACATAACACATATAAAATAATTAGGTATTAAAAGAATTTTAAAATACTTTCTTATATTGATGAATCTAATCATGTCAATCTTGTGGGGATCTATATTAAAAATATGAAGTTAAAAAAGGTTTGACTTAGAACAAATTATATGTGCTTATATTTGGAGAAATTAAGTAACACTGATTTCAAAATGTGTTCTGTGTGGTCAGTTACCCTTCTCTGAATGATCTAAATGACTAAAAATATGTGAGAGCCAAATGAGGTAATAACACTGTTACATATAGACAGGTGTTACTTCATCAGTTTTGTTTAGGAATGGTGGTCTTGATTAATAGCAGAGAAATAGCACACTAGCTACATAAACCAAAGTAATAACAGCCGGATGCACAAACAAATGAGCTGACCATATTCCTTGATAATATTCATGGTACCACACTCATCAGTGGCTGAGCATGACATTGGTCCGTGATGCTCTGTTCAATCACAAGTATCATATTAGCAGTGCGGTTGGAGTATGTCCTAGGAGTATATAGAATAGAAGCTCCCTTCTATTTTTTGAAGCCTAGAAGCTGGCCTTTTTGATTGAAAAGAAAAAGGGATAATATAAAGGCAGACAGCAACCATCAACTGTGGTTCCAAGTGAGCAGAAAAGAAGATAAAGACAGCACGACCCATGTACTGGAAATCTGCAATGAAACTGGTGTGCCGTTTATACACTTATAAACAATTATTCAGTGGGCACACCAGGCTTTTTCTACCATGCATCTTCCTGGTTCCTAGCTCTCATCCTGCCTTCCACTAGTCCACATGCTTAACACAACAAATGTTTGCTTTAAACAATGATTAGAGTTGGTGGTTTGGTGCACAATCCTCTCTCCCGCAGTGCCTAACTACAGGCTGTAAATTACTACTGCTCCTTGTGTATGGGATCTATGTACTCATAACTCATGGATATGGCAGTGGCAATGTAGATACGCTAGCTCCACTCCTCGATTCTTCAGCTCTGCTCCTTTATACTTCAATAGAGTGATTTTATTGGATTCTAAGGAAGGAGCACATTCGGGATCTGATGAGAATTGATTCTCTGCTGATCCCATCAAAATATAACAGGGAGCATGGTGAAGCAGGTTTTTTTTAGCTCCTAAGAAACTGAAGCTGAAGCTCTCACAAACAGCCTCTATTCTTGCATTTTGCAGTCCTCTATATGTGACTGACTGTAAGAACTAAATATTGGCCTTGTTTAGATGTCAAAATTGGGAGGCAAAGTTTGCATAGTAAGTGTCACGTCACACTGTAGCAATTTTGTTTTTATTTGGTAATAATTGTCTAAATCTTGATTAATTAGGCTCTAAATGTTCGTCTCGCAAAGTACAATAAAACTGTGCAATTAGTTTTTTTTTATTTTATCTATATTTAGTACTCCATATATGTGCCGACATTTTGATGTGACGGGGAATAGGAATTCTGCATAGTGAATTTGGTAGGTAAAATCTGGAATCTAAACAAGGCAATAAAGAACATAATTCTACATACAACTGGGGTCATAAGTTTTTACTGGCCCTGAAGATATTTTAGCGCTAGAAATGCCAAAATTATTTTTTTGCTAGGTAGTAGTAAATTTTTATTCTCCGTAAGTACCATTTCCTCAAGCATTAACGCTTATCTTCTATTAAAAGCATTTGATATCTTCGGGAACAAGATTTTTTTTGTTGATAAAGTAGAGCATCGTGCACGTGAATAGGTCAAGGGCATACTATCTGACAATACAGTTAAAAAAATACTGACAAATCACGGTCTACTGCTACCGGTCATTCAGCCTTGCCTTGTTTAGATATCATATTTCACCCTAAATTTTACTATGTAAAAAGAGGATTTCCCGTCACATCAAAATACCGGTACATGCATGGAGTACTAAATGTAGATAAAATAAAAAACTAATTGCACAGTTTTGTTATACTTTACGAGACGAACATTTTGAGCCTAATTAATCAATGTTTGGACAAAAAATTTATAAATACAAACGAAATGCTACATTGCGGAATCTTGCACCGTGTAAAATCTACACCTCCCGATTCGGCCGAACTAAACACGGCCTAAACTGTTTTTTACCGTTTCTTTTTGACCGTTTCCTCCTTATCTTCTCCGAAGGAAATAGAGCAGCAAATCCCAACGTTAAGAACCCAACCCACAAGAGACACGCACGCTGGTCTTCCAAATAAACTGCAACGGTAAAAAAGAAAGAAATAAATTCACAGTAATATCTCTGGTTCAGCCTGCAAGCATATAAAACCAAGAGAGAGAAAATATTCGTCGAATGATTTTTAAATTTGTGTCTGATGCGCCATCACTGTTATTGTCCTCTCCCCTGAACTGCACATATCCCATCCGGACCAGTAGTAAAAAAGAAAGGTAAGTGAAAAACAAATCCTGTGCCTAAACAAGGCCAGCAGTAACCCCACTGTCATTGTGATTCACACACCTGCTCTTCTTGCGGAACAAAGTGCACTCACCTGAGGTTCAGCTTGGTTTGGGTGTTAAAATTTAACAAACATCGTAGCACTTTCGTTTTATTTAATAAAAAGTTTTCAATCTTAGACTAATTAGTTTTAATAGATTCGTATCGTAAATTACTCCTAATCTGTACCGATATACATGCAATTAGTCTACATTTAGTACTCTATGCATTCGAGGGAACATTAATATGATGATAGTTAAATTTTAGCAACTTCAAACCAAACCGCCCCTAAATTGATGCGCCTTAATCTTTGCCTTTTACTTTTCCTATTATAAATAAAAACAAATAAACAATTAATACCCCCATCACTCCTCCCCCCTTCCTCCCCCCACGCCACACTGCTCCTCCTGCGTCCCATGATTGCAGCTGCTCTCCATCTCCGTGCCCAGGAGTGAGTGAGAGTCTCTCTCTCGTGTCCCTCCCCTCCCCCCTCTCTGTTCGTGATGCGAGATGGTGGTGCGGTGTTAATGTGGTGGTGAGAATGATGGTGGCGGCTTAGGGCGAGCTAGTGTGGGGGTGAGGAAGGAGCAGCCGGAGCTGGATCTCTCTGTCTCGGGGCTGCAGCTTCCATGGTAAGTCCGTTTCTTCTTCGATTCGTGTGGAGTCATTTAGGCAACGGTAATCCCCATCCTGCATCCTGGGCTGGGAAAGAGCTGGCATTCTTTCCGTTTCTGCGATTGCGTTTATCTTGGGCATGGAAAGATGCCATTTTCACGCCAATCTTTGTGTGCGCGTGTCTCGCTATTGTTAGCCATTCTCGTGTTCCTTGTGGTCATTGACCAGGGCCGCCAATCTCTTACCGCATAATCTCATTTCTCTTGTAGTAGTAGTATTTTTGTTCGGCATTGGCCCTTAGTTTTGCTGCAGAAATTTGGCCATGGATTTGCTTCTGGCCACTGCTCTTCTTCAGGGGAATGGGGAATGCGTCAAGATTTTTCTTTCCGTTGTGCTTCTTTAGGAAGGAAAACGCGATGAGTTCGTCCTGCTTTTTTGGTAATTTCTGGACCCCATTCCTCGCCTCTTTTCGCCCCCACAGATTTGCCCGGTGAACGAATGCCTTGATTTCTCCTTTCCTTATCTTCTACGGTTCTTTGCGTCCATATTCATATCGTCCTCGTTGACAGCAGCAAATGGCTCTCCCCTGCCTTGAGTAGGATTCAGAACTCTTTCGTCCTACAAGTTGTCCTTTTTTTTTGGTTGTTCTCATTCTCATTGGAGCCCATCTCCACCACAGCAGCATCCAGTTCATGAAATGCTGCGAGCGTTGTGATATCCATCGAGCTCTTACTGCAGGTGTGGATTTCTTCCCGTGTTATTTTGGGAAGGCGATTTCAGGCCTGGGGTGGTTGGGTCATGGGCGTTCTCTCATCTTTATTGCGTTAGTTGGGAGGCTTCTTTTCACAGCCCTCCTTTGCCCTTTTCCTTTTCTTTACCAATTTTTTAACCATTGTATGATGCTCCATTCGCAGTAATAGAGGTTGCTTCCATTCTGCAGTGATCTTGTTTCTGTGCCTTTGTGTAGCAAGGTGATACAATATTCGAGCTGTTTTTGAGGGTAGGGTTCTGATTCTTCCCCCGGAAGTATATTTTTCCCCAATAACTTTGCGTCTTTGTGGTAGCAAAATTTGGGCAGTTTTATTTTTCTTTCTGTTCTTGAGCAAAATTTCTGCAAATTTTGGGGATGCTCAGGTGTTATTTTCCATCTGGATTTAGTAACTGCTTCTCCTCAAACGGTCAAACCATAACACCAGAATCTTATGAAAAATATTTGTTTTCTGCGTTTCAGTACCGTCCCATGTTGGGGCAGTAATTTAATGCAAGAACGCGTAGCTAATCTTTATCTTTGACCACTGTTTGATGCTATTATTCCCTCTTGGACCGTGCTGAGAACATGATATGTGGTATGAAGAAATAGGAATAGAGTCATCCTTTCTACCAATTGCAACTTTGATCTGTAAACTTGCGTGACCCAAGCCATAATGGGACCAACATTTCATCTTTTCAGTTCCACGGCCTAGTGCCTGAACTCTAGGAATGCTGTTTTGCGCGTGGTGCTAATTCTGAAAGTTTATGATGTTCTGCAGGTAGTAGGTTGGTGCTAGACTTTTGAACAGATTCAACTCTAGTTGCTTGGGTCTACTGAATTAGCTTTGACGCTACAGAAGTTTTCTTAAGAGGCCAGGGAGTGCTGTTCTGCTCTCTTGGCTGGCCTCAATGGCGATGTCGCCATCCAATCCAATGCGCAAGTACTCATGGTGGTGGGATAGTCACATATCCCCCAAGAACTCGAAATGGCTCCAGGAGAATCTCACTGGTAAACTTTCTTGGTTCCCTATGGTGATTTCATTCAGTCTAGAAATTGGAGTGATTCTAGTCGTTACCAGAAATTAGCAACATGTACATGCCACTATGTACTTGAGTGTCAACATTATGTTTCTGTTACTAGTTTCGGAGTCATCATGTCGCAGAATTGGAGAAAAAAGAACTTCTGCATTACCTATTGTAGCGTCTATTGGGCGTGAGGTTATCTTAGCACTGTCTTGTGTATTTTCAAAAATTTAACTGCGATAACATAAGCGTTTAATGCTAAAATACAGATCTAGTTGGATGCCCTTGATTCTGATTATTGTTCAATTAAACTTCTTGTGGAAAAGTCAGCAGATTTGTTGGGGACAAGTTCATAAATAGCTTGTGGCATAAATCTGTACCAGTCATGGGTTGCAGCTATTCTATAATTGATTGGACCACTAACTCTGTTGAAACAAATTCAAATCTTGGATACTAGAGAGCTAACTTTCCTACATTAAAAGCAATAATATTTGGTGGCTGGGTGTTCTTGTGCACTTATCTGGTGGTTTATTTCTTCTTTTGCTGCATTTATTAAACCCTGTACTGAATCAATGTTTGTTAATGCGTGGTCACACAGATATGGATAGCAAAATCAAAGTGATGATCAAGATTATCGATGAGGATGCTGACTCATTTGCCAGAAGAGCAGAAATGTATTACAAAAGGCGCCCAGAGCTGATGTCTTTGCTTGAGGAGTTGTACCGTGCTTATCGAGCTTTAGCTGAAAGATATGATCATGCAGCTGGAGAACTCCGACAGGCCCATAAAAAAATGGCAGAAGCATTTCCTGATGAGTTTCAGTTGGACTTTGATGATGACCTGCCTACAGAAACTGCATCTACTGAAATTGAAACCGACAATCGTGATATGACTCCATTTTTCCTTTCATTCATCAAGGCTGGTGGTGATTCAAAAAAACGTACTAAAGGTATGCCCATGAAATTTAATTCCTCAGCAATTGCAATATCCTAATAAATGGCTGGTCAACCTAATATATTAGTATTTCAGATGACCAGGACCATGAGAAGCTGCAGAAAGAGATATCAAGTTTGTCACAGGAAAATCAAGAACTCAAGAAGAAAATTTCATCAGTGTTAGAAAAAAGCAATATGGCTGAATCTGAAGTTCTTTCTCTCAAGGAGGCCCTTGCAGAACAAGAAGCAGAGAAGGAAGCTGCATTTTCACAATTCCAGCAATCCAGTGATCGATTACAGAGCCTCAAGTCTGAAATATTGCATACCCAGGAGGAGTTCAATAGACTGAAAGAGGAGATGCAAAATGGACTACAGAATTTGAGCACTGCAGAGGAGCGGTGCCTTCTGCTTGAGAGAGCTAACCAGAATTTGCTTCTGGAGCTAGATAAGCTGAAGCTTGCCTCTAAAGAGAAGCATGACGAGCTAAATGAGAAGCACATTGAGTTGGAGAAGCTTAGCATCTCTATACAAGAAGAGCAACTCAAGAGCATGCAAGCAGAAATGGCCCGGCTATCTGTGGAGAAGCAATTGACACAAGCACAGGAGAAGCTAAGACTTCTGTCTCTTGAAAAGCATGGGGAAGCAAGTAAGATTGAGAACATTGAAGCAACCAGAGTTCAACTTCAAAAGGAATTGGAAAGTATTCGAGAAGAGAACCGGAAATTGGATGATCAAAACCACTCCTCTACCTCTGTGATAATTCGTCTTCAAGATGAGATAATTTCTTTGAAGAATGCACAGCGGCGTCTTGAAGAGGAGGTGTCTCGGCATGTGGAGGAGAAAAAGGTTCTTCAGCACGAGCTTTCACACCTCAAAGATAACAAGGGTGACTTGGACAGGAAGCACTTTTCGATCAAGGAGCAAATACAAGAGGTGAATTTCAATGTAGAATCACTCCAATCACTTGCTCAAGAGGTGAGGGATGGAAATGTTGAGCTAAAAGAGACCATAAAAAATCATGAGGGTGTAAAAGCCTTGTACGTTGATAATCTGATGCTGCTGGAGAGGACGCTGGAGAAAAATGCTCATTTGGAGAGATCGCTTTCAGCTGCAACTACTGAAATTGAAGGATTGCGGGAGAAGAAGGCTGCATTGGAAGAATCATGCAAACACCTTCATTCCAAGGTTAATGGCCATCAGTCCGAGAGAGCCATGTTTGTTGCACGGATTGAGGGTATTTCTCATACCATGGAGAAGCTATCAGAGAAGAATGTCTTCTTGGAAAATTTGTTATCTGATAATAATACCGAGCTGGAGTTGCTTAGAAGGAAGCTGAAAGATTCAGAGGAATCTACTCATACATTCCGCAACCAGAATTCTGTACTTCGATCTGAAAAAAGAACTCTTATGCGTGAGGTATGATGCTTGAAATCTCTTGCTCTCTGTTTATTTTCATCCTAGTGTGAAAACTGTGTAAATTGATCCCTGGATACTTTTATGATGTCAGGTGGATAGCATCAATAGTGCTCTACTCAGTTTGGAAACCCAATATGCAGAGTTAGAAGGGCGATATTTGGATCTTGAGCAAGACAAAGACAAGGCCCTCAATGAAGTGATCAGACTACGAGAGCTGTTGAGGCTAGAAAAAGAAAAACACAAAGAAGCCACCAACTCAGACATGACTCAATTCAGTGCTATGCAGAAGCAGATAGGCCTACTGCTAAAAGAAGTTCGCCGCAGGGAGGACCAGCTTCAAGAGGAGGAGCACAAGATTGTTGAAGCGCATACTGAGATTTTTATCTTACAGAGGTGCTTAGGTGACATGGCTGAAGCAAATGCTGATGTCTTGGCACGATTGCAGAAGCAAGAAGTGGTATGCAAGGATCAAGAGGAGAAAGTAGATTTCTTGTCACAGAACAACCAGCAGCTGACTGAAGGGATAGGTTCTGTAGTGAAAGTACTGAATCTGGATGAGAAATACGGATCATTGGATCTGATGAAGATTGATGTTGTTGTGCAGCTCCTCTTGCATGAGATCAAGTGCCTGCTGAATACTATTTCTGATGCTCAGGATGTGAAGCAGAACCAGATCCTTGAGAAGTCCCTTGTTGTCACGCTTCTCGAGCACTTTGGGCGCGAGGTGGCTGACCTGAGGTCAGAAAGGAGTGCTCTGAAGCAAGAGTGGCAAACAAAGAGTGAGGAGCTGCTGAAGCTGCAGAGTGAAAGACATGACCTCCTAAAGATCAGCTGTGAGCTACGGAAGGAAATGGAGGCTCGTAACCGCAAAGTGGATGAACTGAAATCTGAGGCAAAGTTCTTGGTTCGACAATTGTCGGAATTGCAAGAGTCACGGCAATCGTTGCAAGCAGAGATTGTCAAGCTGATTGAAGAGAACACTTCACTCTCTAGCAAAGTTTATGGCTCCAAAAAGAAAGAGAAGTCA
Organism: Saccharum hybrid cultivar R570; assembly: GCA_038087645.1. Classification (NCBI taxonomy): domain Eukaryota; kingdom Viridiplantae; phylum Streptophyta; class Magnoliopsida; order Poales; family Poaceae; genus Saccharum; species Saccharum hybrid cultivar. The sequence goes on along the minus strand of JAQSUU010000671.1, from coordinate 589,775 downwards.
TTTGATGATGATTTCAGCACACTTATTAGTGAGGCGGTCAGGACAGATATCCTTGGTGTCATTTTTAGAAGCCTTCATGAAGAGAGGACATCACAATTGCAGTGTTTGCATGAGGATTTTGGGTCTCTACATGCAGCAGGCAATGAGCTTTATCAGGAAATCAAGCTGATGAACAAGAAGCTCGGAGACCTACAGCTTGAGAACAACTATCTTGAGAAGGAACTCAGTAGAACTCTAAACATTTGTGACGGCTCTGGTACAGAAATTTCCTCTGGAAGAAGGCGCGCTATGAGGAGGGATACAAAGCTATTAAAATCTGGCAGGAAAAGCCAAGAGATTGGCCAGAACATTGAACAGCGAAAAGAAGTTGACAATGCTGGTCTTGAGAAATCGAACGAAATGCTTAGAGAGGAGCTCCAGAAGTTGAAAAATGAACTGCAAGGGCTTAGGAGCAAGGAACAGCCTGTGATTGATGTGAAATCTTGTGACGCAGAGATCACTAAACTGCTGGCCAACATGCAACTGGCCACAGCCAATGCGTCTCTCTTCAAGGAGAAGGTGCTTGAGCTCATCGTGACATGCGAGAGTTTTGAGATCAGTGACATGGTGCAGAAGGAGGTGCTGAAAGAGGAGATCACCCGGAGAAACTCTTATGTGGATGAGCTCAAGGACAAGCTAAATGCCATTGAAATTGAGAACAGAAGGCTGAAGGTTGATCTGAACGGCGACTTCACACTGCTTGGAGCATTGCAAACAGAAGTTGATGCCCTAGAGAAACAAACGTTGTCTCTGGCCAAGGATTGCCTGCCTCAAAACATGCTCAAGAAGGAGGTATACATATATTCCGTTCCGTATTCTGTTATCGGATTATTCAGGAATCTCTGATATTGGTATTTTTCCTTATTCATGAGACTGATTCTGCTTATTGTTTTTGCCAGGAGAACCCATTATCACCTCAGCTGTCGAAGATTGCTGTGAGGCCAAGTGAAGATCAAAACACCACAAAGATGGTGAAGGACATGGAACTGCAGAAACTCCATGGAACCATCAAGGCACTTCAGAAGGTGGTGTCAGATACCGGGGTGGTCCTAGAGCAAGAGAGGCTCGACTTCAACAGCAACCTCCAGGACGCAAGGAAGCAGATCGAGATGCTGAAGCTGAAGGAGATCCTTGACAGCGACGCTAGCGACGTGAACTACGAGCGGATGATGAAGGACATCCAGCTGGACCTCGTCCAGACTCCTAGCCGGCGAGCTGCCGTCTTGCACAGGCGCCACAGGAAGAAGAACTCAGTGGCCGCAGCGGCGCAGTCTGACGACAAGATGCTCGCGCTGTGGAGCGTGGACAGGGTGAGCAGCGGCAGCCGGCGGTACGATGTGGACCTGCGGCCGCCACAGAGCGAGGCGCCCGAGAACGACAAGGGAAAGAAGCGGTCGTCGTCCGAGCCGGTGGTGACCGTGAAGGACCTCAGCGTGGACAAGCTGGAGGTCCTCTCACGGCCCATGGTGGTGGCTGCAGCTGCGACGGCCACGACGACGGAGCCACACCGGGAGTGGAAGAAGAAGGTGATCGACCGGCTCTCCTCGGAGGCGCAGCGGCTCCGGGACCTCCGGTCCATCGTCCAGGAGCTGCGCGCCGGCGTGGAGGCGTCGTCAGACGCGGAGCTGGACGGCGTGAAGGCGCAGATGGCCGACGCGGAGGACGCCATCGCGGAGCTGATCGACGCGAACACGAAGCTGCTGAAGAAAGCGGAGGAGTTCACGTCGGCGGGCGACGGCGGCGGCGACGTGGACCTGCGCAGCCGGAGCCAGCGCAAGATCCTGGAGCGCGTGCGCAAGATGTCGGAGAAGGCCGGGCGCCTGGAGCTGGAGCTGCAGCGGTTCCAGCACGCGCTGCTGCGGCACGAGGAGGAGCGCGCGGCGCGGCGCGCGGCCAAGGCGGCGGCCACCACCGTGCAGGTGCAGCGGCGGTCGCGGGTGCAACTGGTGGAGTACCTCTACGGCCGACGGCGCGACAGCCGGCGGCCCAAGCAGAAGGCCCGCGGGCCGTCCTGCTGCATGAGGGCCAAGGCCATCGACGACTGACGTCACGACTCCATCAGTATTCAGTAGTCACCTAAGCTGGTTAATTAATCTCGAGAAGATGCAGTAACTTTGTTTTTGCTTAAATTCGTGTCGTCCTAGGTAAATAATTACTACTGTACTGATCTTAGTACGTCGTTTTTTTTTTTACCTAAAGTAAAGTAAGGTCTAAGATGTAAATGGTAGTAGCCTAGTAGGCAGCCATGACAGTGGCGACTGTTATTCCTCGTCAGTAAATTTTTCGCATGTAAAATTTCAGACAGTAATCTTCAGTCTTATTACTTTCCAGTTACCTCCTCATCCTTTTTCTTGGAGCTACCAAGAGATGATTCTGGTTTTACTAAATGCCTGCAAACGGACTTGCCTGCTGTTTTCTACGGCAATGAACAGTGAATTCATCTCGCTTTCAAAACGCTTGAATTGAGTCGCTGGCAGAATGATATATGAACAGGTGGGACCTCTCTTTTGCCCCTTGTTTATGGGTTCAGACTGTCAGAGGCTCTCTAGCAGGCTCTCCACAGATGTACTTCAACAGCCCCTGCTCGAGGCTCCACTGCTCGAGCATTCAAGAGTAGTAGGAGCCTCTGCTACTTCTCTCCTTCGCCCCTCTTCCTGCGGTGCGCTGGACGGCTAGCGCTTTGCCTATTGCCCTGTTTGGAACTGCGCGCTTGTATAAGAATCGATTAATCTAATCATGATTTTTTTTGTAAGTTGTTGTCTAAAAAATCTCAGTATAGAAATTCGAAGTTGTTTGACAATCTTGATTATTATGGCAACCTGAGGTGTAAAATGGCCTTTGTGCCCTTCTTCTTCATCAGTTAGCCACTCGCACCTGGTTCTTCGCGGATCTGCTATGGCACCCGTCTCGGGGATCTCCTCACCCCACCTCCAACACATAGGGCATACTTCGAGGGCCGACGCATCCACGAGGGCTTCTCTGATCGAGCCCCGAAGCACAGCTCAGGGGGAGCGCTCGAGGCGGCTCCGACCGAGCCCAATTACGGGAGTGAATGGGAGCCACCTGAAAGGTCCGGCCAGAGAGGATGAATAGCCTATTAAAAATTCTATAAACTCATTAGAGCAAAAGATTAGTATAATAAATGGCGAAATGCAATTTTTTTCTAGCCCTATAAGGATTGCAAGTCACATATCCAACAATTCTAGTCACTATGATCACTATAACAATCAATGGCTAAGTCACTACGAGCTCTAAAAAACTAGCTACACTAAAGAGCTCAACTAGGTGAGAAGCTACACTAGCAAGGATAATACAAGCTCTCAAAACTAATTACACTAAAGAGCTTGTTACAACTAGTTTGCGGAATGTAAATAGAGGGGATGTGATCTTTATACCGCTGCGTAGGGGATGAACCAATCACAATATATGATGACCAATCACCGGGAGAAATCCAATCATATACAAGATGAACACAAGATTTTTCTCCCGATGTTCACGTGCTCGCCGGCACGCTAATCCCCGTTATGTCGACCAACACTTGGTGGTTCGGCGGCTAAGAGGTGTAGCACGAACCTCGTCCAACCCGTGGACACCACAAGAACCTACCTATAAGTGAGGTAGCTCAATGACACGCACAATCCACTAGAGTTGCCTTTGACGCTCCGCTGGAGAAGGCACAACACCCCTCACAAACCACCGGAAGGTGGCCAAGAACGAGCACCACTCTTGCCACAAACTCCTCTGCTGCCTCTAAGCCGTCTAAGTGATGGCAACCACCAAGAGAAACAAGAATCCCACAGCCAAAGATCACTCAAGTGCCACTAAGATACAAACTCACAAGCACAATGCACTTGAATCACTCAATCTCACTTTGGATTAGCAATCAAGTAAGGGAGATGAGTGGGAGGGAGTATACTCAGCTCAAGAGGATGTCAAGATGATCAGAAGTCCAAGAGAGGTCCCCAAGAACCGGCCACCAACTATTTATAAGCCCCCACAAAGAATAGAGCCGTTATGCTCAAGGTGGAGCTTAACTCGACACCACCGGACGCGCCGGTGAGTCGCACCGGACGCTGCCCTTATGCCCGGTCGCATCACGCCAAACACACCGATGGACGCCACGTGTCCCTCTTTAAATCTGTGCTACATGATCTCAACAGTTATTTTCATAGCACTGCTCGCATTCACGGTCGCATTGGACGTGCCGACGGAATGCATCGGACTCCACAGGGCCAGTGTCCGGTCGACTCCAGTAAGGTACCAGAGAGGGAAAACGCGCACCGAACGCGTCCGCTGGGGGGCGATCGGACGCACTCCAGCGTCCGGTGATCACTCGGCCTTGCCACGCGATTACGTCATTTGCAGCGTCCGCTGCCACGCAAAAATGCACTAGAGGCACCGGTGTACCGCGGCCAGCGTCCGCTCGCTCAGCTCCTTCACGCGCGCCTCTGCCTGAACTGACCAGACGTGCAGGTGCCCTCGAGGTCAGCGTCCGGTCACTTTCAATGACCTTTTTTTGTTTCTGTTTCTTTACCGAATCAAGCTCGGCAGGAGGGAGAGTCTCCACTTTTCTCTTCCTCTCAAAACCCTTGGAAATGCACCAACCACCTTGTGTATCACCTTGTGCACGTGTGTTAACATATTTTCACAAACATTTTCAAGGGTTATGTTAGCTCTTCACTAGATCCTAATGCACATGCATGTAAGTCATTATCTAGTGGCACTTATGAGACCAAATAGCCAAAGGATTCCCCCTTTATAGTACGGCTATCGATCCTAAATATGATCACACCCTCTATGGTGTCTTGATCACTAAAACCAAAACCCTAGCAATACCTTTGCCTTGATTTTCATTGGATTTTGTTTTTCTCTTTCTTCTTTTCCAAATATAAAGCACTTGATCATCTTTTGGTCACCTCCATCACTATGACCATCATCTAGCTCCATCAATTGGCATGAGACTTATCATTTCATGTCTACACACTTAGCATAATGATTAGTCCCTAGGTTTCATCAATTATCCAAAACTAAACTAAGGCTTTCACCACCGAGCCAAATGCAAGAGCAGATAGGGAGGAGAGGTCGCCACCGACCAAGCTGGTGACGAGGAAGCGGGAGGAAGGTTGCTGCGGTAGGTAGACACACCTAGACTCTGCTCTCCCTCGAGAGGAAGGTAGGCGGCTACGGTAGAGCGAAGTAGAGCGGACAAGGGACCAGACTAGAGGGGTAATGGGCGAAAAATCCCCCGTGGTGGACAAAACACGAGAGGGACGTTGCGATACTGTAAGGTCCAAATAGGCTAGAGGGGGGGTGAATAGCCTAATTAAAACTTCTACAAGAATTACTTAACCACAAGTTAGTAAGAAAGGTGGCGAAGCAAAAGCACTAGCTCTAACTAATTAAGCAAGCCACCTACACAAGTCTAGTACAAGGCTATCCACTAAACACAACAACTACAAGCTAGAAACAAGAAGTAATACGAGAGAAGAGCTTCAAGAGATAATACCGCCGTGTAGAGATGAGAAATGCCAATCAATCAATCATACAAGAGAAATCCTCGGGAAGAGAATGACACAAGAATTTATCCCGAGGTTCACTTGCTTCCCGGCAAGCTACTCCCCGTTCTGGCGATACACCCACTTGTCAGTTCGCGAGCTAATCGACTATCAAGAGTCGAGCCCTCGGCGGGCGCCGCACAACCGCACACAAGATGGGGATCCTCCAAGCCACGAGCTCCACTAGAGTATCCAATTCACGAACTCCCGCGGGGAAGGATCAAGAACCCCTTACAACACTTGGTGAAGGCTCCAACAATCTCCAATTGCGAGCTCAATCACCTCCGCTACTCCAAGCCGTCTACCGTGTCGGGAAACACGGAAGAGTAACAAGAAATCCGCAACAACTCAAAGATCAAGTGCCTCTAGAATGCAACTCTCAAGCAATGCACTTGAATCTCACTCAATCTCACTCAAGATGTGCAACTATGCAAAGAGATGAGTGGAGGGGTTGTTCTCTAGCTCAAAGTATGTCTCTAGTTCTTAAAATGTGCAAGAGTTGCCCTCAAACCCCGGCCAACCTCTATTTATAGCGTACCCCTTCGAATATAGTCGTTAGGAACTTTAACCAGCCGAAGCCGTGCTGACCGGACGCGTTGGTCACACTGACCGAACGCGCCGATCGCACAATGGCTAAATTCTGAAACACCGACCGGACGCGCTGGTCGTACTGACCGGACGCGCTGGTCCCGCAACTAACCGAACGCGCTGGTCAACCTGAGTAGCGCACAACGAAACAACGACCGGACGCGCCTCTCGCAAAGACCGGACGCGACAGTGCCCGCGTCCGGTTAGAGTCCAGTAAGCTCCCTGGATGACCGGACGCGTCCGGTCATCAGTGACCGGACGCGCTGCGCGTCCGATCATCGAACTAAAAACCGCGCAGACGCTGAACACTGACAAGCACTACATAGTTTATCCTTTTCAAAAGTGACATCTTTCAAGCCTCTAACTAAGTCATGCCTCAAAAGTTTGTTCAATTGTTTCATTCCAACATGACCAAGCCTTCTATGCCATAACCATCCCATACTAGATTTACTAAGCAAGCATGATGTCAATTGTGTCTCACTATCATTGAAGTCAACCAAGTATAAGCTTCCATGTCTAAATCCTTTGAATATCAAATTTGTCCCATCAACACTTATGACTTCAACATCATCACTACCAAATATGCACTTGAAGCCAAGATCACAAAGTTGTGCCACCGACAAAAGATTGAAATCCAAGCTCTCAACTAGCAACACATTAGATATGCTCATGTCATTTGAGATAGCAATTTTACCAAGCCCTTTGACCTTGCCTTTCTTGTTGTTGCCGAAAGTGATAGCATCAAAACCACCATTTTGACTTGTATCAATTGATTTGAACATACAAGAATCCCCGGTCATATGTTGAGTGCACCCACTATCAAGCACCCAATGCCTTCCTCTGGCTTTGTAATTGACCTACAAGACAAGATCAATTCTTTTTAGGTACCCAAACTTGTTTGGGTCCTCCAAGGTTAGAGACTAAACTCTTTGGTACCCAAATGACTTTCTTCTTTGAGCCCATCCATGATGTACCAATGAACTTAGCATAAACACCATTTGTACCCTTTGTAAGCATATAGAAAGAATCAAACTTGATTGAGGATACATTAGCATTGGATTTCTTGTTCATGCAATGTAGCTCTATGTGACCAACTTGCTTGCAACTTTTGCAATAGCTACCATTGTTCTTCACAAAACGAGTCTTGTGAGGAGCAAAAGCGGCCTTGCCTTTCTTGGGGTTATAGCCCAATCCCTCTTTGTAGAGAGAAGCTCTTTGGCTACCCAAGCACATAAGCAAGCGGTCCTCACCACCATAAGCCTTAGCTAATGTGTGATTGAGCTCTTTTACCTCCTTCTTGAGATTTTCATTCTCAACTATTAGTGTGGAGTCACAAGTGAAACCATCACTACTAGATGAGGATGATGTAGATGAGCTACATGAAGCGTTAGTAGGAGCAACAATAATAGGCTTATGAAAAGTTTCATCAATTATATCACATGATATGCCTATGTTGTAAGTTTTAGCTTTCTCAACATTAGTTGGTATGTTTTCATATTTTTCAACTAGAGAGGAATGAGCTTCTTCAAGCTTAGTGTGAGACTTTTGAAGCTTCTTATGGTCTACCTTTAGACTCTCATAAGATGCCCTAAGCTCATCAAGTTCTTGCATATGGTTTTTCTTTTCCTTAAGCAAGCTCTTGCACTTCTTTCTAGATTCTTTAAAATGTTGAGTGCAATCTTCTAGCATAGTGATTAGTTCATCTTTAGTGAATTCTTCTTCATCACTATCACTATCACTAGCATTATCATGATCACTCTCATCGTCGGATGATACCTTAGCGGCCTTAGCCGTGAAGCACGATGGAGTGTCGAAGAGGGGGACCTTCTCTTGGATGGCAATGCTAGCATGTCCCTTCTTCTTGCTCTTGTTGTCATCCTCATCATCACTTGAGGAGTCATCACTATCCCATGTAGCAACATGAGAATCATTCTTCTTCTTATAAGAGCTCTCCTTCTTCTCTTGCTTCTTCTTTTGCTTCTTTCTCTCCTTCTTGATAGCATCTTCATCGTCACTATCATAAGGACACTTTGCAATGAGATGGTCCTTGCTATGGCATCTAAAGCATCTCATGGTATGCTCATTCTTCTTGTAAGAGTTCTTTCTCCTTCTTGCACGAAAGCCCTTCTTCTTCATGAATTTGCCAAATTATTTGACAAAGAGAGCCATCTTCTCATCAATGCCATCACTATCACAAGAGCTTGAGTCTTCATCACTTGATGATTCAATCTTAGATTTGCCCTTAGATGTGGTGGCTTTGAATGCCACACTCTTCTTCTTCTCATCATCCTTCTTCTCATTTTCCTTCTTCTTCTTCTTGACCAACTCATCCTTCTCATCATCTTCTCTATATGAATCATCGGTCATCACTTCTTGAAATATTTGTTGAGGAGTTGAATCCTTCAATGTAGTCCTCACTAGCACGGTGATCAATGTATCAAATCTCTTGGGTAGACTTCTCAAGAACTTCATAGAGAATTGATTATCCTTGACCTCCTCACCAAGTGCCTTAAGCTCATTAACAATGACTTGCAACCTATGAAACATCTCCGGTACACTCTCATCATCTTGCATCTTGAAGCTTGAAAATTTTTCTTGCAAGATATATGCTTTAGCGGTCTTTGTGCCTTCGGTTCCCTCAAATGTTTCTTCTAGCTTGGCCCAAGCATCATGAGCAATCTCTATGTTCTTTACTTGCTCAAATGTCTTGTCATCTAATGCCTCATGAAGAGCACTAATGGCAATGTCATTGCATTGGAGCTTCTTCTCTTCCACCGGTGTAGGTGCTTCCGAATTAGCAACCTCAAATTTTGTTTCGGTGACCTTCCACACTTCTCTATTGATTGACTTTAGGTGTGCGGTCATCTTAACCTTCCAATATGCATAATTTGTGCCATCAAAGTGAGGTGCCTTCTTGGTGTTGTTGATGTGCAAGCTTAATTGAGCCATTACTTTTTCACCGTAGGTTGTTAAGCCTCAAATAAACGGTGCCTCGGCTTCGATACCACTTGTAAGGTCCAAATAGGCTAGAGGGGGGGTGAATAGCCTAATTAAAACTTCTACAAGAATTACTTAACCACAAGTTAGTAAGAAAGGTGGCGAAGCAAAAGCACTAGCTCCAACTAATTAAGCAAGCCACCTACACAAGTCTAGTACAAGGCTATCCACTAAACACAACAACAACTACAAGCTAGAAACAAGAAGTAATACGAGAGAAGAGCTTCAAGAGATAATACCGCCGTGTAGAGATGAGAAATGCCAATCAATCAATCATACAAGAGAAATCCTCGGGAAGAGAATGTCACAAGAATTTATCCCGAGGTTCACTTGCTTCCCGGCAAGCTACTCCCTATTGTGGCGATACACCCACTTGTCAGTTCGCGAGCTAATCGACTATCAAGAGTCGAGCCCTCGGCGGGCGCCGCACAACCGCACACAAGATGGGGATCCTTCAAGCCACGAGCTCCACTAGAGTATCCAATTCACGAACTCCCGCGGGGAAGGATCAAGAACCCCTTACAACACTTGGTGAAGGCTCCAACAATCTCTAATTGCGAGCTCAATCACCTCCGCTGCTCCAAGACGTCTACCGTGTCGGGAAACACGGAAGAGTAACAAGAAATCCGCAGCAACTCAAAGATCAAGTGCCTCTAGAATGCAACTCTCAAGCAATGCACTTGAATCTCACTCAATCTCACTCAAGATGTGCAACTATGCAAAGAGATGAGTGGAGGGGTTGTTCTCTAGCTCAAAGTATGTCTCTAGTTCTCAAAATGTGCAAGAGTTGCCCTCAAACCCCGACCAACCTCTATTTATAGCGTACCCCTTCGAATATAGCCGTTAGAAACTTTAACCAGCCGAAGTCGTGCTGACCGGACGCGCTGGTCACACTGACCGGACGCGCCGGTCGCGCAACGGCTAAATTCTGAAACACCGACCGGACGCGCTGGTCGTACTGACCGAACGCGCCGGGTGTGACCGGACGCGCTGGTCCCGCAACTGACCGGACGCGCTGGTCAACCTGAGAAGCGCACAACGAAACAACGACCGGACGCGCCTCTCGCAAAGACCGGACGCGACAGTGCCCGCGTCCGGTTAGAGTCCAGTAAGCTCCCTGGATGACCGGACGCGTCTGGTCATCAGTGACCGGACGCGCTGCGCGTCCGATCATCAAACTAAAAACCGCGCAGACGCTGAACACTGACCGGACGAGTCCGGTCATACCGTGACTGCGTCCGGTGCAGCGTCCGGTCACCACAGTGACCTCCGTTCGCCTCCGTTTCTTTTCCGACTTCCGGCGCAATAGAAAATAGGTATTTCACTTCTCCAGAAAGCGCCGAATCCCGCCTCGCAAGCTCGGCGGGAGGGAGAGAGGAACCCAAACCCCTCTCTACCACTTGAACTCCACCACCTTCGCAAATGTGCTAACACCACCAAGTGTACACCACCATGTGCATGTGTGTTAGCATTTCACAATCATTTTCCAAGGCGTTATGTTAGCTCTTTACTAGATCCTAATGCATATGCTCAAGACATCGATCTAGTGGCACTTGATTTCCAAGCTAACCGTGATTGCCCCTCTTCATAGTCGACTATGTATCCTAAACCCGGTCAATCACTTCTCTACTCATCTTAGACCGGCAAAAGAAAAACCCCTATGATTATACCTTTGCCTTGCGCTCTTAGATCCTTCTCTTTCACTTGATCATCATGTCCTTCCTTTTATGTGCATCTCCACCATGATCATCATTTCATGTCCATGCACCATCTCTTTGTGATCTTGTGGCCACCACTCCTTGCCACATACACCTTCATCACATGTGTTGCTTATGCCTAACTCAATACACTTAACACAAGGCATTAGCAACTTGGTGTCATTAATTACCAAAACCAAACTTGGGCTTTCAATCTCCTCCTTTTTGGTAATTGATGACAACCATCACAAAGATATGAAATGAAATCAATTTTCAATTTCGATAGTATTAGCTCCCCCTACATATGTGCTTTCATGAGTTTGGTTCAATTGTGCACATATGTATGGATTTGAATTTTGGGAGAGTTGCTACTATCAAATTGATGCTAAGGTATATAGAATGGACCTTTGAAGCGTGATACAAATCGGAGTTGCCTTTATATACCATCTTTAGCATCGATGTAGCTAGACACCACTTGTAATACATCACTTGTAAAGATCACAAACACTAAAGTACTTCGTGAGATCAACATTAAAAGCAAAGGTGTCTAGATACCTCATGTAAAGCTACTCTTAACAAAACATCATTCAAGTTCTATATCTAGCATACACCATTTAATCATGAATATCGAAATTAAACTTTGCAATGCAACATTTCATCATGTTAATGCACATACAAGTGCAACAAGTAATCCATGAGCTTGCTCCCCCTACTTATGTGCTCAAATTTAATTTCTCTCCTCCACACTATATCTTTTCTCTCTCTTTGTGACTTTTCTATCTTTTTGCTTTCTCTCCCCTTTTTTATATCTTTCTTGCTCTTTGCAATATCTTTGTGACTTTTCTCTCCCCCTTTGTCAACAATCACCAAAAAGGTGCCAATTTTAGTGAGAGATAAGTCAATCAATTATGAGGGAGTCCAAATTATGGTTCAATCTAGATCACTTGCCTAGAATATGTAATTCGGTTTGATCCAAGGACAAGCTTTTTCACACCTCATAAAGTATAAGGGTTATCTTGACCATGTTGAATTACACATCATGAGCTTATTTTCTAGATTCAACACTAGGTATGCAAGCCCATAAACATGTCATATGCTACCACTAGATCAATCAAACATAGAAGCAATAGTGGTACCATATATACATCAAAATCATTTGATTTTCATGAATGAGCTTATTTGTCATGCAAATATGTCTATATGTTCTAACCATGTCCTTAGCAAAGTATGAATGATATGCCAAACAACTTTACCTTGCTATGTTGGAGGAGAGGCATGTCATATAAGAATGTGGGGGTACACTCATTTCAAGTTGAAGAAGTCAAGTATGTTCAATTCATTCTTCAACTTGTAAAATCTCTTTTCATCAAGTGGCTTTGTAAAAATGTCGGCTAGTTGATCTTTGGTGCCAATGCTCTCAATGCTAATATCACCCTTTTGTTGATGGTCTCTTATGAAGTGGTGCCTTATGTCAATGTGCTTTGTTCTTGAATGTTGAACCGGATTTTGTGTCATCTTGATAGCACTCTCATTATCACAAAACAAAGGCACATTCTTGAATTTAATTCTAAAGTCATTCAAGGTGGCTTTCATCCAAAGTAATTGTGCACAACAACTACCGGCACTAATGTATTCGGCCTCGGCGGTAGATAGTGCAACACTATTTTGTTTCTTTGATGACCATGAAACAAGAGACCTTCCAAGCAATTGACAAATGCCACTTGTGCTCATTCTATCAATCTTGCAACCACCATAGTCGGAATCCGAATATCCAATCAACTCAAAGTTAGACCCCTTAGGATACCATAATCCAACATCATGAGTGCCCTTAAGATATCTCAATATCCTCTTGGTTGCTTTCAAGTGACTTTCTCTAGGTGAAGCTTGATATCTTGCACACACTAAACATCACATCCAGCCTAGAAGCGGTGACATAGAGCAAACTTTCAATCATAGACTGGTATAGCTTTTGATCTACCATGTTTCCACTAGCATCAATACCCAATTTATCATTAGTGCCCATTGGAGTACTCATTGGCTTAGCATCTTGCAATCCAAACTTCTTGATCATGTCCTTGATGTACTTGCCTTGACTTACAAAAGTGTCATTCTTCATTTGCTTGATTTGAAGTCCAAGGAAGTAACTAAGCTCTCCAATCATAGACATCTCAAACTCATTAGCCATCATATTTCCAAATTCTTCGCAAGAGTTGCCCTCAAACCCCGGCCAACCTCTATTTATAGCGTACCCCTTCGAATATAGCCGTTAGGAACTTTAACCAGCCGAAGTCGTGCTGACCGGACGCGCTGGTCACACTGACCGGACGCGCCGGTCGCGCAACGGCTAAATTCTGAAACACCGACCGGACGCGCTGGTCGTACTGACCGGACGCGCCGGGTGTGACCGGACGCGCTGGTCCCACAACTGACCGGACGCGCTGGTCAACCTGAGAAGCGCACAACGAAACAACGACCAGACGCGCCTCTCGCAAAGACCAGACGCGACAGTGCCCGCGTCCGGTTAGAGTCCAGTAAGCTCCCTGGATGACCGGACGCGTCTGGTCATCAGTGACCGGACGCGCTGCGCGTCCGATCATCAAACTAAAAACCGCGCAGACGCTGAACACTGACCGGACGAGTCCGGTCATACCGTGACCGCGTCCGGTGCAGCGTCCGGTCACCACAGTGACCTCCGTTCGCCTCCGTTTCTTTTCTGACTTCCGACGCAATAGAAAATAGGTATTTCACTTCTCCAGAAAGCGCCGAATCCCGCCTCGCAAGCTCGGCGGGAGGGAGAGAGGAACCCAAACCCCTCTCTACCGCTTGAACTCCACCACCTTCGTAAATGTGCTAACACCACCAAGTGTACACCACCATGTGCATGTGTGTTAGCATTTCACAATCATTTTCCAAGGCGTTATGTTAGCTCTTTACTAGATCCTAATGCATATGCTCAAGACATTGATCTAGTGGCACTTGATTTCCAAGCTAACCGTGATTGCCCCTCTTCATAGTCGGCTATGTATCCTAAACCCGGTCAATCACTTCTCTACTCATCTTAGACCGGCAAAAGAAAAACCCCTATGATTATACCTTTGCCTTGCGCTCTTAGATCCTTCTCTTTCACTTGATCATCATGTCCTTCCTTTTATGTGCATCTCCACCATGATCATCATTTCATGTCCATGCACCATCTCTTTGTGATCTTGTGGCCACCACTCCTTGCCACATACACCTTCATCACATGTGTTGCTTATGCCTAACTCAATACACTTAACACAAGGCATTAGCAACTTGGTGTCATTAATTACCAAAACCAAACTTGGGCTTTCAGATACGCAAAGCGCCGATGCTAGTTAAAACTTGGATTGTTTTGGTCGCCTGATTCTCAGACAATCTAAAATAATTGTGGTGTTTGGGTGGGATTCCTGATTATTGCACCTATAATCTGATTATAAGCGGTCTCAAACACGCCCTATGTGTGGGTGTGTGGCTGTGTGCTCTGCAGGACAGGAGCTTGGGCCTTGGGCCAGCGGGACATGAGAATACGACATGCAGTAGTGGGCTGTGGGAGAAAGTAAGGTAATTTGGATGAATCGGGTACCGGAGAATGATACCCGCATTTCCCCAAATGAAACCGGGTACCTGGACTTCATACCCAAGATGAGGATCTGATAGTTCAGGCTCGGGTTATTCGGGTTTAGGTTTAGTTAAATTCAGGTATGGGGTTTGGGTATCGAGTATTCTGTCCAGTCCTAGCCAAATAGGCCCTAAGCCATGTCTAATATAATGTACTTTCTCTGTTCTAAATTATAATTTTTCTAGATACATAACATTTGGTAGGTTTCTAGATATATGCTATGTCTAGAGTTCAAAAAAGATATATGCTATGTGTAGATATATAGTCAAAACAATTTACAATTTTAAACAGAGAGAGACTAGTATGCAATCGATAATGATAGGTCACGAGCGTTCGTCCCGTTCGGACGCCCACGCCCACTCCGCCTCGCGACGTTGCTTCTGCGCTTCTCCCGCCGTGCAACCCATCCCACATCGCTCGCTCCTCGCGCCTGCCCGTCGCGTGCCCCACCGGTGCCTCTCGCTCCTCGTTTTGGCAGCGCCCCTACTCCCTCTAGTATGCACCCGCACCCCCCCAACCAGGCAGCCGCCGGGCTGGCCACGCGTGCTATGGGTGTGCGTCGGGCCCGGCGTACCGCGCCACGCTTGCTCGCGTAGCCGCCTGCCCGCTGCCATCCACCTTCTTCACCGTTACCGCACATCAGAATCCCGTTGTACAATGCTCCACTTGCCCACACGCCTTCCTAGTTTTTGCTGAAAGCTCATGTTGCAAGAGTATGTTTCAAGTGTTTAAAATGTTTCAGAGGTATGTTGCAAGTGTTTGAAATGGATGTTGCAAAGGTAGATCGGGATGTTGCATATGTTGCAATGACTATACACACATGTTGCAAGCGTTTGTTCCAAATGTTTTATTTATTTTTTCGGACATATGTTGCAAGCGTGTTTATTTGAATGTTGCATATGTTTCACACATACTCCATATATTGCAAGTGTTTTATCTGGACGTTGCATATGCTTTGCAATGGCTTTTTAAGTGTTTTTAGGTGTTTCTGCAAATATTTCAGACCCATGTTTCAAGTGTTTCATTTGTCTTCTGACGTATGTTACAAATGTTTTATCTTAATGTTTCATAGGTAGATCGGGTGTTGGATATGTTGCAATGGTGTCGATGGCTGGCGCATAGCGGGCTGACGAAGAGCTTCACCTCCTACATCACACGGCACGCCTCGCCCTCTCTTCTCCTCTCCATCCCCTCCCTTCCCTTCCCTCCATCTCGCCGCAGCAGTTCAAGCTCGGCGATAGACATGGCGCGGTGGGGAAAGGGGTGTGGGCGGGCACGGGCGTAGCCGGGACGAGGATGTCACAGGTGAAGTGGGTGTGGTGAGTGCTCTCCTTTACGCAGGGGCAGAACTGGGCGTTGTCGTGCGCTTGAACGGGAGCAGCATCTGGACATGTCCTACGCCCGGATGACCAGGCGCTAGCTGCCCTGGTATGCAATTGGTAGATTTAATGAGCATTGGGTTGAACAAACCAAGATCTTAAAATAGCACTATAGCAGTAGGTGACATGGCATGGTATGTAGATCAATACTTCACATTATATATAAAATAATAGAAGAACCATCACGTTTATAATCGAGAGGGTCTAGTAGAAATTATACAAACAAACCTTATTATTATATACAGTGCAAATTCTAACTATTCCGATTTCCTATGTACCACTAGAAAACTAGAGTTCCCTTCACTACCACCAATTTACTTTACCCCCTCACCTATATGCCATTCTAGGGAATCACGTTGCTTTCTGTCACGTTAGAGCTAGTTTGGTATGTCCCATTTTATTCAAAAGATGCTCAAAGTACCCCTGTCTTTCCTGTTGACCAATGCAAGTGGTCACCAATTAAGGTGAGGCACTACAACTCCGATCCACTCATCCAGCCGACGTGACCCGACCGACCAGGATCGGATGTGCCGCAGCAGCCCCTGGACGTACGATCGACGTGCCAAGGCACGCATGCTTGGAGCTTGGAAGCCGATGAGACCCGAGAGCTCTAGCCAGACTGGTCTACACAATAGTAGCCGGTAATCGTATTAAGTCATCTAAAAACAAAATTCAATCGATCTCGTTAAAATTTTAAGGTACGGTGTGAACACAAGATTTTTAATTTTAGGGTTTTGGCTTTTGACGTGGGGCCACACATATATCTAGTCATGGTTGTCTGCACAAAGTAACGGACAATCATATTAAGTCAACTCCCAAAAAGTTTTGGTCGATCTCGCTAAAAAATTCTAAAGTTTTCCATTGGAGATTTGTGTTTGGTTTACAAGAATTATTTCTCAACCCTGGAAAAAAACGGAATGCAGAAGCAGTAGTCTAGTCACAGAGGGAGTAGAAAGGAAAAGGGTCGTGAAATCAAAACCAAACTTGAAGCAATCAAGCAGATGCAAAACGCAGCCGAACAGAACTCATCATGGCCACCATATTTGAGGGCAGAATTGGGTAATCCCAGCACCAGCAGGCCGAGCGGGCGGTAGAATAGCGTGGGCCGGCATGCATGCCTACTTGGGGAGCGCCGGTCCGAATGCATGGATGCCTACTGGTCTTTTTTTCACGTTGCAGAGATTACATCAAGGATTAACACCGACCTGGGGCAAAACTAGCTCTATGTAGTAGCTCCAGCTGCGTAAATTTTTGGTAATAATGATCCGGGAGGGAGGCCTGAGTAAATATGACCGATGGCAAAGGGGTAAAGTAAAATTTGCCCCAAAGGGCACGCTCTGAGATTCGTGCCTAGCAGGGGAGAGACCCTGCTGGACACGAATCTCAGTGTAAATCTTGTGGTCCACAATAGCAGGGCATTTGCCCTTAGGGGAAAAACTGCATTCGTTCGGTGACGAAGTGAAAGGGATCGAGGGTGACAAGTGCCGTGAGACGTGTATTTCCCCAGACGCGACCTCCCTCTCACTCCCTCGGCGCGTTTACAAATACGGCAAAGCAACGCGATCGATCTAGCAGAGAGTCTCGGCGAGTCAGTGAGGGTGAGTAGAGAGGGCGAGCAGTCAATGAACACCCCAGTGAGGAAAAGACGGCCATGGAGTGCCGCCACCTCGCCGCCGCCTCCGCGCACCTCCACCTCGCTGCCGCCACGCACTACATGGCGGAGGCTGGTGACATCGAGATGGGGCATGGAGGACACGGCGGCGGGCTAGGGCACGGAGGACACGGCGACAGGCTGGGGCACGGGGACGCATCAGTGCACACATCTCAAAGCAAGTCCAACGACATAGTGCGTACGGGGAATCCAACGACATAGTGCATAGGGGCATATGCCCCTAAGGGCAGATTTAACTTAGGCTCCTGCTCCCCGAGAGAGGTGAATGTGATGGAGCGCCGCCACCTTGTTGCCGCCTCCGGCCACCTCCACCTCGCAGTCGCTGCCTAGCCGCGCATCGTGCCGCGCCGAGGATCCCGTTGCTTCCCCTACTTCCATCGTGGGCTACGACGACGACTCCATCTCCATTGACGTGGTGGGCCGCGACGACGACGGCAGCGCTAGCGGAAGCAGCGGCGACGATGGTGGCGAGGTAGGTTGGTAGGTTTTGGGGCTTTTTAATCCGGTCGGTTGTCCCCGTCTCTTTCCCTTTCTCAAATCTCATCGAATTCAATTTCCTAGTTCTCACTCGGTTAATTCTACGATTTGGTCTTAGTTCAGCCGGTCATCCATGTCTCTTTCCCTTTCCCAAATCTCATCAAATCCAATTTCCCAATTCTCACCGAGTTAAATTTGCGATTTGGTCTTTTCCTCTCGGATTCTGATTGATCAATTAGGAGTCTCTGCACTGGGCTGGGGTTTAACTTTTCATAATATGCTTGCCTCTTCATCATTTGGGCTGGGGTTGTAGGAGTTTTCTGGGCTAGGGTTTAACTTTTCATCATATGATTGCCTCTATTAGGGCTCCTGTGATCTGATTAGGGCTCTGCACTGCGGGAGTTGGAGTGGACCATGCAACACCTCTACGACTAGAGGCGGAGCCAGGGGGCTAGTAGGGGCTGTGCCCCCCCCCCCACCCCCTCCCCCAAGCATAGTAATTCATTTAAATAACTATATAAATATTAATATTTATAGCACAAAAATATCAATTTTACCTTTTTTTTGTTAAAATATCATGATTTTGGTTAGAAATAGTGTAAATTTTTTTTGAAAAGTTGTTGAAACATTTAGTTATGTATATTTTATTACACTAAAAAATACAATCACATTTGTCTGGCCCCCTAATCAAAATCACTGGCTCTGCCTCTGTCTACGACCTCCGGTTCCTCCGGGCCTCTTTCGTTCCGCCAACACCAGCCTACAAGGCACTGCCACAGGACGTGGAGGGGCTGGCCTGGACGTGGATCGTCATCGTCTACGAAGTCTTCCTCGCCGTCGCCGTCACCACCTTCTCCGTCAGGGTGTTGGGCACATCCACCAGGTGCCTCCCGACCTTCCTCCGTGTGCTGCTACTCACCGTCACCGTTGTCAGTGAGGTGTTCGCGGCGTCACCGTCGTCAGTGAGAGGTGTTCGCAACCATCACTTGATCGCCTGCCGCCGTCGTCATTAGATCACCAGCAGATCACACGTACCGTACCAGTGCATGCAGTATGTACATACACATATTTATTAGTTGCTTCCTTTGCTGAGTTTTTTTTCGACGAAATAATAATTATATTATATGATAGCTGGGTACATCAACACGTTATAAGCACTCTGAATTACAAAATAGTACCCACGCTGTGAATAGCATAACTCAAAACCTAACCTGTTAGATGCTTTGCAGTATGGATGACCGCATAGGCAAACACTCGGCAAATGGCCTGAAAACAAATGCCCAACGAATGACGGCCAACATTCCTGTAGGCAGAATTGAGGAACTTCTTTGTGGTGTCTTTCTTCTTCTTCTTTCTGCCACCGAAGAGTGAGGAAGACTGATCTGAAAATTATTCTCCATAGTCCTTCATCGTGGCCAGATCTAACCATAACAAAACGGAGAAGAAACCGGAGAAAATTATTCCATGGCGGCGACATCATCTCCGCCTTGATGCCGCCGTCTTGAAATAAAAGTCTTCATGTCATCATGTCGATGAAGATGCTGACGCCGAAGTTGCCGCCCTTATCTTCAACGGAGCCGCCATGAAGAAGACGATCCACCCTGCCTCTTCACCGTCGCCGGAGAGGAGGAGAAGGGGAGATAAAACTCTAAAACCAAAAAATTTGGCATAGAGAGACACTAACCCTAATGATTCGATCTACTAAGAAAAATTTATTAAAAACAATGGATTCCCACTCCCTTTAGCCTCCGGCGAGATGCCGGAGGAGAAGGGAGCGGGACCAGCAGTGGTGGACGGCGGGGGGCGGCGGCGGCAGCAGCGCTAGGACAGGAGTCGTATCTGCCGTGCCACTTTTTGCGTGATTCAGCCCTTGATGTGCACAGCTTGTAGTTGTAGAGGATGCCTCGTCAAGTACATAATTACTCCTGCGAAGCTACACGACGTATATGCTCGCTTCCTTTGCTGAGTTGCTCCTATTAGCGTGGACTGGTGTTATCTTGCGCGGAGTTGATGTTTATGAGTTCCTATTAGTGGACTGGTTAGTTTGTATGTTAAGTTATTGTGTGTAGCTGTAACATGTTCGTGTTCACTCGATCCATGTGCTTGTAATGCTGGTTAGCTTTGGTTTGGGGCAAGCAACAGCTATTCTCCTCTAGGCCTGCGGCGGTAGAAGAGGGGAGAGGATCCAACGAAGGCTGGGAAAGTGAGAACGAGACCAGCCAGCAAGACGCTTGGCCCACTCAGCTTTTTTATGCTAACAAAGGATCTTGGCCCAATAAGCTATTCTAAACAAAAGACTGCCGACGATTTGCCTGAAATCAAAGAAACAACCAAACACATAACGTTGACGTAACTAAAAATTTGAAAAAAAAGAGAGCATATTTTGTGTACCGAGCGCCGCCGCGAACACACGATTTATGATTTTTCATACGCAATGCCAGACCAACTCTTCAAGTTTTTGGGTGCGCACGAACATGTACCCCATGTAATCCATTAGTTGTGTTATATACAAGGTAAGGGGATGCAACTTCTCCTTACTTGACGATATGGCATATTTATATTTATATTGGACAAAAAATGCGCATATATGTGTACGGATCCAAGGGTCCCGTCCGGACGCGCGACCCCCGTGCCTCCCCGCACGGAACGCACCCTGCACCAGAAGAAAAAAGAAGAAAGAACAGCAACCACACCCACCACCGCTGCCCACGCACGCCCCCGCAAAGAGGAAAGAAAGCAGATCGGCCACGCACCCCCCACACGCACAAAGGAGGAGGTAGATCGAACCCGCCCCTGCCCTCAACCTCGCCGACCCCCAACACCCCCGCCCGCCACCAGCTCGCCCCCCATAGCCCGCCCACCAGCTGCAACAACGGAAAAAAGCTATTGCAACGTCGAAAGAACTTCTAATGCAACAAACGAAAAAAACTGCTACAACAAACGAAAAAAGATATTGCAACATCGAAAGAACATCTAATGCAACAAACAAAAATATGAACTGCAACATCACAAAAATGTCTACTGGAACATTCAAAAACATCCACTGCAACATCGGGGGAAATTTGTTGCAACAACGAGAAAAAGCTATTGCAACATCTCAATCACTACTACTGCAACATTAGAAAAACGCCATTTGCAACAACCAAAAAAAGTATCATTGCAACATTCTAAATCATCTGTTGCAACAATGAAAAAGAACCATTGCAACAACGACGAGATCTGACCCCCCGAGGGCTCGCCAAAACCCTAGCCTACTGCAACATCAACTGAAAACCTACTGCAACAACCGAAGAAAACCATTGCAACACGGTGGAGCTGAACCCGAGAGCTCGCCGGAACCCTAGCCACCACCACATCTCTTAGATCCAGAGGGAGGAGGGGGAGGAGGAGGAGGAGGAAGAGGACGAGGAGGGGGAGGATGGCTCAGATCCAGATCCAGAGGAGGAGGGAGGGAGAGGGCCCCCAGATCCAGATCCCTCCACCACTTGCCTCGTCAGAGCCGCCGTCGTCGTTCTCATCTCCAGTGGAGTGCGGGAGCCGGGGTGCAGAGGAAGTGGAGGTGGGTGGGTGGGCGCAGTGGCGCGAGGGGAGGAGGGGGAAGGGAGCACGACGAGGCGAGGGGCGCGCTGCGAGCTCGCTGGTGCGGTGCCCCGTCCCGGCGACGGCGCGGAGAGCGAGCTGCGACATAGAGAAGAGAGCGGGGAGAAGAAAAGTCAGTGTGAGTCCGCGGAGATAGAAAGGCGCGTACGAGAGAGAGAGAGCGGAGGAAGCGACAAGAGTGAAGGGTGCGGGGTGTCCGACGGGTCCGGACGAGGTATTATCGATATGCATATGTGTACGAGAGCTGCATGCATCTTGCGGCTAACCTGGCCCGCATTGAAAGATGCAGGGTTGGGTAGGGTCAGCCCACACAAGGCAGGTTGCAAAGCAGGCTAACGGCCGAAGATTTATGCGGCCAGTTTCCTAATTTCTTTGTATTTGTTGCTCACTCGATCAACTGAGCAACAGAATAATTCTCAAAAAAAAAACTGAGCAACAGAATAGATCGGATTTTGGGAGGACAATTCCTTTTCCGTTTGCTTTTTGTTAACGAGGGTCGTAAGCTAGTAAGAAAATAGCAGAGCACACGTTCCAAAAATCGGGACGGTGCAGGTTCGCTAACCACATGGTCACATGGATGACGTAAACAAATGCAGCTCGCGTGTGAATTTTTTTTTAAAAAAAACTTGCATGTGAAAATATTTGATTTCAGTCTTTCTTATTACATATACTAGTTTCTTTATTCAGAAAATACTCAGTCTTTTTGGCACGCATGTGAAAATTCAGTCCTTTTAGCGCATACAACCAATGACTATGCTGAAGGAGTCGGCCGAATTTGGAGCAAAGTTTATTTTGAAAGGATTGACGTGCCCGCCTCCCTGACGGGCGACTCGCCGCGATGACTCTTCCGGCCAAATCCCGGTGAGGTAGCCCCTCTCTCGCGCTCAATAGTAGGAGATCGCTGCCGGGGGACGACGCTGCGTCGATTGACCAGCAGTTTTCCCTTGTTTTCGTCTCTTTAGTCTCAGGCGCCGCTAGCTGTTCGTAGCAGAGTCGGAGCTGTGAGTCTCCTTTGCCATGGCGGCAGTGGAGAGGAGGTGTGAGCTTTGCTCTAGGCACGCGGTGGTGTACTGCGAGATTGATAAGGCCTATCTCTGTACAGACTGCAACGAGCAAGTTCATGGGGCGAACTTGCTGGTGCGTCGCCATTTCCGCCGTAGGGTGCAGGTCCAGACGAGGACTTCATTGATGGGCACAGGGAGTGCCGGGAGGGTTGAAACTTTGAAGAATTCGTTTCAGAATGGGGAAAAACCGATTGAGGCGATTGGTAGCCGCTAGGGGGCGTTGGCTGTTAGGGATTCGCCTGAATCGGAAACCATTGGAGCTCTGAATGGGGGGAGTTCGAACTTGTCGGAACATCCAGGGGTCCCTCTGCACCCCGTCGAATGGCCCTCGATTGAGGAAGGAGCACAGGTGGGCAAGGGTGCCCGGAGACGCCTGACGTTGGTACCTCAGAAGTTTAGTGAATGGTGTGTTGACGCCTCTGGATATCATCCGACTACCTGAGGGGAGCAAAAAAAACTCCGGCTGCAGGTTGAGGACGAGATCAAACGGTCATTGTTCTCGAATTAGAAATGAGATTCTGAGATCCAAGAACTGGCCAAATCATCTGACCGATTGGTGGAATCCATGGAACAGATGTTGAGGTTGGAGGATTTGGCCAAGAAGAATGGGAGTCAGATTGTGCAGAGCAATGGTGGTGATGATAACAACCCAATTTGGAATGGTCTGGATTCCCGCTTCGATCATTCTTGGACTCCGAGGGGGCCCCCAATTGGACCTAGGCTAGGCTAGTACTGGATACCTAAAAGGAGGGTAAGTTTGGATGTTACCCACCTAGCCAGGAAAGGTGAGGTGATAAGATTTGGGCATGCCGCAAGAAAAATCCGAGCTACCCACCCACCTCGTGAATTAACCAAATCCTTCATCGAGGTTGCGACAGCGCGAGTGATGGCTCAGCCAAATCGCCTCATGGGAAAGAGGCGACAAGAGGAGTGGATGGATGAGGACGATCTGTTGGATGGAGAGCGCGGGCAGGAGCAGGACCTGCGATGACAATTCCAGAGGGTAGGAAGAGGTCCAACGGAGCCAAATCAGGGGGATTCAAAGGAAGAAGACTGGAGCAGGGGGATCATGATTTTGAGAGATTGGGAGGGGGAAGGCGATTCAACCAAGGGCGGGTGGATCCTGGCAGACAACAAGGCCATTAGGGAGGTTGGGCTCCAAACAACAATCAACAAAGCAATTGGGGTTAGTACAACCAAGGGGGTAATCGAGGCGATCGACAATCATACAGAACTGGGGGACAATCTACATCAGAAGGTATGAGATCTGGTACCCTGGCTGATGTCAAATGCTTTAGATGCTTGGAAAATGGGCATCACCAGTCTGACTGTAACAACGAGCCCGTGTGCTAGAAGTGCAAGCAGAAAGGACACATGGCTGTGGATTGCAGATTCAGTAAGAAACTGAAGATATGTGGATTTGGCATCCCAGGCCAAGGCTTCTACTCTATTGACATTCCAGAGGCAATAGTGAAAGTTAACCAAGCTACTGGTTTCCTCACTATCTTGGAGGGTGAAGCCAATGAGGACAAGATAGATAAGGAGCTAAAGAATTTGGTTAGAGGTGACTGGGATTTCAGAGTCAAGAAATCTGATAAGCAGGAGTACATGGTGATTTTTCCTGATAAGAGCACCCTAGGCATGTTTTCCAAATTATCTGAATTTGAGATGTCGCTATTTGGATTAAAGGGTACAATTGAGGTCACCAATGTTGATCCAGAAGCATCGTCGGTACTTCACACAGTCTGGGTTAACATCTTTGATATCCCTAGGATAGCTAAAGAGGTGGAGATTGTGAGGGAAATTGCTAACCTTGTCATCAAACCCATAGCAGTGGATGAGCTTAGCTTGATTAAAGCAGGACCTATGAGGGTGCAGGGTAGATGCAGGACTCCCTCTCTGATCAAAGGATCTATTGAAGTCTTTTTCAATGGTACCAGAATTCCCATAGGCTTTGAGCTGAAAGAAGGCAAAGGCTCTTCCAAAGGTGGAAAAGGGGACCCTCTAGGACCAGGAAAAGGAAAACCAGGTGGGAGCTCTGATAAAGATCAAGATAAGCATCACCAAGATGGAAAGAAGAGGGGGCTGATAAGTTCAAGAGATATGGTGATATTGATAGGGAGATGGAATATAACCAAGATGACTCCATGGAGGATTGTCTGCTGGCTGCTGCAAGGGGATCAAGTTGGTGTTAAGGAAAATGTGCAAGGAACATTAGTCACATGTATCGCTGCTTTTCACCCTGAGATATGTCACATCAATATAACCACATCTGAACCAAGGGCAATACATTTGGAGAAAGTGTCACCAATACCGGGCTCAGGTAGTCAGGTAATAGTGGTGAAGTCAGCTAGGAAATTGGATGCTACAGAATCAGGAAAGGATGAGGCTATTATGAACAAAGAGTGTACTCTGGTAGGAAATGATAAACAATTTATTGTGCATGGTGCAGATGGCCCTTTTTTGATGAACAAAAATAGATGGCCTAACCTATCTCTTCATACAGAGCAGGATTCTCAGAGTCAAGAAGGACTAGGGGATTTGACACAGGAAGACATCCTTACCAAGGAAGATTCTATGGCTGGTAAAGGTGCTTATATGGACAACGAGCTGCTGGGTCAAAAGACATCTGAACCTCAGATTGTGGAAGAGGATTTTCTAGACCAGCTATCTGATCATAGTAGGAATTCTGATATGGATACTGAATGCCAAGGGTGGCAGTCTCCCAAGTCCAAGAGAAAGAAGAAGAACAAGAAGAAAGTGGTGGTTGCTTCGAGGACAAGTAGCAGGGTGCCTAGGGATGGCATTCCAGTGGCTATGAAGGCAGCTAACAGGGCTATGGCTAAGAACACTATTGAAGGTAATTCTACCACATTCAATCCCTTTACTCTTTTGAATAATTCTCCTACTGCTTGTCTAGAAAAAGTCATTTTATACTTAGATATTTATACAGAGAATGTAGAGGAACATATTGATATTTTTAAGGCAGAAGAATTGGCGAGAGCTGCCATAGCTGAAGCCAATTATAAAGCCTTTTTAGATAAACAGAAGGAAAGACAGGAATCTTTGTATGAAAATCAAATGGATGATTTGACCATGGAGGTCTGTGATAATAAAGGAAGATGTGTCATGACTGAACCAACAAAGGGGGGTTTGGTCAGTCCTGATCCTTGTGCTGAGAATGTACTAAACAACAAGAAACATCAAAATGAAATGCATATTTTGGAATGTTAGGGGTCTGGGGACGGCCCATAGAAGGGGTATGATTTTGAAACATATTATGCAGGAAAACTTAGATTTGGTAGGGGTTCAGGAAACTATTAAGCAAGATTTTAGTGATAAAGAGCTGAGAGAGATGGCGGGTTCGGTTGACTTCCTCTGGAAATGGATTCCAGCTAGAGGTCATTCTGGGGGGCTTCTTTTAGGTGTTAGGATGGAAAGCTTTGAGGTGGAAAAGGTTGAAATGGCTGAATTCTTCCTGGGATGTCTGGTTAGAAATAGACTGAGTAACTACAAATTTTGGTTTTTGAGCATTTATGGACCAGCACAACATGATCGATCTGATGATTTTATTTTAGAATTGTCCTCCTTTTGTGCCAATAAAGTGCTTCCTATTTTAATGGGCGGAGATTTTAATCTCGTCAGGAACAATAAAGATAGGAACCAGGGTCAAGGGGACCCCAGGTTGATGAATCTTTTTAATGAGTTCATTGGTACTTATCAGCTCAGGGATATCTTTGTTAGTGGAGTCAAATATACGTGGTCTAATAAACAAAGGAATCCCACCATAATCAAGTTGGATAGGATTCTAGCTTCGTCTAGCTGGGATCTGAATTATTCTAGGAGCTTTGCATGGTCTAAGGCTAGAATAGGCTCTGATCATTCCCCATTAATTTTGGACACTGGTGAGCATGGAGCTCCTAGGACCAAATATTTCTTTTTTGAGGAGAAATGGTGTCATCATGAGGGGTTTTATGACTTACTTAGGTCGAAATGGAAAGAGTTTAGAGTAAATCAAGGAGAAGGGGCATATTCTTTGGATATTTGGCATGGTTGCCTTCAATCTTTAAGAAAATATCTAAGGGGATGGAGCTTGAGAATTGCTGGTCACCAGAAGGAAATTGTGAGAGGCATTTCTTCTAGGATTGAAGAAATTGATGTTTTGGCTGAAAAAAGGTTACTAACTATGGATGAGTGGGAAGAGAGGATTGATTTAGAGGAAAACTTAGACAGGATTAATACTATTGAAGAACTACAATGGAAACAAAAGGTGGGGAAGAATTGGATTTTGCGGGGTGATACAAATACTCAGTTCTTTCACCAATTTGTAAATGGGAGGAGAAGGAAGAAAACTATCACTATTCTTGAATCTGTTAATGGGGAGGTCAGAGGGCAAGATGCAATTTTTGCCCACATTGTTGACTTTTACAAAGGTCTTTTTGGTCATAATGAGCCCTGTTACATGTCGTTGAAACCTAACTTCTGGCCGAAAGAGTTTTGTATTCCTGAGCTTGATAAGATTGACCTTGTTAAACCTTTTTCCATGGAGGAAATAAGAGAGGTAGTCTTTGATATGAAAGAAAATTCTGCCCCAGGGCCTAATGGATATGGGGTGTTTTTTTTCAAGAAATTTTTGGATATTCTAAAAGGGGACTTGGGGGCTATGTTTTCAGATCTTTATGAAGATACCTTAGATGTTAAAAGATTGAATTATGGTGTTATTACTCTTGTGCCCAAGCTTAAGGAAGCTAATAACATCAAACACTTTAGACCTATTTGTCTTTTGAATGTGGACTTTAAATGCATCACCAAGGTCTTGACTAATAGGTTAGTACCTGTTGCCAAGAAAATTATTGGTAAAAACCAGACTGGTTTTGTAAAAGGAAGAAATATTTTAGAGGGGGTGGTGGTGTTGCATGAAGTCTTGCATGAACTTAAAATCTCAAAGAAAAAGGGTCTGATTCTAAAACTCGATTTCGAAAAGGCCTACGATAGAGTTAGATGGAACTTTCTGGAACAAGTCATGAGGGGGAGAGGATTCCCTGAGACATGGATTTCCTGGGTAATGAAGATAGTGAAGGATGGGAAAGTTTGTGTTAATGTCAATGGGGAAAGGAGTCCTTATTTTAAAACCTTCAGAGGCTTAAGATAGGGGGATCCCTTATCGCCTCTTTTATTCAATATAGTTGCGGATGTGTTAGGTGTCTTGCTTGATAAAGCCTCATCCAAAGGACACATTAAGGGGTATTAGAAGATTTGATTCCAGGAGGGATAACCCATATTCAATATGTTGATGATACTGTGATAATGTTAGATGGTTCAGTTAGCTCTATAACCAATCTTAAACTAGTGCTATACTGCTTTGAGTGGCTAACTGGCTTAAAAATAAATTATCACAAGAGTGAAATTCTTGGCTTTGGGGTATCTCAGAGAGAGAAGGAGGAGATGGCAAACATGCTTA
Organism: Saccharum hybrid cultivar R570; assembly: GCA_038087645.1. Taxonomy (NCBI): domain Eukaryota; kingdom Viridiplantae; phylum Streptophyta; class Magnoliopsida; order Poales; family Poaceae; genus Saccharum; species Saccharum hybrid cultivar. The sequence continues at coordinate 561,606 of JAQSUU010000671.1, read as the reverse complement.
ACTGTGTGCTTGGCGAGCTACCAATGAAATATCTAGGGATTCCAGTTAGTGATCATCACCTAGCCATGGGGGCTTTTGGCTTTCTGCCTCAAAAATGCTGTCAAGACTTGATCCATGGAAGGGTAAATTCTTGACATCAGGAGGGAAACAGATTCTAACTAATTCTTGCTTAAGTAGCATCCCGTTGTATTGCATGGGCTTTTACTGGTTAGCTGATGGGATGCACAAGAATATGGATAGCATTAGAGCTAAATTCCTTTGGCAAGGAGCTGAGGAGAATTTCAAATATCACATGGCCAAGTGGGATATGGTCAGTAGACCTAAGGATCAAGGGGGATTAGGTATAATAAACACTAGGATCATGAATGATTGTTTATTAGTTAAGTGGATTTGGAAGATTTTTTAGGAACCTGATGAACTTTGGTTCAAGATCATTAAAGCAAAATATTTGGGTGATGGGGGGTTCTTTGATTCTAAGACCAAGGGAGTGTCTCAATTCTGGCAGGGCCTGCACAGAGTAAAACATCTTTTTAATTGGGGGGCTACCTTTCAAGTAAGAAATGGAAAACACTGTAAGTTCTGGAAAGATTGTTGGGCTAAGGATGTCCCTCTTTGCATTAGTCATGAAAATCTATATAAAATGGTTGGGAATCCTTCTTGCTGCGTTTCTGATTGCTGGGACAAAGATGGTTGGGATATGGACTTTAGAAGGGCTTTGTCTGTTCATGAATATAATTATTGGTTAGAGCTGATAGAGTCTCTAAATGATGTGAAACCTGGCGGGGTGGATGCTGATATTGTTCTATGGGCTCTAGAACATAAAAGGTAGTTCTCCACAAAATCTCTCTATAGATTCCTAACTAATAGGGGTATGACTAGCATGGTTGTTGGGGTTCTTTGGAAATGCAGGATTCCTCTAAAGATAAATTTTTTTCTGTGGCAAGTTTTTCATAACAAGTTGCTGGTTTCTAGGAACCTGGTGAAAAGAGGGTGGAAAGGCAACAAGGGTTGCTGCTTATGTGCTAGTGTGGAGAATATCGACCACCTGTTCTTTAAATGCCATTTAGCTAAATTCGTTTGGGGTTTGCTTATGAATGTGTTTAGTTTGGAGTCATGCCCTGCATCTCTAGAGATCCTTTATGTAACTTGGCTACAGGGCAAGGGGCCGTTGCCGAGTAGGTTGATGTTGTTTTTCTTCGCTGGTTTTGCATGGGCATTGTGGATCACGCGAAATAAAATGACTATTGAAAAAACCTTTATCAAGTCACCATCTGATGTGATTTATATGGCAATATCCTTGCTGCAGAGGTGGAGTGTGCTGCTGAAAGAAAAAGACAGGGAGCGGGTCGCGCAAGCATTGGAAGCTATTAAGGAGTGGATGAAAAACTTTAGGCCTACGACGACAACTGCTACAGATGTTTTCGAAATTTAGTTGGCTTCGTTCTGTGAACTATCTTGAGTCAGATGGGTATGCCTAGCTTGTTCTGTACTGTGGCCGGTATCCTCGGAATCTTTATCGTAGTTTTTTAGCTGGGTATGCCTAGCCTGGTCTTGTAATGTGGCCGGTAACCCCGGTGAATCTTGTTACCGTTGCTTTCTTATAAGCAGAGTTAATTCTCTTTAAAAAATGACTATGCTGAAAATTTCGACATGTTTATGAATATATACAGCCTTTTTGTCGGTAGAATTTTTTCACTACTATTTTAGGGAATTATTTAAGTTTGTTTTGATTTATCAATCACTTAAGGATAGGGGTGCAAACAGTATGGATATATATTTTCTAACTGTATTTGAGACCAAATTCATTAGGACTTCAAATCTGTCGTATCTAAGTCTGGATATTCAACATTCGATATATCCATATCAGAATACTCAAATCGCATATTTGTACTATTGATATCCAATTGTATCCTATCTGACATAGTTGACATTATCTGTATTTGAATCTGAACAGAAATATGAAAACAAATGTAAATATCGGTGATATCTGTCCATATCCAATTCGTTTGCATCCCTACTTAAGGATTATGTGTATATTTGCAGTCGTAGCAAATGGCTTGGCACACTTCGTAGTCCGATCCCGGCGGATGATTTGAAAGTGTGCAAAATGAATGAACTATCACTTAAGTATTGTTCATCCCGCTGGAATGTCTTTTCTCAATATTTTTAACCATTTATTAGGTAAATGCCCGTGCGCTGCAACGGGAACACATAATACCACGATAACATATGTATAAGCATGTGTTATAATGTTACCTAAAATAAATACTGCAATCGTGATGTTCCAATCAATATTACATAAGTCTTCAAGAAAGATAGATAGTTAAAATATAACTCTAAATTTAAATGCGAAACTGAAACATCAACTTCAATTGTCCATAACGTAAAGAGCATCTCCAAGGGTTCCCTAAATATTCTTCCTAAAAAGTCCATGTTTGCCAACTCCTAAAAAGGTTTTGGGAAAGAAGATCATCTCCATAGTTCCTAATATTTGACTTTTAAAAAAAATGCTGGTCCCACTTGGCATTTTTTTTCCGCGGTCTTTTTTTCGCGCGAACCTCTTCGTGGCTGCGCGTATGCACGCCGCCGCCGCCTCCATCTGTCGTGTTGCCCTACCCTGCACCTCCCAGCCAGCAGTGGCCTCCTCTCCCAGCCAGCCGTGACCTCCTCCCAATCGGCCGTGGCCTCCTTCCAGCTAGTCGTGGGCACCTCAGAACAGGCCGGCAGCACATCCCAACCATAGGGCACAGGCAACACCTCCCAGTAGGCCAGCCATGGCTACTGAGAAATCTCTGTTCTAAAGAGAATTAGAAGATTCCTCATGTGATGACGATGACTGTCTCATCATGGTAGCAACTGCAATTGTTGAAACATATTCAAATCAAAAAGAAAGATATGGTGGTTCTATCCCCGACCATAAAGTTATTTATCGAGATAGAGAAGGCAGGCACCAAAGGATGTTTCAAGATTACTTGGCTGATGAGCCGACATACGGGCCAAATTTATTTCGTCGGAGGTTCGTGTGCATTTACTTCTGATATGTACATATGACGCTAGGTATTGTTCTAAGATTTATAATTTTAGGTACAGGATGAGACGGGATCTTTTCCTACGCATAATGAATGTTGTAGAATCATACAATGACTTCTTTGTGCAAAAAAGGAGTGCAACCAATGTTCTTGGATTAAGTTGCTTCCAAAAAGCCATAGCAGCATTTTGTATGCTAACATATGGAGTTCCACTGATGCTACGGATGAGTATGTATGTTCACATTGGAGAAAGTACCGTAATTGAAAGCCTACATAGGTTCGTTGCTGCAGTTGTTGATTTATTTGAAGAAAAATACCTGAGATATCCTAATGAGGCTGACACTACACGCTTACTGGTACTCGGTGAGTAAAATGGTTTTCCTAGTATGTTAGGGTCCATCGATTGTATGCATGGGGCATGGAAGAATTGTCCTCTAGAATGGCAGGGTCAGTACAAGGGGCATATGGAGGAGCCCACTATTATTTTGGAGGTTGTTGCTTCCACCGATCTTTGGATATGGCATGCCATTTTTGGATGCCTGGGTCTCATAATGATATCAATGTGCTTCACTGGTCTCCTTTATTCGCTAAGCTGGCAGAGGGCAGGGCTCCTGAGGTGAACTATACCATAAATGGTCATGATTACACGGTGGGTTACTATCTAGCCGATGGTATATACCCATCGTGGACTAGTTTAGTGAAGTCCATCTCTCGGCCTATGGGGAAAAACAAATATTTTGCCAAAGCACAGGAAGCAGCAAGGAAGGATGTCGAAAGAGCTTTTGGGGTTCTGCAATCAAGATTCGCCATTGTTCGAGGAGCAGCTCGTTTATGGGACACAGAGGCACTTGGCAACATCATGAAAGCTTGTGTCATTGTGCACAATGTGATTGTTGAAGATGAGGGAGTCGTTGACCCTACAGAGCGGTTCGACTATGGTGACCAAAATGTGGAACCTTCTCATGAGAATAATCGCACCCTTGATGAATTTATTGAAGCACATAAAAGGATCAGAGTCAATGAAACACACCATCAGGTAAAAGAAGACCTCATCAAGCACATCTAGCAGCATTTTCCTGATAAATATTAAGTTCATAGGCTAAGTTCATAGGCCTTCTATGTATTTATTAGCATGAGTACTTTTTGAGCTTCAAATTGTAATTCAGTATTTGTTTTCCCATAGTTTGATTATAAACAATTTTCCATTCTCTCGAAATCAGATTTGTGCACTTGTGTCATGCAATTTAAAATTTTCTTCTTTCTCAACGTACCTTGCAGCCGGCCAGTAGCAATCACAGTCAGCTGGAGTATATACGAACACATATGCAAGCAATCAGCATTCATGTCAAAAGCAAAGGCTATCTGCAGGCATCAGGCGGTCATGTCCATCTAGAATTCAGCAGCATTAGCAGAGAAGCCCGGGCCTTGTTTAGATGTCACCAAAATTCCAAGTTTTTTTATTTTCTCTCCATCACATCATTTTTTGGACACATGCATGGAGCATTAAATATTAGTAAAAAAATAATTAATTACACAGTTTAGTAGTAAATCACAAGACGAACCTTTTTTTATCCTAATTAGTTTATAATTGAACATTAATTGCTAAATACAAACGAAAGTGCTACATTAGCTAGAGTTGGTTGAAAAAACTTTAACCTAAACGAGGCCCCGCATCAGCAGCATCCGCAGGTAAGCAGACAAGCAGCAGGCGCTCAGCAACAATCAGCAGTCATGTCAAAAGCACAGGAGCAAGCAACATCAGCCGGCCAACCAGCAGTAGCAGACTGCGGCAAGCACAGAAAGCGGCAGTATCAACATCAGCTACAGTACCACGTAGTACAGGACCATGCAGGCAATACGCAGGCAATACACCAATCAATTTCATGGCCACATATACAAAGGTTCACTGAATATATAAATAATACAAATTAAAAAGCACTTGACCATATATGATAAAGCAAAGGTTCTCTGAATCACTGAATCCAAAATTAAATGGCTATAGGAAAAAAATGACATGAACTAGTTCTAATTCGCCAAACGACGAGCAACAATCTTCTGCTGCATCGTCGTGTAGTACTGCTGCTGCAGCGGGGTCAGGGCGCTAATATCCATTGCCATTATTTTATCTTCCTTTTCCATCGTGTCATTTTCCACCTTCTGCAATTCAGCCTCTACCTTTTTTTCCTCTAATGCCAGGCGCTTTTTCTCTAGCTCAAGTGAAGCCATGTACCTATCCTCTTTCTTCTTCTCTTTCTCCATGTCAAAAACCTCCTTCTTAGCCCACATTTTGTCCAAAGCCTCCATGCAAGCTTCACCTCCTCCTCGCCTTAGAGCATCTTTTGCCTTCTTCTGTCCTTGTGGCCTCTTTCGGGCTTCGGACTGTGGGGGTGCAATCTCAGTGACATCTTCAGTGATGTTGACTTGTATATTCGTGGGAGTGGAGTCTGGGCGAACCTTCTGTTTCTTCTTAGCGGCTTGCTTCTGCTCTGCCAGTTCCCTCATATTGGCCTGCCACTTCTCTTCATCCTTCAAAATGTTCCAAACTTCCAACAATGCATCAGAGTGAATGTCTTGTCACTGTTCAATCCTTTGAACATAGTTGATGATTCGTAATTGCTACTGTGATGAAAATGAGAACCAATCATAGCAACACACGTGGACTACTCACAGCATGCCACGTGGCCCAATAAAAAGTGGACACGTGGGCCACGTGGCCGCATAAAAAGTGACACGTGGATCATCCACATCACGGCCACCTCAGCAGCCACGTGGTCGCACACGTCAGCAGCCACGTGGTAAGCCAGGTCAGCTGACATGTGGCATGCCACGTTAGCTGCCAGCGTGGCAGACGCCGTCTGGCCGCCTGACAGACGGCAAATAGTGACAAAAAGGATCTCTATCAATGACCAAAATTAATCGTCATAGAAAGAAAAACACTTCTATGACGAAGACCGTTTCGTCATAGAAAGAATGAACATCTATGACGAAAATTGTCGTTTCGTCACGGTATGTAATGTGACGCACATTCCATGACAAACACCATTTCGTCACAAAATAAACTATGTGACGATTTTGGAGTCTTCAGTGATGAAAGGATAGCGTCATTGGTGAACACATCCCTAGTAGTGAAACATATGTTTATTAAATACCAACGTGTATGTGTTCTAAGATTAACGAAATATGAAAGAAAATTACATTAACACTAACCTTGCCTTGAATGGTTTTTCCACTTTGATTTCTATGGTCAACCGCATCATAGCAGGCACAATCCTTGTTGACATTGTCCAAAATATACATCCATCTATGCATTAGTGAACTCTCTGTTCGGCTTGGAAATGACTTCTTGTGGGTCTCATGGTACTTAGAAATTCTACACCAAAAGGAGGCATGAGACTGATTAGCACCTTGCATAGGATCTTTGCTGATGTTCAACCAAGGCCTTGTTTAGTTCGCAAAATTTTTTAGGAAATGGTACTGTAGCATTTTGTGGTTATTTGGCAATTAGTGTCCAATCATGGTCTAATTAGGCTTAAAAGATTCGTCTCGTGAATTTCGTCTAAACTGTGTAATTAGTTTTATTTTTTATGTATATTTAATGCTTCATGCATGCGTCCAAAGATTCAATGTGACGGGGAATCTTGAAAAATTTGTAAAATTTTGGGAACTAAACAACACCCAAGCCGAGACAACAATTTCATCCTCGTCCGGAATGATTTTTTTTGCCTCTTGGCGTTTTGGCCTTGGAACGCGTGGGCGTTTACCACCAGCACTGCTGCACTTCAACAGCTTCACCACCTTCTCCTGCCTGCACTTCAGCTTCTTCAAGACCAGCTCCTATCTGCAAGTCCTCATATGCCTGCATTTCCTGTGTCATGGGGAAGCTGAACTTGTCCAAAGAACGAACACCCTCAAATCCCGTGACCAAGTCTGTCCAATATCCACCACCGGACATTGCGAGGTCCTGCAAATATGAACAAAGAAATCAAAACCAAATGCCATGAATAATAAAATTTTGTTTACAACTTGTACATATGCAGCAGCATCCCACATCGGCATGGCCAACCCTGTAAACATATATGCAGCAGCACTCTGGCTCAGAAGGTTGCTGTCAGAACTGACCTCATCACCACGAAGGGCAGTCACATTGTTTGTTGATAACAATTCAGCTATTGCATTGATGAAGAACCCAGTGCTCCATGGTCGCAGCAAGCACATTGACACAAAGTGGCATTTCATCAGGCAGTGTGTTGAAAGAGGACAGATAGTGGTGAAGAGGGTGAACACTGATGAACAAAAGGCAGATCTGTTGACTAAACCCTTGGCAACTGGGAAGCTTGAGTTGATGAAACATCTGATCGGTGTGAGAGATGTTGGTGCGCAGCAGGCTTAGGGGGGAGAATGTCGGGCTAATCTAGCTTGTGCAGGAAGTGGCTGTGCGCGGTGAGCGCGCCCACGTCAACAGAGAGCAGGCGGGAAGCCAGGATTTGAAATTGGAAGTGGCTGTGCGCGGTGAGCGCGCCCACGTCGACGCAGCGTGTAAGCAGTTGCAAAGTGTGCGTCTGGTATCAGTGTGTTTGCAGTTTTCTTTTAAGGAAATGTGTCTTGTAAAGGCTGGTATATAAAGCCTGGTGTTTAGACTAGTCAGTTATCGCTTCATTCAGTGTAATTGTGCGGTGTGCACAGAACCATCCAAAGTGAAAAGGGGCACTGTCTCCCTGTTGACAGTTGCCAAGTTCATCGTGTTCTTCGCGTCCCTGTGCGAATTCAGTGTTTCCATTCGATTTGATCCTGTGTTCTAGGTTAGCCACAAGCCATAGCTCGTGATTGTGCTCAGTTTTATCCTACACAGCTGGCCGTGACCTTCAACAGATACGCAGCAGCATCGCACAGCAGCCAGCAGACAGCCACGGCCAGCGGCCAGCGGCCAGCGACCAGCCACGGCCTGGCACGCAGCGGCATCCGGCCATGACCTAGCACGGCAAGCACACAGCGGCATCCGGCCATGACGTAGCAGCAGATCGATCCAAAAGACAACGGCCATGGCAAAACCTAGGGACGGCGGCGACCAAAGAAAACCTAGCGGAGGCGTCGCCCTGCGCTGCGCTGTGCGGAGGATCGGAGATGCCGGAGGACGAGCAGGCGGTGGTGGGGGCGCCGTGCGGGGCGTGCAGGACGCTGCGGCGCAGGTGCGTGCCGGGCTGCGTCTTCGCGCCCTACTTCACGGCGGATGACTTGGCGGCCGTGCACGGCGTCTTCGGCGCCAGCAACGTGTCCAAGATGCTGGAGCGCATCGATCTCCCCGAGCAGCGGCGGGTGGCCGCGGCCACGCTCGTCGAGGAGGCCAAGGCGCGGACGCGGGACCCCACCTTCGGCCGCGTCTCCTACCTCCGCATCCTCCAGGAGGTGAACGACAAGGCCAGGGAGAAGGTGGACGAGGCGCGGGAGGCGATCGCCAGGGAATTCGGCGCCCTGGCCGCGTCCGAGCCCGTCGACGTCGCGGCCGCGGCGCCGGCGGTTAGGGTGGAGGCGCTGGCGCAGGTCGACGCCGCTCTGAAGCACGCCAGGGAGCAGGACGCCAGGCTGCTGGGCGTTCGGAAGGCCAACGAGGCCAGGTGGCGGGAGCTGAACGAGCCGGGGACGGGGAAGCACGTCGGGAACGGGAAGGAGCCCGACGTCATCAAGCGCCACCGCGGGCCCTCCTTGAGCGAGCAGACAATGTTGATGCCGCGGGCCGCAAAGCGGCGAAGCCCCAGGCCGATGGCGGTGGCGGAGGCCGAGAGGGAGAAGGCGCTGTTGATGCGGCAGGCTGCGCCCGCAAAGCAGAACGGCCACCACCTCGGCGCGCGGCACGGGGAGACAGAGCCGCCGCGCGTCCCGGAGCCGGAGGTGTGCGGGCACGGGCAGCTGCACAAGCAGATGTCGGAGGCATCGCGGGAGGAGGCGATGAGGTCGGTGCAGCCCCCGGCAGCCGCGCCGCAGCACGCTGGGACAGGGCAACCGCGCCATGCAAGAGATGATGCTGCGGGCAGAACGCCGGGACAGGGCAGCACCTCGGTTCTGCTGGAAGCGATGATGCAGCTCGCCGGCGCCACGGGCGAGCAGCAGCACCACCAGCACCTTGTGGCGCAACACGCCGAGAACGAGCACGATATCACCCAGGAGATGATGCAGCTGCAGGAGTTGTTGGACATGGCAGAGCTCGCCAGAAACCGGCAGATAATGAAGAATGACGTGATGGCGAAGATGGGGCAGTGGGACGCGGCGGCGGGGCACGCGAGGGAGCAGGACGTGATGACGATGGTACAGCAGATCCCGGCCAATACGTGGCAGCACCAAGACCCCGCCGTGCAGTATGCCGGGTTTCCTGAGATGCCGCAGCAGATGGAGGAAGCCTCCACGGCGGAGCTTGCCCAGACGACGGGCAAGATGTCGCAGCAATTCGCCTGGGCGCAGCAGTACCACGGCCCCGCGGCGGTGCACCGCGCGTCGCCGTGGCACCATCAGATGGCTGAGGCGCACCAGCCGGCTGCCGCGTCCGCGTACCGCGTCGCAGGTGGCGAGCGAGCAGGACATGCTGCTGCTGCTCCAGCAGCATCAGGTTGAGGCGGCGGGGTTGCTGTCCGCCGCCGGGCGCCGGCGCTCGTCAGTACGATGACACGGAGCTCACGCTGGGGTACGGCCACCCGGACATGCAACAGCAGGCGGTCGCCGCGGGGCAGGTTGCCGGAGTGCATGCAGGACATGAACTCGCGGCACGCTGCCGCGGCGGTGCTCGCGGAGCAGGAGATGGTGCAGCTGAACGCGGGCGCGCAGCAGCAGCACCACGCTCAGAATGGGCTCGACATCGCCCTTGGAAACGGCCACCCGGACGGCGAAACCCAGGCGATGCTGCAGGAGTTGGCCGCCATAGTAGAGCTCGCGGACGAGCGGGAAATGATCAGGAAGCAGTGGGAGCAGGATGTGATGACGATGACGCATCATCAGAGAGCCCAGACGCTGCGTGGCTCCAGGAGATGCTGGAGCAGATTGAGAAAGCGTCTACGCCAGACCTTGATAAGAGGCTGGAGATCATGTCGCGGCAAGCCGAGGCTCGGCTCGGCACGCCCAGAAAGAGCTTTTCCTTGGCGTCACCCTTGGGAACGACCACCCGGACGGTTCAAGTTCAACACAGGGGATCCTGCAGGCGCAGGAGTTGTCCGCCATGGCAGAGATGGAAAGAAAGCGGGAAATGCTCATGAGGCAGGTCGTCGCGGCGGGGCGCGCTAGAGAGCAGGAACTGATCACGCAGCAGGCCGCCGCAGCGCAGCAGCAGCACCCCGTGGCGCAGTACTCCGGGACAGAGCTCGACATCTCGCTGGGGCAAGGCCACCCGTACTGGCACCAGCCGACGGTGCAAGAGATGTTGCAGGAGAAGCAGCTGCCGACGGTGCAACAGATGTTGCAGGAGCAGCAGCTGGCCGACGCGGTTGGATTCGCCAGGCACCAGCCCAACACGTCTTTGCTCCAGCCGGCCGCGGCCTACGCGAACGGTGAGCACGGGAGCGGCGCCGGCGCCACAATGGCGTTCCTGTCGCCGGGGTCTGCCAAGGACGCGCCATTCCTCTTCGACCAGCAACCACAGCCAAATGGGCACCAAATGGATTCATCTCTGCTGCCACTGCCGCCGGCGTTGGGCCAGCTGCATGCCCAAGTGTCAGAACGGATGGCGGCGGACAGGGCCTGAACTCAGATTTGGCGGCATACTTGCACTATGAATCCTTGTCCAGGTATTCCTGTTTCTTCTTTCTTTTACCTACAATTTTACAATTCTTGATTTGGCTCTCTGGTGATTGTCTTGCTGTCTTGCAACATTCTTGTTCCCTGTACTCAAAACGATGCTTACTGCCAATCCGGTTCTTAAAAGAAAGTAAAAGAAATGTTCGCAGTTTTTTTATATTATGTCTTTAGCTATATCACTAATGTGTTCTTTGACTTGATGAAATTTTTTTAGTGGAAGTGCAACTTGTTTTAGAGTGCATACTCTAGATCATATATATAGTATTGACTTTGTCCATTCATGCGGTGTGTTTACTGAACTCACAAGTTGAATGAAAATGAGAGAATTTAACCTTGCTGGAAGTGTTTGGTTGTTTCGTATTATTTACACGCGATCTCCTTCTTGGGCATCAAACCCCAAGAAACACTGCAGACTGGAACACCAAGTGTACATGCAGAAAGAACAGAGATTCGGTGCGATTTTATCATCAGAGTGACCTTTGAGTTACAGTGTGAATTCCTCACTCATGTCAGTGCGATTTTATCATCAGAGTGACCTTTGAGTTACAGTGTGAATTCCTCACTCATGTTAGTGTCATACGGTGGCTTCATGAAACGGCTATCCTGATGATGATAGGAGCGGTAAAAGCGTAATTGGCATCCTAGCTCTACTGCATTTGCATTGGAATTAACCGGACCTCCTGGATTAGTATAAATTCTGGAGTGACAAGCTAGCAGAACATGTACCTAGCAGATGATGAACGGTTTTAAGAATATAAGTTCTTGCAATTCATTTCACGGATGCACGATGCGCTTCGCTTGCGTTGCGTGTGAGGACCGCGCGCGGCGGCGGGCGTGCACGCTTGCGCTTGACGGGAAGACGATGCTGGGAGGCTGGGCCGCGTGGAGGCGGCTGGCATAGCGGCAGATCTAGAGGGCACGTTTGGCCGTCCGATTCCGATTCGTTTCCGGCGACAATTAGGAACTCTCTACCACGCCCAGTCCCTACACGAAGCGTTTGAGGCCTGCAACGTTTCTCATGTTTTGCCTAAGCGTGACAAAACGGCCACACGGTGGTTTGCCACTGGTTCGCCGATCCACATCATGGCGTGACAAAATCTCACATGTCAACCTTTTCATACAAGTTATTAAAACAGCTTGTATTTAAATTGTCTTTCATCCATGAAAAAAGGATTGAATTTTTTTCAAGCACATTTTCATTTCTATGTTTTTTTAGGAAAAGATTTTCTATCTTATGAGTTATAATCTACTTCATCCATCCCAAACTATAAGTCATTCTAATTTTCTTAGAGAGTCAAAGTATCTCACGTTTGACCAAACTTATATAATAAAATAGTAACATTTATGATACCAACTAAATATCATTATATTTTTCATTAATTATATTTTCATAGTATACCTATTCGATGTCATAAATTTTTATAATTCTCTCTGTAATTTTGATTAAACTTGAGATGCTTTGACTCTTCAAGAAAGTTGGAATGCCTTATAATTCTCTGGTTGTCTAGTGCTGATTCGTTTCGTTGCGTCCATCGCTAACACGATCGTCTCTGGTAGCGTCAGGCTCAACCAACACTGGGTCAGCTTGTCCACCACGTGGAGTCCGAGCTGAAGCTTCTCTGTCGCCGCGGTGGTCAACAAACCTTAGGAAGTAGGATTTAGACAACTGGCGGCACGCCAAATTTTTGTTTTATCCGGTTTGGATTGAACAAGACTGTAGGTTAAGGTGATTCTTCTATTTGCTTAAGAACCTGGTCTGTTTGGATGTCAGGGTTTTATTGTAGTTTGTTTAGTACAACTCTGCTTGACTAGTGAAGTTGTTTTAGGCTGTGTTCACTTCGTGAAATGTAGGTGAAAAGTTACTGTAGCATCTTTCGTTGTTATTTGGTAAAATTTATCCAATCATGAATTAACTAGGCTCTAAAGATTCGTCCCGACATTTACAGACAAACTATGCAATTAGTTATCTTTTTTACCTATATTTAATGCTCCATGTATGCGTCGAAAGATTTAATGTGATGGGTGGAAGAGGAAATATTTTAGGTTGGGATGGGGAAGTGAACAAGGCCTTAGTGAAACATTTGGTAAAACAGTCCCAAATCATGTTTGACGGTCATCCGCTCGTTCCCAAACAAACAGACACTCTCCATACGTGCGATTGATGTCATTAAGTGGCGCTAATCACATGATGCCCCCTACTAGACAAGTGGACGGAGCATCTAAAGTTTTCTCTCTATTTTTCTACTATAAATTTAATTTAGCAATGGTTTGTCCATGAGTGGTTTTCTAACTTTTTTTCTCATTTCATTTTACTCTTTCCTTCCTTTTTCTCATTTCTTGTTTTCCTTTTTTCCCCTTTTCTCTTTTTTCTTTGTTTTAATTTTTCATATTAATCTAACCATTCTTTTTTTGAGACTAAGAAGTTATGATAATAAGTTGTCATGTAGAAAGTTATACACATAAGTTATAAGTGTATAACTTTGTAGCTTTCCAAAGCTTTGTAACTTGTTCAATTGTTTTTTAGCTCTTATTAGCCGACTAATCCCTTCGTTCCAAATTATAAGACGTTTGGGCTTTTTTATATATAATTATTTTTACCATGTATCTTATCTAGACATAATGTATATCTATATCTAAATGCATAATAAAAGATATGTTGTTTTCTAGGTTGTTTGGTTTATGCATGGTACGGGTTTGGTAAAGAGTTTACTTGTGTATTGCTTATTATACAACATCTACATGCTGTCGTAGGATGAGCCGCAGGTTAGAAAGCAGCCAAGCGGCATACAGATAGGATACAGGTAGGTAATAAAAATCAAAACAAACCGAGTAGTACATCCAAGCCCAGCTAGGAGTTCATTTTGTGCGGGATGGATGCCTTAATTAAGCTAGGCGTCCGCCTCTCCTCCCTCCACTCCACTCCACTGTGATCCTGATCCTGGCTTGGTCATGGCGTGTGTTGTTGATTTGGCTGGCAGGGCAGCATCTCTGTGTCTTGTGTACAGTACGAATTGTGTGCTTGTTAGTTGTTGAATGTAGCTCAGTTGTGCTCCTCTTTGTATGTGTCTCCGATCCTCCTCCTCTCCTTGTCCTTTTTGCAGGGCCAGGCCAGGCACGACAGTCTTGCTCGCTCATTCGTTCGGCCGTTCCGGTTCATCTCGTCCCCTGCCTAGTCCTAGGTAGAGGCAGCTCCAACCCATTGGTCATTGGTCATTGCCATTGCCCATTGCCTGCCTGCTACTAGCTGATAAAGCTGGTGGATGTGTGCAAACTACTACTAGTACGTGCAGTAGTACAGTACAGAGAGCAGATAAAAGTTTTGTTTGAATCCATATTCATCCCATCCGTCCGCGGGCACAGAGCACTAATCGTAGTGAGAGTGTGAGCGAAGCGAAACGAACGTTGACCGGGCCTTGGACTCGTTCGTGGTGTGGTGAACTGGTGGTCGTTGGGAGCCTCTGTCATGGCATGGCCGGACGCCCTTTCCCTCTCCACACCTCCCTCCTTCCCTCCTTAAATACTACTCCCAGCTACAGCTATAGGGCACAACTCCCTCTCCCTCTCTAACTCCCTCTCAACACCCACCCATGGCCGCGCAAGAGAGATACCTCGCCGCATCGTGCGAGCACCTCGCCGTCGCCGCGCAATATTTGGCGCGTGTGACACCCATCTCCTCACTCGCGTTCGGCACGCTGCATCCCCTCCCCCTCTCGCACTGGCCGGCCCACTCCCCCACGTCCTCCCTCCCCCGTCGGCTCGCCCATCACAGCACCATCGCCATGAGCACATGCTCGATATCCGCGAGGATGAGGATGACGAGGACGAGGTCAAGGACGACGAGGACGAGGACGACGAGGACGATGAGGATGAGGATGAGGATGACGACCATGAGGATGAGGACGACGACGGCAGCGCCATCGCGGTCGGCGGTGGCGACGTGGACGATGACGACAAGGAGTTCCTCTTCACCGTGCAGGACCTCTACCACTTCGTTTGGCCCCTGGTCGCCGTCGTCCCACCGTATCCACTCTGCAGGAAGCTCTCCGACACCGCCGTACAGATGGCCACCTGGGTCTGGTATTTGTTCGGCAATGCACTCATGTTCACCACTAGATATTAATTTCTATATTGCATTAATGAGTTCATAGTACTGTGGGTACAATAATTGATAGAAAAAAATAGCTCTTCGGTTCTTGGTGTATATATTGAAAAGGTGTATATATGTGAAGGGTGAATGAATCTGTAGGACAGGTTGGTTCATTATGCTATGAATGTCATGGCAGAACCTGTATAGCAACCTAAGCATTGATCCTCACATGTATCTAATGCCACACAAAAAACCTATTTAGGTCTCAATAATATCATTCCTCATTAACATGCAAGGGGCATTCTAATGTACTTGTACATCATAGGCAATAGATGATGTTGGGTTGTTGTCCTTCGCTCTTGCCTTCACCAGGGGTGAAGGGTAAGCTCGAGTACTAGTCCCGCATAGGAAAGAGTAGATGGGAGAAAATACTAAAGGCTAGGGTTTTGAGAATGAGGGGAGGAACCCTTTGGACCTTGCCCCTTGGGCTCTATTTATAGGGGAGGTGGGAGGAGGCAATCTTCCTTCCTACCCCTTTTGATTTACAAATTACCTATAAGTCCTTGGACCTATTGGGCCTTGGCCTTTTTACATGGAAGGGGTAGGTGTGACCCCCTTAGCCATGAGGCTTTGGTGGGTACAACAAAACCTAGTTGCTACACTAATAGGAAAAGGCCCAAGAGTACAACTCTAATGTCTGTCTCGGGTTTCGGTAGGTGTCCTTGGAGTAGGAATTGTTTCTGTAGCAAAGGTCAGAGGCCATGATCTATAGTGATGATGGCATTTCATTTGTGGAAATCGGCGATCTCACTCCTGCTTGTTTCACCTTGCCGGGAGTAGCTCTTTGTAGTGGAAGTAATCATAGTATTGGTTGTTATAGTTGTCAAAGGTCAACGAAGACACATCTGTCGAGGTTTGTCTAGGTGGAGTACGTAGTTAACGAGGCTTGCCTCCTTTGGATCATGAGCGTCGGGAAAGGTTTGTCCTTCTAGTTGGATTGGTTGTCCAATGTACGCACCCCCGCCCCTCTTGGTTGTGCTTATGAGTGGTGAAGGTTTGGTGCCTAGTCGATGATGGCGCTTGGGAGGGGGTTCTTCCAGCTTGTAGACATTGATGAAATAACGAATGAGTTGTTTGAGCCGATGGTGTTGCCTTTCGCTATCATGTTGAGGAAGGTGAAGTCGGTGAGAAGCCCTTCGCCGAAATGTTGGCGAAGGTGACGTTAACATTGTAGATGACGCCAAACCCTCAAGTTGAACATGACGGTGAGGCATTGACGAAGTCTTTGTTGAAGTAGTTGGGCGAGCCCCATGAGCGGGGCGAAGGTGGTGTTGTCAGTGATGCCAAAGCTGAGGACGGACCCGCGAGACGAATGTGATGGCATCGCGAGGCTAAAGTTGACACCGCTGCCGATGGCGAGCTCTTGTGTCGTGGGTATTGGGTGGAGATCCAATTGATGCAATGCTGAGGGCAGGCCCCCTGGTCTGAAGGTAGCGAGGTAAAAATTTAGTTATCGCAGCCCTTGGGCCGAAGGTAGCAAGGCGAAGCTATGGTTGACGCCAAAGTAGATGAGTGAGCGAGGAGGTGATGATGTCGATGGCGCTAAAGGTGCCATGGAATCCTCGAGCAGCTTCAACGAGGTACCAAATTTATATAATAAAATAATAACATGTATGATGCCAACTAAGTATCATTAGATTCTTCATTAATTATATTTTCATATTATACCTATTTGATGTCATAAATCTTTGTAATTTTCTCTATAATTTTAATTTGGTCAAACTTATGATGCTTTGACTCTAAAACAAAGTTGGTATGACTTATAATTTGGAATGGAGGGAGTAGTTTACTAATGGTTAATTTGTATAGCTTCGCTCCTATTTTCTTCAAAGCGGACTACGTGAATCCCTACTGGTGAGGGCCCGCATACGTTATCCTAAAATATGTCCAATCTTTCATGGTACAAACTTGAACAATAAAATATTTAACTCTGAGGTCGACATGGTGAGCCGCCTCGTGTCCATCGCCGACACGACGACGTTGGACCTCGAGTGCTACCACGTCTTCTCCGACATGTCGGGCTCAACCAGCACCGAGTCAGCTTCTCCACCATCGTGGAGTCCGAGTTGAAGCTTCTCTGTTGCCACGGTGGTCAACAAACCTTAATTAGGATTTTAGACAACCGGTGGCGCACCAAATTTTTGTTTTATCCTATATGGACTGGATAGGAAATTCTGATAATCGAATATCTATATATGATTATAGGTTATAAGGTGACTCTTGCATTGCTTAAGAATCTGGTCTGTTTGGATGACATAGTCTATTTGGTATAGGTCTGGCCTGCGATCTTTTTTACTTCAGCTCCACGAGTAACTCCAGTGATGGAGATGAAACCGTTTTAGTGAAACATTTGGTAAAACAGTCCTATATCCTATTTGACGGTCATCTGCTCGTTCCCAAACGAGCAAACACTCTCCATACATGCGATCGACGACATTAAGTGGCACTAATCATATGATGGGCCCTACTAGGCAAGTGGACCTATCATCTGACGTCTTCTCTCAGCATCCTCTCTATTTTCTACTCTAAATCTAATTTAGCGACGTTTTGTCCATGAATGGTTTTCTAACATGTTTTCTCATTTTATTTATTCTTTACTTTTTCTCATTTCTTGTTATCTTTTTGTCCTTTTCTCTTTGCTTTTTTGAATATTAATCTAACCATTCTTTTTTTTTGAGACTAAGAAGTTGTGATGACAAGTTGTCATGTAAAAAGTTATACACATAAGTTATGAGTATAACTTCATAACTTTCCAAAGCTTTTTAACTTGTTAAGTTGTTGTTTAGCTCTTATTACTTATTAGTTAAGTACTCACTCCTTTCCAAATTATATGACGTTTTGACTCTTTTAGATACATTATTTTTACTACTTCCTTTGATTTTTATTAGATGTTATATTAGTTTTGTCCTAAGTCAGATATTTACATATAGCTTTTGCAAAAAAAAAGATATTTGTATATAGATTCATGTCATAAGATTTATGTTTTTAGATTCACTATGAGAAATACTTTCATAATATATAATTCATGTGTTGTGAAACTATAAGGATTCTTTAAAATGGTTGGTCAAAGATAGTAATATTTGACTTAGAATAAAGCTAACGTGACATGAGAGCATGTATGTAGATATAGTATACATCTAAGTGTATATAATAAAAGATATGTTGTTGTGCATCAGATCGATAGTTTATGCATGATACTAGTTTGTTAAAGGATTTATACTCCCTTCGTTCTAAATTAGAGTTTGGTAAAGACTTACTTGTGTGTTGCTTATAATAGATTTATATGCTCCCTCCATTTCCTCTGTTCCAATCAAAGCGACTTATCATTTGGAATGGATTATTTTACAAATTTACAGGACGCGACTTCTACTCGCTTGGCATGGTGGCAAAATGTGCATATGTCCGCATGCATCTTGCGGCTAACCCGACAGTCCTGGCCCGCATTGAAAGATGCATGCGACACGGCCCATTGGCCCCACTACAAGAAACCTGTTGATACATGGCGGTTTCTGAAACTTTCGTCGCATCCCGAATCTATGACGGTCTTATGACGATTTAAAAATTAAGTGCTAGCTTTGTGACGATCTTATGACGGTTTGAAAATTAGGTGCTAGTTCTGTTACGATCTGGAACATTTGTCGCCTCCCTAGTTGTCTATGACACCTGAGAAGGATCATCACAAATTGATGTAGTAAGTAATGTCTCTATGTTAATGATCTGTTCGAAGTTCTTATATTCTAAAATTCAAAATTTTAAATTATTCAAATAAAGTCGAATAGTTGATCGTCATACAATATAGAAAAAAAAATATTGTTATCCTACGTGGCTACTCTCCTAGTACACGTCAGGTCTCCTTACACTGAAGGGTAAAAAAACTGAAAAAATGGAAAAAAAAAATATTGTGCATATATAGGGATTGAACTTGGTTGTCCCTTTAACATATTATTCTTCGTGTTCTACCAAAAGGAAAGAAAATAGCAAAACCATTGTCGCCGGTTGGGATCAAACCCCAAACCTTCCCAAACAAGAAAATTGAGTCATACCACTGCACCGTTTCTCCTTTTATGAAGGAGATGGTTCTTTTGCTTTTTTGTTAGTACATACACGTAGATGTTCCAAATATGAAGAGCCCAACGTTGAGCCACGCAGAAACAAACTTACGATGACATCACAAAGGACATTTTCTTTTGTAAAATAAAACACCAATGCACTATATATACCGGATGCTCGGACCCTACATGTCATTCTAACATGACTTTTTCATATGAGTTTTCAGTAGAAAAATAAATTGTTTAAATACTGGAAAATCAAGAACATGAACACAAGGTTTTCTCTTTTTAATCTTTAGTCAAAACTTGTAACTAGTCTTTCTCTCTCATACTAACTTCAAATGTGATGATTTTTTTCTTAAAATTTTATAAAATTATGCTCTATCAAATTATTGTATTCTTACTGCTATTATTTTGCAATCTTTTCGTGTGACTTCGTTTGAACAATTCAAATTTTGAATATTGAGAAATAACAACTTCAAACAAGATTTTGATATGCTAAATGATTTTAGCTTTAAAAGTCATGAATATAAAAGTTGTAGAACTCATCGAGATCTACAACTTTTGTATTGGTTATTTCTTCATCCGACGAAGTGGTAGTTCACATTCTTCACAAATTTATAAATCTCTCACATAGTTCATGAAACTATACAAGAGATTTAAGAATTTGTGAACAATGTGTACTAACACTTTGTCGGATGAAGAAATGACCAAAATAAAAGTTGTAGATTGTGATGAGTACTACCACTTTTATTTTCATGAATTTTTGAGTTCAAATCATTTGGTGTCTCAATTTTGTTTGAAGTTGCCATTTCTTGAAATTTAAATTTTGAATTGTTCAAATTTAGTCACATGAAAAGATGATCAAAATAAAAGTTGTTGATCTTAATGAGTTCTACAACTTTTATGTTCATGACTTTTTCATTTGAAATCATATGCTCTTTCAATATGTTGTTTCAAGTTTCCACATTTTTGAAATTCAAAATTTGAAATTTTCAAACAAAGTCGCATGACACGGTGACCAAAGTAAATTGATAGAGCATATTTTTTATAAAATTTTAGGAAAAAAATCATCACATTAGGAGTTAGTATGAGGGAGAAAGACTAGTTACCAGTTTTAACCAGAGATTGAAGAGAAATCAATCTCTGGCTAAAACTTGTAACTAGTTTGAACAAATGTGATTTATAAAATGGTTGGTCAAAGATAGTAATATTTGACTTAGAACAAAGCTAGCTAACATGATATGAGAGCATATATGTAGATATAGTATACGTCTAAGTATATAATAAAAGATATGTCGTTGTGTATCAGATCGATAGTTTATGCATAATACCAGGTTGGAAAAGGATTTATACTCCCTTCGTTCCAAATTAGAGTTTGGTAAAGAGTTACTTTTATTATAGATTTATATGCTCCCTCCGTTCCAACCAAAGCAACTTTGTCATTTGGAATGGATTATTTTACAAATTTACAGGGCGTGACTTGTCCTCGCTTGGCGTGGTGGATAAATGTGCATATATGTGTACGAGAGCTGCATCATGCATCTTGTGGCTAACCCGGCAGCCCTGGCCCGCATTGAAAGATGCATGCGACACGGCCCATTGGCCCAACATCCACATGCTGCCATAGGGATCAGCCGCAGGTTAGAAAAGTAGCCTAGCGAGAGAAGAGCATATTGACCGACCTTGGCACCCCACGCTGTCTCCCTGGCAGGTTGGCTCGCGCTCTACACACTCCCCGTACCCGTCACAGCTTCGCAGGGGTGGGCAGCAGCAGCACAACGTCCGGTGTCTCTACAAGAATAGAGTATCATTTTAGAGTACCCAGTGCAGCAGTTTTTACTCTATATTCATACTCTAAAACTTTAGAGTATCGTTTTAGAGTACCGGCTACGGGTAGTCTTAGAGAGGTCTCGAGTGGGAGCAACCGTGCATGCAAAAGAGCAGGGACGGGGGATTACGAGTGGGGCCCGCGTATCGTCGTTTGCAGGCGAGCGGGCGATGACGTCACAGGGGTAAGGATGAGCATGCCCAGTGCATTGTGCCCGCAGAGAAGGAAAGGCTGGGTGATGCATTAATTGAAGGAGCACGTTCAGGTGTAGTACCCTCCTCCTGTTTTTGATGATTTCTGTTTGTTCCTTGTGTCCCACGAAATAAAATCATCTAGGCCGTCTCCGGTTTGCAACTTTGTTGTCATTATTACTGTATCTGTATGTGTGTATGCATGTCAATGGGAAACCACAGTAAAAGTTTCATGCCATAAAAAACTAAAATAGTATATATAATTTTTTTAGGATTTTTGTTGCAGTATTTTTACAGGCGCCAAATATTATGAAATTTATAAAAGGCGTGGTTAGCGCTCAGACGTTTGGACGTACGCCCACGGCTGCCGGCCTGCTGCGCGTGCTCGCTCGCCAGCCTGCCCGCCTGCTTGCCCGCCCACGCCTACCACACCACTCCGTGGGGACCGCCCTAGGGCATAAAATCAAATTTGCTACAAACACTAGCTACATAGTCTATTCTTCAAATCAACCATGAAACAAGCAAATAAGTGGGAATACCTTACCCTAGGGCATGTAGAGATGGTGGGGGTGGATCCCCACCAAAATCCGCTAATCCGGACCCAAGTGGGCGTATTTGGATGGCGGCTGTCGCCGTCGCTGGCTCTCCATCACCTGGACACACGAGCTGGAGAAAGGGAGAAGAATAGGGGAGAGGGAAGGGAGGCCTGCGCGCGCAACTGCATGCCACCTTGCCACGCCAGGTCGGGTGGCACGACAGGCTAGCCACACCACCGGGTCAGAGGGCTGCTGTCCTGCCGCGGTGGCGCCTCTGCCGCTGGGCAGTTTGGCCGCATCAGGGATATTGGCGCAGTCAAACGAGTTAGTTTTGAAAATAAATTTTCAATGGGAATACTTTTAAGAAAATCTTTTAAAAAGGATTAATAAAATATATATAAACCCCCCCCCCCCCCCCCCCCCCCCCGAGTGGCAGGCAGTCAGCAAAAGAATTGTCGAAGAAGGCGCCATGCATAGTGTAGGCTGACATGGGCAACGATGAGCTTTTGAACGATCGATCGGCCAGAGCCGGATGGCGCAGAAAGCTGTCGAGCCCACGCCCGAATCAGGGAGGGCGGAAGAGCAGTTGGAGACCCCACACCTCCTGGCCGCCTGCTTCGACCAAAGAGGAGCAGAGGAAACAGGAAAGAAAAGCCTCCTAGCTAGAAATAGAACTAGAAGGACACGCCCACCACCAAGATGTGTGCGCGCCCGCGGTCCTTCACGCAAGCAATGCTAGCCCTTGATGCTCGCTTACAATGGCACGACGAACGACGACATTCTTGTGGACAGCAGATCGATCGACCGACCGACCATACTAAACCTCGTTCCTCTCCTACTCCGATCGCTCGAGGCAAGTCACAGGCCAGCAAAACCGAGAGCCCAGGAAATGATGAGTTCATCTGGGAGTTTTGATGTCGGGTATGCCTCTACCGACAGGATAATTTTAGTTTCCGGTATTGCTAATTTTCATTCAAAATGTATAAAATCGTCCAAAGTACTCAAAATTATTATCATTGGTACCAATATAATTTTAAATGAATTGATGTTAATAAGTCCAGTTAAGGAAACATGTTTGTTCTATGCATGATCCGTAGTAATATACTCCCTCCGTTTCAAATTATAATTTGTTTGACTTTTTTGACCAAATATTTGGCCACTCGTCTTACTCAAAATTTTGTGTAAAATATCAATTCTTTTGTTGTGACTTGCTTTATTAATAAAAGTTCTTCAAGTATGACTTAAATTTGCGTATATTTGCACATATTTTTTTGAATAAGACGAGTGGTCAAACTTTCAGTAAAAAAAGTCAAATGAATTATAATTTGGAACTAAGGTAGTATACAGCTATCTCTCATGCATGCATTTTTACTTGATCTACATGAGGGCGTTTAAGTTAATTTATACGTACTAGTGATACAAGTGGGTAATGAATTACAAACATAAATCAATGTAGCTTATGGTTATTTAAACTATTGCATAATAACATATGCTGGTAAATTAATGTACCAAAATGTAGATTTAAGTGGGTATTTTAGCTTAATTTTAATAAGGATAGAGAGTGGGTAATAGCTTATGGTTATCTAAACTATTTGTAGTAGCATATGATGATAATTTAGATGAAGATTTAATAGATGAGTTTGATTCTCGAGGGAATGGGTAATAGAGATGCAAAACATTTAAACGGCTGCTTAGATTATCTATAATAATGGTAATCTGATTAATTTTTGCAGTTATAGGAGCACTCTCCCGCTGTTCTATTAATAACTAACTAAAAAATATATAATCATATTCAAGGGTAAGAATCTTTCAAAAGGATCATATATATTTATATTTTAAAGTGTCTTTCAATGTGGATCAAATCACAACAATTTCGTATAAAAAAGCATGTATGAATAAAGAATTTGATAGCGTATGGGAGGTGTATCATGCCTACGAAACTAAAAATGCACACCAATTTTTTTTTGTCTATTTATGGTTTTGTCCTAATAAATCCAATTTGGTGAGGCCTGTTGAAAAATATTCCATGGAGAATTTTATGTACAAAAATTCCATGGAGAATTTTTGATGCATTTTGTCTGCCTGGCAACCTGCTGCAGCTGCAGGCTAGCAGCTGTGCACTGACAGTCTCTGCGCCGGACATGCCTTGTCCCCTCCTCCCCTCCTAGCTAGTACTCCTACCGGGCATGCAATGGAAACCGCCGTACCTACACACATGCACACGGACGCCGCTCCCACGCACCGGCCGACCCTCTTTTTTTTTCCTTTTTTCGAAAGAATTTCTCAAATATGCCTTTGGCGGAAAATTTCAAAAAATAACCCTGCTCTTAGCGCCATAGTCGATGGCGCCAAGATATAACGACATGACGCCATAACGTGGCAGGATGCTTGGCGCCATCGAGGCTGGCGCCATTGGCGCCAAACCTTGACGCCAAGACCCTATTTTCCATACAACATCACCCTTCCTCCCTGAACCATGCTCATTTTCTTCCTCCTCCCTCTCGGATTTTCCCTTTATCCACTTCGGCCAACCTCTTCAATCGACATATTGGACCGTGGAAAGTTGAATTTAATCCGTCGATCTTCAAGAGTTAGGTATCCTCTCACCCTTCCTTCTTTATTTCAAATCGATTCGGTAAAGTCAAGTCGTATTCTTAACCTATGAAGCTTCACATGATATTGGTTCATGCACTTTTTAAAATTTGTATGTATTATACAACCGTAGGATGCCTAGACGTGGAAAAGCTATAAAACAAAGGTATGCATCGATCTTTTTCATCACATGTTAAACCCTAGGTTTTAGGGTTTATTGTTATTTGTTTTGTTATATTAGAACGGAATTTGTTGAATTGTAGTTATGGACAGATGACCGAAAGTCCCTACGTCCCAAAGCTAGTCTCTAGCAGTGTGCCAATACCCATGTGATTCTGCGACGATCCTTGCAAGATAGATATTTTCGAAGATGAGGCAATATATAAGCCCAGGACCCGGCACCACGAGCACCGGGGAGGAGCCGTGACGGGTAGGCAACGGGGCCGTGCGGGCTGCGCCCCCGCGCGGGAGGAGTGGCGGGCGGGGCGGCGAGGGCGCCCTGCGGGCGGCCGAACGGCGCGGGAGGCGCCCCCGCACAGGAGGACGGGCGTGGCAGGGCAGTTCGCAGCGCAGCGCCCCGCTCCCAGGACCCGGCACCACGAGCACCGAGGAGGAGCCGGAACGGGTAGACAGCCGGGCCGTGCGGGCCACGCCTCCGCGCGGGAAGACGGGCGGGACGGCAAGCCGGGAGGGGGCTGGCATGACGGCGGCCGGGCAGCGCGGCCGCGGGCGTGGCCGGGCAGTGCCGGTGCGGCCGCGGGCGTGGCCGACTGGCGCACGACCTATGCAGCTAGCTAGGCTCCTCTCCTCTGCCAGTAGACCCTACCTTGACTCCTTGTGTTTCAGGCCGCGTTCACTTGCCATGCATACCCAAAATATTTTCTCTTCCACCCGTCACATCGAATCTTTAGATGCATGCATGAAGCATTAAATGTAGGTAAAAAAATAATTAATTGCATAGTTTGTCTGTAAAGTTCGAAACAAATCTTTTGAGTCTAATTAATTCATGGTTGGACAAATTTTATCAAATAACAACGAAAAGTGCTACAGTAACTTTTCGCCCAAATTTTATTAACTAAACACAGCCTCAATTGCAAAAGCAGCTAGCTAGGCTCCTACATCTCCGCGTTTGCATTTGGCATTACCTGAGATTGGCCCATGCCATGCATGCATGTTCATGTTCTGCTAGTGTACCGAGTTCAACATGCAGGAGTATGCAGTATGTGACGTTGGTCATTAGAATTTGGATATCGTCATTAGTATGCTATTTTTGTGATAAAAATAATATTCACAAGTAATTAATTTTCAAAATGAATCTAACACCATTGATCAATTTCATCTAAATAGTTCTGGTACGCTACTCCCTCTGTTCCAAATTATAATTCGTTTGACTTTTTGACTATAAGTTTGACCGCTCATCTTATTTAATTTTTTTTTACAAACATAGTCAAATTTAAGTCATTCTTGAAGAACTTTTGTTAATAAAGGAAGCCACAACAAAAGAAGTGATATTTAGCATAAACTTTTAAATAAGACGAATGGTCAAACTTAAGGTCAAAAAAGTCAAATGAAATATAATTTGGAACGGATTTAGTATTAGGGTGTGTTCACTTCCCCATCCCAACCCAAAATATTTCCTCTTCCACCCATCACATCAAATCTTTTGACGCATGCATGGAGCATTAAATGTAGATAAAAAAGATAACTAATTGCATAGTTTGTCTGTAAATGTCGGGACGAATCTTTTGAGCCTAGTTAGTCCATGATTGAACAAATTTTGCCAAATAACAACGAAAGATGCTACGGTAACTTTTCACCTACTTTTCGCGAAGTGAACACACCCTTAAACTTCCATTTCAGGTGTCCTTCTACCTTTTGCCGATTCCCTTTGGGTCTTTTCAGTGCTATATATAGGACGATGTTATATCTAATGAATCTTATTTGATGTTGTAAATATGATTGAACATTTTATACTTAATCAAATTACTTAAGGTACATAGGTTTGACAAAATTAATTTTCAGGTGGTTTTTTATGACAACCATCCCTAAAAATGGGTGGAAATTAATTTTTAGGGGGTCAAGATTTGATGACAGACAATTAGAGGGGAGTTTCTTGCAACAAAAAGTCGCTGCCGCTGCGGGGCTGCGACTACAGTCTGCTGCAGCTGCAGCCCGCAGCGGTAGCGGCAGCGGCTTTTTGTTGCAGCCCAACGGGGCGAGATTCATAACTTTAAAAAAATTAAAGTTGGATGAAGCTAAAGTCTGTATCAAAATTATAGAGCTCTACGAGATTTAAAATTTTGTAGCTGACCACTTTTTTATTCGATATCTTTTAGGGGCCGAATATACATTTTAAATTTTTAAAATTTTAAATTCAAAATTATGACTTTTTCAAAATGTTCTCCATGGTTCCGTTTAGTTTGCAGTGCCGTGCCATGCGTGTGTATACAGCACTCGAGCACGTACGTACGTACATACTGCTATTTTTTCTTTTTCACATATATAAGTCAATGTACACTGTTCACGTGAGTCCACTACTGCCTATTAGGAGGCTACTACTCCTCTAATGGTGTGTTTAGTTCCTCATTTAACCCAAAAAATTTTGGGTTTTGGTCCATCATTTTGTAAAATGGAACTAAACACCATGTAAAATTTTTAGCAAAAAGGTATCCATTCTCCATTTTGGATTTTGGCCTCAAGAGGCAAAAAAAAAAAAGCCAAAAAACCAAAAAGTCCTCACCCACCCAATAAAAAATTTGACATTTTGTATGAAACTAAACACACCCATAAAAATTTTGGCATTTTGTATTTTATCATTTCAAAATAGTTGGCATTTTACATTTTGCATTCTATGAGGAACTAAACACAGTGCCTTTCTTCTTGCCCAAAACGGCAAGGGATCGGGACCCACAAAGCATGCGTTGGCCTCCAATCTGCCTCCCCTGTTCCCCACGAGGCCCTTCTCTCTTTAAAACCCCTCTCTCCCCTACCTCACCTCCCAGCTCTCTCAGAAAGCAGTTCGAGCGATCGGGAGAGGCGACTGGCGGGTGCGGCCCGCGCGGCGACGCGGAGCGTTCGCGATCACGGCGAGGACGACATCGAGCTCGGCGCCTCCTCCTCCTCCGACTCCTCAAGCAGCGACGACGGAAACGGGGTCGCGGGCGGCGACGGCGGCAACGGGGGCGCGAGCGGGGGCGACGGCGCCAGCTCCGGCGCGGGCGGCTCCGGCGCGGGCGGGGATGCGGGTGGCGTCGATGCTGAGGTTTGTCCGATGACCTGCTTGTAGGCGGCGCCGTGATCGATCGGTCCTCTTCCATTGCTTCCCTATGTGATTCCTGTTCTGTGTGTAGGACATAGTCGCCGTCCTGGAGAACTCCTACGAGCTCTTCGGCGTCCTGCTCGGCATCATCTCCCCGGTGCCGGTGTACTTTATACTCCCACAGGACACGAGGGACGGTGCTACTTGGGTGTGTGGTGTCTGATTGCATACGCAATTGCCTTCACTATCGGAGTCACCGTCATTTCTGTGCGTGTTTTTCGCTCCCGCTGTTGTCTGTCTACTGCCCTGCGCGCCCTCCTACTTGTCATCTGCCTGCTCGCCGAGCTATTCGCCTCAGTTCACTTGGTTCCCACCCGTACTAGTAGATTTGCAGCCGGTGGAGCATGCTTTTCCATTTTCCATCTTATGGTTGTCTATTTGGGTGTGTGGGCATGTAGCGGCCGTCGTTAATGTCAGAGAATGAACTCAATCTATGCCCTACCGGCAATTTTGCGCTTATGCTATCATGGCGATTTGGTGCTCGTATTGAGATAGGTGAGATTAGATAAACTGTGTATCATGGTTATTTTGTGCTTATGTTGAGATAAACTCTGTATCAAGTTTTTTAAGGTTGATCTCAAACTACTTATACACGAAATCGAGACAATGAGCAGTCTGTGCTGCCGTCTCCGGACGAACTCTGTAAACAGGATCTTTACAAATCTGTAGATAGATTATTTCATCTAGATGTTCTAACCAAAGTTACGTTGTAGATCATGCTCCACGAACGAGTTCCCTTCCGGTCGATTGAGTTGCTCACATACGAATTTGGGAGAGAGATATCAGTAAACTGGCTGTCGTCAGCTCGGGATGCCATGCCACGCACCTGCTTGCCGACAGCCGGCCGGCGCCCTTACACTCGCCGTTCCACAGCGCCTTGTCACGCACCAGGCTCAGGCCCTCAGTCTGCCTGGCCGAACTCAAGCAGGATTCAGAGCCCTTGCGTGTGTCGACCTTGTTTGTTTGAACTTTGAAGCAGCCTCACGCCGGCAAGTTCTATTTTCCCTCCTCTGTTCACCGTCGTCCAGCTTTCGGCCGCCGGCCAAATTCGCCACCATCCAGCCACTTGTTCCAATTCTTCTCGTGAATGGCTTTGCCAGGATCTACAGAGCCTTCCTGGCCTGCTCTATTAGATCGATTTTGACGATAAATCATTCTTCTTCGGCGAGCTCCGAAGACGGCTCCACCATGGCCGCCGAGCTGCCCTCGCGTGGACACTGGACCATAGTCACAAAGTTTTTGGGTCGATGTGGTCGAGGTACGGGATCGCGGTATGTGGTACGCTACTCGCGAGAGATTTTTACACTTCGCGTCGAGAATGAACCCGTGAACCCGGGTCAGGATCAACAAACCCGGGTCGAGGGTCGAAGGTGGTGAACCCGTTTTACGTGACTATGCACTGAACATAGTGGTCTGCGTGGACAGCTCTCTGTGATTGATCCTACTCGTTAACTTATCCACCAATCGGCTGCTCTTGAGTCTTGACCCCATGTTGCTCACACCCGTGTCTCCTCTACAGGGTTGGCCAGAACGCCATCGCCGCCGACGATCTGCCCGCCACCGAGCACCTCCACGTGGACAGAACCCCATCATCCATTCCTTTTATTGATCGTACAGTTAGTACATATGTATCTCGTAGAGGGAGAAATCGGTTGAGTAATAATGCGTAGCCCTGTTCACCGGAACGCCGCTCAAGCTCACCTCTTTCTCCATCGCACAAATAGTTTCCTCCGTAGTATGACCGGGCCAACCCACCACTAATTGGTGCTTTGTGTTAAATGTTTACTCCGGGTAGTGGACGGCCCCTCGCCGTGCCCTTCCACGGAGCGTGTAAAATCTCCCCTTCCATTTAATGAAGCACGTGCTATAGCACGCTTTCGAAAAAAAAATGCCATGGTTGCCGTCGCCACAATGACAATCGTCGGGGATAGCTCCATCTGGGTCTGATCCGAGTTGCAAGCTTGGGGTTATAGGCTCTATTAACCTCCATAAAGCCGGCGCGTACTCTACCTCTTCAAATCCCGGCCAGAATCACCGAGTTCTCTGATACTCCGGCAAGCTTTGCGCCGTCGAGCCGCCATGCGCGCCGTTGAGCTTACTAGGTGCCCAGCAGGGTTCGCTTTACCGATAGGAAAAAAATACCGGAGGTCACCGATAAACGGGTTTATCGGATTTCTCGGAAAATTTCTCGGTCAAAAAATAAAACAAAAAATACCTAATTTATCTAGAAAATTACTAAAGTTCTCTCTAAAGCATTTAACATTGAGAACTAGTACACAATAGCATTAATATAACATAATATTATACTTTCATGGAGGTGGACTAGTGAAAATTGCAATCTCGGCGATAAATAAAATTTACCGGACCTTAGCGATAAACGGGATTATCGGATTTCTCGGTTTTTTCTCGCCGAGATTTTATTCCCTGGTGCCCAGATCCTCGACGAGAAGTACCCCAGCGTGTGCGCGAGTCCATGCCGAGTCGATCCATGTATCTCTTGCTGCCGGCGAGCTCACCGCCGGTGAGCTACGTCGTTTACCCGTCGGCACACCCACGGTCAATGTCAGGCCGTGGTGCGTAGATCCTGACCCCGCTTGTCAGTAGCTGTGTGAGGGTGTGGGTAGCGACGTAGAGTCTGTTCTGTAAGAAAAGAATTTAGACCGGTGAAATTGGATTTAAGTATTTTGGAAAATGAAAAAAGTACCACAGACCTTGTAAATTCCATAACTAATTTTAGGGACCTCCAAAAGTATATATAAAAAACTTTTTAGTCTTTTAGTGATGAGATCTATCTGATAAAAATATTGAACCATAATAAATAATAATTAGGTCCTTTGCAAAAAAAATGCAATTGGAATTTACTAATTAATTTATTAAGGATAAATTATAAGTCTAGTGTTAATATGACATTTTATAAATGAGTGTTCACAAAACGTCTCGACAAAATTTGAGTTCAATTAATTAAACTATGAATTTAGTTCTATATTTAGTGTTAATTACATAATTAATAATAAATTGGCTCAACTGTAACTTAACCAATATTTTTAGAGTACCGTTGGGCACACCGCACACTCATGGTTTAGAAAATACTAAATCAATATTGTTGGTTGCAACATGTACAAAAATTATAAGCCATCACATGTTTAGTTTAAATTACAAAATCATTTTTCTTGTACATCTTTTGAGTCAGAAATATGTATAGCAGTACCTGCAACTTGTGCAATTAGCTTGAATATGATCTTCAAGCATGAGTTTAGAATCACTTTAGGGACCTCATGGGTTGTCGTGTTTGTACAACGACAATTCTAGCGCCCAGACGTTCGGCGCGCGAGTGTGTCCAGACACCGGTGCCTTACGGACCCCCGCCTGTCCTCGCGCACAAAACATAATAGAACGGAACTCATGTCCTCTGCTCTCCACTGCGCCCCTGTCCCCCATTCCCCAACGCACCATGTTCTCCCACCGCGCCCCTGTTCCAAAAGTGCATGAACACTTCAACGGCAACGTTGCAAAAACGTATAGAAAAACTATGTAGTGCAACATCGGGTTAAGAACATGTACCATACTGCAACATCGAAAAAACATGCACTGCAACAATCGAAAAATATGTACTGCAATATAAAAAAAATTATGTACTGCAACAATAAAAAAACATGTACTGCAATATCGAAAAAACATGTAATGCAACATCAAAAAAATATGTACTGCAACATCTAAAATTATGTACTGCAACGTCAAAAATTATGTACTGCAACATCGCAAAAACATCTGTTGCAACGACTCAAAAATCCTATTGCAACATTCAAAAATCATCTGTTGCAACATCCTAAAACACCCATTGCAACACGGGAGAAAAAAAAAGCGTGCAAAACAGCCCTAACCCTAGAGCTTGCCGGAACCCTAGCCACTGCCGCATCCCTCAGATCCAGAGGAGGAGGAGGAGAAGGAGCGCTTAGATCCAGAGGAGGAGGCGGAAGAGGAGGGCTCAGATCCAGAGAAGAACCGACCTACCTTGTCGGAGTAGCCGTCGTTGTCCTCGTCTCCGGTGGAAGGAGCGGAACCGTGTCGCTGGGGAACCGGGGTACCAGTGGAGGTTGCGGGAGGGAGGAGGCAACACTGGCGGGCAGGCGAGGCGGCAGCGAACTGGGCACGGCGTTCATTTCGGCGGGCGGGGCGGCAGTAGAATGGAGAGGAACGGCTGCGGGAGTGAGCAAGGAGAGGATAAGGATGAGTACGAGAGACAACGTCTGGGAGACGGCGTGTGGCAGGGGCGAGTCAGTTCGGCGCGGCTTTACGTGCGTCCGTTCCCGTCTGGACGACTGTCATATATCATTATTGGTTGTACAATATTTAATGTAGCCAATTAGGAAGACATTAAGCTTGCTGAGTGCCCGTGTTTTTGCCCTCGGCAAAGGCTCTGTTTCCCGTAGTGTACAGCTTACTAGCTCCGTCCCTTTTTAATTGTCGTTTTCACTTTTCGAGAATTTAAACATACTCCATTATATATATATATATATATATATATATATATATATATATATATATATATATATATATATATATATATATATATATATATATATATATATATATATATATATATATAGGGAGAGTATACCCTGTAGCTGGCTACGGAATATCATATTCTGTAGCCAGGCCAAGTTACCGCACCACACAGACCCGATCGGTGCTGACCGGCACAGGCGCGAGCGTTTAATGACCGAGATTTACTTCTGGGTCCGCTAGCTGCATGAGCCGAGCCGAGCCGACCGCAACTATCCAGGCTATTTGAGGGAGCCAATTTTTCAGAATATACTAATATACTAATCAATGCTGGTAATTATTACAGTAATTAGTTACGGTGATTTCGAGAATTCTATGTTGCGGCCATCAGACGAATCTACTGGACTCTATATGGGTTTGCTAAATTGCAGTAACTCCAAACTTTAGCAAACTTTGCTCGGTAGTAACTCCAAGTGAGGATTAACGTAAAATTATGTTGGGTTTATTTCCCGTAACAAATCCCATGGTAAATTGCAACGTGTTATCAGATTTGTCGTAGTTTCACTATAATCTGAATGCGCTTTGACCGTAACAATGAAAGTGAGGTACTACAATTTGATGCTCTTTGGAAGAACTTACTATAATGAGAAGACCATATAGTAATTCCAATAAATTTAAATGATCTGAGGTGATAATTATTAAGTAGAGTACCTACAACTTTGCATCAAGATGGTACAAGGAACCACTTACTATAAAATCAGGCATTATTTACTAAAATATCTATTTCTGTAGTCTACAACGTGTTATCGGATTTGTCTTAGCTTCACTATAATCTGAATGAGTGTTGACTGTAACAATGAAAGTGAGGTACTACAATCTGGCATCTTGATATGAGTACATATTCATAGTGACAATAAGGACAGCCATGAAGATCATTAGCAAGGCATGTGTGCTTCAGGTCCAACAGGGAGCCTCGTGATACTGAAGACTGGGTGGTAAATTCTATAGAAGAGGAGCTGTGAGTTGTTCAGATGCACAATTTCCTGCATTTGCTGTGAAAAGAAAACCAGAATATGGATAGAATCAAATAAAGGAACGCAACCAGGTGTAAAAAGCAATACTGACATGAGTACAACATGAACTCTCAGATCCTGACAGGTAACCAGACCAACAACACTTTACCATTTAGAGTTACCATAAGTTAATCTACTGAAAGATTTATATATAAGATTTACTCAAAGGAAAATTTATGATAATCCAAGGATGGATATAAGAGTAAGCTTACTAAAGTAGAGATGTAGGTTACAATATAATTCAGGTATTAATTTTTATACTACACATGTAACATGGATATAATGATTTTTTTATAGTAAGGAGTCGCCATTCAAAAATTTGGTTAACCATACACACTTACACAGTAACCATATGTCACCCAAGATTACAGGAAGATTATATATATATATAAGACTTACTATATAGAAGGAAAATTACAAGAATTGGATGGTGGCTCTAAGGAGTAGAATTCCTATAGTAGCTCACTAGGTTATGGTATAATTTAGACATGATTAAATAGATACGTGGGCATGATTAAAAAAATGAAAGCATGTGTCTAGGTTATGACATGATTAAAAAATACAATAAGTGGGCATCATCCTACAAGATTCATCTCGTTTATGAAAGGTTTAGTTCCTGTATATTTGGGAGAAAAAGAAACAGAGAAAGATCCACAGTTATAAACAACACTGAGTCACTGAGTAAATATTAACTATCCAGTCATCAAACAGGAATCAAGCTTCATTGAAACTATATTGTTTTCACCCATGCAGCTCAGTGATATATCAGATTTCCAATATGGGCAGCTAAGGATGGAAGACACTATAGAGAGAAAATCCCATTCTGATAGAACTTAATAACAAAATTAAAAATTGTGACAGATGGTGATTGTCACAACCTGCTGTTGGCAAGATGAAGGCTCGTGTGCACTCTACAATACTATAGGTAAAATATGACCACAAAATTACCATACTACAATGACAGATTGACAGTATTATAAGATACAGAAAAAAATAATAACACGTGAAACCAGGGCATACCAATTTGCTTATTATATCACAGAGACAAGGCATGCCACAGTGACCACTAACCAGCTAATCTGAAACAATTTGGGGAAACTGATATTCAATCAAACAGAAGACACACAAAATTGATTAACTATTGGATTGAAACACACAAAAATTAATTTACGAGAATAAATTTTGATAGTAATTTGGTTAACCAAACACAGTTACCATAAAATGAAATTGGTTACTATATGATTGGTCTATATGGTTTACGAGCCGGGAGGGTGGGGATGGGGCACGCTCCAGGCTGGGCGGAACTGCAGAACTGGCAGGTGGTTCCATCGGTATGTTCAATTGGGCTCGGCTACAAAATATAGTATTATGTAGAACACATCTATATTAGAATGATTTAAGATGATACAGAGAGTGGGAGTTACCAAAATTTGGCATTAATCACTATAGCAACATGGCTAATTTACTATAAAGTAGTTACGATATTCGAATGGGAATTACCATAATGTGGCGTCAACCAATCACTATAAGGACAAAGCCAATTTACTATAATATACATTTACAATATTCAAATGGCTCAAGAGCATGCTTTTACTATAATCTGCATATTTCATTATAGTAAATTAGAACATGAACTTTCACTATATTGTGTATATTCATTATAGTAAATTACTATAATTTACATGAATAACCATGTTTTTTCATACAGTTTCATGTACGATTACTAAAATCAAATTTACAAACAAAAATGTCTTAGTTTCATCCACAAACAAATCAGGAGAAGGAACATATAAACCATTGGGAACAACTGAAGGATCAACTAGTATTTATATCCGGATAAAATCAAGCAGAATGATAGAACATAATGGAATCAGAAATTCAGAATTCTGCATACATGGATCAAATCAAACAAAGCAAGGCAATCAATTGTTAAAAGCATCATTGACAAGACATCAATACAACACGAACTCCTAGATTCTCTCGCACGACATTGAATCACAAGGAACTAATTTCTGATTGCTCACCTCAGGGGCCGGCGCTGGGCTGGATCTAGTGAATGACAGGGTCACACAATGGCAACGACGACACCCCATTATTATTGTCAAAAAAAGTAGACGATCTGCATCGGTCGACCATGGGAACTGACCGAGTCGTGACATCGTTGTTGGCGGATTGGGGCATGAGCCAACGGCAAGGAAGCAATTTGGGCTTCCCGTGGGGAGGGCGGCACCACCACCACCAGAGAGAGGGCCGCTACGAAGGAGGATGCCAGGGCTGCCATCCGAGCGAGACGGGCCGCATCGCCGCCGGGGAGCCCCGTGCGCGCGGGTCGAGCCGCGCCGACGCCGGACGGCATCCGAGCGAGGCGAGGGCGGCACGGGGGAGGAGCAGCCGCGATCACCGGCTGGAAGGAGGAGCTGGCCGCCGCCATGGGGCATGGATGGCCAGGTCCGATTTGAAGCTGCGATCTGACCGAGACGGATCTTCTCCGGCGGCGCGTCCAGTGGCGAACGAAGGACAAGAATATGATTTGGAGTTTTTGAGGTCATGGCCTCATGGGTCGGGTAGAGAAATTTGCGGCGCTCTCCAATGGCTCGAGAGCGTGGAGGACAGAGCCGAGCCGGGTGACGGAGCTGTTGTGCGTGAGTAGACTGGGTGGGAGCCGATCCAGCAGGACTGCCTGTTGGGGGTGCCTGACTGCCTGGTGCACCATGGCACGCGCGGGTTGGACTCGGCTACAGAATTTGTTATTGTGTAGCTAGCTACGTACTAATAGTTCTATATATATATATATATATATATATATATATATATATATATATATATATATATATATATATATATATATATATATATATATATATATATATATATATATATATATATATATATATATATATATATATGAAAATTATTTTCTACTCCCAGGAAGTAGTTACTCCTATGTGTATATCTTTAGATTCAGGGTGTATCTAACCCGACGAAGTATATGTACACGGAGTATATGATCATACTAAACCATCTAGTGTAGTATGTATGTCAAGTATGCAAATATACGTAGAGTATATGGTTATACTTATTTTATATAATATTATAGTGGCATTTTAGTAATATATTAAAAAGTATGGGCTCTGCTAAATTTTTTTTACGTAGTAAGATTTAGAGTATCTTAAAATAAGTATATAAGCATACTCAATGTGGTAAATGAGTATGCACCTATACACAATGTGGTTTATTGAAGATGGGAGTAACTACTCCCGGGAGTATAGAAAACTCACCCTATATAATAATATTTATGATACATAATTAGTATCATTGAACCTATTTTCCTAATAAATTTATTTAGAGATACAAATATTACTAATATTTTTTTACAAATCTAGCCAGACTTAAGAAAGTTTGACTGACACGAATACCAACACTTCAAAAGGGACATAGGGAGTACTTGTTAACACTACTTTATACTATAAACTTATAAGGTGTTAATAAAGATTAGTAATTTTGGTAAATTAGTACTAACATGAACTTTAAGCTAAAAAGGCAGGGGCGGAGGGAGGGGGTCCTTCATTAAGTACTTACATAGCAGTGGTTATTAGTTAATTTATAAAGGGCCGGCCCCCCTCAATTGGAGCCCAACAAGTGCATGCAAGCCACTAAGATGAAGTCCAATTACTCAATCAGCATGCTGCACGGCTGCACACAGAATTCTCGGCATGACGCTCGACTCTTCGTCCTCCGTCCGCAGTCCACATTCCGCATTCATCGTCCTTGTTCCTTTGACTCCTCGACTGCTCAAGCTTTCACACGCAGCAGCCAGCGCCCAGCAAGACCAGCAGGACTGCAGGAGCTGAGGCCGTTTCACCGACATGGCAGACGGCGTCGTCCAGATGGAGACGGCCACACGTTCAGGCCAGGGCCAGGCAAGCTGCACAGTTGTTTATAGTTTCTTTAATTTAATCACTTGATCCGTATCTCAAATAGTCAAATCCACTTTTCGATTAGTTCGGTATTTTAATAATCTTAAAAATACAATGGCTCCAATTGACACTGTGATGGTTAAACAAAGTGAGATACTTGTTGTGGTAGCAAGACTAAGGCTCGGGACTTCGATTGATTGCATTAGGTAAAAATCCGTGGCAGCTTTGTTATCTTTCACTTGCTTTTTTATGCTGCCCCTC
The DNA here is from genome assembly GCA_038087645.1 of Saccharum hybrid cultivar R570. Classification (NCBI taxonomy): domain Eukaryota; kingdom Viridiplantae; phylum Streptophyta; class Magnoliopsida; order Poales; family Poaceae; genus Saccharum; species Saccharum hybrid cultivar. Next base: position 524,382 of record JAQSUU010000671.1, on the reverse strand, counting down.
CTATCTCCAATTCCTGGTTCCGCCCCTGTAAAAAGGTTTAGCCAACACTTATAGTTGTTCCGTAAAAAGATTATGTTACTATGTACGTATAGGTTGTCATATTTATGTACACACGAGTAATTTGATAGTTAATCCTCCTTGCTCCATATTAACTGTTAAGCTTTAGTTAACTTATACACACCTTATTAAACATCTGAGCTTTAGATGGTGATTCATATCCCAAATTTAATTATAAATCGTCTTTGTGTATTTATGAAGTAAAGCTTATATATAGTCCCTCCGTTCGTGTATCAACTACAGATTTTGGCTTTTCACCTAGACCAAGGCGAGCTGCTGCAGTGCATTAGGTTGTCTACACTGGGTCGTCCAAAGCCGTCCGCTATCCAACATCCGGTATCATTTACAGTAAAAAAATCTCTGCACCACATACTCTATCTGGGTCCGCTATCGCGCGCCATCCGCTGAATTTAGCAGGATAACGGATGTACGGCAGGACCGGCCACACCACTCGAGGAGAGCATGCACGGGACTGTAGGAGAGAGAAGAGAGAGGTGAGAGCATGTTTATGCGGGCTCTACTTTTTCAACGCTAAAAAAATATTATAACTCATAAACCAAAATACAAAATTAAATTCCGATTGCACTATTAAATTTATTTTAATAAATTCTTCAAAATAAGATCTCACATGGATATATTTAGATAAAGTGACAAGTTGGCCCCCACAGTGGATAGATGATGATTTAGAGGATGGATGAGTGCGGGAGAATTGAGTATAGAAGAGATAATCTTGATGACCAGGCCTTTTAGGCTAGCTGCACTAGGAGCGCTATATTCATCCGCGGCTATATTCATCCGCTACGATGCCAGCTTGGCTTTTAGCGTGCGAAACGCGCCGCAACGCGGTACTGGAAAAGTGCCTGTAAAGCAGCGTACACGCTAAATTTGAAGGAATTGAGGAGGAACGCTAAAGGCTGTGTGGGCCCTGCTGCTGCTTTTCTGCACCAGAATGGGAGAGAGAGGGCATGTGTGGGTCCCGCTACTGCTGCTACTTTTTTTTCATCTAACTTAAAAAGTTATAACTCACAAACCATAAAACCAAATTAAATTCCGATTACACTATTAAATTTATTTCAATAAATCCTTCGAAACAAGATCTTACATGAATACATTTAGATAAAATTTATAAAGGATGATAAGTGAGGTCGCTTTTGGTAGTTGGTATAGAGTATGCGATATAGAGGATGATGTGTTCGGAAGAAACGTGTATAGAGAAGAGAATCCTGATAACTAGGTTGTATAGAGGATTAATTTAGAGTACCACGAGTATGGATAGTCTTACGCTTTGACTAGCGCGGCTCTGTTACCCTGTGCTCTGTGCATGACTCTCCCTCTCTCTCCCTCGCCAACGTGGCATTCACGCGACAAATGAGGCAGAACTGCAGGAAGCACCGTTCCAAATTGCGTCTACGAAAACTTTTTCAGCCCAAATACTTAGGTGGAAGTTGAAAAAATCAGAGAAGGAATATTGATGTGGTGCTAATCTATTTCTTGGTGGAATATTTTAAAGGAGAGATACCGGCAAACTTCTCAGCAAAAATCTTTAAAATCCAAGACAAGTAGCGGGCTTGGGTAAAGATGGCATCCTTCAGTACCAAATGGCTATGGCGACGCCAACACCACAAGAAGCACCAGGCTGACAGTAGCCTTGTTCATGCCTCCAGCCGAGCAGCTGAGCAGACTCCCGCCAAGCGGCCGGGCAGACCATCCACGTCGAGCACACCCAAACAACACGGCCGAGCAGAAGCAAATAACACGCCGAGCAGACCCACCAGCGGCCGAGCATGTCCGTTCACAGCCGCAAGCGAGCGTCAATCTGCCACTTTTTGGACTGCTGCATCCGTTTTTTACTACTAGTCCAGTAGTACGTCTAGTAGAGTGGACACGTACAAGGGGTCCAGTTGTAAAAATTGTTTTGTTTTCGATTCTCCTATACAGTTTTTTCCCCTTTCTATCGTCTAACAAAATTTGTAGCAAAGCTGTTGCCGTCTTTTTGGAAAAAAAAGCTGAATGGAGGGAGTAATTCACTTATTCTCATTTGAAGTTGTCCATAAACTCTTTGCGTAAGCCAATCATTCTTTATGCATTTGGTTATATTCATTCATGCATGCCATACAAAGCAATGTACATGTTGGGTTTCTCTTTTGGGAGGAAAGAAAGGTTCTTTTATTGCTCAGGATTCATATTACAGTCTCGAGCAATAATTCGCTCAATACAAACTGGCACTTAATGGCGCCAAATGGCGGAACTATTTGATCTTAGAGTCAGTTGTGTGAGCTCATGGGCAGCACGATTTCCCTCTTTTCTCGTGTGGACTATTTTCCACTCAGACATGTTGGCTTGCATTGTATCTTATATCATGCATTGATGCATACCATGTACATTCGAATTGTGTGCACGTGAGGAGCCAATGGTGTTATACATGAAGAAGTGTTTTGATGGACAATTTGCAGAAGTTAATTAAGAAGGTTAAGTGGCTATATCGTCTGTTAAAGACACATGGTACTTGGCAACAGATGTTACGCAACAAATATCTAGGGACTAAACGTCTAGTTCAAGTCCAATGGAAGAGCGGGGACTCTCATTTCTGGGCAGGTTAAGGCTAAACAAGATTTTCTTAGTTTTGGAACATTCCTCATCAAGGACGGATCACAAGTAAGATTTTGGGAAGACAGATTTGTTAGGTAATACTGCTTTGAAAGAGCAGTATCCCCATCTATATAACCTAGCTAGAAGGAAACAAGATACGGTAGCCGCAGTTTTAAGTACGCAACCATCTAGTGTATCTTGGCGCAGAGACCTTTTAGGCAACAAGTTAGTGATGTGGAATAACCTTCTTTCACGTCTTACTCATGTTGCCTTAAGGCAGGAGGAAGACGAATTTTTGTGGAATTTAGATCAAAAGATTGAATTTTCAGTAAAATCACATTACCTTGGTCTCATCTACCAAAACGTCCCTAACCTAAACAACCGACTTTGGAAACTTAAAGCACCTTTGAAGATCAAAATCTTCCTGTGGTACTTGCGAAGAGGTGTCATCCTAACCAAAGATAATCTAGCCAAACGAAAGTGGCAAGGTAGTAAACAGTATTGTTTCTGTCACGAGAATGAAACGATACAGCATCTGTTTTTAGATTGCCGGTTTGCACGTCTAGTTTGGGGCAGCGTTTTGGCAGCCTGGGGTCTCCCTAGACCTCTCAATGTGTCCAATATTTTTGGTAGATGGCTAGATGGGCTTAGAAAACACTTAAAACCTTTAGTTCTTTTGAGAGCAGCAACTATGTGTTGGTCCTTGTGGCTCTACAGAAATGCAGCTATATTTGAAAACAAACAACCTTCCTTTATGCAGGTCATTTACTCAACTATGCACCGCCTCCGTACATGGTCCATCCTTCAGAAGCCTACTTCCCAGGAGGTGGTTGTAGCGGCCTCTCAATTCTTGGCGCAAGTGGCCAAGGAAATTTTTGCCCGCGCACATGGGTGTCAGTCTAATCTACGGATTGAAAGTCATTAATGTGCTCCGGTTCTATTTTTTCTTCTCGTTTTTTGCTTAGGGCTGTGTGCCTTTTAAGTAGAGGCCGGGAGGATTTCAAGATGTTGTATCACCTTGATGTAACATCCTTGAAATTAATAAAGCTTCCGTTTTCGAAAAAAATTGAGAAGGTTAAGTTCCACGAGCGACAAGGGAGCTAAACTAACATTAGAATGGCTGAACATAAGGCGAGCCCCCGCAGCATCTAACCTCTTACTTGATTATATTTCATTTAAATAATGCTATATCCCGTAAGTCCTATGAAATATGTGTTATAGGTCTTTAGGTGACGATTGGAACCAAATTGATGCATGATCTACCTTGATTGCTTATTATCGATCCTTGCACCCAAATTAGCGTGGTTGATATGGATGGATTTCTTAGAGCAACTCCAACAAAAAAAGCTATCCATGTTGTGTAATCTATATTTGACTATTTTGGGAGAAAAAAGAGAGTCCAAGAGCTATTGTATCTGGCTTTCTAAAATAGCAAGTAATGTATCCCATAATTCTCGCGTGCTAGATATAACTTGCATGTGCCACTGGCCATTCACCTCACCCTATTGGAAAGACTGTTGGAGTTTTTTTTGTTTTTTTTGCTGAGGTTTCTATTTTAGAGGTTAGCTAAATCATGAGTTTAGCTATCTATTTTTACCAACTCTGTTGGAGTTGCTCTTAGTAATGCTTAGATTTTGCTAGAAGTCAAACGATGTTTTCATCGTTGAGAGATAGCTAGGATTAGCGTGATTGTTATGGATGGATTTCTTAGTAATGCTTAGATTTCGCTATTAGTCAAACGGTGTTTTCATCGTTGAGAAATAGCTAGGATTACTTTACTCTACTTTACTTATGGTTATGGATTATGAGAATACCATGATGATGATATTAAAATTGAAACTAGGCGGTCTATTTGGCTTGTTTTGAGAGTGGAGTTTAGACGTAGTTGCCCCGCCTGTATCAGTTGTGGACCGCTCATTGTAGACTTATGCGATCAAGTTTGAATGTACCAAGGGGAACGAGAAGCCTAGCACCGTTGTTGCCCTAAGTTCGGATCTGCATCCGTCTTCTTATACTAGAGTGTTTTTTCTAAATTGGTGGGGTTTTCTAAAAAAAATAGCCCCTCATGCGATCAATGTGTAATGGGTTTTAAGGGCCCTAATAATCACGAAGAGTATATGCTAACCAATAAACTCCTTGACGACAATAGGGGCGAAAATAATGCATGCATAATATAATAATTATATATATAACAAATCAGAATACACAAAACACATGGTTCCGAGGTTAAACATAGAGAACTACTATAATTAAACTAACTGTAGGTGGTATACCTAGCTAATACTCTATGCTTAAACTAACTCTATGTGTCGCCTTGGCCTGATGAGTAACTAGCTATGTATTTGTATATAATTAATAAATAATCATGAGCTCGATTGGTAAGTGCGGTCAAGCCAGAGCCACAGGGCGAGGAGCCCGGCGATTTGGACGGCGAGGACGCAGGCCAAGGTGATACATGCCGAAGCATGGTGACCGTAGGCGTAGACAGGCAGGGCTACCATCATCAGAAGGATGCCGCCGGCACAGGTGATGACGAGAAGAGCATTGCGCGCGGCAACGGGCGCGAGCGGCAGGGACAGATCCATGTAGCTCATCACCACGAAGCCCAGCATCATGAAGGGAGTCCACGACACGACGACCAGCAGACGCCAGGGGCTGCTGGCTACGTACACCGTGTCCAGCCTGTAGAAGGTGTAGGCAAGAGCCAAGGCCCCAGCGAACAAGAGCAGTGGCCCCAGGACTGCTCGTGCCCAAAGATATCCACGGGATAGGTTCGAGTTCGCCTCCACGATCGTCGTCGAAGATGACGACCAACACGGCATTGATTGCCACCTTTTGCAGCTTCAGCTTCAGCTCCTTGTTTGGCAACAAATCGTCGTCTGCGTATATTTATATACCTACTTATACGTATATCGTTTTTAGGAAGAGAGAGAGACCAGCCAGATTAGCAAGGTACATATATGCTATTCACATTTCCTTTTCATCATGTGAAATAAAGTGCTTCCATATTAAAAACGTATTACGTGTTGTATGCATATCTTCAAGACTTCAACCAAACAAAGCACGTGCTTTTCTTTATTTTTTCACTCTTATTTTATTTTCCTTGCCTGATAACAGCAACTATAAGATCTATCCCAACAAAAAGTGGAACCAGTCCCAAAATGCGATACTATTCCTTATTTTACTCATAGTCATCCATTAAACTTTCCTTTGATAATAATGCAGTCTAATTTTGAGTAAATTGGATTCTAAAATTAGCCTAAGGGCTCGTTTGGATCCACCAAATAGATCCAAACGACTAAGCTAAAAGACCAGCTAAAACTTAGTTGAGTTTAGTTGTTTTAACCAAGCTAAACTCAGCTAAAGTTTAGTTGAGTCTATTAGTCAGAGGATCCAAACACCCTACCTAAAGTTTAGCTAGGAAAACTTTTAGCTGGCAAGAGTTTAGCTTTAGAATTTTAGCTAGCTATAAACTTTAGGTCGGTGGATCCAAACAAAGAGCCTAATACAACTTGTAAAGTACTCAATTTGGTTCAACAATCTGGCAAAACGGTGCACGCACTCAGTTAGGGTGACGAAAAATGTAGCCACGTTGGGTACGTTTAGGCCCTTGATAGCTTGACGTACGTCCGATGTGGCTAAATACGTCACGCTAGTCATACTTGGACCATACGCACTGATTTGCTAAACTGTATTGTATTATTAAATTATGCATTTGACAAGTTGTTGGGATATAATTTGCAACGTATGTAGAAGGGCTAGCACCCAGACGTCCGGACAGACGGCACGTCCGGACGCAGCTCTCACACATTATCTCGCAACGCATCGCACCACCCGAGTCCGCATCCCATCTAGCGTCAGCATCCTCACGTCCGGACATCGCACTGCACCCCAGCAACCCATCTCGCACCCCACGCCCATCCCCAGGCCCCACGTGGGTCCCATCACCTGCCCCCGCCTACGGATGCACGCCACAGAGGTGTCTGTCGGCTACAGGCGCCTGCGTGGTGACTCACGACGGTGCCCCCAGCAACAGTAGCAGTAGGCGGTTGCGGTAGGCCGCTGTCCGCTGGCCACTGGCGCCATTGCAGCATGTGCAACACCTAATCTACTTTTGAAACATCCAGATGAAACATATGCAACATATGTCTAAGACAAATGAAATACTTGAAACATGCGATTGAAACATGCATGTATAGCCATTTGCAACATGTGCAACACCAATATCTATATTTGAAACATCTAGAAAAAAATGTTTGCAACATACGTCTGAAACACTGAAACATACGCTTACAACATGCATATTTTGTCATTGCAACATATGTAACATTCATATCTACTTTTGCAACATCCAGATGAAACACTTGAAACAAACGTCTAAAACGTCTGAAATACTTGAAAACATATGCAAACATCCAAATCTACTTTTGCAACATCGAGATGAAACATTTGAAACAAAAGTCAAAAATGACTGAAGTACAGAAACACAACGTTCGCCGCTCGGCCACGACCTACTTGGTGGGGAACTGTGAGGAGGACAGGGAGCGGATGGAGGCTGCTCTGCATAGAGGCGCTAGAGTCGCAACGGCTAGGCCCAGCCGAGCAGGGAGGCCGAGGAGCGCCATCTCCCAACCCGCATCTCACTATACTATAGTAATAGCAGTAGGATTGCAGCCCGTGGTGGAGAAGATGAACAGAAAGTGGTTGGCTTCAACAACAAGATCGAGGCACGGCGCTGGGGTGGGGCTAAGGAAGCTTGCAGGGACGAAGAGGTGTCGGTGTGGGCAGCCGCAAGGCGCCGTGGTGGGGAGGAGGAAGCGGAAAGGATGGAGGAGGTCTGGCAGGATGTGTGCTCTGGCTACTGTTTGATTTGTCCGGATAAAGACGAAAGGAGAAGAAGGATTGGTGATTCTTTTTTCAAATATAAGTATAGTATATACTACTCGTACTCTCTAGTAGGAGTACTAGCCATGCATCATGGGCGGGAGCCAGTGAAGTGGACACGCACCGCGTCCAGAAAGGACAGACGACTCTGGACACCCGAGTCAGAGCATTTCCGTTGTTATATGATGGGTGCAATACCACGGGTACTGCATACCATCTTGTTACCAAACAGATAACAGCTAAAAACTATGGTGAAGATATGAATGGATAGAAGATGCAACATTCATATATTCCTAGTGTGAAGGTGGCAGTGTCGTCCCCCACCCCTCATCATGCGAGCATGTGCGTGGCATGGGCAAGGTTGGCGGCTTAGAGCAACTTAGTCTCCAGCAGGGCCCTACTTGAGCCCTCATAGCTAAATATGGGTGACGAGGTCAAAAACTCTTATCCAACAAGACTCCTACTTGAGCCCTGAAATTTGGGTGGGCACCCAAATTCTCCCTCTGGCACCCATTCCTTGGGCTCTAGGCCAAGCCCCAAAATGACAGTTTCGGTCTGTTTTCCTCGCCCTAGCTCCATCCCACGCATCGCTCGCTCTGCTTCTCCGCTCCCTGGCTCTCTCTGATGACTCAATCTCCTCCCAAGGCGCTCGATCTGCTTCCCGACGGCTCCTCCTGCCGCTGCCGTGCCGAGCAGAGAATGGAGAGGTTGGAGAGGCCCCAGCCAGGCAGAGGCCGGAGAGAACGAAGAGGCTGCCACTGCTGCTCGATGCGGATGGTTGGGGAGCGAGGGGTGGAGGCAGAGGAGCGCTCCATGGTGGTGGAGGAGGACTGCTCCAAGCCAGAGGGGCCCCGGCTGTGCACCTCTGCCGCGTCTCCCTACTCAATGTGGACGGCCTAGGAGCGAGGGACGGAGGTGGAGACAGAGGTGGGGAAGCATATCCCATGGTGGTGGGAAGAGGGCGCCAGGACGGAGAGGCCCCGGCCGTCCGCCTCTATCGTGCCGTCCTACTCGATGGGGACGGCCGGGGAGTGAGGAGCGGAGGTGGAGACAGAGGCAAGGGAGCACGCCATGGTGGTGGAGGAGGAGCGTGCCAGGCCGAAGAGGCCCCGATCGTCTTCCTCTGCAGCGCCGCCCTACTCGATGTGGATGGCCAGGCCGTGAGCAGCGGAGGTAGGGGACCCCGTACCTGCACGGAGCTGGTGGAGGAGGAAGAAAAATGAGAGAATGATGAGCAGGTCTTGTTTGTCATTATCTAGCAGAATAGATTTGGGGCTCACATTTAGATGTTGTTGTTAGAGTAAAAAAAAAAGAACCAACAGGGGACAACACCCGAATCAAAAGTAGAGACCCTGATTTAGATGCCTCTAGTGGAGTTGCTCTTAACGTGTCGTCGGCCAGCCCAGCCCTTATAGGGCCGTAGGCACAGGCCCCCATGCAGGCAAGTCACAACACGGTACACTAACAAGGTCGTGCTGACTGAGCCTCAATAGACCCTGACTTTCTATTTGGCCATCTATAGTTATGACATGGTGTGGCTCAAAATCGACTCTTTGGTGTGACTCACTGCCTTAGTACGTCTATATAATTTAGTCACGACATGACCAATGGTGTGATGAAACATTATTTTAATAATATATGGAAGTACATTATTGTTCACATGAAAAGGAAATTGTAATTAAATACCGTATATATATGTCATTGCTAATCTAGCTCTTCTCTCCTTTTTCCTTAAAAAAAGACACACGTATGCACCTACTGGAAATAGTATAGAACTGCAATGCAACGCAACTACTAATATAAGTAAGAGTAGGGGTATACGCACGAATTATTAATCCTTTATCATTATCAATCGATTCGCCAAACGAGGAGCAGAATTAAGCTAGGGTACGCTGCCTGGCCATCTATCATGTTCTCGTCATCGAGACGGTCGGCGAGGCGATGGCGGAGGTGGGGCGACCGCGTGGATGTGTGTGGGCACGGGCAGTCTTGCTGCCATTGTTTGTCTTCGCCATGGCCATGGGTATGCTCTACGTCGTCTACAGGGCCGACACCGTCCGGGTAGCCAGCGACCCCTGGCGTCTGCTGGTCCTCTTGCCGTGGGCTCCCTACGTGGCGTTGGGCGATGTGATAACCTGTTCCTGCCGCTTGCGCCCCTCGGCGTGCGCAATGCTCTCATCGTCGTCACCGGTGCTGGCTGCGGTCCTCTGATGCTGCTATCCCTGGCTGTCTACCTCTATGGTCATGCTTGGGCAGTTATCGCCTTGGTCTGCGTTTTCGCCGTGGCACTCGCCGGCCTCCTCGCCTCCTGGCTCTGGCTTCACCGCACGTACCGTGCTCGTCACTGTCTACCAGCTCAATAATTGTACTATGTATACACTACCGGAAACAATATCTTTGCCGAGCGTCATATGCTTTCCCGAGGGCCAAATATCGGCCGCTCGGCAAAGAATCCTTTGGCGAGAGCCTGCGCTCGGCAAAGATTGGCTCTCGGCAAATCTAAGTTTTGCCGAGAGCTCGACGCTCGGCAAATATTGGCTCTCGGCAAAGCCAAACTTTGCCGAGAGCTCGACTCTCGGTAAACAAAAAATCTCGGCAAAGCCTCAACCCCCACAAACGGCACCCTTACGCCGTCATCTTTGCCGAGAGCCTGCTGTTAGGCTCTCGGCAAAATATTTTCTTTGCCGAGAGCCTCAGCCAAGGCTCTCAGCAAAAAAATTTTTTGGATTTTTTGTCCCAAATTTTTTGTGCAGCCTTGCTACAGTACTATAAGCCAAAATTTGAAATTTGGTGTATTTTCCATCCCTCTTGCTATATTTCATGTATTTTTTTTCATTTTCTTGATTTTTTCCGCAAGACGCACATTTGTACTGCAGGTGCATGAAATAATGAATCTCAGCGATTCAAAAAATTATATTCATTCTTCCGAGGGTATTTCGACGCCGTATCTAGGGACAAATGCGGAAACTCGACCATCTCGTGCACGCGACATGGCGACCAAGTTGCGTGAGATTTGATTTAAAAATATATAAAATGTGAATGGAGTCGGAAAATCATGAAAATGGACGGCAGACCTTGACATCGCATGTAGAAGCTATAAAATTTTTTTGAAAATGTTTGAAGCAAGTTGTGCCGCAAGATGGTTGAAACCCTTAGATCTCCACATGTGATAACAAGATATTGCATGCGGAGATCTCAGGGTTTCAACCATCTTGTGTCACAACTTGCTTCAAACATGTTCAAATTTTTTTATAGCTTCTACATGCGATGTCAAGGCCTCCCGTCTATTTTCATGATTTTCTGACTCCGTTCACATTTTATATATTTTTAAATCAAATCTCACGCAACTTGGTCGCCATGTCGCGTGCACGAGATGGTCGAGTTTCCGCGTTTGTCCCGAGATACGGCGTCGAAATACCCTCAGAAGCATGAATATCATTTTTTGAATCGCTAAGATTCATTATTTCATGCACCTGCAGTTCAAATGTGCGTCTTGCGGGAAAAATAAAGAAAATAAAGAAAATGCGCGAAATATAGCAAGATGCATGGAAAATACACCAAATTTCAAATATGGCCACCTAGTACTATATCAAGGCTGCAGGAAAAAATTAGAAGCAAAAATCAAAAAAAAATATATATATTTTGCCGAGAGCCTCCTAAAGCTCTCGACAAAGATCCTCTTTGCCGAGAGCCTGGGCTTGGGGGCTCTCGGCAAAGAAAATCAAAAAAATAAAAACTCTTTGCCGAGAGCCGACTGACCTAGCTCTCGGCAAAGAACGCCGGCAAATAAAATAAAATAAAAAAAGAACCTCTTTGCCGAGAGCCAGGGCTGGGGCTCTCGGCAAAGAAAATCAAAAAAAAGAAAAACTCTTTGCCGAGAGCCGTCTGATCTAGCTCTCGGCAAAGGGGTTCGTACATTTAAAAAAAACCCGCCCCTCTCACCCCTCACACACGCGCCCCTCTGCCCTCACCCGACCGGACGCCCCTCACCTGACCCGCCGCCGCCCGGCCGCGCCCCCGCCCCTGCCCCCGCGCCGGCGCCACCGCGCCCCTGCACGTCCGCTCCCCCGCCCGGCCACGCCCCCGCACGTCCGCTCCCCCGCCCCCGCCCGAGCGCGCCCCCGCCCCTGGCCGTCCCCCGCCCGGCCACGCCGCGGCTGTGCAGCCGGCCCCGCGTCGCCGCTTCACCGCCCGTCCGACCGGTTGGAGAGGAGGCCGAGAGGGGGAGTAGGTGGAGGAGAAGGAGAATAGGAGGTGGAAGAAGAGGGGGAGGAGGAGCTCGCCCCGGCCGTCCAAGATCCGGTGGAGGAGGGAGGAGGAGCTCGCCGCGGACCTCGCGTCGTCCCCACAGCCGTCACCGTCCGCTCACCGGCAATGGTATACCCTTCCCTGCATAACAAGCTAGCTATGGTGATAACCGCAAGTGGTAAACCACTGCACTTCTTTAAAATTTGAGCAGAAACTTCTTTATAATGAGATGGGCAGCCATCTTCAGAACCAAATATCCTATTAAGGAATAACCTTCTTGCATCTTGTTCGTTGAGGGGCTTCATTTTATAGATGCACTGGTTATTAGATTAGAACTTGCCCTACTAGCCACATCTTCCAGTCGTGTAGTTACAATTACTCTGCTGCCCTTATTGTTATCTGGAAAAGCACACAAAATAATTTCCCATTCCCGTATGTCCCACAAGTCATCAACTACGATCAAGTACCTGTTTTTTTTTTTGCACATGTTACATAGACACATTGTCTCTATAAAGTAAATAGAAGTATCAGAAAATATCAAAGAAAAGTAAATCTAATTAAAGCAAGTTAGAGAATAAGAATAAAGACACTAAGAACTAGCCTTTGCCTTAGGAAGGCATTTGTGAAAAGTTAAAGATTTGTTTTAAATTCATAGAATTAAATGCATATCAGATTGACATGAGACAAACTTGATTAAACCCATAATGTTATTCTCTACATGGTAAAATATATGGACTCATAAAATCTTTGATGCTATGAAAGGCAACACCCTATCTAACAAGCATGCAACGAAATGATATTATTAGTTTAAGGGCCCTAGAAGCACATGCAATCTGGTGAACTGGGTGGCCAACAATATGCAAGTTCTTCACATACATGGCTCACCACCAAAATCAACTTTTGATCATCAAACAACAATTGGCCATGTGAAATGGCAAATCAGGTGTCCTGCCCCCATTGTCTCATTGCTGACTAGCGGTCAGTGCACTTGCTCATGCATTGTTTCTATGGCTAGATGGGGAAGAAATTGTACAATTATTTAAATCCAACATAATATGCCAGGTAAAGGCAAGAATTAACAAGCTTGATCAGAGGTAGTTACCTTTTATGATTGAGATGGACAACAAGGCTGTCGAGGATGTCTTGCGCATCATAAGAAGAAGAGCCAATTCCAAGTTTTGATTGTATGTCCTTGAGAAGCCTTTTCAAATCAGGTCTTTGAGAAACCGAGACAAATGCCTTACAATCGAATTGCTTTCCAATCATTTGATACACCTCTTTAGCAAGTGTAGTTTTACCCAGACCTCCAAATCCCACAATGGAAATCACCTTCAATTTTTGCTCTGTGTTTAACAACCACCTGACTAGCTCTTCCATTGGCCCATCAATACCTACAATAAGAGCAATGGTATTCTTACTATTTTTCAAAAAAATATACTAGCACTAACGACTTGTGGAATATCACACGTGCAAGTTATATTAAATGTATGTAGGTAAATGCTCGTAAAATTTTCCATACCCACTAGGGAGGCTGACACCTTGTAGAGTGTCGTCACTCGAGGATCAATAGGCACAGTGCTAGAACTAGATTGTGAGGCTGCGGACCATCATGACTTGGAAGCACATAGCATTTTTTGTTCAACTGAAACCAAATACTGCGTCCTATGCTTAGCAGCACCAGCCAGCCATCTCGTGTGGGCAAACTGGCATGTGCCCATGTCCTTGGCTCCTTGCACCTCGAAAAGAAGAAAAGAGTAGTGCATATCCCTAACTCCTTCCAAGTTTTCAGACTGCAATGGCCTTGTGGTTAATGTATAGTCCTGATGCTGTTTAAGTAGTTAGATGTTAGTTAACGGTGAGCCTTTAGAATATCTGATCCACCATTTCTGACTCAAAAGGATCATGCTTGTTTTAGTTTGGCTGAATTCATTGCTATGCAAGGTGCCAGTCTTGCAACCATGAAATTTGCTTTGTCAGAAGTCGCCAGAATTCATGACCAACATTGCTTTGTCACAGCCAAATGAATTTAGCAAATCGTCAGAAGTCTGAACTTGTAGGCACATACAATTTGCTGACAATGACCTGCAAACTCAAAATAAAAACAGCAGCGAGTATAATTATATGTAGTTGCAGGATCATCCACTGCGAGTCTGCCTGCACCGCTTCACCTCGCCACTGCACCGACTTTGTTATATTCTACTCATGTTATGTTTTTTCTTAGGATCTAGGGTTTTATTTATTTTGCATATATTTCATTATGTTATTTCTAATACAATATTGTTTGTTCTGTTTAAATGCAGGAGGTCGAGCCAAGATGCCAGGCGGACGTCAGAGGTCGATGAGCTCCCTGTACCGGGCCTCGCAGGACGACGGGCGATCTCGGCAAAGGAGGGGTCGCCGCCGGAGGGAGCCGACTCCACCGGAGGACGAGGTGCCAGCCACGCCCGAGGCCGAGGCTCAGGCGGACGAGGGGCAGGAGGACCCCGAGCAGGAGGATGAGCCGTCGGCCGAGGCAAACGAGGGTTCGGCTGCCTCAGGGGCGTCCACACCCTACTTGCGAGGTCCCGCCAGCCTCCCGGCCCGACCGATACCACTTCACCAACGCCCAGTGATCCGCCCCATTGGACAAAGGTACATGTTTTAACTACTCGTTCATATGATATGTTTAAAATTGAAATAGAAACTAATAATCTTTCTGTATCACTTGTGCAGGCATTGGGAGTTTGTGGAGGGTCGCGGCCGCAAACCCAATGGCATCCTGGGTCTCCTGTGCCGCGAGCACTACCCCGGCATAGTACAGTATGCCGGGAAGAGAGAGCCGGCCTACACATTTGACCACTACACCGTCGCCCCAGACCCGAACTACCCAAACAAGGCGGCGAGGGTCAGAGCGGAGCTGTGGGTAAGTCTTCGTCACACAACATCGCATTCATCGTACTTTTCTTAAATTTCTTAGAGTTTATATTGCATCTGTATGCAGGACTTCTATAGGTGTGAGCAGGGGAAGGAGGCCGAGGCGGAGGTGGTGAGTACAAGGTCCTGCAGGAAGCTCGTCACCGACATCATCTACGAGGCGAGACTTCAGGCCATCGTCAACTACAACGCCACGGTCGAAGGACGGAGGGTCTCGAAGGTCGAGGCGAGAGGCATGACGCTGAGTCGGGCGCAGTACATTCAGGTAAGTGATTCCTTTTGAGATTAAGCTATGCTCATTTCATCTGACGCTTATATGTGAAATACTTGATAATGTGCAGATGGTCCCCCAATGGTGTCAGTCGTTTCCCGAGTGCTGGGAGATGATCGTGGACCGGTGGCTCTCTGAAGAGTGGACCGCCCAGCACGCCGAGGCCCGGGAGGCGCGTCTGCAGATGCCAGGTGTACCACACCACCAGGGCAACCGCAACCTAGCCGAGTACGCACAAGCTTGGGTACGTGAAACACTTTATGTATTGTAACGCTCAAATGTTGCCTAATTACTAATCATCTTGTTGTCTTCCTCGCAGACGGCGTCACACGGTGGCCAGCCTTGCAGCACGTTCATGGCATACGCCATGTCCCACAAGGGCAAGGCCACCGCACCGGAGACCTCCTACAACCCCGACGACCCCCCCGAGGCATACTCCAACTCTAGCGTCCACACCCGCCTCACTGACTACACAGAGGCGGCAAGGGCGGTCCATGGGGCCGACTTTGATCCGGCCAGCGAGGACCTGGACGGAAGCCTCGTGATGAGGGTCGGAGGAGGGAAGAAGCACGGGCGGTATTGGCTTGGCGACGGCGTCATCGACTCGTCCTCCACTCCCACTCTGTCCCAGCTCCGAGCACAGACCACGAGCGGGAGCGTCCCCATACGCCCACGCCCGTCGCCTTCGCAGTCGCGGGTCGCCAAGCTCGAGGTTATTTTTGTTTTACTCGTCGTACATTGATGTTTAAATGTTTTCATTGTTCTAACATTCCCTTTGTATTATCGCAGGCCCGCCTAGAAAGAGAAAGGGAGGAGCGCAAGCTTGCCGAGGCCCAGATGCGGTCCCAGATGGAGGCCCGGTTGGAGGCCCAAGCTAAGCAGATGCAAGATCTCATCACGTTCATGGCTTCCCAGGGCATGCAGGTGCCCGCGACGCTCATGGCTCCTCCACCGCCGTCTCAGAACACGGATGCTACTCTTGTGAGTATCGATTCCTCAGTGTTTTGTTTCTGCATTTGCTTGTCTGACATAGACATCTAATTTTTGTAGCCTCCGTCGGCGGGTTCGAACAACCCGCAAGCGCCTGGATGGAACACGCCCGGGGGTCAAGGCGGGACTGCTTCTCCGGGGTGGCCAGGGCAAGGTTGGCCATGACTGTGTTTAAAGTGTCGTCTCTAGTAGATTGTGAACTTTAGAATGAAAACTTATTATGTTTCGATGATAACTTGTAATGGTTAACTTTCGTTTAGTTCAAATATTGTGATGAATGTGCTATATGCGTGGTGTATGTGAACGTGACATATATGTGATGAATATGATATGTAGATGTGATATATGTGTTTATACGTGATGAATGTAATTTATATGTGATGAATGTGTTTATATGTGATAGTGTGATTTATATGTGTAATGAAGTGGAAAATCAAAAGAAAAAACCAAAATTTCTCACTTTGCCGAGGGTTCCTCTCAGCTTTGCCGAGGGCAATGACCGTTGCACTCGGCAAAGGATAGGCTTTACCGAGAGCCTGGCCAGACTGGCCCTCGGCAAACAATTTTTTTTTAAAAAAAAAGAAAATTCTTTGCCGAGAGCCGGTTCTCGGCAAACATTTTTCTTTATTTTTTTAAAAAAAAGTTTGCCGAGAGCCTGGCCAGACTGGCTCTCGGCAAAGATTTTTTTTCAAAAAAAAGAAAATTCTTTGCCGAGAGCCAGCCAAATGGGCTCTCGGCAAAGAAAGCGGGCCCGTTAACGGCGCCTTTTCTTTGCCGAGGTCCGCGTTGGCTCTCGGCAAAGAAGGCTTTATCGATCGGGTTTTTGCTGAGGCAGCTCGACAAAGCCTTTGCCGAGGGTCTGAGAGGCTTTGCCGAGAGCCTGGAGCCCTCGGCAAAGCCGCCAGCTCCAGTAGTGATAGTTCGCTCTGTTTATTAATTAGTATTGCTCTCGCCGCCGGAACCATGTGTGTTCATTTGTGTATGCTAGCTGAGTTATATAAGCATGGATTGTATTTTCTTGTGGGTGGTGTCAAGTTTCTAGATCGGTTGTTCCCCGGTTTTCTTGTGTTAGCGTTCAATCATGATCCTAGATTCCTAGCCCGACTCAAGCGGTTTTTGTAATTTTGTAACAAAAAATCTAGTATCTTAATAATGGGAGCGTATGCTATAGAAACTAGCTTCTTGTGTAAACTATGAAAACTTCAATCTAAGTCCACAGGATTCTAATCCGATAGCCTCAGCTGAAGGTGGGTTGTGCTTCATCTGAAATCATCGGATTAGAATCTTGGTGGGAGGGTTTAAGTGAATAAATGATCCACCTTCAGCTGAGGCCATCGGATTAAAATCCTGTGGACTTAGATTGAAGTTTCCATAGTTTGCACAAGAAGCTAGTTTCCATAGCATACGCTTCCCTTAATAATAGCTTACGTAAGGTAAATTTTTAGAAATATATATATATATATATATATATATATATATATATATATATATATATATATATACACTAGATATATGCCTGTGCAACGCACGGGCTATATAAATTTTGCTTATGCCTATAACCACACACTTGCCTATAGCTTTCATGAATCTTTACGCCCAAAAAGTAACCAATGTTGTTTCAAAAAAAGAAAAAAAAACCAACGTTGTTAGTCACGCTGCACCTACACTCAGCGTCGACCTCATCCTACACTGAGTTGATGAAAAACTGATGAATCGCATGATGATACAATAGAAAATAAGCACCAGAGCTGCTAGAAGCTCAGAGGAACACAAGGACCTGCTGCTAAGCAGCAAAAGCAGTACCTGCTGCAACTGCACTAGATGCCCTAATAAATCGACTAAAATCAGAAGCAATACAGTGGAGCAACTAACCAGGCAGCTTGATTAAATTGTTGGACGACAGGCAACAAACCAGGGCCAACACTAAAAGAAATAGCACCAAAAGAATCAATTGCTGGTGGCGTACGTGATGAAATTTTTTATCCTGCTCTCGCCTGGCGTCTGTGTCTCCTTCGGTCGTTCCACTTTCCCCTTCTGCTGGCTGCTGCCCCTTCACCATGGCGGCGTCCTGCACAACCGCACTGTCTAGAACGATTGTGCCTGGCTTGTTAGGTAGCGGATGGGCATCAAGATCCGGAACTGCTGCTGCTTGGCAACCTGCTCCTGCGCGAGCTCGCCTGCTTCCCCGGCGCCTCCATCTCTTCACTATCTCGTATTGGTTTAATTCTCGCTCTCTCCCGATCGAGTCCTCCCTCCAGAGACGAAGCCTAGGTTCAGCTCGAAGCCGCCAGCGCCGAATGATGCAATGCCTGAGGTTGTTGCATGCTGCCATGGCTCCATCCTCCTCTATCAGCCGAGAAGTCCACCTTTCCCTTCATAGGGTCCATGAGGCATCGGTGGCGCTCAAGAGGTCAAGAACTCCCGCTTCTCCATGGCTTCCCGGTAATGTCCGTACCCTCCTTCCCCCTTCGGGGAGGTGCGGATCTCCACGAATGAACCTCCTGCGCCGAGGGCGGCCGCCGAGGAAGTACCTGCAGAGCAGCAGTAGGTCCTTCGGGATGAAGCGGCAGGTTTCTACGTTGACGAAGAGCCGCGCGTCGCTCTCGCGGAGCAGCGGCAGGTCCTTGCTGATGATCAGTTTCCTTGCCCAGCGTGATTGGTTGATACAGGAAGGGTTTCCTTTTGTGTCCCTTTCGTTGGGTTGGAGGGGGCGACGGGATCACGTAGGACACGGAATATGGAGGTGCGATGACCGTGTCGTAGTTAGGTCACGGTGGGACGTCGGGCGCGCGCACCAAATTGTCGTTGGACGAAACCTGTACCTATGTTTTAAGTAGTAACAGATGTAGTTCTTTTCATCACGCCATTGGTCATGTCATGGCTAAGTTATATACACGATAATTATAGCACGCGGGCGTCCGTCCAGGCATGTTCCATCCGGACGGCTCGTTCTCGGGCCTGTCCAATGATCGGGCCCAACAGGCCTCCCTCCGCTCCATCTCCAGTATGACGCGATTTCTCCAAAAAAAAAATATAGCGACATTTCTTTTTCCCACTGCTGCACGCATGCTATCGACGCGAGCGCATCCACCACGCCGCCCGCCTACCGCTGGCCGTCTCCAACACGGCGGCCTTCAGGTTCGGACACCACGTGCCCACTCCGCCTCGCTGCTGTCGTGCGCCCATCCCACGCCGCTCACTCCTGCCCATCACAGTCGCCCATCTTGCGCCGCTCACTCCCGCCCGTCACGTGTGCCGCCCGTCCGGCCGAGCCAAGCTCAGTGCTGCTAGCGATGGTGGTGGTTGTGGTGTTCACACCGCGCCAGTTCCGACCCTAATGGCTGGAATCGTCCGGCCCCAAGCTCCTCCATGTTGCAAGCGCATGTTTCAAGTATTTCAGATGTTCCGTAGGTATGTTTTAACTTTCAAGTGTTTTATGTGGATGTTGCAAAAGTAGATTGGGATATTACATATGTTGCAATGATGGTACACGTATGTTGTAAATGCCTGTTCCCATTATTTCATCTGTGTCTTTTTTTAGACATATGTTGCAAGTGTGTTTATCTGGATGTTGCATATGTTTCACATATATATTGCAAGTGTTTTATCTAGATGTTGCATATGTTTGCAATTGTTTTTCAAGTGTTTTGCATGTGTTTCAGGCGCATGTTTCGAATGTTTCACCTGTCCGTATGTATGTTGCAATTGTTTCATTTGGATGTTTTAAAAGTAGATCGGAGGTGTTGTGCATGTTGCAATGTGAGCCACATGTCGCAGTTGCCTGCTGCAGCTGCTGGGGCACCTTGCATGGAGAGGAGTGGCGCAGCAGACGTGGAGGCGCGTGGGAAGCAAGAAAGCGTGGGTGAGTGGCATAGATGGGCCCCACCTGTACGTGTAGCCGGCGCCGGCACGAGCGATGGTCCGGACGTCCGGGCTAGTGCTGTCGTTATATATACAGAGACATATATACTAGCATGTCCCTGGCAGGCAAGGGAGTCAATCAGTCACACTCACACCACATATGCGTGGCTGTAGTAAAAAATTAATACTCATTGGATCATGTATAATTTAGTTATAAATTTATTTAGGGTTTATTAAATAAATCTATAACTAAGCTATACATGATCAAGAAATTTTTACTACAGTTCAAACATACAATAATTATGCCACCATAAAAATTTCACTACAATTGGACCATAGAAACTACAGTTATAAATTATTCAAATTAATTATAGAAAAGCATAGATATAAATCTACAACAAAAACTTTATACTAAAGTATACAATATTATATATTCATTGAAGGTCTACTCATGTAGAGTCTAATAAAATTGGATTTTCTATTTTATGATTTTTCTGTGATTTACTATGATTTTTCAAAGATTCAGCCGAAATAAATAAAAAAGAAAAAGACAAAACCGCCTTCAAAACCGCTCCAGGGAGGTAAAACGCACGGTTTAAAAAGTTGAGAGAGGTGGTTTACCAGTTTTGAAGTTCAGAGAGGAAAAGCGGACTTTCATAAAAGTTAGAGGAGGAAAAGTGAACTTTTTCTCTTTTTTTTAGTTGAAACAAACACGGCCTAATTATAATTATAGGTTGTGCCTACGGCCCAAACACGGCCTACAAGCAGAGTCGGGCTGGACGACGTATGCTGAGCCCACTGTGCTCGTGCCGCGCGCCCCCATGCACGATGAGTGGGAGAGGACAGGGCCACCTTCGCGCAAGCAATATATTCCGTTCATATTTTCAACACAATTATTAGGTGTTACTCCCTCCGTTTCAAATTATAAGTCGCTTTAACCTTTTTTATATCTATTTTACTATGTATCTAGACATATGTTATATTTAGATGCATAGCACAATCGATATACAAAAAAAGTCAAAACGGCTTATAATTTGAAACGGATGGATTATCATATTTGGTAACACGATAATTAGAACAATAACACTATAGACTTGTTTGGCACAGCTCACAACTAGCTATGGACATAATTAATCAACAACCGGATTAACCGAGACCGAGGCCATTGATCGAGACTAAAGTTTTCGGTCACTAGTTAGGTGCCGAATTCATACTACCTGAATTTTTTACGGTTAGTTCGGTTATATATCTCGGGTAACCGAATTAACAGAAATAGCCGAATATTTGGATTTTCTTGTAAAGATACATCTTACAGTGGTAGTTACAAGGCAAGGAGAATAAAATAAGATCACGTACGTTTTTAATATGGAAGTACTTTATTGTTCACATGAATTATTGAAAAGGAAATGTAAATAAATATCTATATGTATACCTATCTAATCTCTTCGTCTCTCTTGTTTTCCTAAAAAGATATACGCAGTATATATGCACCTACTCAAATCAAAATAGTATACAGTATAGGTCCAGACATATACGCACAAATGATGCTGATTTGCTGCGAGAGAAAAACATCGTTAAATGGTTGACGGATTCTGGCTGATAAACTCAAGCGAATAGGGCCTTAGTCAATTTGCAAAACAACTAAAGATCGAGCTGAAGCTGCAAGGGCTGTCCAATTATCGATCATGCCGTGTTGGCTGTCGTCTTCGATGACAATCGGGGAGGCGAACTCGAACGACGGTCTACCGTCCCGTGGATATCTTTGCTGTTGCTGGGCACGAGCAGTCCTGGCGCCACTGCTCCTGTGTCCTGTTCGCTGGGGCCTTGGTTCTTGCCTACACCTTCTGCAGGCTCGACACCGTGTACGTAGCCAGCAGCCCCTGGCGTCTGCTGGTCGTCGTGTCGTGGACTCCCTACATGATGCTGGGCATCGTGGTGATCAGCTACATGCATGGACCTGTCCCTGCCGCTCGCGCCCGTCGCCGCGCGCAACGCTGTTCTCGTCGTCACCTGTGCCGGCGGCGTCTTGATGACGATGATTGCCCTGGCTGTCTACGTCTACGGTCATCATGCTTCGGCATGTATCCCATTGGCCTGCGTCCTCGCCGTTCAACTCGCCTTGTGGCTCTGGCTTGACCGCACATACGTATACCGATCATGATCATGCATGATTGTTACCGATCGACCTAGCTAGTTATTAGCTAGGTAAGTTAGTTTAATTATAGTAGTTCCTATGTTTAACTTCTCTACTACTCCATACGTCGGAACCATGTGTTTTTTTATTCGATTTGAGTTACGGAGCACCCGGACGTCCAAACAGACCCTCCCATGTCCGGACACCCACGCCTCCTGCAACGCCAGCGCCAGCGCCAGCGCCTACTGCACGCACAGGCGGGCCCGCCCGCGCCGCTCCCCCCATGCTTTCTTGCTTCCCACGCCCCTCCACGCCTGCTACGTTGCTCCCCTCCATGCATGAAACGTCCAAATAAAATAATTGCAACATACGTAGGAAACAACTGAAACATTCGAAACATGCGTCTGGAACACATGTAAAAACACATGAAAAACACTTGAAAAACATTACAAACATATGCAACATGCAAATAGAACAGTCGTAACATATGTGTGAAACATATGCAATATCTACATAAACACACTTACAACATACGTCTGAAAAAAAAGATGAAACATTAGGAACAGACACTTGAAACATATATGTATAATCATTACAACATATGCGACATCATGATCTACTTTTACAACATCCACATTAAGCACTTGAAACATACCTACGAAATATCTGAAACACTTGAAACATGCGCTTGCAACATGGGGGAGCCCGGGGCCGGGCGATTCCAGCCATCGGGGTAGGAGCCGGCGCCGCGGGAGCACCACCACCACCGTTGCTAGCAGCACTAGGCTTGGCTCGGGAGGGAGGATGGCGCGCGCGACGGGCGGGAGCAACCGGCCCGGGATGGGCACGCGGCGTCCGGACGGGAAGGCTGCGACTGG
This sequence comes from Saccharum hybrid cultivar R570, assembly GCA_038087645.1. Taxonomy (NCBI): domain Eukaryota; kingdom Viridiplantae; phylum Streptophyta; class Magnoliopsida; order Poales; family Poaceae; genus Saccharum; species Saccharum hybrid cultivar. The sequence continues at coordinate 501,557 of JAQSUU010000671.1, read as the reverse complement.
AGAAGGCCGCCACGTTGGAGAAGACCAGCAGCGGGTGGGCAGCGCAGTGGATGCGCCCGCAGCGGTCGCATGTGTGCGGCAGTGGGGAAAGGAAATGTTGTTGTGTTTTTTTTTTGAGAAACCGCGTCGCACGTGGAGCAGAGGAGGTATGTTGGGCTCAATCATTGGGCTGGCCCGGGAATGAGCTGTCCGGACAGAACACGCCTGGTTATCATTTGAGTTACTGTTCCAAACTATAAATCATATAGCTTTTCTAGATACATGACTTTTGCTATGCATCTATAAATATAAAAATATGACTAGATAATATTATACATAGTAAAAGATATGTATCCTAAAAATCCAGAACGATTTATAAATAGGAATGGAGGGCGTACACATAATAAAAGCTATATATCTTCAAAAACTAGAACAATTTATAATTTGGAATGGAGGGAATATAATTATCATTTGAGTTACTGTTCCAAACTATAAATCATATAGCTTTTCTAGATACATGATTTTTGCTATGCATCTATAAATATAAAAATATGACTAGATAATATTATACATAGTAAAAGATATGTATCCTCAAAAACCAGAACGATTTATAAATAGGAATGGAGGGCGTACTCATAATAAAAGCTATATATCTTCAAAAACTAGAACAATTTATAATTTGGAATGGAGAGAATATACATAATAAAAGCTATGTATTTTGAAAAACCAAAACGATTTATAATTCAGTGGACGGAGTATTGCATACTCTTACTAGACATGCAACATGTTCGTTCCTCCTGGCCAAGGACCGCGCCATGGTCGACTGTGTCACATTCGGCTATTTTTTAGAAAAGGCCCTCTAAATTTACATAATTCACTCTGAGGCCCCATTCAGTTATGAATATAGGTACACACATTCAACTATATATTATATAAAACCCTTAATTCGTGAAGAAGACACTTTAATACCTGTTGTTTTTCATAAAACCACATGCAGGTACCCCTCCCGTTTTCCAACCCTACCCTAGCTCCCATGTCCCCCCTGGTTCCCTCTTCCTCTTTTGTCTCTCCTCCCGGCTGTACCCTCATCGCTACTAGCTGTATCAGCCTCCTTGCTTGTCATCTCTAAGGCGGTATGGGCATCTTCATGCATTAGACTACCCGTAGTGGGTACTCTAAAACGATACTCTAAAGCTTTAGAGTATGAATATAGAGTAAAAACTGCTGCACTGAGTACTCTAAAACGATACTCTATCTTTTCTCTCACTCTATATTTAGAGTAGTACGTGCTTACTCTATACTCTGTAGTGGCGGACCCCACTAGCTAAACAAAGAAAAAAAATGTTATAACTCACAAACCAAAAATCCAAATTAAATTTTGATTTCACCATTAAATTTGTCTCAATAAATCCTTCAAAACTAGATCACACATAGATATATTTAGATAAATTGACAAGTGGGTCCCACAGTGAATAGAGTGGATAAAGGATGATATAGAGGATGGATGGGTGCGGGAGAATTGAGTATAGAGGAGAGAATCTTGCTGACTAGGACATATAAAGGATGAATATAGAGGTCCATGAGTGCGGGTAGTCTTATACCACACACCAAAAGTAGCGTAAGAGAACAGTCGGTAAAACTAGAGGATTCCTTATGAACTATTTATCGCTATAAATTTCTAACAGATCATCGGTCAGTAACTCAGTATAGCAGCTTATAGCGACTCGACATCGGTCGCAAGGGCGGAGCCAGGATTTAAATATAGGGGCCCAACTTATTGAGTGTCAAAAAAATTATACGGTAGCATCGCCAGATCTTTGGTCAGCTTCAAAAATTATCGACTCTGATGTTGACTTAGAAAAACTATAATAAATCATCTTTAATCTCTTCGTCTTGAAAAAGTACTAATGTCTAAATTGATGATAAAAAGAGATATTGTTCATAATCAACGGTTCATATTATATTTATTTTATTTAGACACTTAGCATTAGACAATCAACTTAGCATTAAACAATCAAGAGATGTCTGAGAAAAACAGCCTAGAATTGATTTAGAAGGCTTGTTTACTTATAATCCTAGTGATTAGTGAGAACTAATGAGATCTATTAGTAAAGATCATATAATGTTAGGGGGCCAGGCCTCTGCCCGCCCCCTTGTATCCGCCCCTAATTCAGTCGGCACATTTATTTAGATTTATTGTCACAGCATCGCCTGGTAAACACTGGTATTTAGGTTGACTCATTGGTTGGTAATAGCCTCTTTGCCCTTTGGTGTGCTTGGCCACAGCGCACTAGCGTGTAAACTCATTTTAGTTGCCCATCCGTCATTTGTCTTGCGTCGAAACCATACACCATTTCGTTTCCCGCCATCGCCCACACATGTGCAGCAGCCACCGCTCATTTCATTATCCTTTCAGAAGCCGCCGCCGGCTTCGGCCCTTCGTGATAGGATTTTAGAATCCGGATTCTAGATAAAAATCATCTCCGATGTTTCTTGCATTCTGTGTATGTGTGATAAAATCCTTGCCTGTTTGGATGGGATTCTAGAATTATGAGATTTTGCATTCTGTGTATGTGTGATAAAATCATGTAAAATCCTAGTATGTTTGGATGAGATTCTAGGATTATAAGATTTCTTTTATCCGGATTTTGAAAACCTCTACGAACCAAACGGGCCGAAGACGCTGCCATCTCAGGGGGTGCACTCCAGGCCTGTGCCACGCTGGCCCAGTGCCGCCACCACCCTCTCGGGTATTCATATGAGCAATTACATATTAGGTTGAAGTTAAGAATTACGGTAATGCTGGGTATAGGGCATCCGTCCGCCCAGACGGTGTCGACGGTGGCCGTGACGCAGCCCAACGACCGCTCATCCACTCGCCCCCACCCCCCAACTGTTCTAAAAAACAAAACAAAACAAAACAAAACAAAAAACCTTCTTATCCCTTCTGCTACCTCGTCTCCACCACAGCACCTTGCGGCTGCAAGCCTACAACTTTGTCTGTCCCATCTCGAACGTGGATGGCACTCTGCCTCGCTGCTGTCGTGCGCCCCATCCGGCGCTGCTCGCTCGTCCCTGTCGCGAGCGCTTCTCGCCCTCCCATCGCGCGTGCTGGTGCTAGTGGTGCTTGCTTCGCCCGTCGCACGTGCCGCCCGCCCGACCAAGCCAAAGACCGCTGCCGGTGCTAGTGCACCCGCCCGCCCGAGCCAAGCCCGCTTCCGGTGGCGGTGGTGCTCGCGCGTCGCTACTCTCTTCCCCTATGTTGCATATGTACGTTTCAATTGTTTCAGATATATATTGCAATTGTTCCATTTTGAAGTTGTAGAAGTAGATCGAAAGATGTTGCATATGTTGCAAGTGTTTCAGATCCATGTTGCAAGCATTTGTTAAAAGTGTTTCATGTGTTCCCAGACATATGTTGCAATTATTTTTTATATGAATATTGCATATGTTTCACGCATATGTTGCAACAGTATGTTCCAAAATGTTTCAGCTATTTTAGTCTTATGTTGCAGCAAGTAGTTTCATGTTGCAAGTTGCAAGTGTTATTTTTTGAATGTTTCATGTGTTCCACACACATGTTGCAAGTGTTTTCAGACGTACATTGCATTCAAAAATTTTCATGTTGCAAGTGTTTTATGTTGTTCGGCAGGGGGCAAGCCAGAGGCAGGCAGGCGGTGCATGCGGCATGCTTGGGGGGCTGGGGGCGGACGGACGGGTGCTCCAGTCGGGGGCATGCCGGGTCCCAACCGTCGAGTGTCGCCCGCGAGGAGAGAGATGAGCGAGTTTGGGGAATGATCGGCGAGCGCAGATAGGGGCCGGAGTGTGCGCGTGGGGCGGGGCGAAGCCAGACGAGGGTGGGGCGATGGCGGACTGGGACGGGCTGCCCGGGCGTCCGGACGTGCGCCTCCATCCGGACGTCCAGGCGCTGCCTCGCTTTAAGAATGAATGTTAGGGTTCTAATTGTATATTAGTGGGAATAGGAAGTGACTCAGCATGCATGCCAATCGCAGCAAAGGGGACGGAAGAGAGCAGGATTTTTTTTGGCGATGGTGCTCAACTTGGTGCAAGATTTAGAAGAATTCAGGGCATGATTGGTTCCCAGATGAGAAATCCTGCATAACATCATCGCGCCCTGGTTGATATGGAGCAACCTCGCTCCAGGCCTCCAACTGGGCTCCACTTAAATGCAGATGAATCTAGTAGGGCCGCGTTCACTTCCCCCTCCCAACCCAAAATATTTCCTCTTACACATATCACATCAAATCTTTCGACGCATGCATGGAACATTAAACGTAGGTAAAAAAGATAACTAATTGCATAGTTTGTCTGTAAAGTTCGAAACAAATCTTTTGAGTCTAATTAATCCATAGTTGGACAAATTTTACCAAATAACAACGAAAAGTGCTACAGTAACTTTTCAGCTACTTTTCGCGAAGTGAACACACCCTAGGTTTGATTACCATTTTTGCATCATCCGAGACAAGCTGAGCCGGAGATACAGTCATTCAAAGAAACGCAGCTTGCACCACACAAGCCAGACTGAGCAACCAAATACGCGAACGCATAAATAAAGATGTTGAATCTAGGGAGGTCGGCTCAGCCTCATGCAAGATACTATTTAAGAGTCATCCGATTGCATCGGACGCTTATCCACCGTTCACCACTCCAACTTTCCTCTTTCTCCTCTCACCTCGCGCTCCTCGCCGCTCCTTTGCTGCCCGCGCCATGCGCTCACGCGGCACTGCTCCCGTGCGTCGTCCCCGTGCGCCTCCCTCCCCTACACGCCCTCTACGCCGCGCCGCCACGAGCCACCCCCCTCCCTTCCTCTCTCCGGCTCCCTCTCCCTCCCCCCACTGCGACCCTCCGCGCCCTCCATGCCACCAGAGTGGGGGTGAAGGCGGCGGCTTCCTGTGAGTCCGCGCGCCTCCCTCCCTCCTTGCTCTCTCTTCCTCACGCGCACGCGACCTCTGAGGCCCGACGAGGTAGGTGGGGAGGGATCTGGATCTAAGGCCCCCTCCCTCTTCCTCTGAATCTGGATCTGAGCCCTCCTCCCCTTCTCCTCCACCTCCTCCTCCTCCCACTCCTCTGGATGTAATAGTTGGTGGTGGCTAGGGTTCCGGCGAGCCCTCGGGGGGTCAGATCTCGTCGTTGTTGCAATGATTCTTTTTTAATGTTGCAACAGATGATTTGGAATGTTGCAATGGTACTTTTTGTTGTTGTTGCAACAGGCGTTTTCTGATGTAGGAGTAGTTCTTGAGACGTTGCAATAGCTTTTTTTCGTGTGTTGCAGCAGTTTCCCCCCGATGTCATGTTTGCAACAGACATTTTTCTGAAATGTTGCATTAGTAGTGCTTGAGATGTTGCAATAGCTTTTTCTCGTTGTTGCAGCAGATTCTCCCCGATATTGCAGTGAATGTTTTTAAATGTTGTAGTAGACATTTTTTATGTTGCAGTTCATATTTTATTTATTGCATTAGATGTTCTTTCGATGTTACAATAGCTTTTTTCGTTTGTTGCAACAAAAAAAATTTGTTTGTTGCATTAGAAGTTCTTTCGATGTTGCAATAGCTTTTTTCCGTTGTTGCAACTCGTGGGCAGGAGCTATGGGTGCGAGCTGGTGGGGGGCGGATGTGTTGGGGTCAGCGAGGTTGGGGTGGGGGATCTCGTGCGCGTGGGGGCGCCTTTCTTCTCCGTGCGGGGGCGGGGCGGGGGTGGGGGTCGTGTTTCTTCTCCGTGTAGGGGGGCGGGGGTCACGTTTTCAGTGCGGGGAAAGGCTTTCTTCTTTTTCGTGGGGGCGAGCTAGGGCTGCTCAGCGTGGAGTCCAGGCGCTAGCGCCCGGATCGGACGTCCGAGCGCTAGCAGGACCGTAGTGGGTATGAATAGGGATGAAAATGGATTGGATATGAACGGATATCACTAATATTATATTTCTTTTCATATTTTTGCTTGGATTCGGATTCGAATACGGATAATGTCAGTCATGCCGGTTAGGATACGATTGGATATCGACATCATAAATATGCGATTTGAGTATTCGGATACAGATACAGTACTAGATGTTGAATATCCGGACTCGGATATGGACAGATCTAAACCTTTCTAAATGGATTCGGTCTCAAATACCATCGAAAAATATATATACCGTTTTCATCCCTAGATACGAACTAGTATATGAATGCGTAGATTTTGTGTCGTCCTAAATAAATAATCAACTGAGCCTCATCTAGTTCACTACATCTTATTTTTATCTTTTCCTTATATATATATATATAATACGTAGATTTAAAATTTGATTGATACAAAGACTAATTGCTACCTAAAAATTAGCTATAATTAGTTTTAGCGCATCCAAACAAGGAGACTAACAGGTGAGTTATCTTTTTTTTTATACTAAGGTGAGTTATTTTTTAGCTAAGCATTAAAATAGTTGTTAACCACTAGCTAATTTAAACTAATTTTAGCATCCAACAGTAACTAGGGCATTGTTTAGATACCAAATTTACCTCCCAAATTCTACTATGCAAAAAAGAAAATTCTCATCACATTAAAATGTCGGCACATGCATGGAGTATAAAATGTAGATGAAATCAAAAACTAATTACACAGTTTTGTTGTACTTTGCGAGACGAACGTTTTAAGCCTAATTAATCAATATTTGGACAATTATTACCAAAAAATAAAAACAAAATGCACAGTATTACACAGTAACTCGACAAACCCCGATTCCGGCCAACTAAACACGGCCTACCCCTGGTAAGCCGAACATGTTCTTATCCTCGTCTCACTCTGCCTAGTGCTGCCACGAGATTTCATCGTTTTACAAACGGAATTGGATGAATGTTAATCACATAAAAAAATGGGCACCGAGCCCTGCATCATTGCATTCGACTGATCCTCTAGCCAGCAGCATTTTTTCGTATTTGATCGAATGCCGTACGCGAAATGACCAAATCACCCTTGGGCCCGTACTTATGCAACAGAGGATCCGGTGTACGGCGCCGCGCACGTGCTTTTTCTCGATCCTGCCGGCAGAAAACAGGGAGAAAGAAAAACCGCGAAAACAAAAGAAGGCCATGTTTAGATCCTAAATGGGAATTCCTGAATTACTGTAGCGGCACTGTGATGTAGTGTAGTATTTTCGATTTTATTTGGTAATAATTGTCTAAATATTGATTAATTAGACTCAAAATGTTTATCTACAATAAAACTGTACAATTAGTTTTTGATTTCATCTACGTTTAGTACTCCATACATGTATCGCTATTTTAATGTAATGGAAAATCTTCTTTTTACGTAGTAGAATTTAGGGGTGAATTTAGAAACTAAACCTGGCCGAAGAAGAAAAAAAAAAGAAACGAAACGAAACGAAAACGATCGGGGGAGCTCGCGGACCCCAAAACCCTAACCCCGCGGACCCACCTGGCGGCGGCGGCGGCGATGGCGGACGGCGAAGGAGAAGGAGGGCCTCCTGCGGCGGCGGCGGCGCTCAAGGACCAGGGGAATGAGCAGTTCAAGGCGGGGAGCTACCTCAAGGCCGCCGCGCTCTACACGCAGGCCATCAAGCTCGACCCCGACAACGCCACCCTCTACAGGTTCCTTCCGCTCCTCTTCCTTCTCGGCCGTGCCGGTGGTAGAAACCCTAGCTGCGCGTGCGCCCGTCCTGCGTTTGAGGGAAGCGACGGAGAGCTGCGGCGTGGGCGTGTCAGATACGCGTGGGGTGTGAGACAAAGAACACGCGCCCCCGCCGCGTGCGTGATCACTGATCAGTGTTTTAGTCCTGCGGTTTTGAGTGTACAGCGGTAGTGGGGATTGCGGATTTTGTGTGTGTTTTGGGGCGGGGGAGGTTCTGTAAGTGAGATTGAGTGTTTGTGGTTGATTTGCCGCGACACAACGATTGTTGCGCATAAGGTGTGATGATTTGTCGGCTTCTTTCAGTCTGTTAAAAATGCAAATTAAGCCTCTGAAAGTTTCCGTTTATGGTTTGGATGCTATTGGGAATTAGATTTATGGTTCCTAGTGCTCGAAGATTCTGAATCTAGGCATATTCCTGTGACATAACATCCTGAATCTGATGATTTGACGTTACTTGTTGATGATGTCCAATGGGTGTGTACAATACTGAAACTCAAAGATCTGGTCATGTAACGACACGACCGAATGGGCGAGTATCTGGGATGCCCTTTTGTCGTTCCTATACGGATAAAACCCAGTGATCTCACATTATTCCTATGTAGCTGACAAGAGAGGCGTTACTTTTGGATGCAAATACAATTAATATTCCCTAACAGGAAAGGAAAGAAAAAACACCTTCCGTTCCAAAATAGCTTAGTCTGTTCTTTTTGTAGAGCTGACGTTTATATATGCACCTCCAGAATAAATTAAAAGATACGAAAAAACTGTGAACTCTTTTCTTGTTTGTGATACTATAGTTTAACGCTAGCTGATTTGAAAGTTCCAAATAAGCATTGAAAGAGTTCTTCCTTTGTATGGCCAGTTCATTTATGATATGGTTTGTGCACATAACTTGATATTCTAAACCCAAAACCTTTTACAGCATCTTTTGTGAAATGAAGATTTATATGAATGATTAAAGAACCCACATACAGGGGAACACCGGAACCATAAAGTTCCCAATAATAGTATGGGTAGTGAAACTGTAGAAAGTGTTGATGATCTGTTTTTGAATTAGCATTAGGGGAGCTTGAATTGCTTTCTTTGTACCTTACTAGAACAGCCAGCGACTATCGATATCATACTTCTTTTGTTGACAAGCTCTTAAAATGCTGATTTATGTTTTTTCATTTAAATCCCTGCCAGCAACCGAGCTGCAGCATTCCTACAGTTGGTTAAGCTTAGCAAAGCACTTGCTGATGCAGAGACAACAGTCAAGCTGAAGCCACAGTGGGAGAAGGTATGTAATTTGTCAAAGTGCTCTCTGATTTTGAGTTTACCACTTACTTAGTTGTCAGATTTCACATCCTGTTCTTTGTTGTGATATAGGGTCATTTCAGGAAAGGTTGTGTTTTGGAGGCAATGGAGCGCTATGAAGAGGTGAGACTAAGAAGAAAGATCGTTACTTTGACATAGTGAGGGGTTTTATGCAATCTTCTCTTTCGTCTGTTTCATAAGCTTGGACTAAGTCTTCCATTCCCTAGCAAATCAAGAAATGAAATTTGAATGCTTTGCCTATGTATTGCATTTGTTAGTTGCAAAGTTCAGCAAATGGAGCTCAGATGACTTAGTGATGCTCATTGTAAGGGAAAAAAAATTGGATGAACACCTGTACTATACTCTGCTTCAGTTTGTTACTTTATGCTGTTACAATGTACACACTGTTTCTACACTCACTTCCGTCAATCGGCTACTGGTTCTCGGCGGCTACCAAATAACCTTGACCTTTGTTGGTGCCTAATTTGGGGTTTTTATTTTGTAACTGAACCACAGCCTTCCTTTCTTGCTCCTGGTTTCATCTTCCCAAGTATAATTCTTGTATTTCTGGCTAAATTGTTTAAGTGACACTAAGTACCATCTTTCATTTTAGCATCCGAGGCAATATCTATACAAACAACTTCTTTGATGTTTTCCCTCCACTAAATGGAAATTTATTTGATTTGTTACTTTTCCCCTGGTGTAGGCAATAGCTGCATTTCAGATAGCTTTGCAGCACAATTCACAAAATGCAGAAGTCTCAAGAAAAATCAAGAGGCTTTCTCAGTTGGCCAGGGAAAAGAAGCGAGCCCTTGATGTAGAAAACATGCGTTCAAATGTTGACATTGCAAAGAACCTAGAATCACTGAAGACTGAGTTGGTGAGTTTTACTGTTGAGACTTATGAGTACAAGTTTTACTTCTTTTAGGCCATGTTTAGTTCCCAAAAAATTTCAAGATTCCCCGTCACATCGAATGTTTGGACACATACATGGAGCATTAAATGTAGACGAAAAAAACTAATTACACAGTTTGGTAGAAAACCACGAGACGAATCTTTTGAGCCTAATTAGTCCATAACTGGACACTAATTGACAAATACAAACAAAAAGTGCTACAGTATCCAAAGCCAAAAAAAATTCGCGAACTAAACGCACCCTTAATGTTCAATGGTACTGTGTATGAAATTGCCGTGACAAGAAGTCAAGAAGCTATATTCAGCATCCTTCTAGACTACCATATCTTACTTGGTTTTCTTTCATCACGGCAATATATATTATAGGTAACCCTTTAATCAAGGGGATATTCTTTCTAAAATGTAATTGTGTCTTCTTATGCACCTTCTAGACTATATCAGGTTCATGAAGTCCATTTTTATGCTACCGGTTTGAGTGTTGCAGGAATAACCGAGAAAAGAGACTGTTTTAGATGAGATATCTTTTGTCATTTGTGTGTTAAATCTCTGTGTATTTTTTTTTCAGGCTGCAAAGTATGGAGATGCAGAAACAGGGCAGAGTATCTTTTCTTTCATTGTAAATGTGATAGAATCAGCAATAAAGGTTTGGCATGACACAGGAAATGTAGATCCAAGGGTCAATTTTCTTCTCAATCAGAAGACTGATACTGAAAAATATGCCCCGGTAGTTAACATTGACAAGGTACTATGCTGCTGCAGAGCACTTCATTTTGCAACTTGACAAAGTTGACATAAACTTTCTATTTGTTCCAAACAAATGTATAATGTTGAAATTTAGTGTATATATATGTTTTTATTCTAATTTTCTATTTGTTGAATTTTATGTTTTTTGTTCCACTCCAAATGTATATATGAACAACCTATATATCAAGAGCTTAATGCTTTAATGTTTTTTCTCCCACTTAGGCATTTGAGTCCCCCAACACTCATGCAGAGTGCTTCACATATTTGCGGCAATATGCGGAGAATTCTTTTGCAAAGGCTGCTTGTATGGTGTCACCTAAGAGCATCATTTCCTACCCACAGGTTCAACTCACCTACTCCTGCTCTTTTTGTTGAACTATGTTTTCCTATAATTAGTTGCTGCTAGCTTCGCACTTTTTGTTGCTTTTCATGACAAGTTGGTGTTGAGCATTGTCAGTGTTGACACTTTAGATTGTATTGTGTGTGACCAGATTGAAGAGGAAGGCTAACATGCTGTATTACATACAGGTCTGGAAAGGGCAAGGATCCAGAAAGTGGAAGCTTGACCAGAGTGACGGGTTCTTTGTGCAATTTGAGTCACCAGCTCTGAGGAAGATATGGTTTGTGCCTAGCACAAAAGAGAAGGGACGAACATTGTGCAGGTAAATCTCTCTCTCTCTCTCTCTCTCTCTCTCTCTCTCTCTCTCTCTCTGCATTACTTTACTGACAGTTCTAAAGCAGTCGATTCAGAATTAGTCTCAACTTCCAAAATCGGTGCCTTGCAAAAATGTCACTGGTTAAAATGTTGCTGAAGTCTGAAGAATCCTCTCAGTAGCTGTCTTTGCGCTGCCGTACTGTTCACCTTGCTTACTAGCGTACGACCAACAGTTTGTTTGTCGATGCTAGTTAACCACAAGTGAATTGCGCCTGTAATTGTCAAACGGAAAACAGAAATGACAAACCTGGCATCCTTCAGCCACCAACCATCCACCCTTGCTGAGATGTGTACCAGCTGTTTGCGTTATCCGTTGTCCTGTGATGCCCTCCGCTTTCTCTGACCTTAGATTAGATGCACCACCCGTTGCACCGCTCTGTACTTTACAGTTTACACGCCCCCTTCATCATCCACGCATTCTGGTTTGCTTTCCTGCTTTCCTAACCTGTTGGATAGGCAGCCGTGCCCCCTATCAAAATCTCGCGTCCGTCCTCCTCTTTATGGTAGTCACAAGAGTTAGGACAGTGGATGTACGTACTGACTGCTGTACAATGCGCCCCTCTTTATTGCTCGTGTGCAGGAGCCCTGAGGCATTGGACATCGGCATCCATGAAGTCCTCCCCCGTATATTCAAGGAAGCAGCAGCTTAAAGCGAGGGGCAAATGAACAATTGTCGATGGATGGAGATGGATCCTGCACAGCCTTGGTTTTCGTCTGTCTGAAAATAGCCGGCTGTTTTCTCAGGCAGGAAGGAAGAGTGCTTGCCTGCCCTATTGTGAAAGTTGTAACCAGTGGAATGGAATCTGTGTAAGGGCTTCCTCTGCGCCGAGCCGAGGGACTCTGAAATTTTGCTGCTCAGTTGGTTTGCGCTGTTATGCAGTGAGCGTGTTGTATTTTGAGTGTATACAACAAATGGGGGTATTTCAGTTTCATTGTTTTTGTCAGGGAAAAAAACATCTATTTACTGAATGATCCGGTCACAAGTTCTATGTTAGTTAAGATGATCTCGCTGTGCTCTTACACCGAAACTTTATGAACAATTAGAGCCATTTTCTGAACAATTGGTGGGCATATTTCTAAGAAAAGGCCGTGCACATGGTAATGGTAGGAGACACTACACTATTTGCTTGTACTCCTACCAGGAATGTCGCTGTTGATGCCATGTGGGAGTGGCAAGTACATGAGCGGACGATGTGATATTATAAAGCAGGAAGGAACAGCTACGTTCCTAGGTGGATTTGGTGATTAACAGTGGCAAGAGTCCGTGAAACACATAAACACGCTAGCCTCTTCTCTTTGATGTAGTATACGCCAGTAGGTTATTCGTTAATTCGTTGGTTGATGCAGCGTGGCAGCAGCGACCCATCCTCCGTGCATGCTGCATGCAATGCATGACCAGTCTACCGTCCGTGGTATCCTAGGATCGTAGGCAGGGCAGGGCAGGCCACAGCTCTCCATCGGCTCAGGCTGTGTTTGGGGTGTGTTTAGATGAAAAAGTTGGGGTGAAAAGTTACTGTAGCACTTTTCGTTGTTATTTGGTAAAATTTGTCTAACCATGGATTAATTAGACTCAAAAGATTCGTCTCGAACTTTACAGACAAACTATGCAATTAGTTTTTTTTTTTACCTACATTTAATGTTTCATGCATGCGTTTAAAGATTTGATGTGATGGGTGGAAGAGGAAATATTTTGAGTTCCTGTAGGAAGTGAACGCGGCCTTGGTCGGGAAAGTTTGAGTGAAAAATTACTGTAGCATTTTCGTTGTTATTTGGTAAAATTTATCTAATTATGGATTAATTAGACTTAAAAGATTCATCTCGAACTTTATCGACAAACTATATAATTAGTTATTTTTTTACCTACATTTAATGCTTCATGCATGCGTTTAAAGATTTGATATGATGGGTGGAAGAGGAAATATTTTGGGTTTGCATGAGGGCCTCAGTTGCATTTTCCCTGCACTGCATGCTCATCACCACCATCATATACTTGTACATCTATCTATATCGGCGACTGTTCCAAAACAAAACAAAAATGTCGACTATCTAGGCCCTTGTTTAGATTGAAGAAAATTTCAACCCGATGAATAGTATCACTTTTGTCTTATTTGACAAATATTGTTCAATCATGGACCAACTAGGCTCAAAAGATTCATCTCGTGATTTCCAACTAAACTGTGTAATTAGTTTTTTTTTTACCTACATTTAATACTCCATGCAAGCGGTTAAAAATTGATGTGATGGAGAGAGAGTGAAAAAACTTGGAACTTTGAGGCAAACTAAACAAGGCCTAGGGCCTGTTTAGTTCCGAAAAATTTGGCAAAATGGCACTGTAGCGCGTTTCGTTGTTATTTGGCAAATATTGTCCAATCATGGTCTAATTAGGCTTAAAAGATTCGTCTCGTCCATTTCGTCTAAACTGTGTAATTAGTTTTATTTTTTATCTATATTTAATGCTTCATGCATGTGTCCAAAGATTCGATGTGACGAGAAATCTGAAAAATTTTGTAAAATTTTATGGGAACTAAACTGGGCCCTACTCGATGGCATTGGTATGGTTCCCGACGGCGAAAGTTTGGGGAGCGTCACGTGGCCGAGAAAACGATGCGGTGCAGCGGCGCCGGCCGGTTTATTTGCGTCGCCCTCGGGCGTCGGCTGGTTCCGGCGACAGCGGCGCCGGCAGCGGGGGCGGGGAGCACGTGAAGGCGCGGCGGCGACGGGACTGCGCCAGTGCGATGGCGTGGATGGGTGGCCTGACGCCATTAATGGCGCGGGGCGCGTGGCAGATGGACGAGATATATATTGAGGTCGATCGTATTTACAGCGTCCGTCGCGTGCCTGCTGTTGCTTGCTTTGTTGCATGCATTGGTTGGGGGTACTGGGTTGTCTGGGTAGTGCGAGTGCGATGGATGGACGCTGCAGCTGCCCCGGCCACGGGCATGGGAGGAGCGAGGAGGCGAGGAGCTTTCGCCGCAGTAATGGCGGAGATGGCTCGTTCCTGGCTCTGCTGGTCTCTGTCGTCAACCTGCCGCTGCCCATTGCCATTGTGCATCTGCCGCCTGCTACCTGCATACATGCAGCAACATGCATGGCGATGTAAGTGTTCCTTGCTCATTGGCAGGTAGGCAGAGGCAGGCAGACAGGCACGTTTTATGTTAACGTCGATCGACTTTTGTGTGACAAATCATACATGCATGTATATATGTATCTATCCCTTGCAATTGCAAGTATACGTTAAATGTGTGTGTGTGTGTGTGTGTGTGTGTGTGTGTGTGTGTGTGTGTGTGTGTGTGTGTGTGTGTAAATACTACTATAACGCAGGACGGGCAGGCAGGCAGGCTCCGTGTACCCCGTGCCAAAGCTCGAATATACAGTGTTTATGAAGGTCACAGCATGCACGAGATCGCTAGCTCTGAGGCAAATTAAAGCAACCAATATGCAGCAAGTAGCCGGCCAGCAGCGGCAGTGAACTTCACTGAACGGTACTGCTCGATCGTTCGTCCACCTCTCGCTGGCCGGCTGCATCGCAGTCGCAGCATGCGCACGCATCTGCAGGCGCGCTCTGTCGTGCCACACGCGCATGCGTGCAGGCAGGCATGCAGCCCGACGGCCGATCGACGGCGCGGCGACACCGCCACCGACGACGTCGACGACGACGGCAACGTTCTTCTTCGATTGCGCTAGCTCTCTTGGATCGTTTCGATCGCTTCGGCCATCTCCTCCTCCTTCGTGCGTCGTTGCTTTCCACGTACGCTGGCTATAGCTAGTAGCTAGCTAGCTGCTTAGCTGCTTCTTGCATTGCATGCATGCACGGATGGCGCTAGCTGCTGGTAGTGGTACGTACGCGCGGCGCGGGTGGCGGCTTTGGCAAGCCAAACGAACCAAAAACAGCGTGCACCGCCCACCGCCCGGCGCCGCGGAGGACAGGCAAGCATGATGCATGCATGCACGAGACACGGATTAGCGTGCGTGCTTGGGCTTTACTCTGACCTCCACGGGATGGACGGCCGACGACGGTGGGTAGGTAATCCATGGGCATCATCACACAGACAACGCACACCAAAAGTCTCCCACACTTTCACATCCTGTCATCTTACAATTAATCTTGTTATTCCTCGCAAAACAAAACAAACACAAAATCTTGTCATTTCACTATACCACACACTTTTTACAGCAAGTACAAAAGAGTCGCTATAAGTCATTATAGGGACCGAACATTGGTCGCTATAACTCTATATCGACCAACGTCATTAGACGCTGTAAGTGGCGTCGCTATAAAGTTACAGCGACCGACGCATCTATACCGACCAATAGTTAGTTGCCAATATTTATAGCGACTAATGTTCTGTTACCAGTTATACCGACCAACAATTTGATGGTATACAAAGTTACACCGACCAACACTTCAATGCTATGAACTGACATGATTACATAATTAATTTAACATCAACCTTATATTATTATAATTAATTAATTTCACAGTAACCATATAATCTCAAGCTTACTCAACATCCATATAAGTTCACATCAAAAGACAAAAGCATAGCTGGATAACATGTTTAAACATGTCTAAGTTTTCATTGAAGCCAACATTTGTAGTTGTGCCATGTTTACAAAAGGAACAACATACATAGCCCTTAGTAGCAAGATCAAATGACGTCCAGAAGCCATACATATGTTGGCCTTACATCTATAGAATGTGCCATCTTACTCAAATACAAAATAACATCACTGATTACTAGACAAATCTGCTTGGTGTTGAGCCAGCATCACATAATCTTTAGGGCCTCCCACCTAAACAAATTTAAAGTAAAATTTGTTAATAAAATTGATTGCTGACACACAAGAATTATATATTTCAGCTCAACTTTATGTCAATAGTATCATTGTTCATGTATTACAGACTTATGGTAATATTCATGTCCAGAACTCGATAATTGGCTATTGGTTACTAACTACTGCTCCGGTGATAGAGTATTTCTCAAATGATACAGACTAGGCTTTCAGGAGTCACATTGATACTATGTCCTAATGATTAAGAATATTTCTCAAATTTAGAATAAGCAAAAATGCATATTCCAATCAACCATCATGAGTAAAAGTATGAAAGCCACAAAGTTATACAGAGATACGCCATTAATTGAACCAATTTACTCCAGGATGTGCAACTACAGCAATGGTCAACTAGCCGCTCCACCCATCAGCGCATTATACAATACATAGTTGTGAAAAGCATATCTAGGTGAACCTATGTCAAATCAAGTGTTATTAATTAGAGTTTTAAAGTTTACTGTATGCATTTTCGTATGATTAAACTATGATTTCTGCATAGTGAAACTAAAACTGCTAGTGCAACAATGAATGTAACAGTGCCTGGAAGTGTTTTGTAGTTTGAGGTCTATAGAAAACAAAGAAGCATGACTAGCAGTTGGCCAGTCGCAGTAGACTTGATTCAGTGGACTGTTCAGCTACTAAGAAACAACAGCACTATGGATTCCTAATTGCAAAGTGACAAGTGAGATGAGAATAGCATACCTGAAGTACCATGATTTGATGCTGATGCCCTGCTAACCTTCATCTATCACAAATATCACTAGTTAGAAGTCGCTATACTAACCACATATGATAAAATAGGAAACAATGACTAAGGCAGTTTATTACTCTATTGTATGGCCATGCAATTGGCAACTTAAGAGCGTCGTCCATCCTCTCCACCCCAGGATAAGGGCGAGGCAAAATTTCATCCCTTTTGATCACAACATTCACCACAACTTCACAATAATGCTTTCCAAGAGCTACACCTCCAAGAGTGGTTTTAGGATTTACTGAAATGATTGTTCCCTTAGCCACAGCTGCATCAGATCTGACCACTTCATATAAAATCACATCCCTTCCAATCTAAAGCAAGTAATACATCTATGAGAATTGAACTAATGACAAAGCAAATAATGCAATTATGATAACAAACTTTGTAGCATGGATAAGAGCATTACATGTTCATCATGTGAATGAGAGCGAGGGGCATTGACATTCATCGCCTGTGCCGATTTGGCTACCTTAGTCTGTGATGCTTTCGCAACCCGAGGTTGTGCTGGTTTGGCTGCTTGGAGCTGTGATGGTTGGGATGCATGGGGCTGCGTTGTAGGAGCTGCATTGGTGAGGCTACACTGACGAGACTGGACTTGTGATGCTACATTGGGCTGCACTGCTGGGGATGCATTGGTAGGGCTGCACTGAGAGGATGGGGCTGCACGAGGCTGCATTATAAGGGCGGCATTGGAAGGGCTTTGCATAGTTGGGGCTGCAGTAGGCCTATCCACAAGCAAGTATTCACCCGGATCAATAGCATCATTGTTCTCATTATCTTCATAAGCTTCATCTTCTTGAAAATGAGCATCATGATATGCCTCATGAGCATGTTCTGTAGATCTGGGGCTCTACAAATAAAATGGAAGAGACAATGAGAAAAATCTGCACAAGGTATTAAGATGCCAAAGAACTAGCTCATGTATTGTTATAGAAGTATATACCACATTTTGTTGTGAATTAGAACCATTATGTGACATTATTTCTACATTTCGCCTTTCCTATGCAAACATTTCCTCCATCATTTGCATTTTCGCTTCCATTTGAGCTAGGCGTTGTTCTAGAGCTTCATTCCTAATTTCAGCCTTTTTACGGGCCAAAACTTCTATTTGAAATCTTGTAGATGTGTAAGACTTCAGTCCTGCTATACCAATCTCTTGAGGAGTAGGTCCTAGACCTAAAGCTCGCACACGACCCCTTGGCTCCTTTGAACCCAAAGCAGCAGCAAATATGTCACCTTGTTGAATTGTTCTTTCTGTCAACTCTGGATGGGCCTCAACAGTTTCTTTAAGTTTGCTCTACATAAAGGAAATATCAATATTTACACACCATAAAGATTACATACTATAATTCAGCAATCATACTTGAATAACTTACGATGATTGGTTCTGCATTCCTTATTGCAACACCATTTTTTCTTGTATGAGTTTTGATATAGAGTTCATCCCTTCGAGGAGGACGCCCTAGTTCGTCAACCTACAAGTGTTTTATCTTTCAACATAAAAAATCTGCACAAAGCACCTATATAAGACACAATGGCCAATAAGTAAGTATAGTTCTATGTACCATTTCATGTCCAGAACGAGCAAAACTCTTAGTGCCTAATGTATGATGTATCTCCAACTTAGCACGGTTCACTTTGGCAATTTGCGATCGAACCTAAGATAGAAATTATTACACTATGCAAAGATATTGAACAATACAAGTTACATATGTATATATTAGCCTTACTTCAGATTCAGGAGACTTCCAATAATTTATGAGAAATGCCCAATCCTCATCATTAACTCTATCACCATGCCTTTTCTTCAATTCCTCAATTGTTAAGTTCTCATCAAAATAGTCCTCCTTTAGGCTTGCCTTGAAGTCCTTCCACTTCTGTGCAGCGGACTTTAAAAACCAATTCTTACCAGCATCATTTATATCATAGTATTTCTATTTTTTCATGGAAAAGTACAAGATCAGTTTTACACAAGAAAACAACTTACTGTTCTTGTAGATAAATAGTGACATACTGTTCTAGTTGATAAAAAAACAACATACTATTTTAGCATAAATTTACCTTTACTTCATCCCAAACTGCATCCTTTTCTTCAATATCAATAAGCCTCCAATTATAATAACGAACTGATAATTTCTTCCTCACCAGGCAACCAATAACACTTACTAGTTGCCTAGAATTCTTCCCTACAGGCTGACCAAGTTCATTAAGGGTAATTCTGATTTTTGGCATGTCAGGTGTCCTTGCAAATACATCATCCATTTTAGTGATCTTCCTCCCATTCCTTTTCTTATGTGGACTAATGTGAACATCTGTATAGGCAATTTTAATAATGAGAAACAACTCAAATGACAGGATATGATATTGTTGCGATAAGAAGGTAGAAGACATGGTATAATACCTTCGTTGTCACATAAAAAGTCTCCAATTGATTCACAATCTAGATCTTCATCAATCCACTCTTGTGCACTGTCAACATAATTTGGCCTTGGGCGCAAATTATGGTGTGCAGTTGCAGCAGCACTTGTGTGATGAGTTCTCTACAAGTAACAGATAGCATAAGTACTTGTCATGAAATATTCAAACACTAGTACCACTCTTTGTACAGAACCTTTGTTCTTTTCTTAGCTTGAACATGCTGCACTTCTAGCCTGGGAGGGATTAGAGTCTCTAGCATCGCTCTGTTTCTTGCAATGTTTGCATTCCTTTCCAGTTCTATCTCTGTGGGGGGAGCATCCTCATTATTTCTTCTAGCGCTTACCGTTTTTCCTCCTAAAAATTGAAAAACAAATCAGCAACCTTGTACGGTCAAATAAATCAACATTTTTTCCCAAGAAATTTGTAGGAAAATCATTGCAGCCACATTATTTTGGAGGGAGAGTAGGAAGGAATCTATATGGACAATTTATACCCATTGGCAGAAAATATATTACAAAAACTGAATGAAACTAATTAGTTATCTTGTTACTATATGGAAAGTGAAGAGCGATCCATAGTTGTTGAGGCAAATCATCGAGCACATCATGTGCGTCATCCATGAATGAAGCATTGGTGGGCACTATAAGGTGGAATTGATGCGGGAGCGACCGCCATGGTCTATGCTGGGCTGCAAGCGGAGTCTTACCTTGAAGAACTTCAAATCGACGCTCCGCCACTGGTACAGAAATTGAAAAAGAGAAAACTGAGAGCACACACTGTACCTGCTAGGCAGAATCGGCGGATGGCTCACGGTCTGAGTGCGGAGGCCTGCTCGTTGGCGGGCGCAGATGCTTGAGCGGGGCGTGGAGACTGGGGGGCGGTGGAGTCCGGTTTCCGGCTTCTGGCTCCCAGCGGGATGGCGTCCGCAGGACCTCCTCTCCTTGGTCCTCGCCTCCTCCTCTGCGGCTGCACACGAGCCCCTGCTCGTGGCGGTGTGGCCCCCCTGCTCGACGCAGAACCTGGGAGCGGCGGCGCCGCGGAACCCTAAGCAGCAGCGGCACACGAGCCCCTGCAGCAGCGGCGCCCTGGGCGCGGCCCTTGCTGGATCCCCTGCGGCGTACCTCTGGATCTAGCGGTGGCGACGGGAGAGGACCGGAAGCGCGTGGGGGCGATTTGGGATGGATGGGGTGCCGACCTTTTTTCCCCAAGCGGATAATAAGGCCGAACCGCATTTTTTTAGCCCGCGTACTGAGACTCGGCAGCCAAATTTTGGGCGCGAATACACAGGGGCAGCGCGCTAGATTTTCGCTCTACTATATACCGACCGATCATCTGATTCAATTATTAAGATGTATCGACCGATAGTTTGACGCTATCTATAGCGACCGATGTATTGCCGGTGAAAGCACCTTTACCGAGCGACGATTCGTTGGAATTCTTTAGCGACCAATGCTCCATAGCTAAAAAACTAGTTTTAGGGACTGATATCTGACGCTAATTTTGGTGTGTGGTATAGTGTTTCTAAATTCCCTTGACACACACACAGCCCTTGTTAAATTACGGCGTGTTTGGTACAACTCTGCTTCGCTTGTGGAATATTGTTTTTTTTTCATCACTACGAACAGCTTTGCTAGTGGAGTTGAAGTTGTTTTCATGAAGAGAAAATTTCTTATTTGACACTAGAAGCTTTTCTATCTGACGCCTACACTTAATTTTTTTTTTCTTATTTCTCACTCCTTTCATTTTTTTCATTCCTATTTGCACACCTCTTTCAAGGGTCTTAAGTTGTAGACGAAAAAAACATTTTGCCCCTGTTTTTTTTTCAGTCATGACGTTTGTTGGCTATTGCTACATTTTTTGGCATTTATTTGTATTTCCAACTGTTATGTTTTCCTTTTTTTAATTGCTTCTCTTACCACTGGTAATTGTCATGACTAAAAAAAAGGAGAAAAATGGTCTTTTTGTCCAAGACCTAACACTGTTACCACTCTAAAGTAACAAAAGTGTTAAATAAGAAAAAAAATGAAGGAGGTAACAAATAGGAAAGATATTAAGTTTGGGTGCCAACTAGGAAAGCAGAAGGTTTTTTAATGTCAAATAGAAAAATTTCTCTTTGGTAAAATGTTTGATAAAAATTCCTCACAGTGGTAAAAAAGGTGAAATGTCCATAATTCTCTTGTTTTTTTTAATTTTCTTCATTCTTTTATTCTCTGCTTTATCCCTTATTTGCTCGGCCATTCCCAAACGCCTTCCTCCACGGTTTTCGCATGAATTGCAGCCTGTTCGCTTGAAGTTATCAGCCATGGTACAGTGTTTTTCTCCCACAACAAATCAGCCAACAATACTTTCAACCATGGCTTATCAGCCAAGCGAACATGACATTGATTTCTACCTCGAACATTCCTCGGTCTTTAGTGGCCCCGCAAATCCGTGCCCTGGTGGCCCCACGCCTCGGCCTCGGCTCCACTAGATTCACTCCAATGGAGCCGTCCTGTCCGACGGCAACACTCTAGCCTGACGACGACTCGACCCCTCTTGTAGTCGACACTCATGTTGCTCATGCACATAGAGGAGGGTCATTTTCACCTAGATCCGCAAAAATAAGGGATGGAGTTGGGTGGAGCTGTTTTTTTTTTTCTCCTCTTTCCACAAACTGCTCTGGAGAGCGGGAAATTCCGTGCTTCACGCGCGGAGTGGCATGCATCTTCTTGACCCATCTGGCCTTGTCTAGAAACAGCTTCAAGAGCAAAGCTACAGTAGATGTCGGAAGAAGTATGGTAGTAATGTAGTACCATTATCTCTATCGATGGCCAGGCGGGTGACAAAGAATCCATTCATTTATAAACTATATTCCTCTAGCAAAGCTGAAAACAAAAAGATAGATGGAAAAAAGCTACTACTCTAGCTACTGATCGAGCTCGATCTCAGCTTGTTGGCAACTGTGGCTAGTGGCTACCACCTTATGGCCTTGTTTAGATCCCCAAATTGTGGATCCCCAAATCACTGTAGCAGCACTGTGCTGAACTGTAGTATTTTTGTTTTTATTTAGTAATAATTGTCAAACATTAATTAATTAGACTCAAAATGTTTGTCTCGTAAAGTACAACAAAATTGTGCAATTAGTTTTTGATTTCATCCACATTTAGTACTTCATGCATGTGGCGACATTTTGATGTGGCGGGAAATATTCTTTTTGTATAATGAAATTTAGAGATGAATTTAGGTAACTAAACATGGCCTATATTAGGGCCGGTTTAGATGCAAATTTTTTGGCAAAATGGACACCGTAGCGTTTTCGTTGTTATTTGGTAAATATTGTCCAATCATTGTCTAATTAGGCTTAAAAGATTCGTCTCGTCCATTTCGTCTAAACTATGTAATTAGTTTTATTTTTTATCTATATTTAATGCTTCATGTATGTGTCTAAAGATTTGATGTGACAGGAAATCTGAAAAATTTTGCAAAATTTTTTAGAAACTAAACAGGGCCTAGGAACGAGGGACCCGGTGCAAAAGGTGGCGGCACCGTCCTCCGGGACATTCCGGCGGTACGGAAAATACAACCCCTGCCGGTGGCATGAGCAATTATCCCGTTTGTCGACCAAAGCCACGGCAAAAGGTAAACGCAGTCGGCCTCGGCCACAGTCAAATCAACTACGGAACCATCATCATTTTCCATTGACGCAGTCCACGGTCAAGCCTTCTTCTTCTCTTTATTTTACTCGGATTCCGTGAACACTGCAGTCAAACACACCTTTCCATATAAAGGTAAGGAGCCGTTCGGCTGGAATTATAAGCCGGCTGTTGGCTGATTTTTTGTGAGAGAAAAATAATGTTCCGGCTGAAAAAACAAGCTGAATAAGACGGATTATAAGCCAGATGAACAGGGCCTAAATGTAGATAGATACAGTAGAGAGATAAAGCCACAGGGGGCTTGTTTATATGGCGAAATTTTTTGAGTAAATTTCTGTAGCATTTTTTTGTTGTTATTTGGTAAAATTTATCTAATCATGAACTAATTAGGCTCAAAAAATTCGTCTCGACATTTACAGACAAACTGTACAATTAGTTATTTTTTTACCTATATTTAATGCTCATGCATGCGTCCAGAGATTCGATGTGATGGGTACGGTGATTTTTTTTTTTTTTTTTTTGCTCTTTTTGCCAACTGAACGGCCCAAAGTCCTCTTTTGCAGATGCGCCCCTGTACGCTCCAGGTTTTGCGAGGGTAGGCCTGCCTGTTCCTGGTGTGACAGGTGACAACACGTCATTATCCGGTACACAGACAGATCTCTGGACCATTTCTCTTTATCCTCGGTCCAGACATACAGTACGTATTCTCATGTTTTTTTCCTTATAAACAAAAAATGTTCCTTTTTCCATGTTAGTCTTGCATTGTAAACTCTAGTACTGCTACCTCAAGTCTGTAGAAAAAGGTATCAATACTTATAACACAAAATAGTATATTATGAAAAATACATCTCACGATAACTCTATTGTTAGTATAAACATTGACACTTTTTTTTTTTAAAAAAAATTGGTCATCAAGCTCAATTTTTTTACTTGATACTATGCTAGAAATGTATTCTTGTTTTTAACAAGCAACTTATCTTGTAGATGAACTCTATCAAACAAAACATTGGCCTTCTCTCACAAGACCTTTGATTAATAACTAGAGCAAGGTGTTTCCTTGAGTTATTTTCTTCATAGTAACAAAACACTGTATATTTTTTTAATAGGCAATGCAAGTTTTTTTTTTATAAAAATATTTAAATGGATGTCACATCTGATATATCTCAAGAAAAAACAAAAACTGACGCAAAAGATGAACAATGCCAATATACTACGTACAACATGCGCTCGTAATTACAAGGGTGCAAATGTAAGATGCACGAGAACTGACATGCATGCATGCATAGTAGATGTAGATCTGAGCATGAGCAGCCAGTCGAGTTGACATTTCATTTCCTATACAATATTTATTGTTTCATGCAACAGGCTGTGAATTATTGAAGCTAGGATTGGATCCAACTAATAACAACAGTGAGAAAGAGAGAGAGCAGCACCAGCAGTAGATCGAGGTCAAGTATACGGGTCGCTTTCTCAGGCTGCACTCTATATATTATATATGTATCTTTTAGTATTTGGTATCATGAGATGTTTGTTTTATTAATAATGGGTGTTTCCGCATTGGATTCCATGCGATCCGCTGCTGCTGCGATACCGATCCATGTGAGACCCCAGGTCGGTCCCCTGTCGGATTTCATTTCGTATCATGCACGTATGCGCACCATGCATTACTGGCTACATATATACCTCGTTTCACTTTTACCTCCGTATGTATCGATTTTTTTTACAGCTTCCGCTCCCTTACATTTAGAAGCTGCGATAAAGTTTTCTACCTACTATAGACTAGCCAATATATATCCGTGTATTACAACATTGTTTTGATAAATCTGGTACTTGGACTCTACTCGCTGTCCTAAAAAAAAGTCATTCTCACTTTTTAAAAAGTCAACAACTTTTAACTTTAATCAAATATATTTAGGGGGTGTTTGGTTTGAGGAGTTAAATTTTAACAAACACTGTAGCACTTTCGTTTTATTTGATAAAAAGTTTTCAATCTTGGACTAATTAGGCTTAATAGATTCGTCTCATAAATTACTCCTAATCTGTGCCAACATGCATGCAATTAGTCTACATTTAGTACTCCATGCATTTGAGGGAACATTGATGTGATGGGAGTTAAACTTTAACACATTGAAACCAAACAGGCCCTTAACAAAATATTAATATTTATGGTACATAATTAACATCATTAGGTAGATCGTTGAATATACTTTCATAATAAACTTATTTGGAGATATAAATGCTGCACACATTTTCTACAAACCTAGTTAAAGTTGAGAAAGTTTGACCAGTACGATTCCTATAGCGACTCTTTTTCTGGGATGGACTAGTATATCATGATTGAACACACGCGCTATTGTAACTTCTATAAACACGGCTAATAAGGCCTTGTTTAGATTGAAAAAAATTCAAACCGATGAATAGTACCATTTTCGTCTTATTTGACAAATATTATCCAATCGTGGACCAACTAGGCTCAAAAGATTCATCTCGTGATTTCCAACTAAACTGTGTAATTAGTTATTTTTTTACCTACATTTACTACTTCATGCATGGATCCAAAGATTGATGTGATGGAGAGAGAGTGAAAAAATTTCAACTTTTGGGGTGCATCTAAACAAGGCCTAAGTTTGGGACAAGTGAACAGTAACATTGTGGCACCTTGGATAGTAATTTTATAAAATTCGTATCTTTTTTCATACCACCTTGGATGAAGATGATTTCCATATGAAACTTGTGGCACTCGATGAGATCTATAACTTTCTAGTTTTGAGGTTTTTCATTTAAGATCGTTAAAATGCTTAAAAATAATATAAAGTTTCAACATATTGCTAGATAAGTTTATATTATTTTTTTGAGCATCTTAACAATCTTAAATGAAAAACCTCAAAATTAGAAAGTTATAGATCTCATTGAGTGCTACAAGTTTCATATAAAATCCTTTTTCATCTGAGGTGGTATGAAAAACATACGATTTTTCTAAGGTGGAGCATAGTTCTGATACAGAGAGGAGCATATAGGTCATTTTGACGGCCACTCAACACCGTAAGTGGAGAAAATAGACGGTAGTGTCATTTAGCGAAAGGAATTTTAACTTGGTGCTAAATAAGAAACTTTAAATTTTGGAGTGCCTTAGAAGAAAGACCGATTTGTTTTAATGCCAAATAGATAATTCTCTCCTCTATAAAAAAAACTCGGGCTGCGGAGGGTAAACACCTCCGCGCTATTTTAGCTTAAGGTAGAGGACTTCTCACCTAGCCTGAGAAAACCTCCGAACCCTATGCCCCGCCCACACATAAGGGTCCGTTACCCAGTGAGAGGGCCAATCCATTTACCTATACTTGGGAAACACGAGACCAGTGAGGGTTTTTTTTCGACACCGCCGACCATAAATTTGCCTGACCAAATATTCGAACTGTAGTGGAACTAGTTGAACCGGGTGCTGCCTTTTTTCCTTGGTGTGATTTTCAAATTGCAGTGGCATGTCGTGTATACGTCATCAGCTCCGTTTTAAGAGTAGTTCATTATTTTTTAAATAACTAGTGTATAGTTCATATTATTCCATTCCATTAAGATATTAACACGGCCTTACCTATGAAGATTTACTACTTTATCTGATGAGCTAAGTTCTCATAATAACGAATCTAACTCCTAGTACATAGGTCGGTTTTGTGTTGCCAATTCATATAATATTTTTAGATGCTCAAGGTTAATGTTGAGGATGTTGACCAACGGTGATCCTAGCTATCTAAGAGCATTTCCAAGAGTATAATATTTTTTCTTCCAAAAATATGTAGTTTTGTAACTTTTAAAAAGATATGGATAGGAAAAAAAGAAACTCCGCTCATGCATACTAGTATAGATGTAACAAAAAAAATTCTTGCAAAATTCAAACAGGTAGCCATAGGTCGGCTAACTTTTCACTTTCCAATTGATTTCTAGCATCTATCTAATCTAACACTAGGGCTTCTCTGAAGTTGATACCCATATGATTAGCGATACAATCATACATTATCTCCTTAGTATATTCATTCTCATTCACACATACTGATGGCCTCTTTTTGTTCACATCAAACCGGATGCAAATCCAAAAGCAGCAAAAAAAAATGAGAGAAAGAAAGAATATAACAAAAGAAAAAGGACCAATTTGACCACATCACGTGGGGCCCACACAACCCCGTCTCTCTCTCCTCACTCATCACTCTTCTTCAGTCAGAGCCATCACGGCATCCTCTCCTCCCCACCCTTCTCCCTCCCTCTCTCTCTCTAGCCGTGCTCCTTTTCTCTCTCCTCGGGAGGCTTCTCCCTCCTCCTCCCTCATCCCCATTGCCTTTGCGCTATATAGGGCGGGATTGGATTGGAAAGGGAGCTCCCGGCGAGTTTGAACCCAACCAAAACCCGCACCTTTCTCGCCTCGTCCTCTCGCGCTTCCCGCCGCCCGCCCTCCCGCCGAGTGCCGACGCCGCGTCTGGTCGAACCAAATGCCGCGAGATCTGCGCGCGTGACGCCGTCCCCCGCCGGAGCCTCCCTCCGAGCTCCGGGCCACGGATTGCTTCGTCCCGGATCTCTCTGGTGGCTCAGGTGAGCAAGCTCTTGCAACTGAGCTGGAGCTCCTGGCTCAGCTTCCACAGCTTCAGTTTTCTTTGCTCCTCGATCGGTTGGAAATCGGAATGGTGGGGTAGATGTCTCTGGCCAGTGCAATGTTGCTCGAGTGGCTTTGGTGTGTGTTCTTGGAGTTGGTGACTCTGCTTTGCTCTGCTCCTGGCCCCCCTCAAAAAAGAAGATTTGGATTTTTGGTTGCTTGGATTCGGAGATCATACATTCCGAACATTTCTTGGTGCTGCATATTGGAGTTGGCATTTCGGATTCAGTCAATCAACTCCCACTGTTAGAATATTTCAGTGAAATGAAAGGTTGGTAGGAGCCGGGGCTGATTTTCTTCCATCCCCTTCAATCACGATGCACTCCTGAGGCCGACATCTCGGTTCGCAGCTCATTCTCATTCTTTTTTCTACTAGCCCCCTTTGGTTTTCAGAAGTGGTTTTAGGGGTTGTCGGCAGGTTTTGTCACCGAGCGCTTTGGTGTAATTTCAGGCCGCTTGTCCTTTCTTGTATTTTTCCCTTTTCTTTCATGTGGCCTCACGTTTTCGAAACCCACACCTTTTCCATTTTATTTTCCCCTCAGAGTAGTTTTTTTACTGAAATTGTACCGGAACCAAGGTTTAATGGATGCGGTTGCTTGTCTTCTCAGGATAGCTAGTCTTGACTCTTGAGATAGGCATGTGCTGACATTAGACTTGTGGGGAGTAGTACTTGAATGCACTTGTTAGTTCAGCTTCACCAATTTCTCAACAGCGTGTTTATTCTTCTCCAGGACATTAGATAGAAGGAAAAGGAAATAAGCTTGCTGTGTGTGAGCTGCTGCAGACTCCAAGACGATGGATCAGTATGAGGTGTTGGAGCAGATTGGAAAAGGAGCATTTGGTTCTGCACTTTTGGTGAGGCACAAGGTCGAGAAGAAGAAGTGAGGCTAACCTGCTCTGTTTTTCATCTATGTGGGCTAAGCTGTTCTTGTTCAGTAGTTTTTACCGCGCTGAGTCTATCTCGTAGGTATGTGCTCAAGAAGATACGGCTCGCACGGCAAACCGACCGCACACGCCGGTCTGCCCACCAGGAGGTTAGCATCATCAGCTTCATCCATGCTACCTTTTTCCGCATTTGGTACATAGACAGGATTCCTAGGAATGAATGCCCTTTTTCACCATGCTTGGCTTTTGATGTCACTCTCCTTGGTACAGAATGATTAGTGGTGCCAATAGTTAATAGTTGTTGGACAAATCACTGTATCCATACCCTCTTGAAAGATGATGACATGCCTAGTTTAGCAAGTCATGAACTGATCTGACATGAGTTATGTGGAAATTTTCTTGCAGATGCAGCTCATTGCGACAGTCCGGAATCCATTCATTGTGGAGTACAAAGATTCATGGGTGGAAAAGGTAGCCAACGGGGCCAAATAAATTTCTGCTTTAAATAATTGGGTGAAAACCTTTTCTTGTTATGCATCTAATTCACTTCAAAAATTTCAGGGTTGCTACGTTTGCATTGTTATTGGTTACTGTGAGGGAGGAGACATGTATGTATTTCTTGGAGGTTAAATAGTTTGTTCACAAAACCTTTCTTTACTTCTTAGCTAACACAACCTGTACTGGTTCAGGGCTGAGGCTATCAAAAGAGCCAATGGAAACCATTTTTCTGAGGAGGTGCAGTTCTTGACCTTGTTTTCATCCTTGCGTTCAGTTGCTCTGCTGCAACCAAAGGATTCACCCTTCACTGTTTTTTTTTTCATCTCTAGAAACTTTGCAAGTGGCTTGCGCAACTTCTCATGGCTCTTGATTATCTGCATGCAAATCACATTCTTCATCGAGATGTGAAGGTCAGTAGCAGTGCTTGATTGATTTGATGATATTCCACCTCTTCCTAAGGCATGTAATTAACGGCAACTGAAACTTCTCGATTTGTTTCAGTGCTCCAATATATTTATTGCCAGAGATCAAAGCATACGCCTTGGTAAGTGACTTAAGCTCAAGAAAAGTACAGTACTTTATGTATGAATTCAGCAATCCCGGTGATGATTCATTCTGAATCTGTACAAATGCAGGTGACTTTGGTCTTGCAAAGATATTGACTTCAGATGATCTTGCATCTTCTGTAAGTATACTTGAAACTTTTTGAGTTTTCTTGCATTTATTTGGTGGTGTTGCTTATTACTGTATTTGCTCCAACAAAGGTGGTAGGAACACCAAGTTATATGTGCCCAGAACTTCTTGCTGATATACCATATGGTACTAAATCCGATATTTGGTCTCTAGGTGTGTATCACTTCAGTGTCATAAACTATGTTTCTGCACCTAGATAGTACAAGCTTGCAATTTGATACTTTGAATTGTTCTTTTACAGGATGTTGCATCTATGAAATGACTGCTCTCAGGCCTGCATTTAAAGCTTTTGTAAGTCCTTGGCTTACTATCTTTTTGGAGATTGTATGTAATTAGTTTTTATGTTGGTGCAATTTGATGGTTAATTAAGCTAAAAGCATCATTTGTACTTTTAAATTAACACTCCATTTGCTTACGAGGTTAGATGATTATCTTCCTTGTTTCAGATGTTTATGCCGTTTACATTAGTAAATTAGGAAGTATTATGAACGTATTGCTCTTGCTAGACACCCACTGCATTGTGTGTATGCTGACACTTAGTCATTGTAAATATTCGTAATTACATATAGAATACTATCTCGGTCATAATAATCATGCGACTCTATGATTTCTTGGCAGGACATGCAAGCTCTTATTAGCAAGATCACAAAGTCGATAGTATCACCATTGCCCACTAGATATTCTGGTTCCTTGTGAGTTTGTTATTGAATTATGCTCTCTTTTATTTACATCTTGTCCATTGTCTTACCTGAATGGAGCATGTTTCTGAAATATTTTACTTCATGCAGTAGGGGACTTATCAAGAGCATGCTACGGAAAAGTCCAGAACATCGACCAAGCGTAATTCCTTAGTGCCTTTTTTTTACTAATGTACTATTTATGCTTATGTAGATTTGTTTATTCTAATAAAAACATTTCGCATAACTGGCATATGCAGGCTGCAGAACTACTAAAGCATCCACATCTTCAGCCATACGTGCTTCAGGTCCAGTTAAAGTCCAGTCCCTCTCGCAACATGTCTCCAATCTGTCAAGCTCTGACAGACAAAGTTAAGAAGATGACATTTCCTAGTGATATAACTGATTCTGTGAGAAGAAGGGTGGCAAGAAGAAACTCTCTGGGAAATGAGAGGACCGTAACATTCTGCAAACCCTCTCCTGAGCGGAACTCTATTAGCTCTACACGGAGCATCAAAGAATATACAACTACTCAGAGTGTCAAAGAGCTATCTGTTGACAGCAGTCAAATTGATGACGAGGTCACAAGTAAAGCCATTATAACAAAGACATCAGGCATTCTAAGGACTCCCAAGAGTACTCCAGCCAAGACATTGACAACTAGAAATCGGTTGGATCCTCCAAAAACATCTTATACCAGAACAAATCATGCCGAGGTAATTTCACGAGCTTATTGTATGTCCATGCTTTTGTTAATACTGACAAACATGTGCTCTCAGTTTGTTTAAAATCTTCCTTGATTCTCGGTTACAAGATGCACATGCTCATACTGCTTTAATGTTAATCTTAATTCACTAATCTTTTAGTTTAGCTTTGGTGGTCCTCACAGTTAGATATTCGTCACAAGCTTATCATAAGTCCCCATCATGATGCATTTGTTTACCAAGTATAAATTATGCTGATTTTTGGCTGCATCACGAGTTTGCATTTACATGGCCATGTTACCTATTTTGTTGCCCCTGTATAGTTGACGTCAAGAACACCTCTGAACAAAAGCGCTCGGACAGCAAGAAGAGCATCCCTCCCGCTGCCAACATACAGAGCACCCAACAGCCGCACCGCTAGCATCCTCGACCAGCTGGACT
This sequence comes from Saccharum hybrid cultivar R570, assembly GCA_038087645.1. NCBI lineage: Eukaryota > Viridiplantae > Streptophyta > Magnoliopsida > Poales > Poaceae > Saccharum > Saccharum hybrid cultivar. The sequence continues at coordinate 470,099 of JAQSUU010000671.1, read as the reverse complement.
CTCCAGACGTGTCCGTCAACGCGCCTCGGATCGACAGGATCGCGGAATTCCCTCTAGCTTCGTCCGAGGACCCCCTGGCACCCATGAACAACAAACTCTCTTCAGCGCCCGGCCACGGCCATGGCCATGGCTCGTGCTTCACGCCTCCCTCCATCAACCGGTCGATCACAAAGGACAAGTACACGGTGCAGGTGCTGCACACAGGCGATGGGGACAACGTGAGCGACTCGTCGGGGCGCAACGCCACTGCCGCGTCGAGCAGAGGGTCCAACGACTCGAGGCAGCAGCGGTTCGACACCTCGTCGTACCAGCAGCGCGCCGAGGCCCTGGAGGGCCTGCTGGAGTTCAGCGCGCAGCTGCTGCAGCAGGAGCGGTACGAGGAGCTGGGCATCCTGCTGAAGCCGTTCGGCCCCGAGAAGGCGTCGCCGAGGGAGACCGCCATCTGGCTCACCAAGAGCTTCAAGGAGACGGCGTCGTAGCCTCCGGTCCTCTGTCTGTCTCTATGTAGCTGCCAGTTTTGTAACGTTTAATGTAGCTCAGGTAGTTTAAGCTATGTTAGGACCCCCTCCCAGGTCTTAGGTGCTGGAAGGAAGGCAACACCAGCTCAGTGTTGCCCTAACTTAAAATTCCCATGTTGTTTAGCCATTCTCCGGTTTCCAGTAGGAAATTGAGCAATCAGTGGTAGCTTTAGGACTACAAGCTGAGCCCAGGATCCGGCAAAGATCTTGAAACCTTGCTGTAACATAATCATGTGTCACTTGCGATGATGTAGTACTAAACTGGAGGGCTTGGAGATCCAGTTGGCAGCAGGTTGGTTGGGTGTCCATCCCCATCTTGAATAGAGGCTGAAGAATCCTATGCTTAGCTAGGATTCCCATCCCCTGATCCCAGCTTGTCCCCCTTCTGCTTCTGCTGACTAAAATGCTTCTGCTTCTGCTTCTGGCAGTGGGAAATTTGGCTGTGCATCCGCGCCTGGCTCACGCCGCGCATGCGATCAACCACCTAACACGTCCCAAGAGTCTTCCCAAGCCACTCCAGTTAGGAGAGGTCTGTCTGCCACTCTGACTTTCAGTTCCGACCGATGTTGAATTTCTGACCGATGTGCATATACATGGGACGGTATATATCAGAATTCATTCAGATACACGTCACGTTTTCACATGCCGTGTACCTAGACCTTGTGTATGCTATGCAGTGCACCCTTGCCTTGGGCGTGCAGCTGGATTCAGGCACGTCGCGTGGTCCTCCCGCGGCCGGCTGCCGGCCACAGCTAGCTAGCATATACTAGCAGACGGCAGCGGCAGCCGGACGAATCTCTCCATGTGCCCTGCTGCCGCGCCGTCTCCCCTCCCGTATCGGGAGACTTAGAACACAATGAACATGGACTAAGTAGTCCATATGACAGCTTTTGGATTATAGCTATGGTTGTCTCTACAATGTTTCAGCCAACAAGTAGTTCATAAGGTGGGTCTCATATGAGATAAAAAATTATTTCTCTTTACAATCCTGTGCAAAACCAAGAAAGAGAGAGAAGAGTGAGAAAAAGTAATATTTTTTATTCCTTATGGGTAGTCCATAAGCTTATGGATACCTTTTACTATGGACTACCCTATAGACTGGTCTCACAATGTTTCAGCTACCTGATAGCAAATATTTTAATCCTATGGACTGCCTTATGGCAAACATTGCGGTCGCTGGGAGGAGAAAACAATGGCTGCGCGGGTCTCGGGAGACTGGGAGCACGGGGCATGTCTTGGCCCCTTGCAGGCGTCCCGGAGGCAACGCCATGTAAGCAACAGTGCCCTCCTGTCCTCTGCACTGCGTCGCGTCGCATCTCGATCTGGATTCCGGACACAGAGAGTATTTCCAAGCGTCGTCGATCCTAGCAAAAAGAAAAAGAAAAAAAAACTTTTCTCGAGGGCCTAGAGGTAAATAGATTACTGATAGTGATAGCTATGCAGGAAGGAATAATACATGGAGGAATAAGTCTCAGCAGATTTCGACAGTTGTAGCCATTCGAGTAGAGCAGCGTTTAAACATTACTACATTAGAGTACGAATGTTAGCATAGAAAAAGAACTGAGCGTGGGTGGGTCATTTCTACCACACATTAAACAAATCCTAGGACTTTCAAATGGGTAGCTCCTCTATAGTTCTGCCTTCTATACATATACGCTGAAAAATGGTGTCAGGTAGCAATTGTCCATCTATGGATTATCCCTCCTTGCAAAAATTAAACGGTTGCAACAGAAGGGTCCTGCGTTATTTCTGTCTTGGTATCCTACTGAAGCACGATGATAATCACTATACATATATGCATTGAAATAGGGGACAACAGAAGGTCCATACTCCATACCTGCTTGTACTTCTAATGCCACACAGTCTATATACCAGTCAAACGCCACCATGGCTGATGCATATGCATGGATCACACTATCGAGTCAGCGATGGTGGACTGGTTCTCTACACCTGGCTTTGGCTTCTGGTCGTCGCCAACGTGCCTAGGGGACGACACGGCAGACGATGACGACGACGAGGATGGCACCGGCGATGCCGCCTTGCGCGGGCTTGACGGCATGTGCAGCCTCCGCAGCTCGCTCATGGGGCTTCTCGGGCTTAGGAGCAGCGGCGGTGGCTGCATCTGTGGCTGTGGGGGTTCCGCGGCCTGAGGGTGAGGGTGCGGGTGCTGGTGCTCCGCTTGCTGCTCGGCTGCCACTTTGTTCACCAGGTTCTGTATCGTCGGTAGGAGCTTCGCTGACACAGAGATTATGCCAGGAACCTGCACACAATCAGTTTAACTTGTTATGAGCTTAAATCAAAATGGACAGCTGTTTGTACATTTCCATAAATGAAAAATGAAAAAAAAGGTAGGGGACTCCCCTGCTGACTCTTTCAAAAAAAAAAAATCAAAATGGACAGAGCTGAGGCAACTCAAGGACTAATATAACATTCTTATTACAACAAGAAAGAAACAATGACGGTAACTATTTTCTGCCATTATGACGCAAAAGATGTATAGTTGAGCTTCAGTGCAAACTATTTCCAGAGTTTAACCTAATGCAATTATTAAGCTGAACGTTATATCAAGTGTTAAGATCATACTACTCCATTTTGGAATTCTCTGCTGACATCTAGCTGCATCGCCAAAGCTTTGAACATCAAGTAGCCCACAAATAGCAAGAACACATAAATGGGATTCCTGCAGAGGATAAGAACATCAGTGTCATGCAATTGTTAAGCTGAACGTAAAGAACCACAGAGCATAGTGCTACCAAGTACCTAAGAAGCACCATGATCTCATTGAAACCAAGAATAGCGATGGCCACAATTGCCCAAGGAGGAGGCAGTTTACTATTACCACGCCTGTGAGCTTGCTGGGGTGAAAGACAAAAAGGTAAAGTCAAACATCGAAAAGAGATGTATATACAGTTTTCACCCGTAAGGGAAAAAGTCATACCATGATAACTGGTATCAGAAATCAAAGCTCTGTTATATGAAATGCACACCTGTGTGGATACTGCTTGTGTAATCGTGAACTCAGTTTCTGATTTAAATTGCTTCCACAGTGATTTGCACTGAGAAGGAGTAATCATTGTATGCTTTGGAGGAATCTGTTTCGAGTTTCATAAAGTAGTGTTACATGCACAGATACACTTCCATTGTTTGCTTGTGCAAGAACAGACCAACACAAAATTACCTCTTCCCAAGTGGTAGAAGCAAGTGGATCAGCAGAAGCAGCATGTGCAATCTTTGATACAACAGAGCCTTCCAGAAGTGTTGAAGTGAGGATGCTTTCAATCCTATCTGGCTCGTCATCCCAGCGAATGGCCGCCATTACAGACAGAAGTTTGAGAGCCTGCAACATAAGCATAAGTGCATTTTACAAACAGAAAACATAAGAGCCGACGACTGTTGGAGGTGTGTGGTTCTTGTACCGCAGATCGAGCTTCCTTTGCTATTGCACGAACATCTTCCTTTCCTGTCCAGACCCTTGGAATTGAATCCTTGTCATGGCTAAACACTGTTGTGAACCTGGCAACAAGAGGAAACAGTGTCAGAAAATCATGGATCAATACTTCATATTGTTGAAGAAGATCAATAGGGAATTTTATCAACCTCTCCTTCATATGGATCAATACTTTGCTAGATTCCTCTTTAGCTTTACTTTCCACAACACTCCGGGCATAATCCCTTAATTTGGATACCATTTCTTCTGCTGGAGCGTATTCCATTTCAAATCCACAAAGGGTTTTCAGAAACTCCGGTAGGATGGCCTCTGTCTCGCGTTTGTAAACGTTTCTTATTGATGTCCAGGTTGTTTGGTCTGCAGCATCAAACAGAGACTCCACAGGTTCAGCAAGTGCTTTTCTTAGTTTCTCCTGCAAATACAAAATAACTGCAATTATTACCATGTAACCAGATAATATCAAATATGCAAATAAACTACAGTGGGGACTTCCCCTGGTGTATTTATGGTTCACAAAAAAAAAAGATATGCAAATAAATCCAGAAGAAAATGATGCATTCGTAAGCTAGTAATTAAACTCTCTTTCAGCTTGCCATACATAACCTTAGCATGGGTTGTCAATTCTGATAGCTTGCTTTCACGAATTGAAAGTGCATGATCTTCAATATCACGCCGAACTTTCTCTAGTATTTTAGAGCAGTCCCAGTTCGCCTGCTTGATTATAGCATCTAGAATACAAGTGTGTTTGTCAGATTGATGCATCAATTTCATACAAGGCGGCTTGCAGTATCAACTTAAAATGATTGATAAGCCGAAAGAAACACGCGAGATATGGTTATGCAAGTTGCATAAATTAAGTAAATTAATGGATAAAAGAGATGTTATATAGTAGAATATAGAAAATTTGTTATTCTTTGGATGACATCAGGCTTCTTTAGTAAGTTTCACTGGCCAGTACACTACTTTTGGAACAATACACTACTTTTGGAACAAATTACTATTTTGAGTGTTTTTAGTAGGGATTATATTTTACCAATGCTTGAGAAGAAATCACCACGAATACAGGATGTTTACCTGCACAACCTTGTTCAAAGTCTTTGAGAGAGCATTCAGTATTCTCTCGAGCAGATACCGCGAATCCTTTTCCACTCTCCAAAGATGAATTAAGACCAGTTTTAAATTTTTCTAGAGCCTTCATGCGCAGATGAGTCAACATTTTCTGGAATGCAGGTTGGACAAGCTGCAACAAATTTTAGATTAAATTAGAGGGAGAACAGTAAATGACACTGCAAGGAATAGAATGAAAAAACTACTAACGGTACTTGTGCATAAGGAAGATTTCACAATGCACTCTTTAATGCTAGATGTACTTTTCAAAGGACCTCAGTAGCTACAGAAATTTTAATTCACAAGGACTTATAATATTTTCAGTTTTAAAGAAAAGCATAAGAGATATACTAATCTTGAGTGAGAAAAGAATGTTAAATGTACAAGAAGGCCTTACATTCAGTATTCTGGACTCCAAATGTTGTCGTTTTCCTTTCCTAACAGCTTCATCAAAATAGATAGCTTCTTTGTCATACCTACAAATTACGATTCACACCTCTCAGTTTTATCCATGAACATAAGTTTCCTGTCATAGCTAAATAATGGATATCTTGAACGATCTCAAAAGAACAAGGTGACCAACTTGTCTCACTGCCAGTGTTCACAGAGCAAATAAGCATGTAAGTATTTCTAAACGTGGATTTAAGAAAACAGAGACATCGTAGTATTAATATCAAGTGCATGCTTTCTCTTTCTGTTGAATACAGTTGAGACAGAGAAATTGGGAGTTTAGAAAATTCTTGTATTAAGTGCAAGGGTACCAGTCTATTGGCAGATGTATAGAACATAAAAGGCATATACTTGATAGCTTGTAAAGTTGGAAGCACTGGTAATCGCATTGGACAAACCATCAGGCTGTCAATGACTCAAATCACTCAAGGGCTTACTCTTGCAAGTGAACTTCCACGATATTGCCGAGTTTTTTCCCAAAACCAGGTACTGGACCAGATTGGACAGCACTCTCCACATCTAACCATTCCTAAAGAAGATAAAAACACATTGGTAAAACCTAAAACCTGTACAAAACTTGCATGATCATGAAGTGGCAAGATCTTACTGTGTCCGAGGTTATGCATCCAAACTTCTCGTTTGCAATTTCATCACACCGAACTGTAGCAACCATTACCTTGCATTGTATAGAAAATGGAAGTAGATCATCAATAAACAGGTTTGGGTATTTTCTTTAAAAATTTGGTAATATTACTTAAGCAAAAACATTCAGGTTTTTTAGCAGCTACTATTTTAATTGTTCAAATATGAGAATTTTCATGTGATTTATTGGTTTTGTGTTGCACCCGTGACAATTAGTAATATTAATGCCTTTTTTCTGAAGAAATATAAAACAAGTCTGAGAAGAACTGCAAGCATCATGTAGGTGCAGATGCACTGTCAGCGCTGTCCCATCTGTTTGCAGAAAATTCTATGGCTGTTATGTAATACCCACTTTGTTCCAAATTGTAAGCTGTGTTGACTTTTCTAGTTACGTAGCTTTTGCTATGCACCTAGCAAAAGCTATGTATCTATAAAAGCCAAAATGACTTCAATTTGGAACAGAAGGAGCAAGATTTTCAGAGGACGCCTTCAAAGTGAATCGGTGTAGTGATCTAGCATGGGTCTTAGTGCAAGCAGGAAAGAGAAGTACCTTGTGAGCAGGAAGATCAAGATCCTTGTTCTCTCGGATAACTTTCCAAATCTGTTGTGAACTAAACAAAAAACCTGAAGCAGGAACTACTCCTCTTCTATCACCTGCAAGACCTCCTGGTGCAATTGAATTTGAAAATCTCTGCCTAAGTTGTTGAACCTGGTCAAGGTAAAAGTAAGGTTCTTGAAAATAATTGCTTAAAAATAGAAACGTTCTGCGTTACTTTCCTTACAGAAAATTCTACACAGTGCGAGTTTCAACTTTCAAGTAATCTTGAAGTACCTGTTCTCTAAACTGGTCCTCTTTTTCTTCAAAACTGGACAATGCAGTAACTTGCACCTTCATATTGACAAATGATGTTCTAGTAAAATCATAATCTTCTTTTTAAAGATTGTACAACAAAAATGTATAGCTTACATTGAAAAATTCACTGATAGGGGTGTCTTTGTGTGCCTCTGGCTTGGCAACAGAGTTCCATATCTGATCAGATCTGTGACAATATTAGAACTGGAGGAAGCCAACAAGCTAGTAAGCAAATATGAAAGAAGAAAAATGATGCCAGCACCTTTTGAATATCCTCCCTTAGAACTGGTTCTAGATGTTCAAGTGGAGTCTACATGAAAACAATGATGTGTCTGAGATTTGCTAAAGTGAACGGAACAAATATTGTACTCTGAATATATTTCATATTTTTTTTGGATGAATTCATTCAAGAACGCAATATAATAAAGGAGAGGCAAACCCTGGTTTTATCACGTATAACAAATAGTAGTGTTGTCTTCCGAGGACTAAACAAACGCATCATGACCTACGAACTCAGATGTCCAAGTGTTACTATACATCAGATGATCAGGACTATATGTATATCATCTGTGCATAAGGTAGCCCTGGAAGACAAAGAGATTTAACCTCGGTACCTGAAATACTGTCTTTAGAAGTGGTTTATTGGCAGCTTGCTCACGGCCAATATCATGGCACCACCTATACACAAACACATAGGGATAACATTAAGTCTGTAGTGTGAGAACTAAAGGTTCAACAAATAAGTCGATAAGGTGAAATCATAACAAATACAATACAGGGTGACTCACATGTTAATTAGAACTATATCTGAAATTGCAAGAGCAAATAACGAACTTTGCTTCTCAAATGCAGTGTCATCCTAAATGTGAAAAAAAATATACATAGAGAGAGAGAGGTGTCAGAAAACGAAGTTTACAAATAACCTCCTAAAAGAAACATGCATAAAAGTCTCATCCACATGCCATTCTCAAGTCGCTTGAATTCATCACTCATGTAAGGATGCCTTTTAAAACCATTAGTACTAATCAAGAAGGTTAAATTCACTGGAAGACCAAGAGTATCATTCTCTTTTCATTTCTTATTACTTCAATATGAGAAATTTATGCAGCAATGCCATGTCAAAGCAATCACAATAGGAGGACAGAAAGTGCTAATGCTGGGTGAGTCTGAATTTTGTAATAAGACCTTTTCACACTTTCCCTCAAATAAAAAACTCTTTGCAATTAGAATTATCTAATGACTGTCATGTACGTTAACAAAAGATAAAGAGGAACCTCTTGTGTTAATATCAAAGTATAGGCCAGTTTTTAAACTTGCCTTGTACAATCTAAATTCCAGATTGGTAGGCTGGGCACTAAATCAAAGAAGAAACAAAAAATTGAAAAAAATGTTAACTGCACTAGATCAAGGAACAACAAAAATGTTAACTGATGCAAAACCACATTGACTTCCAGAAGCATTCTAGTATTGCACACTACTACTTGGAGGGTATGCTAACTCATACTAAACATTATATTGACTTCAAGAAGCATTCTAGTATTGCACACTACTACTTGGAGGGTTTGCTAACTCATACTGAACATTATAATTGACCTGTGTACACAGTCTTACCTCTCCTCTCTCTCTTCCATCAGTACCCTCCAGATCCAACACAACAGTACAAGGCTCAACACCAACACAACGTGCTATCCAGATACCTTTAGTAGTTTGACTCCTAATAACAAAAATAGAACAGCAATAACTTTCTATCAACATAAATAAAAAGTAGAAGCTACATGTGTTTTCATGATATGGTTAGGGGTAATGTTGGGTATAAAAAATGCCTAGCAAATGACAAGGAATTAGTTAATAAATTATTTATATATGAATAAATGAGAAAACGTTAATCTAAAATCATGTGGGGGGAAAGGAAATGTTATATACCTTCCCCTGAATGCATCCATCTCCCTAAAATTGGTTCCAAATAGTTGGTTCAACAAGGTACTCTTTCCTGCTCAAAATAATGAAGGTATGATGAAAATAAATCTTTATTACTAAACATATATACTCTCTCCATTCCAAACGGTAAGACATTTTGGTTTTTCTAGATATATAGATATTGCTATGTACTTACATATACACTATGTAGATACTTCCTCCATCCCAAATTATAAGACGTTTGATTTTTTTTGACACTAAGTTTGACCACTCATCTTATTCAAAAATTTATGCAAAATATCACTTCTTTTATCGTGGCTTGGTTTATTAATAAAAGTTTTTCAAGAATGACTTTAAATTTGACAATGTTTGCACAAATTTTTTAAATAAGACGAGTGGTCAAACTTGGGGTCAAAAAAGTCAAATGTCTTATAATTTGGGATGGAGGGAATACATAGTAAAAGCAATATATCTAGAAAAACTAAAACACCTTACAATTTGAAACAGATGGAGTACATTACTTGCTCAAAAAGTACCAAAAGCATATAGTGCCTTTTTTGTGCACAGGAGCAGAGATCACACTATATAGGGCTCTCAGCCTCAGCCAAAGAACATGAATTGAAAGAAAAAATTGTTGGTATCAGAAAAGACAGTAAAGGTTATGCTGAAATTTTGGTCAGGCTGCCTAAGTTGAAAGACAACAGCTCTTAGTGTGAAGTCAGGTACTTGGGGAAAACATTGCCCTCAGTCAAACTAAATTATTATGAAAAAATATATTTCATGATGTATCTAGTAATACTAATTTGGTGTCGTAAATGTTGGTGCTCTTTTCTATATTTTTGGTCAAAGTTAAATGATTTGACTTATGACAACTTAGAAGTTGATTTAATTTGGTAAGGAGGGAGTATAACATATGCATGGGCAGCATGGCAGTGAATTGACAGCTTCAACCAGCAATGCCATGTACAGGAACCGTACTTTCAAGTCAAGCAAGTGTCAAAATTAATTCCGTGTCACCCAGAGTTAGCAAATCAACAATAATGAATAATGGACTATCCAAAATACTGTAAAAACATCGATGGATCAGAACAATAAGGCTTAGTTCCACACTGTAGCTAGCTAAGTACTGCATAGTGCATACTATGCGTTAGAAGGGCCGCTACTAACAAATTAAGTTGCTAGATCAAAGCGATCAACTGGTAAGACGACGTCCACAAATGCGTGCAGGTTTATGTTCAAGAAGTCCCGTCTTAGTTAGCTAGGTTTCACGTAGACGAAATATCAGCCAGTTAGGTCCTCAGTTTGAGGATGCATGCACTTATTCATTCTCCATTACCGAATTAATCTAGGCATATATAGCATGAGGGGGCAACTAATGCATTGTATAAAATTAAAGCAGAGTACTACGAGGAGCACATACTACACACACGGACACACACCACTCAATAAGTGCACCGTTGGGACACAAATCAACTGAACCGCCCGTCACCAAATACCAATAATTCATGCGACGCCAAAGCAAATACTCAAGCGATGTCTAACGTGCGCCAAGGCCTACTCAATCGCCAAATGGTTCGATGACAGTCATTTAGCCCGATCATTAGAGAGCCGCGTGATCACCAGCGCACGCAGCATTTCATCGAACAGGTAGCCAGCGCGCACGCACGCATGGCCCCGCCAGGCGATCGAGCTCGGGATCGGAGTATCGGACGGACCAACCAAGCAACCAACCCAACCGCCGTGATGGATGGATCGTCGAGTGAGCGCGGCCGGGACGGGAACGGAGGCGGTGCGAGCAAAGCATACCGCTGCTCTGTGGCCCCATGATGGAGACGACGGCGTAGGAGAGCCCGCACCCGGCGACGCCCGCGGCCGCCATGAACCGCTCGGCCCCCTCGGCCGCGAACTCGCCCTCGCCGTCGATCAGCTGCACCGCCACCCCCTCCGCCGCGTCGCTTTCCTCCATCTCGGCCGATCCCGTGCCGTCGTGGGGCGCGCGCGCCTAGGGCTACGGCTCGTGGGGGGAATGGGATGGATGGGATGCGACGATGGGGGGCCGGGGCCGGTCGATCGTAGCCGCGCTTCACTTGTCCGGCCGCTCGGCTTTCGCGGAGCACCATGCGCGCGCGGGCGCGGCGAAAGCCCCCACTTCCTGGTTTTAGGCTATCCGCACTGATGAGCTCTGTATTTTGTATTCATCCTCTATACATCCTAACAAGATTCTCTCCTCTGTACTTAATTCTTCCGCACCCACTATCCTCTATCCACTGTGAGGTCCACTTATCACTTTATCTAAATATATCCATGTGACATTTTGTTTCGAAGTATTTATTGAAACGAATTTAATGGTGCAATCAGAATTTAATTTGAACTTTTGGTTTATAAGTTATATCATTTTTTTCGTTGGTGGAAGTAGTGGGACCTGCCTGGGACCCGCCACTGCATGTCTGTCTCCTCTACTCTCTCTCACGCTCGCGGGTGGGCAGCAGCATCGCGGGTCCCGCGCACAGAATAGCGTAGCAACGCTATCTCGTTAAATATAGCGGAAGCTGGCGTATCTGGTACCGTTCTCCGCTGCAGCGATATTTAACGCCAAAAACATCCGCTATCTGTTTACTAGAACGCTTTAGCGTTTCAGTGCAGACAGCCTTACACTTCTGCCCACCCGCGGCTCCTAACCGCCGTGTGCGCCCATGCCTTTGCTAACAGTTTTTCGCTTTTGCCCCTGGATAAGAATTTCGAATTGCGCGGGGTGGGGCCTGCCGATTCGGTTACGTACCCACGGTAATACGCGTTTACGCTGGGAACGACCCAACAAGGCTTTGGACCTGACAATAATACTCCTAAGAAATAATGCAAATTGGTTACTCCATCTAGTCATAAATCAGGTGATGTTTTTGGTTCAGAGCATCTCCAGCAGTGAAGAAAACTCCAACCCCAAAAACTAGTTATTTTTTTTGACACACCAAAAACTAGTTATTGGGGAAGATACAAAATGTGTTTTGGAATTCTGAAGGTCTTCTCTCCAGTAGAATGAGAAAATCCAATCCCCAATAAGAAAAATAGTGGATTGGGGGAAGAGAGGTCTCTCCTTTATTTGAGGGATGGGAGGCTACGATTTAAGGGACTTATAAAATTTTTTTCTCATTGGAGTTGGGTTTGGGGAACTGCTGGAGCTACGAGATCTCTAAAATAACAGTTTTTTTCTCATTGGGGTTAGGAAAGGGGACTGTTGGAGATGCTCTTAGAGTCGAAAATTGCAAAATGTGACTATAAATTACTTTTTAAAATATTGGTTTGTTGCTCCCTTTTTGCTACTTTTCATCCAAAATCTTCAAGCAATAATCCTTTTACTATGTTACTTTTGCATATTATTCATGGATATCGAATCTTTTTTATCAGGTTATTTGGGAACTATATATTATTCATGGTTTATGTCACAATTCATCCAATGTTAAGTACGATGTATCATTGATTCATGGTTCCATGTTGCGGTTTTCAGTGTTCAAATCAAGACTCCTACTTTTAATTTGAGGGTTTCCCTATTTTTGAGGGTCTGTTTTTTTTTTTGTCTCTACCCTAACATGAGTCTTCAAATCCATTCTAGTAAATACTAGCATATGGGACTCGGAGTCGTAGGACGGTTTGAGTGCCTTGCCAGGAGGAGAGGACTCGCATTGAATGAGCCTCGTCCGGGCAGGATGGCCACTGGCGAGCCGAGGACGGACACTAGGCCAAGGGGCTTCGCTAATGGAGCCGCACTAGGGGAGGGGAATAGGGTGCCGACACGTGAGAGAGTGGAGACAAAAAAGAAGATATGCAAGGTTGAATTGCTGCAGGAAATATTTTCTAGGAAGAAGTAAGAAGCTCCCTACGGTGCCCTGAGATATGGGATTGAGGCGTGATTTGGGGATTTTTTTTTATTTTTAGCCCAAATTTGAAACAAAATTTAAATTTAACCCGCATTTGATTTTTTTTAAAATCTAACCCGTTTGGCCCCGCCACCATGCATGGCGGGGCAAATGCACTGAACCCCGCCATGCATGGTGGCGGGGTACAGGACCCACGTGGCGGGGGACGTGGCAAAGCCACCCGGGCGTACCCCGCCATGATGCATGGCGGGGTACTCCAAACCCGCCACCCATCATGGCGGCGTACGCCCCGCCGCCCATCATGGCGGGGCACGGCCTAAATAAAAGCCGCGCCCCGCCACGCCCGCTCGGCCGCGCCCGTCGTCCGCACCACCGCCTCACCGCTGCCGCCGTCGCCATCGCCCCCACCGACGCCTCACCGCCGCCGGAGCCGCCACCGACGCCTCACCGCCGCGTCGCTGCCGCCCCGCCGCGCCGCCGCCGCCGCCGCTGCCGCCCCGCCGCGCCGCCGTCGCCGCCGGTGCCGCTCCCCGCCGCCGCTGCCGAGGCCTTCGTGCCGCCGCTGCCGCCGTCCGCGCCGCCGCGCCGTCCCCCGCGTCCCGGCCGCCGCGGCCCCGCCGCCACACGTCCCCTGCCACCGCGCCCCCGCCGCGTCCCCGGCCGCCGTTCCCTCGCCGCCACCCCCGGCCGCCGACCGTCGCACCCCGGCACGCCCCCGTCCGGCCAACCTCGTCGCGCCGCCGCAACCTGTTTTACGGTAATTTTTTATTTTGTTGTTACTATTATTTATGTGTAGTAAGTATTATTTAGTTAATATTATTTATTTAGTTAGTTATTTAATATTCTTTATAGTTATTTAGTTAGTTATTGAATTAGTTATATATTTATTTAATTAGTTATTTAATATTCTTTAGTTGTTATTTAACATTACTTATTTAGTTAGTTATTGAATTATTTAGTTAGTTATTTAGTTATTTAGTTAGTTAATATTATTTGTAGTTAGTTAGTTGGTGAGTTAATATTATTTGTAGTTAGTTAGTTATTTAGTTAGATAACGATTAATATTAGTTATTTAGTTAGTTAACGATCATTTGTAGTTAACGATTTTTTTGATAGTTAGCTAATATTAGGTTTTAGTTAAGCGGTTGTTATTAGTTATGCAGTTATTAGTTAATTAGTTAACGATTATTAGTTATTCGGATGTTATTAGTTAATATTAGTTATTTAGATATTAAGTAAGTTAGTTACGTGGTAGGTAAGTAAAGTTAGTTAGTTAGTTAGTTATGTAGTAATTAGTGCTACCATATTGGTCAGTTGATAATCGGATGTCAAATCGTTTTGTAGATGGATTACGGTGTAAGAGTTTTTTACGGAGGAAGTGTTAGGAGAGAGGATTGCCAGTTTGAGGATATGTATGAAGAATTGGAATGGTTTGATGGCACCCCTAGTTTCCGCGATCTATGTGACCGTTTGAGTTTGAAGTTTGGCGAGACTTTCACACTAAAGGGTAGGTTCGATGTTGGAAAGAATAGGGCACACTATGTGATGATGGACTTGTGCAACCAAGCAGAGTGGTCCCGATACAATAGGGTCATCCAAGGTTCGAATGTCGGCATGGCTGAGTTGGTGCTGGAGAATGTTGAGAATGAGGAGCCGTCCTTCGACAGTGGTACTCTAGGAGATTGTGGTGTGCAGATGCAACAAACTATGGAGAGTATGGACTTGGATGGTACTTTGACGCAGGAGCGGGTTCATTCTCCTCCAGTTGGTCATATAAGCAATGATTTTGATGTAGACGAGTTTGAACAGGAGGAGGAGGAGGCGGCAGAGGAGGAAATGATTGGTGATGATGTTAGCACTGATTCTGACGATTTAGGAAATAAGGAAGGAGGTCCACATGCCATGCGAGCACCGGTTGAAGCCATGCCCTCTCGAGGTGCACCTGCCATGTGTACACCAGTTTGTGGCATGCCCTCAGGAGTACCGCTTGAGGTACTTCATGGCATGCAGAGTCAGGGCACATTAGCCACCGGTTATCCAGATGATGGAGTGGAATATGAAGGATGGAGCAGGGTTAGGGAGCCACAAGAATACGTTGCACCACCCTCTTATACATCGGCAGAGCTTACACAGCTGAGGGAGGCTGGCTTGCCCTTTACCGGTGTGCCAAATTATAACGATGTAAGTATGTCGCATATGGCAGTTTGTGACACGGGTTTGCAGATGTGTAAGGAATCATTGTACAACCATAAAAATTTAATATTGAGGAAGGGAATGCTTTTCAATACGATGTCAGAGATGAAGTTGTTCCTTCAGGACTATGCTGTGTATCATCATAGGCCTTACACGGTTCGACATTCTGACAAGGAGGTAAAATTCCACATATTATGTAAGGTTGGATTCCCGTGCTCGTGGAAGTTGAATGCACGAAAGAGGCGGAGTGATGGTAAGTGGAAGGTAACTTCAGTGGAATAGCCGCACAGATGCCAGACTAATGAGGGTAAAAGGTACCATCCGCAGTTGACGGCTCGGTACCTAGCCCATCGTATATTGGGTCTTGTAGATAAGGACAACGACGTTTCGGTGTCTTTCTTGCAGGAGATCATAGTCACATTTGTTGGGTATGAGGTCACGTATGGAAAGGCTTGGCGGGCAAAGCAAATTGCCCTGGCAATTCGCTGGGGTAGCTGGGACGAAGCCTATAACAGGGTTCCACGCATTTTGTGTGCGATGGAACACTTCAACCCTGGCATGAGATCGTTCATATACACAGGAGGGTTGTATCTTCAGAACCCGTTGAGACATATTCTGTACCATGTGTTCTGGTATTTCGATCAGTGCAAACATGCATTTCAGTATTGTCGGCCAGTTGTTCTTGTTGACGGCACGTTCCTCACCGGCAAATACAGGGGCACATTGATGATGGCTGCTGCTGTAGACCCAGAGAACCAGATAGTGCCAATGGCTTTTGCTTTGGCGGAGGGGGAAAATAATGATTCGTGGTCATGGTTTATGTGTCTGCTCCGTGTTCATGTGCTTGGCTCTTCTCGCACCATTTGTCTGATTTCGGACCATCACATTGGAATTCTTAATGTAGCCGTTGAACACATTGATGGTCACCCGCCCCTAGTGCACCGTTGGTGCATGCGGCATTTTGCCGCCAATTTCTGGCGGCGTCAACGCAAGAAGGATGTGACTGACAAGTTAAAGGAGCTTTGTAATAAACGTACGGAACGCGAGTTCAACGAGACTATGGCAGAACTAGAGAAGATGCTTAACCAAGCTGGCAAGGCATGGTTAGACCAGTAGATGGAAAATAAAGCCAAGTGGGCATTAGCATATGATGAGGGCGGCTTCCGGTACGGCATCATGACAACAAACTCCTCTGAGTCTTTCAATCGTGTGTTCAAAGGCGTTCGATCTCTCCCAGTGTCTGGTATTGTTGAGTTCTCTTTTAGGAAGTGCAATGAGTATTTTGTTAAGCGGTATGGCCTAGCCCTGAGGAATTAAGAGGAGCTTGGAAGATGGGGGAAGGCTGCACACGAATATTTGAAGGAGGCTGAGGAATTGGCCAAACAACAGGTTGCCGAGGCTTATGGACGGGACATGCTTGTTTTCTGCGTACGAGCTAGAGGGGGCACAAACGTGGGCGGTGAACGATTTGGTGGCCGAACGTACCGTGTCGATCTTGATAAAGTAGAATGCAGTTGCAACGTCCCTCAGATCATGCATGCCCCTTGCTCACATATGATCACCTCTTGTTGGCTTAGAGGTTTTGACCACACAGTTGCACCATACATGTCACCCTTGTATCTCCGTGCCAACACCCTCAAAGTTTGGGAGAAGAGTTTCAAGCCATACCTTGACGAGTCGCAGTGGCCTCCATATTATGGTGAGGACTACGCGCCTTATCCGGACCTGAAGAAGGTAGGGAAGGGAAGGAGGAAGAAGAAGCGACTGAAAGGCGATATGGACAATATGAAAGGTTACGGCGCCGACATGTATGGTGGCGGGGACTTTGACGAAGAACGTGCGCAGAACCTTTGCTCCATTTGTAAGAATCCTGGTCATAACGCTAGATTTCATAGGCGGGCGAGATAAGAGGTGGTTTATATTGTAAACATGCATTTATGATATTTTAATCTTCAAATTTACTTGTCTTTGTCTTTTTATAACGTTATTAATTGTTCTAATGTTATTAATGTTGTCTTTGTTTTTTCAAACAGGCAGGTTCAGGGTTGCAAGATGGAGGCGCGGGCTCCTCATCCGCGCTTTAGCCTCATTGAGGCGGACTACGACAAGGACCACCGGGCCTAGGCCTTGTCAGAGAAGCAGAGGCCGTTGCGTGCGCTTCGTGTTCGCACGCACCGCGTACATAGCTGGGACGAGCGATACGTGACCTACATACAGCGAGCAGGCTTCCTTGAGATCGTTCGGGTCTACAACAGTACACTCCCCACACTAGACCCTGCACTTCTTACTGCCTTTGTTGATAGGTAACATTGCATTTTGCATTTATTGTCTTTGTTTTATAAAATTGGGCCGTCAACTTGCCTATAACCAGAAACCTGTAATGATGCAGGTGGAGACCGGAGACGCACACCTTCCACACACCATGTGGGGAAATGACTATCACGATGCAGGATGTCAAGATGATATTGTGTCTCAGTTTGGCTGGTCATCCGGTGACTGGGGTCGTCGACGAGTCTAATTGGGTAGATTTGGTGGAGCAGTTCTGTGGTAGGAGGCCATCAGAGGCTGAAGTTAAAGGCACAAAGTAAGTTCATATTTGCGCCCTATTGAAATCACTAATACAACCATTTCAGCTACATCTATTTTTGTAGAATAATGCTTCAATTGTAATTGCAGGAAGACCTCAGGAGTGTCGACGTCATGGATAACCTAGCACTTTGGTGCAGGGCCTCCGATCGGTGCTCCAGATCACGAGGTCGAGGTGTATGCAAAGGTGTGGTTATGGCACTTCTTGGGCGCTTTCTTGTTCCCCGACTCCTCAGGCGACAGCATCAGCTGGATTTTCTTGAGGATCCTTATCCAGCCACTGGAGAACATTGCAACCTATAGCTGGGGTACCGCGGTCCTTGCTTGGACATACCGTCAGCTTTGTACCGCCTGTCGTCGCCAGTCGACCAATGCCAACCTAGGTGGCTGCTCGTACCTACTTCAAGTATGGATTTGGGAGCGTTTTCCGGTTGGGAGGCCTACTAAACCTCCGCATTTGCCTGTGAGTACATACGACTACTTTGATATCTTCATACGACTAAAGAGATTAGTGACACCTTGTTTGTGTGACTTGCAGGTTTGGCAGCATGAAGACGTTCTACCCACCGCCCTTTTCATCTGGAAAGATGCTAAGGTAGTGAGGTGCGAGCTAGAAAGGAGGTACAAGCAGTACACGGATGCGATAGACGTATTGACACACAACTACGTAAGTTATATCCACATTTCCTACTAAAGGCACTATCAATGAGATTGATACTAAATTAAGTTTTTTTACTTTGCAGGTAACATGGACACCGTGGTCTAGGTGGGAGCTAGAGGACTACCTTAGTTCGCGCTGCGAGGAGGAAGGGGACGAGTGGCTTTACGAAGGGCCACTTATCTTCTTCAACGTCGTCAAGATGCACTACCCTTTCAGGGTTTACAGACAGTTCGGGAGGCTGCAGGGAATTCCACCGCTGTACTCCACCAACGCTCAGCTACATGGGTACGATGCCAATATGTTTATTCTACTTAAGTGCCTCATTTCTAATGCAATATGGCAATGCAGGATCGATCGAAGGCTTCGGACCACGCAAAAGGATTGGGCGGTGACGCACGAACCACATTTGCTTAATTGGTATAACAGGCATCCTCGCCACCTCAACGAACTTCCACAGCACCACCCGGCAAGATGGATAGAGTACCTGCAATGGCTGCAGCGAAGTACGAGGACTCATCTCATGGTCCCGTATACCAACATGCCTGCAGATGCGGCCGGTGAGGATGACATCGCCGATGCGTTCGACGATGCGCAAAGGGTGCAAACACAACTTTTTAGGGCCCCTCTAAATAGATACGTGGTAAGTACTTTACACTTACATCCTCAAGCGAGGTAATGGGTTTCAAAATGATCGAGTTAACCTTGTGTGATGTTGTAGGCACAACAGTTGTCGAACTACTCCGAGGAAGCTTCCAGGCAACTTTTTCGGACTAGGGACGACAAGACCAACCCTCTTCGCGCCTTTGTCAAGGTACTTTTGATAGTAACATTCGTGACTACAACTCAGTTACCTTTAAAATTCACGCTTAATAATGGTTGTTGTCATCTAAACCTGTAGAGAATGAAAAAAGGCTGCAAAAAGTTGGCTCAGAAGCTGAGCTGTGCGAACACGCCTTTGGACGTACCTTACAACCCCACGTGGTCCAGGAGCCAGACGATGTCCACCGCAGCTGCTTCTGCTAGCGACACCAGGGCTGCGTCCTCGTCTATTCGTACTCCGCAGGACAGAGGGAAGGGTCCAGCTGGTGCGGACGATGTCGACGAGGCACTTCAGTATGACACGACGAGTGGCGACGACGACGACGACGACGACGTTCCCCAGTGGGATTACACCGGTCACGAGGAGATGGGTGCCTCACAGCTATACGGTGCTCCTATTGGTACACAGGGGGTAGACTACACACAGCAGGAGAACTACACACCAGCCGAGCAACAGGTCCCTATGCTTTGCTTTTTCTTTAATTCTACTGTTCGTAGCTCAACATTTAGAGTAGCTCATCAGGTTGCTTGCTTGCAGGGGGCGTCCTCGACGCAGCAGTTCGATCGTGGACATAGGCGGCAGCGCGAGAGGCAGCAGCGGGACCGCACAGACGTTGGCTGGAGAAGCAACATGGTCCCTACGAATCCGAGGAGGCAACGGAGACCGCGATACCCCTACACCCCTGGCGATTAGTACAGTAGTCATATTTAGCAGGCGCCGGACACATGTTATCATAGTTATCATAGTTATTTCGATTGGACTCATGTAGTTGGTAACACTCGTTTAATCTTAGTGAGTGGACCAACAAATGAAACGAATGAAGATGTGATAATGAAAATTATTACAATTACATGTTTCAAAGTACAACACTGACAAACTACACCACACAAAGTTACTAAGCCACTACAAATGACAAACACTAACAACGACGACGTGAAGACGTGACAATGCAAATTATTACAATGACAATTGTACGTCAATCAAATTGCGTGCACCACTGCGTAAGCAACTCGTCTTCAGACTCTGAATCCTCCACTACAACCTCCTTACCCTTGCTGGCCTCGACTGCCTTGGCCTGAGTGGCCTGACGCCGGTAGTAAGCCGCCTCCGCCTCGTCCGTGGCCTGAGAGTACAACTCGGCCTCTTCTTCGGTCATGTCTATTGGCCCCCATGCGTCGAACAGCGGTGTCTTATGGCTGTGGTACGCTGTCTGACCCTCCGCTAATTCAAGATCCTCCTCGGGCATCGGTCCTAACTCCTCTGCAAGACGAAGTAGCTCGGCTATCCTTCCCATGTCGTAGGCATCCTCGTCCTGAGGGTAGCCCAATTCTTCGGCTAGACGAATGAGCTCGCCTATCCTCCCGGTGTCGTCGTCTTCCTCCGGCTCGGCCTCCTCTTCAACCACAATCGGACGACTTGCGGTGCCAGCAACTCCTGCGTCCCGCTTTAGTGTCCTATTCTCCGTGTATCTAGCACGAGCCACATCTGCTTGCCAGTTGCCGGTGCATCCAATCTCTGCAAGTACAAAATGCAAACAATTAACACGATCTTTGCAATGACTTTATTGACAGTCAAACAAAGAAGATTGAGTTTTCAAAAATGCAATGACTCACTCGCACATAATGAGTCAATAGTATCGTTCAAGCCTTGCATCTCCGCTCTCGCAGCCTCCTCTGCAGCCTTCCTTGCATCCTCTTCAGCCTTCCGTGCCTGGTACTCCTCTACATCCTTCTTCTTTTGCTCGTACCACTTCTTTCACGCAATACTCTCCGGGTTACGAACACGCAGGTCTTGGGCCCGTCGTAGCATTTTCTTCTTATGGTTCTTAACGAAATCAGTGACGTAGTTTGCAGGATATCCTCTCATCTTGCGAAGTGCTACCTTTGTCTTATACTCATCCTTGAACTTATACACATCATCATATGATTCCTATTTGCATTTCTGAGTGCTTTGTTGCAACAAATAGATGAATACAAAGTTAGCGTACAAAAGCAAATAAAATAAAACATTAGCACTAAGTGTCAACAGTCCTAGCAAACCTCGTCATAATCGATCATGTGGCCACAG
Source organism: Saccharum hybrid cultivar R570 (assembly GCA_038087645.1). Classification (NCBI taxonomy): domain Eukaryota; kingdom Viridiplantae; phylum Streptophyta; class Magnoliopsida; order Poales; family Poaceae; genus Saccharum; species Saccharum hybrid cultivar. The sequence goes on along the minus strand of JAQSUU010000671.1, from coordinate 448,965 downwards.
AAGTGCCCAATCCCAAGGCCTGAAGGGACAAGGCCGTAGCTAGCTTCAACACCACATTTGCACATCACAGGAGGCGCAATAGACCTCCTCTTCTTCTTCCAGTCTGGCACCTCCTCATTCTTCTCCGGCTCCGACCAATGGCTCTTTGGACCATAGACCCATTCCTTGAAACGACACTTGGGATAATCATGACCCTACAAAATCAAAACAGTAAAACACACATATATGACATGACATTCCAAGGTTCACTCAAACCTTACCTCATATCGTAGAGGACAAATGAACTCTTGTTCATTGCATGGGTTTATCACGACTTGCTCTCCGCAAAGGCAATTTGGAGGATCCTCGAGCCGGCGTGCCGATGCTACGGCCTTCTCTTCCTCCGTCATAGGAGGAGGGTTAGGAGGGGGCGGAACCCAGCGAGTAAACACCTCATGCTTGCAATGATCAATGCCAGGGTAGAAAAGGAGAATCCTTGGGTCAAACTTGTCCGGACCGTCGATCCATTGGAAGAAAAAGCACCGGAAGTACGGCTACAAAAAAGTTCGAATTATCTCATCGCGAATACAACATCAGAAACCAATAAGAAAAACAAAGGGCACAATTACTTACGCTACAACTATAACATGTGTAGAAGCAACGAGCCGCAGTGTCTCGATGTCTCGACTGGCTCACGTGCGCCGGATGACCACAGTCACAGTTAGGGAAAGGTTCCTCGGGAGGAACGGGCGCATCCTTGCAAGACACGTCGGGGTACATCTCTCGAGGACAACCCTTTTTCCTCCAAATCAACTCACGATACGAGTCCTCCATCTAATAACACGAAATGATTTCTACAGAAAACACATATCACTTATATAATGTACAATATCAATACGATTAAAACTAATATAACTTTACTAACTACATTAACCAAACATACTACAACGATGGACGCAGAGAAGGGGTGGCCGGAACAAGGTCCGACGATGGGCCGGTAGCCGACGGGGAGGTGCCCTAGGCGGGACGGGCGCCGAGGGGAGGGGACCTCGGTCCTGGGACGGGGACGGGGACGGGCGCCGAGGGGAGGGGGCGGGGACGGGCGCCGAGGGGAGGGGACGGGGACGGGCGCTGCGGGAAATGGAATGGATGAATGGCCAAAAACAAGAAGTGCTCGGGCTTTTAAATGGGCGGACTTGTACCCCGCCATGATTCATGGCGGGTTAGGGGTACCCCGCCGTGATTCATGGCGGGGTACTCCTTTCCACGCTGGCCTACAGCGTGCCACGTGGGACCTGTACCCCGCCACCATGCATGGCGGGGTTCAGTGCATTTGCCCCGCCATGCATGGTGGCGGGGCCAAACGGGTTAGATTTAAAAAAAATTCAAATACGGGTTAAATTTAAAATTTGTTTCAAATTTGGGCTAAAAATAAAAAAAATTCTGATTTGGGACCTCTAAACTTGAGTTGAGACCCTATTGAATTAAGTTTTTTTTTGCCCTCGCACTAAAAAGTAGAGTTTAGGCACTGTTTAGGATCTATATTGGAGATGCTCTTGCTGCCCTAGATATATTTCAAAGCTCTGGAAAGATACTGCTAGTAGTTCAATGCTTGAGTGAGTAAGATAGAATAAGGCAAGGAAAATATATGAAGACTGTCAACGTATAGACTCAGAACTACATGTACGTATTTAGAGCATCTTCAAGGGTCTTTCTAAAATTTACTCAGTAAATCATCATTTAGAGAGCCATTTAAGTAAAATCGCTTTATATATCTTTGTACCCTCCGACAACTTTTTCATATTTTGTGCTCACTTTAAAGATTCATCCTCGCTCTTCAACTTTGGCTAGCGAGAAATTTGAAATAGAAGATGTTTATATTTAGATATCCAATTATAAAGGTTGTTGGAGAGTTTTTTTCTCACCAAAATCTCTATTCCTATAAATTAGTAAGGATATAAAGAGTATCTTGGAGTTTCTCTTCTATATCTATATCTATATCTATACCTAATAATAATAAAGAGGTAAAATTTCTGGTAATTTTTGTTCATCCATCCATTTTTTCGTCCACCTTCTCTAACTACCAGACAATGAAGAATTTCTTCCGTCCAAACTTATCTATATAATAATCCGTGATCATACGAGTTAGAATAGATCTCAACTTATCTATATAATAATTCGTGCTCATACGGGTTAGAATAGATCTCTGCGATTTCAAACAAGCTATATATAGGAATTCTAATCTAAATATTCGGTTGCACTGAATTTGGCCGTATTGTTTTCCTTTCGTACGGTGATAAAACAGAGACCAAAAGCGACGTTACTCTCTCCGACGTGACCACCACGCACTTTGCCCATCAGATTTTTACAATAGAAAATTCAACAAGCAAGTAACGGAAGCTCAACGGAGATGCTGGGAATGAAAAACCAAGCAAACCTATATCTATTATTTACCGAATGCCTTCCGTTACATTCTTTCTCCATTTGTATTTACTGTTTTTTTTTCTTATTTTCACCATAAATATAAAAAAACTAATAATAAATAAATATTATGATACTTGAGCACTCGGCCTCTTTCTTATAATAAAATAGATATTTTCACCACTATTTTTATTAATGTGGTAAATCATTGATGTAGTTTAAAATTAAAATAAAATTTGTCTTATTACAACATGATATAGCCAATGGTCTAATTAATCAGACCGTAAAATGAAATCTTGAACAGTTTGTTGTCCTGTTTATAGTCTAGACAAATGTCACTCTAAACTTTATGCAAGTACCATTGAAAGACATGAGGGGGCTACCATATGGAAAATTGGGATTGTTCTTCTATTGTAATTATCAGCAGATAGGCCAGTCCTACATGTCCGCAACTAACTCCTTATTGACTATAGATAATAAAGAAATAAAATTACAAAGTTTTATGGGTCAATAAAGGAAGTCATTGGAACTCGATATTGAACCGCACAATGAATGGATAGTATGAAATTAAAATTATGATATATTTACAAGTAAATATGTTTGTGCTTTGCAATAGGAGAAAAAATCTATCAAGATTGTAATTTAAATTTGATACATACTTATTAAGACATTGTCATATTATTGCCAACATTAGCTTATATATTATGGACGTTATAGTCTTTTTAAAATAAAGTATAGCTTCAAAATGTGTAAAAAGATAAAAAAAACATAAATAGGTAAGTGTTGTGTTATCTTGGCCCTCATTTTTCATGAATGGTGATAGTTTTTTTATATGAATCGGGCGTCCGAGCGGCTGGACGGACCAATCCCCCTGCTCCCCCGCACGCATTCGCTCCCCCCTCTCCGCCCGCCTGCTCTCCGGCTGTCCTCGAGACGGGACGCCGCGCCCGCACGCAAGCTCGCTGCCGCCCCCGCCCGCTCGTGCTCCCTTCCTCCCTCCGTCTCTTGCTCCTTCCGCGACATCCATGCGACCCCACGCTCCCTAGTGACCCAGATCCCGCTCCCCCCACTGGAGACGAGGACAGCGGCGGCGGCTCCGACGAGGTAGGTCGGTCCTTCTCTGGATCTGAGCCCTCCTCCTTCTCCTCCTCCTCTGGATTCCGACGAGCTCTGGGGTCCTATTCCCTCTTCCCTTCGGCGAGCTCGAAGGTGATGGGCTAGCCTGCACCTCGAATCCATCCCCTTCCTATTTGTACGCCCTTTTTGTTTCTCCGTGTTGCAATGGGTTTTTTTTTATGTTGCAACAGATGATTTTTGAATGTTGCAATGAGATTTTTGAGTTGCAACAGATGATTTTCGAATGTTTTCATTTTCCATATTTCATGGTTGATTTTGCGATGTTGCAGTACTACTGTTTGAGATGTTGCAGTACATAATTTTCGATGTTGCAGTACATATTTTTCGATGTTGCAGTACATATTTTTCGATGTTGCACTACATATTTTTGTGATGCTGCACTGCATAGTTTTTTTTTCATATGTTTGTGATGTTACACTTGAAGTGTTTCGTGCTCTTTGGGATAGGGGGCGGTGGGGGAACATAGTGCATTAGGGAACGGGACAGGGGCGCGGTGGACGTAATTCCATTCCATTCTGTTCTGATCTGATTCTGCAGGGGCAGACAGTTTGGGCAGGAGAGTGGCATCCGGAAGCCGCGTTCGCGCCGCACGATCGGGCGCTAGGATGCCCGTAGTGTTTTCTCCCCTGTTGCAACGCACGGGCATATTGTTGGTAGTCCTATAAAGAATGTGTCTCTTACTTTTTGAGTAGTCAAATTTTTTTAAGCTTAATTTGATTTATAGAAAGTAGTATAAACATCTATATCTCCAAATGTAATTAATCTAATTTCTAACATATCATAAATATTAGAATTTTTTATACTTGTATTTGGTTAAATTTAAAATTTTTGACTTTTCGTAAAGCAACGTGTAAATATTTTTGCGACGGAGGAGGTGGGAGTACCTTGTCTTTGGCTGTGTTTAGTTCCTCCAAAAATGCACTATGCAAAAAAAAAAGATTTTCCGTCACATCAAACTTGCGATACATGCATGGAGTACTAAATGTAGATGAAATCAAAAACTAATTGTACAGTTTGGTTGTACTTTGCGAGACGAACGTTTTGAACCTAATTAGTCAACGGTTAGATACTATTTGCCAAATAAAACCAAAATGTGCTACAATACATTTTTCACCATTTTCAGGGAACTAAACACAGCCTTTGTGAAAAAGCCTGGCGTCTGTTGTCAAACTTTGGTCAGATCAAGACTAGGCCTGGTTTAGTTTCAAAGTTGGGAGGTGCCAGAATTACTGTAGCATTTGTTTGTGTTTGTCAATTATTGTCCAAACATTGACTAATTAGGCTTAAAAGATTCGTCTCGCAAAGTACAAGCAAACTGTATAATTAGTTATTTTTTTACCTATATTTAATACTCCATGTATGTGTCCAAAGATTTGATGTGATAAGAAATTTTTGCATTTTTTATATTTTGAAGGGGAACTAAACAAGGGCTATCTGTTGTCAGCCCCATGCATGGGCCATGGCAATCCTTGGCTAAACAATTGATTGTTGCATTCTACACTTTGCAAGTATATCACGTTCTGAACTGAAAACAAAACAGCATCACTCTCACTCCAAACCCAAATAATCGCTCTTAAGAAACACGAAAAGCACAAAAATCATCGCTTAAATCCACACTGGCACTCAAAACACACCATGATCCAAGGTTTCCTCAGATCCGTCAGCTTCTTGTACTGCCAAACACACTGCAGTACCTGCACCTTCAGTCTCTCCTCACTCGCCACGCCAAGACTAGATCACTAGACTGACGAAGAGACAAGAGTCAGTAGTCACCCATGCCATGGCCATGGCCAGTGCGCGCGCAGCCACGGTGCCCGACGGTGCTCGAGGACCCGCACTCGCTGCCGGGGACCGACGAGACTCCCGCGCGCGCCCGCGACGCGCACCGCTCCATGCGCCAGGACGGCGTGCCACCGCCGGGTAGGTCCAGCAGCGGGTCGAGCGACACCCTGCGCCGCGCGCTGCCCTCTCCTCCGCCCCCACCCCCACCCCTGCCCCAGCTCGGCGGGCGCTCCCAGCACGACGGCGACGGCGAGGCCGCGGCGACCGGCAGCGCCGTCTCGGACGCCGACGAGAGGCGCTGCCTCGGCGCGCTCTGCGACCGCGCCTTGGCGCGCGACGACTCCGTGTTGGCCATGTAGCTCGGGAAGAACGGCGGGTCCGCGCGCCACGCCCTGCGCCGGCTCGGCACCGGCACCGGCGTCGGCTCCGACGCGGAGGCGAAGGACGCGTCGTCGACGTCGAACCGGCCGCTGAGCGTCCGCGCGCTGCCGTCCGTCAGCGCCGACGGCGTCGGCGAGACCTTCTGGCACAGCAGCTCGGCCTTCGCCGGCGTGCGGCTCGGCGTCGCCGTCGACGTCGAGTAGTGGCAGCAGCTGTTCCGCCGCGCGCCCGCCCTCGGCGCGCCGTCGTCCACCTCCACGATCCTGACGTCGTGCTCCTCTAGACTCCTCTCCGCCGCCTCCTGCAGCACGCATCTGTTAAACATCCTCGTGCGTACCACGGTCAATTCCTGCTATCATTTGAAGAAGGACAGTGCTCTGTGCTCACCAGTGGCTTGCGGGACCGCGGGTGCTGCGGCGACCGCCGGCTCGGCGGCGGCAGCGGCGTGGTAGTGGTGGCGGCGGCCTGCTGCCTGGAGGAGGCGCCGTCCTCGACCTCGAGGAGCCGCAGCCGCTCGGCGCGCGCGCGGCGCTGGGCGTGGACGAGCGCCTGCATGCGGCGGAGCGTCAGGTTGGCCTGCCGCCGCACCAGCTGGCCCCGCACCATCGCCTGCAGCCTCACCATCCCTCGCAGCGCGCACAGCGCCTTCCTCGCCTGCGCGGTACAATAATGCCGCCGTCGCAAACCGTTTCACATTTGACATTCCACTCCGGCGCGTGGAGGATCGCCGGAGCCGAGAACCGCGCAAGAACGAACGCACGTACCAGGTACGATCGGAAGGCGGCCTGGATCTTGACTGCCGCCGCGGCCTCCACGCCACGACCGCCGCCGGCGCCGCTTGTCCTCACCGACGCCGGAAGCGGGACGACCGCACCCGCGGTGGACGACGCAGCCTCAGGGACGACGGCTGCGACCTGCTGCTGCTGGTCCTGCTCCTGCGCCACGACGACGACATGCACCTCGGCCTCCGAGAAGCAGTGCGACGACGAGGACGCGAGCGGGCCCTGTCCCTGTGCGCCGCCAGACGCGCCCGCCCCAGGGCGGCGGAAGCTCCACCGCCTCTTCTCCCTCCCAGACGGTGCCGCTGTCGCCGCCTGCGAGTGCGAGGGCAGCGGCGCCGACAACACCGACTGGCAGTCGGCGTCAGCAGCCCCCCTGTCCTTGGCCTTCCTCCCTTTCCAGCCGGGCAGGAACAGGTTTCTGAGCCACCGGCTCGCCTTGCCCATCTGCGCAAGATGCACTACTCAACCCTGCTGCTGCTCCAGTGCTCCTCCTCCGCCATTACGCATCTGCACCGGTCACCGCCAGGTGCAGAGGGATGCAGAATGGAGAAGCAGAGGCGGCTCTGTGATCACTCATTTCTCTCTGGGACTGGGACTGGGACTGCTCTCACCTCACCTGACCTCACTGCAAGTTACTCTTTAGAAGATTGTTCCATTGCCTCCTCACACCTCTGTGACCTGTCCCCCTGCTCCGGCCATGTGAGGAACTATTTACAGTCCTCCGAGCAACAGCTAGCACCTTCAATTTTTGTACCCGCCACGCCACCACAAATGGCTGTCAGGTTCGATCAGTTGCATGAACACACACATGCATGGCTCATTGGCTCATCCGCTCGTGAGTTATGAAACAAAGGGGGAAAACGGAGCGATCCGCAGTGTCCCAGCTAACTTCCCGTTTATGGATGCATGACAAAGTGATCAAAAGCGGTTAGTGGCGTGATGAAGAGCACAGACCGACCACGGAGGGTGTAGGGTTTAAATCCGCACTCGTGATCCTCTAAATTCATCCTCTAAAAGGAATATTCTGTCTTGGTCATCAAGATTCTTTTCTCTATATCACTTTCTCCCGCACTCATTCGTCCTCTATATCTCATCTTCTATTTAGTGGGACCCACATGTCATACTCTATTTATATTTTAACCCCCACCCGGTCTCTCTCTATCCTCTCTCTCTTCTATCCTCTCCTCTGCTCCCGACGGCGAGGGCGCGCGGCGGCGGCGAGGGCGCGCGACCCTGGCGAGCGCGCGGCCTCCTCCTCCTGCTCCGGCTCCAGCGCGGGGAGCGGGCGCGGCCTCCTCCTCCGGCAGCACGCAGCCAGCTCTCCCGCGGCGGCGCACACAGCCACCCCGCCACGTCCTCCTCCTCCACCACCATCCGCCGCCGCCCATCCTCCTCGGCCACCGCCGCGGTCCGCCGCCGCACGCGCACCCGCCCCCGGACGGGGCTGTCCAAGCCCCCCGCCGGCTCCGGCGACTACTTCTCCAGCATCGACGGCCCCAGTCCTCTTCTTCAGCGCGCGGTGGAGCTCCTCGCGGGCGGTGCGGTGGAGCTCCTCGCGCGGCGGCGGACCTCACGGTGGAGCTCGGCGGGCTTGGCGCGGCCTGGGGCAGCGGCGCCATGGCCCTGGGCCGGCGAGCTGACGCGGTCGAGCGGCGGGCGAAGGACGAGGCCGCGCGGGACGACCTCCCCGTGCTCCTCCTTGGCCGCCATGGACGACCTCCTCGCGCTCCTCCCCGCGGCTCTCCCCCACGCCATCGCCCTCTCCTCCGGGCTCTCCTGCGCCCCTGCTCCGGCCTCCTCCCGCTCCCGGTGCGCTCTCGCGCGCTCTCTCTCTCTCTCTCTCTCTCTGTGGCACGAGGCGAGTGGCACGAGGACGAGCGGGCCCCGCGCGCGCATAGCGGAGGTCCGGTACCGCGGCAAATTTGGCGGACAGAGCCGGTGATAGTGGACGCGCAAAAGCGATAGCGTACCCCGCTGCAGCGATTCCGTCCGCTATCCGCGTGTAGCGGACACGGATACCGCACGCGGTGCGGAAAGCCTAAGGGACGGTCGTCCATGGATCACTGGTCAGAGCTTTGCATGTGGCGAGGGATGAGTGAGTAGCTCAGTACCTCCTCCTGCTGCAGGGACCGATGATGCGAGCGATCAATGTGGGGGCACTGCTGCCGCCGCTACAGGAACATTGCTTCCATGGTCCACAGCGCTACAGCAATGGCATGGCAGGGCTACCCGGTATGGCGGTATCAGTCTATCGTCTTCCAGAACGAGAAGGCACACACATGACACAATATGACATGTGATTTAGGGTCCGTTTGGTTCGCCCTGTTAAATTTTAACGGGCGTTGACCATGAAGTTGACCATAGGGTGTTCGGATAATAATAATGGACTAATTAGGCTTAATAGATTCGTCTCATAAATTAATCTCAATCTGTGCAATTAGCTTCGTAGTTAGTCTATATTTAACACTTCATGCATGTGTCCAAACATTCAATGTGATATGTGTTAAAAAAAATAGGAGAAACCAGACAACCCCTTAAGCAATGACCAAATAAACGGTCTCAATCAGTAGAGGGGAAAAAGGAAACAAGAGCCAGCAGTGGGCGCGTGATCCAATGCAAACCTTGCCGGCTGGCCGAACTCCCGTATGCACATGTGTATGCATCCTTAGGGATTGTCAGGCCCCGTTTAGTTGTGAAAATTTTTGGGAAAAATTTATGTAGCATTTTTCGTTGTTATTTGGTAAAAAATTATCTAATCATGGACTAATTGAGCTTAAAAGATTCGTCTCGATATTTACAGATAAACTGTGCAATTAGTTATTTTTTTACCTATATTTAATGCTCCATACATACATTCAAAGATTCGATGTGACAGTTACTATGTAAAAATTTTTGGCACTTTTTGGCCATCTAAACCGGGCCTCCGTACAAGGCAAGTAGGAAACGGACAATGTGTGGTGTGGGCGGTTAATGTGCTAGCTAGCCTGGACGCTGGAACGGACACTGTCACTGTGGCCTGTGGGCAGGGCAGGGACTGCTGCTGACTGCTGTACTAGTACTATACAGCAGTGAAGAAGACAAGCAGGCAGGGACCATGGTGAAGCGATGGTGTTCCACGTCGAAGCTGAGGAGGCAATGGCAACGAGAAATGCTGCTATCCAATCCAGGGCTCTGAATCTCTGATACGGTGTACTCCGTACGCGATGGAGGCGATGCCTTTGGTCCTCCGAATCTGCCGGCCGGGTCCGTACACGCGGCCGCCTCCGACCCCGTTCCGTCGGGAGCGGCCCGGCGCGGCGCGGCGCGTGCGCGTGAATGTCCTTGTCGTCCTCCTCCGTCCCGTCCCGGAGCGTGAATTGGTCAGGCCGGAAAGAGCACGGAGAGTGTGGTTGGATCCAAGAGACGACGACAGACATGCATGCATGGCCGGTGGGTGTGGGTGCTGCTGGCCTACTGCTCTCCGCCTGCGGCTCAACCAACTGCAGCTGCATGTCTGTACGTCCCCCGTTGACGCCGGCAAATTCTGTTACTTTCTGTAGTAATAGCACTAGATCTATCTGTATATCGTCAAGGGAATTTGCTCATTGCCAGTAAAATCTATACCAATATGTTGATTGCCATAAAAAATCATAGATTTCCTTAACTGCCATCAAGTTGTGGTATTTGATTCTCTAACTGCCATCACCGTTACTCTTCTGTTAGACTTGGAGTGCTCACCAATCAATATCTTATTCGGCTGCCAGCGAGCATGTACGCTAAGAGTGCAGCAATGGTGATGATGAGCCGAGTGCATTATTTCCTTCTCCTTGTCCTCACCGCCTGTGTGTTACGTTCCCGCTACCCCTCTCAGCTGAATCAGGCCAGACCAAGGAGGTAGGATCGAGATCGAGCTATACATACTGGTTTCAGCCGCCGGGCGTCCGGCGATGTCATCATCGGCATTGTTGATTCTGGTGTCTGGCCGGAGTCGCCGAGCTGCAACGAAGCTGGGATGTCGGAGGTACCATCACGGTGGCGCGGCGTCTGCATGGAAGGCCCCGGACTTCACCAGGAGTAACTGCAACAAGTAGATACATTCTCTGTCACCCTGACCGTGATAACATTATGCATGCTTGCGTGACGTGTGGGCATACTGTCACTGTTACAGGAAGCTTATAGGCTCCAGGAGTTACTGTAGCACCTTTTCGGTGTTATTTAACAAAATTTGTCCAATCATGGACCAACTAGGCTCAAAAGATTTATCTCGACATTTACAGACAAACTATGCAATTAGTTATCTTTTTTACCTACATTTAATGCTCTATGTATGCATTCAAAAATTCGATGTGATAGATGGAAGATGAAATATTTTGGGTTTACATGTGAAGTGAACACACCCATAATTTCCAAATTCATTCAACCAACCTCCTTACTCACGCGGGGCCACGTCTCGATTTGCGCCTGCTTCGTTTCCTGCGCAGCTGTAGCATGCGGCTGCGGCAGGTGAGTTCCACTATAACATGTGCAACACCAGATATACTTTTGCAACATCTAGATGAAATACTTGCAACATACGTCCAAAACAGTTGAAACACTTACCACATACGTTTGAAACACTAGGAAAACACGTGTGTAGCTGTTGCAAAACATATGTACATCTAGACAAAACACTTGTAACATACGTTTAAAACACTTGAAACATACGCATACGCTTGCAACATGCATGTATATGCATCCAGATCTACTTTTGCATCATCCAGATAAAACACTTGAACATACGTTTGAAATTTAATAAAACATTTGGAACATACACTTAAAACACCATTGCAACATGTACATCCCAATCTACTTTTTTAATATCAATATAAAACACTTGCAACATACCTATGAAACAATTGAAACACTTCAAAACAGATGCTTGCAACATACGGTTTAAGCGCAACATCTCCTTACTGCTTTGGAGAATGACGTGTGGGCGTGTGGAGTTCACCAGTGTAGAGGTCGCTGGTGGCGCAGAGATCACGGCTCCAGTGCAGAAGGCCGTGGCGTATCCACACTGTGCGGGTGGAGCGCGAGCTGTGCGTGGGCGAGTTTCGTCCCAGTCGTTGCAAGCTGTGCGCGGGAGAGATCCACCTTAGCCACGGCGAACTGGACAGGCAGAGCGCGAGATGTGTGCGAACGGGCTCCTCTCGGGCTGTCGTGAGCAGTGAGCTATACACGTGCGAGCTCCACCCTCGGCCGTAGCGAGCTGGACAGGCGGAGCACGAGAAGTGTGCGGACAACTCCACCCCGGCCGGTTGTCACGAGCTGCGTGGGTAGAGTGCTGCGAGCTGTGCGCTGGCTGAGCTCTGCTGTGGTGTTTTTATTGGCCCTATTCGCTTGTCTTATAATCCATATTTTTTTAGCTTGTTTTTTCAGTTAGAACAATATTTTTTTTATAATAAATCAGTGAACAATACTTTTAGCTATGACTTTTCAGCGAAACGAACGGGATCATCGTTTTTGAGAAACTGTGGTGTCCGGGGAGTTGGACAAGCGGATGAAAGGAGATCGCTTGGACTTGCGTTGCGGTCATGAACGTGAGCATCTAGGTGGACGGACGCCCACAGGAGGGGCTACCGAATTAGAATTCTATAGCGGGGGTACTCAATTGGGCTCTAATGGATTAGAGCACAGCTCGTCTAGTGATAATGGGCCCAGCTCATTGGTTGGGCTATCACATGATTCAATCCACGCTCACTCATGGAGGCCTCCAAGCCCAAAGTGGATATGGATCTCCAAGCGGTCCTAGGATTACGAGTACAGTTTTCAGTACGAGTGCACGACCTATAGAGACCAGTAGCCAAACATGTGCGGTACGTACATTGTACGGTTGTGATAGGCTACGTCATATGTATATATTTTGATTGAAACCACGTCATATGTAATATACGAGACTGTTCTAAATGTATATATTTTGATTGAAACCACGTCATATGTAATATATGAGACTGTTCTAAACGATCAGAGTCCCGTTCGTGAGTTGCTAAGTCCTCTTGCCTCTCTTCTCCTTTCCTCACTTCTCTTCTTCTATCTTCTACTACAAAGTCCAATTTGTCTCCCTCGATTACCGTGGTCATTCGATTTTTCTTCCTAAACTACAAAACCAGTTTTTTTACCCCTTCAACTTTTAAAACCATTTAATTTTGCATATGAGTGGTTTTGCTAATATGGCGACACGTCATAGGGGGTAAATCGGACTAAGTTGAAAGTTCAGGAGGTAAATTGGACTAAGTTGAAAGGCCAAAAGTTCATAAAAATAAATTAAAAAAAATTAACTAAATATTTTTACATGAAAAAATAACGCAATTAAAAATCCTATGTTTTGTTGGTTAATTGATTCTTATATTTTATAGTTCAGTTTTGCAATTTGTAGGGCGTTGTAGCTTTGAAATGTTTCTGCATAAATTAATAATAACTATAAATGATTATGGAAATGTGCGTTTGTTCCACATGGTCTATAGTATTTTGTTTTTCTTTCCTTCTGGTCATTTATGACAAATTGATAAGGTTTGTTAAAAACCAGTGTGAATATAATGATCAAAGGATTCATCAAGTGTGTGATACATTTTTCATCTACATTATATGGTCAAAGAAGTGTTACTAATTGATTCAGCAAGTTGTGAACTGAACCTCTGCATTTGCATCTGCATAAACATAGATACGCTTTATTGTTGACCAAATAAAAATTTCTATATCTCTTCTGCCCCTCATTTTCTATGGAGAAGCACTGGTGAAAATTTCTGAACCTCTGCATTTTTCACAGCTACTTCCAATGCTACACAAAAATGCCTTTCATCGAAAGCTCCCATTATCACCTAGAACGGAGGCTATTTGCTCAGGCCTAATAATCTATTTGTCACGCTTCAGTTTGATTAGTACAGTGAACGATTGATCTTCAGTGCTCTTCCATAGCATTGCCATCACCTCCGACCTCTCCTATGTTTTCTGTGCTTGCAGTCTTGCACAGAGAGCTGAGGGTGTCCAGAGCAAGAGAGCACAGTAGGTTGCGCGCTGGCTACTGAATGTATCACTTAGTATTGGTAGTAGGGTGTCCAGCAAGTCCAGCAAGAGAGCACTTTTGTCCCAGCTCTCATCATGGCTTATAGTTGTAGCATTATGTCTACTTTGAATTCTAGGTTCTTCATTTGTTTGTTTTCCAAATTAAGGTGCATCTGTCCGTACTCAATAATGGTTATATTTTTGTAATGATACATGCTCTTCATTAGAAAAAAAATGTTTAGAAAAAGTAGGTGACTTGATATTTTTAATGATTGCTTCAATGAATACTGGATTGTGAATAATACATGCTGGTAAGGAGCATCCAGAGGGAGAGTTTGAATTAATCCATTTTGTTGTCTATGCGATTAAAAATTCCAGTCCTCAGAAATTGCATAGTATATGTGTACATAATTCAATTCTTTCAACCGTTTGAGATATTTGTAGACTTTAGGTTTACTGTGACTAAACCAAATTTATCTTAATTGCATCAAGCTCGCATATTCAGTGTTTTTTTTTCCATCTTACTACAGGGTTTCGATGAGTTTTCTTTCCATGGGTACTGGCCGGCAAGCCATCTGCTTTACCGACTCCTCACCAGAATCACCGTGTGAGTTGCATTAGAGGTATCTGTGAAATTGGTTGAAACTTGGCTTGGACGATAATTTCAGGAAACCCTTTCTATTTTGGATGTCACCTTTGTTACCGAAGTCAGCAATCTCTCTCTCTCCTGCAGTGAGACAAAAAAACAAACATATCTCTCTCTACCTTGATCTCTTTCTTGTTCAATCTGAGATTTTGAAAGATGTCGAGGAACCTCCTCTGTTCACGGCCGGCGACCTCCCTAGATCAGGGGTTTGGGGAGGTCTCCCCTTTATTTAGGAGAGATGGTGGTGGATTTAGGAGTCTCCTCTTTATTTAGGAGAGATGGTGGTGGATTTAGGAGATCTTCTATAGAATAGGGATATGAGATGTGATAGGAGATCTGCTGCAGCTATTATATTTCTTTTTTAAAAGATAGTGGAGATTATAGGAGATATGGTAAAAATGCTCTTAAGGGCCGTTTGGATCCTTTCATAGTTTCATTTGGTGAAATTGAAATCTAATTAATAAATTAACCTATTTGGCTTGAAATTTGACATTCCATCACTTTCCAAAGTTCACATATATGTCTATCTCAAATTCATAGGGTGGAAGATGAAGATTGATTCTACAGATCACCATTCTATGTTTCTACTTTGCAACTTATAATACGTAACTCGCTCCTCTACGGTAGAAATGCAACACATAAGTATCTTTCTCATATAGCCAATAACAATATACAAATATAATCCATATACAATCATATTAGCTTAATTAATATGTGTCTTATTATGATTATTAAATGAATTCAATTCCAATGATCTAAACGGAGCCTTAGAGTTTTGGATAGTAGAGTCATTTTAAGCACATTAGTGACTCTTTCCCTCCCCATCCGATGGCTATAATATGTTTTCTTTGGGGGACCTGAGATCTTGATTCCAGCCATTGCTTTCGTTGCAGCAAAAGTACATGAACAAGATCCATGTGGATCCTCCCGGTCGGTATTTTCGCACACTGAACCCTCTCTGGAAATGAACGGACTCTGAGCGCCTCCGCGTCAGGTGCGATAGAGGGGCGCATCCTGTCAACTGGTTGACTGCGCGTTCAACGTTTCGTTACCGTTAGAGATCAACGAACGATATTCAAAGAGGGACACGTGACAACCATCCGTGGGCTTGGCGCGTAGTGACCGGACGCTGGGGCTGCATCCGGTCGATCAGACCGGTGCGTCTGGTCACCTCGTGCAGGCAGCAGTGTTGAGCCTAATGGCTCTATTCTTTGGGGACGCTTATAAATATTTTGTGGCCAGCTCTTGGGGACTTCTCTTGGCATTTTGATCATCTTGGCATCCTCTTAAGCTGAGCATACTCCTTCCCACTCATCTCCTTTGCTTGGTTGTGAATCCAAAGTGAGATTGAGTGATTCCAAGTGCATTTGTTTGTGAGTTTGCATCTAGTGGTACTTGGGGATCGTTTGAGCTGCGGGATTCTTGTTACTCTTGGTGGTTGCCGCCACCTAGATGGCTTGGAGTAGTGGAGGAGTTGTGGCAAGAGTTGGTTATTGTTCTTGGCCATCTCTCGGTGATTGTGAGGGGTTCTTGTGCCTACCCCGGCGGAGCGCCAAAGGCAACTCTAGTGGATTGCACGTGTCATTGAGCTACCTCACTTGTGGGTCGGTTTTTACGGTGTCCAAGTGGGACGAGGTTCGTGCAACACCTCTTAGCCGCTGAACCACCAAGTGTTGGTCGACACAACGTCGACTAGTGTGCTAGCAAGCACATGAATTTCGGGAGAAAAATCTTAGTGTCCATTCTTGTGATTGATTGGTATTATCTCGGTGATTTGTTATCTTCATATTGTGATTGGTTCACTCCCCTTCACGGCGGTATAAAGATCACATCCTCTTATTTACTTTCCCGCATACTAGCTTAGTGTAATTGGTTTGTGTAGTTTACCTTGCTAGTGTAGCTCACCTAGTTTAGCTTGTAGTGACTTAGCCATTGATTGATCTAGTGACTATAACAACTAGAATTGTTGGGATAGGTGGCTTGCAACCCTTGTAGAGCTAGAGAAAAATTTGCTTACGTTGTTTGTTTTACTAATCAAGTTGCTCTAGTGGTTTTGTAGCTTTTAAATAGGCTATTCACCCTCCCTCTAGCCATATTAGGACCTTTCACCTCTGCCTCGTGAAGTGGAGATCGTCGGTTCTGCTGAGAAGAGCAAGGGTTGTGGCAGCGGGAAGGATTCTTCTTCGCCTCGTGAAGCTAAGACCATCGTGATTGGTTCAGGCATCATCAATGGTGGGGGCCCACGTGCCAAAAGAGTATGGGGTGGATGCCGTCGTCGCAGTGGCAGGGGAGGAGGGGGCCTCCTCGACGTGCTCGAGGAGATGTTCAACAAAGTGGTGGGGGATCAAGGCCTAGCGTTGCGTGGGGTACTCCTCAAGTCCCACTTCCTTCATAGAGGAGGAGCATAGGACGCTGAGATCGATGGGTTCTAGATGCACGGACACAGATTGGAAACATTGTTGCGCACCCCGCTGCTCTTCGGCTGTGAAGCTGGAGTATGGTTTAGAGGCCTTGGCCGCGGTGGCAGGAGAGGAGGGGACTTGCACGACATCCTGGCTGAGGGGATTGACCACATGGTGGTGCCATCCAAGCTGCGTGCACCAGGGTTCCAAGCCCATTTCGACCGTCGCGGCTGTGGTCACGGAGAAGGCCGCATGTCTAGTCTCTATCACATGGCTGGTGCAGATTTCCCACTCGAGATTACTGGCTCTAGGTGAGTCCGATTGGTTCTAAGTTACTGATGCTATTTACTATTTTGACATTTTGTTGTTTCTGTTCTAGTTCTTTTGATGAGTATGTGATGGCATGCTTTTCTTTTTCTAGTTTTGTGAAGAAAATCTCATTAGAACAAACTCGTTCAATGCCCCTGCTGAAAACAATTTAGAAAACACTTAGGTCTTAGAAGCGCAGATAGCCAGTACCATGGCCACAACCATATCCTAAAACTCCTCGGGCAAAAAGGATCGCAATTCAACCAAAGCCGGTGACAAAGATTTACAAGTTATATCTGTATAAGGATATCTAGAACACTATAAAAGATTCTTTGGGTGTGTTCAAGCTCATGTTCCTATAGCCATACTGTTTCTATGTGGGTTTGGTGCTGCCTTAGTGTCAACCTTTTGCATTCGATATGATAGAAGTCAAACCACTGTGGTAATTTCTGCTCTCTCCGGGAATAAAATAGTGATGATTGCTGTTGACATATTTAGGTGCCAAAATCAAGGTCGGAGCTAGTGAAGTTATGCAACTTGGGTACATGCGATGTTGTGGTCATGGCCTCAAGTAGGTGAAAACATCAAATTAGTACTTATTTATATCTATCAGCTGTATTATATCTTAGATTGGTCCATTAAATAGTTGTGATTGTCTTTTCTATGCGTGTGATACCTATTCTATTGAACTATCTATTATGAATAGTTGTGTTTGTCTCATAATATATTTGTTTGTTGTTTTGTAGTAATCCATTATCTGGAAACCAAGCATATTGGAATTGAATGCTAGAAAACCACCCCGGCTCTACTGTTCATAAAAGACCTATTGGAGCCTGACAAGGCTAGAGTTTTTGAGGACCCCATAAACCCAAACTATAAGGAGAATCTTCTTAGGACTGTTCTTATCCAGAATCTTATGTACCCTGGAGCTATAGTCACAATTGCAACTAACAACAAGTTGCTTAGAAGTTAGAAGCATGGTTTAATTTGTGGTGACATGACATATGCGGTTTTGATTTCAGATTTTTCAGAGAGAAAGAGAGATTTATCTCTGTGGAGATTACCATAACACCTCACACCCCTTGAGTTGGGTGGCTTTCATATATATAGTCACTAAGGACTTCAGCGCAACTACAATTAGACCCCTAGATATATACTATACATATCTAACAACCCTCCCCCCGACAATCGTAGCAGGAGGTTCATGGACGCATAGGCTGGACTAAAAATTAGTAAAGAATTATATAGGCAGGCCCTTAGTCATGATATCCGTGAACTGATGTGAGGTCGGCACATGTAGAACATGAACTTCACCAAGCATGACCTTCTCGCGGATGAAGTGAATATCGATCATGATGTGCTTGGTCCGGCGGTGATGAACATGGTTAGTTGTTGTGTATACAACACTAACATTGTCCCGAAGACAACTGTGGCGAAGGGTAGCGGTAGATGGAGATCCTAGAGAAGCTGGTGCAACCTACAACACTCGGCGACGACACAGTACTCTGCCTCAGCTCTGGAGCGAGAGATAGTGGTCTAACGCTTGGATGACCAAGACACCAAGTTGTCACTGAGGTAGACGCAGTAGCCCGATGTGGAGCGGTAGGAGTCAGGTCACTGCTATTAGTCTATCATGGTCCACAGCGCTAGCAATGGCAACAAGTACTCCTATCAGTCTACCATCTTCTAGAACCAGAAGTCACATACATGGTAATATGAGTATATGACATGGACCACAAGTACTCCTACCAGTCTATCGCCGAGTTCATACGTTGCCGAGTTCTCCATGCCCTCTCCGAAGAGGGGAACTCAGGCTGCAGTGCCAGTGCTCAAGAAAACCCTTGCTTGGTGGCCTTCATCCAACAAGTATGGGCCCACAGGAGTAAGCAGTCCCTCTTGGGGAGATGCCCGATCGAGTACCCTAAGGAGAACTCAACTAGTCTTTCCATCCACTAGAAAGGTCAAAGGCGTGTCATAATACATAGTCCCCCGACATGACAAACACAACTGCGACCGTGCTGCCCACGCATGCCACAGAAGGAGCATGCCCCAAATAGTGTCACCGTGTACAAAAAAGGAGACAGAGACATGCCTTACTTGCCCCTATGGTTCGCCTAGACGTAAGTCTAGACAATGTCTAGATGCCAGTCATGAGGTTAATTAACGACTAGTTTAGCCCCTAAACTTTTGGCTAGACAGTTAGACCGCCTAAACGGTCAACTCTAGTCAAAGGCCATCTAGACGCGAAGGCTGCATTATATGCTATTAAATGATCAACTAGGTGTCCAAGATGTAAGTCTAGGCAATGGGACATCCAAAATCTCATCTGAGTAGCACATAGGGAAGTATTCATCCATCCCACATGAATTGGAATAGCTTATAATTTAATTATTTATCATATCATGCTATAGCTTATAATTAGCTAGTTTTCTGATCTGATAATGATATATCTTATAATTTAATTAATTATCATATCATATCAACTATCTAGCATGCTATAGTGATACTTGACAAGTGCACAATATGTGATTCTCCTTGCTTATTTTTGGCTTCTAGATTGTCAATTGTCGTGTCTCTATGTTAGAGAGATTTAAGATTAGATGTCGGAAGTTGAGAAATGGGAACTATTGTCTTTTATATCAGAGTTGTTTCATATGTTAACAACTTATCATAACATTGTCTTTGCGTTTTGGATGCTAGAGTCCAATTACATGTGTATTTGTTTGATATTTGTACGAAATTTCAGCTCCTACACTACAGAATTGTCTAATACATCTAGATACGCCTAGTCATAGTCTAAACTATCTAGACACTAGTTGGGAGCATGGTGACTGTCTTGCGTTTAGTGTCTAAGCTAACAATGGCCACAACCAGATGACTAATGTTCGATGTGGGCACTGATACTGCGATAGCACTCCAAGTACATGTACAATGGAAATGATGCACCAAGCGGATAAGGACAGCCGAAGACTCATACAGGACTGGCTCATGTGAAGTACCCTCTCTGTTTTTTTTAACCCAGTTCCCTATGAATTAATAATGTCCCACACAAAGCTATCTAATAGTGTATTCACTCTCATGCAATGAAATCCCCCCCCCCCTGATCCTCTTGTACTAATGCCCTCTAGGTTCAACCAAATGCCAATGAATTCTGACCTCCACTGAAACGTTTAATTCTCTGTTTGTGATGTATCGCCGCTAATTAACTCCGCCAACATTTGAATTTCAAAACCTAAGAAAATAAAATGGATATTTAGGACTCTAAATGACTTGTGATAAAAAAGGTTATCAACCACATAGTTATAGATTATATTGATAACTACAACTATAAACCATATTAACACCACTCTTCTCGTCATGTCAAGAAAAATTCCTCATTGTAGAATAATCTGGGCTTCTTAACAGCAGTCCTCTCTTCATGTCGACATGAGAGGCATTGTGAGGAATTTTGTGATATTTTAAGACAATAAAAATCTACTATGAATCTATAATATTCCAAAAAGCTAAATAATTTTTGAGAGACTTGGATGATAATTATTGACGAGTGACACTGAATGCTACCTTGATTGTTGGCATCGACAGAAATTGCACAGCTACATGATAGGCATGGAAAAAAAAGAAGATGAGACAGAGAGGGATGACAATAGACTAATGCCAATTGATCAATGATAGTTGCACAAACATTACTACAAAAATGATTTAAGAGACTGACTCTCTAGCAATGGCCTTTTTTAGAGGCCGTTCGAAAGTCCAACCGCCTCTAGAAATATCTAAAAATAGAGGCACTTTTAGAGGTAATTGAACTCTACAATTGGATTTCTAAAGACGTTTTGCAATTTAACCTGTCTATTAAAATTGGTGTAACACAGTAAAATTCATATTTTTCAAAATAAGTTATATGAAGATGATCTTTATATCGAAGCTATAGATCTCGAAGAAATATACAACTTTTAGTTGATGACTGCTTCATTTGAAATCATTTTGAGTTCAAAAATTATGTTTTAATTTCTCAGATTTTGAAATTGAAATTATTTGAAGTTTCCATGGATAAAGGTATGAGCTAAACCAAAGTTGTACTACTCGATGAAATCTTAAACTTTCAAATTAATTTTTTTTTTCATTTATTTGAAGGCGTTTAGAGTCTGAAATATTAATTACAATATTCACTAAAGTGAATATAAAAAGGATAGTAGCATCCTCCATCTTGCTCACAAAGTGATTTTAAGATGGAGTGGTAAGAAAATAACGTGAGAGGCCTAAGGTTCTGAGTTGGATCTCCCCGTAGGTTCACATGCACTTTGTTGACACCGGATTGATCCCAGATCACACATCAGCAAGGGCTAGCACGCCTGGCCGCCACAGACCGAAGAACGCAAATAGGATGTCACTCTTTCGTGGTGAAGAATGGATATGTTTACAAGCAAACCAGCAAAGGATAACCAACATGCTTGCATGACGAAGAACCAGCTAGTTTTCAAGCAAACTGGCAAAGAAATCTTTGAAGTTCTCACCCGGGAGGGACCACGTCGGGGCAAGGACGTCGCCGGGTTGCCCGAGGTTGTCCGGTACGCCTAGGGTGCCATCCTTGGTCATCGGATCAAGGGATGAACAACATGGAGGTTGAAAAAGAAGGTAAAAGGGTTAGAGTAGATTGATTTTGTCGATAGAGTGTTGGATCCTTCAATCGGCCGTGATCCTCTCATATATATATATATATAGAGAGAGGGTGGTCTTATCCCAATAAGAAACAACTCTAGATTGTAATATTCAAGTTTCTTATCAAAAACCTATCCAAATCTCGACCAAAACGAGTCTTAGTCGAACTGGAACAGACAAACCGGCCTACGGTGCCGGGGTGGGCGCTGGGGCCAGCCAAGGTGGGGCATAGGCAAACCGGCTGGCTGGTTCTGGGGCTGCGAAACCGGCCAGGCTGGTTCGGCAGGGCAGTGCGCGTGTCATCCTTCCAAAAATCATATTTATTTGTTTTGAACTCCAAATAAAGTGAACCATATATGTTTTCGACCAGAGCTTGACGAGAGGAATGCCATGGTGCAATCAAAATTTGCATTTGAAGAACTTTCTCAAACAGGCTTGGCTGGTTTGGGAACCGGCTAGGCCAGTTCTAGCAGGGTCAGCACCTCCGACACGCCATTTCTTCGTCCTGGCTCCAAATAGGATGATCTAAATATATTTTCTGACCATCTTGACCATAGAAATATAATGGCAGAATCCATAATATGATTTGGCCATGTTTGGTTGTCAACACACGTATTTCTTGTGAGAAAATCGTGTGATTTGTGACTTGCAATCGCGGGGGCTGCCTGGTTCATAGTGAAAGTTTAGACCAACGGATGCAATGAGAGTCGAGAAAGGAGAAATATAATCACGAGAGTCATGGAGGGAGGATAAATATCATCAAACATAGGAACAAAGTACTTGAGAAAAATATTTTCACACGGAAAATGCAAATACTATATTAAACACTTGTCCTATATTTCAGGTGCCTGAATTTTCAGGTGATTTCAGGCAACACTCTTGTACCTCTATCTAGTACAAGTAAATTGTTACTTTTGTGATTTGTTATTTGTCTTTGTGTCATAACATATTAAATTTTGTCCTTTTCTTCCTATAGAAAATAATTATTAATTGTCTTTGTGCCAACACAAATAGGGTTTTGTCCGGTTTGTGGTTTCGTGTAATAGGTTTTTTATTCTCGGTTCCGAAAATTGCAGATTGCATTAACAGAAATTGCAATAAATGAAATATGCAATTTTAGTATAAAATATATGCAGTAACCGTTGCTTGAAAGAAAACTAAAATTCAGGCACCTGAATTTTAGCAAATCCCTATATTAAAAAAGCTAGCTATCCGTGTTTTTTTTAGAATTACAGCTATCCGTGCTATTGGCATATGCCACACTACTAGCTATATTATACTCTGTCCATAAGTCATTCTGAGTACATGACTTTTTGATGGGGACGTGATTCCCGATCTTTCGTCAGGTTTAAGATAACTATCGATTTGGTCGGAAGCGACACACCGATCCGGCTTCAGATCATAAAGACCCGAACCCTGCAACATTAGCACCACGTCTCCTCTGGTTATCAACCGTGTCACAATCCGGTTGATCTCGCCATGAAGGTTAATCCTTACTGCGAATCGAAGAACACAAGCAAGAACAAGATAAAACGCAACTCAATTGAAGTGATAATTGCAGATGAATGATTAAGCACTCGAATTTGGGGTCTTGCAAACCGATAACGGTGACTGTTTAATGACAGATTGATCTAAAGCAAAACCCTAACCCTAACATAGGCGGCGGCTACTGATTATAAAGCCTAAGGGGCATCCAAGGACCCCTACTCATGTCGCTAAGAAGTCTCGACACGTTACAAGGGCCAAACGGCCCAAAAGACAGTAACGCAACGCCCTGACAGATTCTGCACGTTAACTTATTTTGATGATTTCCATTGACTCTAATGAAATTTGGGCCTCAAACCAAAGTCATTGGTTAGCTTATGAAATTATCTTTCCATCCATATATAGATCATAAAAAACGGAGTCTGTATGCGTCCTGGGCGTCCATTTTACTACAGACTGGTCCTGTAGCCCGAGATGGACTCGAACTTGATATGGATTAGGCCTCTAACTTGGCTTGGACGCCCTTGCTTGACTTCTAAGGTGGTGGCTAAGGAGGAGGACGTACTTAGGCATCTATTAGGTGTTCTCCATCTTCTTGGGGCGTGCTCCAACTTGGGCCTGGATACCAAGTGTGAATAACAAGCCCGCAACGACGCCGTAGCACCCGACAGAAATAGCAGCAGAATGTCTCGATGACTTAGAGGCCTTGCCAATAGGATATTGAGGTGGGACTAGATCTATTTGAAAGTTCCATCAAGTGCTCATTGACCTCGATCGTACTCCGGATGGATGAGTTATGGCCTTCCCAATGAAGCACTATCAGGCTATCGACGAACCGAAAGTTCAACTTTGATGGACTTGCACTTTGAAACACATTTGTACCTACATTCAAATAATGACATGTACATATGGAACCAAGTAAATTATACCCAAAATTACTATACAAATGTAGGAACGAACGCACCTTATAATCAATGGTCGTATCCGATGGTGTCATGTCCTTATCATCCTCCCCTTCTTGACAACAAACCGTCCTCGGTTTGAGCTTAGTTGGAGGACATATTGTAGGTAGTAGCCAATATTGCTCCTCTTCTTGAAATTTAACTTGTTGCTTTATAACAAAACTTAGGGATCTTGACATGACATGATTATATCTATTGTAGGCCTCGAAATTATCATATTGTTGCACAATAAAAGAAGATTTTAGATTGGAACAAATATAAACTCTGTGTATCATATACTCTCCTTTATTATTATATTTGCCAATAAAGTGAAATGTACATCTAGATGATCGTAACAAATCAGCAAACCAAAATTTCTCTTCTAAAGTAGTAAGAGCACATAAAGTATCAAACTCAATATAACTCAAAGTATCTAAAGAATACAATAATTTTAGCTTATCTTTTTTAGCAGCAATGGGAAGCAAATTCTTATTTTTAGCACAAGTATTTGGTTCCAAAACAAAAGCATCATGCTCATTCAAATTCTTATTTTTAGCACAAGTATTCGATTCCAAAACAAAAGCATCATGCTCATTCACTGGTTGCGGCATATGTATATTAAAAGCATTGTCACACAACTCTTCTTTATCACAAGCACTATCAGAACAATTATTTTGTGACAAAGGAAATTCAGACTTTGTGTCCACTAAATATTGCTCTATTATAGCATGAGTGGTGGACAAATTCAGCACATCATCACCAATTTGAACATTATCATATTTTGTAGCAACATAAAAGGATCTTCCAGTTTAGGTACTTGGTAATTTTTGGATTTAATATCGAATTCTTTCTTCTTAGTAGGGGCACTCTCTCTATCAGGTTGTACAATTTTAGCATGGATTAAAGTTTTACCAGACTCCTGAGAGAATGTGGGTGGTGGTGGTGAAGATGCTGCAGCAGCAACGGAAGCGGCCGCTCGCCTGCTTATCGCGATCTCAACCTTCACAAATGCTTGCTCCACCCTTGCTAAAACATGGTTGAGGTTTTTGTCAATGTTACTCTGGTCCTTTTGCTGACATCCCTGCAATTCTTTTTCTGCATACATGGCAAGCTGAAACAACTGGTTGGTAGTGTTAAAATCTTTATAATAAACAATATCCTGAATTTCACATCTCAAACCACCATAAAAACGACACACTTTATCCTCTGGATCCTCCTCTATCCCACGATGAATCATGCCCTTATGAAGCTCTGCAAAATAGTCTTAAATAGACATATCTCTCTGCTCTGAGCGTTGTAATTTCTTATGCAAATCTCATTTATATGAAATAGGAACAAATCTATCACACATTGCTTCTTTAAGTCTATTCCATGCTTGAGGTTGTTGATGCAAATCAACTAATTGTCGCCACCAGATTTGAGCAAAATCCTTGAACCCACTAGTAGCAAGTTTAACTTTATGTATCTCATGAACTAGGTGAGAATTAAATTCTTGTTCTATAGTTATCTCCTAATCTAAATATGCTTCTCCATCATAAGATCCAACAAAAGATGGTATGGTAAATTTACCTCTTATACCTTGATGATTATACTCAATATGTGATGGCGGATTGTTCGTCATGTGGTCCATCCTTGCAAACATCTGGGTCATGATTTCCTGCAATTCACACTTAAACAAAAACACGTTGTTTGATAATGTTAGAAATCAAAAGAAATTCCTATCAACTATTATATGTGTCGGTGGAAACACACTCTCACACGTCTTACCAAGTTCTTACAAGGTTCTTACCAACGCAATGCAGTGGACGGTAAAACCGGTGGTTGGTTCGTGATACCTGTGAGGGCGTGGCACCAAGATTGTAAGGATCTTTTTCTGTACTAATATGGAGTATATATGTGGAGCTTAGAAGGCACACAAAGAACAAATATATATGTGGCACACAATTCAGTAACAGATAGCAATATTAAATAAATGTCCAAAGCACTTGTCCTAGTTGCTGGCCTATACGTGTTCCTAGCATCAGTTGTGACACACAAGGGAGTAAAACAAGTATGAAAGGTATCAATGGAAATACGGACAAGGCAAAAGGCACCACAAATAATAGAGCTATCGATTGTTCCTTATGTGCTCCTTTTTATCTCTTCTCTTCTCTTTTGCTATTTTTTTCTTTTTTTGTTCAAATTTTTTTTCCTTGCTTTTGCTCTTTTGATATTTTTTTCTCAGCAAGGAGCACACAACAATAAACCCCAAAAAAATTGAGCTCAATTGGATATGAAGTGACAATTGCAGATGAATGATTAAGCACTCGAAGTTAGGGTCTTGCAAACCGATAACGGCGACTGTTCAATGACAGATTGATCTAAAGCAAAACCCAAACCCTAACATAGGTGGTGGCTACTGATTCTAAAGCCAAAGGGGCATCCAAAGACCCGTACTCACGTCGCTAAGAAGTCTCGACACATTACAAGGGCCAAACGACCCAAAAGACAGCGACACAACGCCCTAACAGATTCTGTATGTTAACTTGTTTCGATGATTCCTGTTGACTCCAATGGAATTTGGGACTCAAACCAGAGCCATTGGTTAGCTTATGAAATTATCTTTCCATCCATATGTAGATCATCAAAAATGGAGTCTATATGCGTCCTGGGCGTCCATTTTACTACAGACTGATCCTAGAGCCCGAGATAAACTCGAACTTGATATGGATTGGCTTGGACGCCCTTGCTTGACTCCTAAGGTTGTGGCCAAGGAGGAGAAAGTCCTTGGCCATCTCTTAGGTGTTCTCCATCTTCTTGGGGCGTGCTCCAACTTGGGTCTGGGTCCCAAGTGTGAATAACAAGCCTGCAACAATAACGTAGCACCCGACAGAAATAGCGGCAGAATGTCTCGATGACTTGGAGGCCTTGCCAATATGATATTGAGGTGGGACCAGATCTATTTGAAAGTTCCATCAAGTGCTCATTGACCTCGATTGCACTCTGGATGGATGAGTTATGGCCTTCCCAATGAAGCACTATCGGGCTGCCGACGAACCAAAAGTTCAACTTTGATGGACTTACACTTTGAGAAACATTTGTACCTACATTCAAATAACAACATGTACATGTGGAACCAAGTGAATTGTACCCAAAATTACTATACAAATGTAGGAACGAGCGCACCTTATAATCAATGGTCGTATCTGATGGTGTCATGTCCTCATCACTTTTACTATGTAATCTAGATATGACGTGTATCTAGGTGCATATCAAAAACCATGTACCTAGAAAAGGTAGGACGACTTTTAATTTGGAATGCAGGTAACACATGTGACTGAATTTTGATCTCCTCTTAGGTGATGGATGGGTTCAAGTCAAGAGATGTAGGTTGTTGGAGGGAAACTGTCTCTGCGGCCTTCAAAAGGGGCTGGGGGAGGAAGGCTGGCGGGCAGAGGAGGGGGGCGTGGAGCCATGGGGATGGTCCAACGGCTACGACGGAAAGGAAACAAAGGTTGAAGAAGAATGTAACACCCTCGGTGTTACCGCGCGTAACAACACACCAAAGCATATCATGAGCATCATACTTATGTGTTCTAGCATGTGTCGAAGCTCGTAGAATCACTTTAGTAATTCTAAATAGCTAACAAAAATGTTAAATGGAAGTTGCCGCTTTAACCGTGTTGTATCACTTAAGGTTCAAAAACAAATTTTATTTAGCAAAACTGTTATAGAACATACATGCAACACTTTAATAAGATTTGAAGTACTAACTTTGTAGAGTGCAATGCAACCCTTGCGGTGGAAAAATATTTTGGCTAGCTAGTTTTTCGAGTAGCTTGGAAATCGAATTTGGAAAACCTAAAATATGCTTAGGATCGTAAGCTTGTAAACAGTTTGACGACATCCAGTTCATGCGTCTGTTCCGGGAAATCTAGCTAGGCAGTGATGTCGGGTTTTGGCTCTAGTTGGTACTCAGATATACCACGTTTCTCTTGACGTCGAGGGTGGAGCTCGGTATGCCTCGAGATGTTTTTGGTAGGCGTTTTAAAATTCATGCACGCGTCCTGTCGGCGGCTGCTGCCCTCTCGGTGCGCGGTCACCGCGCGGGGCACTGCGCGTCGTGGCTGCCTGGCCAACATGTCGTGTTGTCGGCAGGGTCCTACGTTGCTGGGCCGTAGCTGGCCATAGCGCACCATTGACCTCTCTCTCTGGATAGCTGCTGTTGCTGCCCCCCTCTTGGCCGCTTGCTCCGCGGTCGCCCTGCGCAGTAGCTGCGTTGCCGCGTGGTTGCGTCACCACGTCGCGCTGCCGCCTCTGCTGCGCATCTGCGCTGCGTCCTCGCGTGCGTGGGCATTTGCAGTTTGTCCTCCTTGTGGCGACACTGTCCTCGCCAGCAAGCCCCCGTTCTCTCCTCGCACTGTTGCCATTTCGCGGACCCGCTGTTTCTTTCGTCCGCGAGCGGCCACCATGTTCCAATTCACCTCACGCACGAATTCGTCTTTTAGCCTGCTAGCCGACCGACCTCGCCGCACCTCGAGCTTGGCCCCACCGTGCTCCAATTAGAGTTTCCCCATTCCGCCTGGCCTTAAGGCCGAGCTCGGCCATGCATCATGGCAGCCAATCTTGTTCGCCTCGAACCCCCAATTGGTTGCACAGCTAGTTTTGCCACCACCACCGCCCCACCCTGCGCACCACCGTGGGGCCCCCACTGCCCTCTCATCACTGTTGACGCGACCGCGCCATCGCGAAACACCGCCGCACCTCTCGGGTCGCACGTGGCCAGCTCGCCTTCGAGCAGCTCTCGGCTTGCCGTCGCCTCAACGGGGTTCGTGGTTAGTCACCGATGCTCGTAGGCCCTCTTATTCGGTTTGCCTTGACCGTAGCTCACCGGAACGGCGGCGCCACCCCTTGCAGTCGTCCGTCGTCATGGTGGAGTCGTCTGTCTGCGTCCCTAGTGGTGTGCCTCTATCCCGAGTCACGCATCGATCCCCAGGTGAGGGTCGACCTCCTTTTTTTGCCGTAGTTGGGACTTCGTTGGCAGCGTGGCGGCTCAGTGTCGGTGGGCGCCGTGTCGGAGCACGGGGAGGCGCCCAGGGACCTTCTCGGTGCGAAGGAGGAGAGTAGAGGGGTTTTCTTGAAAGGTTTGTGTCTCTGAGAACAGTGCTTAGGATCACGGGTGAGTTTGGCTTAAGCGCGGGGTTGTTTTCGCAAAACCGCCAGAGCGCGCGTGCGGGCTGTCTGCGTGGGCCGCTGTGCGCTCGCGCGGGCCGCGCGTTGCTGGGCCGTGGTGGCGAGGGTTGGGCCGTGCTGCCAATTTGAGCTTTCTATTTTCTTAAGTGAATCAAGAAGCTTATTATTTCATGTGAATGTCTAAACTTTGAGAAATTATAATAGGTCATGTAAGCATCCAAAAATCATGAAACCAGTTTTGTTAGGTTCGTAAATTCATGTTCTATCAAGTGGTGAATTTCCGTTGTGCGTTGCTGAGATGTTTCTAGGTCGATTAAATCAATGCATAAGGCAACAAATATTAATGCAACCAATCTTGTAGGAATTTTTGTGGCAAATCAAGGATAGCTTTAGCTCTGAAATTTTTACAATAGCTTCATGAGGTTATTAGATGCTTGTTGTAATTTTCTTAGCCTTCGAATAGCTTGTTTGATAGGGTAGCTAAGTTTCCCTAGTAGTGCACGTAGTAAATCGGCAATCAAAAGATGATATGCATTTTAGTTGCTAGAGGTTGGCTAGTTCAGTAACTTTGGTTAGTAGTAGCAGTGGGTAACTTAGCATATTAGCCATTAGAGTTAGCTAACTAGCTTAGTAGATGTTGTTGTTACGAGTTTCTGTTGTCACAGTGCTAAGTGTCGTTTATCATTGCATGCATGTAGATCACAAGGAAGTTGAGTACGTGACCGTGGAGGAGTAGGACTACGAGGAAGTCATCGAGGAGTACGAGGAGGAGATCTTTGTGCCAGAGGAGTTCTAGGAGCCGCCCATGACTGACACCTCTGACCTTGCTCCTGCCCAAGGCAAGCCCCGGAGCATAACCCTTATTTTGCAAATCCTTATATATATTTAAATGTTGTGCATTTACGTTACAGGAAATTTTATGATACCCACATGCATATATACATCTACCCATGAGTCTTACTAGTACAGGATCGTGTAGCTGCCTTGCCTAGGTTTATCGGTAGTGTGGGTAACCTGTCGTTACTCACAATAGATGGTTATTTAATATTATTGTTATAACCTTGATAAAATGATGGAAAGGAAATGGTGACCGGGCAAGGATTTGGTATGGGCATTGGTGGGTGTAACAAGCTATGTCCCGCGGCCACGGGGCGTAGCTGGGTTGCACTGTTTCCCTATCCGTGTCGATTAAGTACCATTCATTGCATGAACCCTAGTCAAGTCACAAATTTATTATCCCGAGTACATACTTACTTATGGGAGTGGGAAGGCTTGTTACTCTCTTGTCATGGGCTCTGGCTCTTTCCGGGCCGACTGATTGGAGGCGGGGATAGGTGGAGGTCTAAGCACCGCATTGAGGCCGGGCCTCAAGTGCGGGAGCTTGGAGTCCAAGTTTGGACGGGGACTTGGAACCCGTGACAGGAGTGGAACGGGTTGGTCTCGCTTGTGCCTGGGGTGCAAGCGAGACGTGTGTCTTTAGGGTACCCAGCTGAGCACATTGATTTGCGAATCGCCGTTTCTACGTGACGGTACGGCTTGACTACGCTCTGGCATCGTAGTAAGAACTGACAGTTGAAAGATGGAGAAATGATTCTGATTACTTCACCCTGCTTGATTATAGGCTATGTTGTTACATAGAAGGTTGGATAAGAAATAAAATACGGCCATTAAAAGTAAGAAATCAAGGACGCACTCTTAGTGCTGCTTTTCGCGAACAAGAAACCCACAAGCCATAAAGCCTATCATAATCCTTGAGAGTCGAAAATTATATTTCCTAGTCGGGTAAGTCTTGCGAGTACATTGTGTACTCAGGGTTTATTTTTACCCCTGTTGCAGGTGCACCTTGAGCAGATAGGCCTTGTGTGGAGGATTCTTCTGGTGGGCACAGACGGATTCTCATTCATTCCGCTAGATGTTTATTTTAATTTCGCTGTTTAATTATTCGCACTCTGAACCCTGGTATTGTAATAAATGCTTTCTAAGACTCTCTGTTGTATGAAATGGACTAAGTATTGTAAGTTTGTACTCATTATTGGATCCCGGGTGTAAAAGGTGGATTGTTCGAGTTCTCCCGTCGGGTGTGCTCGACGGAATCATCGGATTTGGCTCACTTTCAGGGCACTTAGTGTCTAGTGAAAGACAAGCATCCTGAAAGTGTGTTAAATCGGGCGATTCTGCCACAAAGAACAATACAATATGGGTTGTGAACTATTGGAGTTATTGAGTTGCATGCACCGACGAACTTAACCTAAAAGCTTAAGCTGATAAGGAGATGTGGACAATTCACTTATATTCCAACACTATCCCTCACGTGGGGCTCTCTTACGCCTCAAACGTGGATATGAGCAAGCAAAATTATTTTATTTAATTGTGCTAGTCAGATGAACTCGAGACCTCTGACTTAATTTAATAGCACGTTGAGTTGCATGCACCGATTGATTAAAGGTAAAAGCTTAAACTGGTTGGAAAAAGTAGGCAATGTGCTTATACTCCAACAAGATTAAGATCCTACGGGCCCCTTTTCATCGCCCCAAGAAAACAATATAAACAGACACCGGTGTACTATATACTACTCCGTTTGAATTGAAAGGGGATGCTGAGAATCTATTAATAAAACCCCTGTGTCATCTAAACAGACCAGACTTAAGCAATGGAAGAATCAGCTTATATAACCTAGGCCATGTTTAGATTGCAAGTTTTTCACTATCTCTCCGTCACATCGAATCTAGGGACACATGCATGAAACAGTAAATATAGATAAAAAATAACTAATTACACAGTTTGATTGTAAATTACGAGACAAATCTTTTGAACCTAGTTAGTCCATGATTAGACAATAATTAACAAATACAAACGAAAGTGCTACAGTACCAATTTTCTCTCTCTCTTCAATCTAAACAAGGCCCTATATAGATGCTGGATTATGAGAATCCCCTGTCCAATCCAAACTGGATAAAACAAAAATTTGGCGCGCCGCCAGTTGTCTAAAATCCTAAGGTTTGTTGACCACCGCAGCCACCGAGAAGCTTCAGCGCGGACTCCACGATGGTGGAGAAGCTGACCCGGTGCTGGCTGAGCCCGACGCTGCCGGAGAAAACGTGGTAGCACTCGAGGTCCGACGTCGTGTCGCCGATGGACACGAGGAGGCTCACCATGTCGACCTCCCTGAACAGCCGCACGTAGTCGTCGTCCGCCCGCATCAGCCACATGGCCTGTAGCACGACGAAGCGCCGGATCCTCGGGACCTTGATCTCCGGGTAGGTGTGCCGCCGCAGTATGCTGGCCAGCCTCTCCACGTACATGGCCTTGCCGGCGCCTCGTCGGCGCAGCTCCTCCTCGAACTGCTCGCCGCTGAGGAACATGCATATCTGCGTCGTCAGGCCAACGGATGCTTCTAGAAGCTTCTCGGACACCGTCTCGCCCATCGTCATTTGCAGGACCTGCAGTACATTCACAGTAGTAGGCGTGTGTGATGGTCTGATGGAGTTGGAGGATCCTCGCGAGACACGTACGTACCGCCGGCATGGCCGCAGTCACCGCGCGCAGACGAACGGAGGACTCCTCGTCGGAGTAGGCGCACAGATTCCTCAGAATCCTTGCCGCGTTCAGCCGGAGGTCCCTGTCGTCCAGAGCCGCGATGAGCCGGTCAGGCACACCGTCCATCTTGAGGAAGGCTCCACAGTTGGTCTTGCTCTCCAGCGCCAGCATTGCCAGAGCCTCGCCGGCGCCGGAGCGGAGCTCGGTGGCGTACGCGCGCTCGGCGTTCAGGAACAGTGACAGCAGCAGCTTCACGACGCCACCGGTTCTGGTGACCATCCCCTCCTTGGCACCGTCGTCCAGCGCCAGGCCGGTGAGCACGTCGATGGCCAGCTTCTGCAGCTCCCCGCGCTGGTGACCGTGCTGCAGGATCCCTCGGAGGTTGCTCACCGTGAACACCCTGTCCGCCACCTCCCGCCGGAGCTTCTTGCCAGTGTTCCCCGTCGCGGTGACCA
This sequence comes from Saccharum hybrid cultivar R570, assembly GCA_038087645.1. Classification (NCBI taxonomy): domain Eukaryota; kingdom Viridiplantae; phylum Streptophyta; class Magnoliopsida; order Poales; family Poaceae; genus Saccharum; species Saccharum hybrid cultivar. Next base: position 415,860 of record JAQSUU010000671.1, on the reverse strand, counting down.
GCAGCTTGAGCACCTGGAGCGAACGCTTGGCGGCGCGTATCCGAGAGCCCGCGGTTGCCTGGTCCTGGGACTGGCCGTGCGCGTGCAGGTGCAGGTGCAGCAGCGCCGGCGGCACGTGCGTGAACTCCACGACGCGGGAGAGCAGCCCGCGGACGGCCCCGATCCTGCCGCAGTTGTCGTGGTCCCTGGCGAGCATCTTGAGGATGAGAAGGCCCACCAGGTTGAACCCCTCGTAGTCGTAGCTGCTCACCTCCGCTGCCGCTGCCGCTGGTCGGGCTCGGGCGGCGCCAGCGCCTGCGCCACAGTCACCGGGAGCGGACCGTTGGGTATGGCTATGGAGCAGGGACAGGACCGACTCGATGGAGCCGTGGATGCCGGCCACGCGGAGAGCGTTCTGGCTCTTGCCGACGAGCTTGGACACGACCTCCGCCGCGCCCCGGCGCACCTCCTCCTCCTCGGAGCTCTTCCAGTTGAGCATCTCCACGAGCCGCTCGATGGAGCGCGCGCTGGTGCCCACCTTGCGGAGCGTCTCCGGCGCGGAGCTCTTGCTCCGGGCGAACTGCCGGAGGATGCGCACGCCGATAAGCTTTTCGTCGAGGAAGTCCGACTCGATCAGCTCCTTGGCGAACGTGACCAGGTCCATCTTCACGCCGTCGAAGATGCTCTTGCCGATGCACTGCGAGTAGGCGTCGTAGAAGAAGCGTGTCAGGGCGACGAGGCCGCACGCTCCCAGCTCGCACTCGGAGCTGATCTCGTCCAGCAGGCCGCAGCACAGGACCTTCCACGTCCAGTACGCCTTCTCCAGCAAGAAGAGCGCCACCTCGGCCAGCGCGAGGGAGTAGAACAGCACGAGCGCCGGCCTCTGGTTCCTGGCCTCGTCGACGGACCGGCTGCGCTGCCTGCAGTTGCAGAGGCCGATCACGGAGAGCGCGACGCAGGCCACCGACGAGAGCACCTGCAGGGAGTTGAGCAGCACGCCGGCGTTTTTGGACACGATCACTCATCCGGTGTACGGGAGCGGCGGGTCGTCCGGCGTGTGGCGGACCCGCTGCTCCGCCTCCGCCTCCGCCTCCGCGTGCGGGAGGGGGACGACCACCTGCACCGTGCCATGCGCGCCAACGACAGCGGCCTCGCCGTCGACGGGGCGGGCGCCTCCTGCGCGGGACGGGACGATGGCGATGGCATTCAGGACGCGGCGACAGAAGCGGGAGCCGGGCACCCGCAGCGCGCTGCTGCTGCCGGCGGAGCTCCGGGCGGTGGAGTGCCGCTGCCACTGCAGCTCGTTGCCCCGGCCGAAGACGCGCGCGCCCTCGCCGACGAGGATCACCGTCATGCTCCAGAAATCGAGGTCGCGGAGGGAGGAGGCGAAGCCGCCGAGGAGGACGACGGTGGCCCAGACGAAGGCGAGCTTGCCCAGCATGCTGGCCGCCTTCTCGAGGACGGCCAGCTGGAGCGCGAACCGAATCATCCGCTTCTCCGCCGTCTTGTACCCGCCGCCGTTGCGCGGACCGTGGCTGCTGCTGCCTCTTCCGCCCCGCGTGGCCGGCTCGGTCCACGGCTCGAAGAATGAGACGGAGCCTGAGCTGCCGCCGTCACTGTCGAAGCCATCTTGGTGACGCCGACGCTGCAGCTGCACCTCATCGCCGGCCGTCGGCGACTCAACGTTGTGACCGTTCATGATGTGTCAGTAATTTCGTCTACCTGGAGAATCTACCGAGATTCCCCTCTGCTAAAAGCAGACCAAACACCTGGCTTCCCCGGTGATTGCGAGGGTTTTTTTTGCCTTTCCCGGCGGAGCGCTAAAGACAATTTTAGTGGATTGCGCGTGTCATTGAGCTACCTCACTTGTGCGCCGGTTCTTGCAGTGTCCAAGTGGGACGAGGTTCGTGCAACACCTCTTAGCCGCCGAACCACCAAGTGTTGGTCGACACAACGGGGACTAGTGTGCCAGCAAGCACGTGAACCTCGGGAGAAAAATCTTGGTGTCCATTTTTGTGATCGATTGGTATTCTCTCGATGATCGATTATCTTCATATTGTGATTGGTTTACTCCCCATTGCGGCGGTATAAAGATCACATCCTCTTATTTACTTTCCCACACACTAGCTTAGTGTAATTGGTTTGTGTAGTTTACCTTGCTAGTGTAGCTCACCTAGTTTAGCTTATAATGACTTAGCCATTGATTGATCTAGAGACTATAGTAATTAGAATTGTTGGGATAGGTGGCTTGCAACCCTTGTAGAGTTAGGGCAAAACTTGCTTACGCCGTTTGTTTTACTAATCAAGTTGCTTTAGTGGTTTTGTAGTTTTTAAATAGGCTATTCACCCCACTCTAGCCATATTAGGACCTTTCACCTCCACCTCGTGAAGTGGACATCATCGGTTCCGCTAAGAAGAGCAAGGGTTGTGGCAGCGGGAAGGATTCTTCTTCGCCTCGTGAAGCTAAGACCGTCGCGATTGGTTCAGGGAGCATCAATGGTGGGGGCCCGTGCACCAAAAGACTATGGGGTGGATGCAGTCGTCACAGTGGCGGGGGAGGAGGGGGCCTCCTCGATGTGCTCGAGGAGATGTTCAACAAAGTGGTGGGGGATCAAGGCCTAGCTGTAACAGAACCGACCAATTTATACGGGCTTAAGTAAGAAAATCACCTGCCGAGCAGATAAATTAACGTACTTGAATTCATACAAACCCAGTAGTTCGTGAAATCACGAAGGATTTCAATCCAACCAACATACAAGCCAAGATTGTACAAGTTTAGCAGCCACAGTCACATATTACATAAAGTTCGCAACACCATTTTGAATACATCGGAGTTTATAACATAAAGTTATTACAAACCAAGTTCATAATAAAGTAGCGGAAGCAAATAGTTTCAAAACCACATACGCACACTTAGTTTAAGTACAGTACCAGATAATGATCAAGTCCCACAAAAGTAGTAGATGAGACATAAGGAATGACCACGCCTTTGATCCTAGTTGTCGCCCATCGCTGGGTAGAGACAGTTGATTATGGCAGAACCTCCTAAATAATATAGTCCACATGTACTTGTTATCATCTTAAAGACCTCTAACCACCATACATGTGTACCACATAACTTAAGAAGTCTGTCGGGTGTCCTCGGAAAACCCGAATCATCCATGATCTTCCGAGCAGGATCACATTTCAGAGGCATTACAGTATTACAACATTTTATATAATAAATTACATCAGAGTACAAAAGCAAAAGTCTTACATAGCATAAGTTCACAAACCTGCTGTTCCAACTTACAAAGCTTAAGTTTAGATAGTACAACCATAATAGTGGAGTAGCATTAGTAACATTATTACAATCACCAAAACGTGGCGCTCTGCCCAAGAGCCAAACATCTACTCGTCGTTGCTTACCGCAAAGACGGTCATGCAACAGGGTCCGAAACACACCTGTTCATGAGACGCACCTGCAACAGGGGTTCAACAAACCCTGAGTATAAAAGTACTCCACAAGACTTAACCGACCAAAAAGGTAGAGATAAAACTCAGGGATGCAGGCTTAGAAAATTAAGGTAGGGTTCCTGCGAGATTTAAGGTTCTTTTGCATAAAAGCTACTAAGAGTGAATCCTTAAAATCAATGTTTTATTTCATCGTTAGTTATTACAGAATGTAAGTGATCCTAATCTAGATCAGATAACTCATACATCTTCTTTCTTATTCTCCGACCAATGTTCCATTTATTAACTACGGTGTAGTTGCGGAGGTCAAGTCTCCTTATCCGAGAAGCAGCGGCGATTTGAATCGATTATACCCAGCTGATGATCTCTAACCACAGACATATGTAGGACTCTAACCGACATATATCAACCTTCACTCGGATCTTCCAACACATGACCGGGTCCAGCACCACTCGAGAGTACAGTACACCACCAATCCAGCCCTAGGCCACGAGGGTACACACTACTCTCGCCATCTCTCCATTCCCAGTGCGCGGTTAGCCGTTCACATGATGGCCTTACCGAGATCTTAGGCTTACCGGAGCATGTGGTCAGTTGCAAAGTCTCGACCAAAACGGGACTACAATGGACGGTCCTTAACCGATACAATCGGAGACACTACAGTGGGACTCCTTTTCCTGATGCAAGTCCACCGACCGATCTCAAATTAACATTATCATTCATTCATTCAGTTGTTTCACAACAACCCTTCAAACTTTGCTAAACATTTTCAAAGTTTTCTTATTAAGCAAGGCTAAGCAGACTAAGCATTTTCAAATAAAACAGCAACAAGGATAATATTGAAGTTGCAAGGATGGTAGTGCAGTAATTCAGTTATCACTCAACTCTTGCCACCTAATGCAATAAAGCATTGTCATAATTGAAGTAAAGCTTTTCAAAATGCAAGGAAGGTTTAAATGCAACTGGGGCTTGCCTTGGTCGACGGAAAGTTCAGGTTCTAGGTCAGTACCATAAATATCAAATCCCACCTCGACGGACGTCGGCTCTTCGGGGACGGATTCAACTTCGGCAATCTCCTCGTTCACGGGGACTACACACGACGATAACGTATGCTCAATATGATGAAATAATTAACATGATGCTTGATTGATGTATAACAAAGTTAATAACTTGAGTACAACTTTCCTTCGTTGTACAGTTGTAAAGCAATCGATCCTAACCTAACCCTAACTTAGGGTTTGCGTAGGTTAATTACTTTATTAAAGACTTTTGTTTAACCCATGAAATAACACCAATTAAGCCTTAACAACATAGTTAAGAGAGCTCAAACAATCAATTAAGGGTGCTAAAGGTCACTACGTGTTAATGACCCAAAGTAAACACTCAATCACAAAGTCAAACAACCCTAAGTCATTAGGTTCTAATTACAAGATTAACTAATTACTTAATAAAGCATAAATTAAGAATAAAAATCAACTTTGTCTAATTGAGCTCAAATTTTTATTTTAGAAAGCTTACATCATAACTAAGTGGTAAAACAATTTTCAAAATTTTTGGACAATTAATTAAGCCTAGGAAAATTATGGAAAAGCTATTTATTAATTAATTGAGCTAATTAAATAACTTACAAAAAGTAAATAAAATTGGCATTTAATATTTTACTTAAATAGTACACAGTACAAAGAGGTTACACAATAATTTTTAACATTTTTGGAATTTTAAATAATTCACAACAAAATAAACAAAACTTGTTACTATACACATTTTTGGAAAAAGAAAAACAAAAATCGGCAGCATGGGCCGACTCCCTCACTTCTCCCTTGCTTAGCCCAGCAACACACGCCGCCCACCCGCGCGCGTTCGCGCTCACCCGCGCTCATAGCCCATCCGCGCGTGCTCAGCCCAGCAACGGCAGGCCGCGTGGCCCGCTCGCGCGCGCACTCTCCCTCTCTCGCTCTCTCGCTGACAAGGCGGCCCCGCCTATCATCCCTCTCCTCCCTCTCTTCTTGCTGCCCAGCCACGACGGCACGGTGGCTGGCTAGCGACCACGACGCCGGTGATAAGACTATGATCAACTAACCTGACCAACACGATCTACATCACACCGCGAACCTCACCGGACAACTCGCACGACTGCAGACCCCTCGGAGGTGGTACCTCACCGGACATGGCAGCACGGTGGTCGCGGCTCGTGGCACGCCGACTTCACAAGCAGGTAGCGACCAAATGGAGGGGACCGGGAGCAAGAGTAGCTCACCGCGAACATAGTGGTGCGACTGGCAGGCGCTAAGAGGCAGTGGAGGTGGCTGGCCACGTGAAGCGGCACGGTGGCCACGACTCGTCGAAGAAGAGAAATGAGATGGCCGTGCTGGCGCTTCGGGCAAAATTGGTTGGTGTATGCGGCCTATGAGGTGCGCGGGAGCGAGGCGAACTCGATGGTGTGGTTGTCTTAGCCGGAGGCAGCTCAACGACGGCAGCAGTGAGCGGCGGAGCTAAGCGGCGGCGATTGCAAAAGCAGAGAAAAAGAAGAAGAAAAACGACGACGGTGCTCGGCCTTTTAAAGGGGTCTCCGGCCCTGCTGACGATGCTGGAAGGCGCGCGCGGACGAGGTGGCAATCGCAGGCGCGTCTGGAAGCCGGCCAAAGGCCACAGTGGCTCGCCGGCGCCCATGCCGTGCGTTGCCCTGCTTTGATTCGCCGGCTACTGTAGCTCTTCCCCCCCAACTTTAGATTTTAAACTGTTTTTTAAAATTACTTTCAAAAATATGTAGCAACTTGAAAAATTCCCAAGATATGAAATCTTCAAAATTTCAAGCTCCACAAGTTGCATGTTGAACACTTTTTCAAATTCGAAATGATTTTGAAATTTGAATTTGAAATCAAAAGGGGATACTTTTCTAGAATCTGGTAACTTAGAAATTACTTTAAATTTTATATTGAAACTTCAAAAACTCCAAATACCAAAGTTGTACATCTAGCCAAGACCTACAACTTTGCTATTCAAACTATTTTCAAATTCTGCCTTTATTTTGAAATTTGAGTTTGGGGATGAAAAGGGGTCAAACTTGAAATTTGCTTCTTTTCAAAATTACTCAAAATTTTACACTGAAACTTTGAAAACTCAACACACCAAACTTGTAGCCCCTGAAAAGATCTACAAACTTGGTTTTAAACTTTTTCCCAAATTTTGCTTAGATTTTGAATTATTCAAAAAGGGGTAAAATCAAGGTTTTGCATTTTAGGGTTTTCGAAAAGATTCCAAATTGAAACTTGGTGTTCTATTAATTGGTGATTATTTAGTGATCACACCATCACCCAAGGGCATCATTGAGTCATGCATCACATGTTTGACCAAATGCCACTCTTGGTTGACCAGGTTGACTTTGGAAATTCTTTTAATAATTCCTCAAATTTGAATTCGAATCCGAATCGGAAAACTTGCAACAAGTTTTGGATTCCAAATTCAAACTCAAACTTGAAGCTTTATTTTATGAGTTGGACTTGAGCTCATACCCTACAAGTGACACTAATGTACAACACAATCGTAGACCTCAACTTACGTAGGGCATAAACTAAGTATTTGCGGTGACATTCGAAATTAGGGTTTTTGAAATCGAGTCACACACCACAGAAACACAATCAACCTAGGAAACGTAAACTTATTTGAGTTGATGCACAACATGGTTAACTTAATCATGAATGCTTTGCGGTGCAATATGATGACATGGTAAATTTTAGTCACTATAACACCAGAGGTGTTACATTGATGCAGTAACCATAGTACATCTGACCATCTGCAACAACAATGGGAACAAAGCCCTAAGTACGAAAATGTACTCAGCTAGACTTACCCACCTTAAATGGAAATAAAGTGACACCAAGGAGTATGCAAGGCCTTCTTTTAGTGGGCTAGCTGACTCATTTGCGAAAAGCATAAGTACCATGAATAAACCATTTTAAGTGCTTTGCATCATCTGTATTATAACCTATCAATCAAGGTAAGCATCTATGCTATAGCAATCACTTGATTAACCATTAACATCAAGTTACCATCTCAGATTTTAGCATTTTTAACATCATCCACATAACCATCCGTGTTCCATTAGCATTACTACGATGCTGTAGCTCAAGTCAAGTGCTCACTATCCAGGAGCGATAGCGATTCGAATCGATTCCTAACCAGTTGGTGATTTTATTTCTCACACAAACCACACTCACTCCCTAAAGTGAGCTACAGATCACCAATGACACTATTCCGGTAAGCGCCGTGGGACAAATCATGGACCAACAATACCCAAGGACCGCCCGACTGCCAGGAATCAAGGCTAACCTGCCCTCGGGCTCACTCTTCGCGCCCCTGTCGCACCCTCTTCAGCACCAATATGCGCGCCCGAGTCGATCCTAGCCCGAATGGTGCCACTGACTTCGTGGTCGAAAGGTACTTTATTCGACTAGCTAAATGTGAGGCATGCGTTCAACATGACAAGAGGGACGAGCAATGGTCGGTCCTTAATCGACACAGACGAGAACTATAAGCACCCCAGAACCCTGTCTGGTTGCCCAAACATTTATTTCGCCCGGTCTTCAATTATCCATCAACACTTAGTTATTTCCATGATAGCATTCATAGCTAAGATATTTCGGTAACCACCTATAGTTGCCGGTGACAGGAAATCACCGACTGCTATCGGTCTAAGCAGGGCTAAGCATTTATTCGATCCTAGACCTAGCAGGGTAAAAAATATAACATGGTAGACAAGGATATAATATATGCATCAACGGTTTCACTCAACTCCTATAACTTAATGCAACAATATATAGAACTTATATAATTAATTGCTTTTATAAAGTAGGAGACTTATAATGCTCTGAGGCTTGCCTCGTTCGAATGAGTTAGGCTGGTGGTCTATGCACTTCGGGAGTTCCTCGCCTGGCTCCTCGGCCTGGGGCACCTCCTGTGCCTGGACTCCTGCGGATCTGCTCCCGCCTGCTCTTCTGGCACCACTACCGAAACTTTCTCCTGCAATCCTTTATGATGCATAGGTGTGCGTGATTATGAAAGTCATGCATAGGATAAAAATGATGTATGATGAACATGGATGCTTACATGTAGATGAGCAATTTCATTTCTATTTTACCGAGTAGGTGCAAATCTCCTCTCCGGTAAAATAAAGCATGTGACAAATAAGACATGCATACATATCACACATCACTAATATGTTAATCATACCAGCAGGTTATTTAGTGCTTCAAAGATACACCAAAGCAATACATTTTAATTAAACATGCATTAAGGAATCTTAAATAATTCTAGTTTAAACAAGGCTTAAATAGCAACACATATTTCTGTACTCAGAAAATTCTGAGAAATTTATAGTAGCTTCATCATGCAACAAGTAGTCTACCATAAAATTTTCAAGTCAATTAGATAAGTATAGCAGCCTACACAAAAATGATAAGAACCAGGGCATAATTGCTCCTGAAAATACTTTGTACTATGAAAAGTATCAAACAATAAATTTCATATTTTTTCCACACTCTACATAGTATAGGAACACTGTAGAAAAAGTTTCACATGCATGTATTATTCATATTTTTAGCCTTAGCAATTTTACAAGAAAACAACAATTAATACACCTAAATTACTTAGCCACATTTTTACACAGAACATGCATGACATATATTTTTCATAGAAAGTACATGTCACCACAAGATTAACAAAATAAGAACCAAATTTTTTTGACCTTTCTACATTTTATTACATAATTTACAAGATAACAACATTTAAACAAATTAAATAAAGCCCTATATAAAAGTATCACAAAAATGACCTTTTATATTTTTAATATGTAGATCTGGTCAAGTGTAACACAACAAAATTTGTTTCACTGGGTTTGGATCAGTGTAGCTCTAGATATACATTTTACAAGCCCTTCTCCATTTTCTGAAATCAATTTCGAAATTCATTTCCTTTAAACAGATCTGAAAATGCTATGTACACCCAACTCTGTACCCCAGATCCCTCACACAGGCGCTGCAACTGGGACCCGTGGTCAACCGGGCCCCACCCGTCAGCCAAACGGGGGCAGAGGAGCGGCGCTGACTGCCGGATTCTCCCCGGCGGCGAGCCTGCCGGTAGCGAGGTCACCACCAGGAGATCCCCCACGGCGAGGCGAACACACCGGTGGGAAAAACGAGGGCTGAGGCGTGCGCTAGCAAGGATGGCGGGTGGCGCTGCTTCACCGAAACCCACCGACTCTGGCCACTGCGAGGTCAGGCAAGGGGTGCTCAAGCCTCGCGGTGCCAAAGCGGAGCCAAGTGCACAAAGTTAGGAAGAAAAAGGAGGAGCGGGGTTGGTCGCACGTGCACGGCGCAACTCCAGCGAGCTCGCCATGGCAGCCCGCACGGGAAGAAGAAGAGGGCCCGTGGCCTTTACCTGCTTCGTCGGCGGCAAGCGCACGTGAGCGCGGAGCAGAGACACAGGTGGGACGATGGCGCGCGGAGCGGCGAGGCGCTGGCGGTGAAGTTCATGGCGTCGGCGGCAATGGTGTGCGGCTGCAGCTGTTCTGCGTGGGGAGGCAGAGCGAGGAGGAGTAAGTGGGGGCGAGTGGAGAGGGGCGCATCCGGACCGGCCTTGAAGGCCAGGGCGACCGGTCGGAGCGGCCACCGCCCATGGTCGGGAACGTGGGCAAGGCGGGGAGCGGCGCGGGCGCGCGCGCGTGCGTGGGAGCAGGAGCGGGCATGGGCTTGGGCTGGCGAAGTGGAGCTGGGCCAAAAGGGAGGGGTGCGGCCCAATTTGAAAATAAAAGTTCCTTTTCTTTTTCTTTTCTAAAAACATCACATAAAAATACATTTTGGAGCATTTTTGAAACCTTTTCAAGAAAAAGTCCAAAAACAAAAGTTGCTCCAGTTTTCATGCTCTACAACTTTGCTTTAATGACCAAAGTCAAATCCCAAATGGATTTTGAATTACAGAACTAAAGTCAAATTAAATTAAAACCATAATTTTGAAAGATTTATTTAAAAGTATAATTTGGTAAAATGATGAATATGAAACTTGCTCCAAATTGCATCATAAATATTTCTAAGTTATTTTAGTGGTCAAACATCAAGCACTTGTGCTACTTTAAGCAAGGTACTAAACAACAGAACATTTAATTAATTAAAACAAGCACTTCACATGAAATGATATGCTTAATGATGCTTATGCTCATGATTTGCAATGCTAATGCAAGCTTAACACCAGGGTGTTACACTAGCATTGCATGGGGTACTCCTCAAGTCCCACTTCCTTCGTAGAGGAGGAGTATAGGACGGTGAGATTGACGGGTTCTAGATGCACGGACACATATTGGAAACATCGCCACGCACCCCGCTGCTCTTTGGCTGTGAAGCTGGAGTATGGTTTAGAGGCCTTTGCCGCGGTGCCAAGAGAGGAGGGGGTTGTGCGGCATCCTAGATGAGGGGATTGACCGCATGGTGGTGCCATCCAAGCTGCACGCACCAGGGTTCCAAGCCCATTTCGACCGTCGCGGCTGTGGTCACGGGGAAGGCCGCATGTCTAGTCTCTGTCACATGGCTGGTGCAGATTTCCCACTCGAGATTACTGGCTCTAGGTGTGTCCGATTGGTTCTAAGTTACTGGTGTTGTTTACTGTTTTGACATTTTGTTGGTTCTGTTCTAGTTCTTTTGATGAGTATGTGATGGTATGCTTTTCTTTTTCTAGTTTTGTGAAGAAAATCTCATTAGAACAAACTCGTTCAATGCCCCTGCTGAAAACGATTTGGAAAACACTTAGGTCTTAGAAGCGCAGATAGCCAGTACCAAAGCCACAACCATATCCTAAAACTCCACGGGCAAAAAGGATCGCAATTCAACCAAAGCCGGTGACAAAGATTTACAAGTTATATCTGTATAAGGATATCTAGAACACTATAAAAGATTCTTTGGGTATGTTCAAGCTCATGTTCCTATGGCCATACTGTTTCTATGTGGGTTTGGTGCTGCCTTAGTGTCAACCTTTTGCATTTGGTATGATAGAAGTCAAACCACTGTGGTAATTTCTGCTCTCTCCGGGAATAAAATAGTGATGATTGCTGTTGACATATTTAGGTTCCAAAGATCAAGGTCGGAGCTAGTGAAGTTATGCAACTTGGGTACATGTGATGTTGTGATCATGGGCTCAAGTAGGTGAAAACATCAAATTAGTATTTATTTATATCTATCAGCTGTATTATATCTTAGATTGGTCCATTAAATAGTTGTGATTGTCTTTTTATGCGTGTGATACCTATTCTATGAACTATCTATTATGAATAGTTGTGTTTGTCTGATAATATATTTGTTTGTTGTTTTGTAGTAATCCATTATCTGGAAACCAAGCATATTGGAATTGAATGCTAGAAAAATGCCTCGGCTCTACTGTTCATAAAAGACCTATTGGAGCCTGACAAGGTTAGAGTTTTCAGGACCCCATAAACCCAAACTATAAGGAGAATCTTCTTAGGACTGTTCTTATCTAGAATCTTATGTACCCTATAGCTATAGTCACAATTGCAACTAACAACAAGTTGCTTAGAAGTTAGAAGCATGGTTTAATTTGTGGTGACATGACATATGCGGTTTTGATTTCAGATTTTTCAGAGAGAAAGAGAGATTTATCTCTGTAGAGAATAGCAGAACACCTCACACCCCTTGAGTTGGGTGGCTTTCATATATATAGTCACTAAGGACTTTAGCGCAACTACAATTAGACTCCTAGATATATACATATCTAACAACCCTCCCCCCAGCAGTCGTAGCAGGAGGTTCATGGACGCATAGGCTGGACTAAAAATTAGTAAAGAACTATATAGGCAGGCCTTTAGTCATGTATCCGTGAACTGATGTGAGGTCGACACATGTAGAACATGAACTTCACCAAGCACGACCTTCTCGCGGATGAAGTGAATATCGATCATGATGTGCTTGGTCTGGCGGTGATGAACAAGGTTAGTTGTCATGTATACAACACTGACATTGTCCCGAAGACAACCGTGGCGGAGGGTAGCGGTAGATGGAGATCCTAGAGAAGCTGGTGCAACCAACAACACTCGGCGATGACACAGTACTCTGATTCAGCTCTGGAGTGAGAGATAGTGGTCTAATGCTTTGACGACCAAGACACCAAGTTGTCACTGAGGTAGACGCAGTAGCCCGATGTGGAGCGGTAGGAGTCAGGGCACTACTATTAGTCTATCATGGTCCACAGCGCTAGCAATGGCAACAAGTACTCCTATCAATCTACCGTCTTCTAGAACCAGAAGTCACATACATGGTAATATGAGTATATGACATGGACCACAAGTACTCCTACCAGTCTATCGCCGAGTTCGTACGTTGCCGAGTTCTCCATGCCCTCTCCGGAGAGGGGAACTCAGGCTGCAATGCCAGTGCTCAAGAAAACCCTTGCCTGGTGGCCTTCATCCAACAAGTATGGGCCCACAGGAGTAAGCAGTTCCCCTAGGGGAGATGCCCGATCGAGTACCCTAAGGAGAACTCAACTAGTCTTTCCATCCACTAGAAAGGTCAATGACGCGTCATAATACATAGTCCCCCAACATGACAAACACAACTGTGACCGTGCTGCCCACACATGCCACAGAAGGAGCATGCCCCAAATAGTGTCACCGTGTACAAAAAAGGAGATAGAGACATGCCTTACTTGCCCCTAAGGTAGTACTACTGCAACAACCAGTGTTCGCCTAGACGATGTCTAGATGCTAGTCATGAGGTTAATTAATGACTAGTGTAGCCCCTAAACTTTTGGCTAGACAGTTAGACCGCCTAAACGGTCAACTCTAGTCAAAGGCCATCTAGACGCGAAGGCTGCATTGTATGCTATTAAATGATCAACTAGGTGTCCAAGATGTAAGTCTAGGCAACGGGACATCCAAAATCTCATCTGAGTAGCACATAGGGAAGTATTCATCCATCCCACATGAATTGGAATAGCTTATGATTTAATTATTTATCATATATGCTATAGCTTATAATTAGCTAGTTTTCTGATCTGATAATGATATATCTTATAATTTAATTAATTATCATATCATATCAACTATCTAGCATATTATAGTGATACTTGACAAGTGCACAATATGTAATTCTCCTTGCTTATTTTTGGCTTCTAAATTGTCAATTGTCGTGTCTCTATGTTAGAGAAATTTAAGATTAGATGTCGGAAGTTGAGAAATGGGAACTATTGTCTTTCATATCAGAGTTGTTTCATATGTTAACAACTTATCATAACATTGTCTTTGCGTTTTGGATGCTAGAGTCCAATTACATGTGTATTTGTTTGATATTTGTACGAAATTTCAGCTCCTACACTACAGAATTGTCTAATACATCTAGATACGCCTAGTCATAGTCTAAACTATCTAGACACTAGTTGGGAGCATGGTGACTGTCTTGCGTTTAGTGTCTAAGCTAACAATGGCCACAACCAGATGACTATCGTCCGATGTGGGCACTGATACTGCGATAGCACTCCAAGTACATGTACAATGGAAATGATGCACCAAGCGGATAAGGACAGCCGAAGACTCATACAAGACTGGCTCATGTGAAGTACCCTCTATGTTTTTTTTTAACCCAGTCCTCTATCAATTAATAATGTCCCACACAAAGCTATCTAATAGTGTATTCACTCTCATGCAATGAATTTTTTCCCCCTGATCCTCTTGTACTAATGCCCTCTAGGTTCAACCAAATGCCAATGAATTCTGACCTCCACTGAATCGTTTAATTCTCTGTTTGTGATGTATCGCCGCTAATTAACTCCGCCAACATTTGAATTTCAAAACCTAAGAAAATAAAATGGATATTTAGGACTCTAAATGACTTGTGATAAAAAAAAGTTATCAACCACATAGTTATAGATTATATTGATAACTACAACTATAAACCATATTAACACCACTCTTCTCGTCATGTCAAGAAAAATTCCTCATTGTAGAATAATCTGGGCTTCTTAACAGCAGTCCTCTCTTCATGTCGACATGAGAGGCATTGTGAGGAATTTTGTGATATTTTAAGACAATAAAAATCTACTATGAATCTATAATATTCCAAAAAGCTAAATAATTTTTGAGAGACTTGGATGATAATTATTGACGAGTGACACTGAATGCTACCTTGATTGTTGGCATCGACAGAAATTGCACAGCTACATGATAGGCATGGAAAAAAAAAGATGAGACAGAGAGGGATGACGATAGACTAATGCCAATTGATCAATGATAGTTGCACAAACATTACTACAAAAATGATTTAAGAGACGACTCTCTAGCAATGGACTTTTTTAGAGGCCGTTCGAAAGTCCAACCGCCTCTAGAAATATCTAAAAATAGAGGCACTTTTAGAGGTAATTGAACTCTACAATTGGATTTCTAAAGACGTTTTGCAATTTAACCTGTCTATTAAAATTGGTGTAACACAGTAAAATTCATATTTTTTCAAAATAAGTTATATGAAGATGATCTTTATATCGAAGCTATAGATCTCGAAGAAATATACAACTTTTAGTTGATGACTGCTTCATTTGAAATCATTTTGAGTTCAAAAATTATGTTTTAATTTCTCAGATTTTGAAATTGAAATTATTTGAAGTTTCCATGGATAAAGGTATGAGCTAAACCAAAGTTGTACTACTCGATGAAATCTTAAACTTTCAAATTAATTTTTTTTCATTTATTTGAAGGCATTTAGAGTCTGAAATATTAATTACAATATTCACTAAAGTGAATATAAAAAGGATAGTAGCATCCTCGATCTTGCTCACAAAGTGATTTTAAGATGGAGTGGTAAGAAAATAACGTGAGAGGCCTAAGGTTCTGAGTTGGATCTCCCCGTAGGTTCACATGCACTTTGTTGACACCGGATTGATCCCAGATCACACACTAGCAAGGGCTAGCACGCCTAGCCGCCATGGACCGAAGAACGCAACTAGGATGTCACTCTTTCGTGGTGAAGAATGGATATGTTTACAAGCAAACCAACAAAGGATAACCAACATGCTTGCATGACGAAGAACCGGTTAGTTTTCAAGCAAACTGGCAAAGAAATCTTTGAAGTTCTCACCCGGGAGGGACCACGTCGGGGCAAGGACGTCGCCAGGTTGCCCGAGGTTGTCCGGTAAGCCTAGGGTGCTATCCTTGGTCATCGGATCAAGGGATAAACAGCATGGAGGTTGAAAAAGAAGGTAAAAGGGTTAGAGTAGATTGATTTTGTCGATTGAGTGTTGGATCCTTCAATCGGCCGTGACCCTCTCATATATATATAGAGAGAGGGTGGTCTTATCCCAATAAGAAACAACTCTAGATTGTAATATTCAAGTTTCTTATTAAAAACCTGTCCAAATCTCGACCAAAATGAGTCTTAGTCGAACTGGAACAGACAAACCGGCCTATGGTGCCGGGGTGGGTGCTGGGGCCAGCCAATGTGGGGCATAGGCAAACCGGCTGGCTGGTTCTGGGGCTGCGAAACCGGCCAGGCTGGTTTGGCAGGGCAGTGCGCGTGTCATCCTTCCAAAAATCATATTTATTTGTTTCGAACTCCAAATAAAGTGAACCATATATGTTTTCGACCAGAGCTTGACGAGAGGAATGCAATGGTGCAATCAAATTTTGCATTTGAAGAACTTTCTCAAACAGGCTTGGCTGGTTTGGGAACCGGCTAGGCCAGGGTCAGCACCTCCGACACGCCATTTCTTCGTCCTGGCTCCAAATAGGATGATCTAAATATATTTTCTGACCATCTCGACCATAGAAATATGATGGCAGAATCCATAATATGATTTGGCCATGTTTGGTTGTCAACACACGTGTTTCTTGTGAGAAAATCGTGTGATTTGTGACTTGCAATCGTGGGGGCTGCCTGGTTCATAGTGAAAGTTTAGACCAACGGATGCAATGAGAGTCGAGAAAGGAGAAATATAATCACGAGAGTCATGGAGGGAGGATAAATATCATCAAACATAGGAAAAAAAGTACTTGAGAAAAATATTTTCACATGGAAAATGCAAATACTATATTAAACACTTGTCCTATATTAAAAAAGCTAGCTATCCGTGTTTTTTAGAATTACATCTATCCGTGCTATTGGCATATGCCACACTACTAGCTATTATTATACTCTGTCCATAAGTCATTTTGAGTACGTGACTTTTTGATGGGGACGTGATTCCCGATCTTCCGTCAGGTTCAAGATAACTATCGATTTGGTCGGAAGCGACACACTGATCCGGCTTCAGATCATAAAGACCCAAACCCTGCAACCTTAGCACCACGTCTCCTTTGGTTATCAACCATGTCACAATCCGGTTGACCTCGCCACGAAGGCTAATCCTTACTACGAATCAAAGAACACAAGCAATAACAAGATAAAACGCAACTCAATTGAAGTGACAATTGCAGATGAATAATTAAGCACTCAAATTTGGGGTCTTGCAAACCGATAACGGCGACTGTTTAATGACAGATTGATCTAAAGCAAAATCCAAACCCTAACATAGGCGGTGGTTACTGATTATAAAGCCTAAGGGGCATCCAAGGACCTCTACTCATGTCGCTAAGAAGTCTCGACACGTTACAAGGGCCAAACAGCCCAAAAGACAGCGACGCAACGCCCTGACAGATTCTGCACGTCAACTTATTTTGACAATTTTTGTTGACTCCAATGAAATTTGGGCCTCAAACCAGAGCCGTTGGTTAGCTTATGCAATTATCTTTCCATCCATATGTAGATCATAAAAAACGGAGTCTGTATGCGTCCTGAGCGTCTATTTTACTACAGACTGGTCCTATAGCCCGAGATGGACTTGAACTTGATATGGATTGGGCCTCCAACTTGGCTTGGACGCCCTTACTTGACTCTTAAGATGGTGGCCAAGGAGGAGGACGTCCTTAGGCATCTCTTAGGTGTTCTCCATCTTCTTGGGGCGTGCTCCAACTTGGGCCTGGGTACCAAGTGTGAATAACAAGCCCGCAACGACGCCATAGCACCCGACAGAAATAGCAGCAGAATGTCTCGATGACTTAGAGGCCTTGCCAATATGATATTGAGGTGGGACCAGATCTATTTGAAAGTTCCATCAAGTGCTCATTGACCTCGATCGTACTCCGGATGGATGAGTTATGGCCTTCCCAATGAAGCACTATCGGGCTACCGACGAACCGAAAGTTCAACTTTGATGGACTTGCACTTTGAGACACATTTGTACCTACATTCAAATAACAACACGTACATGTGGAACCAAGTGAATTGTACCCAAAATTACTATGCAAATATAGGAACGAGCGCACCTTATAATCAATGGTTGTATTCGATGGTGTCATGTCCTTATCATCCTCCCCTTCTTGACAATGAACCGTCCTCGGTTTGAGCTTAGTTGGAGGATAGATTGTAGGTAGTAGCCAATATTGCTCCTCTTCTTGAAATTTAACTTGTTGCTTTATAACAAAACTTGGGGATCTTGACATGACATGATTATATCTATTGTAGGCCTCAAAATTATCATATTGTTGCACAACAAAAGGAGATTTCAGATTTGAACAAATATAAACTCTGTGTATCATATACTCTCCTTTATTATTATATTTGCCAAAAAAGTGAAATGTACATCTAGATGATCGTGACAAATCAACAAACCAAAATTTCTCTTCTAAAGTAGTAAGAGCACATAAAGTATCAAACTCAATATAACTCAAAGTATCTAAAGAATACAATAATTTTAGCTCATCTTTTTTAGCAGCAATGGGAAGCAAATTCTTATTTTTAGCACAAGTATTTGGTTCCAAAACAAAAACATCATGATCATTCAAATTCTTATTTTTAGCACAAGTATTCAGTTCCAAAACAAAAGCATCATGCTCATTCACTGGTTGCGGCATATGTATATTAAAAGCATTGTCACACAACTCTTCTTTATCACAAGCACTGTCAGAACAATTATTTTGTGACAAAGGAAATTCAGACTTTGTGTCCACTAAATGTTGCTCTATTATAGCATGAGTGGTGGAAAAATTCAGCACATCATCACCAATTTGAACATTATCATATTTTGTAGCAAGCATAAAAGGATCTTCCAGTTTAGGTACTTGGTGATTTTTGGATTTAATATCGAATTCTTTCTTCTCAGTAGGGGCACTCTCTCTATCAGGTTGTACAATTTCAACATGGATTAAAGTTTTACCAGACTCCTGAGTGGATGTGGGTGGTGGTGGTGGTGGTGGTGGTGAAGATGCTGCAACAGCAAATGAAGCGGCCGCTCGCCTGCTTATCGTGATCTCAACCTTCACAAATGATTGCTCCACCCTTGCTAAAACCTGGTTGAGGTTTTTGTCAATGTTACTCTGGTCCTTTTGCTGACATCCCTGCAATTCTTTTTCTGCATGTATGGCAAGCTGAAACAACTGGTTGGTAGTGTTAAAATCTTTATAATAAACAATATCCTGAATTTCACGTCTCAAACCACCATAAAAACGACACACTTTATCCTCTGGATCCTCCTCTATCCCACGATGAATCATGCCCTTATGAAGCTTTGCAAAATATTCTTAAATAGACATATCTCCCTGCTCTAAGCGTTGTAATTTCTTACGCAAATCTGATTTATATGAAACAGGAACAAATCTATCACGCATTGCTTCTTTAAGTCTATTCCATGCTTGAGGTTGTTGATGCAAATCAGCTAATTATCGCCACTAGATTTGAGCAAAATCCTTGAACCCACTAGTAGCAAGTTTAACTTTATGTATCTCATAAACTATGTGAGAATTAAATTCTTGTTCTACAGTCATCTCCCAGTCTAAATATGCTTCTCCATCATAAGATCCAACAAAAGATGGTATGGTAAATTTACCTCTTATACCTTGATGATTATATTCAATATGTGATGGCGGATTATTCGTCATGCGGTCCATCCTTGCAAACATCTGGGTCATGATTTCCTGCAAGTCACTCTTAAACAAAAAACACATCGTTTGATAATGTTAGAAATCAAAAAAATTCCTATCAACTATTATATGTGTCGGTGGAAACACACTCTCACACGTCTTACCAAGTTCTTACAAGGTTCTTACCAACGCAATGCAGTGGACGGTAAAACCGGTGGTTGGTTCATGATACCTATGAGGGCGTGGCACCAAGATTGCAAGGATCTTTTTCTGTACTAATCTGAAGTATATATGTAGAGCTTGGAAGGCACATAAAGAACAAATATATATGTGGCACACAGTTCAGTAACAGATAGCAATATTGAATAAATGTCCAAAGCACTTGTCCTAGTTGTTGGCCTATACGTGTTCCTAGCACCAGTTGTGACACACATGGGAGTAAACACAAGTACGAAAGGTAGCAATGGAAATACGGACAAGGCAAAAGGCACCACAAACAATAGAGCTATCGATTGTTCCTTATGTGCTCCTTTTTATCTCTTCTCTTCTCTTTTGCTATTTTTTTCTTTTTTTTGTCCAAATTTTTTTCCTTGCTTTTGCACTTTTGATATTTTTTCTCAGCAAGGAGCACACAACAATAAACCCCAAAAAATTTGAGCTCAATTGGATAAAAGATGTGGCCTATAGAAAATCAGGATTGTGCTCCAAAAAGCATATCAAAACTTGTGGGTCTGGGAACTCGATTTTCCTAATCGAATTTCGCAAATCTAATTTTTAAGAACCTAGGTTGGGATGAAACGGATCTAAAATTTTCTGGCATTCTCCGTAGATATAAAATTCGCCCTGTTTCGAGTTTGGATGCAAAAGTTGTGACTATTTTAAGAAAGCTGCTCGAATCAGGATTTCAGTGGACACAAGATGCAAACAGATGGTGATACGGGATGGCGGCAGGTGAAGGGATCAACACAAATTAGAAAAGAACACAATCTAAACCAGCAACAAGACCTTGAGCTAGGACACAAATTCAACACGGCGGACTCTGAAACTGAAATATGCAAAGGCTATGGCACGGATGGTTGTAGGACAGGAAACAAATATGGTGGTGGACTATGGGACGAAGGTGAAAATCAACTAAACTAAGATAAATATGAACTTAACAGTATACCTGAGGCTCTGAATACCACTTGATGGGGACATGATTCCTGATCTTCCATCAGGTTCAAGATAACTATCGATTTGGTCGAAAGCGACACACCGATCAGGCTTCAGATCACAAAGACCCAAACCCTACAACCTTAGCACCATGTCTCATCTGGTTATCAACCATGTCACAATCCAGTTGACCTCGCCATGAAGGCTAATCCTTGCTGCGAATCGAAGAACACAAGCAAGAACAAGATAAAACGCAACTCAATTGAAGTGACAATTGCAGATAAATGATTAAGCACTCGAAGTTGGGGTCTTGCAAACCGATAACGGCGACTGTTCAATGACAGATTGATCTAAAGCAAAACTCAAACCCTAACATAGGCGGTGGCTACTGATTCTAAAGCCTAAGGGGCATCCAAGGACCCCAACTCACGTCGCTAAGAAGTCTCGACACATTACAAGGGCCAAACGGCCCAAAAGACAGCGACGCAACGCCCTAACAGATTCTGTATGTTAACTTGTTTCGACGATTCCCATTGACTCCAATGGAATTTGGGCCTCAAACCAGAGCCATTGGTTAGCTTATGAAATTATCTTTCAATCCATATGTAGATCATTGAAAATGAACTCTGTATGCGTCCTGGGCGTCCATTTTACTACAGACTGGTCCTATAGCCCGAGATGGACTCGAACTTGATATGGATTGGGTCTCCATCTTGGCTTGGACGCCCTTACTTGACTCCTAAGGTTGTGGCCAAAGAGGAGGAAGTCCTTGGTCATCTCTTAGGTGTTCTCCATCTTCTTGGGGCGTGCTCCAACTTGGGTCTGGGTCCCAAGTGTGAATAACGAGCCTGCAACAACACCGTAGCACCCGACAGAAATAGTGGCAGAATGTCTCGATGACTTGGAGGCCTTGCCAATATGATATTGAGGTGGGACTAGATCTATTTGAAAGTTCCATCAAGTGCTCATTGACCTCGATTGCACTTCGGATGGATGAGTTATGGCCTTCCCAATGAAGCACTATCGGGCTGCCGACGAACCGAAAGTTTAACTTTGATGGACTTGCACTTTGAGACACATTTGTACCTACATTCAAATAACGACATGTACATATGAAACCAAGTGAATTGTACCCAAAATTACTATGCAAATGTAGGAACGAGCGCACCTTATAATCAATGGTCGTATCTGATGGTGTCATGTCCTCATCACTTTTACTATGTAATCTAGATATGACGTGTATCTAGGTGCATATCAAAAACCATGTACCTAGAAAAGCTAGGATGACTTTTAATTTGGAATGGAGGTAACACATGTTACTGAATTTTGATCTCATCTTAGGTGATGGATGGGTTCAAGTCGAGAGATGGAGGTTGTTGGAGGGAAACTGTCTCTGCGGCCCTCAAAAGGGGCTGGGGGAGGAAGGCTGGCAGGCAGAGGAGGGGGGCGTGGAGCCATGGGGATGCTCCGACGGCTACGACGGAAAGGAAACAAAGGTTGAAGAAGAATGTAACACCCTCGGTGTTACCGCGCGTAACAACACACCAAAGCATATCATGAGCATCATACTTATGTGTTCTAGCATGTGTCGAAGCTTGTAGAATCACTTTAGTAATTCTAAATAGCTAACGAAAATGTTAAATGGAAGTTGCCGCTTTAACCGTGTTGTATCACTTAAGGTTCAAAAACGAATTTTATTTAGCAAAACTGTTATAGAACATACATGCAACACTTTAATAAGATTTGAAGTACTAACTTTGTAGAGTGCAATGCAACCCTTGCGGTGGAAAAGTATTTTGGCTAGCTAGTTTTTGGAGTAGCTTGGAAATCGAATTTGGAAAACCTAAAATATGCTTAGGATCGTAAGCTTGTAAATAGTTTGGCGACATCCAGTTCGTGCGTCTGTTCCAGGAAATCTAGCTAGGCAGTGATGTCGGGTTTTGGCTCTAGTTGGTACTCGGATATACCACGTTTCTCTTAACGTCGAGGGTGGAGCTCGGTATGCCTCGAGATGTTTTTGGTAGGCGTTTTAAAATTCGTGCATGCGTCCTGTCGGCGGCTACTTCCCTCTCGGTGCGCGGTCACCACGCGGGGCACTGCACGTCGTGGCTGCCTGGCCAACGCGTCGCGTTGTCGACAGGGTCCCACGTTGCTGGGCCGTAGCCGGCCGCAGCACACCGTTGACCTCTCTCTCTGGACAGCTGCTGCCGTTGCCCCCCTCTTGGCTGCTTGCTCCGCGGTCACCCTGCGCAGTAGCCGCGTTGCCGCATCACCACGTCGCGCTGCCGCCTCTGCTGCGCATCTGCGCTGCATCCTCGCGTGCGTGGCCGTTTGCAGTTTGTCCTCCCCGTGGCGACACCGTCCTCGCCAGCAAGCCCCCCTTCTCTCCTCGCACTGTTGCCATGCCGCGGACCCGCTGTTTCTTTCGTCCGTGAGCGGCCACCATGTTCTAATTCACCTCATGCATGAATTCGTCTTTTAGCCTGCTAGTCGACCGACCTCGCCACACCTCGAGCTTGGCCCCACCGTGCTCCAATTAGAGTTTCCCCGTTCCGCTTGGCCTTAAGGCCGAGCTTGGCCATGCATCACGGCAGCCAATCCCGTTCGCCTCGAACCCCCAATTGGTTGCACAACTAGTTTCGCCACCGCCACTGCCCCACCCTGCGCACCACCATGGGGCCTGTAACACCCTAGGTGTTTAGCTCCTTAATTGCATTGCATTTGCATGAGCATAAGCAAGCATCATTCATTTCATGCATAAGCTTAATATGTTTATATTTCATGTGAAGTAAAAGTGAGTAGGGTGCAACACACAAGTACCTTATGTGCAATTTCCTTTGTGAGATATGTCAACCACTTTAGTGTAACATAATTAGCAAGTGTTATGCAACACACTCATGCAACATGTGCAACATGAGCTTGCAACATTGGGTGAAAGTATTGAATTACTTGTGCCAAAGTATGTGACACTAGGAATTTTGTGCAACCAATGT
The DNA here is from genome assembly GCA_038087645.1 of Saccharum hybrid cultivar R570. Taxonomy (NCBI): domain Eukaryota; kingdom Viridiplantae; phylum Streptophyta; class Magnoliopsida; order Poales; family Poaceae; genus Saccharum; species Saccharum hybrid cultivar. The sequence goes on along the minus strand of JAQSUU010000671.1, from coordinate 392,346 downwards.
GTAGAGTGGCTAATTAGGTCTTATAACACCTTAATTACATTTAGGGTAAGTAGTGGAGCAATGTTCATGTTGACCAAAATTACCAAATTGCCCTTCCAAATGTTGTTGACTAAGTTGGACCCCTAGAGTGATCTGGTTTGACCAATTAAAAAGTCTAGTTTAGAGATCTTGCATGGAGGAGCAACCTTAAGCAAAGTTGTAGAGAATTTCATGAGGAACAAAAGTTCTAATATGGCCATCTCATGAAAATGATCAGAACATGCTAAAAAATGGCCCACAAGTCAGTATTAGGGGCTGATTTGGGACTTAGCAAATTTAGCTAAGTGTGGAGCTGAAAACCGTTTCACTGTACCTCACTTTAGCAACTTGTAACTCACAAACTAGGCCAAACCAGTCTTTGAGCCAATTGACAAAGTTGTTGTCCACACATAGCTCTACAACATTGTCAATATCACCAGCACCTAGTTCTAAATGGTTTAGGAGATGTGGTGTCTTGAAAATAGGGTTTCAGTCGACGTTATCTCTAAAACTGCATTTCAGTTTCAAGGGGCACCACTTTGGAGCTCTGTAGTTTCAAATCTAGGCCGAACCAGCCCAAACTCCAATTGACAAAGTTGTAGTCCTCATGTAGCTCTACAACATTGCCAACAGCACCCATACCTGGTTCTCGCTGGATTAGGAGTAAAATGAACTCAAAATCGCTCTGTCAGTCACCGTTTCAGACGCGATTCAGTTAAGTCAGACTTCGGTCATGACTGTCGTGGCCGACCGGCCGCAGGCCGTCGTCGACGTGTGGCCACGCGGTGGCAGCCGTACGCCGGCCTTGGCCCCACCCGTCGGGTCGCGACGCCTTCAAGGAGGCCACGAAGCCGGACCCTGTCCCTCACTCGCGCCTCTGCTTCCCTCTCGTCCTCTCCGAGCCAGGGCGGAGCACCGAGGTGCCATTGCCGCCGTGCCACTTCCCCGTGCTCGTGCGCCATCGTCATTGAGTCTCGGCCCAATTCCTCCCGCCAGCGACACCGCAGCATCTCCCTCTACCACCTCCACCCCTTTCCGGGGGCGTTTGAGCGAAGGTGAGGCCGCATTGCTCGCTTTCGCCGTCACGGCCGCGTTCGGGACCTCGCCGGAGTGTGAGGCCACCGTGGTTAGAGCGGCTCGGCCCTTCTCATCCCTCCCTTTTCCCGTAGTTAGCGTTCCAGTGACCTCGGGAAACTCGGAGCGGGCTTGGTTGAGGCGGTAGGGGCTCACCATCGCCGGCGTACCGCCGCGCACCTCCACCGTGCCGCCATGCCCGACGGCGAGCACCTTTCCGTTGCTCCGCCGCCCCGTTCTTGCCACCAATCGTTATAGTTCGATGACGTGGTCATGCTAGTCCGTCCAATTTCGTCGGCCGGCTCACCGACGGCGAACTCCGGCGACCGCAGCTCATCCCCTCCGCCTCCCTCTCGCTGACAAGTGGGGCCACCTGGTCAGTCATACGCGCGCGGGCGGGAGCCCGAGCAGGCCACGCGCGCGGAGTGGGCCGCGCCGCGCGAAGCGGGCCACGTTGGTTTTCCGGGCCGGCCCAGTAACAAATCTGAATTATTTCATTTCTTTTTTTTCTGTCACAGTTTTAGATAATGTTTAGAAAATGTATATCTAGGGTTTCACTTACTCAAAAATTATGAGATAAATTTTGTTGGAATCTATAGGGTGTGTAGTATTTTAGAAAAATAGGAGTTTGATATGTGATGTGTAGTTTCTGGGATATTTAAATAGGTCTTTGAAATGTGTTTTAAATCACATGCAAACTTGTTTAAATTATATCTTGAGTTTCATTGTTCCAAAAATTATGAAATTTGGTGGGTAGACTAATTTATACTTGCTCTAGCTCTGGTAAAAATTTGGGTAGTAGTGCTTAAGTACTTTTTAAGTTATAAGGCTATCTTATTATTCTAGGAAATACTTAAATGAATTTTTTGTAATTTTTCTACATGTGCAATGTTCATATAAATTTTTGGAGAATGTCTTGGTTCCCTAAAGTGTCTAAGAAAATTAAGAAATCTGTTGTTTGACACTTTTTACTGTGCTTTGTTATTTATACAAAAATTAGCCTTTTTGGCTTGGGAATTTTGTGTAGGGAGCTCCTATGAATAAATTTAGTTCAAATTTTTACAGTAGCCTCTTCTTGGGTCAGAGAGTCTCCTGTAATTTTTGTAGAATTTTAGGAGCAGTTTACATATATGTTTGAAATTCCACTTAATTACTTAAGTAAATTAAGAAATGAGTTTAAATTAATATTCTAGGTGGGCACACCTTACTTTCTGGTGTTTTGTGACCTTTGTGAACTTGTAGTAGTATTAGTTTGGTCTTAGAGAATGTTTGCCACATCAATAAATATTTAATCTTTGCAATTTTAGGTTTTCTGGACAGCTGATAGTATTTCTAGGTTTGACCTTGGATAAAGGTGGTTGCTGGAAAACTTGTAAATACCAAAGTTGTAGTAAAAGTTGTAAATGAGCTGGTGTCGAAATTTGGGAGCATTTGGCTTAGTAGTTTGGGAGTCATTGCTGTTTTAAGTGACAGTCCAGAATTGACTGCTCTCTGTTTAGGGAGAACAGATTCTGGAACTTTGGGATTTCGACTAGGTAAACTTTGGAATTAAGTGCTGTGGTCTGAAAACATTTTGTGGTGCATTTCATAAGCTTTCCAGATTGTCTTAGATCATATCTTTTGGAGTTGGGATTCTCCAGTTATGTTAGAATCTTTGAGCTGCTATCCAGAATGTCTTACTGTGGTAACCTAAGTAATATTACTCTTGTATTGTTAGGTGTTAGGGCCTTAACTGAAGAGGAACAACTATATCTTAGGTTGGGTAGATTAGGTAAGTACTTCTCCACCGGAGAAGAGATTTGCACATACTAATAAAGTAACTTGAATAGAGTATTTTATTTCTGAAATGCATTTCATTCCGAGCATGTTGCACCCATTTATGCATCCATGATATTTATTGTGCATTCATGCAATAGGTGTACCGGAGGGGGTAACTCTCCTCGAATTCGAGCCTGTGATTCCGGAGGAAGTCCAGGACCAGCCAGAGGAGCCAGTGGAACCAGTCGGCGAAGGAGACACCGCTGAAGACTTGCCCGAGTGCCCTGACCACCGGCCTTCGACCTTTCTGAAAGGCAAGCCCCGGTGCATGCTGAACCTACTGATTTATAAATTAATCTTGAGTACTTTTAATTGTTTACTGCATTAAGTTGTAGGAGTTATGTGAAAACACTTGTTGCATTATACCTGTCCTTGTCCAGATCTCGTACTTAATCCTATATTAGGTTTAGGCACGTGTCAATGCTTAGCCCTGCTTAGTACGGTAGAAGTCGGGTGATTTCCGGTCATCCGCGAGATGTAGGAAGGAATCACGAGTGGCTTTATGGCTATCGTGGATGGAACCATGCTTAAAAATGAAATTGAGACCGGGCGGGAGTTCGATAGTACAGCCGCAAGACACTTCACGTCTTGGGTGTGGAGCTATGCCCGTCTGAGTCGTTTAAGGACCGCTTCGCTGTACGTCCTTGAGTCATGTTGAACGCAGTCTAACACTTAGTTGGCCGGATAAGTCGTTCCGACCGTGAAGTCGAGTAGTATGGTTCAGGCCGGGAATCGAATGGTAGGTTGCATCTTGGAGGAGAGAAAGGATGTGCTTGGGGACATTGGCGTGAGATCAAGGGGGGTTAGAGTCCCTATCACCTGGCAGAGTGTCGCCCTTGGGGACGTGACATTATTCGGACCCGCGATTCCTGAACTGTACAAAAGATGACCTGAGCAGCCCTCGCCAGGCGTGACTCGGTGAGTGTTAGAAATACCCCTCCAGCTGGATAGGAATTCGATTCGAATCGCCGTCGCTCCCGGTTAGTGAGCACTTGACTTGAGCAGCGGCAACGTAGATCTCATTAAATGAACTGGTGGTTAAGGGAATGATACAATGTTGCCACAATTCATACCTGCTCTGGATATAATGATGATAATTGTTTGATTATAATCAATTGCGTGCTTAGTACAGGTGCTAAGATAGATGACAGGTAAATGCTAAAAATAACTGCTAGTATAGGCTATAAGAGTTTCAATTACTTATGCCTTTATGCAAAATGTTATGTCAGCTAGCCTCTTGTGTAAGCCTTGCATAATCCTTGGTGTCATCTTATTTCTGGTTTTCGACGGGTAAGTCTAGCTGAGTACATTCCAGTACTCAGGGTTTATTCCCACCTGTTGCAGATGATATGCTCTATCAAGGCTTCTACAAAAATTGTCTCCACCCTGCGGGTAACGAAGACTAGATCACTTGGGCGTGATCATCTTTATGTACTTTCCTGATGCTTTTGTGGGATGTTGATCAACAAGACTGACAATAGTTAAACAACTGGCGTGTGTTGCTTCCGCTACTTTATAAACTTGGTTTGTAATAATTACGACTCCGTGTGTGTAAAGTTATTTCAGATCTACTTGTGAAATGTAACGTATGATGTTGTATGTTGAATGATGCGATCCTGGTTGTAAGCAAGTTGGTTTGAGATCCTTCGTGGTTTCGATTGACTACCGGGATTATATGGGCTCAAGTTCGAAAATTTAAGCACTTCGGTGCTTGTTTTTGTACTTATGCTCTTATAATTTGGTCGGTTCTATTACAGCTGGTACCGGAGCATAATTCAACATTAAACACATCATATGAGTATTTAAAAACAAAAGTATTTGATTATGAAAAAGGGTTAAAACACTAAAAATTATTTTTAGGTATGCCAGTGATCACATCCCTTAGCCCAAATAAGGACTCTTAGGTGGCTTATTATAAAGACTAACTTGGGGGCCCTGTTTGTTTTTGTTTCGTCGTCCATACGGCGTGATATTGTATGGATGCCATCCACTTGGGTGGTAATGTATGGATCAATTGCCTCGACGCTCTGGTAAGTGTGAGTTGTGAGAGCATGATCGTTCAACCAGCGATCTAGGGGAGAGTAGTTTTGGTGACTTGCATACTTACATGTTTAAACCATATAATTACGTAAGCACTTAATTGTGGGAACCTTTATATCGGGTAGCTTTGATACTGAAGTATATACATCTGGGGATGTGTATATGGAAAGTATTTAAATTACTACTTTCTTGTGTGCATATATTGGGAAACTATTGGGCTGAAATGAGGTTTTCTGCAGGTACACTAACAGCGTAACGAGTAGACCGATAGTTTCGCTTATATGAGAGAACGTATGTATGCCACCGCCTAGCGTTAGAACTTTAGGTTTCTACTAAGGTGAGAGGGCGTACAGAACGTGCATGCATCATATTTAATTATATCATACATATCATTTACTCCCTCCTTAAAAATTTCTGTACTCCCGACTAAAGTAAATTTCGTATCCCCTAAATGATCCTCACTTTAAGTCGTATCTTATCTTGTTGCTTCAGATGGCACGTACCAAGAGGACTGCTCGCAAGTCCACTGGAGGCAGGGCACCGCGTCACCAGCTCGCTCCACGTGAGCCCCGCCCTGAGCCTACTGAGGTGGAAAGGCTGAGGGCTGAGTTGGCTGAAGTGACTGCTGCCAGGAATGCAGCGCGTCAGCAACTGGAGCAAGTGATTCGTGATCGTGACCAGGAAACCCTTGCAGTCCAAAGGTTGACAGTAGCAAACCACAACTGTCAACGCATGTTGGTCCGTGTTATGAACCAGAGGGATGAAGCCTGGCACGAGGAGAACGTTCTGAGAGCTCGTCAGTTTGAGCTCGAGCAACAGTTGGAGAATGCTGAAGAATACAATGACAATCTTCATGAATAAGTGCACCGCCTGAACAACGAGCTTAATCCTCTGCTACCTCGAAACAACGTCGATGAGGACATGGGTTCGGGAATCTTCATAGCTGAAGATGATGATGAAGTGGAGGTCAATGGGCCCTAAGATGCCGCACCAGAAGAAGCACCAGGAGAAGAGCCAGAAGAAGAAGAAGAAGACGAGGAGTTAGAGCCTGTTAGCGACGAGGATGGCGGGGAGATCCTTGACACCGACTCTGAGGGCGATGCTTAGTGTAGTCATCGCGTAGCTACAATGTTAGGATTGTCTTTTGTGCCCTCCCTGTGTTGGAGTGAGGCTTTGTAATAACTTGACTTTTGGGATGTAAGGTCGAACCCTATGTTTCCTGGATGTTTAGTTGGAGCCTGTTAATTTCGATCGCAATTGGATGTCTTGTTGTGTGGCGTTCGATGATGGTGTCACGATTAGCACCCTTCGGTGCCGCGACGAAACCGAGGGCCTCCTATGGCGCGCGACATAAGGTTGTGCTGCTTGGCACGCGCTGGTATCGAGGTGGCTAGTCATGATCCACCATGGAGCTCTACCGTTGAGAAGTCTCTTTATGATCAGTTTGAAGTAGCCTTTCTCAGTCAACTAAACACGTTGAAATTGAATCCAAGTCTCGGGCAAAAGATCAAAAATCACGTAGATTTTAACGTAAACGGTTCAGTAACTGCTGTGCTCCTTGTGTGTGAGCCTTTATCAAAGTACATCTTGTTGGATTCTCTCGCATGATTGCACCATTTGATCCGCTTGAATGGATTGTGCGGTTGTGATGAAGTATTGTGTCATGAGTATTTTGAGAAGTCTATTTCATGAAGTTAGTTTGACATATTTACAATAATTCATCTACAAATTTCCCACATCGTCAGTGCTCATTGGCTATGCATTTTGCAGATGTCGTACAATCTTCGTCGGGGTCATGGCAATGAGGATGAGGAACAGCCACCCCCTCCGCCACCACCTACCCCGGCTGAGTTAATGCAGACCGTGGTTGAAGGGCAGCGCATGCTGGCAGATGCTATGCGCCAGCTTGCCAGCCGGGAGGCTCGTCCTGGCCGCCAGGGCCCAGAACCCAATCAATACAGTGATTTCAAGGACTTTCTTGATACTAAGCCCCTGCTCTTTAAGGAGGCGGAGGAACCACTGCAAGCTGATGAGTGGTTAAATACTATTGAACAAAAGTTTCGTCTGCTTCGCCTAACTGATGAGCTAAAGACTGAATATGCTTCTCATCAATTGCATGGTCCAGCGGGTATTTGGTGGAGCCACTATCGTTCCACACTGCCTGCAAATGTTCCAATTGCTTGGGACCAGTTTAAGGCCGCATTCCATGGAAACTATATTCCTCCAGGTCTTATGGCTATCAAGCACACAGAATTCATGAGGCTGTCACAGGGAAATAAAAGTTTGACTGAATATCTACAATCTTTCAACAACCTGGCAAGGTATGCCACAGAGTTTGTGGATACCGATTCCAAGAAAATTGCTAGCTTTAAAAGAGGCCTCGGCCCAAAGTTGATGAAGACTATGGGCACTAGCAAGTGCACTACTTTCAATGAATTTATCAGTGATGCTCTGACTCAAGAGAACAACAATGCTATCTATTCTGCCTCTAAGAGCCGCAAAAGGGCCATTGAGGCGAGTGCTTCACAGTCTCGAGCTCCAGCTGCCCCGAGGGCTCCTCCTCGCCCTCCTGCCACGAATGCTAAGTTCCGTCCTCCGCAAAAGAAGGCGCCAGTGAAGACTGGGTTTCGCAAGGCATATACAGTGGCTCTGCCAAAAAGTAGTTCGAGCCAAGGCAGCTCCAGTGTCCCTCCTAGCAACATGCCTTGCTAGAACTGCAACAAGCCAGGCCATTGGTCCAGAAACTGCCCTTACCCCAAGAAAAATGTCAACCAAGGTGGCCGTCAAGGGCACGCTCATTATAACAGTATCGAGGAAATTCCATCTGGTGAAGTTGTCACCGCTGGTAAGTTCCTAGTTGACCAACATCCTGCAGTGGTACTTTTTGATTCGGGTGCTTCGCATTCCTTTATCAGTCCTAAGTTTGCATCAGAGTTTGCACACAAATTGCATACTGTTGAAGGTGGGGGTTATTGTATTAGCGCAGCAAGTGAGAATATTTCCACAGATAGAGTAGTGGGGAATCTTGAGCTTGAGATAGAAGGGCGAAAGTACTCGCTTGCCTTAGTGGTTTTGCCGGGCTTAGGCATCGATGTTATTTTGGGCATGAATTGGATGAGTCAGAATGGGGTACTCATTGATATATCCACTCGGGTAGTTATGATCAGAGATCCTACAGATCAAAAGGGTTTTCTGGTACAACTTCCCAGAAAAGTTGATTTGTCTGGGGAAGTTCATGCTGTGCAAGCAAAAGCGTTGGCCGAAATTCCAGTAGTAAATGAGTTTCCAGACGTTTTTCCCGATGATTTGCCGGGACTCCCTCCGGATCGGGATGTGGAATTTAAAATTGAGTTGTTGCCTGGCACGGCGCCCATCTCTAGGAGACCCTATAGGATGCCTCCAAATGAACTCGCTGAACTTAAGGTGCAATTGAATGAACTTTTGAAGAAGGAGTTGATTCGTCCTAGTTCGTCGCCGTGGGGATGTCCTGCTATCTTTGTAAAGAAGAAGGATCAGTCGTTGCGGATGTGCGTAGATTATAGACCTCTCAATGCAGTCACTGTCAAAAATAAGTACCCTCTACCACGTATCGACATCTTGTTCGATCAGTTGTCTAAAGCTAAAGTTTTCTCCAAGATCGATCTAAGATCGGGCTACCATCAAATTAAAATCCGCCCGGAAGATGTTCCAAAGACAGCCTTTTCTACCAGATACGGTCTTTATGAGTATCTTGTTATGTCTTTCGGCTTGACCAATGCCCCCACACACTTTATGTACTTGATGAATTCGGTGTTTATGCCCGAATTGGACAAGTTTGTGGTGGTATTTATTGATGACATCCTGGTATATTCTATGAATGAGGAAGATCACGCTGAACATCTGCGTATAGTCCTCACAAGACTGTGTGAACATCAACTTTATGCAAAGTTCAGTAAGTGTGAATTCTGGCTTCAAGAAGTACCTTTCCTTGGGCATGTGTTGTCCGATGGGGGAATTATGGTGGACCCCGCCAAGGTACAAGAAGTACTGAACTGGAAGGCTCCTATCTCGGTTCACGAGGTTCAGAGTTTTCTCGGTTTGGCTGGCTATTATCGCCGTTTTATCCCGGATTTCTCCAAAATAGCCAAGCCAATGACTCGGTTGTTACAAAAAGACACCAGGTTTGTCTGGACTCCTGAGTGTGATGCAGCTTTTCACCAACTGCAAACTCTCCTAACCTTAGCTCCGGTTTTGGCACAACCGGATATCGAGAAACCATTTGATGTTTATTGTGATGCCTCAGGCATAGGTTTGGGAGGTGTGTTGATGCAGGAAGGTCGAGTAATTGCATATACCTCTCGACAACTTCGGAAGCATGAGGCGAATTATCCAACGCATGACTTAGAACTCGCCGCAGTTGTTCATGCTTTGAAAGCCTGGCGGCACTATCTGTTGGGCAATGTTTGCAATATCTACACAGACCACAAAAGCCTCAAATACATCTTCACCCAACCCGAGTTAAATATGCATCAAAGAAGATGGCTCGAGTTGATTAAGGATTATAACCTTCAAGTGCACTATCATCCTGGCAAGGCAAATGTGGTTGCGGATGCTTTAAACCGTAAGTCTCATTGCCATTCCCTAGTTGAAACTGATTTTCATCGATCTCGCCTTCTACATCCAGCAGTCTTGTACAACATCACTGTCAGTTGTACTCTCAAAAGCAGAATTATTGAGCTCTAAAAGACTGACACTGGTATATTTCACATCAAGCGTAAGATGAAAGAGCAAGAAACTACACAGTTCAGGGTAGATGAAGAGGGTGTACTATGGTTCAAGGATAGATTAGTCGTGCCTAAGGACCGGGAGCTTCGAAATGATATCATGTCTGAAGCACACTCCTCTAAGTTGTCCATCCATCCGGGCAGCAATAAGATGTATTATGATTTGAAGCCATACTATTGGTGGACCAAGATGCGGAAAGAGATAGCTGCATATGTGGCTAGGTGTGACACCTGCTGTAGAGTTAAAGCTGTGCATATGAAAGCTGGGTTACTTCAACCACTTTCTATACCAGGTTGGAAATGGGAAGAGATAAGTATGGATTTCATTGTCGGTCTTCCTCCTACTGTCAAAAATCATAACTCCATCTGGGTAATTGTGGATCGTTTGACCAAATCAGCTCACTTCATTCCAGTTAGAGTGGACTATCGTCCCACTGACTATGCTGAGTTGTATTTCAATCAGATAGTCCAGCTCCATGGGATACCTCGTACTATCATATCTGACCGTGGTCCCCAGTTCACTGCTCGCTTTTGGGAGCACTTGCATCACCTTCTGGGAACTAAGTTAGTGAGAAGCTCTGCTTATCACCCCCAGACATCAGGACAGACAGAACGGGTTAACCAAATCTTGGAAGATCTGTTGCGAGCATGTGTCATTTCATCCAAGGGTTCTTGGGAAAAATGGTTACCTCTAGCCGAGTTTTCGTACAATAATAGTTATCAAGAGAGTATTAAGATGGCTCCATTCGAAGCTTTGTACGGTCGTAAGTGTAGAACTCCACTAAATTGGGTAGAAGCTGGTGAAAGGAGGTATTATGGTATTGATTTTGTTCATGAAGCTGAGGAACAAGTCCGTACCATCCAAAAACATATGGCTGCAGCCCAAGCTAGACAGAAAAGTTATGCTGATCGTCGTAGAAAACCACTCGAGTTTGAAGTTGGAGACTTCGTGTATCTGAAAGTTTCCCCAATAAAGAGTGTCCAACGTTTTGGTGTTAAGCGGAAACTTGCGCCAAGATACGTGGGTCCTTTCCAGATCATAGGCAAGAGTGGAGCTGTTGCGTATAAAATCCAGTTACCTCCAGAAATGAGTGCCATATTCAACGTCTTCCATGTATCTCAGCTCAAAAAGTGTCTTCGAGTTCCTGAGGAAAGAGTCCCTTTAGGAGACATCAGGCTGGAATCCGATCTAACTTACGAAGAAAAGCCAGTCCGAGTGATCGATACTCAGGAACGAGTAACTAGAAGCAAAGTGGTTAAGTGGTATAAAGTAATGTGGAGTAACCAGGGTAGTGAAAGTGACGCTACATGGGAACGGGAGGACTATTTGCGGGATGGTTATAAGGAATTCTATGAAAAATGGTACGCTTTCCAAATCTCGGGATGAGATTTTTATAAGGGGGGAGGGCTGTAACACCCTAGGTGTTTAGCTCCTTAATTGCATTGCATTTGCATGAGCATAAGCAAGCATCATTCATTTCATGCATAAGCTTAATATGTTTATATTTCATGTGAAGTAAAAGTGAGTAGGGTGCAACACACAAGTACCTTATGTGCAATTTCCTTTGTGAGATATGTCAACCACTTTAGTGTAACATAATTAGCAAGTGTTATGCAACACACTCATGCAACATGTGCAACATGAGCTTGCAACATTGGGTGAAAGTATTGAATTACTTGTGCCAAAGTATGTGACACTAGGAATTTTGTGCAACCAATGTGTAGAGTGGCTAATTAGGTCTTATAACACCTTAATTACATTTAGGGTAAGTAGTGGAGCAATGTTCATGTTGACCAAAATTACCAAATTGCCCTTCCAAATGTTGTTGACTAAGTTGGACCCCTAGAGTGATCTGGTTTGACCAATTAAAAAGTCTAGTTTAGAGATCTTGCATGGAGGAGCAACCTTAAGCAAAGTTGTAGAGAATTTCATGAGGAACAAAAGTTCTAATATGGCCATCTCATGAAAATGATCAGAACATGCTCAAAAATGGCCCACAAGTCAGTATTAGGGGCTGATTTGGGACTTAGCAAATTTAGCTAAGTGTGGAGCTGAAAACCGTTTCACTATACCTCACTTTAGCAACTTGTAACTCACAAACTAGGCCAAACCAGTCTTTGAGCCAATTGACAAAGTTGTTGTCCACACATAGCTCTACAACATTGTCAATATCACCAGCACCTAGTTCTAAATGGTTTAGGAGATGTGGTGTCTTGAAAATAGGGTTTCAGTCGACGTTATCTCTAAAACTGCATTTCAGTTTCAAGGGGCACCACTTTGGAGCTCTGTAGTTTCAAATCTAGGCCGAACCAACCCAAACTCCAATTGACAAAGTTGTAGTCCTCATGTAGCTCTACAACATTGCCAACAGCACCCATACCTGGTTCTCGCTGGATTAGGAGTAAAATGAACTCAAAATCGCTCTGTCAGTCACCGTTTCAGACGCGATTCAGTTAAGTCGGACTTCGGTCATGACTGTCGTGGCCGACCGGCCGCAGGCCGTCGTCGACGTGTGGCCACGCGGTGGCAGCCGTACGCCGGCCTTGGCCCCACCCGTCGGGTCGCGACGCCTTCAAGGAGGCCACGAAGCCGGACCCTGTCCCTCACTCGCGCCTCTGCTTCCCTCTCGTCCTCTCCGAGCCAGGGCGGAGCACCGAGGTGCCATTGCCGCCGTGCCACTTCCCCGTGCTCGTGCGCCATCGTCATTGAGTCTCGGCCCAATTCCTCCCGCCAGCGACACCGCAGCATCTCCCTCTACCACCTCCACCCCTTTCCGGGGGCGTTTGAGCGAAGGTGAGGCCGCATTGCTCGCTTCCGCCGTCACGGCCGCGTTCGGGACCTCGCCGGAGTGTGAGGCCACCGTGGTTAGAGCGGCTCGGCCCTTCTCATCCCTCCCTTTTCCCGTAGTTAGCGTTCCAGTGACCTCGGGAAACTCGGAGCGGGCTTGGTTGAGGCGGTAGGGGCTCACCATCGCCGGCGTACCGCCGCGCACCTCCACCATGCCGCCATGCCCGACGGCGAGCACCTTTCCGTTGCTCCGCCGCCCCGTTCTTGCCACCAATCGTTATAGTTCGATGACGTGGTCATGCTAGTCCGTCCAATTTCGTCGGCCGGCTCACCGACGGCGAACTCCGGCGACCGCAGCTCATCCCCTCCGCCTCCCTCTCGCTGACAAGTGGGGCCACCTGGTCAGTCATACGCGCGCGGGCGGGAGCCCGAGCAGGCCACGCGCGCGGAGTGGGCCGCGCCACGCGAAGCGGGCCACGTTGGTTTTCCGGGCCGGCCCAGTAACAAATCTGAATTATTTCATTTCTTTTTTTTCTGTCACAGTTTTAGATAATGTTTAGAAAATGTATATCTAGGGTTTCACTTACTCAAAAATTATGAGATAAATTTTGTTGGAATCTATAGGGTGTGTAGTATTTTAGAAAAATAGGAGTTTGATATGTGATGTGTAGTTTCTGGGATATTTAAATAGGTCTTTGAAATGTGTTTTAAATCACATGCAAACTTGTTTAAATTATATCTTGAGTTTCATTGTTCCAAAAATTATGAAATTTGGTGGGTAGACTAATTTATACTTGCTCTAGCTCTGGTAAAAATTTGGGTAGTAGTGCTTAAGTACTTTTTAAGTTATAAGGCTATCTTATTATTCTAGGAAATACTTAAATGAATTTTTTGTAATTTTTCTACATGTGCAATGTTCATATAAATTTTTGGAGAATGTCTTGGTTCCCTAAAGTGTCTAAGAAAATTAAGAAATCTGTTGTTTGACACTTTTTACTGTGCTTTGTTATTTATACAAAAATTAGCCTTTTTGGCTTGGGAATTTTGTGTAGGGAGCTCCTATGAATAAATTTAGTTCAAATTTTTACAGTAGCCTCTTCTTGGGTCAGAGAGTCTCCTGTAATTTTTGTAGAATTTTAGGAGCAGTTTACATATATGTTTGAAATTCCACTTAATTACTTAAGTAAATTAAGAAATGAGTTTAAATTAATATTCTAGGTGGGCACACCTTACTTTCTGGTGTTTTGTGACCTTTGTGAACTTGTAGTAGTATTAGTTTGGTCTTAGAGAATGTTTGCCACATCAATAAATATTTAATCTTTGCAATTTTAGGTTTTCTGGACAGCTGATAGTATTTCTAGGTTTGACCTTGGATAAAGGTGGTTGCTGGAAAACTTGTAAATACCAAAGTTGTAGTAAAAGTTGTAAATGAGCTGGTGTCGAAATTTGGGAGCATTTGGCTTAGTAGTTTGGGAGTCATTGCTGTTTTAAGTGACAGTCCAGAATTGACTGCTCTCTGTTTAGGGAGAACAGATTCTGGAACTTTGGGATTTCGACTAGGTAAACTTTGGAATTAAGTGCTGTGGTCTGAAAACATTTTGTGGTGCATTTCATAAGCTTTCCAGATTGTCTTAGATCATATCTTTTGGAGTTGGGATTCTCCAGTTATGTTAGAATCTTTGAGCTGCTATCCAGAATGTCTTACTGTGGTAACCTAAGTAATATTACTCTTGTATTGTTAGGTGTTAGGGCCTTAACTGAAGAGGAACAACTATATCTTAGGTTGGGTAGATTAGGTAAGTACTTCTCCACCGGAGAAGAGATTTGCACATACTAATAAAGTAACTTGAATAGAGTATTTTATTTCTGAAATGCATTTCATTCCGAGCATGTTGCACCCATTTATGCATCCATGATATTTATTGTGCATTCATGCAATAGGTGTACCGGAGGGGGTAACTCTCCTCGAATTCGAGCCTGTGATTCCGGAGGAAGTCCAGGACCAGCCAGAGGAGCCAGTGGAACCAGTCGGCGAAGGAGACACCGCTGAAGACTTGCCCGAGTGCCCTGACCACCGGCCTTCGACCTTTCTGAAAGGCAAGCCCCGGTGCATGCTGAACCTACTGATTTATAAATTAATCTTGAGTACTTTTAATTGTTTACTGCATTAAGTTGTAGGAGTTATGTGAAAACACTTGTTGCATTATACCTGTCCTTGTCCAGATCTCGTACTTAATCCTATATTAGGTTTAGGCACGTGTCAATGCTTAGCCCTGCTTAGTACGGTAGAAGTCGGGTGATTTCCGGTCATCCGCGAGATGTAGGAAGGAATCACGAGTGGCTTTATGGCTATCGTGGATGGAACCATGCTTAAAAATGAAATTGAGACCGGGCGGGAGTTCGATAGTACAGCCGCAAGACACTTCACGTCTTGGGTGTGGAGCTATGCCCGTCTGAGTCGTTTAAGGACCGCTTCGCTGTACGTCCTTGAGTCATGTTGAACGCAGTCTAACACTTAGTTGGCCGGATAAGTCGTTCCGACCGTGAAGTCGAGTAGTATGGTTCAGGCCGGGAATCGAATGGTAGGTTGCATCTTGGAGGAGAGAAAGGATGTGCTTGGGGACATTGGCGTGAGATCAAGGGGGGTTAGAGTCCCTATCACCTGGCAGAGTGTCGCCCTTGGGGACGTGACATTATTCGGACCCGCGATTCCTGAACTGTACAAAAGATGACCTGAGCAGCCCTCGCCAGGCGTGACTCGGTGAGTGTTAGAAATACCCCTCCAGCTGGATAGGAATTCGATTCGAATCGCCGTCGCTCCCGGTTAGTGAGCACTTGACTTGAGCAGCGGCAACGTAGATCTCATTAAATGAACTGGTGGTTAAGGGAATGATACAATGTTGCCACAATTCATACCTGCTCTGGATATAATGATGATAATTGTTTGATTATAATCAAGTGCGTGCTTAGTACAGGTGCTAAGATAGATGACAGGTAAATGCTAAAAATAACTGCTAGTATAGGCTATAAGAGTTTCAATTACTTATGCCTTTATGCAAAATGTTATGTCAGCTAGCCTCTTGTGTAAGCCTTGCATAATCCTTGGTGTCATCTTATTTCTGGTTTTCGACGGGTAAGTCTAGCTGAGTACATTCCAGTACTCAGGGTTTATTCCCTCCTGTTGCAGATGATATGCTCTATCAAGGCTTCTGCAAAAATTGTCTCCACCCTGCGGGTGACGAGGACTAGATCACTTGGGCGTGATCATCTTTATGTACTTTCCTGATGCTTTTGTGGGATGTTGATCAACAAGACTGGCAATAGTTAAACAACTGGCGTGTGTTGCTTCCGCTACTTTATAAACTTGGTTTGTAATAATTGCGACTCCATGTGTGTAAACTTATTTCAGATCTACTTGTGAAATGTAACGTATGATGTTGTATGTTGAATGATGCGATCCTGGTTGTAAGCAAGTTGGTTTGAGATCCTTCGTGGTTTCGATTGACTACCGGGATTATATGGGCTCAAGTTCGAAAATTTGAGCACTTCGGTGCTTGTTTTTGTACTTATGCTCTTATAATTTGGTCGGTTCTGTTACAGGGCCCCCACTGCCCTCTCGTCGCTGTTGACGCGACCGCGCCGTCGCAGAATGCCGCCGCACCTCTCAGGTCACGCGTGGCCAGCTTGCCTCCAAGCAGCTCTCGGCTTGCCGTCGCCTCAGCGGGGTTCGTGGTTAGTCACCGATGCTCATAGGCACTCTTGTTCGGTTTGCCTTGACCGTAGCTCACCGAAACGACGGCGCCACCCCTTGCAGTCATCCGTCGTCATGGTGGAGTCATCTGGCTGCATCCCCAAAGGTGTGCCTCTGCCCCGAGTCGCGCATCGGTCATCAGGTGAGGGTCGACCTCCTTTTTGTCGTAGTTGGGACTTCGTTGGCCAGCGTGGCGGCTCAGAGCCGATGGGTGCCGTGCCGGAGCATGGGGAGGCACCCAGGGACCTTCCCGGTGCGAGGGAGGTAGAGTAGAGAGTCTTTCTTGAAAGGTTTGTGTCTCTGAGAACAGTGCTTAGGATAGTGGGTGAGTTTGGCTTAAGCGCGGGGTTGTTTTCGCAAAACCGCCAGAGCGCGCGTGCGGGCTGTCTACATGGGCCGCTGTGCGCTCACGCGGGCCGCACGTTGCTAGGCCGTGGTGGCGAGGGTTGGGCCGTGCTGCCAATTTGAGCTTTCTATTTTCTTAAGTGAATCAAGAAGCTTATTATTTCATGTGAATGTCTAAACTTTGAGAAATTATAATAGGTCATGTAAGCATCCAAAAATCACGAAACCAATTTTGTTAGGTTCATAAATTCATGTTCTATCAAGTGGTGAATTTCCGTTGTGCATTGCTGAGATGTTGCTAGGTCGATTAAATCAATGCATAAGGCAACGAATATTAATGCAACCAATCTTGTAGGAATTTTTGTGGCAAATCTAGGATAGCTTTAGCTCTGAAATTTTTATAGTAGCTTCATGAGGTTATTAGATGCTTGCTGTAATTTTCTTAGCCTTCGAATAGCTTGTTTGATAGGGTAGCTAAGTTTCCCTAGTAGTGCGACGTAGTAAATCGGCAATCAAAAGATGATATGCATTTTAGTTGCTAGAGGTTGGCTAGTTCAATAACTTTGGTTAGTAGTAGCAGTGGGTAACTTAGCATATTAGCCATTAGAGTTAGCTAACTAGCTTAGTAGATGTTGTTGTTACGAGTTACTGTTGTTACCGTGCTAAGTGTCGTTTATCATTGCATGCATGTAGATCACGAGGAAGTTGAGTATGTGACCGTGGAGGAGCAGGACTATGAGGAAGTCATCGAGGAGTACGAGGAGATCTTCGTGCCGGAGAAGTTCTAGAAGCCGCCCGTGACTGACACCTCTGACCTTGCGCCTGCCCAAGGCAAGCCCCGGAGCATAACCCTTATTTTGCAAATCCTTATATATATTTAAATGTTGTGCATTTACGTTACAGGAAATTTTATGATACCCACATGCATATAAACATCTACCCATGAGTCTTACTAGTACAGGATCGTGTAGCTGTCTTGCCTAGGTTTATCGGTAGCGTGGGTTACAGGAAATTTTATGATACCCACGAGGCAAGCAAATTTATTTTATTTAATTGTGCTAGTCAGACGAACTCGAGACCTCTGACTTGATTTGATAGCATGTTGAGTTGCATGCACCGATTGATTCAAGGTAAAAGCTTAAACTGGTTGGAAAAAGTAGGCAATGTGCTTATACTCCAACAAGATTAAGATCCTACGGGCCCCTTTTCATCGCCCCAAGAAAACAATATAAACAGACACCGGTGTACTATATACTACTCCGTTTGAATTGAAAGGGGATGCTGAGAATCTATTAATAAAACCCGTGTGTCATCTAAACAGACCAGACTTAAGCAATGGAAGAATCAGCATATATAACCTAGGCCATGTTTAGATTGCAAGTTTTTTTTTTTTGCTCTCTCTCCGTCACATCGAATCTTGGGACACATGCATGGAACAGTAAATATAGATAAAAAATAACGAATTACACAGTTTGTTGGTAAATTACGAGACGAATCTTTTGAGCCTAGTTAGTCTATGATTGAACAATAATTGCCAAATACAAACGAAAGTACTACCGTACCAAATTTCACTCTCTCTCTTCGATCTAAACAAGGCCCTGTATAGATGCTGGATTATGAGAATCCCCTGTCCAATCCAAACCGGATAAAACAAAAATTTGGCGCGCCGCCAGCTAAAATCCTAAGGTTTGTTGACCACCGCAGCCACCGAGAAGCTTCAGCGCGGACTCCACGATGGTGGAGAAGCTGACCCGGTGCTGGCTGAGCCCGACGCTGCCGGAGAAAACGTGGTAGCACTCGAGGTCCGACGTCGTGTCGCCGATGGACACGAGGAGGCTCACCATGTCGACCTCCCTGAACAGCCGCACGTAGTCGTCGTCCGCCCGCATCAGCCACATGGCCTGTAGCACGACGAAGCGCCGGATCCTCGGGACCTTGATCTCCGGGTAGGTGTGCCGCCGCAGTATGCTGGCCAGGCTCTCCACGTACATGGCCTTCCCGGCGCCTCGTCGGCTCAGCTCCTCCTCGAACTGCTCGCCGCTGAGGAACATGCATATCTGCGTCGTCAGGCCAACGGATGCTTCTAGAAGCTTCTCGGACACAGTCTCGCCCATCGTCATTTGCAGGACCTGCAGTACATTCACAGTAGTAGGCGTGTGTGAAGGAGTTGGAGGATCCTCGCGAGACACGTACGTACCGCCGGCATGGCCGCAGTCACCGCGCGCAGACGAACGGAGGACTCCTCGTCGGAGTAGGCGCAGAGATAACTCAGAATCCTTGCCGCGTTCAGCCGGAGGTCCCTGTCATCCAGAGCCGCGATGAGCCGGTCAGGCACACCGTCCATCTTGAGGAAGGCTCCACAGTTGGTCTTGCTCT
Organism: Saccharum hybrid cultivar R570; assembly: GCA_038087645.1. Lineage (NCBI taxonomy): Eukaryota > Viridiplantae > Streptophyta > Magnoliopsida > Poales > Poaceae > Saccharum > Saccharum hybrid cultivar. Next base: position 373,373 of record JAQSUU010000671.1, on the reverse strand, counting down.
CCAGCGCCAGCATTGCCAGAGCCTCGCCGGCGCCGGAGCGGAGCTCGGTGGCGTACGCGCGCTCGGCGTTCAGGAACAGTGACAGCAGCAGCTTCACGACGCCACCGGTTCTGGTGACCATCCCCTCCTTGGCACCGTGGTCCAGCGCCAGGCCGGTGAGCACGTCGATGGCCAGCTTCTGCAGCTCCCCGTGCTGGTGACCGTGCTGCAGGATCCCTCGGAGGTTGCTCACCGTGAACACCCTGTCCGCCACCTCCCGCCGGAGCTTCTTGCCAGTGTTCCCCGTCGCGGTGACCAGCAGCTTGAGCACCTGGAGCGAACGCTTGGCGGCGCGTATCCGAGAGCCCGCGGCTGCCTGATCCTGGGACTGGCCGTGCGCGTGCAGGTGCAGGTGCAGCAGCGCCGGCGGCACGTGCGTGAACTCCACGACGCGGGCGAGCAGCCCGCGGACGGCCCCGATCCTGCCGCAGTTGTCGTGGTCCCTGGCGAGCTTCTTGAGGATGAGAAGGCCCACCAGGTTGAACCCCTCGTAGTCGTAGCTGCTCACCTCCGCTGCCGCTGCCGCTGGTCGGGCTCGGGCGGCGCCAGCGCCTGCGCCACCGTCACCGGGCGCGGACGGTTGGGTATGGCTATGGAGCAGGGACAGGACCGACTCGATGGAGCCGTGGATGCCGGCCACGCGGAGAGCGTTCTGGCTCTTGCCGACGAGCTTGGACACGACCTCCGCCGCGCCCCGGCGCACCTCCTCCTCCTCGGGGCTCTTCCAGTTGAGCATCTCCACGAGCCGCTCGATGGAGCGCGCGCTGGTGCCCACCTTGCGGAGCGTCTCCGGCGCGGAGCTCTTGCTCCGGGCGAACTGCCGGAGGATGCGCACGCCGATAAGCTGCTCGTCGAGGAAGTCCGACTCGATCAGCTCCTTGGCGAACGTGACCAGGTCCATCTTCACGCCGTCGAAGATGCTCTTGCCGATGCACTGCGAGTAGGCGTCGTAGAAGAAGCGTGTCAGGGCGACGAGGCCGCACGCTCCCAGATCGCACTCGGAGCTGATCTCGTCCAGCAGGCCGCAGCACAGGACCTTCCACGTCCAGTACGCCTTCTCCAGCAAGAAGAGCGCCGCCTCGGCCAGCGCGAGGGAGTAGAACAGCACGAGCGCCGGCCTCTGGTTCCTGGCCTCGTCGACGGACCGGCTGCGCTGCCTGCAGTTGCAGAGGCCGATCACGGAGAGCGCGACGCAGGCCACCGACGAGAGCACCTGCAGGGAGTTGAGCAGCACGCCGGCGTTTTTGGACACGATCACCCATCCGGTGTACGGGAGCGGCGGGTCGTCCGGCGTGTGGCGGACCCGCTGCTCCTTCTCCGCCTCCGCCACCGCGTGCGGGAGGGGGACGACCACCTGCACCGTTCCATGCGCGCCAACGACAGCGGCCTCGCCCTCGACGGGGCGGGCGACTCCTGCGCGGGACGGGACGATGGCGATGGCATTCAGGACGCGGCGACAGAAGCGGGAGCCGGGCACCCGCAGCGCGCTGCTGCTGCCGGCGGAGCTCCGGGCGGTGGAGTGCCGCTGCCACTGCAGCTCGTTGCCCCGGCCGAAGACGCGCGCGCCCTCGCCGACGAGGATCACCGTCATGCTCCAGAAATCGAGGTCGCGGAGGGAGGAGGCGAAGCCGCCGAGGAGGACGACGGTGGCCCAGACGAAGGCGAGCTTGCCCAGCATGCTGGCCGCTTTCTCGAGGACGGCCAGCTGGAGCGCGAACCGAATCATCCGCTTCTCCGCCGTCTTGTACCCGCCGCCGATGCGCGGACCGTGGCCGCTGCTGCCTCTTCCGCCCCGCGTGGCCGGCTCGGTCCACGGCTCGAAGAATGAGATGCCTGAGCTGCCGCCGTCACTGTCGAAGCCATCTTGGTGACGCCGACGCTGCAGCTGCACCTCATCGCCGGCCGTCGTCGACTCAACGTTGTGACCGTTCATGATGTGTCAGTAATTTCGTCTACCTGGAGAATCGACCGAGATTCCCCTCTGCTAAAAGCAGACCAAACACCTGGCTTCCACGTCAGTCAGTACGTACTGCAACCTTGTCGTTTTCCTTTCCAGGTTTGTGATTAAGTTGCCGTTCATGGCCGGCCGATTAGTTGGCATCACCTGATGCTTATTCTTGAATTGAATAATAAGGCTTCCCGCCAAATTTCTCTGTCATGAGATGGAAATTGCTTAGTAACTGCACTTGGTAGAACCAGCAGTGTCAATGTCTCAATGAGCTTGCCCCTGAGTTTCCCCCAATGATTAGGCATAGTGAGACCAACACCAAAATTATTGATTTTGGTAAGATCAGAACAAAATAACTAGGGTGGGCTAGCATGATATAGTCAAACTATCATAGTACTAATCGTGAGGGAATTTCGTATTCACTGACTGTTGTAACAAGTTCCACTACTCGATCCTCGGTGAAAATTCTTTGTCCATACTTTGACAACTATTTTATATTATTAGAATATAATTTAAATATAATACATTTAAGAATTTTTCAGGACAAATGTTAGTTGGTGTATGATTTTAATCTCTCCAAGATGAATATTTGAATGCTACTCGTCGTCAACTTTTCAAAACTCTGAACGGAAAGTTAGCTATCTATAAGCCCATTTGGATCCACTCATCTAACTATATATAGCTGTGTTAGACTACCCGCAGTGGGTACTCTAAAGGGATACTCTAAAGCTTTAGAGTATGAATATAGAGTAAAAACTGCTGCACTGGGTACTCTAAAATGATACTCTATCCTTTCTCTCACTCTATATTTAGAGTGATACAATGCTTACTCTATAGTGGGCAGTGGCGGACCCCACTAGCTAAACAAAGGAAAAAAATGCTATAACTCATAAACCAAAAATCCAAATTAAATTTTGATTGCATCATTAAATTCGTCTCAATAAATCCTTCAAAACTAGATCACACATGAATATATTTAGATAAAGTGACAAGTGGGTCCCACAGTGGATAAAGTGGATAGAGGATGATATAGAGGATGGATGGGTGCGGGAGAATTGAGTATAGAGGAGAGAATCTTGCTGACTAGGACGTATAGAGGATGAATATAGAGGTCCATGAGTGTGGATAGCCTTAGCTTAAAGAAATTAGATAATAGCTAATTGTTAGAAGGATAGATGGTAAGACATTAGTTGGCTTATTTGCTAGACCAAATAGGTCCTCAACTAATATTTGGCGGCTAACTATTAGCAATCCAAACAAGCCGTAAACCATCGGCCTTGTTCGGTTCCTATGCTAGCTTTGGCCTGACCTCATCCGTGTGAGCGAGCCTCGGGCATGTTATCTATAAAGTTGTATTAAAATTACATAGCACTACATTAGACCATCTATGAGACAGTAGAAGTGCACTTAATTGGACGCAAAAAGTACTCGCATGTAGCTTCAATCAAGCCTAACCCTCCGCCCAATTCTCTAAATCGCATGAAGGCTCGGGAGCTACTGTTGGTATATTGGTACACGAGTACCCTCACTACATGAAAAAGAGCCAACTAGGATGGGGGTGGGCCGAGGCGGGATAAAGAGAGGCCCAATCCGTAAGGGGTATGTCATCAACTTGGCAAACAAGCTATCGACTACAAAGCCTTGGAATCCAAGCTTTTTGTACTGATCCCAATAGGATCCGAATAAATTTTCTTGTAGCAAACTAGAAAACTCACGTGTAAACCGATCAAGGCTCTATTTATAACCCTACCCATGGACTATATAAGGTGAGGTAGGGATCCTCTGGTTGTTACAGAGCAATACCTTGCAACCCCATAGCTAGATTATAGACAAATCATCAACGTCCCTTGTCAACCACCGGGGCATACAAGGTAAGAGACCGATTATCCACTTGACGCAGGATACTCCATACCTGAACGAGTATACATTTGTGTCCTGTGTGCTACCTCTCTGATTCCCTACGCACAAAACACTAATCTACATTATCAAGGATAAAAACTACGACACGGGTTGACCCTAGTTTTGCTTCCACGTGAGGTCACACACAAGGATGAGAGTTCTTAGGTTGGGGTGAGGGAAAAAGCTGAGATAGGCTGGGTTACAACCTTCACCGATCTTAATCAAAACTGTGTTCTCTCATTGGTCGAGATTGCTTCTAGGCTGAGGTGACTCCATGGATTGGGTCATGAACCTAGCCATTCTCGGTTGTAATAGACAAGGCCACTCGTGGGTTGTTTGTCATCGATACCCTCTAGACCTCCTCCAATAACCGCCTCATCTTCCATCAAAACAATTTCATCACCCCCGCCCTAAACATTCTTCTACTACCACAATGGCGATCGTTGCTGTCGGTGGTTCCACTTGGAAAAGCAAGGGTTGCGTCGGTGGGGAGGATTTTTTTCTTTCCCATATTTTAGGTTTGTGTAGATTTTACTTCCCGCTTTTCTCTATCTCTTCTCTACAACTAAAAAATTCCTACGGTCAACATCTACCTGGCAGGACGATAGGCTGTGCGACCCCGCATCTACCCAGCAGGAAGAGTACACGTGCAACCCCGTAGCCTTCGGCAATTTCTACCTCACCACGCACAGTGTTTCCTTGCAATCACGTCCCATTAGCGGCAAAATAGGCAACACGACAATCATGTCCACTATAGCGGCAACAAAGGCAACCCCCCGCATAAAAAAAAGAAATAAAACCTCTCAATTGGCCCCCTGATCAGATTGTTGGTGGTCCTTATTGCATACTTTTAACCGCCAACTTCTATATGAAAACCACACCAAACTTAGTGGATAGGGCTTATAACTAATCAATTCCACGAGTTTTAGTGTTTCACTTGTTTTGCAGGGAGAAGTATGAAAACATACCAAGTTGGGCCAAAAGAGAAATGAAATATAAAGAAAAACTCATTCTTCATTTTTGGTCCGAGCAAAGCAAAGGAAAGAATACAAAGAAGCCCAAGAAATGACCAAAACAAGGGCAGCCCACCACAGCACCAAGGCCCAGGCCTAGCCAGAGAGCAACTAGGCGAAGGAGGACGCGGGCCGGGCCACCCCAGGTGCGGGCGCGCTAGGGCCGCGCCCTTCCCCTGCCACCTTGGTCTGTTCTACGCTGGTCGATGCATTGAATGGAGAGGCTGACAGTGCGGGCGTGCGTCAGGGAATATTCCCCCCGTAACCGCCCTGGCCTACCCTCTATAAGAGGGGGAGGGTGCCCTCACTCCACACACCACACAAGGAGCAAGAGCTCACTTCACTTGAGCTAGAGCACCACTCCAAAGGGGCTTAGGCCCTAGTGGTTTATGCCCTAGCTAGATAGTAGAGTTAGGAGTAGAGAGATGTGAGGGGAAGCTCCGGACTTGTTGGTGTCTCCCCACCTTGTATCTCAATGGATACTTATGCCGCAACGGGTTTTCCCGCTAATTAAGTATTCGTGATTCATATGGTTCCAAGTCTTTTAATTAGTTAATCTTTGCTTGTGCTTGTTTGCGGGATCGTCGTTCGTCCTTATGACGAATGCTCTAGTAGAAGGGCCCTACTAGACGGGTAACCCTATCACGCTAGAGTAGTAGTCGATAGCGTAGACGTGGTGTCTAGGCTAGGGACTACCTTCATTTGCCTCGTGTCCAATGGTTGAGGGGTAGGCGGCAGGTGGTGACAACCCTGTCCGTCCCTTGCACTCCCCCACGTGTGGGCATGGCGTAGAGCCGTATGCCGAAGGTACCTAGCAGACCAGGTATAAGCCGGTGCCCGATGTAAGCAAGTGGAAGTAGGGTTTACCTATCCTTAGACCCAAAGCCATAGAAATCCATCTCTACCCTTTCCAACTCTACCCTTGTGTTGTCCTTAGATGAATTAGCTAGAAGAAAGTACCTCAGTTCCCTGTAGAAAATACGATACCCTAAATAGTTCCGGGTGAAGGCTACAACGGTAATTCCGTACGCTTGTGGATTCTTCTGCATTCATTAAGAAATACCAACACAGATCACGGGCACCAACAAAAAAAACTGACGTGGTCGTGCCGGCAGTCTTCACGCGTCAGTTGCCAGTGCCAATTCTCCACCTGTGAGTTTCCATTGGTCGTGCCGGCAGTCTTCACCCGACGTGGTCGCACCGGCAACCTTCACGCATCGGTTGCCGGCGCCAATTCTCCACCGACGAGTCTCCCCTGGTTGTGCCGGCAGTCTTCACCCAACGGTTGCCGGCGCCAATTCTCCGTCAGCTTATCCATCAGGTAACAATCTTGCTGTTTAAATCCGTGCGGACGGGATGACTCATTTCTGGTCGTCATCATTGAAGAGATCACCGTTCTTTCCTACAAGGGTGAGACTATCCGATCTGTCCACGAGAGACTAGGAGCTTGGCTTTCTTGGCCATCCCTAGCAAATAAACAAGATAGCGAAAAAACAAGTCATGACAACTGATCAAGTATTATCTGCCAAGTGCAAATTGTCATGAAATAGAAATCTTTTTACATGCTGCTAAGGACGAGTTATAAGAAATGTATGGTTGTTATTACATACAACAGATCTTAATTGATTTCACCCCTCCCTTATAAAGTCACTGTCCACTGCCAAGTGCCAATCAAATTCATTTGTCAAAAACAAAGAAAATGACTAACATGATGACTTTGATGCAGCTCTGCTGATTAGAACTACTCTGACCGGATCCATGAAAATGCAGCACTATCAGAATGCCAATATATAGCTTCATGTGTCCATAGTCCAATAGTGGTTTCATTAAAACAAAAGGGAATGGCATATGAAATTTTTTATTGATGTTACAAGGCTATGCTAAGATATAGAAGTCACCAAATGTCTTGTAGTTTCTATTTGCTGTATTTTCATTGATGTTACAAGGCTATGTATAGTTGTAGAATTTCATTTTCCCCCTGCTATTTAGAATGCTAAGATATAGAAGTCACCAAATGTCTTGTAGTTTCTATTTGTTGTATTATCAACCTATATTTGGAAAAATTATCATTGTAATGCAAAACCTGTACTTGAATCTGCACGTAGGTAATTTATTTGGTTAACCAAATAGATTAAATAAAGATACAAGAATTTTCTCTCTTTTTTTTGCATGACATATTCTTACAGTCAAATAACTTAAAGGGAGTGCCAACAATTTCCAGCCTGCCCCCCCAAGTCCATATGAGTTTGCAATATGCATTTTCATTATTGATTTGCAACCAGACACGCCAAATGTATAGACAAACCATTACAAATTGGCATCTATGATTTGTTTCAAATGTAGGTGAATCCTGCCGTAGCAAAACTGCAACTTGCCTGGCTATACACAAACTGTTACTAATTGGCATTTATGATTTATCTGAAATGTATGCGAATCCCACCGCAGCAAAACTGCAACTTGCCTGACTTCTCTAAATAATGAGCATTCTCAATAACTTTTAGACTAAGACAATATAGGAAAACAGATACTTCAAGCATTTCAGATAAATGACATAATGGCCATGGTTGAGATAATGAAAATACAAACATTGAATCAAACCATCATGGATGAAAGTAGATCCGCATTGACAAAATAGCAAAGCAATAGACATTTGGTTGGGCGAATCGTGTAGTCAGGAATGTCAATGCTAAGATAGCAAGGGCAATAGAGGAGATGGGGTGACCTGGAAGACGAAGACGAAGCAGGCGAATTAGAGGTTGGGCTCAAAGTAGAACGTGGAGCCACTATCCATGCTGGCGGACGCCTTTTGGCGCTTGATGGGTTCCCACGCACCACACGCTCATTCTCGCTGCTACTAATTCTTTGGCAGACACTGTACATGGCAACCCAGAGCATCGAGAGCTGTTGCGGTCACCGCTGCAGCGCCCGCTATGTTATTCTTCTTATTTACAAACTTCGCATACATGTACCTCAGTGGTTGTTTATGAACTACTCTAATTCATGGCTATTTTCTGTAGACTCCCCTGGTAGACTATGCGTGTCTGTGCGTGACTACTACTGCTATAAGTTTCAGATGCATCCAAGAATATTTAACCCCATATTGTACGGCAAGCATTTGTTCCAGCAGTTTGCAGTTGACACGTACATCAAGATTGAGAGTTCTCAATTAGATTATATATGCAACCATCAAGATGATATTAGGACTGACCTCTACCAAGGATTGGTTGATAGCCTACATGCCGGTGAAGGTAGAGTAGAAGCTGTTGGAAAGTAGACAGTCATGCCTTCATCGTTTATTGGAGGCCCACGTGACATGAGGCGTCGATACATGGACGCTATGGCTATGGTACGGAGGTTTGGTAAACCAGAAATCTTCCTCACTATGACATGTAACCCGAGTTGGGATGAGATCAAGCGTGAACTTTACCCTGGCCAGACGCCACAGGATCGTCCAGATCTTGTTGTTCGGGTTTTTAGAGCAAAACTACAAGAGCTAAAGGATAGGCTACTAAAAAAGAATATTCTTGGAAAGGTGCGGGCGCATGTTTATGTTATGGAGTTCCGCATGCATATTTTTTGCTAATCATGGATAGGAAGTACAAGATCACGTGCCCAGAGCAGTATGATTGCCTCATCTCAGTTGAGGTCCCAAACAAGAAGAAGTACCTAGTCTTGTACAAGATGTTACCGAACATATGACGCATGGCCCCTGCGGAGTGCTTAATCACGATTATCCATGCACAAAGGGTTGTGATTCCTGCAAGAACCATTACCCTAGACCTTTCTGCGACGTCACAGTACAGGGCAAGGATTCATATCTAGTTTACAAACGGCGTGAAGATGGCCGAAAAGAAAAAGTTCGCGGACACGAGCTTGACAATAGATGGGTCGAGCCTTACAATCCGTATCTCCTCCATCTATTCAACCGTCACATCGATGTTGAGGCATGTGGGAGCATCAAGGCAATCAAGTATCTATTTAAGTACATTTATAAGGGTCATGACCGGGCGTCTGTGGCTATAAGAGAGGATAGTGAAGGGAACGTTGATGAGATCAAGCAGTACAGAGATGCTAGATGGGTAACCCCCTAGAAGCCTTATGGAGGATATACGGGATTGATTTGAGTGATAGGTACCCTGCTATTTTGTCCTTACAGCTACATCTTCTAGACATGCACATGGTGTCATTTCACCAACGTGAGGGGATTCGACGAGTGCTTGATCGTGGTGTAGGCAAGTCAATGCTTACAGTGTACTTCGAGAAGAACAGGATAGATGAAACAGCTCAAGGTATATTGTACCGGGACTTTCCCAAGTTCTATACGTGGCAAGCACAAGGCAAAGTTTGGCAAAATAGGGTATGTCGTGATACATTACGACAGATTGGAAGAATCGTGTCTGCCAATCTAGCCGAGGGGGAGTGTTACTATCTTAGGGTTCTCCTGAACCACGTGGCAGGTGCAACCTCCTTTGAGCGTCTAAGGACCATGGATGGCAAAATCATACCAACCTTCCGTTAAGCTGCAGAAAGATGGGGCCTAATCGAACAAGACAACACGCTGAACGAGAGTCTTGCTGAGGCAACCGATTGGATGCTGCCATATGTGCTGCGAAGGCTCTTTACAACAATATTGAAATTTTGTGAGCCTAGCGATGTGTTTGGACTATGGGAGAAATACAAGGAGGCAATGTCAGAGGACTACAAGCGCAATAATCAATCCACCTTCATGGTGGAGCAGATGGTCCTCATAAATATTTGAAAAATGCTACAATCAATACAGAAGGATATAAAGATGTACCCACTTCCTGATATCGACGACACATATGACGCCTCTCGTGATATTCCCAAAGAGATTTTGAGGAGGCTAACATTGAGGCTAACGAGGATGATGGGCTGCATACGATGAGATTATGTCCACAGTTGATACCAAACATGGGGGTCTCTTCTTTGTGGATGGTCCTGGTGGGACCGGAAAGACTTATATGTACAAAGCTCTTCTTGATACTATACGCAGTCAGAAAAAGATTGATGTGGCAACAGCTACATCTAGTGTTGCGGCCTCAATAATGCCTGGTGACAGAACCGCCCACTCGCGCTTCAAGATTCCCCTCACCATCGATGATGGGCTTTTTGCAGCTTCACGAAACAGAGTGGTACCGCCAAACTACTTCAGACCGCGTCCCTTATTATTTTGGACGAGGTGACAATAATGAAGAGGCAAGGTGTCGAGACGCTAGACAACAACCTTCATGATATCATGGATCGTCCTAATCTGCTGTTTGGGGGGGAGACTATAGTGTTTGGTGGAGATTTCAGGCAGGTTCTCCTAGTTGTTTGAAGAGAGTCAAGGGCTCAGCTAGTCGGTGCCTCGCTGCGGATGTCGTACCTTTGGGATTCCATGCGACATCTAAAACTAGTGCACAACATGAGAGCAAAGAGTGACTCCTGGTTTGCAGAATACCTATTACGCATCAGCGGAGGTTCTGAGGAGACGAATGACAATGATGAAATTCATCTTCCTCATAATATATGCGTACCACACACAGGGGAAGACAGTGATCTTGATACGCTAATTGATGGCATATTCCCTAACCTCAATACAAATATGTCAAGCAAAGATTATATCATCTCTCGAGTGATATTATCTACGCGGAACGAGTGGGTTAATATGATTAATATGAAGATGATAGGTCGTTTCCACAGAAATAAGATGGTTTACCATAGCTTTGACTGTGCGGTGGATGATCCGCACAACTATTACCCTAAGGAATTCCTTAACACTTTGACACCTAAAGGTCTACCGCCACATGTCTTCAAGCTGAAGATTGGTTGCTGGTCATATTGCTTAGGAATATTGACCCTGCTAACGGACTTTGTAATGGTACCAGGCTTATCATAAGGGGGTTCCAAAAGAATACCATAGACGCAAAAATTATGTTGGGGCAGCATGCTGGAAAGCGAGTTTTTCTGCCTCGTTTACCCTTATGCCCGTCAGACGATGAGATGTTCTCTTTCCAATTTAAGCGAAATTAATTTCCTATTAGGCTCAGCTTCGCAATGACGGTTAATAAGGCACAGGGCAGACTATCCCTAACGTTAGAGTATACTTGCCGGAACCAGTGTTCTCGCACGACCAATTGTATGTAGCGCTATCAAGAGCCATGACAAGATCAAACATTAGGATCTTGGCCATGCCGGCTACTGAGAAGGGCATGAACAAGGAGAAAGGGAAAGGAGAGGGGAAAAGGAAGAAGAAACTAGCAAAGGATATATTCACGAAGAATATCGTATATAAAGAGGTTCTAACTCCATGAAAGTGGTAATATCTCCCGTGTCGATACACATTTTTTCAAGATAATAAACAACACTTTAACTTTAAAAATAACAAACAACTTATATTCAGGATAGTTCCAACTATAGCTTTAGTCATCTACTACATGCTTCAGCTGCAAGAAGTCAGACGCCGTCAGATGCCTCATCTTGGACATGAAAATCTTCTGGTTGATTGGTGACCAGCTGCAGCTTGGTGCCCGTGCAAAGCATGTTCTTCTGGTCAAACTACTGAGAGACTAGATTCTTAATTGTACAATATATTTTATTCCTCAACATTGATTGTGTGGTCAGGACACAATTTATGCTTAAGTAGAACTATTTTATTCCATAGTTTTCTTATGACATCAAATTGTGATGTGATACTATTTTACATTAGCTCTGCACAATGAACCATGTAATTTTATGATTTTTTTCTTATTCCTGTCGCAACGCTCGGACACTCACCTAGTTTTTAATATACATATGAAGCTTGATCTCATGCTAGTTTCATTTTTTAACTTCAAGGAGTTTTTCTCTATTGATTTCCCAGCGACGAAGGCGGTTCATGGACGGCGAGAGGCAAGATGGAGGACATCTGGTGGGTGGGATTGGCGGTGGGGGTGAGGGAGAGCGAGGTAGAAACGCCGGGGGTGATGGTTGGTAGGCAGCGACGGTGGAGACAGTCAGCGGCGGGAGAATACGGCTCGACGAGGAAGAAGAAGACTTGAGAAAGAATAAGAGCAGCAGACCACGCGTTCGTACATGCGCCTCGAGCCGAAGAACGGGAGCTCATCTTGGATGCGTGTGGAACTTGGGCCGGCAAAGTTACACCAGCAACGGCAGGAATTGCATTGCAGCCCACGGGCCGCCGTGCTGCAACTTTCGTTGGCGCGGCCTCTCTCTACCATGCATGTGCATATCATGATGGATATAAATTATTTATGAATTACTCACTCAATTCCAAATTATTAGTCAATTTGACTTTTTGGTACATCTATATTTTACTATGCATTTTGTCGGTACCAACAGTACGGGGGTACCCACAGCTATCGCCAAAACACTAACATAACCGAAACCGCAATGAAAGATAGCCCACCTCGACCGAGTATCACGCGGCCCGCTCGACGGGGCGCCTCGACCGCGCCCCGGCTCCGACTCGTACGAGGCCCGCTCGACGGGGCGCCTCGACCGCGCCCCGGCTCCGACTCGTACGAGGCCCGCTCGACGGGGCGCCTCGACCGCGCCCCGGCTCCGACTCGTACGAGGCCCGCTCGACGGGGCGCCTCGATCGCGCCCCGGCTCTGACTCGTACGAGGCCCGCTCGACGGGGCGCCTCGACCGCGCCCCGGCTCCGACTCGTACGAGGCCCGCTCGACGGGGCGCCTCGACCGCGCCCCGGCTCCGACTCGTACGAGGCCCGCTCGACGGGGCGCCTCGACCGCGCCCCGGCTCCGACTCGTACGAGGCCCGCTCGACGGGGCGCCTCGACCGCGCCCCGGCTCCTCGACGCGTTTTCTTTACCTACCCCAGGACGAAAGCCATAGCATTCAATGCGGGTACCTACTACCACCTACCGGCATGGCTGCGGCATGGACCAACGTGGGAACAATACCCACGTCGAGTCTCACTGTTTTACCGCCCATCCCGTGATGGGAGGTGAAACCCGTCACTGTACCCACCTTACCGCACACTGTTCACCATCAATCACCCTCGAGGGAGGATAAGACAAGGTCCGTTCCCCGCGATATCAGGGATTCGGCCTTATCCATCCAACCTCGACTCGGCCTCGACCCAGCTTCGACGCTCGGCTTAGTTTGAAGGACGGTATGGCATGGCGCTCTGGGTCATTTCGCCATCTTGTCTCCCACAACGTCAGGGTACCCAGGGATGGCCGGCCATTCCGAAGGCACGTCGCTACAGTCAACTCGACAGGAATCGACAAAGCATCACCTCAAGGCTCCCCTTGGCTTGGCCTCCTCTCGCCTTATAAAAGGGTAGGCCAGGGTTCGACAGAGGGGGGGGGACGAACGAACCAACCAACGAACAGACGAATAAAAAGAAGACGAAACAACCAACCACCCGACCGAACAACGAAAAGCAAGAGATCAACATCTCAAGCAACCGCCTTTCTCCTTTTTTCTCTTTGAGACTTGGGCTCGACACCCTCTCTCGCCTGCTTGTAACCCCTACACGAGCACCTCGGTGCAAGGAAATACAAACCTCTCCCCCCCGCTGGACGTAGGGCCTTCTTTTGCCCGAACCAGGATAAACCCCCGTGTGTTCTCCTTGCATCACCATCCAGGAAAGAGTCACGCAGCATTTACTCATTGGTTTAGGACCCCCCTCGGTCCGAACACCGACAGTTGGCGCGCCAGGTAGGGGAGCGCTGCGTGCAAACCTCGCTTTGTCGCCGTTCTTCCTGGATGGCTAACCCCGAACGCCCGATCCCGTTGGCTACGGTGATCTGGTTTGGGAGTTTGGAGTTCATGTCGCTCGGCTCTGGCTACGACATGATCCTACTTCCACCCAGGCACCCAACCGACGAGGATTACGAGCTCTCCCAGCCCGGGGGAGCAGTCAACCGGCACCGTCGCTCCAGGCGGGCGCGGGCCGCCCGGCGACGGCGAGCCCGGTACAACCACCGTCTCCACCTGGCGGAGGGCGATGGGATCCCCCGGTCCGGCACCCCCCAAACAGGCGCCAGCCTAGATCTCCTTTTGGAAGATTTGGGAAGGACGAGCCTGGCTGAGGGTGGCGTGCCGATGAAGAATCCCGCCGCTCCCCCGTCCGGTGAGACACCACTGTCCGTAGCATCTATTTCACCACGGGCAGCGACGTCCCCATCACCATTCCTGTTTGGGCTGGACTTGGTTGCCCGGGTGTATGCATCCTCCGTGAGCACTCGCATGAGCGCTTATGAGGAACTCCCCGGACACCATCTACGCTCCACTCTGGACCTCGTTGCGTCCACGCCGGCTTCTGATTATCGGGACTCTACCGAGACACCGGAAACAGAGCCTCGTGTGACTGCTTCTTCATATCGTCACCGCGGTGACGGTTGGCAACGGCCACACATTCCCCCGTCATATTACTACTTTGGCGCTCCTGACTCCGACTCGGCTGACGACACCTATGATCCGACTCGCGAGTGCTTCAACATCGACGTTGAAAGCACCTCGGAATCAGAGAACGAAGAGCCGGTCGAAGGAAGGCACACGCCCCCTCATGTCAAACTTCCTGCCGAGCGAAACGAGCCCCAGTTCCTTGCGGATCAAGGAGCGCAGCTCGAACAGATTCACGAGTTGCAGGACCAGCTTGACGAGGAATGGGAAAACCTGGATCTTCTCCAGCAAACCCTCGAGCGTGAGCGTGCGGAACACGTATTTGGCGGGAGAGCTCGTGAGAGAGCTCGCGACGTCAACCGTCGCATCGATGAGGACCGGGCGGTCGACCCTCTGGTTTTCGCTCGAGCCAGCCAAAACGTCGTCGCCGCCGCCATGCTCCTGCGCAACATGCCCGAGCCGTCAAACCCTGACGCCCGTCGGGCTCGAGATGAAATCCGAGGACTCCTCGAGACTGCCGCCATGCAGCAGGCCGAGAGCTCTGCCTCGAGGCAGCGCGAAGCAGCCTCGGAGCGGACCCTCGAGCCTTCCCGACAGGAGAGAGAAGCCTCGGTTCATCCCGAGCCTGCCCGGCGAAATCGGGTAGCACCGGCCCCTGAGCCCATCGCCAACGACCGCGAGCCTCAAGACACCCGTGGCAACATCGTCGAGCATCGCACGCGCAAACACGGTGATGGTGTAGCTCGAGGCTACCACGTCCACAGGGGCGGACGCTACGACAGCTCGGAAGACCGTAGCCCTTCACCCGAACCCCCAGGTCCTCGGGTGTTCAGTAAGGCTATCCGTGAGACGGTGCCCCCGGCTCGGTTCCGTCCTCCCACGACTCTCACCAAGTATAACGGCGAGACCAAACCCGAACTTTGGCTCGCCGATTTCCGCTTGGCGTGTCAGTTGGGCGGGGCCACCGACGACCGGGTCATCATTCGGCAACTCCCCCTGTTCCTCTCCGACACCGCCCGAGCCTGGCTCGAGGATCTCCCACCTTGGCAGATCCACGACTGGGATGATCTCATGAGGGTGTTCGAGGGAAATTTCAAGGGAACCTACATGCGCCCCGGCAACTCGTGGGACCTCCGGGGCTGTAAGCAGAAACCAGATGAGTCCCTCCGGGACTACATCCGGCGCTTCTCCCGGCAGCGCACCGAGCTCCCCAACATCACCGACTCCGACGTGATTACGGCCTTCATCTCCGGTACCACCTGTAAGGAGTTGGTCCGGGAGTTGGGCCGTAACACCCCGCTCACTGCCAACAGATTGATGGACATCGTCACCAACTTCGCCGCCGGCGAGGAGGCGGTTGGTGCAATCTTTGGCGGCGAGCCGGCGAGGGGGGAGCAGAAGGTCGACGACCCCGCGAGTTCCACCCGAGGCCCCAAGAGAAACAACCGCAAGAAGAAGAAAGGCCAGCAGGGCAAGCTCGAGGCCCTGGCCGACGAGCTCGTCGCTGCTACCGAGCACAAGAAACCTCGAGGCCCCCCCGGCGGGGGCGTCTTCGACAAAATGCTCAAAGAGCCGTGTCCCTACCACAAGGGACTCACTAACCATAACCTCGAGGATTGTCACATGCTGCGCAGGTACTTCGGGGGTGCCGGCGCCAAGAAGGACGACAAGGAGGAGGACCCTAAGGGTGACGACAAGGACGGGGAATTTCCCGAGATCCGCGACTGCTACATGATCTACGGAGGGCCCTCGACCTGCCTCTCTGCGCGCCAGCGCAAGCGAGAACGGCGCGAGGTCTTCTCCGTACAATCGGCAGTACCCCGTTTCCTTGATTGGTCTGCGGTGGCCATCACTTTCGACCGTGATGACCACCCAGACTACGTCCCCAACCCGGGGGTCTATCCACTCGTCGTTGACCCCGTCATCGCCAACACACGCCTCACCAAAGTGCTCATGGACGGCGGAAGCAGCCTCAACATTATCTACTCTCAGACCCTCGACCTCTTGGGGGTCGACAGAGCGCGCCTCCAGCCTAGCGTCGGGGGCTTCCACGGAGTCGTGCCAGGGAAACGGGCGGAACCCCTCGGGCGGGTCGATCTGCCTGTTTGCTTTGGCACACCGGCCAACTTTCGAAAGGAAACTCACTTTCGAAGTGGTCGGATTCCGTGGAACGTACCACGCTATCCTAGGACGCCCATGCTACGCCAAGTTCATGGCGATCCTGAACTACACCTACCTTAAGCTCAAAATGCCTGGCCCAAACGGTGTCATCACTGTAGGGCCCTCGTATGAACATGCCTACGAGTGCGACGTCGAGTGCGTCGAGCACGGCGAGGCTGTTTTTGAGTCGGCAAGCTTGGCTGCAGACCTCGACGGTCTCGCCAAAACGATTCCCGACCCAAAACGCCATGCCGGCAGCTTCGAGCCCGCCGAAGACGTCAAACTCGTACCCCTCGACCCCGCTGATCCCAAAGGGAGGACGCTGAACGTCAGCGCCACCCTCGATCCTAAATAGGAAGCAGTGCTCGTCGACTTTCTCCGCACGAACGTCGACATCTTTGCGTGGAGTCCCTCGGATATGCCAGGCATACCCAGGGAAGTCACCGAGCACGCCTTGGAGATCCGGGCCGGATCCAAACCAGTGAAGCAACGCCTGCGCCGCTTCGATGAGGAGAAGCGCAGGGTCATCGGCGAGGAGATACACAAACTGTTGGAGGCCGGGTTCATCAAGGAGGTTCATCATCCCGAGTGGCTAGCTAATCCTGTATTAGTTAGAAAAAAGAGTGGGAAATGGAGGATGTGCGTAGACTATACTGGTTTAAATAAAGCATGTCCGAAAGTTCCCTTCCCTTTGCCACGCATTGATCAAATCGTTGATTCCACCGCGGGATGTGAAACTCTCTCATTCTTAGATGCATATTCCTGCTACCACCAGATCAAAATGAAGGAGTCCGACCAGCTCGCGACTTCATTCATCACCCCATTCGGCATGTATTGCTACGTTACGATGCCCTTCGGTCTCCGAAATGCGGGGGCAACGTACCAGCGATGCATGCAACACGTTTTCGGGAAGCACATTGGGTCGACCGTCGAAGCTTACGTCGACGATATCGTGGTCAAAACCCGACGTGCCGACGATCTGGTCAGCAACCTCGACGTTGCATTCAAGTGCCTCAGGGCAAAAAACATCAGACTCAATCCGGAGAAATGTGTTTTCGGCGTCCCACGAGGTATGCTTTTAGGGTTTATCGTATCTAAATGTGGCATCGAGGCCAACCCTGAAAAAATCTCTGCAATAACCAAGATGGGCCCCATCCGAGATCTCAAAGGCGTACAGAGAGTCACAGGTTGCTTGGCGGCACTCAGCCGTTTCATTTCACGCCTCGGCGAAAAAGTACTCCCTCTGTACCGTCTCTTGAGGAAATCGGACCATTTTTCCTGGAACCTCGAGGCTGAGGAGGCTCTCACGAAACTGAAAGCCACCCTCTCTAGCTCACCGATCCTCGTCCCTCCGACCCCGGGGGAACCACTCCTACTCTATGTCGCCGCGACATCACAAGTAGTCAGTGCTGCCCTGGTTGTCGAACGGGCCGAGGAGGCACACACCTTGCTCGTCCAGAGGCCGGTCTATTTCGTTAGCGAGGTGCTCTCTGAAACAAAGTGTCGATATCCACAGATCCAGAAACTGCTATATGCTGTCATCTTGACACGGCGCAAGCTCCGACACTACTTCGAGGGTCACCCGATTACTGTGGTTTTTTCTTTCCCCTTGGGAGAGATAGCCCAGAACCGGGAAGCCTCGGGTAGGGTTGCCAAATGGGCGGTCGAGCTCATGGGCGAGGCATTGTCCTATGCGCCGCGAAAAGCTATCAAGTCACAGGCGTTAGCAGATTTTCTGGCCGAGTGGACTGACACACAACTCCCTCCTGCACAGCTCCAAGCGGAGCTATGGACCATGTACTTCGATGGGTCATTGACGAAAACGGGAGCAGGCGCGGGCTTGCTCTTCGTCTCACCCCTTGGGGTTCACATGCGCTACGTCGTCCAGCTTCATTTCCCTGCGTCTAACAACGTCGCCGAATACGAGGCACTCGTCACGGGGTTGAGAATCGCCATCGAGCTCGGGGTCCGACACCTCGACGTCCGAGGCGACTCCCAACTCGTGATCGATCAGGTGATGAAGAGCTCGAGCTGCCGCGACCCCAAGATGGAGGCCTACTGCCAAGAAGTACGGCGCCTCGAGGACAAGTTTCACGGCCTCGAGCTCAACCACATCGCACGCAGGTATAATGAGGCCGCTGATGAACTGGCAAAAATCACGTCCGGTCGAGCCACGGTTCCACCGGACGTCTTCGCGAAAGACCTTCAGCATCCATCCGTCGACCTCAGGCCAGACGGGGGGGTCGACGGGGCGTCGCTCGACCCTCCACCTGAGGCAGAAGCCCCCTCGACCGGGGCTCAAGCCATGCAGGTGGGAGATTTGACGCCACCGTCTGACCTCGAACCTGATTGGCGCGTCCCGTACCTCGACTACCTCATCCAAGGGGACCTCCCCTCGGATAGGACTGAGGCTCGACGGATCGCACGCCGGGCCAAAACTTTTGTGATCATGGGCGATAGCAGGGAGCTCTACCGTCGTAGCCCTACCAGTATCCTCCAACGTTGCATCACGAAAGAGCAAGGCAGAGATCTGCTCAGCGATCTTCACTCGGGGGCTTGTGGTCACCACGCTGCGCCTCAAACCCTCGTCGGAAACGCCTTTCGACAAGGATTCTATTGGCCGACCGCGGTCTCCGACGCTGTCAAGCTAGTACGCTCCTGCGAGGGTTGTCAGTACTATGCGAGACAGACTCATCTTCCGGCACATGCCCTACAAACTATCCCCATCACATGGTCGTTCGCCGTTTGGGGGCTCGACCTTGTCGGACCACTGAAAAGGATGACCGGCGGCTTCACCCACTTGCTCGTCGCAATCGACAAATTCTCCAAGTGGATCGAGGCCCGCCCTATCACCAGCATCAGGTCCGAACAAGCTATACTCTTTCTTCACTAACATTGTTCATCGCTTCGGGGTCCCCAACTGTATCATCACAGACAATGGCACCCAGTTCACTGGCAAAAAGTTTTTGGATTTCTGCGACAACCACCACATCCGTGTGCTCTGGTTGGCCGTGGCTCATCCAAAAATAAACGGGCAAGTGGAACGTGCCAACGGCATGGTTCTACAAGGCCTGAAGCCCAGAATCTTTAACAAACTAAACAAACATGGAAAAAAAATAGGCTGCCGAGCTACCCTCGGTCCTGTGGAGCCTAAGAACAACGCCGAGTCGAGCCACGGGGTTCACTCCGTTCTTCTTAGTCTACGGGTCTGAGGCTATGCTACCAACCGATATAGAATACGGATCCCCGAGGTTGAAGGCATACAACGAAGGACACAACGACGCCACAAGACAGGACGCCCTCGACCAGCTCGAGGAAGCCCGAGATGTGGCTCTGTTGCATTCTGCCAGGTACCAGCAGGGTCTCCGACGCTACCACGACAGATACGTCCGCAAGCGTGACCTCAACGTTGGTGACTTGGTGCTACGGCGGAACCAGAACACCAAGGGACGGCACAAGCTCACACCACCATGGGAAGGGCCGTACATCATCGCAGAAGTACTAAAGCCAGGCACCTACAAGCTATCCAACGAGAAGGGCGAAATCCTCACCAACGCTTGGAACATTGAACAGCTACGTCGCTTCTTTCCTTAAAAAGCCTCGAGGCTCTGTATTTCCTTTTTCGTCAATAAAGAATACAGCGATGTTCAAAATTTTTCGTTTCGTAATGAGGAAGGATCGACCCTGCACTCCCAGAGTCGACCCTCCCTCGGGGGCTGCAAGGGGGGAACCCCCGGTCCCCGAAAAAACTTATGCTCTTTTTTAAATTTAAGAACCGCTTCTTAGATCGACTTCGCTGAAAGAGCACCCTAAGGTTCGAAAGGGCTCTCGAGTCTGGAGCATCACCTACGCCTCCGAGGCTACGGTACCTCCACTCAACCCTTACGCCTTTTAGAGGTACGCCTTCATGCTGAGAAGATCTAAACAACGGTTCCTAAAATTAAAAAAAACATACCCCCTGTCGCTTAGATCAGGCTCTCACACGATTTACTAGGCCGCAACATCACCCTGAAGCTCGAGGGCAGTCGAGCCGCGAGATCACTTACGCCTCCGAGGCTACGGTACCTCCACTCGCTCCCTTACGCCAAAGGATGTAGCTGTGCGCTAAGTAAATCACGCGAGAACACGATCCGTGCGATAAAGGGAAGAAAAGCTCGAGTAAAACTGAATCAACCACGAACCGGTTTATGTTTCGAGTCTTTTAGGCCTCCACGGCCACCACGATCAAAATTTGAAATACTAACTTATTACATGGGCCTTCATGCCCAGATTTGGCTCACAGGCCTTCGTCGTCGGCAGGCGGAACCACCTCGGCTTCAAAAAGCGAGGCCAGACGACTTCCAGGTTCTTCGGCGGCTTCGATCAGCTCCACGCAGGCATCCTCGTTCTCCTCGTCTGTCCGATCGGGGTCTGTGATGAAGCCCTCGGCAACGAGCCTCATGTCAAACACAAACCCCAAACGGACGACGGCCAGCGCCCTCTTCACGCCGTGATGGAGGTCGTTCCGTATCTTCTCCCGGGCAAGGTGGCCCAGCGCCACCATCCGTCAGACGAAGGAGTTCCCCGGAACATCTTCCCCGGTGTCGGCGTCGGGCTCGACCCCTAGGCCATCACACACGGTGGTGATTGCGCCCTGGAGAAGTTGGGTCCTCCGGACCTCGGCTTCGAAGAGGCTCTGGAAAGAGTTGGCACACGATTGGGCCTCTCGGTTCTCTCTCTCCAGCTCTGAAACACGACAAACAAATTAGCGCCCAACGCGGGGCCTTCAACGTCGTGACTATAACAACCACACTTACCCTCGATGTGGGTCTGCAGGCCCACGACCTCGTCACGGAGCCCCCCACACGTTCGCTCGAGCCCCAGGAAGGCGTTGTCCTTGTCACGGATGGCTGCCTTTAGCGCCTCGACCTCCTGCCGAGTAGACTCGAGAGCTGCGTCCTTCTCTTGGACGGCTCCCTGCAGCGTCGTGATCTCGGCGTGGAAGGCGTCACGCTGAAGGCCAACCTGGGAGACATCCTCCTCGAGCTCCCTCACCCGCGCAGACAAGGGCTCGAGGTCCCTGCGCGCCTGGGCAGCCTCCTCCCGAGCCTTGTCCAGGCTAGTGCGCATCACGGCCTCGGCCGCCCATGCCTGCGTCGCCTCTTCTTTCACCACGGCGTATGCGACGCGCAGCTCAGACATCTCGGCGTTCCGATTGGATAGCTATTTCTGGGCCTCCTCGACCAGGACCTGTTGCTGGGACAGCGTGCCCCACACGCCACTCTCGTCCCGGATGAAGAGCGACTTGCGGCGGGAGTACTCCTTCAGCTCCTGAACGCAATTCGAAAAGGTCACAAATCCGAGGAAAAAACACATCAAGAAAGCCGATGGGTCGATCATACCTCGGTGGCATCCCCCATACTCCGCACGGCACTGGATGCCACTCGGAGCAACCGGTCAAGGTGCTGGCGGACGCCCTCGAGGTATTCCCATCGGTGCACTTCGTCTTTGTCGCTCAAGACAAAGATGGGCTCGGCGTCGGGGTTCGTAGCGTCCCTGAACTAAAGGGATGGCCCCCCCACCTCGGCAGCTCCGTCTCTGCCCGCGCTATCGCCAGCGCGGCGATGTCGGGCCACGACGAAGATGACCCGGCCGGGGCGTCTCCCGGTCCCGCGGAAGGACCAGCCTCGCCCGCGGTATCCACCTCTCCAACGGCCGTCGCGACACCGGCCTGGTCCGCGACCTCACCCCCCTCGACCCCCATCGCTTGTTTTCCCTTGTCCAGGGGGATGTTGTCGAGGGGAACGTGAGGGTGGGCACTTACGACCGCCGGCGCTTCTGGAGCCGGCGCCTCGACCGACGACGGCGCCGGTGCCCGCGCCTCGACCGTTGGCACCTCCGGAACCGGCGCTTCTTCTTCCGGTGCTCCGGATAGGGGCTCGACCGCCCCGACCTCCACCATGCCCGCTGGCTCTGCCAACGGGCCTTGTTGCGGCCGCGACCCCCTCGCCCGGGCCGTCTCTTGCCCTGACGCCGACGCGACCTCCTCCATGGTCACGTCAGCACCCGCCCGCTCCGCGTCGTGGACGGGTGCCTCGCCCGTCGCGACCGCGACGGCAGCCTCGGCCGTCCCCGACGACCTGGGTCCCGCCTCGACTACGTCAAGCGCCGCCGCCTTTACCGGTTCGGACCCCTCGACGGCAGGCTCCGGGCCAGCAACCACCGCGGCGTCGGCTGACCCCTACCGTTGTCGCAGGCGCCCTTTCGCAGCCTCGACTTGACGGACCCAGGTCGCGTCCTGCTCCGCCGTCCGGTTGAGGACAACGGCGCCGGCTCGCAGCGACTTCACAGGGGTAGGCCCCATCGGCTCCGCCTTCCGCTTCAGCCTGCGAAGTGAGAAGAATTGTCGGCCAACGGACTTTGGGAAAGGCAGGACAACCAAGCTGAGATACTTACCCGGAAATCGGCACCAAGTACCTTGACCCCGCGCGGCTCGAGCCTCCCGGGACGGCCGCTGGTGGCCTCGCGGCGGCCTCACCAGCAGGTCGAGCGCTCCTGGGAGCCCCGGCCGGTACACCGCCCTGCGCCCTCTGTGCTTCCGAGGCCAGCTGGCCTCGGGTCCTTATGCCCGCCGGCGCCGCCGCCGATGATGACGCCGGTACCGCCGCTTCCGCCCCTGCCGGAGCTTGCGAGGCCCCGGCTGGTGCGGGCGTCCCCGTCGACCCCTCTCGCCGGGACCAGGGTAAAACGGCCCCTCCCGTCGAGGGCCCGGCTTCCTTCCCCACCTTCTTCCCCTCGACCTCCTCGACCACGACGACCGAGGAGGACGCCCCCCCGATGGGCTCCAGCAGGGGGCGAATGTCGGGAAGGTCGCCCAGCCTGGTCGCAATCTCATACCGCGACAGGGCATCATCATCTTCGTCGCTGCTGCCGTCGTCCTCCCCCGAGACCGTCTCGGAAGGCGACAGCGACAGGGACACTCCGTCCATGGTCTGCTGGCGCCGGCGCTTCTTCAACGCCTCCGCCTCTTTGGCCTTGCGGACCGCCCGCTTCTTGGCCGTCTCCTTGGTCTGCTTCTTCTGGGAGGCATGCAGGCGTCGAGCCTCCCGGGCGGGCCGGTCCTCCGGGACTGGTGGGCGCGTTTCCCGCAACGCCGACAAATCCTACACGCCGGCCTCGACCACATCAGCAAAATCCACAGAAAAACAAGAATAGCAATACCTCAGCCCCGAGATACGTACCACAAATTCGCACCCTTCGGTAGGCCTCATGGGAACCTGATTGGCCTCCTCCGCCTTGAA
The DNA here is from genome assembly GCA_038087645.1 of Saccharum hybrid cultivar R570. Lineage (NCBI taxonomy): Eukaryota > Viridiplantae > Streptophyta > Magnoliopsida > Poales > Poaceae > Saccharum > Saccharum hybrid cultivar. Next base: position 349,660 of record JAQSUU010000671.1, on the reverse strand, counting down.
GTTCCCGACCATCCGGCGAGCCCGCCGGAGGACCTCCTCAAGGGTGAGGGATTCGTGGGACATCCGGGTACCCTCCAGATTCGCCTCCGGAGTCATCTGGTCCAGGCGGAGACGACGCCGGCACAACGGCATCACTCTGCGGCGATGGAAGGCCGCAGCCACCGCCACAGCCGTTAGGCCCCGAAGGCGAAGCTGCTGCAGCGCCGCCAGCAGCGGGTCCAAGCGCGTCTTCTCGGCCTCGGGCACTCCGTACGACCAATGCTCCTCTCGAGCAGTCAGCACGCGGCCGGTGTACCTCGGCAACTGATTTTCATCATTGCGGAGGTAGAACCAACCCTCGTGCCACCCACTGTTCGAGGAGATGAGGCGTGCCGGGATGTATAGATCCGTCCGACCCGATCTCACCTGTAGCACGCAGCTCCCAACTCGGGCCGCGCACAGGACGCCTTTCTCCCCTGCCCTCTTGGCGAAGAGCTCGGCCTTGAAAAGGTGAAGCCACAGGTTCCACTGCGGCTCCACCCCGAGGTAGCCCTCGCAGACCGCCGCGAAGATGGCGGCCTGCGCGACGGCGTTGGGGGAAAGGTGATGAAGTTCCACCCGGTAGTGGTGGAGGAGCGCGCGCATGAAGACCGACGCCGGCACGCCGAACCCCCGCTCATGAAAGCTGACGAAGCTCACCACGTACCCTTCAGGGGGCGCTGGCTCCCGATGGGCAGGGGGCGGCGCCATCCACTCCGGCTGCAACAAGTTCGTCCTCGGCCGCAGCAGCCCGTCCTCGACCAACTCCTCCAACCTCCTCTCCGTCACCGAGGAGGCGGCCCAGTCGTCGGCGGAGAGGATCTGGCTCTTTTCTGCCATCGATGTCGTCGGAAGGGGGGATGGAAGGAAAGGATGCGGTGGCTGCGGCGATACGGGCGGAGAACGCGATGTGGCAGGGGATGTCTAAGGCAAAGGATTGCAGGGACGCAAGCGATCGGTGGGGAACGTAGACCCCTAGGCCTTAGCTTTATATGCCCAGACGGAAGCCCAACGGCCGCGTGAGAAGGTAGGAACAGTTTCCCGCATTAAATGCGCTCACCTAACCGTTTCCTTATATCTCGCAGGAACTGGGCACGTGGCCGCTCCCCACGTCGTAACCATATGCCGCTACCGCGCCGATCTCGTCTCCCGAAAAAACGCGCTCGGCCAACGGAATATCCCCAGGTACGTGGTAAATGGGTGCGAAGCCCGCAATAAGTCTCGAGGGAGCGAAAGCTGGCCCTCGAAAGGGGTTCGACAGCTGCCCTCGAGCAACAGAGTTAGGGATGACCCGGGGTGCGCCCGTACATGGCCAAGGGCTCGAGCCGCGCTCTCGAGGCACCCCAGGACGTATTCGAGGCCGAAGGAGAAGGTTGTGGTAGGAATCCCTCCGGGGGAGGCATCGAGCCCTCGAATCCTGTCGAAGGGAATCGAGATCCACACGACCACTTCTTGGCATTTTTGAGGGCGCCTCCAGGCCACTAGCCGACCCCTAACGAACGGGGCACGGGTTCTCACTCGAATTCTCCCGTTAGCAGCTCACCGGAGATCGTCGGAACTCGGGCCCAAACGAGGGTAGTACGACGTTCTCCACCCCTCCTCCTTTTCTCGAAAAAGGAGCGTGAGGGTCGCGAAAGACGGCCGGGACTCTGATCGACCTCGTGCGTGCGAGGCTCGGGGTCCCGACCGCAAAAATGGGTGCGAAGCCCGCAATAAGTCTCGAGGGAGCGAAAGCTGGCCCTCGAACGGGGTTCGACAGCTGCCCTCGAGCAACAGAGTTAGGGACGACCCAGGGTGCGCCCGTACATGGCCAAGGGCTCGAGCCGCGCTCTCGAGGCACCCCAGGACGTATTCGAGGCTGAAGGAGAAGGTTGTGGTAGGAATCCCTCCGGGGGAGGCATCGAGCCCTCGAATCCTGTCGAAGGGAATCGAGATCCACACGACCACTTCTTGGCATTTTTGAGGGCGCCTCCGGGCCACTAGCCGACCCCTAACGAACGGGGCACGGGTTCTCACTCGAATTCTCCCGTTAGCAGCTCACCGGAGATCGTCGGAACTCGGGCCCAAACGAGGGTAGTACGACGTTCTCCACCCCTCCTCCTTTTCTCGAAAAAGGAGCGTGAGTGTCGCGAAAGACGGCCGGGACTCTGATCGACCTCGTGCGTGCGAGGCTCGGGGTCCCGACCGCAAAAATGGGTGCGAAGCCCGCAATAAGTCTCGAGGGAGCGAAAGCTGGCCCTCGAACGGGGTTCGACAGCTGCCCTCGAGCAACAGAGTTAGGGACGACCCAGGGTGCGCCCGTACATGGCCAAGGGCTCGAGCCACGCTCTCGAGGCACCCAGGACGTATTCGAGGCCGAAGGAGAAGGTTCTGGTAGGAATCCCTCCGGGGGAGGCATCGAGCCCTCGAATCCTGTCGAAGGGAATCGAGATCCACACGACCACTTCTTGGCATTTTTTAGGGCGCCTCCGGGCGACTAGCCGACCCCTAACGAACGGGGCACGGGTTCTCACTCGAATTCCCCCGCTAGCAGCTCACCGGAGATCGTCGTAACTCGGGCCCAAACGAGGGTAGTACGACATTCTCCACCCCTCCTCCTTTTTTCGAAAAAGGAGCGCGAGGGTCGCACATCGAAAGACGGCCGGGACCCTGATCGACCTCGCGCGCGTGAGGCTCGGGGGCTTGACCGCAACGAAACGTTCCCCAATCAAACGCGTACAAGACCTCGGAGGAGTCTCCATACTCCACCGAGGCCTCGGGGGCTACACCCGGCGGGTGCGCTCGCGCGCCCCCACCGGAAAAAATCACGACGCCACGACTCCAGTTCTGACCAACCTCTGGGAGAGTGATCACACACTCACCCAAAGGCTCGGGGGCTACTGTCGGTACCAACAGTACGGGGGTACCCACAGCTATCGCCAAAACACTAACATAACCGAAACCGCAATGAAAGATAGCCCACCTCGGCCGAGTATCACGCGGCCCGCTCGACGGGGCGCCTCGACCGCGCCCCGGCTCCGACTCGTACGAGGCCCGCTCGACGGGGCGCCTCGACCGCGCCCCGGCTCCGACTCGTACGAGGCCCGCTCGACGGGGCGCCTCGACCGCGCCCCGGCTCCGACTCGTACGAGGCCCGCTCGACGGGGCGCCTCGACCGCGCCCCGGCTCCGACTCGTACGAGGCCCGCTCGACAGGGCGCCTCGACCGCGCCCCGGCTCCGACTCGTATGAGGCCCGCTCGACGGGGCGCCTCGACCGCGCCCCGGCTCCTCGACGCGTTTTCTTTACCTACCCCAGGACGAAAGCCATAGCATTCAATGCGGGTACCTACTACCACCTACCAGCATGGCTGCGGCATGGACCAACGTGGGAACAATACCCACGTCGAGTCTCACTGTTTTACCGCCCATCCCGTGATGGGAGGTGAAACCCGTCACTGTACCCACCTTACCGCACACTGTTCACCATCAATCACCCTCGAGGGAGGATAAGACAAGGTCCGTTCCCCGCGATATCAGGGATTCGGCCTTATCCATCCAACCTCGACCCGGCCTCGACCCAGCTTCGACGCTCGGCTTAGTTCGAAGGACGGTATGGCATGGCGCTCTGGGTCATTTCGCCATCTTGTCTCCCACAACGTCAGGGTACCCAGGGATGGCCGGTCATTCCGAAGGCACGTCGCTACAGTCAACTCAACAGGAATCGACAAAGCATCACCTCAAGGCTCCCCTTGGCTTGGCCTCCTCTCGCCTTATAAAAGGGTAGGCCAGGGTTCGACAGAGGGGGGGACGAACGAACCAACCAACGAACAGACGAACAAAAAGAAGACGAAACAACCAACCACCCGACCGAACAACGAAAAGCAAGAGATCAACATCTCAAGCAACCGCCTTTCTCCTTTTTTCTCTTTGAGACTTGGGCTCGACACCCTCTCTCGCCTGCTTGTAACCCCTACACGAGCACCTCGGTGCAAGGAAATACAAACCTCTCCCCCCCGCTGGACGTAGGGCCTTCTTTTGCCCGAACCAGGATAAACCCCCGTGTGTTCTCCTTGCATCACCATCCAGGAAAGAGTCACGCAGCATTTACTCGTTGGTTTAGGACCCCCCTCGTTCCGAACACCGACACATTTAGATACAATAACATATCTAGATACATAGCAAAATAAATAAACAAAAAAAAGCAACTTATAATTTGAAACGGAGATAGTATATTTTAATAGTATATCTATTCTAAGATATAAATATGTAGCGTAACAACACTTATGATACCAAATAAATATTATTATATTATTATTTATAAAATATATTTTTATAGTGCATCTATTCTAAGACATAAATATTAATACTATTTTTATTAGCTTAGTTAAATTTAGTAAAATCTAGATTCGTATTCTTTTTAAATGGGAGGGAGTATATAACTACTAGAAAGACATGCATGGCTCAAGATTTCGGTGAGAATTCACAGAAATATCTAGCGTTATCGAGGTACAATATATGCTGACCGTGAAAATTTGCATGACTAGTGATGAAATAATCCGACTCCCGGTCACTACGTACGATCGCCATGGCTAACACAGCTTGTTGTACCTACGACCGTACACAGTTTGGGTTTTGCGAGCTAGAACAGGCCACCGGACCGGAGGAGGAACGGTGGTGATGTCATTGTCAGGTACGACGACATCATTCGTACACGGAGGAGAATGCCGTCCAAATTAAACTAAGCTGTGTTTAGATGGGGTGTAAAATTTTTGGAAGCACAGTAACTATTTCGTTTTTATTTGGCAATTAGTGTCAAATCATGGGCTAATTAGGTTCGAAAGATTTGTCTTGTGATTTACAACCAAACTGTGTAATTAGTTATTTTTTTACCTATATTTAATGCTTCATGCATGTGTTCAAAGATTCGATGTGATGAAGAATCTTGTAAAATTTTTGAAAATTTGAAGCAACTAAACGCCCCCCGTCGTCGTCACATACTGTTGGCAATTAAACGTACGTACACGTATGGCGCATACGCGTCAACATTTAGAGCGAAAGCTCTGCTAGCTGCATGCATGCATTCAGCATGGTCCATGGTTCCATTGCATCGATCGACGGCTCTGTTACCATATGAACGGATAGATTTTTTTTTTGATGAAATGCAAATATATTAATTAGCAGCATGATGCCGCTATAAGGGTGAATGAGTCAGCCGGTACAGAGTTTATGGCTGTCATCGAGGGACAGCTGTTTACATGAAGTGGATTTGGGCCTTGTTTACTTCCCAAATTTTCTCCCAAATTTTACTATACAAAAGGAAGATTAGAAGATTATTCGTCACATCAAAATGCTGACACATATATGAAGTACTAAATGTAGATGAAATCAAAAACTAATTGCACAGTTTTGTTGTACTTTGTGAGACGAACATTTCGAACCTAATTAATCAATGTTTGGACAATTATTATCAAATAAAAACAAAATTGCTACAGTATCAGGACATTGTTCATGCCCCGAATTCAGACCCGAATTCGGGCATCTAAACACGTACACGTAGTCAGGAGCCCTTGGGAAGTCCTAACAGTAGAGTTGTAAGCTTGATTGGCTAGGACATGAGCTGTAATATTCAGCTTCCTGTCTACCTTTCATTGACTCTGATGTACGTGTCGTGCTTGGCCGTGGCCGCATCGCACACGTGCGCGCGAGAGCGACCGAGCCAGCCAATCATCATGCACAAAATATCATCCATCGAATCATTACAAATTAATTAATAATAATAGCCGGTCGGCGCATTATACTGAAACCAACGGCTGATGACGAGTAGCGAAGTTAGAGCAAATTAGAGAACGTACGTGGAAGTATTTGCTGTGTATGTATGAAAATTTAAGCTACAACCATGATGAAAATTTAATCTTAGTATTGGTTTTTCAAATTGGGAGCATCTGTACCCACAAGCTACAACGTACATTCGTCAATGTTGACCACTATCTTTGGCTCACAAAACTTTTTGAAGTTGAAGTCTCTAAAACTATAAAAAAAATATCTTAGTGTTATCAGACAAACAATTCTCCTACCGGAAACACTCCTTATAGGGCGTCCGTTCATCCGGACGGACCCCACACTCACCCACACCGCCCCCGCTCGCATTGCCCACTCGATCTGCCCGTGGGACGGACCCCGTCCTCGCCTGCGCCGCCCACCCGCGCCGCGCACGGCGAGCCTAACACGCTAGAAGCTCACAAGCTCACTCTCGGACTCGCGCCTCCTGTCGCGGCCGTGCTCCATCCACCTGCCCCCGCCCCTGCCGAGGTTCGTGTCGCCGACGAGCTCCACATCGGCGCCACTTGCAGCTTCAAGCTCCGGGCCGGCGTCGAGCTCCACGTCAACGAGCCTATCCAAGCAGCAAGCAGATGATACGCATGTTGCAATAGTACTCCATCCGTCCCAAAATAAATGCACGTCTCACTTTACGAGGAGTCAAATTTTTTAAACTTTAACTAAAAATATAGAAAATTAGTATCACCATTTATATCTTCAAATAAATATATTATGAAAGTATATTCTATGCTCAATCTAATGATACTCAATATACATAATAAATATTAGTAAATTTTTGTATATATTTGTTCAAATTTTAAGTAGTATGATTTCTCGAAATGCGAGATGCGTATTTATTTTGGGACGGAGGGAGTATGTGTCAAGTATTTCATATGGTTCCAAGGTATGTTACATGTGTTGTATATCGATGTTGGAAAAGTAGATCGAGATGTTGCATATGTTGCAATTGCTGTATACGTATGTTTCAAGTGTATGTTCCAAATATTTCATCTATTCTAGATGAATGTTGCAATTGTGTTTGTCTGCATGTTGCAAAAGTAGATCTAGATGTTGCATATGTTGCAATTGCTGTATACGTATGTTTCAAGTGTATGTTCCAAATATTTCATCTATTCTAGATGAATGTTGCAATTGTGTTTGTCTGCATGTTGCAAAAGTAGATCTAGATGTTGCATATACATATTGCAAACATATGTTTAAAGTGTTTTCTGGTATTTCATACGTATGTTCGCAAGTGTTTCATTTGGATGTTGCATATGCTTGCAATGGTTTTCAAATGTTTTTCAAACGTTTTCGCAAGTGTTTCACATGCTTGTTTTAAAGTGTTTTATCTGTCTTCTTTTGTATGTTGCAATTATTGCATCTAGATGTTTCAAAAGTAGAATGGGTGTTACACATGGAATGCATGTGGGAAGCAGCCAGCGGTGCATACGATGTCTGGGGCGGCGCGAGACCATTGCTGGTGCGCTCCCTCATGAGCCCGACGCTCTAGGCGCTCATTCGCTCCATGTGCGGGCAACGTCCGAACGCGACGTCCGAGCACTAGCAAGTCCATCTCCTACACCTTGATTGGTCACCCACAGTCACAATTTAAAGGCTCTTTTGGATCAATCATCTTTTAGTCTCTTCTAATCTCCATAGACAATGGGTGTATCCAAAAGATCCCTAAGGGAAAAAACCGCCCACCCATCTGGTTTTCTCTACTCTCCACTATACATCTACCAACAAATGGGTTTTCTTCCCCAACACACCATTAAGCAGAACTGGGAAAAACAATGTTCAAACAAAAACTAGGAACAGAAAATCGGAAGCCAATCAATAGCTTCTATACATGGCAACAAACAAGATCATGTTCCACAAACCCTAGCCTAGGAGTGGGCAATTAGTTCAAACCGACAGTCTGGTTCGGTTTGTTAGATTTCCATGAACTTTCATTTTCATAAATGAAGAGCCAATTGGTTAGCTTCAGAATGAAAGACCGACAAATTTGGCGTTGGTTTCTTCCATTCGGTTTTTGGTTCAACTAAACAACATCTCACTCCTCGTTTCAGTGTGTTCTAAGTCTCATCTCAACCAATCCAGCTTACTTCAGATCCATGTGACTCCAAACATATCCAATGTGACCACTTTTGTCTAGGTCCTGATTAGGGTAAGCCTCTTTATATACCAAAATTCTCTCATTTGAATTCTCTAAAGATGTGTGCATTGAATCACGTACTCTATGTCAAATGTCTCTAAGCAACCCAGCTTACACTTGACTCTATAGAGTGCATAGTCTTCACAAATATCCTTTGCATCATACACTTCTTCATCAATCCAAACATCATCGGGACTAGACAACCATATGGCTATTTTTGTAACTAACCAATATGATGTTCCGCTGCAAAACACATGTGTGTTAGTTAGAAATATCTATGGTCATCGATCGACAAAACACTAAAACAAAAGTTAAGGCGCTCCAGCGCGAGCTCGGAGGCGGAAATTCCACGTAGTACGGCTGGGGCGGGTCTCGACTCTCCAGGACGGTCGGCGGCAGCGGCACCCACCAGCATTGCGGGTGGCGAGGTGGCACTTGGTGAGGCCGGCCGGTGCACCTCGGCGACGGGCGGGCCTATCTACAGGATGCCGTGCAATCTAGGTCGTCTCGTCATCAGTAGTACCGTTGGGAATTAAACGTACGTACGTACAGCAGGTACACGTGTACGTGGCAACATTTAGAGCAGAAAGCTCCGCAAGCTTGCTCCTTGCATGCATGCATGCAGCATGGCTCCAATCCCTATCCATGAACGGAATTATTGGTCGCTGGACGTGTCGTGCATGGCACACGTGCGCACGAGAGCGACGGCCGGCGCGGCCGTATGAGTCGGCAGCCACCGAATTTAAACCCGATGCTACAGCCACACAATATTAAATGCAAGGACGACGATCGTCAAGTCCAAATCATCTGCAGAAATAATCATCGACCAACCGAGCAAAATCCTTGGCCGGGAGTTAACGGTCGGACGGCGCATTATGTTGAAAAAAACCCGGCCAGCTGCCCAGCTAGCTGGTCCTGATGAAGCTCTGGCCAATCATGGGAGGGCTCAAGTGCCTTTCTAGCTCCGCCGCCTGTCGTGTAGGCTCTCCGCGCCGCGAGCCCCATGCCTGTGCCGCCGGCATCGCCTACGTACGTTGAGGGGAGAGGTGGGTGGGTTTTGAGTAATTACTTAGGTTTTTTTTTAAAAGGCTCAGTGGGGGAATTCCCCCACCTATTATTTTTTTAGTAGTGCTGAATAAAAAGAGTACAAAATGCACGAGCTGTGCTTACAAAGAGCTTGGAATGCCCTAAATATGAAAAAGCAAAAACTTCTAAAGCAGACTCTAACCATGGTCTTAAGGCGCCTGCAAGGCTGGGTTTGGCCTTGATGCAAACCAGGCCGATTTCATTCTCGAAGTTTTCCTTCCAACTGACAAAAGAACAGGGGATAGCATCGAAGATGAGTCGATTCCTTGAAGTTCATATGGTCCAACACGCAGTGATAAGAATTTCCATGAAGAAGCTTCTCCCAAAATCAGCTGTTGCTTGTAAGACCATATCCAAGCAAGGTGGATCAGGATTCCAAAGTATACCAATAAAGTTCCAGCAGGTAATGCTGAATGGGCATTCAAAAATAGATGCATACATGTCTCCTCAACACCAGAGCTGCATATAGCACAATTGTAGTCCTCCAAAGCTTTGTTTTTCCTTCCTAACAGGTTTCTAGTATTGAGTCAGTCCTTGAGAAGGAGCCAAAAAAAAAAGAACTTGCTAGAGCAGTCTCTTCTTGGTATTAGGATTGTGATAAGTAATATGTTGGAGATGTTGCCAGAGATCGTCGTCTACATATGTTTGATCTCCATGTATATATTGTTTGTTGTTTGATAGGCTGGCTAGATCGACAACAAAGCTTGCATGCTTAGAGCATCTTCATACAACTCTCGCATTTTCCCTTTCCCATAAAATCTTCCATAGGGATTTGAGAAAACTAAATCTAGTTACAGGGGAGGGCATCTACAGCAATTGAGAAAAAATAGGGTAAAAAGATATGTTGGATTATATATATATTTTTTCAATCCTTTGTATTGTTGGTTATAGGGAAATGAGGTTGGTTTTACTCAATCTGATAGAGATGCTCTTGTTAGGAATAGGGTATCTCCATTCTCCAAGAGTAGCTGTTGGCTTAATGATACATGCATCACCCCGACAGCTCGCCGCTACGGCATGCTCCCTTCATTATTATATCTAGACGCATAGCAAAATGAATATAAAAAAATCAAAACGACTTATAATTTGGAACGAAGGGAGTACTAGCTAAAAACATAGAGGCGCATGAAAAGGTAGCTAGCCCTCCATCATATCAGAAGGGAGGAGGAATATTCTCCCTATCTAGTAGGCCAGTGTAACACCCCGGTGTTACGCATGCATTTAGCATCTGCAAATCATGAGCATAAGCACCATCATGCATTCATGAGCATTTCATGTTATATAAAAGAAACATTTGAAACATGTTAATGAAACATAGATGTTGCATTTGTTTGTTTCAATAGGCCTATGGTCGATATATGTTTGTTTGATTGCATACATGCTTGTTTGAGTGTTTAAACAACTTAAAATTGGTCATCAAGTAATTTTGAGCAAAGTTCCTTTTGAAAATTTTCCCAAATTTTGCTTTTAAAATATCCTTGAAAATAAGGTTTTTATTTGAAAATCAACTTTTTAACCCTAGTTCAAAATCGGTTGAGATTTTGGCTTTGTGTCTTTTAACAAAGTTGTAGAGCACAAAATCTTGATCAACTTTTATTTTTGGCCCATCTTGTAAAAAATGTATCTAAGATGCTCAAAATAGGGGTTTGCTGCTGTTATTTTTTTAAAAAAAAAAGAAGAAAATGAAAATGATTTTTTTAAACGGGCCGAGCGCCCCGTTTTTGGCCCACTTGGGGTTCGCTGGCCTCGCTTGCCCGCGAGCGCGCCCGCCCCGCTCCATCCCGCGCTGGCTGGGTGGCGGCCGACCACCGGCGGTGGTGGGCGGCGGTCGGGCGGCCGACCGTAGTCGCCCCGCCTTAACCCTAGTCGGGACGCCCCCTCCGCGGCCCATTCCTCCTCCTTCTCGCTCTTGCACCAGCAGCAGCCGCACGGCCGCAGCACCGCCGTGCACCCCGCCGGCGTAGTGCTCCTCCGCCACACCACCCTCCTCCGGTTCGGCTCGCGTGAGGCACCGAGCCCGCCTCGACCGCACGAAGCCCCTACGCCACCCTGCGAGCCTCGCCGTAGCCCGGCTCGCCGCGACCGTCGAACTGCCGCGCCACCGCCCGCCGGCGTCAGCCACCACCATAGATAGGGTTTGCCATCTTCTCCTTTATCTGCACCGGCGTGCTCGCCTCACCGTGAGGAGGCCGGTGATGCTGGTCGCGCCGCCGGAGGCCGGCCGTTGGCGGTGATCCGGCCGGCGGGAGCTCCTCCCCTGCTTCTGTCTCCCTGGACAGTGGGGCCGTGGGGCCCAACTGCAGTGGCTCGGGCTGGATCTGGGTGCACGTTGCCGTGTGCGCGTTGCATTTCCAGATCCAGATTTTCAAACAACTGATTTTGGAAATGTTTTTCAGAAATTGTTTAAATCCTTCCAAAAATCTTATATCATGTTTTATTGCTCCAAAAATTGTGAGACCAATTTTACTGTGATTGTCATGAATAGATCTGCAGTTTAGATGTATTGCATGTCATGTTTGTGATGCTTTTATATAGGGTTTTATTTAATTATTGATAAATGCTTTTAACTTCAGAAATACATAGTAAATCCATTATGTGTCAGAAAAATGTAGTTCTAATTTTGTTAGTCTTCCTATGAGATGTACTACCTGTGAAAAATGTGTGTCATGCATGTTGTATAGAAAAATATTGATGTGTAGTTCAAGTGCCTTTATTTGCCTAGATTTGTTATTTTTGCTAGGGCTAAAAATATGAATAATACATGCATGTGAAACTTTTGCTATGATGGTTAATTACTGTGTAAATCATAAGAAAAATATACAATGTTCTGTTTGGTACTCTTTGTAGTACAAAGTATTTTCTATGCATGGTGTAGCACTACTTTTGTCCTTTTTGTGTAGGATGTTATACATGTCCTAATGCAGTGAAAGTTTGGTGATAGTCTATGTTTGATATGATTAGGCTACTGTAATTTTCTGAGAATTTTCTGTGAACTAAAAATATAGGTTACTGTTCAAACCTAGATTAAATTAGGTTTTAATCAGGAATCCCTTTATTGCATGTTTAGTTAATAATGTTGTTTTGGTGTATCTTTGAAGCGCCAATTATCTTGCTGGTGTGTTATGCCATGTTGTTTCATGTTGTAATGCAGCAAGTAGTTAGTAGCAAAATACTTAGATGTGATTGCATGCCTATTTGTTATTCCATGTGATTAGTAGATAGAGAAGAAGTACGAACTTGCTTTGTTAAGTAGAATGTGAATGGTGCATTTACATACACATGCGAGCATGAGCATCATATGCCATCCCATTGGTGCACCTTTTTCCATCAGCACTTATACCCATGCACACATGCATCATACAGGATCGGTGCAGAAAGCAGTACACGTGGAGCACGGAGTTCCCGAGGAGGCTGTGCAACGAGTGGTGCCACCCCTGGGAGAACCAGAAGTCGAGGAGCCAGACGGTGATCTGCTGAAGTGTCGGGACCACCGACTGTCAACCTTCTGGAAGGCAAGCCCCGGAGCATTATAAGTCTCCCTACTTTATCAAAGCAAGATAAATATATATATATGTTATATATGTTATAAGTACTTCCGACCGCGAAGCCTAGTAGCTCTGTTCGGACCGGTGACCGAGATGATGCCAAGACCACCTCGGGCCTGTTGACCGTGGACAAGAATGACCTGGCTCTAGCGTGGGCAGGCATAACTTGAGTGACCTGGCGTGGGAGGAACCCAAGGTGTATAGGGTTCATGGCGGTCCCGCGATGTTTTTCTGAATAGTACCAAGGGTGACCTGTAGCTCACTGGGCCGGTGAGTGTGGTTTGTGTGGGGAATACATCACTAGCTGGTTAGTAATCGATTCGAGTCGCCATCGCTCCTGGATAGTGAGCAACTGGACTGAGTTATGTCATCGTAGTAATGTGATTATGGAACATGATGATGGTTATGGTTATGAGTATGATGTGAAAAATGCTAAACAGAATTGGTTACTATTGATTGCTTAATCTTATCCAAGTGATTGCTCTAGTACAGGTGCAAATCTAGATAGGTTTAAATGAACAAGTTAAATTAATGCTAAAGATTTATATTGCAATTTAAGTGCTATCGCCTTTTATGCAAAATGTTATCAAGCCCACCCCACTATAAAGCCTTGCATACTCCTTGGTGTCTTGTTGTTTTCTGGTTGTTGTCGGGTAAGTCTGGCTGAGTACCTTCTTGTACTCAGGGTTCTTCTACCCCTTGTTGCAGGTGTTTATTAGGACCAAGGGCAATGGTCGCTCCATACTTCTTATCTCGATGCTTTTGTTGGAGGAGACTACAATATGGCACTATTATTTAAACAAAACGGTGTGTGTTGATTTTGGATAATAATGCTTCCGCTACCTGTATTTCAAACTCAGTGTTGTAATATCTTTATTTGAACTCCGATGTATTTGAACTATGTACGCATGTGAACTATAACCACTAAACCAGTACGGTCCTGGCTGTTTGTTAAAAAATTTGAGATCCCCCGAGATTTCATGGACTACCGGGTTATACGGGCTTAAGTTTGCTAGATTCTCTGTCCCGTCACGAGAATTTTCTTACTTAATTTCGTATAATTGGGCGGTTCCGTTACAGCTGGCATCGGAGCAAGGTTTAGTGCGTTACTGTTCATGTGGTATTTGAAACAAAAGAATTTTTGCTCTACAAAAGTAATTGCCAACTTGTAGTTCTATATAGGTGTTTAAAACTATGGTTTAAAAAAATTAAGAATGTGCCAGTGGTCCTATCCTTTAAGCCCAGTTAAGGACTCTAGGTGGCTATCTAAGTACTGACTTGGGGGTTTTGCATCATATTTCTATTTAGTTGCTCATACAGCTTGAAATTGTATGAGTCCCATTCACTTGAGTGGTAATGTGTGGATCAATTGCCTCTATGCCAAGGTAAGTGTGAGTTGGGAGAGCATGATCGGATACACCGCCGATCTAGGGAGAGTGCTTATTTGATGCTGGAGTATTACATGTTACACACATGTTTATACGAAGATATCCCATGTGTGGGTTGTGTCGTCATGTGGTGACGATGCCGTCAATAGGACGATGGTTCGGGTAGTAAACACTACATGTATGTGTACCTGGGGATATACATATGTGGAGTGTATAAATTTTAATTCCACAATGCATTCATTGGGTTTGGGCTGAAATGAATCTTCTGCAGGTACATAACAGCGCTATCGTTTAGAACGTATTAGTTACGTATATGAGGGACCGTTTGTATGCCACTGTCTATATCGCTAGAATTTATTATTTCCTAAGTTTGTGAGAGCGTACGGAACGTGCATGCATCATGTTGTCTATTCACCTCATGTCATATCATTGCATCCTTCCTCCCCTTATAAGAAGATTATCTCTTTTTGATAAAAACTACAACTTAATATCCGTCTCTCGAGCATAATAAAAACCTTGTTACGTTTGGCCTGTATCAAGCAGACAACTATGGTGTGAGCATGAGAGTAAGGATGATTCAGACTTGAGTTAATGTTGGAAAACTTAGAAGTGTTGTGGCGATATTCGAACGTCAAAAGTCCAGTATAGGTGAACTAGAAAGTTGGTTACAATTGGACGCGATGTGATGCACTTAAGTAATCTAATTAGCGATGTTGTGTTAATGGGGAATGAATTATTGTGCCTCTGTTTTATTGTATGAATTTATTCTCTCCAATAAATTTAGTATGGCATAATCATTTGTTCCTATGCAATTATTGCAGCATCACCTAATAATTACCTATTGCTGAAATATGCAGATGGTGAGCCATACTCGCAATCGCTCCAACGGTACTGAGACTCCTAGTGTGAGTGCTGACGCTAGTGGTAGTGATGGAAACCGTAATACCACCGAACCACATCCATCACCTCCTCCGATCATGCCAGAAACTTTCTTCACACAGTATCTGAAAAGTCAGCGAAATGTGGAACATTCGTAACGAAATATGGAAGATATTGTCTGCACTATTGCTGACCATTACCAAGATGGTAATCGCCAAGGTGATAATGAGGTAGATCAGTACAATAATTTCAAGGATTTCTTGGATACCGAACCGCCGATCTTCAGGGAGGCTACAGAGCCACTTGATGTTGAGGAGTGGATCAACACCATAGAGGATAAGTTCTGTCTGTTGAGGATGACTGAGGTGCTCAAAACTGAATATGCTGCTCATCAGTTGCAAGGACATGCAGGTATATGGTGGAAACATCATCGCACCAACTTTCCTGATCATACATAGATTACTTGGAACGAGTTTACTAAGGCTATTCGTGGAGTGTATATTCCACCAAGGTTGGTTGAAATGAAACTGCAAGAGTTCCTAGTACTAACCCAGGACACTAAGATTATGACACAATATCTGCATGCATTCAATAATCTGTGTCGCTATGCTCCGGACATGGTTGACACGGATATCAAGAAAATCGCAAGTTTCAAGAGGGGTCTCAACACCAAGATGTTGAAGCACGTGGGGACTAACCCTAGGACTAGGTTTAATGATTTTATTAGTGACTATTTGAAGCAGGAAAAGAACAATAATGTCTATTCTGCATTCAAGGCACGCAAGAAGGTGTTAGACTCAAGTCCATCACAGGCAAGAGCTCCCCTTCAAAGACGCCCTCTGTACCATTCTCCTGTACCTGAGACTAAGTTCAAACCACCGCAAAGAAAGATTCCTACCAAAAAGAAGCAATCGCAGACTAGTCAGAGAAGTTCCACGAGTCCCAAGACTTCTATCATTGGGCCGTGCCACAATTGTCATCAACCTGGCCACCTTATCAAGTTTTGTCCATACCCCAAACAATGAGTGGTATATCCTGGTCGTGTGCACTACACCAATGTTGAGGAAATTCTAGAAGGAGAGCCCGTGACTGCTAGAAGGTTTCCTGTGAATCAACATCATGCCATTGTTTTGTTTGATTCTGGTTCGTCGCATTCCTTTATGAGTCAAGAGTTCGCACAGAAGCATCATCAGAAAGTAGATGAATTGAGTTTTAGCTACCGCATCAGTTCAGCGGGAGCTGACGTATGCACTAGAATGGTGGTAAGAGGAGTGACCCTTGACTTTGGGAGTCGAAGATGTTTAATGGATCTAGTAGTGTTACCGGGATTATCTTTGGACGTGATCTTAGGAATGAGTTGGATGAAAATTTGGAAGGCGATGATAGACACTGCTGATAGAACCATTTCCTTTACTGATCCTAGGGATGGTGCTAAATTTCAAGTAATGCTACCTCAGAACGCCAGTTTGAATAGCATAACTTGTGCTACTCAAGTTGTTGAACTTGCCAAAATTTCGGTTGTATGTGAGTTTCCTGATGTATTTCCTGATGAGTTACCGGGTCTTCCACCCGATCGTGATGTTGAGTTTGGGATTGAATTAGTTCCTAGAACAGCTCTAATCTCGAGGAGACCCTATCGTATGCCTCCGGATGAGTTAGCTGAGCTGAAGAAGCAACTGGAAGAATTATCAAAAAAGGGGTTTATCCGACCGAGCAAATCTGAATGGGGATGTCCCGCCTTATTTGTGAAAAAGAAGAAAGAGGGCACATTGAGAATGTGCGTGGACTATCGACCACTTAATGCTGTCACCATCAAGAATAAGTATCCCTTGCCTCATATTGATATTATGTTTGATCAGTTATCCAGAGCCAAGGTGTTCTCTAAGATAGATTTGAGGTCTGGTTACCATCAGATCAAGATTAAGCCACAAGATATACTGAAGACCGCATTTTCGACTAGATACGGGTTATATGAGTATCTTGTCATGTCCTTTGGATTGACAAATGCTCCTGCATACTTTATGCTTTTGATGAATTCGATCTTCATGCCAGAGTTAGATAAGTTTATGGTTGTGTTTATTGATGATATTCTGGTGTATTTCGAGAATGAGCAAGATCACAAGAAGCATCTGAGAATCGTCCTGACCCGACTCAGGGAGCATAAGTTGTATGTCAAGTTTAGCAAGTGCGAGTTCTGGTTGAAGAAGGTTCCTTTCCTTGGTCACGTACTGTCAGAGAATGGAATTTCAGTAGACCCTAGTAAGATACAAGAGGTTATGGATTGGAAAGCACCAACTACGGTTCGTGAGGTCCGAAGTTTTCTTGGATTAGCTGGTTACTATCGTCGTTTCATACCAGGTTTCTCCAAGATTGCTAAACCAATGATAAGTCTGTTACAGAAGGATCATAAGTTTGCTTGGACAGAAGAGTGTGAGACAGCTTTTCACACTTTATGGAAACTGTTAACCACTGCTCCTATTTTAGCGCAGCCAGACATAGACAAACCTTTTGATGTGTTTTACGACGCATCAAAAACTGGATTAGGTTGTGTGCTTATGCAAGAAGGAAGAGTCATTGCTTATGCCTCGCGTCAGTTGAGGAAGCACGAGGTTAACTATCCAACACATGATCTTGAACTTGCTGCAGTCGTACATGCACTAAAGATCTGTATTCATTATTTGCTTGGTAATGTGTGCAATATTTATACAGATCACAAGAGTTTTAAGCATATTTTCACCCAACCTGACTTAAACATGAGACAGAGAAGATGGTTAGAGCTAATAAAGGATTATAACCTAAATGTGCAATATCATTCAGGAAAAGCCAATGTTGTGGCAGATGCACTGAGTAGGAAGTCACATTATCTTGAATTGCAACCACTATTTGAAGAGGGATTCAATCTTATGCATCCTGCTGTGTTGCATAATATTCAGATCAGTTGCTCCTTGGAAAGTAGGATAACAGAAGGCCAGAAAACAGATAAAGGGATATTCCATATCTAGGAGAAGATGAAAAGTGAGCCATCCAAGCATTTATAATTGATGAACAGGGCGTGTTGTGGTTTGATGATCGTCTTGTTGTACCCAAGGATCGAGAGCTTAGGAATAAACTTATGGATACAACTCACCTTTCTAAGCTATCCATCCATCCTGGAAGTAGTAAGATGTATCAAAAACTGAGATCTCGTTATTGGTGGACGAAGATGAAGAAAGAAATTGCAGCTTATGTCGCCAAATGTGACACGTGTTGTAGAGTGAAAGCACTTCATATGAAACCTGCTGGTTTATTACAACCACTGTCTGTGCCAGATTGGAAATGGGATGAAATATGTATGGATTTCATCACAGGATTACCTACTAATCATAAAGGAAACGATTCAATTTGGGTGATTGTCGACCGTCTTACTAAGTCAGCGCATTTCATTCTAGTTCAGACGAGTTATCGACCACCTGAATATGCTAAGCTGTACATCTCACAAATCGTTCGTTTGCATGGTATACCAAGGGTTATCGTATCTGACCGAGGGTCGTAGTTTACTACTCACTTATGGGAACATTTGAACAAAGGTTTAGGTACCAGTTTAGTCCGTAGTACCGCTTACCATCCACAGACTGATGGACAAACAGAACGAGTAAATGCTATTTTAGAAGATATGCTTAGAGCCTGTGTATTATCTTCAAAGGGATCATGGGAATCATGGTTTCCTTTGGCTGAGTTTACTTACAATAACAACTATCAAGAAAGTATCAAAATGGCTCCGTTTGAAGCCTTGTATGGCAGGAAGTGCAGAACACCGTTGAATTGGATCGAGCCGGGAGAAAGAAGATATTATGGTATTGACTTTGTAGAAGAGGCTCAAAAAAGGGTTCGTATCATTCAACAAAACATAAAAGCTGCACAATCACGTCAGAAAAGTTATGCGGATAAGAGGAGACCGCTTGTATTTGAAATTGGAGACTATGTGTATCTAAAAGTCACACCAATGAAAAAGAAACGGTTTGGAATCAAAAGAAAGCTTGCTCCTAGGTTTTTGGGGCCATATAAAATATTGGAAAGAAAGGGTCCAATAGCTTATAAGTTGCAGTTACCAGAATCAATGAGTGCAATCTTTCTAGTCTTTCACGTGTCAAATTTAAGAAAGTGTTTGCGTGTTCCAGGAGAAAGGGTAGAACCCCGAGGCATTAAGATTAAGTCAGATTTGGCCTACCGTGAGCAACCAGTATGAGTGTTGGATGTTAAGAACAGAGTTACACGAAACAGACTAGTGAGAACTTACAAGATACAGTGGAGTCACCATGATGAGGGTGATGCTTCTTGGAAAACAGGAGACTACTTATAGAAAGCTTATGAAGATTTTTATAACAAATGGTGCGTAACTCAAATCTCGGGACGAGATTTTTATAAGGGGGGAGGGCTGTAACACCCCGGTGTTATGCATGCATTTAGCATCTGCAAATCATGAGCATAAGCACCATCATGTATTCATGAGCATTTCATGTTATATAAAAGAAACATTTGAAACATGTTAATGAAACATAGATGTTGCATTTGTTTGTTTCAATAGGCCTATGCTCGATATATGTTTGTTTGATTGCATACATGCTTGTTTGAGTGTTTAAACAACTTAAAATTGGTCATCAAGTAATTTGGAGCAAAGTTCCTTTCGAAAATTTTCCCAAATTTTGCTTTTAAAATATCCTTGAAAAATAAGGTTTTTATTTGAAAATCGACTTTTTAACCCTAGTTCAAAATCGGTTGAGATTTTGGCTTTGTGTCTTTTAACAAAGTTGTAGAGAACAAAATCTTGATCAACTTTTATTTTTGGCCCATCTTGTAAAAAATGTATCTAAGATGCTCAAAATAGGGGTTTGCTGTTGTTATTTTTTTAAAAAAAAAGAAGAAAATGAAAATGATTTTTTTAAATGGGCGGAGCGCCCCGTTTTTGGCCCACTTGGGGTTCGCTGGCCTCGCTTGCCCGCGAGCGCGCCCGTCCTGCTCCATCCCGCGCTGGCCGCGTGGTGGCCGACCACCGGCGGTGGTGGGCGGCGGCCGGGCGGCCGACCATAGTCGGGGCCTTAACCCTAGTCGGGACGCCCCCTCCGCGGCCCATTCCTCCTCCTTCTTGCTCTTGCGCCAGCAGCAGCAGCGTCGTAGCAGCAGCCGCACGGCCGCAGCACCGCCGTGCGCCCCGCCGGCGTAGTGCTCCTCCGCCACACCACCCTCCTCCGGTTCGGCTTGCGTGAGGCACCGAGCCCGCCTCGACCGCACGAAGCCCCTACGCCACCCTGCGAGCCTCGCCGTAGCCCGGCTCGCCGCGACCGTCGAACTGTCGCGCCACTGCCCGCCGGCGTCAGCCACCACCATAGATAGGGTTTGCCATCTTCTCCTTTATCTGCACCGGCGTGCTCGCCTCACCGTGAGGAGGCCGGTGATGCTGGTCGCGCCGCCGGAGGCCGGCCACCGGCGGTGATCCGGCCGGCGGGAGCTCCTCCCCTGCTTCTGTCTCCCTGGACAGTGGGGCCGCGGGGCCCAACTGCAGTGGCTCGGACTGGATCTGGGTGCACGTTGCCGTGTGCGCGTTGCATTTCCAGATCCAGATTTTCTAACAACTGATTTTGGAAATGTTTTTTAGAAATTGTTTAAATCATTCCAAAAATCTTATATCCTGTTTTATTGCTCCAAAAATTGTGAGACCAATTTTACTGTGATTGTCATGAATAGATCTGCAGTTTAGATGTATTGCATGTCATGTTTGTGATCCTTTTATATAGGGTTTTATTTAATTATTGATAAATGCTTTTAACTTCAGAAATACATAGTAAATCCATTATGTGTCAGAAAAATGTAGTTCCAATTTTGTTAGTCTTCCTATGAGATGTGCTACCTGTGAAAAATGTGTGTCATGCATGTTGTGTAGAAAAATATTGATGTGTAGTTCAAGTGCCTTTATTTGCCTAGATTTGTTATTTTTGCTAGGGCTAAAAATATGAATAATACATGCATGTGAAACTTTTGCTATGATGGTTAATTACTGTGTAAATCATAAGAAAAATATACAATGTTCTGTTTGGTACTTTTTGGAGTACAAAGTATTTTCTATGCATGGTGTAGCACTACTTTTGTCCTTTTTGTGTAGGATGTTATACATGTCCTAATGCAGTGAAAGTTTGGTGATAGTCTATGTTTGACATGATTAGGCTACTGTAATTTTCTAAGAATTTTCTGTGAACTAAAAATATAGGTTACTGTTCAAACCTAGATTAAATTAGGTTTTAATCAGGAATCCCTTTATTGCATGTTTAGTTAATAATGTTGTTTTGGTGTATCTTTGAAGCGCCAATTATCTTGCTGGTGTGTTATGCCATGTTGTTTCATGTTGTAATGCAGCAAGTAGTTAGTAGCAAAATACTTAGATGTGATTGCATGCCTGTTTGTTATTCCATGTGATTAGTAGATAGAGAAGAAGTACGAACTTGCTTTGTTAAGTAGAATGTGAATGGTGCATTTACATACACATGCGAGCATGAGCATCATATGCCATCCCATTGGTGCACCTTTTTCCATCAGCACTTATACCCATGCACACATGCATCATACAGGATCGGTGCAGAAAGCAGTACACGTGGAGCACGGAGTTCCCAAGGAGGCTGTGCAATGAGTGGTGCCACCCCTGGGAGAACCAGAAGCCGAGGAGCCAGACGGTGATCTGCTGAAGTGTTGGGACCACCGACTGTCAACCTTCTGGAAGGCAAGCCCCGGAGCATTATAAGTCTCCCTACTTTATCAAAGCAAGATAAATATATATATGTTATATGTAATGTTGCATTAAGTTATAGGAGTTGCTTGAAACCGTTGATGCATATCACTACGATATTCCTTGAACACCTTGATATATCCTGATATCCTATTTAAGTCTAGTTCCAGAATATCTGCTTGGCTATGCTTAGTCCGGTAGAAGTAGGTGATTTCCCGTCACCTACGATTTAGGTAAAAACATGTCATGTTTAGCAATGTGCTATCATGGAAAGAGAACTATGTGTGGTTAAATAAATGGAGACCGGGCGGAATGTTGGGCAGCAAGGCATGGGTCTTGTGTGCTTGTAGTTTCCGTCTGTGTCGATTAAGGACCGTACCGTTGTCGGCCCTCAGTCCTTTTTGAACGCATGCCCCACATTTAGCTGGCCGGATAAGTACTTCCGACCGCGAAGCCTAGTAGCTCTGTTCGGACCGGTGACCGAGATGATGCCAAGACCACCTCGGGCCTGTTGACCGTGGACAAGAATGACCTGGCTCCAGCGTGGGCAGGCATAACTTGAGTGACCTGGCGCGGGAGGAACCCAAGGTGTATAGGGTTCATGGCGGTCCCGCGACGTTTTTCCGAATAGTACCAAGGGTGACCTGTAGCTCACTGGGCCGGTGAGTGTGGTTTGTGTGGGGAATACATCACCAGCTGGTTAGTAATCGATTCAAGTCGCCATCGCTCCTGGATAGTGAGCAATTGGACTGAGTTACGTCATCGTAGTAATGTGATTATGGAACATGATGATGGTTATGGTTATGAGTATGATGTGAAAAATGCTAAACAGAATTGGTTACTGTTGATTGCTTAATCTTATCCAAGTGATTGCTCTAGTACAGGTGCAAATCTAGATAGGTTTAAATGAACAAGTTAAATTGATGCTAAAGATTTATATTGCAATTTAAGTGCTATCGCCTTTTATGCAAAATGTTGTCAAGCCCACCCCAATATAAAGCCTTGCATACTCCTTGGTGTCTTGTTGTTTTCTGGTTGTTATCGGGTAAGTCTGGCTGAGTACCTTCTTGTACTCAGGGTTCTTCTACCCCTTGTTGCAAGTGTTTATTAGGACCAAGGGCAACGGTCGCTCCATACTTCTTATCTCGATGCTTTTGTTGGAGGAGACTACAGTATGACACTATTATTTAAACAAAACGGTGTGTGTTGATTTTGGACAATAATGCTTCCGCTACCTGTATTTCAAACTCAGTGTTGTAATATCTTTATTTGAACTCCGATGTATTTGAACTATGTACGCATGTGAACTGTAACCACTAAACCAGTACGGTCCTGGTTGTTTGTTGAAAAATTTGAGATCCCCCGAGATTTCATGGACTACCGGTTTATACGGGCTTAAGTTTGCTAGATTCTCTGTCCCGGCAGGAGAATTTTCTTACTTAATTTCGTATAATTGGGCGGTTCCGTTACAGCCAGCCTTATACTTACTGGTATATACTCCCTCCATCCACAAAAAAAAATAATTGGTGCATGTCAAACTAGTAAAATTTTGAGCGAGTTTATAGTGAATAGTATTAACATTTATGTCTTCAACTTGATTTACTACTAAATTATATTTTATAACCAATTTAATGATATTTATTTTGTTTCATAAATATTTATGTATTTCATATAATTTTGGTTAAACTTTAAATCATTTGACTTTTCTAAAGCGAGAATTTCATTTTTTGTGAATGGGGGAGTATTATCATCGCGATTGCTTCCTGCAGTGCAGCAAATGCACGGTCTATACTCCTGCAGTCCCAAAAGATTTATAAATTTATTTGACCCCGATCAAATAGGTTTATGAAATGTATCTATACAGTAAAACATATTTATTAGAGATATATTAATTAGTTAAGTAAAAATCGTCACATTGACATGTTTTCCAAGTTTCTGTCGTAACCATGAACACAATGATAGATTACGATACCTCTCGTGATTGTTTCGGAAAGCATGTGGTTACGGCTATTGTTTAACAGAAAAATCATCACGAAATCAAAGCATGTATCAGGCATGTGGTTACGGCTATTGTTTAACAGAAAATGCTGTCAAAACTGTAAGGATGTTGAATGACACGTTTCCAAGACGGGACTCGAGCTGTCAAATTATCTTCTCCATTGTGATCTTGACTGGTTTCAGACAGTTGCTATGAAAATATGCCAATAAAATCATTTGCTCACACAAAAGTTTCAGCAGAAGAGAAGGCTTGAAAGATAACAGTAAATTTTGACTAAGAGTGAAAAAAAATTTGATCAATACAACTCACTAATAGATTATCTTCACTCAGTGATTTCATCAATTGCTTCTTAAATGCATCCAACTGCACAGAATGAACAATAATCTCTGGTAATTTGGGTAACTAGCCAAGTTCATTTTTCATGTAGAATAGAAGTACAGTTTGACAAAGTTCATGTTGGTTAGCATTCGTTGCCAGGCTCATACATATGACATCATAGAAGGAAGTGACAAATACACAGACAAGTAATGTTCCAGTCAAAAACTTCACAGCCAATTATTGTAGTTTCTGCAACACTGTGCGGGATACTGCAAAGTAAAGTTACTGACAATTAAGCAGTAACTGAACCTGCCCTTATTTCTATCCTATTTAACTATTGAATCAGTTTCCACAAATCTGGCTTGACAATCTGATATCCATAACATTGTGTTCAAAATTATTTATTACCAGAGGGCTTCACTAAAATACCATCAATTTAATCTGCCACACAATCTCAAATTCTGCAGTAAAATTATCTATTTTCCAACTATATGAAATCCTTAACTAAGACTGAAAGATATAAAAACACCTGCAGTGTCACAATTCCGTACACGAGCCGAAGTTGAACCATCTGAATAAAGTAAAAAAAAATCTACTGTGTTCTTCAAATCATCCAGAACAAATCAAAGGATGTATTTCTTCCATCACAGTATGTCAGTAATCATATAACATAAAACATACTCTCCACTGCGATGATGACTACACTATTGACAAGGCTAGACACACAGTATCATCCAAATTCATAACAATCAAGTGTCTGTCAATGGAGTCCTTTCCCAAAATTTCTGCATCAAAGAGATGAGAAATATTAGGAAGTAATTATCATAGGGTATTATGACAAGCATGTCACTACCTGTACTTTTGCGCTGTGAAGCTTCATCAAATTTAACCACAGTTCTTCAAACTTCTCCTTTTCTTCATGAACTTGAGCCAACTTTTCGGGTTACAGAGGACGGTGTATTTTTTCATAAATTTAACACTATTTTTACAGTAAAAGATATTTATTAGAACATAAATGCTAACACTATTTTTTTCATAAATTTAACTAAAGTAAGAAAGTTTGTCTTTGTTCAATTTTAGAATCGTATTTTTTTAAGCACAGCATATACCACTATACAAGGTCAGGTCACCTGTTTGGTTCGGGAGCAGACCGGCAGAGCATTAGAGCAACCACTGGGGCCTCGTTTAGATGCACCCAAAAGAATTTTTTCACTCTCTCCATCACATCAATTTTTAGCCGCTTGTATAGAGTATTAAATGTAGGTAAAAAAATAACTAATTACACAGTTTAGTTGGAAATCACGAGATGAATCTTTTGAGCCTAGTTGGTCCATGATTGGATAATATTTATCAAATAAGACGAAATTGTTACTATTCATCGGATTGAAATTTTTTGCAATCTAAATGTGGCCTAAGATAGAATAGAGTAGGAGTAGAATCATTGTGGTTGCTGCAGGGCACGAGCCTGAATTCCTGCTCCGCGAGTAACGAGTGCCAGCTCCGCACTCCGCACGTGCAGCACTGTTGTATTGCCCTGTGCAGTCACACGCGCCATCTCGTGAATTGTAGCGGCTGCGCTTCATCCGCCTTCGGTGCTCCTGTCGAGGTCCGTGTCACCGACGAGCTCCACATCGGTAACCTCTGCGCCACTCCATACCATCGAGCTCCATGCCGGCGTTGAGGTCCGCATCGATGAGCTTCCATTTTCGTCCAAGCAGCAAGTAGATGTTGGCTGAAAGCGCATGTTGCAGGCGTCTGTTTTCAAGTGTTTCAGAGTTATGTTACAAGTGTTTATATGAATGTTGCAAAAGTAAATCGAGATGTTGTATATGTTGTAATGGTTGTTCACGTATGTTGTAAGTTTTGTTCTCAATGTTTTATCTGTTTTTGAAACGTATGTTGCAAATGTATTTATCTGGATGTTGCCTATGTTTCACAAATATATTTGCAGGTGTTTTATATGGATGTTGCGTATGTTTTTGAAATGGTTTCAAGTGTTTTTCATGTGTTTTTTTGCAAGTGTTTCAGATGCATCTTTTAAGTGTTTTATCTTTTTTTGAGCTGCCTTTTAGAGTATGTTGTAAGTGTTGTATTTGAATGTTTTAAAAGTAGATCAGGTGTTGTATCTTCCTCCCCGTCTTCTACTGCCTCGCCTCGGTGTCTTCTCCTCGTGATATCGGCTGGGCATCCGCCGCCTCCTCCCTCTCCCACGTGGACATGCGAAACGACACGGATCAAAAATTACTGCAGGTGCAGATGTCTGGACGCCCCATCCGTCCAGATGTCCGGACGCTAACGAGCCCGTACAATATATGCTGACCGTGAACATTTGCATAACTAGTGATCAAATAATCCGATTCCCGGCCACTACGTACGATCGACATGGCTAATATAACAGCTTGTTGTACCTATAAAACGTACCGTAGACAGTCTGGGTTTTGCGAGCTAGAACAGGCCACCGGACCGGAGGAGAAGACGAACGGTGGTGATGTCATTGTCAGGTACGAGTACGACGACATCATTCGTACACGGAGGAGAATGCCGTCCAGACTAGGTGGTCGTCACATACTGTTGGGAATTAAACGTACGTACACGGCGCGTACGCGTCAACATGCATCCATCCAATCAGTTCTATTACCATATGAACAGATAGATTATTTTGGTCGTTGGACGTACGTGTCGTGCATGTGCATGGGCATGGGCGCATCGCACACGTGTGGAGCGACCGACCCATCATCTTTATGAGTCAATTTCACCCGTCGGCACATTACACTCCAGTAGCGAAGCCAGAGCAAATTAGAGAGGACGTGTTTGCTTTTTGTAGGTGTCAAAATTAGATCGATAACCATGGTGAAAATTTGATCTTATAGTATTGGTTTTTCAAATTGCACCCACAAGCTACAACGTTCCTTGGCCAATGCTAACACTATCTTTGGCTCACAGAGCTTGTTGTTTTGAAGTTAGAAGTCTCTAAAACTAAAAAAAGATCTTAGTATTATCGGGCAAACGATGGTCTTATCCCGATTGGTCACACGCTGGCACAGTTTAAAGGCTCCCTTGGATCAAACATCCTCTCAATCTCTTCCAATCTCTGTAGAGAATGGGTGTATCCAAAAAAGCCCTAAGGGGAAAAAACGCCCACCCATCTGGTTTTCTCTACTCTCCACTAAACGTCTCCTCTCAACGAGTGAATTTTGTTCCCCAACGCATCGTCCAACAAAACTAGCAAAAAACCATGTTCAAACAAAAACTAGGAACAAAAAAACAAAAAAAAACATCAACGAACCAATAGTTTCTATACATGGCAACAAACACGATCTTGTTCCACAAACCCTAGCCTAGGAGTGGGCAATCATTTTAAACCGTCAGTCTGGTTCCGTTTGTTTGATTTTCATAAAACTTCGACTTTCAGAAATGTAGAGCCGATCAGTTAGTTGGAAAACAAAAACCAACAAATTTGATGTCGGTTTCTATTGGTTCGGTTTTTGGTTCAACTGAACAACATCTTGCTGCTTGTTTTGGTGTGTTTTGAGTCTCATCTCGACCAATTCAACTTATTTGAGATCCTTGACTTTAAACATATCTGATGTGAGCACTTTTGTCTAGGTCTTGATGAGAGTAACAGAGTAAGCCTCTTGTATATACCAAATGCTCTCATTTGAATTCTCCGAAGATGCATGTCTTGTCCCTCCTTCCCCCCTAATGGTACGGTCAAAGGAAAAAGAAAACACTAATACACTCTACATCAAATGTCTCTAAGCAACCCAGTTTACACTTGACTCTACAGAGTGTGCATAGTCTCTTTGCAATCTTCATCAATCGAAACATCGTCAGGCCCAAGACAACCATATGGCTATTCTTATAACTAACCAATATGATGATCCATTGTGAAACACATGTTTGTTAGTCAGAAATATTTGTGGTCATGGATTGTAAAAAAACACTAAAAGCAAAAATAAGGCCTTGTTTAGATGTTGTAGTATTAAAAAAAACTATAATATTAAGAAATTGTAGTTTTAGAATAATTGATGTGCAAAACCGTGGTTTAGAAAAAAGAGGTATAGAATGGAGTTTTAAAAACTCCAAAAGACTACAGGGTGTTCAGACTAAAACACAGTCAGAGCGGCTGTGGCTGCAGTTTGATTACTACAAAACACCGTAGATTGAACTAAGAGTTAAATGCATCAGAGGTCCATTAACTTACATGGGGTTTCGATTAAGTCCATTAACTCTGAAAGTTGATTTCTGGATCCATAAACTTTGTAAGTCGTTCACCACAGGTCCATATCAGTGCACATGAGCATCTAGCGGTGACATGGCATGCTGACAGGGCAACTTCCAACTGAGACATTTCATCGAATAGGTCATAGACGCGAGACGGGCTATGATCACCAGCGCTGCTGCACACCGACTACGCGTCTACGCACACCCCTGCCCCTACGCAGCCGCATGGGCGCCTGCGCGGCTGCACCCACACACACCATACGCCACCCGCGCACGCACTTACCCCCGCGCCCGAGCTGCGCGACACCATGTCCCATAAGCGTGCTGGGCGTCCTCGCCAGTCCTGCGCCGTCAGGAACGGCTACCTGAAGCAGTACGTGCGGCATGCGCATGAGAAGCAATGCGAGCACCATGTCACGGATCCGTCGTGATGGGGAGCACGAGGAAGCCCCATGTGGCCACGTTGGTCTTGAGCCCGCTGGACATGAAGTACAGGTGAAGGAACAGAGCAGATGCCCATGGCGTCCGTGATAAAGCCAGCGGCGAGGATGATGCCAAGAGTCACGTAGACATGACTCCTGCACGAGTGGCTGGCCGGGGATAGGCGTGCCATGTAGATGAGCACAACGGCCGCACGAGGAAGATGGTGGCCGCGACAAAGCCGACGCCACAGAGGAGGACGTTAGATACTTAGATCGAAATAACGAACATGGAGCCATGGAGGCCGCATGAGGAAGATGGCAGCCATACGACGAAGCCGCCGCCAGAATCGATCCCCACAAGCTTCACTGCGCTCACCAACTATAGAATCGTGGGCATCACCGACGCCGGTGCAGGTCGCACCGCCGTGCCGCTCCTATCAGACGGCTCCGTGTGCACACAAACTTCCCGATCGTGCAGCACCCAGCACGCCGGTGGCAGTCGCGGCTACGAGTTCCTCCAACGCACGACGACGACAAAATGCCGCAACTCACGCGAGCGGTGGCCGACGGGACCTTCGCCCTCGCGGTGATGCAGGGTCATGGTGTTATTTGCGTGTTGGCACTTGGCAGCAATGCGCGCGGGTAGTGCACACGGTGAGGCACGGGATGGGCCAAGTGACGGCAGCTCTAGCGCGAGGTAGCCGCTGGGACGGGCAAGGCGCGAAACGGTCGCGCAGCGCCGGCATGGTTGAGGGGCCGGTCATGGAAGTAGACAGCAACGTGAGAGATCGGTGCTCGCCTGCCATGAGGCCCAGGTCGGTTTTGAGGAGCTTGAGATCGGCGAGGATGCGTGCGAGCACCAAGAACACAGTGATGGAGAGCGCGACACCCATGGAGGCGATGAGCAGTCGGTGTGCGGCAGCGCTGGTGAGTGGTGACCATAGGCCCTCTCGCGTCTATGACCTGTTCGATGAAATGTCTCAGTTGGGAGTTGCCCTGTCAGCGTGCCGTGTCACCGCTAGATGCATATGTGTACTAGTATAGATCTGCGGTGAAAAACTTAGAAAGTTTATGAATCCAGAAATCAACTTTTAAAGTTGATGGACCTAACCGAAACCCTCACATAAGTTGATGAACCTCTGGTGCATTTAACTCTTGAACTAAAAAGCCACAACGGTTGCGGCTTTAATCTGAAACGAATAGCCCGTACAGCTTCAGCAATACCATAATATTCAAAACATAAAATTTGTTGCACACAAACACTTAATGGCACTCTAAAACCAAAGTATTTCAAAAAATCACGATATTTTTCTAAAACTTAAAAAGTACTTTGTATCAAACAGGCCTAAGTCGTCCCACCGAGGTCTCGGAGGCGGAAATTTCACGTACGGCTGGTGGAGGTGGTGGCACTTGGTGATTAGGCATTGAGGCCGGGCGGTGCACCTCGGCGGCCGGCGGGCCTACAGGATGCCGTGCAATCTAGGTCGTCTCGTCATCATGTACTGTTGGGAATTAAACGTACGTACGTACAGCAGGTACACGTGTACGTGGCAACATTTAGAGCAGAAAGCTCCGCAAGCTTGCTGCATGCATGCATGCATGCAGCATGGCTCCCATCCATATCCATCCATATGAACGGAATTATTGGTCGTCGCTGGACCTGGACGTGTCGTGCATGGCACACGTGCGCACGAGAGCGACGGCCGGCGCGGCCGTACGAGCCGGCAGCCACCGATCGATTCGAACTCTGCTACAGTCACACACTATTAAAGGCAAGGACGACGACCGTCAAGTCCAAATCATCGTGCATGCGCGCGCAAAAATATCATCGGTCGATCGATCAACAAATCCTTGGGAGTTAACGGTCGGACGGCGCATTATGTTGAATCCCGGCCAGCTAACTGCTGGTCCTGACGCAGCCAGAGCAAATCATGGGAGTTGGCAGTCGGCGCCGGCGCCGGCGCCGGCTGAGACGACCGTACAGGGACGCCAAGGGTGAGCATGCGGCGGCGGCGTCAGGTATGTTGATTTTACCCAATCGGGCGGAGATGCTCTTATTAGGAAGAGGAAAATACACAGGGTCTTTTAACTTAGCATAAGGAGCTATTTAGATCCTCTACTTTAAATATGTTAATTTTCTGGTTATGAACTTGACTTCGGGTGTCATCCAGGTCTAAACGAGTTCGGATGAAGATAAAGTTTATATCAAAATTGTAGCCCTCGACAGGATCTATAACTTTGTAGTTGAATTTTTTTTTAATTGAAACTGTTTAGGGTCCCAAAAACTGTTATAAGTGTGCAGATTTTGAAATTTGAAATTTAAAATTATTCAACATTTTTGGATGTTGATATGGTCTATATGAAAGTTATAGTTATCAATACAATCTAAAAATTTGTAGTTGAAAAGTTTTTTATTTGAAGTTATTTAGTGTCCCAAATATGTGTTCTAAGTTTATAGATTTTGACATAAGAAACTTAAAATACATATTTGAGACATTAAACGACTTCAAATAAAACACTTTTCAACTACAAAGTTATAGATTGTATTGATAAATATAACTTTCATATAGACCATGTCAACATTCAAGATTTTTTGATAATTTTAAACTTCCAACGGTATTTTGAGACCCTAAATAGTTTTAACTCAAAAAATCTCAACTATAAAATTGTAGATCCTGTTGAGGGCTATAATTTTGATATAAAGTTTGTCTTCATCCGAGCTTGTTTGGACCTGATCAATTACACTTGAAGCCAAGTTCATGAATCCAGAATTGATATTTTAAAAGTAGAGGGACCTAGACGACACCTCTTGCCAAGTTGAAGGACCACCTGTGCGTTTTCCTCGATTAGGAAATAGGTTATCTCCAAGATTAGGTACGGTGCGGGCTCTTAATGTTACATGCATCACCCCGAGCCCTCTCCAACCGTGCGTCTACTTGACAAGGAACAGCTCGCCGCCGCGGCGTGCTTGCTCAGTTCTGGGTCAGCTCGCAGCCCAGTGGGCAAGGTACAGCTTATTCAATATAATCTGAATATAATCCTACAACCCACATGGACGATTTGCCTTTGCATTCTGCGTGACTGCATCAGGGTTTTTTTTACCGACCGGTCACCCCAAACCGCCGGCCTCCGGTTCCGGTTTACCGGTCCGGTTTACCGGTAACCGGTCGGTAACCGGTCGAATTTGAATTTGAATTCAAACGCGCCTTCGGTTCGGTTTGTCACCGGTTTACCGGGCGGTTTGGAGCGGTAACCACTCGGTTTGAGCGGTTTACCGCTCGGTTTGAGTTTGGAATTTTCTTTTTTCTTTTTTTTCAAACTTCTATACGTATAAATAAATACTAAACGAACTCGAATTTGAAAAAATTTTACACCATTGGCTTCTATAAATCATGAACTATTTTTAGGAATTTTTTTAGCATTTTTTGTTTTTTTAAATTTTAAATTTGAATTTGGGGGCCTTAACGGGGCAGGACCGGGATTTTTTTCTTTTTTTCAAACTTCTATACGTATAAATAAATACTAAACGAACTCGAATTTGAAAAAATTTTACACCATTGACTTCTATAAATCATGAACTATTTTTAGGATTTTTTTTCAGTATTTTTTTTAAATTTTAAATTTGAATTTGGGGAATACCTAACCGGACCGGACCGGAACCGGTCCGGCCCGGTTAGGCCGATAACCGCGGTAAACCGCGGTTTACCGAGCGGTTTTTTTAACCCTGGACTGCATTGCCCTCCGATCGACGATCCGGTCGGCAGCTCCAGCGCGGGCAGCCATGCATGCAGCAGATGCTCTCTAAGCTAGTACTCCGTACGTAAAAACATAGGGCCGGTTCAGATGAATTTTTTTTTGCAAAATGATACGGCAGCGATTTTCGTTGTTATTTGACAATTAGTGTCTAATTATAGTCTAATTAGGCTTAAAAGATTTGTCTCGTTAATTTCGTATAAACTGTGTAATTAGTTTTATTTTTTTTTTATATATTTAATACTTCATGCATGTGTCTAAAGATTCGATGTGACGGAGAATCTGAAAAATTCTACAAAATTTTCTAGGAACTAAACAGGGCCATACTCCAGGCGCATGAAAAGGCAGCTTAGCCTCATCATAGAGGAGGAATATTCTCCCTATCTAGGAATACGATGACCGGCAGAACAAGGAAAGAATACAATAGGAAGTAGAATTATCATTGTGGTTGCTGCGGGGCACGCGCCTGAATCCCTGGTCCGCGAGTAACGTATGCCAACTCGGCACTCGCCCCACACGTGCCGCACTGTTGGGCATTGCCCTGTGCAGTCACACGCGCCATCTCGTGAATTGTCGTCTCAACTAGTGCTGGCCGGTTACGAGTTGTCCACACATCTACCGGCTAACTTTATTCCCTCGCATCAGTTACAATTACTTCCTCTGTTATCTTTTTACATTTCACATTAGTTTTGTCCCGGTCAAATACATACTTTTACCTTTGAACGTCATTTTTCAAATCCCAAATACTTTTACCAGCATATACCACGTAGTTGCATTGGTGGAGTTGTTCCCTGCAATGGGAATTGATTGCCTATTTCAAGCCTGATAAATTACTCTATCCAGTCCCAAATGAGTGATGCCCGCTTTATTTTCTAAAACACAATAATGCAACTTTTACCTCTACCGCCTCCATAAAAAAAGCCTACAACGTTGTCTTAGCAAAATTACATTTTCCAAAAGTGTAAACTGAGATTAAGACCCTGTTTGGGGAGCTTATGGCAGCTTTAGCTTCTTCTGAAAGCTCAAAAAGCTAGAAGTTCTCCTAAACAAGGTAGCTCCTTCTAAAAGATAAAAGCTCCGAAAGTTACATTTTGTACTAAAAGCTGAGTAGCTTCACGAGCTTTTCAAAAAAGCTTTTCTAAATGGTGCTTTTGGAAAAGCTACGACTCCTTCAAATAGGCTCTAATACGTTTTGAAAAACGTTTAGGAAAAAATGACTAGTGACTCCTCTTGGCTTTTTTTTTTGCCGGAATCATTTCATGGATGGCCTCTTCAATTCGTAGCCGGAGCGGGAGCGGAGCCGCAAGGAACCCTTGCCAAAGGAGACCGTAATCACGAATGCCGAATGCGCTTCCTGCCGCTGCCTCCACATGCATGCATGCATGCATACGAGGTCACGGTTCTCCCATCTCTCGTCATGCTCGCAGGCGTTCGGTTCTGACGGCCGTCTGGCCGGCTCCAGGTATTAAATTAGAGATTCTTCTCCGATCAGTCAATTAAGAGACACACGCTCGCTAATCAAATGCATGTGCTGCATGGGCGCTGCTGGCTTGTATGATTGATTACCAGACATTCTCATCGTCATCAGCGACGACTATGCGCGCGCCATCAGTCGCCACCAGTCACCGGCGTGCAACGGACAGTTGAAGCCGCGCGCCGCCTTCCGTGATCGGAACCGATGACGACGGGCACGCACTCCGATTCGTGTCGTGCAGCGCAGTGGCATCTACCCAGCGTCCCTTGATTCGCCGTGGCTGGGCGGGCGGTGTCAGCATCACTGGCTGGCACGGCGGATGCAGCTAGGGCCTCGTTCACTTTTCCATCCCAACCCAAAATATTTCCTCTTTCACTCATCACATCAAATCTTTCGACGTATGCATGGAGCATTAAATGTAGGTTAAAAAGATAACTAATTGCATAGTTTGTCTGTAAATGTCGGAACGAATCTTTTGAGCCTAATTAGTCCATAATTCAACAAATTTTGTCAAATAACAACCAAAGATGCTACAGTAGCTTTTCAGCTACTTTTCGCGAAGTGAAACCACCTAGGCAGGGACTTGCTGCCTGGCAGATCGATCGAGCACGCGTTGAGGGATCGATTGAAGCAGCAACAACTGCAGTGGCTACTGTAGAACATGTAGGTGTAGAACGAATCTCGGTAGTCACACTGGTAAGAGCCACCACCAAGTGCATGCAGGGTACTACTAGTAGCCCTGGGCATAATTAACCGAAGACCGAAGACCGAACCGAACTAACCGAGACCGAGACCGAAGTGACCGAGACCGAAAATTTCGGTCACAAGTTCGGTCTTCAGTTTGAAGTAACCGAACTAACCGAACTTAATTCGGTCATTACCCTCGGGTAACCGAACTAACCGAATTAACCGAACATTTGAATTTTGTTGACATAATATGTAATTTAGACTATTATTAGTGATATAATATTTATTCTAGTGGGTTTATATCAACCATCACTCTTATCATTATGTTTAATCTATATTTTGTATTGTATTTTTGCCTTGAAATAGAAAAAATATTGGTAAAATTTGCTACAAATTACAATATTTAGTAGTTGTTTTGTGAAGTTCGGTTAGTTCGGTCATGACCGAGACCGAACCGAACTAACCGAGACCGAACTTGCTCGGTCCTGAGTTTTGAAACTAACCGATCGGTCTCCGTTTTTAGATGACCGAACTTTCGAAATGACCGAAGACCGAGACCGATCGGTTCGGTCAGACCGAACGCCCAGGGCTAACTACTAGTACCTACTCCTACGCCTCTACAGTAGCCGATCTCCATCTGTACTCCGAGCTGTGCTATCCATGATCCGTGGGGGCCTTTCAGCGGCGGGACTCAAAACCTGTGAGGCCAGCTAGTATGAGTTATGGGGTCAAGTCATATATGCTACAGTAAAATTCCACTAGTTTTATCAAAACCTGTGAAGCTGGATGGCCCCACAGATTATACATAGATCCGCCACTGGGCCTCTTAGCAGCACAGCACTCATGGCCTGCACCAACTGCACGCTGCATGGCATGCAGTCGCAGTGCGGACGAGCCTGCGACAGACTCACAACACAGCCCTCGGCCAGCCAGAGCTCAAGATGGCAACGGGTACATACCTGACGGGTAGTGCTCACCCGTACTCGTACCCGCACCCGCAAAATTTTACCCGTCGGGTTACCCGTACCCGCATGCGGGTAAAAGAATAGTTCCATACCCGTACCCGCCGGGTAATTCTCACCCGACGGGTAACCCGTACCCGATAGCATACCCGAAAATTACCTAAAAATATCAAATAGTCACATGCAAAAATAAATCATTCTAAGCTTCCAACAAGTTACAAACATGCTAACAAATATTATTAGCATCATTACAACAAAGACAATCTATTAGAAATATAGTGGATGTCTCAATGGGCCAAATTCATGACTTATATGCGCTAAAATAATTGAGGTTGGCTAGTTATTTTTGCGGGTATGTCTTACCCGCGGGTATACGGGTATGGGTAGTATACACCCGCACCCGTACCCGCATACCCGATGGGTATAGGATTTTGCCCAATAACATATCCACGGGTAGTTTTATTCATTCTATACCCGCCTCTTTATCGGGTAATACCCGTCAGGTACTCAGGTTTCGGGTACCCGTTGCCATCTCTAGCCAGAGCCACTCGACGCGATCGATCACTGCTCCATCCATCGATGCCCTCGTTATTTCCCTCCCAGCATCCTCGCTGTTTTCGTCATGCCAGCCTGCGTCTACAATCTGCATCTGCTGCTTCAGTACTGGCAGCAATTCATACTGGTACCATCCATGATGTGCACTTTTTAGAAAGAAAAACTATGATTTCCGTTTCAATATAACGGCCGGTCAACTGCTTGTGTTATGTTTCAATATAAGGGTGTGTTTGGTTCGAGGACAATGTTAGATGGGTATATATATATATATATATATATATATATATATATATATATATATATATATATATATATATATATATATATATATATATATATATATATATATATATATATATATATATATATATATATATCGTGTTTGGTTAGATGGATGTAACGAGCTATTTTTCTGTTTTATTGAATGGATATCTGTTGAACGGGGCAAGGCAGGGCGAGTCATTTTTCTATTTGGTTGGATGGACGAGGATAGCCACGCTGATTTTGTCATATGGGACCACTTGTCATTTATTTATTTATTGTCAAAACATGACCATGTGAGATCTTATTTTGTAGATTTAATTAAAACAGATACGATGATGTAATCGTATCACTAATTAGAAAAAGGGTTTAGGAGATAAAATCGTTTCACGGTTGCATGCAACCATTGATTATTGCTGCCACGTGAGCAAGACCCATGCCATGCAGCGGTGGATGAGCAAGACCCATGCCATCCAAGATCTTGTAAGAATATTCCATGTTCTAGATATCCATGTTCAGTTTATCCATCCAACCAAACAACCCTTATCCATGGATATCCATGTCCCGTCTATGGATATCCATAGAACCAAACACACCACTCTCATAGGGATTATATAGTGGTAGATCCAGAGTTGAACTCGGGATATATCTGGCAAAAATATCTCACATTTAATATAGTATGATCCAATACATGATCTGAATCTAGCGTAGAGCGAGCGCAAGCGAGCATCAACTGAGCGCAGGGATGGTCTTTTTAGCTTGGACCTTCGATCTAAATCTAACTGCTAACTAGTACTAACGATTTTGTTGGATTTGTTCCAAATTCACTGCAAGATATAGGCCGGGCTTCTGACGGAGCGAAGCGAAGGCTGTGAGTTGGAGGGCTACGTTACAGTCTATTGTTGCTTTGTCTACTACTGAAGCAGAATATATGGCTATTTGTGAAGCGTGCAAAGAATTGATATGGTTGAAAGGTTTGTACGCTGAACTCAGTGGAATTGAATCTTGCATAAATTTGCACTGTGACAGTCAAAGTGCGATTTACCTCACTAAAGATCAGATGTTCCATGAGAGAACTAAGCATATAGATATCAAGTATCATTTTGTGCGAGATGTGATTGAAGAAGGTAAGCTGAAGGTATGCAAGATTAGTACTCATGATAATCCTGCTGATATGATGACAAAGCCTGTTCCTGTTGCTAAGTTTGAGTTATGCTCAAGCTTAGTTGGTTTAATTGAATAGTCCAAGAGACTATTGTTGGCACCAGTGGTTTTCTATCTTTGTTGTTCAGGATGATGGGTTGATTTTTATGATACAAGATGAATTTTGTCTCAAGGATGGAGTTTGTTGGAGTTGTTCCAAATTCACTGCAAGATATAGGCTGGGCTTCTGACGGAGCGAAGCGGAGGGCCGTAAAAGCCGAAGGCTGGGCCTGAGCGTAGCAGAGTCTGAAGCCGGCCCATTAGGACGCGGCCGTGCACACACGGGAGGTGCGGGGGGCGGAGCCCCCCGCGGTACGGTACATATATACCCTTGTTAGGGTTTCTTGGAGACTTGATTCTCTTGTAAGCCGCCGCAGGCGTGTAACCCAAAACTCTTGAGATAGTGAGATTGTTGCTGGCTGGTGCCTGTGGTTTTTCCCCTTCGCATTGGAGGGGTTTTCCACGTTAAATCGTGTGTCTCCGCTGTGATTGATTTCGTTTTACTTCATATTCCATACGTCGTTGATAATTTCGGCCAAAATCAAGGGTAGACCTAGGATTATATGAGACTAACGCTTGGTCCGTCCCAAGTAGGTGTAGGTGTAGAGAGCCAGGGACGGAGCCAGGATTTATTAGACATGGAGCCAAGAAGACTGCCATCATAAAACGAAGGATAACATATATTTTTAATGCTTTCACAAGTTCCTTTTGTCTTGATGAACTAATTCGCTTTTGTTTTTATAGCTGAAAAGTTTAATGATAAATATAATGAACTGTGTACACTGCTCTAGCTCCTACTTCCAATAAGAACCTCCGACGCCGCCAGACACGAGGAGCTTCAAAAGTGGTGTTTCATACAGTAGTAAACAGGAGTTACGCCAAACGAAACAAGCGATTCTTTCTTTCTTAACCCACATGGCCGATTGGCGCTTTCCGCGACATTCCCCCTGCTGCTGCTGCTGCAGCCTGCAGGCAATATATGCGCATCTATAAGGCAAGAGTAGGTTTAGTTTTTCAAACAGAGGTGGGGTCGCGATTATAACAGTTCAGTAGTTGGATCATCGAGGTCGTCGGCATGTATGCCTATAGTATACGTGTGACGGCCATACTTAGGCCCAGCTTGATCTTAGACAGTATATATGTTGGATTCTTGATAGTGAGCGTACGTAGAATGTGAATGCTGGTTTCAAAATGAAAAAGTGTTTGGATGCTACTTTTATAGTGATTATTTATCTTTATTTAGTGGTAGCGTCAACATGCATGCCTCGAAGTTGTAGTTGTTTGTTGTTTCTCCCTGTGGTTGTTAGTGATGATGGTGTTTCTTTTTGTAGAGGCGTTGTTTGTGTTGGTGTTTATCTGTGCCTTCTTTCTCGCCTTTCTAGCTTGCTTTGTAATTCTGGACTCGGGGGTCCAACGATGAAATATGGGCGGAGCCACGTTGATGCCTAGGTATTCCCAGGAATACCTAACTTTTATGCCAAAAAATACTTATACATCAATTATACATATATGTATATGTTATAGTTGGCTTTATTCTCTATTTCTCAAGTCAAAACGCCCGTCCCCATCCCCTGTGTTGGCATCCACTCTCATGGCTCATCTCAAAGCCCCTACTTGATGGCCCAAGAAAGCAGGAACTAGAGCCGATTCTTGCCCAATCCCTACTTAGATTCTCCGCGATGGTTGCAGCTCGTGACTACGGTCAGCAGCTAGTGGCTACGCTAGGACGGCTTACGCTCCCTCACATTGGTGCCGAGCGCGCCAACTGGGCAGGCCCCAGGGCTGGCCACAACGCCATGCACAGCGCATGAAGCCAAGGGTCATTGGCCGAGAACAACAACTAGGTGCCTATTGCCTTAATTTACGATTATTTGTTACTAGCTGTTAGCATGGATGACGCCATGACGTGGTGAGCACATCTTTTGTAAATCATATTGCCATAATTTAGGATTATTTGTAGTATGATTATCAATCTTTTCAATTAATATAGTGCGTACATCCTTCTTGTAGATCCTAGAGTATGCAGAACGAAGAAAATTTTGATAAAGACAATTTGTTAAGCTTGGGTATTATCCTAATATTTCTTCTCAACATCATCAGAGAGGAATCGTGTCCTACACTTAAACCGTTTCTCATTAATATTCCTATGTTGTAATTTCCCTTTATTCTATGGGTATCTTAGATTTGATCAATTTATACCTTTAGTCATTGGTGTCGTCGTGAACTATTTTATATATAGTTTTAGAATGAAACTTTTTTCTTAGCAAATGGGAATACCCAATTTTGAAATCCTGGCTCCGCCACTGTAATGAAACTACCATTACTGACTACTTTTGTCGGCATCTATGGTATTAGCATTTGGTGGGACAAGGGATAGTCCATCCCCTTGATGATCTTCTCAAAATAGCAGGTTTAGGATAGATAGTTGGATCTATAATCTAAATGTTTGGATCTCATTATTATTTTTCCATGTCATTTTGTACGGTCTCCTTTAAACATTCTTGATCTTCTTCATGGATGGTGCGGGCAGGGTGTGTGTGTGTGTGTGTTGGGTTGGGGGGTGGGGGGATAAAAAATACCTTGCCTTTATTAGGAGGTACTGGCATTTGTTGGACATTATGATGAAATGGAATGGTTTTTTACGATTGTCGATCTAATCCTTTTTAGGTCATGTTCTGGGGAATGCACTGGCTTCTTTTGTTGATGCCCAAATAATGCTAGGTTTGATTCTCCTAGTCGCATAGGATGAAGCCAGATGTCTATTCCTTTATCTAAAGAAATTATTATTTTTGGAGATCAAACAAGACTAATAATTAACCGAAGCATGTCCCTCTCGGCTCTCATGGGCGTTGGGCTGGTACCTGGTAGGCAGATAGCTGACTGCTCTATTCGGAAAACAAAGATGCTGCAGCTAATTAATCAGCTAGGTCGCTAATCACGTGTTGCGCTAGCCACAGCAGACGTGGAGACAGAAGTCTGAGGAGCTAGAGCTCATGCCTGCCCATGCGCTGCATGCATGTGGGCTGGAGGAGGGCCGGCCGCATATATATATATGGCACTGCGGCTAGCAGCCAGCTGTAAGAACGTAACGAGCCAATACAACAGACCATGCATGTATCATATATCTAATACAGTTTTGATGCTGTGTCTGTGTCCCGATCTCCTGCTCCGACTGATCCGACGGCCGGGTGGGTAGAACGAAAACAAACGGAGGGACCATGCGTGGGACCATATGCATGGCAGTACGTAGCTACAGCAGGCACAGGCAGTAGGACCTGCCGACTTGGGGCCTCTCTACTGTACATGGGTCACATTTGAAGGACGGATAGGTAGGTAGTCTCCATAGCTACCGCCACTGCTCTCCCCGTCCTAGGACCTCAACTTCCTTCTCAAGGTGGGGCAAATAAATAAACTAAGGCCCTCGTTGGATTTGTATGAAAATTTTCCATTTTTCGTGTTTTTTTCTATAAAAATGAACTAATTCCTATAAAATTTATATACAATTCGTACAAAATCCCTGTGTTCCAAAGAGGGCTTAAACTAGCCATAAACAGGTCGATTATATATGAGCTTCCATGCACAAATTAAACCAAATTGTGCTGCGCGCATTGGAGTTTGCCTAGAGTCATCATCTCAAATTTAAACGTGTGTATACGTTCGTTGTCGCTCCTGCTACCAACCGGCCGACTTTTTAAGTTCTTATTAGGCCAGTCTCAGTGAGGAGTCTCATGACGTTGTTTTCAAAATTGTCATGCCATATAGAATGAAATTAAAAATGGATGAAACGCTCACTCAATGAAAAAGTTTCATTCTATGGTTACTCATACAGAATTGGTAACGTTGCCCAGAGAGTTTCAGTCATCTCCATGAAACTCATTTAGTTTTTCTCTCTTCTTAAAAACATGTTGTCATGTCATCCAAAATGTTTATGTGATAGCTTATTACATACCAATGAAATTCTGATAAAACTCCCGTTGAGAATGGGCTTAGCATGCACGAGCACGACCAGTGTACGTAATACTGTTTGATGATTCATTCGAACCAGCCTCCACTCGTCCCAAATCTTACTAGATGCTGCCGTCTTTTTCTTTTGTTTTTTGTTTCTGTTGCGATGTATTCTTGCATGCGTCAGCTAGCATGGATAAGAATGGTCATCCTAATAACAAGCCCAGCTAACAACGACTTTCTTGACTCCTTCCCAGCTCCCTTCTTGTTTATAGCCCAACCAACTTCTAAAAAAGATGCTACACGCTACGCAGGATTATTGGTACTAGTAGTACTACTACTAGTAAGCAGCACACATATGTCAAATATCATGGCGACTAGGCCCTGGTTTAGATTGAAGAAAATTTCAATCCGATGAATAGTACCATTTTCGTCTTATTTGGCAAATATTGTCCAATCATGGACTAACTAGGCTCAAAAGATTCATCTCGTCATTTCCAACTAAACTGTGTAATTAGTTATTTTTTTTACCTACATTTAATACTCTATGCAAGCGGTTAAAAATTGATGTGATGGAGAGAGAGTGAAAAAACTTGGAACTTTGAGGCAAACTAAACAAGGCGTAGCTAGCTAGTGAGATTTAGGGGGTGTTTGGTTTGAGGAGTTAAAGTTTAACAAACAATGTAGCATTTCGTCTTATTTGACAAAAATTTTCCAATCTTGGACTAATTAGGCTTAATAGATTCGTCTCGTAAATTACTCCTAATCTGTGTCGACATACATGCAATTAGTCTATATTTAGTACTCCATGTATTTGAGGGAACATTGATGTGATGGGAGTTAAACTTATTAAAACCAAACATGCCCTTATTTGCGGAGCCCCAGTACAGATCAACGACCGGACTTTTGGACCATCCGCCCGTTCATACGGCGGCTCACCTGATGCAGCAGACATCGGCCAAGTCAGTGTGAGTAGGAGCCTGTTTAGTTCCTCCCCAATCCAAAAAGCAAACCTAAAAAGTGCTACAGTACCTGTCACATCAAATCTTGCGGCACATACATGGAGTACTAAATGTAGACGAAAGAAAAAACTAATTACACAGTTTAGTTGTAAATCACGAGACAAATCTTTTGAGCCTAATTAGTCCATGATTGGACACAAATTGCCAAATAAAAACGAAAAATGCTATAGTAGCCGAACTCAAACTTTTTCACCAACTAAACAACCCCTAGGATGAAAATGGTAGATCGAATCTGTTTAGAAGTTTTAATCCGTCCGTATCCGAGTCCGGATATTTAACATCTGATACCATATTCGTATCCGAATATTTAAATCACATATTTATGATGTTGATATCCATTCGTATCATATCCGGCATTTTTTATACTATCTGTATTCGAATTCGAATCCAGACATAAATATAAAAAATACGATATTAGTGATATTCGTTCCGATCCGTTTTCATCCCTAAGTGTGAGCTAGTAAAAGTGGGTCAAACCTACTAACTACAAAAGCCTAGTGACGTAGCATGTTGGCTGAGACAGT
This sequence comes from Saccharum hybrid cultivar R570, assembly GCA_038087645.1. Lineage (NCBI taxonomy): Eukaryota > Viridiplantae > Streptophyta > Magnoliopsida > Poales > Poaceae > Saccharum > Saccharum hybrid cultivar. Next base: position 306,686 of record JAQSUU010000671.1, on the reverse strand, counting down.
GAGACAGTAGTCATTTTGGTTTTCTAATCAATATTTTAAGACCAATTTGATGTTGTAGATGCTAGTGGATTTATCGAAATGCCGAAGGCCGTTTAGCACTGCTCCGCTTAGCAACCTTTTTTGGTTTTTAACTTCACGAGCAGCTTTACCAGTACCGTTGAAGTTGTGCCAATGCAAACAGGAGTGAAGATAAAACAAAAGTGAACTATGACTTTGAAGAGAGGGAGTAATATATTAGTATGGTAACTTTGTGATGGTTTGCTGTTTAAGCCCTATTTGGACACAATATATTTTTGGAGTTATTGAAAAATACCACGGTTTTATGAAATACTTTAGTTTTAGAGTGCAGGGAAGTATTTAGGTGCAACATACTTTATAGTTTTGAATACCGTAGTATTGTTAAAACTCCACTATTTTTTTCTTCTAAACCACGGATTTGCATATAAATAGTTCTAATTAATATTATGGTTTCTTAATACGCAACATCCGAACAAGGCCTTAGAGTACCCGATCTTATGATCACCACAACATAGAAGAGGAAAATTTTGATTTTACCATAAGTTAGGAAAAAAAACATTTACTACCTCCCCTACGAACAAGCAGCAATTGAAAAAAAAACAGTAAAAAAATACGGCAAACAAAACTTTATGCACACTTCCATCGCGACCTTCAGGCTCCACAGTCCACAGCTCCACACTCGCTCTCACTCTATAAAACCTCCCACGCCCACTCGCCACTTCCCAAAAGCAACCTCCGCCTCCGCCTGCGCTCCGCTCGCCACCACCTTTCCGCGCGCGCGCGAGCCCCACGCGCGACACGACCGGGCGCACTGCGAACGCCCGCACGCGAAGCAAGCAACCGCCCGCCGCTCCCCTCCCTCCCGGCTCCCATGACCGACGCGGGCGCCGCCAGGACCAGGAGGGCGGCCAGCGGCGGCGGCGGGGACCTCCCGCTCCGGCCGCCGGAGCCGCCGCGGGACCCGCTGGAGTTCCTGTCCCGCTCCTGGAGCGCGTCCGCGGCCGACGTCACCCGCGCGCTCGCCGCCGCGCCCGCGCCGGCAGTGGCAGCCATCTCCGAGGACGTCGCCGCGGAGCTCGACGCCGACTCCGCCGGCGCCGGCGCCGGCGGGCCGGCCTTCGGGACCTCCTTCTCCTTCGCGTCCGCGGCCACCTCGCAGCTCGTCTTGGACCGGATCATGGCGCCATCGGTGCGTGCCTTCTCCGCCACTTTTTCCTCATCATTCTTTTAATAAACGAACAAAAATCCGGTCTTTTTTATATACAGAAATAAATTCAAGGCTGGGAGTGTTCTTCTTTGAAAGCCACTTTGTCTATCTATTTCTATTCTGGTTGGCGCGATTCTGTCTTCTCGTCCTGAATGTTTGTTCGATTTCGCATCCCCCTCTTTGCTGTTGCTGCTGCCTCTGTTTAATTTGATGCCACTATCAGATGTCTGACTTTGCCTGTACTCCTGGAGCTGGAGTCAGGTGAGGACAACAAGAACCAGACAAAAACTCACCATTTTTTTTTCTTCTCCTCCTCCGAGAACAAACCGAAAACAGAAAGAACTCACAAACGTTTGATGTTCATATCTACTACTCCTATTGCACGATTGATTCTTGTTTCCGACGACGACTGGTGTGCTGAATTTGAGGCTGACTAATTTCCTTGCTTCGCTTGTCTGAACCTGAACGTAGGAAGTGTCGCCGCTGACCTCCGGCCGGCTCTCCCACAGCAGCGGGCCTCTCAACGGCGGCGGGTCGCTCTCCGACAGCCCACCCGTCTCGCCTGAGATCGACGACACCAAGGTATCTCTTCCTCTCCGCCCCTGCGCCTTATTATACTGGCACGACCATTCTTATTATTGGTTGTTACCTACTCGTATAAGGCTATAACTAATTTACAATTAGTTCTAGGAACCTGAATGGACGTGTTTGTTTCAGTTTAATATGAACATTTGGTGGCACAAGACAAGGCACATGGTTTTAATAGTAGTAATAGCACTTTGCCTGATTATTGTTAATTGCTGCTTCCTCTATGTGTTAGGCACTGCACTTTTTGTTTGGTACCTCTGCTAGCTTGGTCAGCTGGGTTCAGATATGATGCATGCCTCTGCATCTTTTCTTTTCTTTTTTTTGAGATGCTGCATGCATGTATCAGTCTGAGTACTTCCTGGTTTTCTCAACCACGCAGTCTGTAGGAGCTGGCATCTGCCTGCTGTTTCCTCTGTTTGATGCTCTGTTCGCCTTAGAAAACAGAGCACTTATTTGTTTGCTTCTTTAGTTGTGCATTTGTGCAAGAAACATGGTCAAAGACAGGTTTAACAAAGTTGTAGATACAACAAGGATTATTAGCATAGAGTCCCTTGTGCAGCTGTGCTGGTAATTACCACGTACTGTAGGAGTATGTTCGTAGCATATTCAGGTTACCGAATGCAGCTAGCTGGAGCAGAACCACCGGCCCACTATGCCGATGCAGGCTCTACAGCTTTTACCCCTTTCACAAAAATTTCTACACAGTGGAGTGATAACAATCAAAGGTAGAAAAAAAGGAAGAACTTGGAGTCATGGACAATGCCCTTTCTCTCCATCCGATGAAACACACTTTACTTCCAATCCATGTCTCCGCGAGTTTCACAGATTTGGGCAAAGTGGCTGCATGTCAAAATCATTGGCCAATGCATTGGGGTAGAATTTACGGACAAGACATGTACAGTACATATTCGAATCCATGCCTTTTGCCTGCTCTCTAGCATTTTCCTCGCCCCAATGCAAATTGTGAGTGAGGTGAGGCCTTGCATTCTTGTGGCTGTAGAACCTGTACAAACCAAGTCATTTCACTCCTCTTTCCATGCTTGCTTGCTTCTTGCTTCTTGCTCATGCATGCCGTTGCCTTTCCGCCTTTGCTGCATTTTCTCTCTTTGCCACTGCTGCAGCTGTTGCTCACTACCTCGCTCGTAGGAGTAGTGTGGTGTGGTGTGGGAACCTGTGTGCAGTGCGGTGTGCTCTCACACCAATGATGGCTCATTTCCATCCACTTTTTGTGCTTCTCAGGCGTGTGTCACCTTTCGAGCCTGTTTAGTTGGCCACCCAACACAAAAAAGTTTGCACAGTAACTGTCACATCGAATCTTTGGACGCATGTATGGAGCATTAAATGTAGGTAAAAAAAATAACTAATTGCACAATTTGTCTGTAAATGTCGAGACGAATCTTTTGAGCCTAGTTAGTCTATGATTGGATAAATTTTGCCAAATAACAACGAAAAGTGCTACAGAAACTTTACCCAAACTTTTTCACCATCTAAACAAGCCCTTCCTTTCCTACCCGTGCTAGACTGCTGGTGTTTGTGTGTGCATCTCATCAACGACCCACGCAGGCCGCTTGGAGTAGAATAGTCTCCTTTTTGTTCAGACTTTAGACATGCCTGCCTGCCTGCCTGGGTCTGACGTAGACTTTTATCATTGACCATTGCTTACCAGCAGTCCGAGTTTTGCTTTGGCCTCGCACCAGGGCCTCGTTTAGTTCACGGAATTGGGAAGAAAAACACTGTATCAGAATTCCTGTAGCATTTCGTTTGTATTTGGTAAAAATTATCCAAATTTTGACTAACTAGGCTTCAAATGTTTGTCTCGCAAAGTACAACAAAACTGTGCAATTAGTTTTTGATTTCATCAACATTTAGTACTCCATGCATTTACCGATATTTTAATGTGACGGAGAATCTTCTTTTTGCATAGTGGAATTTAGGGGAGAATCGGGGAACTAAACGGGCTAGAAAAGCAGGAACTGAAACCTCATGGCGTCAGGCATGAGTTCATGGTCAAACGATACGGTCGGTCCGGCGTAGTATGTGTGACAGCTTGTAGTGTAGTGTAACCAATCTGCTCTGCTGCCGTGCCCGTTTCAAACTGAAAGAGAGCCAGGCTGTGGACTGATCCCGGCCAGTACAGTGACCTGCAACGCTCCCATTTCCTTCTGTGCTGGTATGGTGTGGTTCGTGTATGTACAACAGTGGAAGTGGATGTGGTGTTGCCCTCTGAACTTTGGGTGTATTCACTTCGCGAAAAGTAGGTAAAAAGTTACTGTAGTACCTTTTGTTGTTATTTGGCAAAATTTGTTCAATCATGGACTAACTAGGCTCAAAAGATTCGTCCCGACATTTACAGACAAACTATGCAATTAGTTATCTTTTTTACCTACATTTAATGCTTCATACATGCGTCGAAAGATTTGATGTGATGTGTATAAGAGAAAATATTTTGGGTTGGGATGGGGAAGTGAACAAGGCCTTTATCGGTACCCTTGTACAGCACTGTACTACCAGCAGGTCCGTCTGGCCATGGTGGTGGTGGGGTGCGATGAGATGTGATGGTCTTTGGTGCTCGCTGCTTGGAACTGGAAGAAGCTTTGATTCCAGCTCCAGCCTCCACGCTGCTGACCTGCTGGCCTGCCACTCCAGCAGCCCTGCAGCTGCAAGGCTGCGAGAGCTGCTGCTCTGTCCTGCCGGTCCCGGTCTCCTCCTCTCACAAGCAAACACTGCAGCAGCAGCAGCAGCCAGCATCAAACACTGGGCTAGGGGCTCGTTTAATTTGCAAAAAAAATAAACTCGATGAATACTATTATTTTCGTCTTATTTGACAAATATTGTCTGATCTTTGACCAACTAGGCTTAAAAGATTCATCTCGTGATTTTCAACTAAAGTGTGTAATTAGTTATTTTTTTACCTACATTTACTACTTCATACATGGGTCCAAAGATTGATGTGATGGAGAGAGTGAAAAAATTCTAACTTTTGGGTGTATCTAAACAAGGCGTAGCTTGAAAAAAAGCAAGAGGCTTGGCCATGCATGCAGTTCTTGCCTCATCACTTTGGGCCGTAGTTAAATGCTCCCTTTTCGCGCCTGTCATGAGCCTCCTTCCTTTTCTTACCCCTAATCAAGTGTCACTACCCCAGCTTTCACAGTCTTAACCTAATGATGCAGTCTTTTGCAATGTGCCCCTGTCTGCTCCGAGGCTAATCCCGTCCCGTGTCCTCTAAAATTGCTGATGCCTGGTAACCTGTCTCCCCTCATGATTGTGCCATGTGTTGCTCGAATCCTGATCACACAAAGTGGTCAGGTCACTGGCGCATGCGTTGCGTTGGACAGACAAGACACTGAGAGACACCATGGCCATGGCGCATTGGCACGCCTCGGGATTCCATCAGCTTGCCCCTAGCAAGCCTAGATTAACGCCATGGAAACACAATCATTTGCAGTGGTCAGGTAGATTAAAGTTGGTCACGCTTTGCGAGAATTATTTACTGCTGCTGCTTGCGTGAGTGTCCTAGCCGGTATCACTAGGCTTGTTCAGTTGTTGTTTGGATGAATCCTGTCAACTCTTGATCTATTCAAGTTCTATATGCAATGGTCCATTTAGGGTTCAGTTCATTGGCCTTAAAATGTATTCCCTCCGTCCCAAAATATCCGTCGCTTTCGCTTCCTAAGAAAAACTTTTGACAAAATATATATTAAAAATAATAATATTTATGATACATAATTGGTATCATTGGAAAGATCTTGGAATCTAGTTTTTTAATAAATTTATTTGGATGTACAAATGTTGTATGTATTTTCTACGAATCAAGTCAAACTTGTGAAAGGAAAACCGAAAACTACGAATAATATAGAACAGAGGGAGTATGTAGCATAAAACTACTCTTTGCAGAATGGTATTTCAGTTTAGGTGTCACAATCACCGAAGTTTTGTCTGAATTTTAGGATGAGCAGGAGCAATTGTCAAATCCTTTGCTGTTTTCAGTAAAAGGTGGCCACACTTTGCAAGACTTTTTAGATTTACTGCCTGTGTGAGTGTAGAGATGACTAGGATTATATTATTTGGATGAATCCTGTGAACTCATGCTCTATTCATTAATCATATAGCTTAACTATCTGCGATGGTTCATTAATCATTAGTTAATCAAGACATTAACAATTCAGTTCATTTGCCTAACTGTAACTAAAATTTGCAGAACAAGTAGGATAACTTGAGCAGGGGGACTGTCAACGGGGGAAAAATCCATCTTTGATGCTGAACAGTAACTAACAAATTGTAACTGAACGATTGCCGTAGTTGGTGGTGGTGAAAAATTCTTTGCAGTTCTGCAGAGCTGTGAGCACGCCGAAGCCGCAGCCGTACGCCCGCGGCGGGAGCAAGACGGTGGGGCGGTGGCTCAAGGACCGCAAGGAGAAGAGGAAGGAGGAGACGCGGGCGCACAACGCGCAGGCGCACGCCGCCGTGTCCGTGGCGGCCGTGGCCGCGGCCGTCGCCGCCGTGGCGGCTGCCACGGCCGCGGCCTCGTCGTCGGGCAAGGACGGCCGCGGGGCGTGCACGGACATGGCGGTGGCGTCGGCCGCGACGCTGGTGGCCGCGCAGTGCGTGGAGGCCGCGGAGGCCCTGGGCGCCGACCGCGAGCACCTGGCGGCCGCCGTGGGGTCGGCGGTTAACGTCCGGACCCCCGGCGACGTCGCCACCGTCACCGCCGCCGCCGCCACAGGTTTGTTTCCAATTGAACTCGCACAGCATTCCGATCGATCTCTCGCGGTGGAATCAAACCTCAGGGTGAGTGATGCGACTGCGTGGCGGCGTTTTTTTTTTTTTTTTTTTGGTGTAGCGCTGCGCGGCGCGGCGACGCTCAGGGCCAGGGCGCTGAAGGAGGTGTGGAACGTCGCGGCGGTGACCCCCGTGGAGAAGGGCGCGGTCGGTGGAGGAGGCGGTGGGCAGCATCACCAGCACGGCGGCCACAGGTACGACGGGCAGCCGAAGCAGCAGCGGCAGCAGAGGGAGGTGGAGAGCAGCAACAGCAGCAGCAGCTGCTTCAGCGACGAGCTGGTGCTGGGCGAGGAGAACAACTTCCTGGGCATCTGCACGCAGGACCTGCTCTCGCGCGGCACCGAGCTCCTCAAGCGCACCCGCAAAGGTACCTGCGACCCGCCGCACCCGATCTTCCATTGACGAATCTTAGCGTCGTGCCACGTTTCTGAATTCTGATGAGGACGCTGCTGGTCGTGTCTGTGCAGGGTCGTTGCATTGGAAGGTTGTCTCTGTGTACATCAACCGGGCGGGCCTGGTAAGAATTTGACTGAATTGAATCATCTCATGTCCTTCAGTTGCAACTCATTCTTTTAGCATCGCCCAATCGAGTCTCACGTTCTTCAGTATCAGTCGCAACTCATGTTTTGAGCATCGCCAAACTGAATTGGATCCCCGCCCGCCATTTCTGCAGGTGATGCTGAAGATGAAGAGCAAGCATGTCGGTGGCACCATCACGAAGAAGAAGAAGAGTAAGTGTGCATCCAAGCTGTTGCAAATGTCCATACAAATTGTAGGCGTGGTGACTGACGCACCTGGCTGACTGGACTGCATGCAGGCGTGGTGGTGGACGTGTGCCGGGACGTGGCGGCGTGGCCGGGGCGGCACCTGCTGGAGGGCGGCGAGCAGCGGCGCTACTTCGGGCTGCGGACGGCGGAGCAGCGGGTGATCGAGTTCGAGTGCGGCAGCCAGCGGGAGTACGAGATGTGGACGAAGGGCGTCGCGCGCCTCCTCGCCATCGTCCACGCACGGAAGCGCTGATCGCTGAGTGTGTCTGACACCGACAGTAGAAGATGTAGCTAAAGCTTAGGCAGCGCTCGTGTCGCGGCTGCTGTAAGAGCATGCTTGCAGAGATGATGATGTTGTGTCATGTGTGTGATGGCGTCCCGTCCTCATGGTGATTATCATCAGTGACAAGAAGAGGAATGTTACCTGTCTGTTCATCTCACTTGTTGCTGCCTCTAATTAACTGAAATAGCTGAATGTTCAGTTCTCATCGTTGTACAGGAAGATAGCTAAGCTGCGGTCCTGTTGCACTGCTTTTGTTATGTGGCGTTTTCACTAATTCAGTCCTGCTTGGCACTGTGTTTATTTCATCCCTGTTTTGCTCTAACGAATTCTTGGAAAGAAGAGCAATGCTGCCTGCCTTGGTCGACAGAGTCATTATCCACGCATCCAAGTCAAATCATGCTCCTCTCCCTGCATCCAGCAAGCTTGGCGAATGACGATGGTAGCATGCATGTTCAGGACTCACGACTCAGGAGCCTGAAATAGAAAAAAAAGGTACAAAGATGATCAACTGATAATCTTTTCAATAACTAGCAAATTGATAACCGTTTAACAGCCCACGAACGTTCTAGTCTGTCTAAAGCTCCAAACTGCAACATTGACTCTCTCTAGCCTCATCGCTTGTCGATGTGGTGTAACTTTGACATTTTTCTGTCTGCTTAATGAAAACAGGCTACAGCCTGATTGCCAAAAAAAAACAGCCTCATCGTTTCTTGATATTGGGTCATTGCGACATTAAGTATCCCGGAAGCAAGTTCTCGACATCTTCTGAAGCTCTGAGGAACAAAAGGCGTTCACAGGTCATACTAACATGAGTGTGCAAAAGTACATTTGGAATATAAAGGCCCAGCTCGTTTTGCTTGAGTTATGCTGATGCTTATGCTGATTTAGTGTGAGAGAAAAATATTCGTTCGCTGAAAAGCAAGTCACGACGCTCTCTATGGAATGTGTTCACACAATCACAGTCACAGAAGCAGCTTTGCCTAGACCATGCATGCCGGTACCATATTGTGTAACCTGCATCTGTTGCCGGCGGCGGGTTGCATCATGGTCATGGCGGGTTCGGTGGGCGACAAGGCGGCGGCGCAGCCGGCAGCCACCGCGGCGCGGGCGACGGATTTGTTTGCCGGCTTGATTCTCTTTCCCGTCGTTTCCGTGCCTGTTGCCCTTTTCCCTCCGCGCACCGCCGGGAGTTGCTTTTTCTGGTATGGCCAGGGCCCAGGGCCCAGGGCCCACAGGCCACACATCGGACGGCGTACCGGGCCGCGTCTCCGTTTCCGTCATGGCAACGGCACCTCAAAGAAGGGTTCACGACTCCGGCCCGGCCTGTTGATTTGTTGCCCACTCCCCTAGTAGCAGCCCGGATTTATAGGAATTGCAGGCCCAAATGTGTTTCACGTGTACGTCGTTTGGCCATCTCAGTGCATGCATTGCATTTTTTTAAAGTAAAAAAGTATATTTTTCCTCCATCCACTATCGTAACCGTCAGCTTTTCATCCCTCAATTATAAACCGGATACATCTCTTTCCTCGTCTCCCCAAATCCAGACACGTGAGTTGTTTTCCTCGGTGTTTTATTTCTCGTTTGTTTTGATGTTTATTTCGATTGAACCTTTGAAAAATAAAATTATAGTAAATTACGGAAAAAATCATAAAATAAAAATCTAATTTGGTTGGACTTCACGTAAGTATATCTATACAGTGAACATATGATATGCTATGCGTTTCTACAAGATTTTTGTTGTAGATTTAGATATATGCTTTTCTGTTATTAATCCATACCTGCATTTTCTGTGGTCCAATAATGGTAAAATTTTTATGGTGGGCCAATGCTGTAGTAAAAATTTGATGCCCATCAGATCATGTATATAACTGAGGCTGTGTTTAGTTCATGAAAAGAAAATTTTTGGGTGTCACATCAGATGTGTCGGAAGGATGTCGAGAGAGATTTTTGGATACTAATAAAAAAACAAATTACAGAACCCGTCAGAAAACTGCATGAATCTAATAATACTGATTAATCTGTCATTAGCGCGTGTTGGTTACTGTAGCACTTAAGGCTTTTCATGGATTAATTAGGCTTAAAAGATTCGTCTCACGATTTTCCCGAGAACTGTGCAATTAGTTTTTTTTGTCTACGTTTAGTACTCTATATATGTATCGAAATATTCGATGTGATAGGTGGAGGCAAAATCTTTTGGAAACTAAACCAGAACTGAGCTATAGATTTCATGCTTGGGCCGTAGTAGAAAGAAGAGGTGGCAGGTCATGACAAGATGTGACCTTAGCTTGTCCCTCACGAGGCATCGAAAGCATCGCCCACGAAAGCTTGACTCATAAGCCATGGCTTAAGGTATTGTTCGCTGATTTGTCGCTGATAAGTCATGACTGACTGGGTATTGTTCGCTGATTTGTCGCTGATAAGTCATGACTGACTGATTTGGCTGATAAACTTAAGCGAACAGGCCAGAGTTGACCTTCGCTGTGAGGGTGGCATTTGTCGGCGAGGTGTCGTGGGCTCTCTACATCTTCAATACTATCTTTGTCTGAAAAAAGCAATTATGGGATACATGTCAGTCAAAAAAGCTCAAGTTTAACTAAGTTTATAGCAAACATTATTAGCATTTATGTATCCAAACAAATTTAATATAAAAATATATTCTATAACTAATTTAACGGTACTTACTTTGTATCATAAATATTTGTACTATATATATATATATATATATATATATATATATATATATATATATATATATATATATATATATATATATATATATATTTAGTTAAAGTTTAAATTGTTTGACTTTTAAAAAAACGAAAATTGCATTCTTCTCTGGAATGAGAGAGTATCTCGTTCGCACGAAGGCCTGGGCAGAGCAGAGGTTGGGTCTCAGGGCGTGGATCTGCATAGGCCGGTGGAGAGGCCAAGGGTGGTGCGGATGTAACCTTTTATTAATCTCTCGTTTGTCTTTTAAAGTGTTCCATCAACATTCTTTGACCAACTAGAGGCAAGTGTCTAAAAACGGGTTACCTCCTATCACTAATAGAGAAACGACCCTTCATTCATGGCCAAAATGTATTTAGTCTCGGTATAAAATTGCAACCGTGACTAAAGGAAGGACTAGAACCTTTAGTCTCGGTTTGTAATACAAACTGGGACCAATTCCACTATTTAGTCCTGGTTATAATGAAAACCAAGGCGTGTCAGTGCAGGAAGCTTTTGTCCCGATTTAAGACACGAACCTGGACTACAGGTACCTTTAGTCTTGGTTTGTGTCTTAAACTCAGACTAAAGGTGTCTCCAGAGTGAATTTAAAAGGAAAGCATATCTTATCTAAGTTAGAAGTGTGGTGGAGTTGAGATGGCAACACGTGCAAAGGCTGAAGTGAGAAGTCTTGAGTGCAAAGGCTGAAGGGGAAGGAGATGCTCTAAGAGACTCTATATGCTCCCGTGATGCCTAATTTAGAGATTTTCTAGAAAAAACTACGTCCAACGGCTTTGCTACCTTGTTTTCTAAAATGGTGAGTGCTCTATTCCGTGATTCTTGGTCGGGAGAATTGATGAGGGGGGGTCGCTCGCCATCTGCCTTTCCTCCATCCACTCCCGTGCATGTTGACATAGATATAGACTAGTTAGGTCGCATTCGCATCACCAGTGGCAGTGATGCGAGGGAGGGAGATGGCCAAGAGCAGAACAAGGGGAAGGAGATGTTTCATCATGGATGAAATGTTTGGGTTTTGGTGTTTGTTGCCTCAATCTATCAATGTCATGGGTGGGCTTTTATATATAGATAGTGACAATGCATGCTAAGCATTTTTTAAATGTCCTCTAAAAGTTTTGGTACTAGCTAGTTGTAATATAGTGGATTCTAGCATTTGAAAATTATCCTCAAATATAATGCATCCTAGAGGACAAAAACCAATTTTGCATCCTAGCGTATGATCAGGAAATAAAATGAGGGTACATGTATCTTTTATATTCTCTCTTATTTTGTCTTAAAATTTTTAGAATGCACTATATTACAGGACAAAGGGAGTAGTATACTTTAAAGATTTTGTATATCTTGTTGCCTCAAACTACCAAGGGCAATTTTTTTTATTATCGATATAGCTATCATGAGAGACACAATTTCAGTAGTTTTTTTAATTCATTAAGAGTATATCTATTTTCATAGTGAATGTTGTAGACAGTATTTGGGGAATATAATGTGGCGACTATAATATAATAACTAAATATATCTAAGCAAAGGGATCTGGCACAAATATTTATTTTCTATAATAATCAATAAGGTGCATCCACCCAGTCCATCAACCTACTACAGCTAGAAATTAAAGAATATATATTGATTATATCCTAAAGATTTATTAGATTTACATGATTGAGCATATTTTAGAGTCACAAGTTTCATGGTTTGCACAAACTGGTGGCACAATGTATTCATGATATTTTTGTTGGTTAAATAAAGACGTTCCTTACTAAGTTAATTAAGACTATCCAGGGTGCAGCAGCAGATATCTTAGAGCATCTCCAAGGGATTTTGTAAAATAGATCTCCAAAAAACACAATTTAGAGGATCTCTAGAATAGATAGCTTTCTAAATTACTGGAACACCACAGCAGCTTCATTAATCCACTCTCCAATCCAAATTTCTAATGGGCCACAACAACAAGATCTGTTTATATCTATGGCAACATGCACGGGAGTGGATGGAGGAAAGGCCGATGGCGAGCGACGCCCCCTCATCAATTCTCCTGACCGAGAATCACGGAATAGAGCACTCACCGTTTTAGAAAACAAGGTAGCAAAGCTGTTGGACATAGTTTTTTTTCTAGAAAATCTCTAAATCAGGCATCACGGGAGCATATAGAGTCTCTTGGAGATGCTCTTAGATCTCTTGGAGACGCTCTTAGAGCATCTCTAGCAGTACTACCTAACAGGAGCCTTACTCTATTTTTAGGTCGTTGAGCTAAAAAAAACCATTTCTGGTAGACTATCTGCCGGAGCCCCTACTTTTGCTGATCCCTACTTTTGCTCTTCTCCTATTTTTTCCCTCCCACTATCCATTCTTATTGGCCTCCTACCTGGCCACCCAAATAAATTATTGTCCCATCTGGTTTCTCCCTCGCGCGACTGTTCGTCCGTGCAAGTGCTCGATCTGCCGCCTCCACATTGCTGGGGAGCTGTCGCTACTACCAGTTAGCCGCTGCAGGAGAGTTGTCACAGGCTCTGTGTTCGGCAAGACAAGTTCCGTGTGTCCCAAGCCAGCTGCTCCTCCCCCTCCGCCAGTCGTGCCTCCCTATCGCACCTCTTCCTCCCCTGGTGGTGCCCCTCCCTAGCACGACCCCATTTTCTAATGGCGGCCCTCCTCCGGCGATTTCCCTTCCCGCGGTTGTAAGGTCCAAATGGCTAGAGGGGGGGTGAATGGCCTATTTAAAAATCTACAAGCTTCACTAAAGAATCACGTTAGTGTAAAAGATGGCTAAGCTAATTCTAGCACTAGGTCAACATACTATGCAAGCCACCTATACAATTCTAGTGAAGCAAGGCTATGATCTCTAATACACACCAACAATACTAAGTCACTAAGCTACTTACTCCTATATGATAAAAGCTACACTAAGATTAGTACAAGAAAGTAAAGAGCAAGTGACTTGATTCTAATACCAACGATGTAGAGAAGTAATGCACTCGAAGAATCAATCACAAGAGAAATCCTCGGCAAAGAGATGACATAAGATTTTTACCGAGGTTCACTTGCTTCCTGGCAAGCTACTCCTCGTTGTGGCGATACACCCGCTTGTCGGTTCGCGAGCTAATCGAATATCAAGAGTCGAGCCCTCGGTGGGCGCCGCACAACCGCACACAAGAAGGGGATCCTCCAAGCCACGAGCTCCACTAGAGTATCCAATTTGCGAACTACCGCGGGGAAGGATCAAGAACCCCTTACAACACTTGGTGAGGGCTCCAACAATCTTCAATTGTAAGCTCAATCACCTCCGCTGCTCCAAGCCGTCTACAGTGTTGGGAAACACGGAAGAGTAACAAGAAATCCACAGCAACTCGAAGATCAAGTGCCTCTAGAATGCAACTCTCAAGCAATGCACTTGAATCTCACTCAATCTCACTCAAGATGTGCAACTAAGCAAAGAGATGAGTGGTGGGGTCGTTCTCTAGCTCAAAGGATGTCTCTAGGTCTCAAAATGTGCAAGAGTTGCCCTCAAACCCCGGACTTCCTCTATTTATAGCGAAGGGGTATGCAGCTAGCCGTTAGGAACTTAAACAGCCGAAGTCGCGCTGACCGGACGCGCTGGTCAAACTGACCGGACACGCTGGTCAAGCGTGAGTAGCGCACAACGAAACAGCGACCGGACGCGCTGTAGAACTGATCGGACGCCACAGTGCCAGCGTCCGGTTGGAGTCCAGTAAGCTCCCTGAACAACTAGACGCGTCTGGTCGTTAGTGACCGGACGCGCTGCGTGTCCGATCACCAACCTAAAACACGCGCAGACGCTGAACGCTGACCGGACGCGTCTGGTCACCTCTGTGACCTCCGTTCGCCTCCATTTCTTTTCTAACTTCTGGCGCAGTAGAAAATAGGCATTTCACTTCCCCAAAAAGCGCCGAATCCCACCTCGCAAGCTTGGCGGGAGGGAGAGAGGAACCCAAACCCCTCTCTACCACTTAAACTCCACCGCCTTCGCAAAAGTGCTAACACCACCAAGTGTACACCACCATGTGCATGTGTGTTAGCATTTTCACAATGATTTTTCAAGGCGTTATGTTAGCTCTCTACTAGATCCTAATGCATATGCTCAAGACATTGATCTAGTGGCACTTGATTCCCAAGCTAACCGTGATTGCCCTCTTGATAGTCGGCTATGTATCCTAAACCCGGTCAATCACTTCTCTACTCATCTTAGACCGGCAAAAGGAAAACCCTATGGTTATACCTTTGCCTTGCACTCTTAGATCCTTCTTCTCCACTTGATCATCAAGTCCATCATATTATGTGCATCTCCACCATGATTATCATTTCATGTCCATGCACCATCTCTTTGTAATCTTGTGGCCACCACTCCTTGCCACATACACCTTCATCACATGTGTTGCTTATGCCTATCTCAAAACACTTAACACATGGTATTAGCAACTTGGTGTCATTAATTACCAAAACCAAACTTGGGCTTTCAATCTCCCCCTTTTTGGTAATTGATGACAACCATCACAAAGATATGAAATGAAATCAATTTTCAATTTCAATAGTATTACTCCCCCTACATATGTGCTTCCATGAGTTTGGTTCAATTGTGCACATATGTATGGATTTGAATTTTGGGAGAGTTACTACTATCAAATTGATGCTAAGGTATATAGAATGGACCTTTGAAGCGTGATACCAATCGGAGTTGCCATTATATACCATCCTTAGCATCGATGTAGCTAGACACCACTTGTAATACATCACTTGTAAAGATCACAAACACTAAAATACCCCGTCAGATCAACATTATAAGCAAAGGTGTCTAGATACCACTTGTAAAGCTACTCTTAACAAATCATCATTCAAGTTCCATTTCTAGCAATCACCATTCAATCATGAATATGAATTTAAGCTTTGCAATGCAACAATTCATCATGTTAATGCACATACAAATGCAACAAATAATTCATGAGCTTGCTCCCCCTAGTTGTGTGCTCAATTTTAATTTCTCTCCCCCTTACTATATCTTTCTCCCTCTTTGTGACTTTTCTATCTTTGTGACTTTTCTCTCCCCCTTTGTCAACAATCACCAAAAAGGTGCTAATTTTAGTGAGAGTCAAGTCAATCAATATGAGGGAGTCCAAATTATGGTTCAATCTAGATCATTTGCCTAGAATATGTAATTCGGTTTGATTCAAGGACAAGCTTCTTCACAACTCATAAAGTATAAGGGTTATCTTGACCATGTTGAATTACACACCATGAGCTCATTTTCTAGATTCAACACTAGGTTTGCAAGCTCACAAACATGTCATATGCTACCACTAGATCAATCAAACATAGAAGCAATAGTGGTACCATATATACATCAAAACTCATTTGATTTTCATGAATGAGCCTATTCATCATGCAAATATGTCTATATGTTCTAAACATGTCCTTAGCAAAGTATGAATAATATGTCAAACAACTTTACCTTGCTATGTCGGAGGAGAGGCATGTCATATAAGAATGTGGTGGTGCACTCATTTCAAGTTGGAGAAGTCAAATATGTTCAATTCATTCTTCAACTTGTAAAATCTCTTCTCATTGAGTGGCTTTGTAAATATATCGGCTAGTTGATCTTCGGTACCAATGCTCTCAATGTTAATATCACCCTTTTGTTGATAGTCTCTTATGAAGTGATGCCTTATGTTAATGTGCTTGGTTCTTGAATGTTGAACCGGATTTTGTGTCATCTTGATAGCACTCTCATTATCACAAAACAAAGGCACATTCTTGAATTTAATTCCAAAGTCATTCAAGGTGGCCTTCATCCAAAGCAATTGTGCACAACTACCGGCACTTATGTATTCGGCCTCGGCGGTAGATAGTGCAACACTATTTTGTTTCTTTGATGACCATGAAACAAGAGACCTTCCAAGCAATTGATAAGTGCCACTTGTGCTCATTCTATCATCTTGCATCCACCATAGTCGGAGTCCGAATATCCAATTAACTCAAAATTAGATCCCTTTGGATACCATAGTCCAACATCATGAGTGCCCTTGAGATATCTCAATATTCTCTTGGTTGCTTTCAAGTGACTTTCTCTAGGTGAAGCTTGATATCTTGCACACTTTCACACACTAAACATCACATCCGGCCTAGAAGCGGTGACATAGAGCAAACTTCCAATCATAGACCGGTATTGCTTTTGATCTACCATGTTTCCACTAGCATCAATATCCAATTGATCATTTATGTCCATTGGTGTACTCATTGGCTTAGCAATAGTGGTACCATATATACTTTTTGATGCTAGCATCTTGATCATTTGTACTCATTGGCCATTTGTGCTAGCATCTTGAGCATCAATATCCAATTGATCATTTGTGCCCATTGGTGTACTCATTGGCTTAGCATCTTGCAATCTAAACTTTTTGATCATGTCCTTGATGTACTTGCCTTGACTTATAAAAGTGCCATTCTTCATTTGCTTGATTTGATGTCTAAGGAAGTAACTAAGCTCTCCAATCATAGACATCTCAAACTCATTAGCCATCATATTTCCAAACTCTTTACAAAAATCTTGATTGGTTGATCCAAAAATGATATCATCCACATAGATTTGCAACACAAACAAGTCATTTCCAAGCTTCTTGGTGAAGAGAGTGGTGTCAACATTTCCCATCTTGAACCCTTTAGAGAGAAGAAAGTCCCTCAATCTCTCATACCATGCTCTAGGTGCTTGCTTCAAACCATACAATGCCTTCTTTAGCTTGAAAACATGGTCGGGCTTCTTGTCATCTTCAAAACCGGGAGGTTGCTCAACATAAACTTCTTCATTGATGTAGCCATTGAGAAAAGCACTCTTGACATCCATTTGATAGAGTTTGATGTTGTGTGCACAAGCATATGCTAATAAGATTCTAATTGCTTCTAATCTTGCAAACGGTGCATATGTCTCTCCAAAGTCAAGACCCTCAACTTGAGTGTATTCTTGTGCTACTAATCTTGCTTTATTACTCACAACCATGCCATCTTTATCTTGCTTGTTTCTAAAGACCCACTTAGTACCATTCACATTGTAGTTATTTGGTCTCTCAACAAGTTTCCAAACTTGATTTCTAGCAAAGTTGTTTAGTTCTTCATGCATGGCATTTACCCAATCGGAATCCTTCAAAGCATCTTCTAATTTCTTAGGTTCTTCAAGTGACACAAATGAGTAATGCTCACAAAAGGATGCTAGCCTTGATCTAGTTTGAACACCACTTTGAATTCCACCAATGATTTGGACAAATGGATGATCTCTTGCAATGCTAGTAGGTTGAAGTATTGGGAGTTGATTGCTTTCACTTGTTTGACCTTGAACTTGAGATTCATCATGAGTACCACTAGAGCTTGCTTGATTTGTATCAATTTGCACACTTTGGTTGATCATATGAATGTCACAATCATCATCAACTTACATCGGCCTTATATCACCAATGTCCATGTTCTTCATTGCATTTAACAATTGATCTTCTCTCACATCATCAAGGTTTTGAGCTTCATTTTGAGATCCTTGGGTTTCATCAAACTCAACATCATGAACTTCTTCCAAGGTGCCATTCGTGAGATTCCAAACTCTATATGCCTTGCTTGTGGTAGAATAACCAAGTAAGAACCCTTCATCATATTTCTTTTCAAACTTGCTCAATCTAGTGCCTTTCTTGAGAATATAGCATTTGCAACCAAACACTCTAAAGTATGCAATGTTGGGCTTTCTTCCATTCAATAGCTCATATGGTGTCTTTCCAAGCTTCCCATGGCAATAGAGACGGTTGCTACAATAGCAAGCCGTATTGATGGCTTCACTCCAAAATGAATGACTAACATTGTATTCACTAAACATTGATCTAGCCATATCAATCAAGGTTCTATTTTTCGTTTCAACTACACCATTTGATTGAGGAGTGTATGTTGGTGAGAATTGATATCCAATACCAAAATCATCACACAAATCTTCAATTCTTGTGTTCTTGAACTCACTACCATTGTCACTTCTAATCTTCTTGATGGTAGTCTCAAACTCATTTTGCACCCTCTTAACAAAAGACTTGAATAGATCATAAACATCACTTTTGTCGTAGAGAAAGAACACCCAAGTGTAGCTAGTGTAGTCATCCATAATCACAAAATCATACTTATTGCCACCAATGCTAGTATATGTTGTTGGCCCAAACAAGTCCATGTGCAATAGCTCAAATCCCTTTGATGTGCTCATTTCACTCTTACTAGGATGTGCATTTCTAACTTGTTTGCCGGCTTGACAAGCACTACATGGTTTATCCTTCTCAAAGGTGACATCCTTCAAGCCTCTAACTAAGTCATGCTTCAAAAGTTTGTTCAATTATTTTATTCCAACATGACCAAGCCTTCTATGCCACAACCATCCCATACTAGATTTGCTAAGCAAGCATGATGTCAATTGTGTCTCACTATCATTGAAGTCAACCAAGTATAAGCTACCATGTCTAAATCCTTTGAATATCAAATTTGTTCCATCAACACTTATGACTTCAACATTATCACTACCAAATATGCACTTGAATCCAAGATCACAAAGTTGTGCCACCGATAAAAGATTGAAATCCAAGCTCTCAACTAGCAACACATTAGATATGCTCATGTCATTAGAGATAGCAATTTTACCAAGCCTCTTGACCTTGCATTTCTTGTTGTTGCCGAAAGTGATAGCATCAAAACCACCATTTTGACTTGTATCAATTGAATTGAACATACAAGAGTCTCCGGTCATATGTTGAGTGCACCCACTATCAAGCACCCAATGCCTTCCTCCGGCTTCGTAATTGACCTACAAGACAAGATCAATTTTTTTAGGTACCCAAACTTGTTTGGGTCATCCAAGGTTAGATACTAAGCTCTTTGGTACCCAAATGGCTTTCTTCTTTGAGCCTATCCATGGTGCACCAATGAACTTAGCATGAACACCATTTGTACCCTTGGTAAGCATATAGAAAGAATCAAACTTAATTGAGGATACATTAGCATTTGATTTCTTGTTCATGTATTGTTGCTCTATGTGACCAACTTGCTTGCAACTTTTGCAATAGCTACCATTGTTCTTCACAAAACGAGTCTTGTGAGGAGCAAAAGCGGCCTTGCCTTTCTTGGGGTTATAGCCCAATCCCTCTTTATAAAGAGAAGCTCTTTGGCTACCCAAGCACATAAGCAAGCGGTCCTCACCACCATAAGCCTTAGGTAATGTGTGATTGAGCTCTTTTACCTCCTTCTTGAGATTTTCATTCTCAACTATTAGTGTGGAGTCACAAGTGAAACCATCACTACTAGATAAGGATGATGTAGATGCGCTACATGAAGGGTTAGTGGGAGCAACAATAATAGGCTTATGAAAAGTTTCATCAATTATATCACATGATATGCCTATGTTGCAAGTTTTAGCTTTTTCAACATTAGTTGGTATGTTTTCACATTTTTCAACTAGAGAGGAATGAGCTTCTTCAAGCTTAGTGTGAGACTTTTGAAGCTTCTTATGGTCTACCTTTAGACTCTCATAAGATGCCCTAAGCTCATCAAGTTCTTGCATAAGGTTTTTCTTTTCCTTAAGCAAGCCCTTGCACTCCTTTCTAGATTCTTTAAAATATTGAGTACAATCTTCTAGCATAGTTATTAGTTCATCTTTAGTGAATTCTTCTTCATCACTATCACTATCACTAGCATTATCATGATCACTCTCATCGTCAAATGATACCTTAGCGGCCTTAGCCATGAAGCACGATGGAGGGTCGAAGAGAGAGACCTTCTCTTGGATGGTAATGCTAGCATGTCCCTTCTTCTTACTCTTGTTGTCATCCTCATCATCACTTGAGGAATCATCACTATCCCATGTAGCAACATGAGAATCATTCTTCTTCTTATAAGGGCTCTTCTTCTTTTCTTGCTTCTTCTTCTCCTTCTTGATAGCATCTTCATCATCACTATCATAAGGACACTTTGCAATGAGATGGTCCTTGCTATGGCATCTAAAGCATCTCATGGTATGCTCACTCTTCTTGGATGAGTTCTTCCTCCTTCTTGCATGATAGCCTTTGTTCTTCATGAATTTGCCAAATTGCTTGACAAAAAGAGCCATCTTCTTATCAATGTCATCACTATCACAAGAGCTTGAGTCTTCATCACTTGATGATTCAATCTTGGATTTGTCCTTGGATGTGGTGGCTTTGAATGCCACACTCTTCTTCTTTTCATCATGTTTCTTCTCATTTTCCTTCTTCTTCTTCTTAACCAACTCATCCTTCTCATCATCTTCTCTATATGAATCATCGGTCATCACTTCTTAGAATATTTGTTGAGGAGTTGAATCCTTCAATGTAGTCCTCACTAGCACGGTGATCAATGTATCAAATCTCTTGGGTAGACTTCTCAAGAACTTCATAGAGAATTGATTGTCCTTGACGTCCTCACCAAGTGCCTTGAGCTCATTAACAATGACTTACAACCTATGAAACATCTCCGGTACACTCTCATCATCTTGCATCTTGAAGCTTAAAATTTTTTCTTGCAAGATATATGCTTTAGCGGTCTTTGTACCTTCGGTGCCCTCAAATGTTTCTTCTAGCTTGGCCCAAGCATCATGAGCAATCTCAATATTCTTTACTTGCTCAAAGGTCTTGTCATCTAATGCCTCATGAAGAGCACTAATGGCAATATCATTGCATTGGAGCTTCTTCTCTTCCACCGGTGTAGGTGCTTCCGGATTAGCAACCTCAAATTTTGTTTCGGTGACCTTCCACACTTCTCTATTGATTGACTTGAGGTGTGCGGTCATCTTAACCTTCCAATATGCATAATTTGTGCCATCAAAGTGAGGTGCCTTCTTGGTGTTGTTGATATGCAAGCTTAATTGAGCCATTTCTTTTTCACCGTAGGTTGTTAAGCCTCAAATAAACGGTGCCTCGGCTTCAATACCACTTGTAAGGTCCAAATAGGCTAGAGGGGGTGAATAGCCTAATTAAAACTTCTACAAGAATTACTTAACCACACGTTAGTATGAAAGATGGCGAAGCAAATGCACTAGCTCTAACTAATTAAGCAAGCCACCTACACAAGTCTATAACAATGCTATTCACTAAACACAACAACAACTACAAGCTAGAAACAAGAAGTAATACGAGAGAAGAGCTTCGAGTGGTTATACTGCCGTGTAGAGATGAGAAGTATCAATCAATCAATAACACAAGAGAAATCCTCGGGAAGAGAATGACACAATAATTTTACCGAGGTTCACTTGCTTCCCGGCAAGCTACTCCCCGTTGTGGTGATACACCCACTTGTCGGTTTGCGAGCTAATCGACTATCAAGAGTCGAGCCCTCGGCGGGCGCCGCACAACCGCACACAAGATAGGGATCCTCCAAGCCACGAGCTCTACTAGAGTATCCAATTCGCGAACTCCCACGGGGAAGGATCAAGAACCCCTTACAACACTTGGTGAGGGCTCCAACAATCTCCAATTGCGAGCTCAATCACCTCCGCTGCTCCAAGTCGTCTACCATGTCAGGAAACACGGAAGAGTAACAAGAAATTCGCAGCAACTCGAAGATCAAGTGCCTCTAGAATACAACTCTCAAGCAATGCACTTGAATCTCACTTAATCTCACTCAAGATGTCCAACTAAGCAAAGAGATGAGTGGAGGGGTTGTTCTCTAGCTCAAAGTATGTCTCTAGTTCTCAAAATGTGCAAGAGATGCCCTCAAACCCCGGCCAACGTCTATTTATAACGAAGGGGTATGTAGCTAGCCGTTAGGAACTTAAACAGCCGAAATCGCGCTGACCGGACACGCCGGTCATACTAACCGGACGCGCCAGTCATACTGACCGGATGCGCCGGTCGCGCAATGGCTAATTTCTAAAGCACCGACCGGACGCGCTGGTCGCGCAGACCAGACGCGCTGGTCCCGCAACTGATCGGACGCGCTGGTCAAGCCTGAGTAGCGCACAACGAAACAACGACCGGACGCGCTGTAGAACTGACCGGACGCCACAGTGCCAGCGTCCGATTAGAGTCTAGTAAGCTCCCTAGACGACCGGACACGTCCGGTCGATAGTGACCGGACGCGCTGCGCGTCCGATCATCAAACTAAAATACGCGCAGACGCTCCGCGTCCAGTCCAGCGTCCGGTCACCTCTGTGACCTCCGTTCGCCTCCGTTTCTTTTCTGACTTTTAGCGCAATAGAAAATAGGCATTTCACTTCCCCGAAAAGTGCCGAATCCCGCCTCGCAAGCTCGGCGGGAGGGAGAGAGGAACCCAAACCCCTCTCTACCGCTTAAACTCCACCGCCTTCACAAATGTGCTAACACCACCAAGTGTACACCACCATGTGCATGTGTGGTAGCATTTCACAAACATTTCTCAAGGCGTTATGTTAGCTTTTTTTACTAGATCCTAATGCATATGCTCAAGATAATGATCTAGTGGCACTTGATTCCTGAGCTAACCGTGATTTCCCCTTTTAATAGTCGGCTATGTATCCTAAACCCGGTCAATCACTTCTCTACTCATCTTAGACCAGCAAAAGAAAAACCCTATGGTTATATCTTTGCCTTGAGCTCTTAGATCCTTCTCTTTCCCTTGATCATCATGTTCATCATATTATGTGCATCTCCACCATGATCATCATTTCATGTCCATGCACATTCTCTTTGTGATCTTGTGGCCACCACTCCTTGCCACATACACCTTCATCACATGTGTTGCTTATGCCTAACTCAAAACACTTAACACATGGCATTAGCAACTTGGTGTCATTAATTACCAAAATCAAACTTAGGCTTTCAACTTGAAGCCAAGATCATAAAGTTGTGCCACCGATAAAAGATTGAAATCCAAGCTCTCAACTAGCAACACATTAGATATGCTCATGTCATTTGAGATAGCAATTTTACCAAGCCCCTTGACCTTGCCTTTCTTGTTGTTGCCGAAAGTGATAGCATCAAAACCACCATTTTGACTTGTATCAATTAATTTGAACATACAAGAATCCCCGGTCATATGTTGAGTGCACCCACTATCAAGCACCCAATGCCTTCCTCCGGCTTTGTAATTGACCTACAAGACAAGATCAATTCCTTTTGGGTACCCAAACTTGTTTGGGTCCTCCAAGATTAGTGACCAAGCTCTTTGGTACCCAAATGACTTTCTTCTTTGAGCCCATCCATGGTGCACCAATGAACTTAGCATGAACACCATTTGTATCCTTGGTAAGTATATAGAAAGAATCAAACTTAATTGAGGATACATTAGCATTGGATTTCTTGTTCATGCAATGTCGCTCTATGTGACTAACTTGCTTGTAACTTTTGCAACAGCTACCATTATTCTTCACAAAACAAGTCTTGTGAGGAGCAAAAGCGGCCTTGCCTTTCTTGGGGTTATAGCCCAATCCCTCTTTATAGAGAGACGCCCTTTGGCTACCCAAGTACATAAGCAAGCGGTCCTCGCCACCATAAGCCTTAGCTAAGGTGCGATTGAGCTCTTTTACCTCCTTCTTGAGATTTTCATTCTCAACTATAAGTGTGGAGTCACAAGTGAAACCATCACTACTAGATAAGGATGATGTAGATGCGCTACATAAAGGGTTATTGGGAGCAACAACAATAGGCTTGTGAAAAGATTCATCAATTATATCACATGATATGCCTATGTTGCAAGTTTTAGCTTTCTCAACATTAGTTGGCATGTTTTCACATTTTTCAACTAGAGAGGAATGAGCTTCTTCAAGCTTAGTGTGAGACTTTTAAAGCTTCTTATGGTCTACCTTTAGACTCTCATAAGATGTTCTAAGCTCATCAAGTTCTTGTATAAGGTTTTTCTTATCCTTAAGCAAGCCCTTGCACTCCTTTCTAGATTCTTTAAAATGTTGAGTGCAATCTTCTAGCATAGTGATTAGTTCATCTTTAGTGAATTCTTCTTCATCACTATCACTATCACTAGCATTATCATGATCACTCTCATCGTCGAATGATACCTTAGCGGCCTTAGCCATGAAGCACGATAGAGTGTCGAAGAAGGAGACCTTCTCTTGGATGGCGATGCTGGCATGTCACTTCTTCTTGCTCTTGTTGTCATCCTCATCATCACTTGAGGAATCATCACTATCCCATGTAGCAATATGAGAATCATTCTTCTTCTTATAAGAGCTCTCCTTCTCTAGCTTCTTCTTTTGCTTCTTCCTCTCTTTCTTGATAGCATCTTCATCATCACTATCATAAGGACACTTTGCAATGAGATGGTCCTTGCTATGGCATCTAAAACATCTCATGGTATGTTTATTCTTCTTGGATGAGTTCTTCCTCCTTCTTGCACGATAGCCTTTCTTCTTTATGAATTTGCCAAATTGCTTGACAAAGAGAGTAATCTTCTCATCAATGTCATCACTATCACAAGAGCTTGAGTCTTCATCACTTGATGATTCAATCTTGGATTTGCCCTTGGATGTGGTGGCTTTGAATGCCACACTCTTCTTTTTTTCATCATCTTTCTTCTCATTTTCCTTCTTCTTCTTCTTGACCAACTCATCCTTCTCATCATCTTCTCTATATGAATCATCGGTCATCACTTCTTGAAATATTTGTTGAGGAGTTGAATCCTTTAATGTAGTCCTCACTAGCACGGTGATCAATGTATCAAACCTCTTGGGTAAGCTTCTCAAGAACTTCATAGAGAATTGGTTGTCCTTGACCTCCTCACCAAGTGCCTTGAGCTCATTGACAATGACTTGCAACCGATAAAATATTTCCGGTACACTCTCATCATCTTCATTTTAAAGCTTGAAAATTTTTCTTGCAAGATATATGCTTTAGCGGTCTTTGTGCCTTCGGTGCCCTCAAAAGTTTCTTCTAGCTTGGCCCAAGCATCATGAGCAATCTCAATGTTCTTCACTTGCTCAAAGGTCTTGTCATCTAGTGCCTCATGAAGAGCACTAATGGCAATGTCATTGCATTGGAGATTCTTTTCTTCCACCGGTGTAGGTTCTTCCGGATTAGCAACCTCAAATTTTGTTTCGGTGACCTTCCACACTTCTCTATTGATTGACTTGAGGTGTGCGGTCATCTTAACCTTCCAATATACATAATTTGTGCCATCCAAGTGAGGTGCCTTCTTGGTGTTGTTGATGTGCAAGCTTAATTGAGCCATTTTTTTCACCGTAGGTTGTTAAGCCTCAAATAAACGGTGCCTCAACTCTGATACCACTTGGAAGGTCCAAATGGCTAGAGGGGGGTGAATAGCCTATTTAAAAATCTACAAGCTTCACTAAACAACCACGTTAGTGTAAAAGATGGCTAAGCTAATTCTAGCACTAGGTCAACTACACTATGCAAGCCACCTATACAATTCTAGTGAAGCAAGGCTGAAAGCATCTAGGCCCCGAGATTTGGTTTCGGCAATTGATGACAACGCTTTATTACCATGACTAACGTGTGTTTTGCAGAAACTTTGGTAAGTTAGGTCATGGAGGTTTTAACTGCTTTGGGCACCATGGCATTCATGCCCCTTGATGGAAATCGTTTCGGTTTTCAAAAGAGTGACGTCAAGATTAAGGACGGTTAGTTCCGGATGTCGAGGTGTTGAGATACATTTGGAATAGTCGTTAGGATCTTCGTTTTTCTCTTTTGGCCGTACTATAAAGGGGGGCATGAGCGGGTAGCTTGACCTAGGCGAGTCCTACGTTTAGGTGTGGTGCACACTTGTTAAACTTGGCGCTAGGCAGCTCTAGAATAGCTCAAAGTTCAGTTGGAAGCAACTTGGTTCAAGTTGTGACGCGTTTCGGAGAGTTTCGGGTCGTTTTCCCATGACCGGACGCGGCCGGTCAGTACAGTTCCGTGGCTAGGGTTTCAGCTCTGACGACCGGACGCGGTCCTCGCGAGGACCAGACGCGGTGGTCAGAAGTCGACACGTGTCACTTGAGGAAAACACACAATCGGACGTGACCTGGGTGTGATCGGCGCGTCCGGTCATAGTCCAGTAAGGTCTAGAGACGACCGGACGCGTCCGGTCATCACCGATCGGACGCAGTCGCGCTCCGGTGCGAGTACAGTATGCTTCCTGCACGATCGGACGCGTCCGGTCACCCCTGACCGGTGCGTCCGGTCACTCAGTTGTTTTTCGGATTTCGACCGTTACGAGTGACCGGCGCGTCCGGTCAGTTCAACCGGCGCGTCCGGTCAGCCCGTGTTTTGCTGAGTCAGCAGGTAACGGTTAGTTTTGTCTGTGGGGTGTATAAATACATCCCCACCACCTCTTTTAGAGGTCTCTTACTCATTTGATCAACTGAAAAACACCTTTGGAGTGCAAGGGAGTGCAAGAGCACTAGTGAGGATAGAGATTTGAGAATCAAAGCTTGAGAGTTCCTCACTAGTGATTAGAGAGTAGCAAGTGTGCATCCGCCTTCTCATTTGGGCTCGTAGTGGTCAAGTGAGAGTTCTAGCTTGTTACTCTTGGTGATCGCCATCACCTAGACGGCGTGGTGGTGATTGGGAGTTTGGTGATCATCCGGCGGAGCTTGTGGATGACCCAACTCATCTTGTGAGCGGTTTTGGGTGATTCACCGTGACGAAGTGTCGAAGAATCAACCCGTAGAGAGCACTTGATCCTTGCGCGGATCAAGGGAGAGCTACACCCTTGCGCGGGTGCTCCAACGAGGACTAGTGGGGAGTGGCGACTCTCCGATACCTCGGAAAAATATTGTCGTGTTCCTTGCCCCTTTACATTCAAGCATTTACATTCTCGTATTTACTTTCATTGCTTGTTTTACATTCCTAGACTTGCCATGCTAGACTAGGATTGGAAACTAGGGTGCAAAACTTTGTATCGGTAGACTCTCTAGGAACACAAGTAGACACTAGGGGTGAATTCCGGCTTGTAGGATTTAATTCTTGCATTTAAATTTTAGAGAAGCCCAATTCACCCCCCCTCTTGGGCATCTTGATCCTTTCAATTGGTATCAGAGCCGTGTTGCTCCTTCTTTTAGGCTTTACCGCCTAGAGCAAGATGTCTAACGGGGAAGGACCACCTCCCACCTTTGAGGGGGATGATTTTCCATATTGGAAAATCCGCATGGAGGCGTATCTCGAAGCCATAGATGTTGGATGTCTTAGAGCCACAACCGAAGGGCTTCCCGCTATCAAGGATCCCGCAAACCCCATTGGTGACGAGGAGAAGTACGACCGGTGGAATGCAAAGGCCAAAAATGCACTCTACCGGGGCTTAGGCAAAGATATCTTCAATCGTGTGCGTAATGCAAAGAACGCTCATGAATTGTGGGAAAATCTTTGTGCTCTCCATGAGGGAACTAAGAGTGAGCGTGAGGAACGCTATCACATAGCTTTAAAGAAAATTAATTCTTTTGAGATGCTTCCCAAAGAAAGTGCTAATGACATGTACACTCGCTTGAATGTTCTTGTAGAGGACCTCAATGCTCTTGGGCTCACTAAAATGAGCCAATCGGATGTTGCAAGTAAGATCTTGAGTGTGCTTCCCGTTGAGAAGTATGGTCACATTGTCACGGTGCTTCACCAAAGTGATCTTTCCACCGCAACACCGACTCAAGTATTAGGGAAAATCAATGCTCATGAGATGTACATGCATATCACTCCAGAAGAGGGCTCATCATCTTCCAAGAAGAGAGACTTGGCCTTCAAAGCTAGTCATGACAAGAAGAAGAAGAAGGGCCAAGCCATGATGGTGCAAGAAAGCTCAAGTGAAAGTGATGTTGATGATGAATCACTTGCACTCATGGTGAGAAAGACCACCAAGATGCTAAAGAAGCTCAACAAGAGTGGCATCAAGTTCGATGGCAAGAAGAAGAAATTCTTCACAAGTAGCAAGAGAAAGCCAATCTCGGAGATGGATTGCTACAATTGTGGTGAACTTGGCCACCTAGCTCATCAATGCCCTAGACCACCAAAAGACAAGTACAAGAACAAGAACAAGGGCAAGAAAAATGATTCAAGTGATGAAGAAGAAAAGAAGAAGAAGAACAAGCCATACAAGAAGAAGGATGGCAAGAAGAAGGAGTTCCACAAGAAGAAGAAGGGAGGAAAGGCATACATTGTTGGTGATTGGCTCACCGACATTGAATCATCTTGTGAGTCCTCCGAAGATGAGAGCGATGATGAGAAAGAGAAGGTTGCCGCATTTGTGATGGGGCCATCATCTTCACCGATATCTTCATCACCACCTTCACCGCCTCCTTCACCATCATCGTCCACTACTCACCTATGCCTTATGGCCAAGGGTGAACGAAAGGTACAAAATCATGATAGTGATGATAATGATGATAGTGATAGTGATGATGAATATGATGCACCTTCTTATGATGAACTTGTAAAATTGCTAAACAAATACACTAAAATCATAAGAAGGACTAGAAATGAAAATGATGATCTTCAAAATGAAAATGAATCACTCTCATCCAAGCTTGAAAATATTCAAAAGACTAGTGGTGAGCTTAAAGTTCAAAATGAAGTGATGTCTTCCACTCTCAAGGAGCTCAAAACCTCTTATAAAGAGCTTAAAGATCAACATGATAAACTTGAGAAGAAGCATGATGAGCTCATCACTAGACATAATTCTCTAAAGGACAAATACACCACATTAAAAATTGACTATGATAGTCTTGTAGTTGCTAATGAACTTGCTCTTGAGACACATGATGCTACTAACTATGTTGTTAAGTGTGATATAGCTACATCATGTGATGATTTGATCATTGAAAGCATTGAGCAAGGTTCTAGTAGCAAAGGCAAGAGTGTGGTTGAGTCAAGCAACTATGATGATTATGCCAAGATCAAGTGTGAGAATGAGAAGCTTGCAAATGAGAACAAGAAGCTAAAAGGTTTGATGGCTCTTGAGAAGCAACCAACAAATGAGTCACTCATTGAAGAAAACAAAAAGCTCAAGCAAGAAAAAGAGCATCTCAAGACCGGCCTAAGCAAGTTCACAAGAGGCCAACATTTGCAAAGTGAGCTCCTCATGAAGACCGTAATGAAGATGGATAGAAGTGGTATTAGGTACTTGGCAAATCAAGAGAAGAAAGCAAAAGCTCAACAACAACAAAGCAAGTCAAAGCCCAAGCCAAAGAGATGTGTTGAGTGTGGTCAAGAAGGTCACTTTGCTCATGAATGCAAAACTCCACCACCACAACCCTTGCCCAAGCATGCTAGACCTTTTGCCTTCAATGCTCATTATATGCTAAGAAAAGATTCAAATGGAAAGATGAAAGTCATGTTTTTGGGTCCCCCAAACAAGAATAGGCCAAAGAAAATATGGGTTGCCAAGTCACTAGTGGAGAAAGTCAAGGGTTCCTCTCAAGTTTGGGTCCCTAAACAAAAAGCTTGATCTCTTGTGTGTAGGTGAACTACAAGACCGGTGGATCTCATTGGGTTATTGATAGTGGTTGCACTCAACATATGACCGGTGATCCTCGTATGTTCACCACCATTGAAGAGAATGGAATATGTCAAGAGAAGATCACATTTGGGGATAATTCAAAGAGCAAAGTCAAGGGTATAGGCAAGATTGCAATATCACATGATCACTCACTCTCAAATGTGCTCTATGTTGCTTCATTAAGTTTCAACTTGTTATTCGTTGGGCAACTTTGTGACCTTGGCTTCCAATGCTTGTTCACACCAAATGAAGTGGAAGTTTCAAAGATAGATGACAAGCAAGTGATATTCAAAGGCTTTAGATACAACAATCTTTATCTTGTTGACTTCACCTCCGAAGATGCAAATTTGATGACATGTTTGTTCACCAAGACCTCACTTGGTTGGCTTTGGCATAGGAGGCTTGCTCATGTTGGAATGAACACTCTCAACAAGCTATTGAAGAAAGAACTAGTGAGAGGATTGAAGGATGTGAAGTTTGAAAAGGACAAACCTTGTAGTGCATGTCAAGCGGGCAAACAAGTTGCAAACACTCATCCAACCAAAGCTTTCATGTCAACTTCAAGAGTGCTAGAACTTCTACACATGGATTTGTTTGGGCCTACAACATACAAGAGCTTGGGTGGTAATCTCTATTGTCTTGTGATAGTGGATGACTACTCAAGGTATACATGGACTTTCTTCCTTCATGACAAATCCGAAGTGGCAAATTGTTTCAAGAAGTTTGCAAAGAGAGCTCAAAATGAATTTGAAGTCAAGATAAAGAAGATTAGAAGTGACAATGGCAAAGAGTTTGACAATACCAACATTGAAGCTTATTGTGATGAAATTGGAATCAAGCATGAGGTCTCTTCAACCTACACTCCTCAACAAAATGGTGTAGTTGAGAGAAAGAACCGAACTTTGATCACCCTTGCAAGAACAATGCTAGATGAGTACAACACTCCGGAGAAGTTGTGGGCCGAGGCAATCAACACCGCATGCTATGCTTCAAATCGCCTCTTCCTACAAAAGTTTCTTAGCAAGACCCCCTATGAGTTGCTTAATGGGAAGAAACCGAACGTCTCTTTCTTCCGGGTGTTTGGTTGCAAATGTTACATCTACAAGAAGCGTCAACACCTAGGGAAGTTTCAAAGACGTTGTGATATTGGTTTTCTTGTTGGTTACTCATCAAAGTCCAAAGCATATAGAGTATTTAACCATACCACCGGTTTGGTTGAAGAAATATATGATGTGGAATTTGATGAATCTAACGGCTCCCAAGGAGCAATTGAGAATTGTGATGATGTAGGTGATGAACCCTTGAGGGAGGCCATGAAGAACATGCCGGTGGGAGACATCAAGCCAAAAGATGATGATGACGATGTACAAATTGTTGATACACCATCTTCATCACGTGTGCCTCAAGATGATGACAAGAATGAGAGAGTTGAAAATGAAGACACTTATGTCTCTCATGAACAAGCCGAGGGACAAGCTCAAGATGTTGATGCTCCCCATCCAGCTCCTCAAGTGGTTGATAGAAGAAACTCACCACTACTTTAAGCACACCCACAAGATCTCATCATAGGGAGTCCTACAAAGGGAGTAATGACTCGATCTCAAAAGCTAGCTTCTTTTGTTGAACATCACTCTTTTGTCTCTTGCGTTGAACCTAAGAATGTAGAAGAAGCTCTTCAAGATCCGGATTGGGTGAATGCAATGCATGAAGAATTGAACAACTTCACCCGCAATCAAGTATGGACACTTGAAGAGCATCCTAAAGGTGCAAGAGTCATTGGAACCAAGTGGGTGTTCCGAAACAAGCAAGATGACCAAGGCATAGTGGTGAGAAACAAGGCAAGACTAGTTGCAAAGGGGTTCTCTCAAGTTGAAGGTCTTGATTTTGGAGAGACCTTTGCACCCGTTGCAAGACTTGAAGCCATTCGTATCCTCCTTGCATATGCATCACATCATGATATGAAACTATATCAAATGGATGTGAAAAGTGCATTCTTAAATGGCTTTATAAATGAACTAGTCTATGTTAATCAACCTCCCGGGTTTGAAGACCCTAGATATCCTAATCATGTTTACAGGTTGTCCAAGGCTGAAAGGTCCTTGTTTGGTTTTGGTAATTGAGTGACAACTTAGGTGGACTAATATGTGGTTATGTGAGATACACAGAAGATTAGTCCACATGTGATGGTGTCATGAAGGAGCTCATTGCATATGAGACATGACATGGAGTCATGTGACCAAGGTGGAGAAGATCAAGATGAGGCTTGGCTTGATGGACCGGTTGCTAGGGTGAAGGGCAAGTTGTGTGATGGCTTGGCGCCGAAGGACCGAGGCAACGGTGAAGAGCAAGTGAGGTCAAGATCGATGAACCAATACGGTCATGTGATGATATGAAGTGGATCATATCATTTGATGATTGGTTGGTGCATGTGTTGCATCAACATCAATGGAGATGGAATGGAATGCGCAAGGCAAAGGTATAACCTAGGGCATTTCCATTTCACCGGTCATAGGTGTGTAGAGAAGTTTACGACCGGGTTTAGGATAGATGGCCGTACTATTAAGAGGGGCAAACTTGTTTGCATATTGGTCATCTAGTGCCACTCGTGTGATCTAACTATGCATCGTTGCTAGGATCGAGTGGCGTGGTAAGTTGAGTGGTTAACTCCTTCGATAAAATGATTATGAAAATGCTAACACACGTGCACAAGGTGGTGATCACTTGTTGGTGTTAGCACGTTTACGAAGGCGATGAAGTTTGAGCGGTAGAGAGGGTTTGGGTTCCTCTCTCCCTCCCGCCGAGCTTGCGAGCGCGGGATTCAGGCGTTTTCGAGGAGTTAAAAAGCCTATTTTCCACTACGCTGGAAGTCGGAAAAGAAACGGAGGCAAACGGAGGTCACAGAGGTGATCGGACGCTGCACGGGACGCGGTCATGGTATGACCGGACGCGTCCGGTCAGTACAGCGCAGGCGCGGGTGCTAGGGTTTGAAACCGGCGCGTCCGGTCACTCGTGGGACCGGCGCGTCCGGTCAGGTGTCCAGAGGAAACTGCGTTTCGCAAGGACGATCGGACGCAAGGCGCATCCGATCACACATGATCGGACGCGTCCGATCGTTGAAGGAGCTTACTGGACTCTAACCGGACGCAGGCACTGTCGCGTCCGGTCATCGCAAGGAGCGCGTCCGGTCGTTGCGTCGCGGGCGCGTGGGTCAGTGCGATCGGCGCGTCCGGTCGTTCGACAGGCGCGTCCGGTCGTTGCCTAGGGCGCGTCCGGTCGTTGTTTTGACCGTTGGGGTCAGTGACCGTTGGAGCATCGGACGCGGCTGAGCGCGTCCGGTCAGTTACGACCGACGCGTCCGGTCGTCCCGAAAAAGGACCCAGTGAAGGGGTAACGGCTCTATTTGACCGTGGGGTTATAAATAGATGCCTTGGCCAGCCATGGCCGGTAGCTGAGCACACTATAGTCTTTGTGACTTGTGTGGTAGTGCTTGGGAGCCCTCTAACTCACTCATGCTTGATAGTGTTCATCGGATCGAGTGAGAGAGCGATTCTAGTGCGTTGCTTTGAGAGATTGCATCGTGTGGCACTAGGTGATCGTGTTGCAAGCCGGTGGTGCTTGTTACTCTTGGAGGTTGCCACCTCCTAGACGGCTTGGTAGCTTGTGGCTCCGTCGAAGCTCGCAAGAAGATTGTGCGAGGCTCCGGAGAAGCTTTGTGAGGGGGATTGTGCTCACCCCGCGGGGATCGCGAAGAGCAACTCTAGTTGAGCGTGTCATTCAGCTACCACACTTTATGGTAGGTTCTTGCGGTGCCTTTTGAGAGGCTCGGTGTGTGACCGATTAGCCGCCGAACCACGAAGTGTTGGTCGACACAACGGGGATGTAGCTTGGTGGCAACCAAGTGAACCTCGGGAGAAAATCACCGTGTCAACATTGTCTACTCTTCTCGGTGGTTTGCTTTCGTACAACACAAGCTTGTATTTACTTTCATATATACTTGTGCTTGTGTAGTTGCTCTTGTTCTAGTTGTGCTTGTGTAGCTTGCTAGTTGTCTTCTTGCTTGTGTAGCTAGAAGCTTCCCTTTGTGTGACTAATTTGGTTTGTGTAACCTTGTTAGTCATATTGCTTAGTTTGTGTAGCTAAGTGTTTTGCGCTCTCTAATTTGGCATTAGTTGCCTTGTTATTGAGCTTTTCTAGCAAGCTTAAGCTTTGTGCTTTTGCTTCACTAGTTGTGTAGGAGCTCCCTCGTTTGGCAAAGTACTAGTGCATAGGTTTGTGTGACCTTACTCTAGAATTGATTAGGTGAGCTCTTGGTAAGCTTAGCACCTTAGTTGCTTAATTAGGATCTTTGCAAGGTGCTAGAGAACTTAGATAGAGGGGTATAGTCTTGGCTAGACCGATAAGTTTAATTCCACATTTATTTTGGTTAGCCTACGCGTTTAAGTTTTAGAAAGGACTATTCACCCCCCTCTAGTCTGCCATCTTGACCCTTCAAGTGGTATCAGAGCCGGGTCTCTCATTTGCGGTCTTCACCGACCCGAGAGGATGGCGACTTATGGGCTAGATGATTGTGTGGAACACATTTTTGATGGCACTCACTATGCACGGTGGAAAAATCACATGCTTGATCATTTTCGTGCTCTTGGCCCTAAGTTTTGGTGGATCATAGTTGTTGGTTTTTCTCATGACTTGGATGGGTGTGGTAACCGTACCCAAGCTCAAAAGGATTATCGAACACTTGATGCACAAGCTAAGTTTTATCTAATCAAAGCTTTAAATGATGAGATTTTTGACAAGGTGAGGAGTCTCTCAAGTGCACATAGCATGTGGACGACACTCAAGCATCACTATTGTGGCTCCTCAATTTGGGATGATGGAAAATTCAAGAAGGATGATCACATAGTGATGGAGGTACATGAGGATGTTGAGCATGACCACAACGAGGTGATTGTGGAGGATTGCTCCACCTCAATGTCAAGTGATGATGATGATCATGCCACAAGATCACTTGACAAGAATGATGATAATGCCACAAGTGATGCAAGCAATGATTCTACTCCATGCACACTTGATGGTGAAGATGATGGCTACGAGAGTGATGCTTCAACAAGCTCATCAATATCATCACATGGTAACACTAAGATACATGTTGGTGGTTTTGTTGTTAATTGTGATGATCCAAATTTTGAGCTTCTTTATAAACTCTCAAGAGCCTTAAAAAGATAAATGGAAAAAGCAAGTAAATTGGAAAAAGAAAACTCTTTTCTAAAGACCATATGTGAACAACAAAAGCATCTACTTTATGTTATTACTTGTTCACATGAGGAGCTAAAATTGACTCATGAGGAACTTAGTGTTGCTCATGATAACTTGGTACAAGAACATGCTTTACTCACTAAGAAGCTTTCTAATGAAGAAACCAAATCTAGTGAGAGCTCATCATTTGGGTCAAATGATCAATCACATATTACTAACCCTTGTGATGTAGGCAAGAAGCATGTATCCACCTCTTGTGATGATTTATTAGATATGCCATGTTCTTCACAATTAGATGCTTGTTCTACTTCTATGTCTTGTGAGACTAACCTTTTGAAGGAGAACAATGAGCTCAAAAGTGAAGTGAAGAATTTGAGCAACAAGTTGGAGAGGTGCTACAACTCTAAAATCGCCATTGAGCATATCATGACCAATCAAAGAAGATATGGTGATAAGAGTGGTATTGGCTACAACAAGAGCAAGAGCAAGATTAAGAAGAAGCAAGATGCAAAGAAGCTATCCCAACTCATGTGCTACCAATGCCATGAAGTGGGACATATTGACAAGTGTTGCCCTACCAACAAGTCTCAAGTTGAGCCAAAAGCAAAGCCCCAAGATCAAGTCAAAATCAACCATGAAGATGATGATGACTTGATGATGAAGAAAAAGAAAACAAGAAGGGGTGGTAGAGCAAGGCATCCAATGCAAATCCAAGATGCCAAGATGATGAGCAAAAATCAAATCGAGAAGAAAGTACATGCTCACATCAAGTGCTTCAAGTGTGGAGATATAGGACACTTTACCTCGGGGTGTCCTACCAAGCTTGAGAAGAAGGCTCAAGCAACTCGTGAGAGGCAAGGCAATGAAAAGCATCACATGAGCAATGAAGAAAAGACTCAATCAAAGAGAAGATGCTATTCATGCCGGGAAAGGGGACACATGACACATTCATGTCCCCTAGGTAACACTTCTAAGCATATTTCAATTGATGATACTAATGTGCTTAGAAAGGATGTAAATGGTACCTCTATTGTTGCTATTGCAAAACATCCCGCTATTTATACTAAGGCAATGCCTAAGTATGTTGCACCTAACTTGAGAGGACCCAAACTTGTTTGGGTACCATCAAAAAGTGGATGAATGTGTGTAGGTACCATGGCATTGGAGGCTTGACTCAAATTGATTTCATATTTATCATTATGTGTTGACTCAAGTTATGAAGCTCAATGCATATTCAATCCCAATGCCAAGTCAAAATAAGTGAAGTCCAAGTGCTACAACATACAAGTGCAATGTTAAAGATTGTGGTGATTTATTGGATATATTTGATGGCTTGCAAATATTCAAGTTGAAAGCTTGATTGGATGATCATGAGCTAACCAAGGTATATCTCTTGTTGATCATTTTACTTGGGTGCAGATGAGTTGATTGAATTGGATATGTATGCAATGTTGCTTGCTATGAGATGTTTGAATGGATTAAATGCTTAAGTAATCAAGTTTGAATTAATTTGTGTTGGATAATTTCATGAGATGACATTTAGTAAGTGGATTGGATGGATATATGTCTTGTGAAAGTATTCAAACAAGTTAGTTTCAAGTTTGATTCATATTTGATGAAGTATTGCTCAATGTATTGAAATCTGTCCAAAGTTGAAAATCTGAGCTAGCAGTGATCAAGTCTGAGTTTGGATGATCAAATCTACTTGGATTAGCATGAATTTTGGTAAGCATGCTCTAGACTTATGTTATAAGATGCTGTACAAATTTTATGAGAATTGGATAAGAGATGCTTTGACTTTGGAGTACATCTTGTCAGCTATAGTGCAGCAGTTTTCAGCATATAGCAGTGGTGGAAGATTTGAAATCTGGTAGCAATCTGAATGTCAAATGAATCTCAAATTTTTACAGCTGCTAGAAGACTTAGTGAATCACATCTCCACCAAATTTTATGGCATTTGGATCTGTACATTGGGAGATATGAATTATTCTTTGAATAGTACAGAATCTGCCAGAAAAGTGACAATCATTGGATTAATCTAGAGTCACTTTAATTGAAAGGTCCTCAAGTTGGAAACTTGTTTATAAGTGGTTGAGGTACCTAAGTTTGGTTTTGGATTGATCTAGAAGCATGAAAAGCAATGAGTACAAGAACATTTGATTGTGAAATATACTTGGTGTACTTATTTGGTACTCAATTTGAAGATCAAGATCAAACTTAAGATGAAGATGAAGTTTAAGTTCTAGTGATGATTAGAGATCATTTGGTAGAAAGAAAAGGACTTAAACAAGTAGAAAGAGTTGGACTCAAATGTAGATTCAAGGATTATTCATCAAGATTGAGTTCATCATTTGGATCAATCAAACTATATCATTTCAAGTGAGTATCAAGAGTGGTTCTTTGGAGAAAGGTCACTTCTCCCTAGTGAGGGGCTTGCCGCCGTGTGTAGGTGAAACCAAGTTTGGGACTTGAAAGGCTAACATGGAAGTGGTGATCCGAGGAACTTGTGATGCTTAGTTGAAGCAATCAAAAGGGTTGATCAAGAAAAGCAAGCAACACCCAAAAGAGAGCTAGTCATATATTTCAAGTGGTATTCTAAGTAGTTCTCTCATGCAAACATTGATCAAAAAGATGAAGCAAGCCAACCACAACAAGAAAGTGCACTTGATCATAAGTGGTTTTCATTTCATATGGGTGAAGAATGGATTTATCTATGATGATTGGTCTTCACCAAGCAATAAATTGGACTTCACATTGCTATTGAAGTAATGAATTGGAATCTATATAACTATCCTCTACTTCAACATAGCAAAGGTATCATTGAAATGTGCATGATCATCTCATTCCTTACTAGTATGCGGTTAGTGCATATAGTACATGCTTATTAGGATCATGCATAACAAATGAAAAATTTTAAATTCATAGCCAACCATTATTGCTTGATTGATTAATTGATCTAGTGGTATGGATATGAGTTTGTTCATGAGCTAGTGAATCCAAGTACTTGATCTAGTTTGGATTGCTAACAAGTGATAAGTACAACATTGGTAAGATAACCCTTAGCACGAGGTGTGAAGAAGCTTGTCATTGGATCAAACCGAACTTGGAATCTTAGGCAAATCAACATAGTTCAAGTCATATAAGAAGCTCATGACAATGATAAGAGTACAAGCACAAGACAACAATGAAAATAGATATCTAGTTTATTTCAAGTGGTATCTAGACTCAAATCAATCTTCCAAGTGGTATTCACTAGTGGTGTCTAGATCATGATCTACAAGTGATATCTTACAAGTGGTACTCATGAAGATAGAAAATGTTCAAGAAGTGAATATTATTGCCAAATCCTTCAAAGTGAATCCATACAAGAAAATTCTTTTAAATGGTATCACATTTCTACTCATGGTATCTTCACGTGGTATCATTCATGCAAGACGATGGTTTCACAAGTGATCCTCAACATTAAGTGATCAAATCAAGAAATGCTACCCTCATCTTCAAGTGGTATCTCAAGTGAATGACACATGCTATGACATAGGGGGAGGAGCCCCACCGATTGGTATCAAGGTCAAAGATCCTATGTGGAATCTCAAGAGCAACCATAAAGTTTGTCATTCCAACATATGTGGTAATGTCCATCAAAAATGCAATATTCAAGTCTCAACCATCTACCCCAATACAAGCCTTTGTATCAATTGAGAAGAACACCTTTTATGGAAATTGATGACAAAGGGGGAGAAGTTGGACAAAGATATGAAAGCTTTTTGAGCTTTAGGGAGAGATTGGAAAGATTGGACATGGACATGGACAAAGAGGGAGTAACATTGAAGAATGTAAGGGGATCAAACATTCTTGGACAAAGAAAGCACACAAGTAGGAGGAGCAAGCTCATGAACTTTGATTGATTACATTTGATATGTGCATAATTCATGTGCTTGCTTGCATTGCATAAGTTCTTAAATTCAATATGCATGCTTGTGTGGTGTATGCTAGTTATAGAACTTAAATGATGATTTGATAACTAGCATGCATAGGATGTTAGCTAGACTTGTGATTATCATGCAAAAACTAGAACCTTGCTTACAATGTTGATCTCACGAGGTTTCTAGTGTTTTTAATGTCTAGCTACTCATGATGCTAAGGATGGTGGCAAACTTATGATTTTCAAATGGTATCAAGCTACTAATTGGTATCAAGCTACAAAGGTTTATTCTATACACCTTAGCATCACTTAGTAGTGCTAACTCTCCCACAAATTTCATATTTATGCATATGTGCAAGCTTGAAACCAAACCATTTGAGCACATATGTAGGGGGAGTTATCACTACCAAGTCAGATTTTATGGTGCTTATCCAAATTCTAACATAGAGCTTAAATGTTGGATAAGTGGCATAAAGTCCAAAAGAACTTAATTTCCATATCTTTGTAGAGTTGTCATCAATTACCAAAAAGGGGGAGATTGAAAGGTCCTTGTTTGGTTTTGGTAATTGAGTGACAACTTAGGTGGACTAATATGTGGTTATGTGAGATACACAGGAGATTAGTCCACATGTGATGGTGTCATGAAGGAGCTCATTGCATATGAGACATGACATGGAGTCATGTGACCAAGGTGGAGAATATCAAGATGAGGCTTGGCTTGATGGACCGGTTGCTAGGGTGAAGGGCAAGTTGTGTGATGGCTTGGCGCCGAAGGACCGAGGCAACGGTGAAGAGCAAGTGAGGTCAAGATCGATGAACCAATACGGTCATGTGATGATATGAAGTGGATCATATCATTTGATGATTGGTTGGTGCATGTGTTGCATCAACATCAATGGAGATGGAATGGAATGCGCAAGGCAAAGGTATAACCTAGGGCATTTCCATTTCACCGGTCATAGGTGTGTAGAGAAGTTTACGACCGGGTTTAGGATAGATGGCCGTACTATTAAGAGGGGCAAACTTGTTTGCATATTGGTCATCTAGTGCCACTCGTGTGATCTAACTATGCATCGTTGCTAGGATCGAGTGGCGTGGTAAGTTGAGTGGTTAACTCCTTCGATAAAATGATTATGAAAATGCTAACACACGTGCACAAGGTGGTGATCACTTGTTGGTGTTAGCACGTTTACGAAGGCGATGAAGTTTGAGCGGTAGAGAGGGTTTGGGTTCCTCTCTCCCTCCCGCCGAGCTTGCGAGCGCGGGATTCAGGCGTTTTCGAGGAGTTAAAAAGCCTATTTTCCACTACGCCGGAAGTCGGAAAAGAAACGGAGGCGAACGGAGGTCACAGAGGTGACCGGACGCTGCACCGGACGCGGTCATGGTATGACCGGATGCGTCCGGTCAGTACAGCGCAGGCGCGGGTGCTAGGGTTTGAAACCGGCGCGTCCGGTCACTCGTGGGACCGGCGCGTCCGGTCAGGTGTCCAGAGGAAACTGCGTTTCGCAAGGACGATCGGACGCAAGGCGCGTCCGATCACACATGATCGAACACGTCCGATCGTTGAAGGAGCTTACTGGACTCTAACCGGACGCAGGCACTATCGCGTCCGGTCATCGCAAGGAGCGTGTCCGGTCGTTGCGTCGCGGGCGCGTGGGTCAGTGCGATCGGCGCGTCCGGTCGTTCGACAGGCGCGTCCAGTCGTTGCCTAGGGCGCATCCGGTCGTTGTTTTGACCGTTGGGGTCAGTGACCGTTGGAGCATCAGACGCGGCTGAGCGCGTCCGGTCAGTTACGACCGACGCGTCCGGTCGTCCCGAAAAAGGACCCAATGAAGGGGTAACGGCTCTATTTGACCGTGGGGTTATAAATAGATGCCTTGGCCGGCCATGGCCGGTAGCTGAGCACACTATAGTCTTTGTGACTTATGTGGTAGTGCTTGGGAGCCCTCTAACTCACTCATGCTTGATAGTGTTCATCGGATCGAGTGAGAGAGCGATTCTAGTGCGTTTCTTTGAGAGATTG
Organism: Saccharum hybrid cultivar R570; assembly: GCA_038087645.1. Lineage (NCBI taxonomy): Eukaryota > Viridiplantae > Streptophyta > Magnoliopsida > Poales > Poaceae > Saccharum > Saccharum hybrid cultivar. Next base: position 265,688 of record JAQSUU010000671.1, on the reverse strand, counting down.
CATCGTGTGGCACTAGGTGATCGTGTTGCAAGCCGGTGGTGTTTGTTACTCTTGGAGGTTGCCACCTCCTAGACGGCTTGGTGGCTTGTGGCTCCGTCGAAGCTCGCAAGAAGATTGTGCGAGGCTCCGGAGAAGCTTTGTGAGGGGGATTGTGCTCACCCCGCGGGGATCGCGAAGAGCAACTCTAGTTGAGCGTGTCATTCAGCTACCACACTTTATGGTAGGTTCTTGCGGTGCCTTTTGAGAGGCTCGGTGTGTGACCGATTAGCCGCCGAACCACAAAGTGTTGGTCGACACAACGGGGACGTAGCTTGGTGGCAACCAAGTGAACCTCGGGAGAAAATCACTGTGTCAACATTGTCTACTCTTCTCGGTGGTTTGCTTTCGTACAACACAAGCTTGTATTTACTTTCATATATACTTGTGCTTGTGTAGTTGCTCTTGTTCTAGTTGTGCTTGTGTAGCTTGCTAGTTGTCTTCTTGCTTGTGTAGCTAGAAGCTTCCCTTTGCGTGACTAATTTGGTTTGTGTAACCTTGTTAGTCATATTGCTTAGTTTGTGTAGCTAAGTGTTTTGCGCTCTCTAATTTGGCATTAGTTGCCTTGTTATTGAGCTTTGCTAGCAAGCTTAAGCTTTGTGCTTTTGCTTCACTAGTTGTGTAGGAGCTCCCTCGTTTGGCAAAGTACTAGTGCATAGGTTTGTGTGACCTTGCTCTAGAATTGATTAGGTGAGCTCTTGGTAAGCTTAGCACCTTAGTTGCTTAATTAGGATCTTTGCAAGGTGCTAGAGAACTTAGATAGAGGGGTATAGTCTTGGCTAGACCGATAAGTTTAATTCCGCATTTATTTTGGTTAGCCTACGCGTTTAAGTTTTAGAAAGGACTATTCACCCCCCTCTAGTCCGCCATCTCGACCCTTCAAAGGCGTTATATGGGCTCAAGCAAGCCCCTAGAGCGTGGTATGAGCGCCTCCGGGACTTCCTTATTGAGAAGGGCTTCACCATTGGGAAGGTCGATACCACACTATTCACCAAGAAGTTAAATGAGGAGATCTTTATTTGTCAAGTATATGTTGATGATATCATCTTCGGATCAACAAATGAAGATTATTGCAAGGAATTTAGTGAATTGATGTCGAAGGAGTTCGAGATGTCAATGATTGGTGAGCTGACATTCTTCCTTGGATTTCAAGTAAAGCAAATGAGAGAAGGGATTTTCATCTCTCAAGAAAAGTATACCAAGGATCTTCTCAAAAGATTCAAGATGGAAGAATGCAAACCAATGAAGACCCCAATGCCATCAAATGGACATCTCGACCTAGATGAGGGAGGTAAATCGGTTGATCAAACTCTCTACCATTCTATGATTGGTAGCTTGTTGTACCTTACCGCATCTAGGCCCGATATCATGTTTAGTGTGTGCATGTGTGCCCGCTTTCAAGCGTGCCCTAAAGAACCTCACTTAAGTGCCGTAAAAAGAATCCTAAGATATCTTAAGCTCACCCCAAGCATTGGTCTTTGGTATCCCAAAGGAGCTAGATTTCAACTAGTTGGCTATTCCGATTCGGACTATGCCGGTTGCAAAATTGATAGAAAAAGCACATCCGGAGGGTGCCATTTGCTTGGAAGATCTTTAGTATCTTGGTCATCTAAAATGCAAAATAGTGTGGCTTTGTCCACCACCGAGGCGGAATACATTGCCGCGGGGGCTTGTTGTGCACAAATCTTATATATGAAACAAACCCTCCTAGACTATGGAATTGTTCTTGAAAAGGTGCCACTTTTATGTGATAATGAAAGTGCCGTTAAAATTGCTAACAATCCGGTACAACACTCTCGCACCAAGCACATTGATATCCGTCATCACTTTCTAAGAGATCACGTTGCTAAAAATGACATTTCACTAGAAGGTGTAAGAAGTGAAAATCAATTAGCGGATATCTTCACTAAACCTTTGGATGAGGCAACCTTTTGTAGGTTAAGAAGTGAACTCAATGTGCTTGATTCTAGCAACTTTAAAAAATGAGTGTGTGTTGTTCCTTGCATTGCATTGTATAATATGTCATATCTACTTTATCGCAATGTTTTTAGGGCTTGGCTAACACGGTTACGATAACCCTTCTTTGGAGGAGTGAAGAAGCCTAACCGTGGATCAAACTTGACAAGCATCCTAGCTTTACCTTCTTGTATTGCATTGCATATGCATGGTTGTTTGTTTTGGCGTTTCTTTTCGGTTTCGCTTTGAGCAACCTCTGTGTTCGTCCATGGATAGAGAGAGCATTTTGACGCTCCTAAAGGTTCAAAAACTCTATTGGATGGCCATACGTTGCTCCTTGGGTGTTTATTGCCTATTTTCTTAAAAATAATACTAGCCTAAGGCAATCTATTTTGAAAAATTTGAGGGTTTGAGTGAGGTCACTCATATCATGTTCCAATTGGTGTTTATTTGTGTCTTTTTGAATTGGAACCTGATTGGGAGAAGTCGCGTCGTAGTTCGGAACGAAGAAGGGCGAAGAACAGTGATCGGACGCTGGGCCGGACGCTGCACCGGACGCAGTGATGCTTCACCACCGCGTCCGGTCCCGGCGTCCACCAGTGCGTCCGGTCATCCAGAAGACCAACTCTAGATCTAATGATCGGACGCTGCACCGGACGCGCCTCTGTTGACCAACGCGTCCGGTCCCGGTTACCACCACCGTGTCCGGTCATTCGCGATGATTTCCCGAGCTCCCCCCGACCGGACTCTGACCGCGTCCGGTCAGTCCTCACCGGACGCGTCCGGTCACTCCAGGAGCTTACTGGAGTGTGACCGGACGCTGCACCACCGCGTCCGGTCATAATGACCACCGCGTCCGGTCATCACGCGTCGAGCGGATCTAACCCTTCATATAACGGTTCATCCTCGGCCATATTTTTCATCCGCCCGAGCCCCTTCTGCCGCCGCCTCTCTATCTCGCCAAATTTGCCAGAGCCGCCGCGTCCTTGCCGTCTTCCTCGCCTCCGGCAAGCCCAGCCACGACCTAGCCGCGTCTCCTCGCCCGCGCTAGCCTCGCTCGCGCGATCGCTGCCGCCCTGCCCGCAGCCGTGCCTCTGCCCGCAGCCACGCCCACGCCAGTCGCGTAGTCGCGCCACCGCCGCCCGCTCGCACCTCCGCCGCTGGTGAGCCGCGACCTTGCCGCCGGTGAGCCGCGCTCCCCTTGACAGCATCACCTCCGGCAGTGGACTGCCTCACGCTCGCCTCCAATCGTTCTTCGTCGAGTTGCCCTAACCCTAACCCTAGGGTTCGCGTAACGTCGTTCGATCGTTCGTCGTTGAGGTTTTGTCGCGCGTCGTCTTCTTCGCGAGGTTGTTTCGCGTCACCTTGACCTCCTCGCTAGGGTTTGCCGTAATTCTTTCTTTTAATCCTAATTGCATCATGTTTCGGCAAATTAGAGCTCGTCCGGCGATTTCGGGGAATCTCGCGATCTAGGTCACCTCATCTTGTCACCGTCGTCTCGTCGATCCGAGGTAGCTTCGCGTTTCGATTCACATCGTATCTCATATGCTTGCTATCTCTAGGGTTTCGTACCTTTTAGTTATATATATGTGCTTATAGTAGATCTCTCTATTCCGTCGTTGCAGCGAGTCTGTTCGTGTGTCAGGGTGAGATCAGTTTGCTGAATCCGAGGCCAAGCCTGCGGATACGGATTGAGGCCAAGCCTCTCGAGTGACAGTTCACCATCTTACAGAGGTTTTTCGATCAGTTTGTCAGCATGGTGCGTTGCAAGAACGCCGGTGGTGCTCCTAGTGACGGGGATGACAGTTCTCCTCGTCGGTCTGAGATTGCACGTGGGAAGCGTATCAAGGTCATGGCCAGAAAGAAGAAGAAGACACTTATAGAGGCAGAGATTGCTCAGGCCGTGGCAGATGCAGCTGAGCAGACAGAGAGAGGTGGCAGGAGCAGTGGCATACGCATAGGCGAGCATCGCTTTCATCTAGAAGGTCGACAGCCTGGCACAGAGGCCACTGAGGGAACTGAGGATACTGGAGCTACAGAGGGTATGTCAGTTGATCCACCTCCAGAGGCCATAGAGGCTCCAGAAGCTACAGCGGACATAGAGGAGCAGCCAGCTCAGTCTCCACCATGTCGCCGCTCCACACGCGCACGTACTCAGGTGACTCCTAGGCCAGAGGGCCAGCGTCGTGGAGCACGCCCTCCTCCCAGAGCTAGAGGTTCACCCCCGGTTGAGCACTTTGACTTGAGGGGTGCTACAGCACGTCAGGTGCAGGGGTTGAGGTTCGTGGAGGTCAGTCGGTGGTTTCCACCTGTGAGGGATCATAGAGCTTCAGAAGGTTTCTATACCCCGCTTGAGGAGGATTTCTACAGGGCTCTAGTTGACAGCGGTATTGCTTTCCGACCACAGAGGGTCTATCGACTTGAGTCACTGGTTGAGGTTGTGGGAGAACAGCTACGTCTGCACCTGTCCTTTCTGCCAGGCTTGTCAGATCTTCTTGGACGGACAGGTGCATACTGCGGCACATGGGTCAGAGAGTTTTATGCTTCACTATGGATTGATCCTGCCCATGATTTCATTCACTTTGCATTCCGAGGCCGCGATCACCGTCTATACAGCAACAGAGTGCGGGAGATTCTCAGACTCCCAGCTTCCAACACGAAGATACATCAGCTGTGTTTTGGTCAGACTCCTCCACCGAGACGCCCTCACGGCGGGGCAGTGCCACCTACAGACTTGATTCGACCCTGCTTCCGTGAGCCTTTTGGCTAAGGGTCTCGTCGCACGCCTGCCAGTTTGACACCACTTGCCAGAGTTCTGGATGCTATGGTCAGACGCACTCTACTTCCCAGACTTGGTTACAGAGAGGGATTGACTCGGATGCAGCTATGGATTGTTCACCACCTCCTCTCACAGACACAGTTTGACATTTGGGATCTCATACTTAGTGAGATGGAGGACACCATAGCTGAGGGCTTCAAGGGTAATCGTCAGCTGCCCTATGCACATTGGATCTGCTTCATCATTAGATCATCCATTTAGCTACCAGCAGAGATCCGAGCTGAGATATCAGATACTACTACTGCTTTCCCTGAGTATGATATCTGTCAGCTTTGGGCTTCAGTCACTAGAGATCAGGCCCCAGTGCCAGGACAGCGTGTGCGACCTGAGGTTCCTGAGACAGCGGCTGAGCAGGACGCCACAGTTGATGAGCTTGCAGAGGCAGAGCTTGCCGATCTTGACGCTCAACCTGCTGATCTTCCTGAGGATGTGACATCTGACAGCACTGATGAGGACTACCAGCCCATCCCCAGGTACCGGTCTCCTCGGTCTCACGACCACGAGGCCGGTGGCTCTGGTTCAGCCTCCCGCACAGACCCAGCCATGGTGGCTATACTTGAGAGGTTGACCCAGGCATAGGAGCAGCAGCAACAGCAGATACAGCGACAGGCTCAGGACACAGCTGCAGCACTTGCACAGATTCAGGCTCGTCAGGACGAGTTTCAGCGTCAGCAGCTTGAGATCCAGAGGCAGCAGGTTGAAATGCAGCGACAGCAGTACGAGATTCAGCGACAGAGTGCAGCTAGTCAGCAGCAGTACTTGGATCTCCTGCGCCACCTAGTCACTGTTGGGGTTCCTCCACCTGTTTCTGTCCTGACTTCTGCTTTACAATCCAGTGATCCATCGAGTCAGGGACAGCCGAGCTTCCAGTTCACATCTCCACAGCAGCAGGTTCACCAGTCATTCCAGTCCCCGAGCTTCACGCCTATTCACACGGGGTTTACACCTTCAGACCAGCCTCGCCCTCACCTCCTGATAGGCACACCCTTCGGTGATTACAGTGCTACCTACAGCGAGTTGACTGGTCAGCCGACGCCCTCGCACACTACCTTTGCTACTTTTTCAGAGTTGTCAGCTTCAGAGGCAGCTATTCCTCCAGTGACAGGGACTGGTACTACAGAGACTCTTCCTTCGTCAGTTGCCTCAATAGATCCTCCTGCTATTGGCTCGCTACAGGCTTAGGTCACTCAGACGGATCCTCTTATTGCTACTACATTAGTACCTGTTCCTGCCGCTCAGACCCAGACCGCTTCACAGCCACGTGTTTCTTCAGAGGGTCAGCCAGATAGCTCAGATTCCGAGGGAGATTCTCTACACTTCATGATTACTCCGCGCACCTCGGCACCCGACACGACTCCGTCTGTCCCCCCGTCAGATCCTTAGATTAGTTTTTTGGCGCTTGATGCCAAAGGGGGAGAGAGAGTAGTTTCAGGGGGAGTTTTGAGAGAGGGTTTTCGTTTTTGGGTTTTCGTTTTTTTCTTGTGTGCTACATTCATGCATCATGTTTACTTTTCAGTCATTGCATTCGTGTGGCATGTCATCGTGTGATAAACCTTGAGTCTTAATGTTTTATCCAGTCGCAGTGTTAACACATGTTACCGTTTTAATTATAGCTCTAAGGTTGTGCTTCCGTGCCTTACTCCGATTTCTTATGAGCTATATCTGTATGTGTACTAACGTTCTTTGTCTTATCTTATGAGTACACTCTTTTGGCTTGGGGGCACATAAGCAATTCCTAACCCCTTGTGCTTATTGCTTTTTGCTTATGTGAACCATGCATGCTCGAAAACCTCAACTCAAATCTTTTATATCTTAGTGTTGTCATCAATCACCAAAAAGGGGAGATTGAAAGCATCTAGGCCCCGAGATTTGGTTTCGGCAATTGATGACAACGCTTTATTACCATGACTAACGTGTGTTTTGCAGAAACTTTGGTAAGTTAGGTCATGGAGGTTTTAACTGCTTTGGGCACCATGGCATTCATGCCCCTTGATGGAAATCGTTTCGGTTTTCAAAAGAGTGACGTCAAGATTAAGGACGGTTAGTTCCGGATGTCGAGGTGTTGAGATACATTTGGAATAGTCATTAGGATCTTCGTTTTTCTCTTTTGGCCGTACTATAAAGGGGGGCATGAGCGGGTAGCTTGACCTAGGCGAGTCCTACATTTAGGTGTGGTGCACACTTATTAAACTTGGCGCTAGGTAGCTCTAGAATAGCTCAAAGTTCAGTTGGAAGCAACTTGGTTCAAGTTGTGACGCGTTTCGGAGAGTTTCGGGTCGTTTTCCCATGACCAGACGCGGTCCTCGGCATGACCGGACACGTCCGGTCAGTACAGTTCCGCGGCTAGGGTTTCAGCTCTGACGACCGGACGCGGTCCTCGCGAGGACCGGACGCGGTGGTCAGAAGTCAACACGTGTCACTTGAGGAAAACACACGATCGGACGCGACCTGGGTGTGATCGGCGCGTCCGGTCATAGTCCAGTAAGGTCCAGAGACGACCGGACGCGTCCGGTCATCACCGATCGGACGCGGTCGCGCGTCTGGTGCAAGTACAGTATGCTTCCTGCACGATCGGACGCGTCCGGTCACCCCTGACCGGTGCGTCCGGTCACTCAGTTGTTTTTCGGATTTCGACCGTTACGAGTGACCGGCGCGTCCGGTCAGTTCAACCGGCGCGTCCGGTCAGCCCGTGTTTTGCTGAGTCAGCAGGTAACGGTTAGTTTTGTCTGTGGGGTGTATAAATACATCCCCACCACCTCTTTTAGAGGTCTCTTGCTCATTTGATCAACTGAAAAACACCTTTGGAGTGCAAGGGAGTGCAAGAGCACTAGTGAGGATAGAGATTTGAGAATCAAAGCTTGAGAGTTCCTCACTAGCGATTAGAGAGTAGCAAGTGTGCATCCACCTTCTTATTTGGGCTCGTAGTGGTCAAGTGAGAGTTCTAGCTTGTTACTCTTGGTGATCGCCATCACCTAGACGGCGTGGTGGTGATTGGGAGTTTGGTGATCATCCGGCGGAGCTTGTGGATGACCCAACTCATCTTGTGAGCGGTTTTGGGTGATTCACCGCGATGGAGTGTCGAAGAATCAACCCATAGAGAGCACTTGATCCTTGCGCGGATCAAGAGGGAGCTACACCCTTGCGCGGGTGCTCCAACGAGGACTAGTGGGGAGTGGCGACTCTCTGATACCTCGGAAAAATATTGCCGTGTTCCTTGCCCCTTTACATTCAAGCATTTACATTCTCGTATTTACTTTCATTGCTTGTTTTACATTCCTAGACTTGCCATGCTAGACTAGGATTGGAAACTAGGGTGCAAAACTTTGTATCGGTAGACTCTCTAGGAACACAAGTAGACACTAGGGGTGAATTCCGGCTTGTAGGATTTAATTCTTGCATTTAAATTTTAGAGAAGCCCAATTCACCCCCCCCTCTTGGGCATCTTGATCCTTTCAAAGGCTATGATCTCTAATACACACCAACAATACTAAGTCACTAAGCTACTTACTCCTATGTGATAAAAGCTACACTAAGATTAGTACAAGAAAGTAAAGAGCAAGTGACTTGATTCTTATACCAACGATGTAGAGAAGTAATGCACTCAAAGAATCAATCACAAGAGAAATCCTCGGCAAAGAGATGACACAAGATTTTTACAGAGGTTCACTTGCTTTCCGGCAAGCTACTCCTCGTTGCGGCGATACACCCACTTGTCGGTTCACGAGCTAATCGACTATCAAGAGTCGAGCCCTCGGCGGGCGCCGCACAACCGCACACAAGATGGGGATCCTCCAAGCCACGAGCTCCACTAGAGTATCCAATTTGCGAACTCCCGCGGGGAAGGATCAAGAACCCCTTACAACACTTGGTGAGGGCTCCAACAATCTTCAATTGTGAGCTCAATCACCTCCGCTGCTCCAAGTCGTCTACCGTGTTGAGAAACACGAAAGAGTAACAAGAAATTCATAGCAACTCGAAGATCAAGTGCCTCTAGAATGCAACTCTCAAGCAATACACTTGAATCTCACTCAATCTCACTCAAGATGTGCAATTAAGCAAAGAGATGAGTGGAGGGGTTGTTCTCTAGCTCAAAGGATGTCTCTATGTCTCAAAATGTGCAAGAGTTGCCCTCAAACCCCAGACTTCCTCTATTTATAGCGAAGGGGTACGCAGCTAGCCGTTAGGAACTTAAACAGCTGAAGTCGCGCTGACCAGACACGCTGGTCAAACTGACCGGACACACTGGTCAAGCCTGAGTAGCGCACAACGAAACAGCGACCGGACGCGCTATAGAACTGACTGGACGCCACAGTGCCAGCGTCCGGTTGGAGTCCAGTAAGCTCCCTGAACGACCGAACGCGTCCGGTCGTTAGTGACCAGACACGCTGCGCGTCCGATCATCAACCTAAAACACGCGCAGACGCTGAACGCTGACAGGACGCGTCTGGTCACCTCTATGACCTCCGTTCGCCTTCATTTCTTTTCCGACTTCCGGCGCAGTAGAAAATAGGCATTTCACTTCCCCAAAAAGCGCCGAATCCTGCCTCGCAAGCTTGGCGGGAGAGAGAGAGGAACCCAAACCCCTCTCTACCGCTTAAACTCCATCGCCTTCGCAAAAGTGCTAACACCACCAAGTGTACATCACCATGTGCATGTGTGTTAGCATTTTCACAATGATTTTTCAAGGCATTATGTTAGCTCTCTACTAGATCCTAATGCATATGCTCAAGACATTGATCTAGTGGCACTTGATTCCCAAGCTAACCGTGATTGCCCCTCTTGATAGTCGGCTATGTATCCTAAACCCGGTCAATCACTTCTCTACTCATCTTAGACCGGCAAAAGGAAAACCTTATGGTTATACCTTTGCCTTGCGCTCTTAGATCCTTCTTCTCCACTTGATCATCAAGTCCATCATATTATGTGCATCTCCACCATGATCATCATTTCATGTCCATGCACCATCTCTTTGTAATCTTGTGGCCACCACTCCTTGCCACATACACCTTCATCACATGTGTTGCTTATGCCTATCTCAAAACACTTAACACATGGCATTAGCAACTTGGTGTCATTAATTACCAAAACCAAACTTGGGCTTTCAGCGGTGTGACCCCTTCTCCTGCGACTCCCCTCCCCGTGGCATGACCCCTTCTCCAGCGATCTAGCAGGCTCTCGGTAACATCTCCTCCTCGTCCTCCTTCCTTCATATCTTGTATGAATGCAAAGTTGTGTGAATTAGTTCGATGTGGCTCTCTGCATTTTAATCATTTTGGTGTTAGGGGTAAAATAGTAATTTTAACCATCCCTTAAGTTAAGTGTCTAAACTAACGGAAAGGCCATATAGGTAACTGAATTTAATTTTCAGACCTTATAAGTACGTTAAAATGAAAAAGGACCATGAAAGGAAGCTGGATTTTTTTGAGACTCATGGATAATTTTCTCAAAATTTATATAGGGTGTTTTCTATTCATTTGGACTCCGGTGTTGTAAGGTCCTAGATGGCTAGAGGGGGGTGAATAGCCTATAAAAAAACCCTACACAAACCACTAAGCAAACTTGTTAGAATAACAAACGGCGTAAAGCGAGTTTTGCTTAGCCTACGGTTGTGATACAAGCATCCTATCCATAAGTCTAGTAGATTATGATCTCTAGTTCACACAAGGGCTATGTTACTAAACTTACACTAGTGAGCAAGCTAACAACTACTAGCAAAGGCTATCACTAGAGCTACACAATATAATCTAGTAAAAGTAAATGCGAGAGAGAGGATTGTGAATCTTATATCGACGGTGGAGTGAAGATGTTGCCAATCACCAAGATGATATACAATCAATTAATATTGATAACAACATAATATGAAGACCAATCACCGGGAGACAAGAGACATAATATTTTTGTTCACCCGGTGTTCACTTGTGCACCGACAAGCTACGTCACCAGTTGTGTCGACCAACACTTAGATGGTTCCTCGGTGTGACCCTCAAGTCACTTGCCCCTCAAGGCACGCCCCGCAAGGCACCACAAGACACCACTCTCAAGTGAGGTAACTTAATGACACGCGCAATCCACTAGAGTTGCTTTTGGCGCTCCGCCGAGGAAAGCATAAGAACCTCTTACAATCAACCGGAGGTGGCCAAGAACAATCTCCTTCTCTTGCCAACACCTCCAACAATCTCCAAGCCAGCTAGGAGCGGTACTCTCCAAGAGTAACAAGAAATCCACCGGCTAAACCATCCACAAGTGCCACTAGATGCCCTCAAGCTATGCAATGCACTTTGGGATCACTCAATCTCACTTTTGATTTGCAATCAAGCAAGAGAGATGAGTAGGAGGGAGAAGCTCTAGCTCAAAGGATGCACAAGAGTGTTTAAAATCACGAGAGACCTCCCCAAGGGCCGGCCAACAAGTATTTATAAGCATCCCAAACGAATAGAGTCATTGTACCCTTTCACTGCGTGCTTTTCGGGACGACCGGATGCGCCGGTCAAAACTGACCAGACGCGCCGCACCGTGTCCGATCACCCTGCACCGTCCACGTGTTCTCCCGAATTCAAATGCGACCGCTCGATCCTCCAACGGTCACTGCGTGCCAACGGTCAAACGCAATGACCGGACGCGCCGCTCAAACGACCAGACGTGCTACACTCGGCGTCCAGTTTAAGTCTAGTAAGGTCCCATCACGACCGGATGTGTCCGGTCGATCATGATCGGATGCGCACCGCGTCCGAAAAGACCTTGCGTTTCAACAGTCAAACGAGTGACCGGACGCGCTGCTCAACCGACCGGACGCGACAGTGCCAGCGTCTAGTTAGAGTCCAGTAAGCTCCCTCAACGACCGAACGCGTCCGATCACGTGTGACCGGACGCGCCACGCGTCCGATCAGCTTTACGCCACGCGCTACACTTCTGGGTACCCGACCGGACGCGCCGGTCCCGTGAGTGACCAAACGCGCCGGTATGAAACCCTAACACCCGCGCGCCTAACTGCTGCGTTGAACTGACCAGACGCGTCCGGTCAAACCGTGACCGCGTCCGGTGCAGCGTCCAGTCACCTCTGTGACCTCTGTTCGCCTCCGTTTCTTTTTTGACTTCCGGCGTAGTGGAAAATAGGCATTTCAAGTCCTAAAAAATGCATGAATCCCGCGCTCGCAAGCTCGGTGGGAGGGAGAGAGGAACCCAAACCCTCTCTACCGCTCAAACTCCGTCACCTTCGCAAATGTGCCAACACCAACAAGTGATCACCACCTTATGCACGTGTGTTAGCATTTTCATAATCATTTTTGAAGGTTTTCCAGTTAGCTCACTAGACCCTACATGCAATGCACTTCATGAATTCACCTAGTGGCACCCGTGCATCGAATAACCGATAAGACTTTCCCTCTTAACTGTTCGGCTATCGAAACTAAACCACTCACACCCTCTATGGTGTCTTGAGTGCAAAACAAAATGGCCTTATGGTTATACCTTTGCCTTGAGTCCATTTTGTTTTTCCAAAAGATATGAACCACTTCATATCATCACATGACCATCTCGATCCATCGACCTTGACTTCACTTGCTCTTCACCGTTGCATCGGTCCGTCGGCGCCAAGTCTTGCTCAAGCTTCACCATCGCATGGTCCTTCGCTTCGAAGCCTCGACTTGCCCTTCACCTTAACAACCGGTCCATCGAGCCAAGCATCATCTTGGTCTTCATCATCTTGGTCACATGAGTCAATGTCATGTCTCATATTCAATGACCATCTTTATCTAAATCATCCACTTAGATACAAAGGTTAGTCCTAGGTTTCATCAATTAGCCAAAAACCAAACTAGGGACTTTCAATCTCCTCTTTTTTGGTAATTGATGACAACCCTCACAAAGATGATTTTGAAAATAAAAGTTTTGAACTTGTCATACTTGTCCAATCATTTTGCTCATAAGTAAAGTTTGGACAATTATCACAAGCTCGGTTTTGGTAGCATTAGCTCTCCCTACATATGTGCATAGAGTTTGGATTGAAGCTTTGCACATATGCATGGATAGAAGTGTTGAGAGAGTAATTCTTCCAAAATGATGCTAAGGTGTAAGAAATGGACCTTTGAAGCGTGATACCAATCAGAGTTGCCTTTTACACCTTCCTTAGCATCATGAAGTAACTAGACATCCATCACAACTCAAGAACCCCGTGAGATCAACATTATATGTAAAGGTTCTTGGACCACTTGTAAAGCTTTAGGCACGTCTAGATACCACAAGTAAACTATTCCTATGCATGCTAGTAGATCATTTCATCATTCAAGTTCTATACTAGCATTACACCACACAAGCATGTATATTGAATTTAAATACATGTGCAATGAGAAAGTCATATGAGATGCACAAACAAATGCAACAACTTTGTTTATGAGCTTGATCCCCCTACTTGTGTGCATCAAAATTTTATTTACCCATTTATCATGTTGAATCATCCTTTTCTCTCCCCCTTTGTCAACAACTTACCCAAAAATGGGATCAAATTGTGGAGAGAAAAACAATGTTTGATGGAGTAGGTTAAAATTTATCAAATTTGGTTCAACCTAGAACGCTTGCCAAAGATATTTAATTCGATTTGAACCAAAGACAAGCTTCTTCACACCTCATAATAAGGGTTATCTTGCCGATGTTGAATTAAACACGTATATCAAATCTTCTAGATTCAACACTAGGTTTGCAAGCTCACAAACATGTCATATGCCACCACTAGATCAAAACAAGCATAGAAGCAATAGTGGTAACATATATCCATCAAATTCATTTGATTTATCATGAATGTTCATGCATACCACTTATTATGTCTACAAGCTCTAGCAAGTCCTTAGCATAGGATGAATGACATGTCAATCAACTTTACCTTACGATGTCGAAAGAGAGGCATGCCAATAAGTGTGTGGGATGCATTCAACTCATGTTTGAGAAATCAAGAATGTTCAACTCATTCCTTAGCTTGCAAAACCTCTTTTCATCAAGTGGCTTGGTAAGAATATTGGCAAGTTGATCATCGGTGCCAATACTTTCAATGGCAATATCTCCCTTTTGTTAATAGTCTCTAATGAAATGATGCCTTATGTCAATATGCTTTGTTCTTCCATGTTGAACCGGGTTTTGTGTCATCTTGATTGCACTTTCATTATCACATAGCAATAGCACATTCTTGAAGTTGAGGCCATAATCCTTCAAAGTTGATTTCATCCATAGCAATTGTGCACAACAACTCCTCGCACTCACATATTCGGCTTCGGCGGTAGAGATTGCTACACTATTTTGTTTCTTTGAGGACCATGACACAAGTGATCTTCCAAGTAATTGACATGTGCCACTTATGCTCTTTCTATTGATCTTGCAACCCCCATAGTCAGAATCCGAATATCCAATCAATTCAAACTTTGACCCCTTGGGATACCATAGTCCAACATCTCTTGTTTGCTTCAAGTACCTCAATATTCTCTTTGCGGCCGTGAGATGACTCTCTCTAGGTGAGGCTTGATATCTAGCACACATACAAACACTAAACATGACATCTGGCCTTGATGCGGTGACATAGAGTAGACTTCCAATCAAAAACCAATATTCCTTTTGATTTACCATTTTGCTATCAAAATCACTATCCAAATTACCATTTGTATTCATTGGAGTTGAAATTGGCTTTGCATCTTGCATTCCAAACTTCTTCAACATATCCCTTATGTATTTCCCTTGACTCACAAATATCCCATTCTTCAATTGTTTGACTTGGAGACCAAGGAAGTAGCTAAGTTCACCAATCATAGACATTTCAAACTCTTTGGCCATCATAGCACCAAATTCTTCACAATAAGCTTGATCGGTTGATCCAAAGATGATGTCATCAACATATATTTGCACTATAAATAGATCATTCCCAATCTTCTTGGTGAATAGAGTTGTATCAACCTTGCCCATCTTGAATCCCTTAGAGAGAAGGAAATCCCTTAGTCTCTCATACCATGCCCTAGGTGCTTGCTTTAAGCCATACAAAGTCTTCTTCAACTTGTACATGGTTGGGTTTCTTGTCATCTTCAAATCTGGGAGGTTGCTCAACAAAGACTAACTTATTGATGATTCCATGAAGAAATGCACTTTTGACATCCATTTGATATAGTTTGATGTTGTGTGCACAAGCATAAGCCAATAGAATCCTTATTGCCTCCAATCTTACCACGCGAGCATATGTCTCATCATAGTCAAGACCTTCTACTTGAGTGTAACCTTGAGCAACTAGTCTTGCTTTGTTTCTCACCATAATGTCATCTTGATCTTGCTTGTTTTTTAACACTCACTTGGTTCCAATCACATTGTAGTCATTTGGCCTTTCTACCAATTCTTAAACATCATTTCTTGTGAAATTGTTAAGTTCTTGCATAGCCATAATCCAATCGGCATCCCTCAAAGCTTCCTCTATTTTCTTTGGTTCTATGGTTGACACAAATGATGCATGCTCACAAAACATGGCTAATCTTGATCTTGTTTGCACACCACTTCTAATATCACCAATAACACTATCAATGGGGTGATCTCTTGCAACATGTTGTGGTTGGAGTACTTGCACTTGATTGCTTGAGCTTGGTTGATCACTTGATGCATCTCGATGAGATGAACTAGCACCATGATCTTTCACTTGAGAGTCACTAGCTAGCTTGAATGGAGAATTGAGCACTTGATCTTTATCATCATCTTGAATATCAATTACTTGCTTTGCTCTAATATCCCCAATGTCCATGTTCTTCATTGCTTCCACCAATAGAGTTCCACCAACATCATCTAGATTCTCTTCTTCATCTTGTGACCCATTGGTTTCATCAAATTGCACATCATGAACTTCTTCTAGAATGCCGCTTGAGTTGTTCCAAACTCTATAAGCTTTACTTGTAGTTGAATAACCAAGTAGGAACCCCTCATCACATCTCTTGTCAAACTTTCCCAATCTAGTGCCCTTCTTCAAGATATAACATTTGCAACCAAACACCCTAAAGTAAGAAATATTTAGCTTTTTTCCATGAAGTAGCTCATATGGGGTCTTCTCTAGTAATGGATGACAATATAGTCTATTGATGTAGTAGCAAGCGATATTGATTGCTTCATCCCAAAATGATTGACTCACATTATACTCATGAAGCATTGATCTACTCATATCAAGCAATGTTCTATTCTTTCTCTCAACTAGGCCATTTGATTATGGAGTGTACTTGGCCGAGAATTGATGTCCAATGCCATAGTGATCACAAAGTTCTTCAATTCTTGTATTCTTGAACTCACTTCCATTGTTACTTCTCACTTTCTTGATTCTAATCTCAAACTCATTGTGAACTCTAGTGAGAAAGGTCTTGAAGATGTCAAACACTTCACTTTTGTCACTAAGAAAGAATACCCATGTGAATCTTGTGAAGTCATCCACTATGACAAAACCATACTTATTATCACCTATGCTTGAGTATGTTGTTAGGCCAAATAGATCCATGTGCATCAAATCAAATGCTTTGCATGTGCTCATTGTACTCTTCTTTGGATGTGAGCTTCCAACTTGCTTCCTGGCTTAACATGCACTACAAAGCTTATTCTTCTCAAATTCAACATCTTTCGAACCATTGACAAGATTGTGAGTTGTAAGCTTCTTCAATTGTTTCATACCAACATGACCAAGCCTTCTTTGCCAAAGCCAACCCATACTTGATTTGGAGATTAAGCAAGTTTTCAAAGAAGTTTCTCTAGCATTGAAGTAAACTAGGTAGAGATTCTCATATCTAAAGCCCTTGAATGCCACATTTGAACCATCCACACTAATAACTTCCACATCATCAACCCCAAAGATGCATTTGTAGCCTAGATCACATATTTGTGCCACGGCTAGAAGATTGAAATCCAAGCTTTCAACTAGCAACACATTGGACATACTCATGTCATTTGATATTGCAATCTTGCCCAAGCCAATAACCTTGCCTTTCTTGTTATTGCCAAATGTGATAGAATCAACACCACTATCATTGTCATTGATTGAGTCAAACATTCTTGATGTACTGATCATGTGTTGAGTGCACCCGCTATCAATAATCTAATGCCTTCCTCCAGCTTTATAATTGACCTACAAGCAAATCAATGAAGCTTAGGTATCTATTTTTGCTTAGGTCCTTGTAGGTTAGTAACTAAGCTCTTTGGTACCCAAATAGCCTTCTTCTTTGGGCCAACAATGGGTGTACCAATAAACTTAGCTTTCACACCCTTCACACCCTTGGTAAGCACATAGCAAGAATCAAAAGGTATAGCATTAACAAATTTTTTGCTTTAGTTCTTTTTATTGCAATTATGCTCTAAGTGCCCGACTTGCTTGCATCTATTGCAAAACCGACCATTGCCCTTCACAAAGCTAGGCTTTGGAGTTGCAAAGGTCGACTTACCTTTCTTGGGGTTGTAGCCCAATTTCTCTTTGTTAAGAGAGAACCTTTGGCTACCCAAGCACTTAAGCAAGCAGGCCTCACCACCATAGGCCTTGCCTAGGGCATGAGTGAGCTCATCCACCTCTCTCTTGAGAGTCTCATTCTCAACCATTAGTGAGGCATCACAAGTGAAACCATCACTAGTAGTGGAGGTAGAGTCGGTGGTGGTGGATGAAGAGCTACAAGAAGGGTTAGCATTTGACGTGATGATAGGTTCATAAGAGGATTCATCAATTATATCACATGTAACACCTATATCATATGATATAACAACCTCCTTCTTTGCTTGTTACTCAAGTAGCAATGAGTGAGCTTTTTCAAGCTTGGAATGAGCCTTACCAAGATCCTCATGGTCTTCCACTAGACTCTCATGAGTGGTCTTAAGCTCACTAAGAACTTTCTTAAGTATTGCTACTTTCATTGAAAGCTTCTTACACTCATTGTCCTTGGCAATAGCTATGTCTCTAGTTTGTTGCATCAAGTTATATAGTTGTTCTTTAGTTGGTTCATCATCATCATTTTCATTATCATTATCATTATCATTATCACTATCTTGAACATATTCCATTTCACTTTCATCATCACTCTCATCATATAATACCTTTGTTTCTTTGGCCATGAAGCATGAAGATGATGAACCAAATAGTGAGGGCTTCTTGTTGATAGCAATGGAAGCAAAAGCCTTATTGGATGATGATTCTTCTTCTTCTCCATCATCACTTTCCCAAGTGACCACATAGGCTCCATTCTTACCCTTCTTGAAAGTTATCTTGGCTTCTCTCTTTTTCTTCTCAAACTTGCCCCTCTTGTTGTTCTTCTTCTTGTTATAGGGACATTCGGCTTGAAGATGTTCGGCGCTATCACAATTGAAGCACTTCCTTTGTTGCTCATTGCTCTTGAAATTATCATTTATCTTTTTAAAGCCTCTTATTTTGATAAACATCTTACCAATATTATTGACAACTAGAGCAAGTGCCTCATCATTAATTTTCAATTCTTCATCTTCTTCATTGTCATCTTCTTCTTGAATTGAAGCTTTGCCCTTGGAGGAGGTGGCCATAAATTCCACGGTCTTCTTCTTCTTTTATTCCTCCTTCTCCTTCTCATCAACATCTTGATCATACTTGTCAAAGGTCAATACCTCTCCAAGGAAATCATTGGGCTTCTTTGCATCAAGCCCATCTCTTTGTAGCATCATGATTAACATTTTGAATCTTCTTGGTAAGCTCAACAAGAACTTGTGGCAAAAATCTTGGTCTTGTGTCTTGTGTCCTAAGCTCTTGAGATCATTCACAATGACTTACAATCTATGAAACCTCTCTAAGATTGTTTCTTCTTCTTTCATCTTGAAGTTCTCAAACTCACTCTTGAGCCTATATAGCTTGGCACTCTTCACAACCTTAGTGCCCTCATATGTTTCACACAACCTTGTCCATACTTCATTTGCAAATTCTAAATCCTTGATGCCCTCAAATACTTTTGTGTCAATACCATTGTTCTATTTGCTCTATCTTCATCGGTGAGATGATCGGGATCAATGATAGCAAAATCATTCTCGGTGACTTGCAATACTCTCTCATGAATAGAACCAAGGTACATTGTCATTTTTCTCTTCCAATGAGCAAAAGAACTAACACCATCAAAGAACGGTGGCTTGCCCCCAACATGATTGAACACAATTTGAGCCATTTTTCACACCGAAGGATATTAAGCCTTGATTAAAACGGTGACCACGGCTTCGATACCGATGTTGTAAGGTCCTAGATGGCTAGAGGGGGGTGAATAGCCTATAAAAAACCCTACACAAACCACTAAGCAAACTTGTTAGAATAACAAACGGCGTAAAGCGAGTTTTGCTTAGCCTACGGTTGTGATACAAGCCTCCTATCCACAAGTCTAGTAGATTATGATCTCTAGTTCACACAAGGGCTATGTTACTAAACTTACACTAGTGAGCAAGCTAACAACTACTAGCAAAGGCTACCACTAGAGCTACACAGTATAATCTAGTAAAAGTAAATGCGAGAGAGAGGATTGTGAATCTTATACCGACGGTGGAGTGAAGATGTTGCCAATCACCAAGATGATATACAATCAATCAAAATTGACAATAACACAATATGAAGACCAATCACCGGGAGACAAGAGACACAATATTTTTGTTCACCCGGTGTTCACTTGTGCACCGACAAGCTACGTCACCGGTTGTGTCGACCAACACTTAGATGGTTCCTCGGTGTGACCCTTAAGTCACTTGCCCCTCAAGGCACGCCCCACAAGGCATAACAAGACACCACTCTCAAGTGAGGTAACTCAATGACACGCGCAATCCACTAGAGTTGCTTTTGGCGCTCCGCCGAGGAAAGCATAAGAACCTCTTACAATCAACCGGAGGTGGCCAAGAACAATCTCCTTCTCTTGCCAACGCCTCCAACAATCTTCAAGCCGGCTAGGAGCGGTACTCTCCAAGAGTAACAAGAAATCCATCGGCTAAACCACCCACAAGTGCCACTAGATGCCCTCAAGCTATGCAATGCACTTTGGGATCACTCAATCTCACTTTTGATTTGCGATCAAGCAAGAGAGATGAGTAGGAGGGAGAAGCCCTAGCTCAAAGGATGCACAAGAGTGTTTAAAATCACGAGAGACCTCCCCAAGGGCCGGCCAACAAGTATTTATTAGCATCCCAAACGCATAGAGTCGTTGTACCCTTTCACTGTGCGCTTTTCGGGACGACCGGACGCGCCGGTCGAAACTAACCGGACGCGCCGCACCGCGTCCGATCGCCCTGCGCCGTCCACGTGTTCTCCTGAATTCAAATGCGACCGCTCGATCCTCCAATGGTCACTGCGTGCCAACGGTAAAACGCAATGATCGGACGCGTCGCTCAAACGATCGGACGTGCTACACTCGGCGTCCGGTTTAAGTCTAGTAAGGTCCCGTCGCGACCGGACGCGTCCGATCGATCATGATCGGACACGCACCGCGTCCGAAAAGACCTTGCGTTTCAACAGTCAAACGAGTGACCGGACGCGCTGCTCAACCGACCGAACGCGACAGTCCCAGCGTCTGGTTGGAGTCCAGTAAGCTCCCTCAACGACCGGACGCGTCCGATCACGTGTGATTGGACGCGCCGCGCGTCCGATCAGCTTTATGCCACGCGCTACACTTCTGGGTACCCGACCGGACGCGTCGGTCCCGTGAATGACCAGACGCGCTAGTGCAAAACCCTAACACCCACACGCCTAACTGCTGCGTTGAACTGACCGGACGCGTCCGGTCAAACCGTGACCGCGTCCGGTGCAGCGTCTGGTCACCTCTGTGACCTCTGTTTGCCTCCGTTTCTTTTCTGACTTCTAGCATAGTGAAAAATAGGCATTTCAAGTCCTAAAAACGCATGAATCCCGCGCTCGCAAGCTTGGTGGGAGGGAGAGAGGAACCTAAACCCTCTATACTGCTCAAACTCCGTCACCTTCGCAAATGTGCCAACACCAACAAGTGATCACCACCTTGTGCACATGTGTTAGCATTTTCATAATTATTTTTGAAGGTTTTCCAGTTAGCTCACTAGGCCCTACATGCAATGCACTTCATGAATTCACCTAGTGGCACCCGTGCGTCGAATAACCGATAAGACTTCCCCTCTTAATAGTTTGGCTATCGATCCTAAACCACTCACACCCTCTATGGTGTCTTGAGTGCAAAACAAAATAGCCTTATGGTTATACCTTTGCCTTGAGCCCATTTTATTTTTCTAAAAGATATGAACCACTTCATATCATCACATGACCATCTCGATCCATCGACCTTGACTTCACTTGCTCTTCACCGTTGCATCGGTCCGTCGGCGCCAAGTCTTGCTCAAGCTTCACCATTGCATGGTCCTTCGCTTCGAAGCCTCGACTTGCCCTTCACCTTCACAACCGGTCCATCGAGCCAAGCATCATCTTGGTCTTCATCATCTTGGTCACATGAGTCAATGTCATGTCTCATATTCAATGACCACCTTTATCTAAATCATCCACTTAGATACAAAGGTTAGTCCTAGGTTTCATCAATTAGCCAAAAACCAAACTAGGGACTTTCAGGTGTCCCGTGGGAAGTAGGCCTGGCCCTAAGGGGATCGAGGACTGTAGCCGCTCCAAGCCCAAGAGTCGTAGAGGGCCCTCCCAGTCCCAGGTTCCTACTTAAACTAGAAAGACAGCGTGGCGTTGTCGCGCGACTTTGTTAGTGGGCCAGCCTCTTGTGGCCACCGTTGTTACCTCTTGTAGTTTTTATTCTGAGTCTCGCAGTATAAAATGCTTTGAATTTAAATTTTTGTAGTGTAGCAAAACTTTAGGTTTTGAAATTTTGAGCATTTTTTTGTATTTAAAAGTTTTTTTTGCATAAAAACGTTTTGATGTCCGAACTGTAGGTACAATGGATGCTATGTAAATATTTATGCAGATGAATTGTAGAAGCACTTTCAATTTAGAATTTTATTCTATAATAAAGCTGTAGGTTTTGAAATTCTGAACAACTTTTGCATTGAACACCTTTTAATTTGAAAACGTTTTAGTGTACAAATTGTGGGTACAACGGATCGTATGTAAACATTTATGTAAACGCGGTACGAAAGAGTTTTGAATTTAAAAAATGTTGTATAATAAATTGTAGTTTTTGAATTTTTGTTCAAATTTTATGTTAAACAATTTTTGATTTGAACGAGTTTTGGTGCTCTAATTGTACGTGTAATGTTGCTCGTGTAAAATAAATGGATGAAACGAGTTGGGGTTTGATTTAAATTAAAATCTGAGGGTTTTTCTAAAAGGGTTAAGTCCACTTTAGGTCCTCCAACTATCGCAAAAGTCTGAATTTCATCCTCCAACTTCAAAACCGGATAACATTGGTCCTCCAACTCTTGAAAAACTTCACTTTTCACCCCTGGGCGGTTTTGTAGACGGTTTTACATGGCACTGTTCACGGTGCTGATGTCAGCGATGACGTCAGCACTAGATTTTAATTTGCAAAATTAATATCTTTTTATTCGGAGCTCCAAATATAGCAAATAATATATCAATTTTGATTGTCTCGACGAGCTTTTTGCAATGGTGTACTCTGTTTTGTTGTTTGAGATAGTTTTATTTCGTGAAAAATTAAATATTTCTATAAAACAAGTGAGAATAACAAAACTCGCGGCCATCGTGTCGCTGTACCGGTACGAGGAGCGGATGAACGGGTACGTCCTGCTCACGCTCTACTCCGTGCACGTGTACCTGGCGCTGGAGCTCGTTCTGGCGGCGGCGTCGCGCGCGCTGGTTGGGCTGGAGTTGGAGCCCCGGTTCGACCGGCCCTACCTCTCGGCCTTGTTGCGCGACTTCTGGGGCCGGAGGTGGAACCTCTCTATACCGGCGCTGCTCCGCCAGCGCGTGTTCCGCCAGAACCTCTTCCTCCCCTGGTGGTGCCCCTCCCTAGCGCATCCCCATTCTCCGATGGCGGCCCTCCTTCGGCGATTCCCCCTTCCCGCGGTGTGACCCCTTCTCCGGCGACTCTCCTCCCCGTGGCGTGACCCCTTCTCTGGCGAAGGCTCCAAAATCTCTAGCAGGCTCTCGATAACATCTCCTCCTCCTTCCTTCCTTCATATCTGGTATGAATGCAAAGTTGTGTGAATTAGTTCGATGTGGCTCTCTGCAGTTCAATCATTTTTTTGCCAGGGGTAAAACAGTCATTTTACCCATCCCTTGACACCGTTAAGTGCCTAAAGGCCATATAGGTAACTGATTTTAATTTTCAGACCTTATAAGTAAGTTAAAATTAAAAAAAGGACCATGAAAGCAAGCTGGATTTTTTTGAGACTCATGGGTAATTTTCTCAAAATTTATATAGGGTGTTTCCTATTCGGTTTGGACTCCGGTGTCTCGTGGGAAGCGGCCTGGCCCTGAGGGGATCGAGGACTGCGGCCGCTCCAAGCCCACAAGTCGTAGAGGCCCCTCCCAGTCCCAGGTTCCTACTTAAATAAGCCTGATCCAATTACTCTAGAAGCTAGTAGACACAGTGACACTAACAGTGCACGCGCACGCGGATGTTTGACGGGCCAGAGGCGACGGACGGCGGCCGAGCCGGGGGCCCAGTAGTAGTAAATTCCAACGCGGCGGCGTCGGACTCGCCCGGCGGTGTCAGCGGGACCGGGCTGGGCCGGACCGGCAGCCAGCGGTCGCGACCGATGCGCACGGCGGAGAGAGAAGAGGGACAGAGCGAGAAAGCGCGTCGTGTATGCATGGCCATCTGCCACCGCCACCGCGGCACAGCTGGCTGGCGCCGCCTCTGCCGCGGCGCTCTGGCCCTGCTGCATGCACCCACCCGTGCGATCTTCGTGTCGTGCGTGCCGGAGCGTCTTGCTCTTGCATGGCCGCCGCCAGCGACCGTCCAGAAACCTTCCCACTTTTTTTCCTTTTTTGGTTGGAAAAATGGGGATTATGTCGTCAACCTGTGGGTCCATGATCTCCCATCCGCCACCCAATTCCAATTCCAATTCCATCCACAAAGTGTAAAAGCGCAGGTCCCCAAAGTAAACGTACACCCGACCGGGTCCGCGCGCGGCGGAACGGGTCGCCGCCGCCCGCCGGGACGTCAAAAACACTCGGGCTCGCTCGGCTGTCGGCTCTCCGATCCTCCGGACCGGTCCGGTCCCCCGGTGTGGGTGCGTGCCCGTGCGAACGGGCGCCGCCTGCCTGCATCTGTCGCCTTGGGACTTGGGAGTGCGGACTGGACCCGTTCCACTCCACGGGAGCACGGCCACCACGCGCACGCCCCCGGGGTCGCGGATGCCACGGGGAGCTGGTGTCGTTGGACGGTTGGAGCGTGCATGCATCCCGTAGCCGTCGGGGTTGCGTCGCCCATGGAGCACACGAGACGGCCAGGTCGCAGGCCGCCCGGCCGGCACGCGGCACGCCTTAGAATGAGAGGTACGGCACGGATGGGAGTCGGAGGAGGAGGAGCCATGTGTGTCGCCGCCGGGGCGTCCTTGTCTCTCACGTCATCATCGGTCATCCTAAGTAGTCGCAGTCAAGTATACTCAACTCAAGTGAGATGCATGGACCCGACCGTGCCATCGCTTTCGTCGTCCCCGGCCGCGGCCGTGCTCCCAGAGCACGCTACCCCATCGGTGCGGTAACTACACGGTACACACATCCTCATCTTCAGTTACTCTACTCGATCGACCAAGTAAATCCAGCAGAAGAGCACTGCATGCATGCGTTGATCGAGTCAGCTCCGACTCCGACTGACCTGCATGCGGAAGTGGTAGTAGCAGCCACGCTTTAAATGTAAACCGGACTTCCAATTTCTTTTTACCGCAACCCATCCAATCGCCCAACTTAAATAAAATGAAGAGATTCTCCATGTGTCCTGTATTTCCTTTTGTCAAAATAAATAAACTAATTTTCTATAAAATCTCTAGGACACGTCCTTACACACAGAGTATTAGTTTGGGTAGCATTTGGACGGAAGACAAGGTGAAGTGAATAGATCCCGTCTTTGGTTCAGAGACTGGATGACGATTCCATCTAGTGTTGGTTAAGTGAGAATACAAATATCTTTTTTTTTCTTTGGCCCATAGACAAGTAAAAGTGGGATCGATCACTTGACATGTGGGACCCTCTCATTTCTTTCCTTTCTTCTTCCTCCCCCATCCCCGTTCTCATTTCTTTGTTCCTTTCATCTTCCTCCCCATCCCCTTTTTCCCACGTATGCCACAAAAAGCAAAGCCCGCGTGGAGGGGCGCACCTTGCCTGCACGGCGGAGCTAGGGGCGGAGCTCGCAGGGCCAAGTACATGGCATGCGGCGAGGCCAGGGCGCGAAGCCTGCCTGCACGGCGGGGTGTGGCAAGGCTAGGGCCGGAGCTCGCCAGGGCCGAGCATGGCGGCGTGTGTCGAGGCCAGGGACGAATCATGCCTGCACGGCGCAGCTCGTCGAGGCCAGGGGCGGAGCTCGTGCTGGTCACCCTCTCCTCTTTCTCTCTCTCTCTTCTTCCTCTACGTCGCATGTGCTTCTTCGTTCGCCTTTTCACGTGTAGAAGCCCTTGACGCAATCAGAAAATAAATTTTGAAAAAATGTTCAATAGTTAGATGTGCTGTTTTGAGATATGTGCAATTTTTTGAAAAGGAGTGCCGGAGTAGTTCTCTTAAAATAGTATCAACATCGTTCTCGTTTTTTACGATATCATACCATTTTCGTTTTTGGCATATAATTGTGAAACTGAAAGTGATGGAGCCTTCTTTTGAGCGTCTTCACCCCTACTCATGAGGTTCAAGTTATGTTGCGACGTGCATGAATCTAGGTTCAGCAAGGCAAACCAGTTTTGAAACTCTAAACAACTAGACCGAGGAATGGAAGAAGAGAGGTATGAGTGAGAGGTGATCCTAAAAGCGAGAAGAGTGGGGGAGAGAGTGATCGAACTATGGAAGAAGGCCGAGAAATGGAAGGAGAGGGATATGTGTGAGAGCTAATCCTAAAAATGCGAGTGGGGGGAACGGGTGATAGAAGAAGGCCGAGAAATGGAAGGAGAGGGATATGTGTGAGAGCTAATCCTAAAAATGCGAGTGGGGGAATGGGTGATAGAAGAAGACCGAGGAATGAAAGAAGAGGGGTAAGAGTGAGAGACGATCCTAAAAGTGAGAAGAGTGGGGGAGTGAGTGATGGGAGAATAGATGTCAAAAATAAGGGACACTGGACCATTAGAAGAGTGGGGGAGTGAATGATGGAAGAAGAGATGTCAAAAATAACGGACAATGGATTGGTTGAAAGGTTTTTTTCGATAATGCTCCTATCAGGACGTCCGTCCGTAACTCTGTGTCCCGACGCAGCCCCCCACAAGTGCTCCATCTTATAAAAGCAAAAAAAATCCCCACTCCTTATTTGTTCATCCTGTGACCCCCAATGCTGCGACGCAAGATTCTGCCTCCGAATTCGAGCGCAAGCGCTACCACCCCGAGCGTCGAGCCCGAGCTGCCCGAGAGACACCCCGCCGTTCGCTGCCCCCCGCCCCTGCCTAGGCTTGGTTCTCACCACCGTGGCCACCCCCGCCGCTGCCCCGTGCCCCAGCCTAGGCCTGGCGCTCGTCACCGAGCCGGGCTATGCGCGTGGCTACATGGCGGAGCCGTGGCATGGCCGCTCATTTGCCGCCCCCTTCCCCGACCGCGCGCCCGTCTCCCACCGTGTCGTGCCCTTCCTCCACCGTGTCGTGCCCTTCCCCCCACTGCAGAGACCCGAGCTTGCTGGCTACCGCAGTTCCCCACAAGGTATAACCATGACTGCGGCGGCGCCATGTTTTGTTTCACATGTGTTTTAGAAGTTGTTTTCAAGTGTTTCATTTATATGATGCATTGGCTATATATGTATGTTGCAAGTATATGTTTCAAGTGTTTCAGTTGTTTCAGACGTATGTTTCACACGCTTCATCTATATGTTTCATGTGTTTCATCTGCATGTTTCATGTGTTTCATCTTGATGTTGCAATGGCTATACACGTATGTTTTAAGTGTATGTTCCACATGTTTCATCTATTTTAGACGTATGTTATAAATGTATGTTCTAAATGTTTCAGCTGTTTCAAACGCATGTTTCATGTCTTTCATCTAGATGTTGCAATGACTATATAAGTATGTTTCAGTAGTATGATGCATATGTTGCAATGAATGGACGGATGTTGCAGAGGAGATGAGACGTTAGGATAGGGGGAAGAGGCATGGCCGAGACAGAGCACGGCTGGGACGGGGGCCGCGGCGGGGATGGCACCGCGGCGAGGGGAGGAGCGCGGCGCGTCGGGAGAAGAGCGTGGCGTGGCGGGGAAGGAGCACAACGGACTTGACGCCGGGGGCGTAACTGGGATGGGGGATTGAATCGCGGATGGTCAGACGCGATCGCTGGCACGAGATCAGCCACGGCCGGACGTGATTTCGCTGGTGTGGAATCTAACGTGAGCGCGGGGGCGTTCGATGCAAAGTGGTTGCTGGCGTCATAGTTGCGTCTGGACAAGTGGTTGCTGGCGTCAGAGTTGCGTCTGGACACGGCCTGGAGCCGGACGTCCGAGTGCTAGCCCTTTCTTTTTTCGCTTTTTAATATTAGTTTTAGATATTAGATATAAACATGATTGACTGAGAATTATTTTTTTACTTTTTAATATTAGATTGGTCCTGCAGATAAAACTTCTCGTACTTGGCTGATGGCAATAATACATTTCAAATCAAAGACAGAGGAACCTATCTATTCGTAACTGTAATAACGTTATGTCATCGATGTTTGTCTAAACGGCACCTCATCTTTTAACAATAAATAAAACCACCATTATATTAGGTTGCCCATATTATACTAGTATTACCTGCTCCATAAGCTAGCGACGCCCTAAATTTCAAATGGAGCATGCAACGAAGACAGACACTGGGCTGGAGGAGGAGGAAGGAAGATGGCGGAGAGGGGAATCCGTGGGTGTACGCGTCGAAGCAGACACCTCATCTCCCCTGTCGCCCTACACACGCCGCCCCTCCAGCTGTGCCCAGCTCGGTCGCACGCCATGGACACTGGACTCCTCCACCTCACCTGCTGCCTTCCATGGGGACGCGCTCCACCTCCAGCTCCAGGATTTAATTAATTAACAAACAGCTAAACAATTGCAAAATTGCTATGCTGTCTCATGTCAAACAGCTAAGCATGCAGTACACTCCCACACATTATAATACTGCCTCTCCAAGGCCGGTCCCAATAAGGACATACGGCCGGGCATTTTCTATGCGAACAACTCAAGCCGCGAGTGGACGAAATTTGCTCCCGTGCATTCAGGCCCTGTTTAGTTCCCAGAAAATTTTGCAAAATTTTTCAGATTCTCCGTCACATCGAATCTTTAGACACATGCATGAAGTATTAAATATAGATAAAAAATAAAACTAATTACACAGTTTAGACGAAATGGACGAGATGAATCTTTTAAGCCTAATTAGACCATGATTGGATAATATTTGCCAAATAACAACGAAAATAGCTACAGTGCTATTTTGAAAAAAATTTTGCATCTAAACCAGCCCTCAGTCTACGTACCCTTCATTTGCAAATTCCAATCCCATGCATTTGTCTGAAGTTTCTCAGAATCGTCTGAGGCCGCGTTCACTTGGCATGCATACCTAAAATATTTCCTCTTCCACCTATCACATTAAATCTTTAAACGCATGCGTGAAGCATTAAATGTAGGTAAAAAAAATAACTAATTACATAGTTTGTCTGTAAAGTTCGAAACGAATCTTTTAAGTCTAATTAATCCATGATTGAACAAATTTTACCAAATAACAACGAAAAGTGCTACAATAACTTTTCACCTAAATTTTCTCGACTAAACACAGCTTGAAGCTAGCAGAGTGGAGATCCTATCTCTGAAATGCATACGGTTTGTCGAGACGGTGTCGGAGCGGTGCTGCTCGTGCTCAGGGCAGGAGGAGGTAGGTTAGGGTGGTTTCAGGATTTGGATTGCCGGCGGCGCGCGGCAGGTTCGAATTTGAAGGGGGGACATAAACAAGCCTCAAAAGATATGGCAGAGCAGGCAAATCTGGCACCGAAACAAGGATATGGTTCCGCTCGTGGGAAGGCAAAAGAAGTGGATGCTGGCTATGAGGGAGGAAGACATGGCACTACTACATGAAATTTACAAACGTCTCTCTTTTAGTGTAGAAGAGACGGCTCTATAAAAAAAAGTTTCTAAAAATGATTTCTGAGTCAATCCGTCTTTAGAAATCGATTTTCGTCTTTCTAAAGATCGAGGATATTTTTAGAGGCGAGTGTGTTTTCCAGCTGCCTCTATAAACCAGAAATGTAGCCATTTCTAAATACGGCCGGAAATTCCACCCATCTCATAACGGTTTCAAATGAAATAGGTTAAAGACAAACTTTTATATCAAAGTTGTAGTATTCGATTGACTACTTTTTGCACTGAAAACATTTAAGCTCCGACAATTTTATTTCAAATTTTCATGATATGAAATTCAACTTTTTTAAGTTTTCGAAATGACCTCATATGGATAAACAACCTAAACCAAAATCGTAGTACTCGGAGAGATTTTCAACTTTATAGCTGACTACTTTTTCATTTGCCCGAATATTATGTTTTAATTGTTTAGATTTTCAAATTTCCTTTTTTTTTTATTTTTTTTAAATAACCTCGGATAGAGAAACTACTTAAACTAAAGTTACAGTGCTCGAGAGATATGCAACTTTGTTGTTGATAAAATTTTCATTCGAATTCAATTAGGACACGGAAATTATGTATAAATTTTCAGAGTTTGAAATTCATTTTTTTTTGTTTTTTCAACTGACTTCGGATGAACATACTAGTTAAATCAAAGTTATAGTACCGAAGAGATTGGCAACTTTGTTGTTGATGCATTTTTAATTTGAAATCATTTACGGCCCGAAAATTATGTTTTACATGCATAGATTTTGAAATTCATATTTTGAGATTTTTTTTTCAAATGACCTCAAATAGAGAAATGATCTACACTAAACTTTTAGTACTAAAAGAGATCTTAAATTTTTCAATTCAAAATTTTCATTTGAATTCTTTTATGATCTCAAATATGCATTACAATATTTGCTGAAATGAATACAAAAGGATTGTATCAACCTGGCTTATCAGTCATGGAACAATTTTTTCTCTCGCAACAAATCAGCTTCAGCCGGCTTATCAGCCGCAGAGCCGAACAACTCGAATATTTTACATGCATAGATTGTACTACCTTGGTCTTAAAAATAATGTAACTATGTATTGCATGACATGTAAAGCGGTTCACGTTTGACCAGGTTTCTATTGAATGATGTTCATATTTATGGCTCTAAATTAATTTAATATGAAAATATATTTCATAATTAAGGTAATGATATTTATTTAGTATCATAAATATTGATATTTTTATCTATAATTAATCAAACTTAAGGTCTAAACGCAAAGTAGTAAAAGTCATTGCGACAGTTGTTTTTTTTTTTGGAACGGAGAGAGTACTATCAAACTTATTTAGAGTGTGTGATCTCTTATGCACAATAGAAATAACAAAAAAAAATGCAATCCAAAGGAGCCTATTTTAGGGGTGGACTACGAAAATCTAGAGACTCTTCGCTACAAGGGTCCAAGTTTTAGTCAGACGACACGAACTTGAACGACACATACTAGTACGTACGTGTGTAAATAATGTGTAAATGCAGCCAAAAGATAAGTAAAAAGGAGCGGTAGGTAGTAGTACACACGTCTTTGGCTTACTGTATTATTATTATCCAACAATATCCACAGCATTTGACACGAAAACACGGACGCAATGACTTTTACTTTACAGTTTACACTGGAGAGGAAGTGGATTCTTCGATCCGACCGTGTTAATCGATCTTCTTCAAAGTTTTTCCTCTTTTGTTTGTTGATTGAGTTTCTTTGGTCGTCATTTGATCTCATATTAATTTTCGTGTACTTTCTTGCCGTTGAACGCATTTCGCTAGCCCATTTATGCAGGCGAAGAAAAGAATATAAGTACACGCTGATCTGCATTTTGACCAAGTCCGTAAATATACAGGCACGCCGGGGCCCACCGATGAGACGAAAAGTCAATGGCATGCCAGCTCCTCTTGTCCCCGTCCACCTATAAAATCGGCCGCCCACCCACCTCCTCCGCTGCACTAAACCCAAGCAAGCCTGACCTGAAGCCTCCCCTGCCACTTCGCCGGCGCCACCGCAGCACACTCAGACCAGACGAGAGGAGAGGATATGGATCTGCTGAACCCTGAGCAGATCTCGGAGTTCCGCGAGGCGTTCGCGTTCTTCGACAAGGACGGGGACGGGTGCATCACGGTGGAGGAGCTGGCGACGGTGATGGGGTCGCTGCAGGGGCATCGCCCCAGCGAGGACGAGCTGGGCGAGATGATCCGCGACGCCGACGCCGACGGCAACGGCACCATCGACTTCGCCGAGTTCCTGGCCCTCATGGCGCGCAAGACCGCGTCGTCGTCTGCGGGGGCGGGAGGCGGCGGCGATGGGGACTACGACCCCGACGAGGAGCTCCGCGAGGCGTTCAAGGTGTTCGACAAGGACCAGAACGGGTACATCTCCGCCACCGAGCTCCGCCACGTCATGATCAACCTCGGCGAGAAGCTCACCGACGAGGAGGTCGAGCAGATGATCCGCGAGGCCGACCTTGACGGCGACGGCCAGGTCAATTACGATGAGTTCGTCCGGATGATGATGCTCTCCGACGGCGCCGCCGCCGGCGGCAACGCCGGAGCTGGAGCCGGAGCTGGCCACCACCAATGAACCCGTCCGTCCGCCTCTCCGCCGTGTAGCTACCAGGCTAGCATTTTCGGTCACGTACGTCCATCCATCTCCATTTCCTCCGATGTAGTGGCGGATGATCCCTTCGTTCATCTCATCTCTGCACTTGTGCTGCTTCCTTTCTTTTTCACCCAAAAAAGATTAGTATCCGTCTCTGTACTGTAATGTAACTGATCAAATATTCAACCAACAATTTAATTTAATTATTGAATGAATTCGTCAAAAGACGACGAACCATCGATCGACAAACAAGAACGTACGTATACCGTTACCATATTCATTCAAAATCAAAACTGCAGCGCTGAATTTGATTTGGGATTTGGTTTGACCCACCCACCGACAGACAGATGATGCCAGTTGGAAGAGGCCTTTATTTTTGTTTTGTCCACTCCTCGGCGGCTCTTCTCTCCTGAAGTAGGACCTACCATTTTTTTTTACCATACCATGGCTGCTGTTGTTGGTGGTGATGTACACATGGCATGAGACCATGAGTCAGTGAGAACGGTGAGATCATTCTTGTGGACTTTTTCACCGGGGCCTTGTTTAGACGGAAGAAGTTACAAAAATTTGAAACTATAGTATTTCGTTTGTTTTTCGTTTGTATTTGACAATTATTGTGCGAACACAAGGTTGACAAGTACCCTTGTGTGTTCGTTTTGTGATGAGTGATTGTCAACGTGATCCACGAATAGGTTGAGTTGGTTACTAACCCTATCTTGGCGAAAGCCTTGTGTGCGACATGTTTCTTGGTTTGTGTTGTGCAAGTGTAGAGCACAGAGGCGGTAGTCGACGGCGAGGTGAAGGTCAAGGAGGACGTGCCGTGCCGATGGACCGAAGGGGTGAAGGACGGACGTGAAGCTTGGACCGAGGGACCCGGAGGCCGAGTGACTAGCTGCGGTGGCTGACACTTGGGACATCGACAAGCGCGAGAAGACATGGGAGTGGTCGTGTTGACCGTGGAGGTGACACGCGTCGGATGGCGGGGGACGCGTATGGAGTACGCTACTCGCGGAGCGGTTTGATGGTTTGGGCCTCAAAACCATCGGAGGCGGGTTTACGGGTTTGGGCCTCAAAACCCGGGCGGAGGTTCCGAGGAGGAACGGACGACACGTGGCGGCATCGGGGAGTTCGCGTCGAGGCGAAGCTACCGGTGAGAAGGTGCGGTGGCCGTCGGATCAAGACTACATCGGGTTGGACCATAACGCCCTCGGCTTAGTGGTTTAACCCAAGTTACCTTAAGGGCATTTAGGGGAATGTAAAATAGCCTGTTAAATAGAGGATGGCAGCCCCAAGCCACTCTCACCTCTCTCCCACTCTTTCATTCTCTCCTTCCATCTAGGGTTTCATTTTCAGTTCTTAAGAGAGGTCCACAACTGAAACTACGATGTTGTGTATTCTGTGACTTTTCTGTTGGAAGAGAGGCCTTAACCTCTCGGTGTCCTCTGGAGGGGAGACCTGCAGTGCGTTCGCGGTTTGCTTTTTTGCGAGTTACTGTTCACCCGTTGCTCCTCTTCTTGATTTGTGATCGAGTTGAGTCCTTCTGTGAGTTTTGCTTGGTCCAGTTGATGCTCTGATGAGTGATGAATAATCCTACCAAGTGATTTGAAACAATTCCACTCGTGCATCAAGATTCAATCCGATTTTGTTTTTGAAAAAAAAACTTGCGTTCTTGGTCATGATCTCAATTTCCCGGAGTTTGGGTCAATCTCAAGCGATGATTTTTGGGGAATAGGTTTGTGGTATGTTGAATTTGGTCTGTGCAAATTTTAGGAGCGTTTCATTTTGATTTGATGGAGTTTCGATCGAATTTTGGTTGAGTCACTCTGTTGTTCGTAGCGTCGGCCGTGCTGTGTTCTTCGCTCGTGATTTTTGTTGGGCTCGTAGCTGCGGACCCATGTCGCAACCGGAGCAGGAGCAGTGCAGCGCCGTGCGTCCCTGCAGCTGCACCCGCACCACTGAGTCCGGCATACTTCCGTGCTGTTGTTCCCTTCTCCGATTGGCTCGTGCGTGACCGAGCAGACTCGGTCGGCAAGCCTTGTGCGCTGTTGTTCCTACTAAGACCCTGCTGAATCGGGCCCAATCTGCTCGCTACAACACCGGTCAAGAGACGGGAGCCGATTGGTGCAGGAGGTTCCAGGCTCTTTCTTTGCTGTGTCAATTCTTGGTGAGTTTTAGTTCATCTATTTTCTTGCGTCTTGCTTTTCACTGCAGGGAATTGGACTCCAGGAGCACTTGTTTGTCCACCTCGGTGCTCGGTCCGATCTGTCTTCTATCTCTATCTGCAATCGATGGGAAGCACGGTGATCTATACGAGTGCAAGCCAGAGCTGTGTTGACCAGTGTGCAGAGTGCTCGTAGCTAGTTCGGCCACTGGTACAGATTGATGTTTGGTGCATCCAGCCTGTGCAGATTCTGTCTCTCTGAATT
Source organism: Saccharum hybrid cultivar R570 (assembly GCA_038087645.1). NCBI lineage: Eukaryota > Viridiplantae > Streptophyta > Magnoliopsida > Poales > Poaceae > Saccharum > Saccharum hybrid cultivar. The sequence goes on along the minus strand of JAQSUU010000671.1, from coordinate 231,632 downwards.
TTTCTGTGTCCACTCCGAGCAGCAAATTGGAGAGCAGTCTTCCATTGCTGTGCGTGTGCTTTCAGGTTGTAGGATTGGCATTTTACGGCTTGAATTTCTAGCTCGGTATTTCATTTGCAGTTCATCAGCTTTGTTCAGGTTCTGTCCTGCATCTAGTGTTTGCATGATCGTGTTTTGCTTCTCCATTTCTTGTGTTGTCGGTCATCTATAGAAAGCAATTATTATATGATTGTTTAGCTAATTTCAGTCATGTGCAAGTGTTTGAGTGTGCTTCCAATAGTGTTAGCTTGTTGCTAATTTACTTTCTAGCAGCAGCGCTGGAGAGCAGCCCCTCCACCCTGTCTCCTTCTCTCAGTTGGATGCTAAATTTCTAGGTGTTTGTCTTATCTTTTTTTCAGGCCTTGATTTCTTTTTGTGCATGTTTTGGTCGTTAGGGCTCTGAATCGTGTTCTGTCTTTTGCGTTGGTTTACTTTCGTCCCAATGAACCTTTCTAGCTAATCTTGTCACAAGTTGGTTTAGGTATTCTAGTTTTGGAAACTTGCTTGTGTTGGGCAGTGATTTTGGGACAGCGGCCAAATATTTCAAAAGAAATTTGAGGCTCCCATTCACCCCCTCTGGTCGCCGTTTTCGGTCCTTCATATTGTTTAATCATGGACTAACTAGGCTCAAAAGATTCGTCTCGTGATTTATAATCAAATGTGCAATTAGTTTTTTTTATCTATATTTACTGCTCCATGCATGCATCCAAAAATTGATGTGATGGAGGGAGTGAAAAAATCTAACTTCTAGGGGTAATCTAAACAAGGCCCGGTTTAGTTTACCCTGTAGCTTGCTTTAGCTTGTGCCCACCACAAAACAAAGTTGCACTCCTCTGCTCTGCCAGTCTCGCTGACTGATGGTGTCCTTGTAGATGCATGTCAACTGAGGGCTAATCGGAAATTAGGCCTTGTTTAGATTGTGGGAAGTTAGAATTTTTCTAATTGTAGTACTTTCGTTTGTATTTGACAAATATTGTTTAATCATGGGCTAATTAGGCTCAAAAGATTTGTCTCGTGATTTACGACTAATTTGTACCATTAGTTATTTATTTTACCAATATTTAATGTTCTATGCATGCGTCTAAAAATTGATGTAATGGAGAGAGTGAAAAAACTTGGAATTTGGAAGGGAAGAGAACGAGGCCTTACACAAGTAAATGCACGGTGGTGGTGGTACTCTGTTTTCTTCCTTCCGCGGAGGCAACAAACTCTGTTTTACCTTGGGGATTTTTGACAAGAAATTGTCACCCCGACCAGAGAGGCAGGCAGTTTCCAACCACATTTCTGATGCATGCTGTGGTAGTGGTAGCCTACTGATTGAATGGTAATATGGGAGTATCCTCATACTAGATGACATGACCAAATACAGTCAGCTTAGGGTGCGAGTAAATGGCGGCACTCTGTTTTTTACCTTTTGGTGGAGACAACGAATATTAACTTGAGTTTTTTTTAGACCAATATTAACTTGAGTTTACTTGAGACTTTGAACAGAAATTGCTAACCTGACTAGAGGCACGCAGTTTCCAACCACATTTCTCGTTAACCGCTATTGGCCAGACTTTGCAGCGGCGACTGAAATGTGCATTGATGTCCCTCTGTGTGGGTTCAGTGAATTATTGACAAATAAAATAAAGGGATTAATGAGTTTATTGAGTACTACTCCGTCACTTAATGTTAGTCGTCCGAAAAGCGTGTCTGTGAGGAAAATACGGTTTTCTAGAGATAAATATTTAGGGATAGAGGGAGTAATGAACATGTTTAGCCCTAATAAGAAAATAAAAAGGTGACTAATGCCCCCTCGAAAGGAAAGGAAAGAGCATATGGATCTACGAATAGGATTTAGTTCCTTTTATTTAAAAAAAAAGTGGCTTTATGCATGTCATACTATTGAGGGGATACCAATTTTTAGTCTTGTAGGTGTCTCTGTGCTAAATATCATTTGACCAAACCAATAGAGAGATAGATGACACAACAAGGACACTTGGAAAATTTAGTAGGCGTCCCCCAACAAGCTATCAAATACCTACCGAAAATTCGTCCAAAAAAATACCTACCGAAAAAAATATGTGTTATACTATCTTGAAGAAAGAGAATAGAAGAAATAGACTCACTAGTGAGTAGTGAGGACAGGAACGCTAGACTCGCACGTCTTCCAAGAAAATATGTGTTTGCATCTCTCTTCTATGCATGCTGCATAGCTTGGTATTTTCTCCTTTTTTTTATTTGATCAGTCGTGGGGACTGATGCTGCAAGCCAGGAACAAATTCACTGTTTTTTTAAGGACAGCAAGGTTTGTCCCGATTTGTATTAGATAAAAAAAATATAAAACAAGTGACAGTCTAGTTTTTTTTTAAGGGATGCTTTGCTGCTGCAACTGAATTTTTGTTCCCGTTTGCGTGCAATCAGGCCATGGAGAGAACTTGTTTGGTCTGCATGCGTGACGCGTCCAGGTCCAGCTGCTTTCGCTGTCTCAAGAACCTGTCCACGCGTTTGGACACGCACCGCGCCAGCCAGGTTCCGCAGACATGAGGGGAGAAAAAATTCCGTATTCCGTGAGCCAGGCTTGGAGGGATGTTTTGCATTGCAACGGGTAGGCACAATTCGCATTCGAGGCAACCAATTGAGTTGTGGGTGTATCCAGCCGGTCTGGCTAAGGTAAATCCAGGAAACCGGCCATGCCTAACAGCATCTTCAACAAATTACTTATCTTATCCATAATATACTAAAAATATATAATATAAGGTATTATAGTTACTCCAATACATTACTCAAATATAGGTGATCCTCTCGCTCTCCGCTATCTACTTTAGAGCTATAAAATACTCTAAGACGACTTAGTAGGTTACCTCTAATACAATGAGTACGTTGATGCTACCTTTTATGTGGTTTTAAATATTGCCACGTAATATTATATATGATGTGTTTGGATGATTTAACAAACACCTACTAGAATAGGTTGTCTTTAACTCTACATCTTAGAGTCGTAGTAATTCTATGATCCCTTAATATGTGCACGAAACAAAGAAATCTTGCATTGCATGATCAACAACTTGTGCAAAGTTGCATGATTAGTTCATAGTCCAAAATTTTTGATTGCTTTGTGAAACAATACTCTCTCTCTCTCTCTCTCTCTCTCTCTCTCTCTCTCTCTCTCTCTCTCTCTCTCTCTCTCCCCTTCACATCATAAAGAAATTCCTTTGTTGCATTGCCTGAGATGACCTATGCATTGTGTTCTCAATTAGTTTTCTCAGAATATACTCTATAATTCATAATTTGTGCATAGAGAAAACAATGTTCATTCGTGAGTGGCACATACACTGCTCTATAATTCATAAGTGATGTGGCACATACGTAGCATGCAGTCCCACATGTCATTAGCTTTAGGCATGTAATATTTTTATTGAACATTTGACCTCCTAAATAAATGTTGTCAAATGAAAAAAAACAACTGGAAAATTTTATAGCTCTCGGTGAGAGTTGTACATAGATTCTTCATCTGAGGTGGTTTGGAAAAATTCAAAACTTTGAATTCAAAATTTGATGACCTAAAACAAATATCTGGGCCACCAAACGATCTCAACTCAAATACAAAGTTGTAGATTGCGTTAGGAGTTACAAGTTTGGCATAGACATTATCAACCTCTGAGGTCGTTTAAAAAATTCTAAATTCTAAATTAAAAACCTAGCAACTTAATATTAATGTTTAGACCCATAAACGATCTCAAATAAAATAACTGCAAAATTGTAGACTATGTCAAAAACTACAACTATGGTATAGTCCATGTCAACATCATATGTCACTTGAAAAAAATGAATATCAAAATATGGTAACTTAAAAATGAATATTTAGGTGTCTAAACTATCTCAGATAAAAAGTTTGTCAATTATAAAGTACAGATCGCGTCGAGGTTTACATGTTTGTTTTTGTAAGTGTAAGTGTGTACGTTGTTTGGTATTCATCCATGAGAGGTAATAAAATGCACGCAGCTTGCCGATTCGTGTTGTTTAGTATAAGCCAGCATGACGTGTCATTCATTAAATAAATAATAATAAAGGGGATAGTATGGCCTAAGCCAGAGTCGCCTAAAGAAGAGAAAATTTAACTGTACATACATGGCAAAAATTTCTATGTTTGAAAATGACACGAGTGAATTTATCTTGAACAATAGTTTCGCATTTGTAGATATACTACCGTAAACTCGTTTATTTGTAGTTAAAATCTACAGTACAACGTATAGTTGACTTTGGGCAGCTTGTACAACCCCCAAAAGTACATGCTAGGGCCTGGGGTGGGTGGCTGCGACTGCGACTTGCGTCTTGTTTATATTTCAGATTTTTGCCTTCCAAATTCACTATGTAGAATTCATATCCCTTATCACATCAAAATGTCGGCACATATATGGAGTATTAAATATAGATGAAATAAAAAATTAATTGCACAATTTGTTGTACTTTGCGAGACGAACATTTAGAGTCTAATTAATCAAGATTTGGACAATTATTACCAAATAAAAATAAAATTACTATTATGTGACGTGACATTTACTATGCAGATTTTGCCTCACAAATTTGTCATCTAGACAAGGCGGTGGACCGGACCGTGTCTCCCTGGGCGGCCGGCCCAGGTCTGCATGCAGTCTGCATACGGCACTGCACTGCATGGTCTCACTGCTCAGTCTGTACGGTGTGGTAGTACGTGTCAGGCCCAGCTCGACAACCCACTTCAGCCGGCAGCATCCACGTCTTGACTTGTCAAAGTCAGCGAGGTGTGTCATGTGTCCGATCCTTGGCTTGTCTAATGCCTGCACTGTACGAATATGACCATACTACTACTGTATATATATGTTCAAGAAAAGGGTATTACCTACATGATGGTAACAGTATATATCTTTGCAAAATAAAATGCATGTGGTCTAGAACGTTTTTGACAAAACCGTGTAACACATTTGACTGCACTTACTACTGACTGCTGGTGGCTGGTCAGAACGAAGAGAGTGGTTGCCACTTGCCCGATCCGTGTTGCACGCAGAAGCGAAGCCATGCATGCATGCATGCAATGAAGTCTCCCCTGATGACCTTTCCTAGCTTCCAGAGCTTTGTGTTGTTCGTTCATACGATAAAATAACACTCGGACTTAGAAAACGATCGATGAACACGCATGAGTCAAAGATATGGTATATTCGTTCACGCACGCGTGTGCTTTTAAAAAAAAAGGAGATCTTGTTCGTATGCAGTCGCATACACACTTGTAGTACTTCGGTTATTAATTAATTATATATAAACGTAGTAACTTCGGTAAGAACAAGTTCAATTTCTTCAGAGTTCTCTTTTTACCTCCCGCACGGACGACGTCAGATGGAAGATGAAAGATGGCTGGCGTCGGTAATTTCGAACGAGTTTCACTATCACTGCTGAGTAGTGTGGTGACATAATATACATAGAACTCCGTAGTAACTACTCAGCTAGCTAGCTGTAGGTGTACATCGATCGATCTCTGACAAGCACATAACGTACCTGCAGCTGAGATCATGCATCGTGAGTCGATGAACAGAACAGCAGGCAGCAGCACATCTATCACATGCATCTCCGATCCCATGTCGCATCGCATCTCATCGGCATGCAGTCGGCGCGCCGGCCGGCCGGCCGGATGCCCGCCGGCGCCGGATCACTCACGTAGCACGCAAATACTAGGCGGGCGCGACGTGACGACGGCAACGCCCGCCCGCCCTCCCGCGCCGCGCCGAGCTACACCTACACGGCTACACTACTAGTGGATCGATGAGCATGTGGCAATTCGATGGCTATGCGTGGGTAACCCTACTGTCACTAGGCTGCTGCATGCTGGCTGATGCACGCAGCACACAGGCTAGCTACCTAGGGTCGAGTAGGCACGCTAGGTAGCTGCATGCCGTGAACAGTTGCAAGACTAGACGCCGCATGCAGTATAGCAATAGCTATACACCCATGACCCATGTTGATCAGGACAGAAGTGGGTGGAGGACCACCATTGCCAATTTGCCACATGCTCCATCAGAGAGACAGAGAGGGAGAGGAAGGCGAGATTTATTACAAGGGAGCGATGTGATCGATCCACCGGCGGCAGGTTCCAGATCCCGCAATGGCCTGCGATGTGCCGCGACTCAAGCTGAAGCATGCATGGGCTGGTACGACCATCGCCGTCGTCTGAAATCCTGGACGCGCGCGCGGGGCATACGCAGAGCAATGCAACAGCGATATGATATGATGCGCGGCCCCGGCCCCCCAACGTACGCTGTCGTCGCAGCTGATCACCTGCTGTAGAAGAGAGGGACGGCCATGCACAGCTGCAGCTGCAGCAGCGATATTCCCCAGGACCGTGTTTAGATCTGGACTCCGGTGCCCCGAATTGGTAATACTGTAGCAGTTTTTGTTTTTTAGTGCAAAAAATTATCCAAAAATTGATTAATTAGACTCAAAATGTTCGTCTCGCAAAGTACAACAAAATTGTCCTATTAGTTTTTGATTTTATCTACATTTAGTACTCCATGATTTGCCGACATTTTGATGTGATGGGGAATCTTCTTTTTGCATAGTAGAATTTGGGGATGGAATTAGGAACTAAATAAGGGCATGATGCAGAGCTCATCAGAAACCTGCCTGCTTCTCGTTATCGACCTGAGAACTGATGCGAATGAACCGATCGTTTCCTTGAGATGACGTACGAAAACGCATCGTATGGTACGGTACACGATATATACGTTGCGCTTTATTTCCTTGTCATCTTGCTTGTCTGTGACTGTGAGCTCTGAACTGTGATCGGAGATCTGAACAACGACCTTTGGTACGGTGTGTGTGCATCTATAGTAGCTACTAGCTAGCTAGTTAGCTGTGGCGTTCGACCATATCGAAGCCATGATCGATCTGTGCCACAGATCGAGCTTCACGATCGAACGAGGACTGCATCTAGCTGCATGCCTCTTCTCTTCTTCAGAAAACGACCACCTGCGTGCGAGAGTTATGGGTTTATGATGGCCTTATGGGCACGCAGCTTGAACTTCGCTACCTTCGTCCATATGAAGGCAAGGATATGATGGACATTGCACACCCACGCCCGGCCACGCATGCTTCGGCAACACTCTAGCTAGATTTTTTTTTTGCTACTAGTAGTATAGTATAGGAGCAGCACCATTGTACGTACACGCGTGCTCGGTATAAAGTTGCAGATACTACTACATAGTAGGTATTTTTTATATACTTGCATATAAAGGTCTTTATTTGTTTTGTTACGGAATTTTAATGAGTGCGTGGATGCAATGCAACCAAGGTAGCTAGCAAAAAGGTCAAGGACTCAAGGGACAAGTAGCTGGAGGCTCGCAGGCATGCATGGCTTTTGCTTCTCATCTCATGCATGCGGGCAAAGAAGCGCGCCGGCCGCTGCATTTCTACGCATGCATGGGCAATGGCATGCACGCCCCCACCTTGGCTTGCTGGACCACACACTCTCTCTCTCGTGCAATATGCCTGTTTGACAGAGCTCATTGTGAGCTGTTTTTTTTCTTTTCTAAACACTAATTTTCAAAACAGTTTCATGGGTGAAGTTGTTTTTTTTCCTCCTCTCACAAACACATAAGTTGGGATGAAGCTAAAAAAATTAGCTTATCATAGCTCTCTCTCCCTCATTTCTCTCTCTCACCCATGTATGAAGTTATTGGTGAAGCTGTTTTGCCAAACAATTCAAAACAGCTTAGCTTCACCTATAAAGTTGTTCATGATGTTGTTTTCCAAAAAAAATAGCTTCACTAGTGAAGCTGAACTGTGTCAAACAGGGCCTTAGAGAGAGAGAGAGGGCACCATATGAATAATACTCCTTCCATCCCTAGAAAAAAATGCAATTAAGAAACAATGTCATGTTTTAGTATATAAGTTTGACCAATTATATAGAAAAAAGTGTAAATACTTATAATACCAGATTATTACGAAATGTATTTTTATAATAAATTGTTTTGAAGCCATAAATATGAATACTATTTACTAAGAGCATAATCAAACGTGAAGCTAACTGGCACGTAACTCATAATTGTATTATTTTAGGGACAAATGTAGTATATGAGAATATATATATATATATATATATATATATATATACACACACACACACACACTCTCCCAGGGAGTAGTTACTCCCATGTTTATATCTCTAGATTTAGAGTATATATATGACCTAACGAAGTATATTTACACGAAGTATATGATCATACTAGACCATCTATGATAGTATGTATGTCAAATATGCAAGTATACGTAGAGTATATGGTTATACTTATTTTATATACTACAGTAGTGGCATTTTAGTAATATATTAAAAAGTATGGGCTATGCTAATTTTTTTTACGTAGTAAGATTTAGAGTATCTTAAAATAAGTATGTAAACATACTCAAGGTGATAAATGAGTATGCATTCAACCCAATGTGGTTTTTTTAAGATGCCGAGAGTATAGAAAACTCACCCTATATAGGGAAATTATTTATATACTGTATTAATTATTTATTTAGGTTAGGTGGGTGTTTCTTTTCAGCAGGGCAGTTCTAACTGCCATAGACTTGCAGGTGACAAGCTTTACCAATGTGATGCATAGTAATGGCGTGCACCCAAGGAAAAGAAGAAGAAGAAACGTACAGATCATATGAGAGAGAGAGAGAGAGCAGACATGCATCAGTGTGGGTGTGGCTCGCAGTGAGCTAGTAGACGAAAAGGACCACCCTGCGATATATAGAGGGGTCCTGGACCTGGAGCTTGGTGAAGGGTGGTGGTTACATTGCTGCTACAAACATGTGTGGACTTGTGGTGCCTCAATGCATGGAAAGCAAGGATATATGGATGCATGTTTTCAGCTGCTAGCTAGCCAGCTAGGCGCGGGGTTTTAGGGCCCGTTTGGTTACAATGTGTTAAAGTTTAACTCCCATCACATCAATGTTCCCTCAAATACATGGAGTACTAAATGTAGACTAATTGCATGCATATCGACACAGATTAGGAGTAATTTACGAGACAAATCTATTAAACCTAATTAGTCTAAGATTGAAATTTTTTTGTCAAATAAGACGAAAGTGTTACAGTGTTTGTTAAACTTTAACTCCTCAAACCAAACACACCCTCAATTTCCTTGTGGCCTTGTGGGGATCAGGCTCCATCAGGCTGTGTGGCCTTTGTGGGCGTGTGTACTGCTCCATTTCCAGGAAGAGAATCGTTGCCAGTTATGAACAGCTTGCCCCTGCAAACGCCTTGAGCTTGATATGACCTCTCATCTGCTGCTCGGTCCTATAAAAAGAGTTCGCTATGGGATCAAACTTTCTTAAGTTTAACTAAATTTGTACAAAAATATTTGCAACTTTTATATATCTTCGAATAAGTTTATTACGAAGAAGGTCTAAACATAAGTATATCGATAAAGAAGGTCTATACTTAGCAAACATAAGAGGTGTTTACAATAGAAGACCATAGCTAGCTATACAATACAATTCTAGGAGGGTGCGTAGATTGTAATTTGTATAAGACAACTCAATAGTCAGAGTATAGACCGTCTAGTAAACGAAATCAAAGTAGTAATAGCTATATAGTTATACCAAAACTTGTGGAATTAGACTAGTTAACATCATCTCCCTCGTGTTCAAAATCGATGACGTTTTCGGTTTTTCAATCTGTGTCAAAATAATCCTGCAGGTCATGTGGAATGCTTCCTTAAACAGACCTGCTAGGCTGCTACTAGCTGATGGACTTGCACTTGATGTGACCATTGGAAACTTTGTTTCTATATAAGCACTTTGTGCTTTTGAAAAAAAATCATAACAAAATCCTGTTTGAAATACAGAAATTTCACATAAATCGTAAATGTACTTTGCATGAATCAATTCAATTTCAAAGAAAAAACCGCAGTATTTGAGAAAAATTCTCAACTTCCAAATAGTATAGTCGTATAGTGAATTTTATTATGCACGCCACATCTAACACTAGCAGTGGAGTACACAAATACAGAAATTAATACTAGTTGCATGATAGCAAGTTCCACATCCACTCGGAAGCACAAGCACATGCTGGACCGTATATAAGTAATGTTTTTTTCCCTTAAAAAAATCAAACAGCCATGCTAGCATCCTCTGATGAGGAGGTACTTTACCTAGTCATGCTCAACATATTTTTAACGGCTAGGGCTAGAGATAGTGTTGAATGGAGGTCACTGCAGAAAAGTTCAGGAGGAAGAAGCTAACGCCGTGTTTAGTTGGCCGCCCAGTAAAAGATTCCTCACGATAGCATTTCGTTTGTATTTGTGAATTTTTGTCCAAACATTGACTAATTAGGCTCAAAAGATTCGTCTCGCAAAATACAACTAAATTGTGCAATTAATTTTTGATTTTATCTACATTTAGTACTCCATGCATGTGCCGGTATTTTAATGTGATGGATAATCTTCTTTTTACATAATAGAATTTGATAAAAAAATTTGACATCTAAACCAGAACTAAGCTGGGTCAAAGATGAGAGCATTGGAAGCATAAACAAGCTATCATAGTATAGGCCTGCATCTGATCCCATCGCTACGCATGGCTGCCAGGGCAAGCATGCATGCACTGTCTCATGCATGCACCGTTCAGCCTAAGACAAATGCTTTTGATTTTGTTATTATAAGAGCTACTTCCTAAATGTTTGTCTCTAGAAAACTATATTTCTCTCACAAATACGTTTCTCAGACGATAAAAAAAGACAGAGTAGTAGCTTGCTTAAAACATATTTATATTCTCCTACCCCTTTTGGCTTGCTATTGCCAACAGGTGCCTTCTGAGTTCCAGCAGTGCTACTTATATAAACAATAATATATTTAGGACGGAAATTTTCATAGGTGTTTTTAACTCTACAGACATGGAAGGGTTCTCTAGGAAGCCCTATCCACGTCGTCCGAAATGTTTTCGTCTGTTCGGTCTCCCAATCCGACGGCCCAGGCCTCTCCTGCTAAAATCTTCTACAGCCGGCTTCAGATTCTACTGTGCACATTCGCCTGCCTCCTCACCGCTTCCTTCTGTCCTCAGCGTCAACTACTGGCTTCTGTGCGGTACCAACGGTCCGGCATTATAAATAAGATTCAAACATAAGAGGAAGTAGATGGTTTTTTCCATTAAAAAAGAAATAAAGGAAAATGAAAAATAGAAATAGGTACTCAAATTCAAATTGAGAGATGACTTTAACTTAATCTAGATGGCTAGGTTCATGACTGCAATTCCAACCCACTTTAACCTACATGATTGGGCTTACGACCGTAACTCTCGCTCAACCAGTTGAGCTAGTCTCACTTTCTATATTGATCATGGATATATTCTACATATAAGAGACAATGATTGTGGATATCATCTTACATGTGTCATTTCATTAAAACAGTATACCCATTTGTTCTTTGGGATTGAAATCCATTCTAATAATCATAATTTTGACGTAGATTAATTAAGCTAATATGTTGTATGCGAATTATATTTGTATAATACACTGTTGGCCATAGAAGGGAGATACTTATGTATTGCATTTCTGTTATCGAGGAGCAAATCGAAGAGCGTGCTATAAGTTATAGAGTAGAAACTAACATAGCATGATGACCTATAGAGGGCGTGTTGTTTTCTCTAGTCCTAAGACTAGAGACTAAAATAGGAACTAAAATGGTGTTTGTTTCCGGGGACTAGAAGGGAATAAAGGGGAGGAGAGAGAGGGAGGGGTATGGGCTGTAAATGATTCATTAGTCCCGATTAACAGCCCCCAAGTGACTACTACATTTTAGTCCCCAGTTCTTGTTTTAGTCTCTGATATTTGGTTCAAAGAGACTAATTGGGACTAAAATTTAGTCTTTAGTCCATTCTCCCATGGAAAAGAACACGCTCAGAATCAGTTTTAATCTTCCACCCTATAAATTTGAGATAGACCTATATAAATTTTTTGGAAAGTTGTGGAATATCAAATTCATAGTCAAATAACTTAGTTCATTAAGTAAATTTCAATTGGTTCAAAATGAAAGGATGCAAACGGCCCCTAAATTTCATCTTTTGATTTTACTTCGTGACTGAGTAGTGAGTAGATTTGTCGTGCATGTGAGAGGCACTGCATAGAGATATACAAGCTGTAGGTCGACTCTCGTGCCATCATGGTTCATTATATGTGTCCATGATGAGATGGTGTTTCTCTACCGTTGAAGATGATGTTAGCTGAAGAAGATACAGGAGTGTAGGACAAGAATGGGATCGAGTGTAAATGCGTATTCTTTAATCCAATGTCCGGGCCTCACCCCTCACCTCGTTTTGATAAAAGCTGTACTAGTTATAAATAATGGGGAGGTTGCCCTAGGTGTATGTGCCATATGCACAGACCGCTCTCATTGCATTGCTCACCCTTGATCCTTTTTTTTTTTTGACATTGCTCACTCTTGATCCTGTGCAGCCCCTGCTATCAGGCATCGATCGATCCATCATCTGCACTTGCCGCACCCAAGCTAGCTGCTCTGTCTCTCTGTCTCTGATGCAGACATAGGCAGTGTTTAGATCCCTTCAAACTTTCAAAAATTTTACAAGATTCCCCGTCACATTGAATCTTTAGACGTATGCATAGAGTATTAAATGTAGGTAAAAAAATAACTAATTACACAGTTTGTCTGTAAATGTCGAGACGAATCTTTTGAGCCTAGTTAGTCCATGATTGGATAAATTTATCAAATAACAACGAAAAGTGCTACATGAATTTTACACCAACTTTTACACCATCTAAACACTACCATAGTGCATGTACCCTAGCTACCTAGCTAAACCTAGCCTTCTACTAACCGCAAACAATAATAAAATATATAGAGAAAAACCCTATACCAATACTACCAAGGCCTGTTTAGTTGCCAGAAATTTTGCAAAATTTTTCAACATTCCTCGTCACATCGAATCTTTAGACGCATGCATGAAGCATTAAATATAGATAAAAAATAAAACTAATTACACAGTTTAGACGAAATAGACGAGACGAATCTTTTAAGCCTAGTTAGACCATGATTGGACACTAATTACTAAATAATAACGAAATTTGCTACAGTGTCATTTTACAAAATATTTTGCATCTAAACCGGCCCCAACTCGCTTGCAAAGTTGCCATGGACACTACCACTGAGAAGGGGTGTGCACAGCCAAGGCCCAAGACGCCAACCTGCCATTGATGCGTCGTCCTCTTTCCTCTATAAATACAGTCCCATGTCCATCATCGTCCAAAGGCACAGGTCAAGCACAGGTCCAGGGGTAGCAACAAGGGAGGGAGAGTTCAGATAACTTCATCTTCGTTATTGTTTTTTTCCTTCCATCTTTCTTCTTGGCATGCTTGTGTGTTTGGTGTTCTTGCATTGGTGAATTGAAGGGAGACGACAGTGTTGTTTCTTCCTGGATATGTCTCACTTCAGTTTCTTGGATCTCTTCACGGCACCTACTACTCCAAGTTTCAAGAATCTTTTTTTTTTTGGCATTGGTATCTTTCGTTTCTAGTAGCTAGTATATCTTGAAATTAAAGGGTGGCCTGGGATCTATACTACCTGAGGTTGTTTTCTTGAGAGGAGTGGAGGATGAAGAGAGACGGTGTAGGATGGTAGCTACCTTGGTTCGTTCATCCTGGATGCAGACATAGATGCTCTTGTGAATGAGTGAAGCTGCCAGCATGATCTAGCTTTGGTTGGCACCATTAGCAGGCACCCACACAGTCACATCGACTGGCCTTGTGTGTGCTGCTCTGCACCTGCAAATCATTGTTAGATCATGCATGACAGCCTCATTTCTTCACAGTTCTGGGCATGTATATATGCTGATGATGTCATTTCTTTTTCTCTTTCGCTGCTACTTTGAGATCCATCTGCATGCTTTCTGCTATATATGGTTATCCTGCAGATCTTGGATGAACCATCGATCCCTGCATGGTGGAGAAGCATGATGAAAGGGAATGAAGAGTCGGTACATTTTGTTCTCTGCTATCTTAAACCTACTGGTTGCATTGGTGAGGATTCATTGCTAACTTTCCATATAGCATATAGCCTAGCCTTTCTTGGTTGGAGTGTTTGTATGTGAGTTCGTTCCAAGCTCATAATCATGTCTGCTAATCATATTGCAGGTAGTAAACCTCAACTAATAACATTAATAGTCTTTAATTTCTTGGTTGGAGTTTGATAGAAGAAAAGGCATATATAGATTAGTGATCCCTACCTCTCTTAGCTATAGTTAGCTGCTAGCTGTCTCCTTGAAACTGATAAGATGTTTGATTAAAAGTCCAACAGAATCACTTGGCCGCAGACAGTTACTACTTAATTAATATATATGCTGGTGACTGATAGCTATATATAACTAATCTCTTGCTTCTGCTACTGGTACATATGATTCTGTTTTCTGAAGAACCAGACACACTACCCATCTAGTTGTATAAAGAACTTCTGTTCATGTCTTGCCATCTAGTATTATGGCGCACGGCTTCTACTGCAGTACTGTTAACTATATAGGATGTGCATTACGCAAAAAAAAACTATATAGGATGTGTCGTAAGCATATAAAGTATACTCTATATACTACGAAATGTAGGATCATGCATTGTCCGATTATATTGGACTTGTATATAAAGTACCTAAAGAAAAGGATCTCGATCTGCATAAAAGGCTACAGATAACAGATGCAGTGCATACAGTTGCACCAGAGTGGCGTGGTCTTGTCACTTTCTTGCTTCCAAAACCGGGTCACTATTGATGTAGGCTGGCTCATGTGCCACAGTTGCAGTTCGTTATTAACCGTACATCAGCGTGCAGATCGTGGCCGGGCGTCAGAATTCAGATCTTGGTATGTTGTGGATTGACTCAGCGTTGAAGATTCATTTTTTTTTCTTTAGTTCGCGAAAAATTTTGGCTTTGGCTACCGTAGCACTTTAGTTTGAATTTATCAATTAGTGTCCAATCATGAACTAATTAGGCTTAAAAGATTCATCTAGTGGTTTTATACTAAACTGTGTAATTAGTTTTTTTCATCTACATTTAATGCTCCATGCATGTGTCCAAACATTCGATGTGACGGAGAATCTTGAAAATTTTTGGAAACTAAACGTGGCCTGAGTTAATAACGAACTGTTATGCACTCTGGCAGCAATGATATCTATATACTGCTGTTATGCATGTCTCGTTGCAGTATTACCAAGGCCCCGTTGAAAAATTTTGGAGAAAAATTCCTGTAACATTTTTCGTTGTTATTTGGTAAAATTTGTCTAACCATGGACGAACTAGGCTCAAAAGATTCGTCTCGATATTTACAGACAAACTGTGCAATTAGTTATTTTTTTACCTACATTTAATGTTCCATGCATGCATCCAAAGATTCGATGTGACAGTTACTATACAAAATTTTTTTGCCTCTTTTTGGCATCTAAACACGGCCCAAATACAACTATCTTTTATTACTGCAATTTCGAAAAGAAAGTGATGATTATTTTGGTGTGTTAGTTGTAGCTGCTAGTCCACTAATTTTAATCTTTGTACCTCTAGCAATTATGGAGACTGACCACTAATTTTAATCTTTGTACGTCTAGCAATTATTGATAATACCAATTATTAATTTTCAGTAATAAATGATAAATAAAAATGACAAATGACTGTGTATTTGGGTAGTTTTAGTGGGCCCCACCTGATTAATATTACGTACGGATTACACTAGTTCAACAGAGGCGTAGCGTGCCCCATTTTGTTTCTTTGTACTACTAGCTAGCCTAGCTAGCCAGCACGCCTCCACTCCAGTCCACCACAGCATCACCTCCAGCTCCGAGAGGCTTATCCTCAGCTTGCAACAACATCGTACGAAAAAGCGCAGGAAAAAGGATCGAAATACAACAAAAAAGCATAGGAAAAGGATCGAAATACGCCGCAAGTGAGTCAGTGAGTGAGAGCAATTCCCACTTGGTCTTCTATATATCCCCATCCCCATCACTTGCTCCTGTATCTCTCTCTCTAGCTAGCTATTCTTCCCCGGCCTCTCTTCTCTCTCTATCTCTATCCCCCGGCCCTCTCTCGGATAGATGAGTAGTCTAGCTTGTTCCTGCTGCTCTTCTTCCTCCATTAGAGAGGGTAGTGGTGCACCACAAGTTGGTGAAGCTGCCAGCATGATCTGATGGTGGTATATATGAATATATGATGTCTTTACCTCTGATCTCTCCCTGACTGTCACGGATCGATGAATCCAGGATGAGGGGAGGGAATAATGAGCATCAGGTCATGCTGTAGTTTCATCTGCTGGTGGGAGCACATCGAAAACCCTAGCTAGCTAGCTGTATTTAATTTCCATCCATGCGCTGAATCATCGATGGGTGTTGTCAGGTCAGTTCTTGTAGAATTCATTCATGCTGTACTTGGATCGGATCAGATATATATATATATATATATATATATATATATATATATATATATATATATATATATATATATATATATATATATATATATATATATATATGGTGAGATCCAAATCAGATATATAGATCAGATTAGCTCAAGTTTAATTCCGCTGTTGATGTTGATTTGTGATAATCTTCTTGTAATTTCTTCTTTTGTGCTTGTGCGCGCTTTCTCTCTTCGGTTCAGTTATGCAGAGGTCGAATATATATGTAATTTTTGGGTTTTCTTTCCACTTATGATTCCTTCTTCAACTCTCTCTCTCTCTCTCTAGATCTCTAGATCTCTCTCAAAAGAACAGTGTTTTTAATTCGGATAATAACATAATTAAATTTACACGGTACTACTAGCATAGTAGTACCACCTGAAAATTCTAGTCGTTTTGAAATGAATGAATTGCTCTAATTCAACCGTGTTAATTACCTTGAGATGTTGACCGACTGGAAACATTGAAGCGCAGTCTAATTTGCACATTTGAGTACAGTACATATCTATCATCCACGCAGAGTTCAGTGTTTCTTTAAATTGCTTGTCCGGCCTTGCAGGTGACATCCGTCGTCATCAGCAAATGGGCCCGTGAGAATCACTGTCTAATAATTAAGCTCTGTGTTTAGCCTTGCGTAGCAGTAGAAGCCTTGTGGATGGTCATGTTTGTGACATGGCTTATCAGTTACGATGCCTGTGGGTTCAGTACATACTTGTACAAGATTATATTCAGGAATATAATTGGCCTTTGAGAATATGTGGGATATACTGTTTTCATCACTGTCTGGCTATATATGATTTCACTGTGTGATCCTGCTAACAATAATGCAGATGGAAAGCTGTGTCATCTATCCTGTAGCACACAAGGCAAGTATTTGATTACTCCTTTTCTGATTAAGGCATACCATACCACGTATATATTATTACTAATTAAACTTGTAGTGAAGAAATTGAGGGCAATGCATGGAATGCATCTGATGATGATTAGACAGCTGAGAATTTCCAGTGATAATGCTTGCTTGCAAGATATGCCTAGCCACACGAGTACAGCTGAATGATTGCTCTCTTTGCTTGAAGGGTGAAACTGCTGTCCATCTTTTCATGCCCCCCCCCCCCCCCCCCTGCATGATTGCACACACTTTTCTCCTGTTTTGGAATTTGTACTACTATAGCTTGGTTGGATATTCACTCTGCATCCAATCCATCATGCATGCTCCACACACTACTCAAATCAAATCAAACCAAAATAGTATCTTGTTGAGGTCGTCGTCTTTTTTTTTCTCTGTACTTGTTGACATTTTCCTGCAAAAAGGACATCTCCCTCCCCCTCTCTCTCTCTCCTTTCTCTGAAATTAGTTGCAGGTTTGCATGTTTTTGTTGGCATGCCTAACAACCACACCACCCTCTCATGCCATGGCCGGCATGGATCGATGATCACAGTACCCAACAGCATGCGTGGTCCCTTGGAAGATTCATGGGCCACACTGCACATACATACACACATGCATGAATGCAAAGCTCCAAGCCCTCCTTTATGGCGATTTGGTTCGGGGCCAGTTTGTTACGAGATGCCCACAGCCTTGTCTTTTCCTTTGCGTGTGCAGCTTTCAGACTTCAGAGCTACGCTTAGCTTGAGGGTACCATCATGCCCTTCGTCTTCCACATCACATCGCGCATCCAATTTCAGCAGTTTTTGGATACGTTTCGCTTCTTTCTCTCGTCTCGTGAATGATTTGGAGCGAGATCTTGGTTTGGTGGTGGCGGTGGCGTGGAGTGGTGGCCATGCAATGCAATCGTGTGGCGCCAAAAGGTTGCCGGCCGGACCGGACGGTCAGCTTTGCTGGCTTGCCCGTATATATACGCCTTGTCTTCATCCGAAACCGCCGGCGTCTTTTCTGATTTCCTTTCTGCTTTGTCCACGAGTCAATGGATTATTTATTACATATTCTTGCCAAAATCCATGGCGCCATACATAGTGTTGCATCATTTTTGGGCCTGTTTAGTTGCCCATGCAACCCAAAAAAGTTTGCACAGTACCCGTCACATCGAATCTTACGGCACATGCATGAAGTACTAAATGTAAGAAAAAACTAATTACACAGTTTAGTTGTAAATCACGAGACAAATCTTTTGAGTCTAATTAGTCTATGATTGGACACAAATTGCCAAATAAAACGAAAAGTGCTACAGTAGCCGAACCCAAACTTTTTCACCAACTAAACAACCCCTTTGTCCTTCTCGTTGTGGAAGGATATTAGGGTTATAACTTTCTAGGACGACTTGTAGTTGTAGATGATGTTTACATGCAATCGAATTAAGTGTGACAAACCTAACTAACCTTTGCAAATAGCTTTTTTATTGCGAGGAAACTATTTTTCTCAAATACATACACGCACACATACTGAACATATATATATGGAACTGACATATCTTAAAATTAGAAAAAAAAAACCACTTCACATATCTTGAGTGTGACAAACCTAACTAAAACCATGGCAATTTGTTTGTTTCGAAACAATACATACGTGCACGCTTAATTATATACACATATATACTAACCTAGTAACCTATGTGAACAAATATAGGCACATAATATATCTACCTCTACCAACTTTCATTCAATGATGAATTGAATAGTGAGAAATGAGGTGACTATAGTGATCCCATCGATCCGAAAATATGCCGGCCAGTCTAGCTGTTTAAGGAGGTATGGTTAGCATGCATGTAGACTTAAGAGCTCACAAGCTGAGAATAACTCGGCCAATTGTGTTTCCTGCGGTGGAACCTACTGGCCACCCAAGTTGAAATCCTTAACTTGGCAGTGTTTATATTTTCTTGTATTTATTCTAAGGTTTAAACAACGTGTTGTTCTTTCGGTGGTGAATAATGTCAATCTCGATATGTGTTGGCTCAAGTCTCATTTTTTCTAAGGTGTTCGCATATGGATAACGTGTGTGTGCGCGCACACATATTTAAAAGGGTGTTGTGCCAGCTTAAGTCTTATTCTTTCATAGGTGCTCGTATATATTGGAATAATGTGTTCCTATTTGGGCTGACCTTATCAAGATCAGAGACATCTACTTGCAAGGTAGGAAGAAATGTGTGAAAAATGGCAAAACTACCATGGTTTGGAAGGATTCTTGGTTATATAATGCTTCTCTGTGCACTCTACACCCTGACCTATTCAAACTTTGTAATTAGAAGGATATAACTGTCTTTTCAGTTGATTAGTGGAGAAGTCAATATTTCTTTCAGTAGATGGTTAACTCCTGATTTGCAATCTGAATGGTGTACAATTAAGGATGAGATTTTTGCTATACAGCTAGGATCTGATCAGGACACTGTTTCTTGGAAGTTGGAAAGTAATGGCAAATTTTCTGTGAAATCAACTTATAATGCTTTGACTATTTGTGAATCTGGCTCCTCATTCAAGAACATTTGGAAGGGGAAAATACCTCCAAAAATTAAGATTTTCCTTTGGCTGGTAGCTAATGATGCCATCTTAACAAAGGATAACATGTTGAAAAGGAACTGGTCTGGTGATCCAAACTGCTACTTTTGCAACTCTCCTGAATCTGCTAATCATCTGCTATTCAGGTGCTTAGTAGCCAAAGTTGTCTGGGCAACTGTTGCCACATGTCCTTGTCAAAAAAAAAAAAAACTGTTGCCACATGTCTGGGCGCAAATAACATTCCTACTTTGTTTGAACAGAGCTGGAAATGGTGTGAAAGGTGGATTCCTGCTGGAAAACAGTTCTATGCTGTTGGCATTGCGGCAGTTTGCTGGTCTATATGGAAAATGAGAAACAAAATATATTTTGATGGGAAGACACTTCATAATCCTCTGGAGATTATTAGTCATGCATGTACTTTAATGAAATTTTGGGCAGGTTTACAGAAGGAGGTCGATAAAGCGACACTGATCACAGGCGTTGAAACAATGCTCAAGATTGCAGTGCAGATCCTGTCCAAAAGGCGCTGAGCCGCGGATCAACCAAACCTACTACCAGATGCAGTCAAAGGCGACGATGAGAACCAGGAACTTGATGGTTGATTCCAAGGATATGTTTTCTGTTCAAATAGAAAGCTGGCTTTTGAAAACTATCTATGTTGTCCATGTTGTCACTTTTGCTGTCCCTTGGGTTGTAATGTGTGTCGTGAGGCTGGTGCTCCTCATACGTTCTTAGCTTTATTCTGTCTTTGCTTCTCTTACCAACTCTAACTCTGGCTGTATTTCCGTTCATGATGCAATGGAAATGGAGAGATCCCTGATTCGAAAAAAATATTGGAATAATGTGTTGCACACGTTTATAAGGGTGAGTGTGTGTACAGGCATGTGATTTTGAAAAAAAAATATGTTCACGGTTCGTGTAATTGCGTCCTATGGTTTGAAGAAAAAAAGAAGAATAAAAACAACACCATGCGTATCGTACTATCGTAGAGGGAGCTCGATTTCCAATGATATCGTGTGTGTGCACAGGTTAGCGTTTCTGGCTGTGCACGGGCTTCCTCGTTCCCGAGTACACGACGACGCAGCAAAAAAAAAAAATCGGTATATGTTGGTTGTCGGCCTAGGCCCAATAGTACCAATTGGCCCACATAAGGTGATTGGACCTAGTGGGCTGATGCGACAGAATTAGTTTTGGCCCACACAATGTAAGTGCACCGAATAAAAGCTCACGTTTTTCCGCCGGACTCAATGTTCGTTCGTACAGTCCTTCTGGGTGGCGATCGGTTGGCACCCAAGCAACATTGCTAGCGTACGGACTTTCTGGGACAGCACCCCCCCGCCATGGATCCACAAAAAACACCTCCACACACTCCTCCTCTTTCTATGCTGGGAAATTTGGAAACACCGGAATGATGTCGTGTTCCACGGACTACCTCCCGACACCGTGCGCCTCAAGGTTGTCTGCAAAAACTCCCTGTCCAACTAGGCCGGTCGTATACCAAAGAAGGATTCTGCGCTGTTAGAATCCTGGAGAGCTTCTCTTCTCATGTAATCACAATTGTACTCATGTAATGCGCCTATGTTTTCTGTGAAAGGCGTTGCCCTTCCACCAACCGGGGGTTCCCCATCGGATATCTGTGGAATGAAATGCAGGTGGGGATCGCGTTTGATCCCCCCGAAGTTGCCCTCAAAAAAATTATCCTTCTTTTTAGAAAAGTAACTAGGAGCTATGGTAGGGTTTTTAAAAAGGTTTGGCTTCTGTTTCTTAGGAAGCAAATGAGGTGCCAAAAAACAGCTTCACTACTGAAGCTACTAAGGATCCGTAGTCCTCTTTGAACTAGGAGCTAGAGCTAGAGCTAAAACTTTTAGCTTCATTCTACCAGCTTCTTCTCTTAAAAAATATTGTACAAAGATGTTTTACCAAATAATTTTAAGAAATGTTTTAGCTTGATTAGACCAACTACTCTAGGATCTGGAGTCATTTTAGGAGGAATGGGACTCCCTTAATTACAAAAAAAAACAGATTTTTAGAATCTTCAACTTCTAAACACATTCGGTTTATCTTTTTATTTGCTTTTACATCAACTGTCTTACGTAGCACCACGTCCGCCATGAGAAAGTTAAATTGAGCTTTGAGGACAGTAAAGGAAGATCAACTAAGCTTTATTAAAAATTAAAGATTTTTATTTTCACAAAAATTATCCAAATATTTTTTCTAGAAAAACATGCATTTTAAAATACTAAAATCTGATTTAACTTTTGAAAATTCATAGATAATTTGTTTTAACTCAGAAAAAACCAGTTATATATTTTTCTTCTAAAATCATGCTCTATTTGTTTCTTTCTTAGAATTATTTTAATTGTATATGTTCTTCTAAAATCTAAAACTAGGCCAAACAAAGTTCTGGCTTATTATTGGTTCCTGCTCCTCCGGGGACGGCGGAACGGTTTAAAGCCATTCGAAATGGGGCCTCGGTGCTTCGGAGTATAAAAGAAAACGCACGGGTCCATCCGAGTATCCGACCATCCGTATAATCATATATACGAGTAATATTACTCATTTGTTTTCTTGGAAGGGAGACAGACAGACAGTACAATATAGTCCCTACTGTATACTGTACTGTCTGTAGCTGTAGGCCATTCGCGATCGCCTGCACGCTGCCGGCTTGTAGCTATTGGCCAGGTTGTTGGTAGGAGCAAGGTGAGCCCTGCTTTAGTTCTCCAAATTCTCCCCCAAATTTTACTATGCAAAAAGAAGATTCTCTGTCACATCAAAATATCGGCAAATGCATAGAGTACTAAATGTTGATGAAATCAAAAACTAATTGCACAGTTTTGTTGTACTTTGCGAGATGAACATTTTAAGCCTAGTTAGTCAAAATTTAGATAATTTTTAGCAAATACAAACGAAATGCTACATGAATTCTGATACAGTGTTTTTTCTCCCCAATTCACCGAACTAAACGAGGCGTGACTGTGTGCTTGCATCGGAATGAGAGCACGACGACCACCGTACACGCTACACATGCACTTGCCGGCCATACATAGTTGAGTACTCCCTCCGTCCATAAAAACATGCAATTCTCGCTTTTCGAGAAGTCAAACAGTTTGAACTTTGACTAAATTTATATAAAAAAATACTAATATTTATAATACAAAATAAGTATCATTAGATTAGTTATAGAATATATTTTTTTAATAAATATATTTGGAGACATAAATGTTAATACTATTTACTATAAACTTGGTCAAACTTGAGTCAGTTTGACTGGCACGCTTCCCATAATTGCTTGTTTTGTTGGACGGAGGGAGTACTTGAGTACCAGTGCAACGCCTGCAGGCGGCAGCTGGATCGATCACACTGACCGAGTCAAATCTCTTCACCTTGACCAGCCACAAGTTCTGTTCTGTCCTCTCCTATATATGCGTTGGAAACCCCCATGTCAATGCATGCTTCTTCATCTCTAGCCATCGTCGACTAACCTCCGATCCTACCGTCGTCGTCATGGCTTCTCTCAACCTGGTGATCACTGCTGCGGCGCTCGTTGTCGTCGCGGCCTCCACGGCAGCAGCGGCGGCGAGCTGGGCACCACCGTCGTCGGGGCGTCCGCTGTTCCGGGAGTACATCGGTGCGATGGGCAACAACGTGACGTTCGCGGACGTGCCGGTGCACCCGGGCGTGGACTTCGACTTCATCCTCTCCTTCGCCATCGACTACGCCGCCGGCGACGCCGCCAACGCCTCCGCGGCGCCCCCCGTGCCCACCGACGGCCGCTTCGCCGTCTTCTGGGACGACGCGCACCTCACCCCGGCCGCCGTGTCCGCCCTCAAGTGCTCCTCCTCCAACACCCGCGTCGCGCTCAGCCTCGGCGGCGACACCGTGTTCGGCTACAACGCGACGTTCCGCGCGTCCTCGGTCGACGCCTGGGTGGACAACGCCGTCGCCTCCCTCACGGCCATCCTCACCCGCTACGGCATCGACGGTGTCGACATCGACTACGAGCACTTCGGGGAGCGCGAGACGCCGGAGGTGTTCGCGGAGTGCGTCGGCCGCCTCGTGCGCGCGCTCAAGTCCGCCGGCGTCATCTCCGTCGCGTCCATCGCGCCCTTCGCCAACCCGGACGTGCAGGCGCACTACGGCGAGCTGTGGCGCCGCTACGGCCGCGACTTCGACTACGTCAACTTCCAGTTCTACGCGTACTCGTCCAACACCACGGTGCCGGAGTTTTTGGGCTACTACTACGAGCAGAGCGGCCGGTACGCCGGCGCCGGCGGCGGGGGGAAGGTGCTCGTCAGCTTCGGGACCGACCCGGCCAGCAACGGGCTGCGGCCCGGGAACGGGTTCTTCAGGGCGTGCCGGGAGCTGCGCCGCCAGGGGAGGTTGCACGGCATCTTCGTCTGGGCCGCGGATAACTCCGTCGCCGACGGGTTCCGCTACGAGCGCCTAGCGCAGAGGTTCCTCGCCGGCGCTGCACCGGGGTTCCCGTGACGAATGCATGCGTTGAGCTGTTTCTGAGTGGCAGAGCCCCCGTGTTTCCATTCCCTATTTCCATTCCTGCATTCCATGTGTATGTTTCGTCGTGTTTTGTCGAATCCATATATGATTTGTATTGGTCAATTGATTGATTATTTGAGTGCATCCAAATTCCAAACAAACAAAGAGATGCTCTCCGTGGACCCAATTTTTGATGCTTTTCTTTTCCTCGCCCCGTATGATATTTCTGTTTTAAACATTGACATAACGCAGCACTGGTGTCCGGACGTCTGGACGCCCGCGGCTACTTTGCCCCGTCCACTTGGATTAACGCGCCGTCCGCACCAGCTCCGTTTCTCACGCTCGCATTCGAACCGTCTGTTACAGAACCTCCTAATTATGATGGCCCACATATACTTATCATCGTCATAATGACCTCTGACAGCCGTACTTATGTTCCTCGTAACTTAAAAGACATGCTTTCCTTCGAACAGGATCCAATCACAGGAGTATTGCAATATTATAACAATTTATTCAAAATACCATCAGAGTAAAGTAGCGGAAGTCTTACAATAACTTAAGTTTACAAACCACAGTTTGCAAATTTCAAACCTTAAGTAGCATTATTACAAACCGGTAGTAGGGAAGTATCAGTAGTAACTTTATTACAAACACACAAACGAAGTGCCTTGCCCAGAGGCCATACAGTCTACTCGTCGTCACTTTCTTCAGCGACAACGGTCATGCAACAAGGCTCAAAACAGACTTGTTCATGAACCGCACCTGCAACAAGGGGTTTAACAAACCCTGAGTACGAGAGTACTCAAGAAGACTTACCCGACTAAGAAAAGGACTCCAAGGGCATGCTAGATTTAGGGAATCAAGGTACGGGTATTAAGAATCAAAATTTCTTTTGCAGAAAAGCTTGCTAAAGTAAGTCCTTACCTTCAATATTTTACTTTTACCATTGATGGTTCCTTAACCAATTCTAAGTGATCCTAATCTAGATCAAAGTAATTCTCATCAAGATCTTTCTCATTCTCTTTCAATTCCAGTTCTTAACTACGATGTAAGTCAGACGATCGAGTCTCCATAACCGAGGAGCAACGACGATTCGAACCGATTATACCCAGCTGGGGATCTCTAACCTCATGACATATGTAGAACCAAATCTTGCATATGCCAACCCTCATTTAGATCTCCCAAAATCAGAACGTGTCCATCGCCACCCGAGAGTATAGTACTCCTCGAACCCGGCCCGATTCTAGCCCCGAGGGTACACGCTACTCCCGCCATCTCTCCACTCCCAGTGCGAGGTTAGATGTTCTCGAAATGGAATCACCAATATTTTGGGCTTACCCAAGGCATGAGGCTAGTTGCAAAGTCTCGAAACACAAGCGGGCTTACAACGAACGGTTCTTAGTCGACAAGGCGGAAACACTACATTAAGACTCCTTTTTCAATGCAGTGGCCAAACCACCCGCCCGATCTTTCAAGTTCATTCTCATATTTCAATATTCATTAAGTATGCCGTCATGGCCATGTAAATATTCATTTAAAAAGCTTAACTCATAAGCATAGCGAAGCATACTACGCATTTTTAGTAAAACAGGTATCAAGGATGATATCGCAATAATCAAGGATAACAATGCAACAATTGAGTTATCACTCAACTCCTAATTACTTAATCTAGTAAACCATAGTATAAATAATAAAGATTTGTAAAACTCAAGGTAGGGTTTAAATGCACCGGGGCTTGCCTTGCTCTGACGAGACGGCTAACTCGGGCTCAAAGACTCCGACTTCCGGTCCGGAACCCACCGAAGACAACTCTTCTCCGGAGACTTGCTCGCCAACGCCGACTTCTTCGAAAGCGGAAACTACACGAGCATACAACATGTTTCAACATGATGCGGTGATAAACATGATGCTTGATGATGATATGCCACGGTTTACGACTTGAGTACAACTTTCCTTCGCGGTACAGTCGCAAAACAGTAAAACCTACTAACTAATAGCGATTACTTAAGCAACACTAATTCTCCTTACCGAACACATTACTAAAGAGCGCAAACAAATAATTAAGGCACCAAAGATCACCAAGAATTAGTGACCCAAGGTCATCACTCAATCAAAAAGGCACACAACACTTAAAATTATCAAATAACATTTATTTAAACATTTAATTAATTAGGGCATAATTAATAATAAATCATACTTCATCTAAATGAGCTTAAACTTTTTATATAGATTAATCATGTCCTAAAACAGTGTCAAAATAAATTTCATGATTTTTGGATTAATATTTTAATTACTAAATTCATGGAAGTTGCATTTAATATTTAATTGAACTAATTAAATAACTTACAAAAAGTAATCAAATTTAGCATTTAATATTTTTCCTAATTAGTTTATACCTTGAAAAGCTTACACAAAATTTTTCACTATTTTTGGAGCTCCACAGAAATTCTAATGAAATAAACAAATACCAATACTATTCATATTTTTGAAAAAGAAAAACAAAATTACCGATCGGGCCGCTTCCTCCTTTCTCCCTCCGGCTCAGCCCAACCGCGTGGCCCAGCTGCATCGCGCCCGTGCCTGCGCTCGCTCGCGCCCATGCGGCCCAGCAACGCGCGACCCATCCGTGCGTACGTTCTCCCTCCCTCTCTCGCTGACATCCCGTCCCCACCTGTCATCTCCCTCCTTCCGCTCTCTCGCTCTCTCCTCTCCCGCCGCGAAGGCACGGCGGTCGGCCGACAACCACAACGTCGGTCACCCAACCAAACTGTCCAACATGATCTACCCTTCCCCGCGAATCGATTACGACCTTAAACACTTAAGCTCGCATTCCTCTGGACCCTCCTCGACGGCCATGGCGGCTCGGAGGCGACGACACACGTCGCTCTGACAAGATAAGCAGTTAATGGTTAAATTGAAGGGATAGGGAGCACTAGGGGCATAGCACGATCACAAATCCATGATCGGTTGAAGCCGAAAAGCACGGGAGGTAGCTGGCCACGTGAGGCGGCTTGGTGGTGTTCGGTCGCCGGAGTTGGAGAAGGAAATGGTGGTGCGGTGTTTTGGGCGGGAAAAAGGCTAGTTCAGGCGGACCACTAGATGCGTGAGGGTGAGGCAAAAATGATAATGTGATTTGCGTGGCTGGTGGCGGCTCAATGGCGGCAGCGGCGAGCGGCGGAGCTAAGTGGCGGCAGTGGCAAAAACAGAGAAGAAAAAGAGCTTCACGGTGAGCTCGAGTTATATAGGGCAAGGCCACGGTGACAGCACTGGAAGACGCGCGACATCGTGCTGGCGAACCTGGCGCGTGCGGGAAGAGCCTAGATGGCCACGGCAGCGCTCCGACGCCCATACCGGCCGATGGCCGGCCGCCATTGGTCATGGCACTATAGCACCCCCAATTTTGCAATTTTAAACTGTTTTATCAAATTACTCCCAAATTCATGTAGCAACTTGAAAAATTCCCAAGATATGAAATCTTTATAATTTCAAGCTCTACAAGTTTTGTATTGAACACTTTTTCAAATTCGAACTGGATTTTGAAATTTGAGTTTAAAATCAAAAGGGGACACTTTTCGGAAATTTGGTAATTTAGAAATTACTTTGGATTTTGTATTGAAACTTCAAAAACTCTAAACACCAAAGTTGTACAACTAGCGAAGACCTACAACTTTTCTATTCAAACCATTTTCAAATTCTGCCTCCATTTTGAAATTTGAGTTTAGGGATGAAAATGGGTCAAATTTGAAATTTGCTTCTTTTCAAAATTACTCCACATTTTACACTAAAACTTTGAAAACTCAAAATACCAAAGTTGTAGCCCTTGAAAAGTTCTACAAACTTGGTTTTAAACTTTTTCCCAAATTTTGCTTAGATTTTGAATTATTTCAAAAGGGGTAAAATTAGGGTTTTGGATTTTAGGGTTTTCGGAGGAATTTCCAATTGAAATTTGTTGCTACCTTAATTGGTGATTATTTAATGATCAAACCATCACCGAAGTGTATGATTGAGTCAAGTATCACATAATCGACCAAATGCCACTCTTGGTTGACCAATTTAGCTTTTGAAAATATTTTAATAATATCCCAAATTTGAATTCAAATTCGAATCGGAAACTCACGACAAGTTTTGGATTCCAATTCAAACTCAAACTTGGAGCTTCATTTTACGTGTTGTACTTGAGTTCATACCCTACACTTGACACTAGTGTGTAGCACAGCCACACACATCAAATTACGCAGGGCATGGACTAAGTATTTGCGATGACATTAGAAATTAGGGTTTTTGGTTCGAGTCATGCCATTGAGAAGCTCATCCAACCTAAAAGGGTAAACTCATTTTAGTTAATGCATAACATGGTTGACCTAATCATGGATGCTTTGTGATGCAATATGATGATATGGTAGATTAATTAGTCACTATAACACCCGAGGTATTACACAATAGCACCGTGCGCCCTGTGCCTCCTCCCCCACATAGCCGGCGGCGGCCTGCGCCTCCTCCACGCATCGGTGGTCGCGGCTTGGCCCTACCCGTCCTCATGGACACCAATGCTGGTGATCTGCAATTGCAACATGGAACACTCGAATGTAACATACATTTAGAACAATAAAACATTTAGGACATACGCCTTGCAACATGTGTATGAAACATATGCAACATCTAGATAAAAACAATTGCAACATGAAAAAACACTTACTGCAACATAATACTGAAATAGTTGAAATATTTGGAACATATCAGATATGTGTGAAAACATATGCAACACCCAGATAAAAACCAATTGCAACATACGTCATGAAACAGATGAAACATTTTGAACAAATGCTTGCAACATCCTTATGAAACACGTGCAACATATGCAACATGTGCCACATTCCCCGATCTGCTTTTGCAACATCCATAAGAAATAGCTGCAACATACCTTTGAAACAACTAAAACACCTAAAAGATACATTTGCAACATAGGGGAGGGAAAGCCTGGGCCGGTCGATTCCAGACGTCAGGGTCGGAGCCGATGGCGATCGGCGGTGCACGAGCACCACCAGCACCAGCACCATCAGTACCGAGCTTGGCTTGGCGGCGATGGTGGGGGATGGGGGAGGTGCGAGGAGCGCCATGGCCATCGGGGTTGGGAGAGGTTGGTCGCCGAGGTGAGAGGGCGCCGTCGGGGGTGGGAAGGGCGCCGCACCGGGGTGGAGGAGAGTCGCCCACTCCCCTAGAACACCGTCGCACCACCTCCATGGATCTCGCCAGAGCTAAGTGGATCTCACTCCCGCTCCATAGATCTCACCAGATCTGAGGGCGTTGGGGGGCTCCCAGTGGGGGAGGATGCCGGGCATTGGTGCGCCGCGGCAGGGGATGAGGAGCACGGAAGGGATAAGGGCGGGAGCGAAGTGAGGCGTGCGGGAGTTGATTTTGTTTTTTTCAACGAGCGGCGCATGTGGCAGTGAGTGGAGCGAGGCGTCTGGTCTTCTGGACGTTTTAATAGTAGCATTAGCGTTGACACAACAACACTTACTCTACTTTTATTATTGAGAACACTAAGGCCAGTCCTGGCCTTACCTGAACTACATGTACGTACTTCTATTTCTATAGCAAAAAACTGACATGACTCCTCCGAAAAAAGACATGACAATGTATTCAATTAAGAAAGAGAGTAGAAAAGTGAAAGGGCCTCTGGTCTGGTGGTAGGGCTATCTTGTGGGACGCCACTCACCAGGGTGCAAACCCTGATGTCACATGTTTGATGGTATTGTGTGTTTCCCGCAAAGAGATGGATTAAGTGTTGGGGCATCGGTGCCCATTGATGGTTTCCATCCTGGTGGGAGTGCGACCCACCTATTATGTTAAAACATGCATCTTTACTAGAAGGTATCTCGCGTGCTGCTGCAAGGATTGCAAAAAAAATTGAATAAAAGATTAGCTTTATAAAAGATAGATGACCTCCGGATGATAGTGGAGCACCAACTAATAATGAAAATAAATAACATATGAATGTTTACAAAAGTGGTAAACAAGAGCAAGGTCAGGTTATGAAAGAAAGGTTATGGAAGAATACAGATACAACACAGATAAACTACTTAGACAGCGAGATGCAGCAAGGCAATTCTGTTCCTGATCAGCACCAAACAAAGAAAGCACCACAGCAAAATGAAGCCACACCTTAATTAATTTCTTCACATGTGGCAACTCATTTAAGTTGACAGAAGAGAACTAGATAAACTTCAAAAAACATCTGCAGAGAAAAAGCGAAGGCACAAGCAGCGGAGCACATCAAAAGAGAGGGGACGAGAAGAAGCTCCGTCCGGGCGTCTTGGAGTCTGTTTGATGATTATTTTTTATATAAAAAAAGAATAATAATGATATATGTCATTTGTTTTAAGCGGTACGCAAGGCACATGTTTATAAAGTTGCTAATTATGGAGAAGCCTATGACACATGGGCCATGCATCTTCAACGTACATGGAATTTAATAATATAATAATGGTAAAAAAAACAGATAGTGTACGTGTACATGCACGTATGTTGATGTGCCTGGAGATAAGTCCCGAATTCCTGATTCATGGCAGATTGGTTAGATAGATCTTGCTTTTCCGGTCTAATCTACACTACTACAATCAACAAGTTCCCCTAGGGTATTTTTCTTTCCCTACCGTTTTTTAAAACTCTAGGGAAACATATATTTCCCTAGGGTTAGATGACAAAACCGTAGGGAAACTTTCCTTTCCCTAGGAAATTTACGTTTTTGTCGGGATGGATGGAAGGAGAGAACCACGGTGGCGCTTCAGTGTCTTCTTTCCCTAGGAAACGGATTGGAATTCCTAGGGAAATCGTGGACCCAAACCCTACTCCAGAAAATCGCCACCCCCGTTTCCCTTCGCGCCGCCGCCCACAACTCTCGCGCTTCCTTTTCCCTTTCCGCATCGACCGCGCCCCTCACCTCCATGCCGAGCGTGCCACCGGAGCGCTCCCTCCGCCCGAGCGAGCCGCCCGTACTCGAGCGCGCCGCAGGCCGCCGCAGCTCCCTCCGTCCTGCTCGCACCTGAGCGCGCGGCAGACCGCTGCAGCTCCCTCCGTCCTTGGGATGGGCCACTCCCGCCGCTCCTCCACTCCATCTACGCGCCGCGCCGCCGCGTGGAGCAGGCCGTTGTATCTACCTCCGTCATTGCCGCAGGCCGCTCCCACCGCGTGCCGCGCCGCCACTCCGTCCGTGCGCTGCCGCTTGGAGCACGCCGCTGCAGCTCCCTCCGACTTCCGCGCCACACGGATCTCCCTCCGCGCTGCATGGATCTCCCTCCCCGAGCGCTGCACAGATCTCTTGCCCCACGCAATTTTTTGTTGGGACCTTCGATCTTAGTCCGGTAAATTTCTGATCTTATTAATCATGTAGTGTGTTTCCAGTTCCTCATGTTCTAATTTTGCCTTTTCGTGTCCTCTACTGTTGCTGTAGGAGGCGTTAGACATCTATTATGAGCAGCTCAACATTATTGAAGAATGAGTTGAACAAGAATGATAGCAAATTAACTCATAATAAATTTGGTTATGCAGATCGCATCAATAAACATTGACTTAACAAGGAACTAATAGCTTGTCCTGGATTTGGTGAAATTTTTTTATCGGATGCATGTATTATTGGTTGTTGCATAGATCATATTGCCTTCCAACAAGTAACTAATGTACTTTGCATTTCTGATATGCACATTTCAGATTCAAGTGTGGGAGAAGATCTTGACTTTTGCAAGGAAGACTTGAGGGGGATAAAAAGGCAGGGATCTTGCTCCAGCATTTGTGCTGTTGTGCAAGCAAATCTTGAAGGTGAGAAGGAAATTTATCTTGTCTCATCTCTTCCGTACATTGTGATGTTAATTGTGTTGTTTATTGTAGCACAATGTTATTTTGGGTTTGATAAGGGTTTTAGATATTGAACAGGGGTTTGTTTAAAAGATGATTTACGCCTGGGTACACTATATGGACCAAACATGGGGAGCAACCTTATAGCGAGCCTACATTGAAAAATGCCAATGATACCGTCGATGGTTTAGATGAAATGTTAGCTGACTTAGGTGAGATGTGTCATATACATACTTGTGTATTCTTTTGAGTGTCAATCTAGGAACAATTCTAGGAACATAACCTATGGCGGAAACATACATCAGATAGACAAAAAAAACTAAGGCAAAGTCAACTGAGTGAAGGTGTAGCCTATACGTAAGATATGTTGTACTTCATTTTTTCGACAAAAAGAACTTGGCACATTCATATGTCTTACGCTACTGGTCTGAGTCAAAATCAATATACCACTTCAGGGCTGTGTAAAATATACCTTGCTGTGTCTCTGGTTGAACAAATCATATTTTATTATCAATTCAGATTCAGTACTATAGTTAACCTGAAAGGGTTGAAAAGTTTCCTACTGATGCTTGCTTTTGTATGGTAGTATTGCTTACTGCAAAAAATAGCAGTATACTTATTGTAATGAGAATGTGCCATAGTTAACCTGAAAAGCTTGCAAGGCTGTATGATAGTATTGCTTACTGCAAAAAATAGCAGTTACTGCCATTTCTTATTGAGTGCAAGCCTATTTTAATCAGCATGATAATGCTATCTTTTTAAGTGTTTTCCAGATCGAAGAAACCAGTGTTTTTCACCAACATTATGCATCTTTTTAAGTGTCCTCGACATATATTTGATTGATAAAAAATAGCAATTTGACCACATCACCACGGGCTGGTACTTGTTACAACTGTACAGTGTGCTTATCCCCTCTTGATGAGGTACAGACCATATTTGGATGAGTATGATAAAGCCGGCTGGTAGTTATACTTATATGTTGACATTGTTTCTAGCTTCAGTTTATACTTATTGTCAATTTGGCATGTTACTGTGTATATTTTGACATGGCCCTTGTATGAAATTAATTCTACCTTTTTCTAACTTTAGACTTGCTCAATCTCATAGGCTGGTACCTTTGGCTCATCTGTTGGAGCGAAACTCTGGATGAAACAATAAGTAGGATTGCTTGTGGAGTATTTCATGGCCATCCGAATGGGACAAGTGCTGGTGGAGTGAATGAGACTACAAGTGGAGTGAATGGAACTACAAGTGGTGGAGGCACGTACTCTCCTCCTGCAGAGGGAGATCAATTTCTGTTCTTTTGAATGTTGTCAAACCATGCCATGAGTT
Organism: Saccharum hybrid cultivar R570; assembly: GCA_038087645.1. Classification (NCBI taxonomy): domain Eukaryota; kingdom Viridiplantae; phylum Streptophyta; class Magnoliopsida; order Poales; family Poaceae; genus Saccharum; species Saccharum hybrid cultivar. Next base: position 198,029 of record JAQSUU010000671.1, on the reverse strand, counting down.
ATAGTTGTTACTACTTGTTGCATATTTGTCTTGAGTACCGGTGGGCACCAAATGATAATATTATAACTCTAAATGTATGGATTTGTGGTTAAAGATTGGATGAAATGTCAAATGAGTACTTAATTATGTGTTCATGTGTGAATTTGAATTAGAAATATGTGTATTTGAATTCAAATATAAAATGATATTTGAATTCAAATATAAAATGTGTAAAAGATTTGATTGAACCATTGTCTAACATATTCTTTCCCTAGAGTTCTAAATCCTAGGGAAAGATTCCTAAGAAAACCGTCCAACTTTCCACGTCAGACTTGCTGCTGCTATCTGAGGAAGTTTCCCTAGGGGATACAACCCCTAGGGAAAGATTGTTTCCCTACCGTTTTCAGCGAAACCGTAGGGGAAGGCGGCCTTTCCCGTCGAATTCCTCCCTAGGGGCCTTTCCCTATGAAATACCCTAGGGAAACTATTTCCCTAGGGTTTTTCAGCCTTTCCCTAGGATTATTAACCTTAGGGAAACTTGTTGATTGTAGTAGTGCTAAACAAACATTATTTGACGTAGAGGCCAATCGCTTCTTGCTTTCCCCTATATAACCCAGCACCCTGGCTAACGGGAGGCCATTCGGTTCACGCATCCAAACATCCACGCGTACACGCCGCCGAACGTCTACTAAATTTTGTCGCCCACGCACTGCCGAGTTCTTTCCAGGCCAGCGCCGCACGCCGAGAAGCAAGCCCGAACGGACGCATCGGCATCCCTTTCAGCTGCGACCATGCCGGCCACTTCAGCCGTCACGTTTCCTGGTGAGCGCACAACTCGGATGCATTAATAAATCCATATGAGCAATAAAATATGGCGATGTCATCGGTTCTTTTGATTACTATCGTGAGAAGGCCAGCAACTTCGACATCAGAACCCTCGCCGAGCGAGGTCGTAGTCGAGTTGCTGATGACGAAGCCAAGCCATATAAGAGTCAAGATGCACGAGACGGGAACGCCCCGCTCGTCACAGCGCGCGAGACGAGAAAACCCCCCTCGTCGTGATGACAAAAGACAGGATGCGCGAGACGGGAACGCCCCGCTCATCACAGCGCGCGAGACGGGAAAACCCCGCTCGTCGTGATGATAAATCAAGATGCGCGAGATGAGAACGCCCCGCTCGTCACAGCGCGCGAGACGGGAAACCCCCGCTCGTCGCGATGACAAGCGACAAGACGCGCGAGACGGGAATGCCCGCTCGTCGCAAGGAGAAAAGACAAGACACATGAGACGGGAAAACCCCGCTCATCGCAGCCCGCTCGTCACAATGACAAAAGTCAAGATGCATGAGACGAGAATGCCTCATTTCATTATAAAATACGGACGCCGGGAGGCTGTCGATTTGATCCCATAAGAAAGCATCATCCGAACAATACTCGTACCGTTAATTTGTTGCGGATTTTTTTTACTATATATTCATCTACATCTAGTGCCGACGAGGCTAGACGGAACTCTGGCCAAGTGCCGATAAGGCAAGGTCACTACTCCACCGACACGTCGCAATTAACGGGATCGGACACATCGTTGCTGGCACCGACGAGGCAAAGGCAACTCACACACGTCCATGTTAATGAAGGCCGGCGTACATGACTGGGCACCAACGAGGCGAAAGTCATCCCCTTCATCAATAATATGTTATGTTTTTACTCCGACGTGGCGATGGCGATGTCACGACAGAGCTTCGGCGACATAAAGCCACCCATATTGCTACTACACCATATATCGCATATGGCTGACGATGATCAAATCAATACTTGACCATAAAGCGCAGCTTAATCGGAGGTTTTCCGCAAACTCGTCTTGCGGATGTAATTAACCGGACGCACCAAACAGGCCCCGGGAATCGGCGAACTACGCAATTTTCCTATAAGTCAGACCTCTCCTTAAGCATGATGCTGAAGATGGAAGGAGACATTTTTTCGTTGATAATGTATTTTGTATATTCAAGAAAGAATTAATGAAATATGTGATTCTCGAATGTGTGCATGTGTCTGTCTTGCATTATATTATTTTATTTATACTTGGTAGCGTGCCTGTGCGTTGCTACGGGATAGCTAACATTTTCTACTTAAAACACACGGATCGCACGATAAGATAACAATACTGTAAAAATTAAATAACAACGTTAAAATGACATTTAATCAAAAACAAAGTGTGTGAAATTAACATAAGTCATGGAGAGCGTCGCGTCGCAGGCTCACACACTTTACTTTATAGATCTTTTCTGTGATGCGACTAAGATAATATTTTATATTAGCAGGAAAAAAACTCCGATATCCATTTCTTTCGCGCACCAATAAATCCATGAATAAGTTCCACCGCATATCCATGTCATCCTGTACACAGGTTCGAGTATATATGTAAATATTAGTGTCTGTCACATGGGTAATATTGCACTGTCTTTTCTTGTTTGCAGGTGTTAGTCTACCGTGCATGAAAACAATTATTTTTTAGCGTAGAAATCAATAAGGGGTCGTTTGGATCCTTTTATTTAGAGGAATTGAAATCTATTTAATAAATTAGACTATTTAGCTTGGACTTTGACATTCCACCACTTTCCAAAGTTCACATATAAGCCTATCTCAAATTCATAAGGTGAAGATGTAAATTGATTTTATAGATCATCATTGCATTTTTATTTTGCAACTTAGGGCATCCACGATATATAGACCCAATGTATTCAGGAAGTGCTTTGACTTTTGAAAAAAAAAAGTGGTGGCCTGGGCACATGTGGCGGTTTGCGTACATTTCCTGGCTCTCAAATGCAATATGAAAAGGAGAGGCATGGAGTTGGATACTTGCTGTTGCATATGCAACAGATCAGATGAGGATGGAGCTCATTTATTTTTCTAGTGCAACAGATCAGATCAGGATTTAGCTAAACGTTTTGTTGGACTTGAAACAGTGTGTGGAGCTCATACTGGCGCTGCCAAGTGAGAAGCAGTGTTCGATAGTTATGTTGCTGAATAACTAGTGGTAGGAGAGAAATCGTGTGAGGGAGGTAGATAGCAGAAAGAGCCATCAGGAATTGGCATGGCTCATTTAGCAGCTTTGCAGCTCATGCATACCTGAAACTTATAGGGAACAAAATTAAGGGAAATACTCTCTGTACTGTATGTCTGTATATATCTATACTCTGAAAAAATTTATAGGGAACAAAATTAATCAAATGAGCCATGCATGATAATTGAATCATGCAAGATAACTCACTGAAAATAGCTAATCGATAATTAATATGAGAATTATTAAACCGAGAGCTAAATGAGAAGTACTAAACCGGGAGACTATTCTAGTTTCATAAACATCCTCAGAAAAATTGGTAACAACTAACAGGATGTTTGTTAGATTGTCCCCATAAAAAACAAAACACTGAACCCAGTTATGGCAATGCAAATGTATGAAAGAAAAATACAGATCATTTTTCAAAAGCTCCAGAGAAGCTCTTACAGAGAAGCTTCAGGTAGTATATGTTAGAATCATAGTTTTAAATAGCGGCGCTATTTTAAAGCTACAACTAAGTAATTTAGCGATGCTATAGCGCAATATAGCGGTCGTAGTTGACATAGCGGCAAAAGTGACAATAGCTTGGTGTTGTCTCTCTTCAGCAGCTATAGCGCCGCTATTTAAAACTATGGTTAGAATCAATATTAAAATTAAAACTCTAGTATGATCATCTGCTAGTGAAGTACGTAGCTACTTTGATACATATAGAAGCGATAATGGTCCTATATATTGAATCACGTACGTTGTCGAGGCCGCCGGTGAAGAGGGCGAAGGCGAAGGCGAAGTCAGAGCGCTGGTTGATGAGCTGGAACCGGACACTGCCCTTGCTTCAGGAGAAGTACTAAACCGGGAGACTATTCTAGTTTCATAAACATCCTCAGAAAATTAGTAACAACTAACAGGATGTTTGTTAGATTGTCCCCATAAAAAACAAAACACTGAACCCAGTTATGGCAATGCAAATGTATGAAAGAAAAATACAGATCATTTTTCAAAAGCTCAAGAGAAGCTCTTATAGAGAAGCTTCAGGTAGTATATGTTAGAATCATAGTTTTAAATAGCGGGCTATAACAAATAGCAGCATCTTTTTTTCAGAGGCTATACAGCTATAGCGGTTATGCCAGATAGCAGTTTATAAGAAAGTCATAAAAATATGAGTAATTGATTCATAAAAACATGGCAATCATGAAATTTGATGAACACAGATATCTTTTCAAGGTTCTAAGGATGCAGAAAACAAAACTTGATATGATATTAGAGCAAGATTCATGAAACTCAAGTGTTCAATTTTGCTAAATACCAGCTTTAAAACAAAATATAAGTATGTAATAATTAGATTGTCACTATTATACCCGAAATTGAAATAGCGGCGCTATTTTAAAGCTACAGCTAAGCAATTTAGCGATGCTATAGCGCAATAATATAGCGGTCGTAGTTGACATAGCAACAAAAGTGACAATAGCTTAGCGTTGTCTCTCTTCAGCAGCTATAGCGCCGCTATTTAAAACTATGGTTAGAATCAATATTAAAATTAAAACTCTAGTATGATCATCTGCTAGTGAAGTACGTAGCAACTTTGATACATATAGAAGCGATAATGGTCCTATATATTGAATCACGTACGTTGTCGAGGCCGCCGGTGAAGAGGGCGAAGGCGAAGGCGAAGTCAGAGCGCTGGTTGATGAGCTGGAACCGGACACTGCCCTTGCCTCAGGAGATGTAGTTTACCGAGTAGTTGGGGTATTGATACTGCACGTACGGCACCCATGCAGCAACACATGATGTTTCAGTGAAAGAAAGATACAGATTAGGCTCCGTGGTTCTGCGCATATACTGTACTTTTGCAAATTAGCTAGTGACCTTGATGGGTGCTGTGTAGAGATACGGCGGTTCTGCTGGCCAAGGGTTAGGAGTTAGGACACGTAGCTGACGAGCTGCATATATACCACCACATATATAATAGCGATTTTCATGTGTTACAATCCAGTACGAGTATATTAATGAACTTGTATACGTCTAAACTTACTTGAAATCAGCTGGAGATAAGACGGCGATCTAGTCATCGACGGAGGGGTTTCTCCGGCCGAACTTCACCGTCACCCAGTCATGCCTGATGCTCAAATACTTTCCCAGAACAAACGAAGGATGAACATGGTGTGCATGCATGCCGCAGGCGATTCAAAAAGTTTGAGAACACACGGAAAAGCATGTGCAGTGTGTGGCCAATGCCAACGCTAATCTGAGCGCCGCCGCCTGCCGGTGTCGGCGTGGTGTACATAGGGGGTACGGGTATGCACCTGGTCGTCGAGCAGTGACGGGTTCTGGGATCAGATCGACGCCGTCGCCGTATGCGACGGCCAACGTCAAGGAGGAGTTGCGAGCTGCAGGTGAGAGCGGCGCGCAAGGACCGGGGCAAGTGGCTAGGGCTGCTCACGAGGGTGACGTGCGGAGGCGGCCAGTGGCGGAACCAGGGGGCTAGCAGGGGCCGTGCTCCCCTAAGCACAGTCAACTCATTTAAATACTTATATAAATATTTATATTTATAGCACAAAAAATATTAATTTCACCTATTTTTTATTAAAATATGATGATTTTGGTTAGAGATTGGGTAGATTTTTTTGAAAATTTGTTCAAACATATAATTATGTATATTTTATCACACTAAAAAATATGATCACATTTGTCCGGCTCCCCTTAATCAAAATCGTTGGTTCCGCCTCTGGAGGCGGCGGAGGCGCAGGCCGCGGCGCCATACTTGGTCACGGACGGCGGCGGGTTCTCACGAGTTATTTTGGTCGCGGAGGCCGATGGCTCGATGGTGATGGTGCGTGATTGCCTAGCCGGTGATTGTGATCCCACCTTCCTTATCTTCACACGAAACCGCGGAGGCGCAAGGAAGGGAACGACTACCCGCGATCCCACCTTCCTATCGCAGCGTACGACGCCTTCCTATCGGAGCTGCGGTATCGCAAGGGAGGGAAGGGCGACCCCAAAAAAAGGTCGCACCAAAATATTATCTTACTTTTGTTGTATTTAGTTGTAGGAGATGTCTTCGTTCTGTTTTCGACCAAACAGAGTCCATGGCTGCTCCTTTTCCTTGGTGGACTAGAGTTGTTGGGCTAATTCTTTCTGGGCTTCAAATTTGACAAGGAGTTGGGCTGACTGAGGGCACCGCAATGGGCTGAGCGGGGGCACGTACTAATGGTGAAAATGTGGGCTATGTCACTGATTTCTGAAAGTTGAGTGACGGCCTGGGCCCTCTTTGGTAAATTGAGTCAAATCGTTAAAAAAATTTTGAGGCAGCGAGCAGAACGTGATTGAAGAACCATGCACGCACGCACACGACCATTCAGTGGCTGAGGGGGCCACTGGCCAGCAAGGCAGCGATGGCGACGCCTCTACGACTCTGCGCCGAGCGAAGCCCGGAGCTGAATTGAGGAAGGCGAACGGACGTACGGCGCCAGAACTGCTCGACTTCCACTAATCCAATTGAACTTGGGCTTCTCTATTGCTACTATAAGGCCCAGACGTGGCCCAAACCAAAGCCAGGAAAACGCGGCAGCCGCCATATTGGTGGATCCGCTCCTCATTAGTAGTAGTGATTAGGGCCGTCGATGAGGGCGTGCGAGCTGTTCCATCGAACAGGGCCCAAAAAAATGAGCCTCCAATGCAAGTCCAATCACGTGTTGCCATGATGTGACTTTGGAGCCCACCAGTCGATGTATTCAGCTGCTGTGCTGCCGATCAAATCGTTAATTAATGACTATATAAGTCAATAAAAGACAATTTGAATCTTTGGTAAGTTCTATATAATCGGCCAATTGACCATAGTTCATATATCTGTTGTGGCAAAATGGACCTATACTCCAGTACTTGAATTTTTTTTATTTCTAAGCATTGCACAAAATAGGACAACAAATGAATGAAATGTATATAGTTGAGTCAAAGTATGCCTTGCTAATATATGAAATAATTTAGATTTTTGTAGACCCAATTTACATTTCGCTCCGGGGCCTCAAATTTGTGGAGGCGAGCCTGGTAGTGATCATATGATCAAAGAATGAAATGGTAGCTTCGTGGTTCAGGTGTTACGAGCGGATCTGTCATATCTTGAGGTCAAAGATATGATTGGTTTGTATCACGCACGGCGTGCTGGCGCTGCATCTGCACATCTGATTTGGAAAATTGCAAGGACGATCACGCTGACTTTGTTTGCTAGCTAGCTAGGATACTGATATGGCGATACGGTGATACAGTATTTTCTAAAAATAAGGATACGCCTCGGCAAGTATATAAATATACCAAAAATTAGAATACATCTACTCATAACATTTTTCAGTCTAGTAGAACAATCACCAAACAAAAATGGCGAAACATAGACACAAAGGTAGGTAATCTGATAATGCATCAAAGATAGCATAATACTTGGTTTTACAAAGATTAAGGCTTCAATGATTAGAGACAAATAGCAAGTGCCATAAAGCATCTAAGACAGTATAGCACTTGGTTTTAAGGTTCCTATAGCCAGTGGCGGAACCACAACTTTTGATAAGGGGACCAGACAATATGAGGACACCTTGTAAACATGATAAATATGTACAACAAATATATGTCTCAATAGTTTTCAACGTTATTACATATGTATTTAGTACCATAACGAAAAAGCACAATATTTATCAACAAAAAAGTGAAATGATATTTTTAGCTATGCTATTGATTTTTTATAGGTATTTTAAAAAAATTATTCGTGGGGTGGGGGGCAGGGGTGGGGGTGCACAGGCCCTGCTGCCCCCCATGGTTCTGGCAGTGCTTACAACACAATATTACATATTGTGGTTGTGTAAATGGGCCACTAAATTGGACCGGTAACATGTGTGGCGATCTAATATACGAATTGATAGTTATTAGAGTGTGTCAATCTCCTTTTATTTATGTGCCTGTGTGCCTTTTTGTTAGGCGGAGGCCGGAAGTACTTTTTCAAGGATTTGTATCATGTTGATACAATGTTTTGAGAATTTAATAAAAACTTCCTTAATACTCTCTCTGTCTCTGAATAAATAAATTCCTAGAGTTGTCTTAAGTCAAACTTTTTAAACTTCAACCGAATTTATAGAAAAAACATCAAGATTTAGTATACCAAACTAGTATAATTAGATTTACCATATAATATATTTTCATAATATGCTAGTTTTATGTTATAAATATTGTTACTCTTTGACTGGCAAGGATTCTAGGAATTGATTTATTTGGGGATAAAGAGAGTAAAAAGAAACTGGGCTGGTAAGATGATGGGCTTCAATTTAGAGGGTTATGGATTGCGAAGTATATGATAAGTATCATGCAAGTGTCGATGAAGCATCGAGATTTAATTTATTTATTTTTATTGGTGATGTTATCCGATACTTCTCTGATACGTTATCGGAGGCCATATCGGAGTATCGGATACGTATCGCACGCGAGACCCATACGCAACTTGGGCGAAGTATCGGGGTATACCTGATGGATCTTGAAATCAAATCCTGAGGTCGTGCAAGCAACGACGCACTGCAATAAATTCTGCAAAAATGATGCGGGAAGGGATAGTTCATGCGTGGGGGCGTTGATCATCACTCCCTGCATACGATCCCGGCCACTGCGCTATATATAGGTACCACGCTCAGCACTTGCTCTCCATCCACAGGCACTGCCGCCATACCAGCTCTTTCTTCGATTGCTCATCATCTCCGTCGTCTACGACGACACACGGCATCCACTATTAATTAATTGCCATGGCTTCAGCTGGTGGTGTCGCCGCTTCAAAGGCGGTCGTCGTCGTCGAAGCCGTCCTGTGCGTCCTTCGCCCGGCCGTGGCGGCGACGGAGGAAGAATGCGAAAGTATCTGCAAAGCCGACCAATCAATTTATGAGGAATGCGCCGCCGCCGCCGCCGCCGCGCCGCCGCCGCCGCCTTTGGATTCTCTATTATCTGCCGCACTCGCAGGTTTCGTAGAGAGAAGAAAGCAGGCATGCGCAGAATGCAAGTCCCTCGCCTTGGTTGGGTGCATCAAGGACTGCGATCCAAGTGATGCGGTGCATCGTCAAGGACACACCTACAGTCTCAGCGCTGTGTTTTCTTTCTTTCTTTCTTTCTTTCTTTCAAGTTACCTGTCAGGCCTTGCGTTATGCAGGCACCTGCAGCTGAGCGTCAGGTTACTGTTGAAGAACCGGCAACAGAAGCTGGTGCCAATTCATTGAGTGGCTGATGGGCCGATCGATAGCTGTGTTGGGTTTAGTTGCGAACTGCGTGTCCTATCCTTGGGCAAAGGACCTTGCTTGTAACTGAACTCTAACGAACCTGTCTGAAATCTTACCTCTGAATCCCAATCCGGTTTCTTTGTTAGTCTTGAGTTCTTGCTCTTTCCTTACCAAATTCTTCCTAGTTCACTCTACCGGTCTAGTTCTGATCCGGAACCTGACAATTGGTATCAGATCCCTCTTTCCTCGGATCGCTGAATCGTTTCCTCGTTTCCTCCCATCTGGATCGTGATCGTAATCCCCGACGGCAGGAGCTCGCTGTTCTTCACTTTCACGTGCTGGGCGCGTGATTCCTTAGGTCCGTGCCGAGGTTGATCGGGTCAGTGGTAGCAAACTCGGAATCGATTATAGGGTTGGTTGCCTCTCGCGCATTCGTCCAGTCTCTGGCACTGGATCCTAGCTACTATCCCAGCATGGAGGTCGTCAGGGAGATCCACCGGATATCCCTGCTGTTGTGCATTCTCAGTCTCTCTCTCTCTTCTTCTTTTTTTTTCCCGACTGTTGTGCATTCTCAGTTATGCAACACGAATTTGCGTTGGGTGGTCAGGATGTGCCCACACCCTCAGGGTGTGTTCACTTGGCATGCAAACCCATAATATTTCCTCTTCCACCTATCACATCGAATCTTTGGACGCATGTATAGAGTATTAAATGTAGGTAAAAAAATAACTAATTGCATAGTTTGTCTGTAAATATCGAGACGAATCTTTTAAGCCTACTTACTTCATGGTTGGATAATATTTGTCAAATAAAAACAAAAGATGCTACAATAACTTTTCACCTACTTTTCACCAACTAAACACACCCTCAGTCAACCAATTCCTATATTAACTAGCTACTAGTCACTAGTGTATATACTAATTGATCACAAGTACGAGCGGATCTAGAGGTTCAACGATATGATCCGTTTTGGCCTCTTTTTTGGGCATGGATGCGTGACTTCCATTACATATCTGATTTGGAAGGATCAAAGTCAAGGAGGGTGACTTCTGATTAGTTCAGAAGATTTCCTGAAAACTGAAATCACATTCTGTGGTGGCGCGCGCATCGCAACCGCGATATGCTGGTATGAACAACTTCATGCGTGTGCACCCGCTGCATATGCTGCCTTTTACACACACACACACACACACACGTGCATTCTCCAGCTTTCTCATCAGCTCCATCTATATTTGTTGACGCCGATTGGATCACGAACCAGCGAGGGCCAGCACGCTCGAGGTTGCAAAGAACCTAGATCGTAGCAAGAACGCAACCGATTGACGAAACTGGCCGAGGGGTCGGTTAGGCCGATCTTGAGTCCGTTCTTCACGTGGTAGACTCTCGAACGCCTCGTGGGAAGACCCATCAGGCAGGAGTACGTGGAGGTTGTCCTAGGGTCGGCAAGCCCACATAGAACGCTGCCGTATCGCCTGGAGATGTGACAGAACAACAAGATAGAGAGAAAGTGGGGGCAAAAGAGGGTATGTGTTGCATTTTTTACGATTGAAAGTTGGAGTACTCAGTCGGCCGTGGTCCTTTTGTTTATATAGAGGGGTGGTCTTATCCTAGTAGGAAGCAAGTCCAAAACGCGTTCTTCAAGTTTTCCATGTCAAAAATAGATCCTCTATTGGAAGTGGTACACCGTGCATGTGTGGCGGATCAGCCCTGGGCAGGAACGGAAGCATGCACCTCAAGGTCGTCTAAGCAGCGAGACTCTTTTTTCTTTTCTTTTGAGAGAGATAATAGGAGCTCCATTGATTAAGCAACTTCGGTGTTACAATCATTCAATAGCAGCGAGATTCGTTCACCTGAATGAAGACGCACATGCTATGATGATGGTAACTTGCAAGGAAGAATCATATTCCCATGGATGTCGTACATACCACGTAGTACATATATCCCTGCTGTTGTACATTCTATCAGTCAAGGAAGGGAAATTTGGGTGGTCATGATGTGCCCACACCCTCAGTGAAAACCTTTACCTACATTAAGTAGTGTGTAGTACGAGCGGATCATCTAGAGGTTCAACGATATGATCCGTTTTGGTCCTTTTTGGGCATGGGTGCGTGACTTTCATTACATATCTGGCTCTTGTTTAGATTGAAGAAAATTTCAACCCGATGAATAGTACCACTTTCGTCTTATTTGGCAAATATTGTCCAATCATGGACCAACTAGGCTCAAAAGATTCATCTCGTGATTTCTAACTAAACTGTGTAATTAGTTTTTTTTACCTACATTTAATACTCCATACAAGCGGTTAAAAATTGATGTGATAGAGAGAGAGTGAAAAAACTTGGAACTTTGAGGCAAACTAAACAAGGCGTTGATCTGGAAGGATAAAAAATATTAAAATGAGTGCCTTAATTGTTTACTAGTACTTGGGAACAGCGAAACAAATTCTGTGGTCGTCACGCATCGCAACCACGATGCTGGAATGAACAAGGTCATGCGTGTGGTGCGTGTGTGCACCCGCTGCACGCATGCCGCCTATATATACAGCTGCCACTCTCACGGCTTGCTCCAAGAAGCATCATACATATACGCTGCCTATACTTACATATAGCGACCACCATTGATACGTGCACCATCATCGTCATCGCCATGGCTTCAGCTGGTGTCCGCGCTTCGACTGTGGCTGCCGCCGCCGCCATCTGCGTCCTGCTCGTCCTCAGCATGGGGCGCCGTCCCTCGGCGGCGGCGGCGGCGGCAACAGCTGGGCTGCAGGTACCATGTGCTGGCTGTCCCAAACTGTGTAATAATGCCTGCAAGGATAGTATAATAGTATCCGGCACATGCAAGGCCCAGTGCAGCGTTCCTCCCTCGCCATCGGCAACATGTGAAGATGACTGCAAGGACCAGTGCTTCAAAGAATGCATGAACTACTGCACCAAGAATTGTAGCTGATCGAGATCCTGCGTAGGTACGGTACTACTATGGTACCGATCGATGGAAGCTAAGCTTGCATAATTGTCTCTCTGCACACGTACTTACAGTGTGGTGTTACTATATTTTATATTTGCTACGACGTAAAAATAAGTGACGAATGCTCTCCAGACTTCATGGTTGCGTGCGTCACCGTGTGCGTGTTGCCGTTTGTTTTTATCAAAGTACAATTATGCCCATGCATTGCAAGGGGACATAATTCTTTTCATCATCTGTTGACCTAACATATGTTGTATTATTTTTAAAAAATGTCTTCTCAATGTGTGTTATACTATTCCAATAAAAATGCCACTTTTTTTAATGTTCATAACATTCCGTTTCTAGCCAACCATCATTGTTACATGAGTTTTTATTTGCAAAAAAGAAATATTACATGAGTTCTTACGAAGCATAAATGATTTAGTCCTCCCCGAAACCTAAACCAATTTGGAACCAAGACATATCATTCCTTTTCCGCTGCCAGGGTTTATGCCCTTACGCTATAATAGGGGCAAAATATTAAACTAAAGCAGTACAATAAAGCATGACACTATATATAACAAAACATATTTTTTTTTTAAAAAAAATACATTAAGCACAATGATCCATGACATGCTCAAGACAATTGAAGGGAGACAATTCTTGACGGTGTAGGACAAATAGGAGCAAGAAAGCTGAGACTGAGGAAATAAACCGCCTCAGCCACCTTCACCTTCTAAGCATTGAACTCTCAATATATATCTCACCAGCGATAACTTGACACAATTTCTTACATTTACAGGCTGCACAATAGTCTGTATCCTAACATGCATGGTCACCGAACTCCTTGTGTTGTTTCCCTGGACTTGTGTTGTTCCCTGGATGAAATTACTGGCGCTATGTACACAGCTCAATTTAGAGAAAGAATATTCCAACTTAATTTCAACCTTGGATACTGTAACTCTTGAGGTGGTAGGAGGTGAGGCCCTTGATTCCTTGCAAATATACGAATGGGAAAGAAAGGAATAAAAGCAAATGAAAATGAAACCACTAAAATTCCAAGTAATTGATGAAGCATCTATATTAGTCCTATCCAGGCCTCTGAGCTGGGAAACGGCGTTGATGAAGCGGTCGTCGGCGATCCACCAGACAAGGGTTAGCCTCGGGTGGTGAGGACGAGGCCACCAGAGTCACAAATAACATGACTGTTACATAATTTTTTGAGTCACAGTAAGATGCATGTTTCGTTATAATGCATGGGCCGGCATGTTTGTTACTACTCTATTACATGTGAAATAAAACTTGGTTCCTCGGGGAAGTTAAATACTTCCTCTATCCTAAATTATAAGTCATTCCAATTTTCTTGTAGAGTCAAAATATCTCAAGTTTGACTAAATTTATATTATAAAATGGACATCTCTAGTATCATTAGATTATTTATTAATTATTTTTTATAGTATCTATTTGATGTCATAATTTTTTAAAATTTTCTTTATAATTTTGATCAAACTTGAGATGCTTCAACTTTAAAAAAAATTATAACAGCTTATAATTTGGGACCGACAAGCGTGCGTTGTCATGGGGTCCTGATGTCCAGGCGGGAGCGGCAAAGGCCAACAGCGGCTAGGACTAGGAGGCAAGCACAAGCACCCAGGCCGCGTGCAACAAAAATCCTTCGACGGGCCTTCGCAAACGTCGGGTACAGGTAACTGGGCCTCCGCCGCGCTCGGCCCAGAAAACGCTGAACCATCGCGCGATTCGGTCCAACGGGCCAGATACCTCTACCCCGGTCCCCAGAGTCGCCCGTGCCGCTTCGCCAATCGCCAGTTCGGCAGTTCGCCCACGCCGGCCGGTGCCCAAACCGTTGTCGACAAGTGCCGCGTGCACACCGGCGACCGAGCCGTCGCCAGCGGCCAGCCATGGGTGCTCCGTGCAGTCTCGCTCGCTCAGCTCGCGCGGCGCAATTCTGGTCTTGTGGACGACAATGAGCGCTAGCTAGCTTCACGCCTCTTCCTCTCTGTCTCTGTCGTCGTTACCTGCTGCACCGTTCAGTGCATGCAGGTACGCATCACCCATGCAGATGCAGTCTCCATCATAGCCGACGCCGGAGGATGCACAGGCACAGCACTGTACTTCCCGAATCGAGTGAGCAACTGATCGAGCATCCGATCGGCACCACTGCACCACTAGAACGTAACCATCGGGAGCAGCTACTAATAGTGACGGCCACTGATAGATCGACCAGACGACCACCTTGCACATTCTTGGACATGTTTAACCAATTCATTCATTCTACCTGTAAACACAGGACAAATCTTCATTTCTTCAGCACATGCTATGACCAGCAGTTTTGGCTTCATCTCAAGTTTCCAGATGGTTACTCTGGATTCAAAGCTGAAACAAGCACACCTCGTCAGCTAGCTAGCTGCACTGATCTTAATTACTGATACCCAACATTCAACAGCAACCACACAATAGGCTAAAATTAAAAACCAGGCTCAGCTCAATGGGCTTTGTTAAACCTACGGATCGGAGAGGTACTATTCGGTATTCACCAAGTCATCGTATACTAGCTAGTACTGGTAGTCGTCGCTAGCAAATATCGTCGCTGTTGCCATCGCCATCGCCATCACCGTCACCCAAGAAGCAAAGACTAATGAAAGGAAATTCATCGACAGCGGACCCTAGATCGATGTAATCCTATGTCTCCCGGCCGTTCACGGCGATCGGTCAGGCGGGCCAGGACAAACTAACCCTGATATGGCTGCATCACCTTGCATGCAAGTTGATGCCAGACCCATAGTTATCTGATGAATATATATGATGATATTCCAGCGGATGGATCGAATATTGTCGTCGTCCGTTCGTTTTCTTCTTCTTCTTGAGCTCAAACTGGTCTGGGCCGTGACAGCAGATACATAGAACGAATGTGATGTACTGATGTCGATGTGGTAGTATATATGCTACAGTTTGATGATGTATAATACTTGATAAGGTGATGCACTCTCCTATGTATAATGCAATCTCCTATGTATAATACTTGATAAACTAGTTGGGGGTGGAAAGGAAGTCTCGACCCTCGGTCGTCTCTCTCCCGAGGCGACGCGAGGGCGACCAGCGCCGCCCACCAAAAAGCACGCCGGCCCCCTCCTCCCCGGCCGTCGCTGCTGCCATCGGGCGCGGCGGCGGCGGCCAGCGACGGTGCAGCCAAAAGGCCTGCCCTATTCGCACCCCCTCTCCTCCCCTGCTGCTCCTCTCCCACCTCTCTCTTCCACAAATCCATAGCAGCGGCAAAGGGCGGCCGGCGATGAGCAAGGTGGCCGGGTACGCCAGATCCGCCCCCCTTGCCCCGGATCCGGCGGTCCTAGCCCCGGATCTACCTGCTCGAGACCAGCGCGCGGCAGGTGACTGAAGCTGGCGGGCAGTGGGCGCTGGCAGGCAGCTCCTGCGCGGCAACGCTCGTGCTGAGCGGGTGTGCGCGCGGACGCAGTCTGCTCTGCGTCGGACATGATGGGCGGCTGCTGCCCTCCACGGCAGCGGCCTCTCCTCGTCGGGGTCGGACGCGGACTGCACCGTGGCGGGTGCGGCGGCCGACTGCTGCTCTCCACGGCAGCGGCCTCCAGGGGCCGAGTGCCACTTCATGGCGGCGGCCGCCCGCTGGAGGTCCCTCCTCCTCCCTGGCGCCATGGACATTCTGTTCGTTGTGCCGGCGCGAGGCACTGGCGGCGGGCGCACGCGGATTTCGGCCGGAGGGCCTTGCAGCGGAGAAGGCGCACGGGTGCAGTTCGGCCGCGGGCATGCCGGCGGTGGGGCAGCGTGCCCGTGTTTCTTTCTTCGTGTTCTTCGCAGGGCCAGCAACGACGCGGTGTGCGCAATTTGGCCACGGGCTTGCTGGCGGCGGGGTTGCGCGCCCGTGGAGCGCCATCTGAGCGCTAGTTGGGGACCTTAGGCGAAAGCCTTGCACGACCATGTTGGTGCGATTGGCGGCGACGTTATCTAGCGCCGTTACCTCCTTGGAGGCATCAATGTATAGGTCCCCGGTCTATGGCTGCAGTTTGTCCTTCTCCTCCCGGTGAAAACCTAGCTCTAGTTATCTGGAGCCGGTGGTGGTGGTGTTTCCGACGTCACGTCCTTCTTGGAGGCACCACCGAGGAGGAGCTAGCTCAGACCTATCTCTCCTTGGCTTGCTTCCTGCTTCTCTCTTGGGTGAGGCTGGGCCTGGTAGTAAGTTGTTGCTGTTGTTTCGACGAGTGTCCTCCTCTGGCGTCTCTGCTCCATCGGCGCTCTCCTTGATGGTGCCAGAATATCAAATGCCGGGTGGTGTTCCACCGCTGCCGCCATTCCCCGTTGGATGGTGGTACGTGGACCCGGATGTGCTGGAGGATGTTACCATCAATTCCATGGGAGGTCGTCGTGTCCGATGATCCTGGGCTTGCGTGTCCGTTGCTGTCGCACCCGGTTTTAAGGACAAAACCAGACATACATCATATGTGAAATAAAGAAGACAAATCTCACATATAGCCACAGATAAGTGTAATATCAAAAGACAAATGCTTAATATACATAACTCAATAGTATAAAGTATACCTTAAAGAATAACACAGCGGAAAAACAACTCCGAACACCGGGTGCAACCTTCACTCCAGGATCAAACTAACTGGTTGATCACAAGCCTAACAATTCCAGGATCTAACAGTCTGGTACCCTTCCTGAGATGTGGGGAAATAGCAAGAGTGAGTCCATGTCGAACTCAACAAATATAACATGGGGTTCATGCAGCTCAAAAGGTTTGACACGGGTTTACTGCAATAGCTTTTAGTGAGTCATCTTTTAGCAATTGAGTAGCAACAAGTTTAACATAATCCCAAATAACCTCATGATCATGTAAACGAGAATAATGTATAGCAAGAAACAATAATCATTAGTGAACATCAATATCATCAGTGTTATCATTATCATCAGCGTTCATCATTTATTCTGTAAGGGTCCAAGGCCACTCGTGACCGTGAGCACGGCTGATATACCAGTTTTACACTCTGCAGAGGTTGTACACTTTCACTGTGAGTCGTGATTTACCCTTTCGCCCGAGGTAGCTAATCTCTTGACCCACTTCCAAGGAAGGTCGGCAGGGTTCACTATGAAGCCTTTCAAAGGTTCGTCTAACAAGTTAGGGCCATTAGATTTCACTCGGCAAACAGATGTAGAGCCCCCCTTCCAAATGGCACAATAACGCGCAGCCTATACACATGAGGACAGAGGCCGCACTATACCCGATTCGTCAAGCCATTCTTACGCCATAAAGGAATACCTCTAACAAGCTAGAAAAGGTCCTTCTATGTGACTAAAGCCAGAGCCATTTTAGCCCTCACAGTTGTACTGTAAGTCCCGGATTTTCGCTTATAGATGAGTCCTTATGGAGAGTAACAAGAGCACCAAAATAATCCCCATGCTCTAGTCCCCTTTAAACAGTAATAAAAAGTCATCTTTTAATGTTTATTGCATATTCCATTAGTCAGATTACATGATCATAGTTCATGTTAAGCACTAGCAATACTAATCCATGCAATATAATAGGTATCAAGGAATAAGAGCAACACTAACTCATCCTTAACAAGGAAACATATGCATAATGATATTATTTGCTTATTGTGAATAGGACAACAAGGATAATCCCATGCTATACTTGCCTTAAACACCGATCCTTCGGTAAGCTTTAATCTTCAACGTTCTTCTTCTTCTTCTTCTTGATAACCACGTATATCTCACCGACTGGACGAAATCATAAAGCACCACACAAGCATCCATACAATCATACACGAAGCAAACAATAGATTTAAATTAGAACAATACACCAATCAATGAAAAGATTCGAAATCTAATCTACGTATTGCTACGATCACACACACACGAAAGGCACACTAATCGGAGCTACGATAAAACAGAAACATCTATCGAAGGATTTACGTTGGAAAGAAAACTATATGCTTTATCTATTTTAATGATCATAAAACATGTATAAGATATCTCAGGGGAATATCTAAAATTGAGTTAAGTCATTTTATACTTGAGTTATTAGATTTAGAAAACTAAGATAAACTATTCATATCTTAATTATAGTTATTTTGATATCATTTATGCAAATTAAATTTTTGACTTACAAAGATATAATAACAAGTCAGAGTATATATATTCAAAACATATATAGCACGTATAAGCCCTAGCATTTATTATTTTTTTAAAAGGAAAACCAAAATGAGGTAAGCATTACATCAGTTTAGGATTTATCAATGGAATAATTAATAATGTATTAAGGAGCGGATGTGCATGTATTATTTAATCAAAATAAACTTTAACTTTGAAAAGGTAAAATGCACGTGAGAACATCTAACAAGTTTAATATATACAAGGTGTGTTTAAACTAATCAAACTATAACTTAGGAATATTAATAATTAATCATATGAATATCATTTATTAAATACTGAAGTGTAACATATATATATATATTGCTTTTAAGTTAGAAAACTAATTGGTTGTAGGTTAATCATATTAATATTTAACTTATAAATTTCCAAGACGTGTGACATGCTAAACATCGCTGCTAACACGTACCGCACATTACGATGAAACTCGCGCAATCACATCGAAATCGAAAACCTAAATCGACTTTAATTAATCAGTGATTAATTAATTATAGACATAATTAATATTTTAATAAAATAAATTCATAAACATGTGATACGAAAACTAATAACTCTACTGCGTAGATCTCGACGACACGAAACTAACGCAACTGTAACGAACTGAAACGGATTTAAAATAAATAAACTACGATTATTTAACGACTGGTGGCAAACTCGTAAATACCTCGTCTTCTTCCTTGGACTCTCGTACGAACACATCCATCTCCCGTACGAACACAGCCATGCCAAAAATCTTGTTGCTGCGCACGATGGGGAAGAGAGGGGCCTCAGCTGGGGCTTGCTGGCCGGCGGAGGCTCGCAGCGGCGCTCCCGCTCCTCGCCCAAGCGGCAGCAGCGGTGGCTGCTGGTGATGGCCGGTCGGAGCGAGCAGGCAGTGGCGGCGGTCGTCGTGCACGCTCGCGAGCAGGGGCGCGGGACAGGGCGGCGCAGGGCCACGGGCCAGGGGTGGCGGCGTGGGAACGGGGCCGGGACGCGGGACGGTGCCGTGGTGGCTCCGGGTAGCCGGAGACGAAGGAGAAGACCGCGTCCATGGTGAAGTTCGCCGGAAAACGTCAACGGAAAAGGAAAACCGAAGGGGAACGATCAAACGGTGATAGATGGATGCAAAGAAGGACATGCCGATGTAGAGGACGACGAGATCTAGCTCGTGGTGGTGACGGTTTTCGCTGGAGGCGTCCGAGGTGGTCGGAAAAGCTCGTCGAAGGTTCGCCGGAAACCTAGCTGTGGACAACTTCGGCGTCCGATCTGCGGGGCTACGAGCGGTGGCTCGAAAAACGGGCTGTACTTCTGGAATCCTCGCGTCGAGCGCTACGCCGGCATATATATATATATACACGTAGGGTTTGGATATTTTGGAAATCTGAGATATTTTAGTAAATATTGATTTTCGGAATTAAAATAATTACAGAAAATCGGGAATTACTATTTAGGCTCCGAAAAATATCTCTGAGCTCCGAAAAATACTAGAAAAATTCCTGGGAATAGATGAAAGGATAAGGAACACAACCAAAGTGGTTTAGCTCCCGAAAAAGACTTTTGCATTGATCAAGGAAAAAGATAAAACTCCAAGAAATATGAATTTAATCCCGAAAAAGGTCGGAAAGATTCCCGGAAAGAGAGGCATCATCCTAACGTGTCTTAAAACCTTTTCCAAGCCTTTAAATTTTAAAAACAAGGCATCTCATCTAACTTTTGTTTTTGCAAATTTTCAAATTCTTTTTAAACCACTACTTGAAAGCAATATTTTAAAGATTGAGATTTGAATTTATTTTCCAAACCACTCATCACAAAAGTATCAATGCAACGGTATGTATGCGCAAACATGCTGTTACCCTTTCGTTGGATTTTAATTTAAAGAAAATTTTCTTTTACCTATGTTTTTATGAGCACAAAACAATTAACAGAAATCATTTTACTCTTTTTAGAAAATAGCTAATTTTAGGATGTTACAATTCTACCCCCCTAAAATGAATCTCGTCCTCGAGATTCGGAAGATGATGAAAGACACTGGAATGCACACTACCATTGGATCTTCTCCACTTTCTCGAGTAGTTCCACCATCTTGACAAAGATTCCTCTTGACTTTGCACACCTGTTAACTTTTACTCCAAATAGCATACTCGCTGATCCCCAAGATGTTGATAGGCCCTCTAATTAACTCTCAAGTATCCACCAACCAACTCTCTGGTACTCTTCCAATTGTTAGGCCTCTTCTCTTTTCCTTTTTAACAACCTCAATGAACTGTTGCAGTTGGGTGCTAGCTGATTCTTCACACTGACACTCCATATGCTTCCCACAAAGACCACTTTGGAATCCATTGGATGATAAACTCTTGTCCTCACTAATTCCAAAATGTAACACAATACTTCTCAACATGTCTTGCTAGATTTTTTTTTTTTAGTCCAAGATATCAAATCGACCACTTCATACATCCATATTCCAATTGATCCTCATGTATTACTCTCTTGGTCCAAAATAGATTCCAACTTCAAAACACTATTAACTATATATATGCTCAGGTTGAGTTGTGACTCTTAAACACAACACTTAATCCATGGTGTCGTTCAATCTTCTTAGCATAGCTCTTCCAATTTGCTAATGGCATTGGCAACGACTTTTATTTCTTCTAAAGATAACACATACTTCTAAACCAAAAACATTTGGTTACTTGAACCCAACACTGATGTCACAATTTTCAAACCAACTTACTGAAAATGTCCCTTAGATTCTTATGATTCACGTAGATATCACTCTTCATGTCCAAGTAGATAATACCACTATGCTCCACAATGGATAACTCCAGATCTCATATGTCAAATAGTCCATCTCAAGCCTCCATAGTTGTCTTGATGCACAATTCACTGCTTTTCTTACATAGAGCACATCCATATCCTTGCCAACCGCTTTATAAAAGAAACTCTTGTGTTCAACACTATAATACCTCTAATGAACGCGTGATAGAATCTTACCATTCCGAGGAACTCTGAATCCCTCTTGCATACTCAAGCGGGTTCCAGCTCAACACATCTCTCTTGAGCGATTGTCCGTATAATTCTATCATTAGAGACATCCCACAACCAAAAAGAGAACTCCATCCAAACTAAACTCACTTAAGTTGCCACAGAACCAACTGTAGAGGAGTCCAATCATCATATTTTCGTATGCCATCAGTGCCAACTTGTCTTGAGTTAAAGGTTGAACTCCCAAGTGATGATAGCTTGAAGCGAAGACCAATCCTGACAAAATATTTGAGCTCCTTGTAGATGATCCAACCTGTTAACAATCTTGAACAAATATCCTTGTGTCTGATAGTGATTCCTCATCCGTAGGAATAACCGATACTTCCAAGTGAAGCTCTAGATTATATGAGACCTCCATCTTGTGATTCCTTTATGCCTTGGCTACCCCCCTTAAGAACACATCAACTAGGGGCACCAAAGAATAGCTTGCATCTTCTTCTAAATGAGATAGTTATCATGACATCGTCCTATTATCCCGAAGTGACTCATGTGCATTGGCAAAAACCAGAACCTGTAGTTCCTCACGAGCTTTAAAAAAAAAAAACAGCAGCGTAGTAAAACTGGTATAACTTTTGTTATGTAAATCCAATAAAGTTGTACTTTATACCGTTGGAAAGCTTATGAAATCTTCCACAACTTTATTTTAGAACACTTTTCCAGATTCGGCAGTTAATTTGGTCAAAAATAGCACACAACAGAAACTGTCCCAGATTACAGACTGCACAGAAACTTCGGCTTGTGATGTTTATATCTCCCAAAATATATTAGCTATGGGGGTGATTCCAGAGGAACATGAAAGGTACATAAGTCTAGTTGTTCCCAGAAAAATTTCATAGACTTTGCATGAGCCAAAATTGTGTTCTGACCAGAAGACCACAGACTGCCCCAGATTTCTGACAGCACAGATACATCCTCTTATGATTTTCATAACTTCATAACCATAATAGCCATCAGGGTGATTCTTGAGGTCAGAGAAACATGTTGAAGTCTAATATTCTCTAAAAGTTTACCATGATTTTTGATTGCCCAAAAACAGAGATATAAACCAAAGATGACAGGTTGCTCCAGAAAGATAGGATAGGAAAACGGGAGAAAACCAAAACCCAACTATCTATTCATTAATCCTTATGTCCTATGCCTATAAACTAAATGAATTTATGAAAAATCCCACAAAATCATTGCACTCATTACAAAGATTCAAAACAAAACATAATCACAATGACAAGCCAACAAGCAATTAAGATGCACAATTCAATCATTAACTTACACTTGCGATACTATCGTCTTCTGCAGATTATGGGTAAAGATCCTATAGCTTAACTTCAAATTGCGCGAGAAGGTGGTAAGACAAGATTCTAAAAGCATATCAAAGCAAGGAGTAGATGGGAACAGAAAGCTTTTAAAGAAGTATCAAGGAGGGGACGAATATCAAGGGTAAGAATGTAGTAGGAAAAAAAAATATCAAGGTTTATAGAACAAGGATTTTTGTTGTAACTTGTACTTTGAGAAAATAACAAGGTTAAAGAGAAGCAAGAAATAGGCAACAATGAGAACATGCTAAACGTCCAGTTCTAACTAGGCTTGCGTCCTACAGTCAGCATTGCTCTGATACCAATCTGTCGCACCCGGTTTTAAGGACAAAACCAGACATACATCATATGTGAAATAAAGAAGACAAATCTCACATATAGCCACAGATAAGTGTAATATCAAAAGACAAATGCTTAATATACATAACTCAATAGTATAAAGTATACCTTAAAGAATAACACAGCGGAAAAACAACTCCGAACACCGGGTGCAACCTTCACTCCAGGATCAAACTAACTGGTTGATCACAAGCCTAACAATTCCAGGATCTAACAGTCTGGTACCCTTCCTGAGATGTGGGGAAATAGCAAGAGTGAGTCCATGTCGAACTCAACAAATATAACATGGGGTTCATGCAGCTCAAAAGGTTTGACACGGGTTTACTGCAATAGCTTTTAGTGAGTCATCTTTTAGCAATTGAGTAGCAACAAGTTTAACATAATCCCAAATAACCTCATGATCATGTAAACGAGAATAATGTATAGCAAGAAACAATAATCATTAGTGAACATCAATATCATCAGTGTTATCATTATCATCAGCGTTCATCATTTATTCTGTAAGGGTCCAAGGCCACTCGTGACCGTGAGCACGGCTGATATACCAGTTTTACACTCTGCAGAGGTTGTACACTTTCACTGTGAGTCGTGATTTACCCTTTCGCCCGAGGTAGCTAATCTCTTGACCCACTTCCAAGGAAGGTCGGCAGGGTTCACTATGAAGCCTTTCAAAGGTTCGTCTAACAAGTTAGGGTCATTAGATTTCACTCGGCAAACAGATGTAGAGCCCCCCTTCCAAATGGCATAATAACGCGCAGCCTATACACATGAGGACAGAGGCCGCACTATACCCGATTCGTCAAGCCATTCTTACGCCATAAAGGAATACCTCTAACAAGCTAGAAAAGGTCCTTCTATGTGACTAAAGCCAGAGCCATTTTAGCCCTCACAGTTGTACTGTAAGTCCCGGATTTTCGCTTATAGATGAGTCCTTATGGAGAGTAACAAGAGCACCAAAATAATCCCCATGCTCTAGTCCCCTTTAAACAGTAATAAAAAGTCATCTTTTAATGTTTATTGCATATTCCATTAGTCAGATTACATGATCATAGTTCATGTTAAGCACTAGCAATACTAATCCATGCAATATAATAGGTATCAAGGAATAAGAGCAACACTAACTCATCCTTAACAAGGAAACATATGCATAATGATATTATTTGCTTATTGTGAATAGGACAACAAGGATAATCCCATGCTATACTTGCCTTAAACACCGATCCTTCGGTAAGCTTTAATCTTCAACGTTCTTCTTCTTCTTCTTCTTGATAACCACGTATATCTCACCGACTGGACGAAATCATAAAGCACCACACAAGCATCCATACAATCATACACGAAGCAAACAATAGATTTAAATTAGAACAATACACCAATCAATGAAAAGATTCAAAATCTAATCTACGTATTGCTACGATCACACACACACGAAAGGCACACTAATCGGAGCTACGATAAAACAGAAACATCTATCGAAGGATTTACGTTGGAAAGAAAACTATATGCTTTATCTATTTTAATGATCATAAAACATGTATAAGATATCTCAGGGGAATATCTAAAATTGAGTTAAGTCATTTTATACTTGAGTTATTAGATTTAGAAAACTAAGATAAACTATTCATATCTTAATTATAGTTATTTTGATATCATTTATGCAAATTAAATTTTTGACTTACAAAGATATAATAACAAGTCAGAGTATATATATTCAAAACATATATAGCACGTATAAGCCCTAGCATTTATTATTTTTTTAAAAGGAAAACCAAAATGAGGTAAGCATTACATCAGTTTAGGATTTATCAATGGAATAATTAATAATGTATTAAGGAGCGGATGTGCATGTATTATTTAATCAAAATAAACTTTAACTTTGAAAAGGTAAAATGCACGTGAGAACATCTAACAAGTTTAATATATACAAGGTGTGTTTAAACTAATCAAACTATAACTTAGGAATATTAATAATTAATCATATGAATATCATTTATTAAATACTGAAGTGTAACATATATATATATATATATATATTGCTTTTAAGTTAGAAAACTAATTGGTTGTAGGTTAATCATATTAATATTTAACTTATAAATTTCCAAGACGTGTGACATGCTAAACATCGCTGCTAACACGTACCGCACATTACGATGAAACTCGCGCAATCACATCGAAATCGAAAACCTAAATCGACTTTAATTAATCAGTGATTAATTAATTATAGACATAATTAATATTTTAATAAAATAAATTCATAAACATGTGATACGAAAACTAATAACTCTACTGCGTAGATCTCGACGACACGAAACTAACGCAACTGGAACGAACTGAAACGGATTTAAAATAAATAAACTACGATTATTTAACGACTGGTGGCAAACTCGTAAATACCTCGTCTTCTTCCTTGGACTCTCGTACGAACACATCCATCTCCCGTACGAACACAGCCATGCCAAAAATCTTGTTGCTGCGCACGATGGGGAAGAGAGGGGCCTCAGCTGGGGCTTGCTGGCCGGCGGAGGCTCGCAGCGGCGCTCCCGCTCCTCGCCCAAGCGGCAGCAGCGGTGGCTGCTGGTGATGGCCGGTCGGAGCGAGCAGGCAGTGGCGGCGGTCGTCGTGCACGCTCGCGAGCAGGGGCGCGGGACAGGGCGGCGCAGGGCCACGGGCCAGGGGTGGCGGCGTGGGAACGGGGCCGGGACGCGGGACGGTGCCGTGGTGGCTCCGGGTAGCCGGAGACGAAGGAGAAGACCGCGTCCATGGTGAAGTTCGCCGGAAAACGTCAACGGAAAAGGAAAACCGAAGGGGAACGATCAAACGGTGATAGATGGATGCAAAGAAGGACATGCCGATGTAGAGGACGACGAGATCTAGCTCGTGGTGGTGACGGTTTTCGCTGGAGGCGTCCGAGGTGGTCGGAAAAGCTCGTCGAAGGTTCGCCGGAAACCTAGCTGTGGACAACTTCGGCGTCCGATCTGCGGGGCTACGAGCGGCGGCTCGAAAAACGGGCTGTACTTCTGGAATCCTCGCGTCGAGCGCTACGCCGGCATATATATATATATACACACGTAGGGTTTGGATATTTTGGAAATCTGAGATATTTTAGTAAATATTGATTTTCGGAATTAAAATAATTACAGAAAATCGGGAATTACTATTTAGGCTCCGAAAAATATCTCTGAGCTCCGAAAAATACTAGAAAAATTCCTGGGAATAGATGAAAGGATAAGGAACACAACCAAAGTGGTTTAGCTCCCGAAAAAGACTTTTGCATTGATCAAGGAAAAAGATAAAACTCCAAGAAATATGAATTTAATCCCGAAAAAGGTCGGAAAGATTCCCGGAAAGAGAGGCATCATCCTAACGTGTCTTAAAACCTTTTCCAAGCCTTTAAATTTTAAAAACAAGGCATCTCATCTAACTTTTGTTTTTGCAAATTTTCAAATTCTTTTTAAACCACTACTTGAAAGCAATATTTTAAAGATTGAGATTTGAATTTATTTTCCAAACCACTCATCACAAAAGTATCAATGCAACGGTATGTATGCGCAAACATGCTGTTACCCTTTCGTTGGATTTTAATTTAAAGAAAATTTTCTTTTACCTATGTTTTTATGAGCACAAAACAATTAACAGAAATCATTTTACTCTTTTTAGAAAATAGCTAATTTTAGGATGTTACAGTTGCCATGGTGCCAGAATATCAAATGCCGGGTGGTGTGGGCCCGGATGTGCTGGAGGATGTCACCATCAGGAATGGTGGAGGGCACGATGGTCATGGTGAAACCGGCGAGTATGCTGTTCGGCGGGGGCGCAAGTCGACATTCGGTTAGCGTCTTTCGGCTTGTGTCTAGCTTTTCCTTGGTCTGTTTTTCCTGGGAGTTCTTTGTTTCCTCTTTGCGTTTTCGGTTTTTCAGTTTATTCAAGCAGCGCGATGTGTGCGCAATGCTAAGCCTAAAACATGTTTTTGTACTTTCAGGCTTCAAGAGCCACATGATTAATGAAAAATCAGGTGGGGATTCTCTCCCCCCGTTGACCGATAAAAAAAAACTAGTTGGGCGTGTTAGCCTGCGTCATGTGTGATCTTTCACAGATTGCATTCTCATGGTCGCTAGCTGTGAGCTTGAGTTGACCAGTGGTGTATGTATACAGATATGCTATGTGTTACGAAGCAATCCATTCATCAAGAAGAAGGACCAATAGGATTACAGAGATCCCATCCAACCAGATTAGTGACATGGATCAACCTAAGCCTTAGATCTAAATCCAACCATCAGTGTAATCTCTCCCTGTAATCACTGTAGTTTTCGTACGGACTACTCCATCCTTCGGAACCGACATCACCGGAATCGCTACCGGTTGGGAAGCCGCGTATCCACGTCCCCGAACGGGCGTCTGGCAACTCCAGTGGCGTCGCTTCAACCTGTATAAATTGTGAGATCGATCAATAGAAAAGTACGGTTCGATTCATTTGCTTTCTCTCGATGCCACCACGCTAAAACACGTTATCAGCACGCTCTCAAATCGAGAGGAAGAGAGTTTTCGTTGAGAAGGTGAGATGGATTCCGGCAACTCACCATCGATCATGACTGCCCTCGTCCTCGGCCCGATACGCTGACTGTATCTTCAATGAGGATCATTTTCCGGCATTAGGGGGAGATTACAAGTACCAAAATCAATGCCCGGAAATAAATTGGGATGCACAAGACATCTCCACTCATGATCCACGTACACAAGAATCTGAACTTCAAGTTCAGAAAATCATAAATTTGCAAAACATAGCAAATAATCTGCCAGACGCATTTACTGATTATAAAGGTGTCACTAAATCCTATCATCCTGCTAGGAATGTGCCTGAAAGAATAGAGGTACCAAATAAAACTATTCAACTCCCACCTTCGAAACCGGTTCTAGGTAAGAGGGGGAGAAGTAAGGCTATCAATCAGGATGTGGCTCCTAAACGCCAAAGGAAACAAGACAACAAAAATTCTAAATCAGTAAATGTGACACAACAACAAGTTGTGAGACACCAAGTGAATAAACAAAATTCACATCCCACATCAACAATGTACTCAATACCTGATGTTGGGACATCGGAACACCCTGACGCTATCGTATTGGGAAATAACGAACCGTCACGAGGGGTACAAGAAATTTCCATAAACTACATTGATTCTGGAGAATCATATGACCGAAAGACTACAAT
The DNA here is from genome assembly GCA_038087645.1 of Saccharum hybrid cultivar R570. Lineage (NCBI taxonomy): Eukaryota > Viridiplantae > Streptophyta > Magnoliopsida > Poales > Poaceae > Saccharum > Saccharum hybrid cultivar. The sequence continues at coordinate 169,734 of JAQSUU010000671.1, read as the reverse complement.
TGTCGACATATACTTTGCTGAAATAATTGCCGAAATTATCCAAACTGATCCAGATCCCAAGACCATGGCAGAGTGCAAAAAGCGCTCGGACTGGAACAAATGGAAAGAAGCAATTCAAGCAGAGTTAGCCTCGCTCACAAAAAGAAAGGTATTCTCATCAGCAATACCTACACCTTCACAAATCTTCCTTGTGGGATTTAAATGGGTTTTCGTCCGAAAACAGAATGAAAATAATGAGGTGGTGAGATACAAAGCGAGACTTGTAGCACAAGGGTTCACGCAGAGACCTGGCATTGATTTCAATGAAACATACTCTCCAGTTATGAGTGGAATAACTTTCCGATATTTAATAGCATTGGCAGTTCAAAATCATCTATCTATGCAGTTGATGGATGTAGTGACAGCATATTTATATGGGTCACTTGATTCGGACATTTACATGAAGGTTCCCGATGGAATTCCTATTCCGAATCCTAAAGCAAGTCGCGCCACATATCGTGTGAAACTTAATAAGTCACTATATGGCTTAAAACAGTCAGGACGGATGTGGTACAACCGACTGAGTGAATTCCTATTACAAAAGGGATACACCAATAACGATGATTACCCATGTGTCTTCATAAAGAAATCCCAAACAGGGTTCTGTATTATATCCGTATATGTGGATGATTTAAATATCATTGGCAACCCACATGATATCAATGAAGCACGCAATCTCTTAAAGACGGAATTTGAGATGAAGGATTTAGGTCAAACTAAATTTTGCTTGGGTTTACAAATCGAGCACCTTCACTCAGGAATTTTAGTGCATCAATCTGCCTATATCCAGAAAACACTAGAGAAATTTAATATGCATAAATCATATCCATCCAAAACTCCCATGGTTATTCGGACTCTAGACATGGAGAAAGATCCATTTAGACCAAAGGACGAAGATGAAGAGGTACTGGGGCCCGAGGTCCCATATCTCAGTGTCATTGGAGCACTAATGTATCTTGCAAATCAAACTAGACCTGACATTGCATTTGCAGTAAATTTACTGGCTAGATATAGTGCTGCTCCAACTAAACGTCATTGGATAGGAGCCAAACAAATCTTACGATATCTCAATGGCACCAAAGATCTTGGATTATTTTTCCAAAGAAACCAAGATCCAACTGTAATTGGATACACTGATGCTGGCTATTTATCTGATCCCTATAATAGCATATCCCAGACAGGCTTTGTATTCCTATATGGAGGAACAACTATATCATGGAAGTCATCTAAACAGACTTTAGTAACAACTTCCACAAATCATTGTGAAATTGTTGCACTATATGAAGCATCACGGGAGTGTGTATGGCTCCGCAGAATGATTAATCACATACAACAATCTAGTGGGATTGGTCCCATTGAATCACCCACAATTATCTATGAAGATAATGCTGCTTGTATTACACAAATGGAAACAAGTTATATCAAAAGCAATATAACTAAACATATTTCTCCCAAATTATTTTATCCTCATGAATTACAAAAGAATGGAGAAATAAAAATCTTGCAAACAAAGTCTTGTGATAATCTTGCAGATTTATTCACTAAGTCATTACCAGGTCCCATGTTCCAAAATTTTGTTCATAATATTGGTATGCGACGACTTAAAGACTTGCAAGTTTCAGGGGGAGATAATCTCTGAAAATAATCATTTGTGTTAAATATTATATTGCACTCTTTTCCTATTATGAGTTTTTACAAAAACTTTCTCATAAAAGGTTTTTAATGAGGCAATATCTAATATATAATATGTCATATTTCCTATTTTCCTCACAAGAGGTTTTTAAGGGGAATATCAAAGGCATTTCCTTCCTCATATTTTCCCACGTGGTTTTGGAGGAGGACATGGCCTATAGACCATTATATTGTTCTAAACTAAATTATGGATTTTTTCCTATAAAGTTTTTCCATATAAGTTTACAATGGACAATAAATCTAAAAATATGTCATATCATTTCTCCTAATTTTTTCCACTGGGTTTTTGAGGAGTTTAATGACATATCAACAATATAGCACCTCATTTTTCCTACAAGGTTTTTAGAGGCCCTGAAGATATTAATTGATCTCAAGACCAGATGCGATCAGGGGGAGTGTTACGAAGCAATCCATTCATCAAGAAGAAGGACCAATAGGATTACAGAGATCCCATCCAACCAGATTAGTGACATGGATCAACCTAAGCCTTAGATCTAAATCCAACCATCAGTGTAATCTCTCCCTGTAATCACTGTAGTTTTCGTACGGACTACTCCATCATTCGGAACCGACATCACCGGAATCGCTACCGGTTGGGAAGCCGCGTATCCACGTCCCCGAACGGGCGTCTGGCAACTCCAGTGGCGTCGCTTCAACCAGTATAAATTGTGAGATCGATCAATAGAAAAGTACGGTTCGATTCATTTGCTTTCTCTCGATGCCACCACGCTAAAACACTATGGAGCATGCGCAGGAGAAGCCATTATTATTAGCACGAGCATTTTGAGTTATTAATTGCAATGCATTAATGTTTCCACCTCATTAGCCCAGTCTCAGTGGGAGTCTCATCAGAGTTTCATTTGCATTTAATAAGCTACCACATAAGCATTTTTGATGATATGGCAACGTTTTTAAAAAGAGAGAAAAGTGAGTTTCATAGATATGAAACTCTTTTGGCATGATTATCAACTCTCTATGAGTCATGAAATTAAATATCTACGAAACCATAGAAGGAAACTCTACATTGATAGTGAGTGTTTTATCCATGTTTCATTCTACATGGCATGACAGTCATGAAACAACGCTATGAAACTTGCAATTGAGACTAGCCTTAGTATCTATACTATATCAAAGACCTTGAGTGTGTTTGGAATTTTGATGGAAGGATGTGTACCATTTCACCTTTTGTTCTACTTAAAAAATTTATTCCTTGGACAATTTGGACCTCATCATTTTAAACAAAATTAATTTGGACGACCTTTTTTGCTTGGGTCAAGACAGAATTTCTTTTCAGTAGCATTCCTGTTCTTCTGGCTCCAAGCTGGTCATGAGTTCATTCCAGTGGAGGGCCACAGCTTCAGATTATAAACCCCCAAACTACCTAAACTTATGCCAAAACCTAACATATCATCAACAATGATCAAGCAAACTGATGATGAACTGCAACTGCATGTCCACCGCCACCTTCGATTAGTCCAACTTGCCCTAATATATATACTTCTTAGGACAACAACAGGTGACCTGCACCCATAGCAAAACTCTTTGTGACGGCAACCTCAAATTTTTTCCTTACTGGTGACAAGAAAATCCCAACACTTCCTCACAGCTGGCCAATGGTTTTCCTAGGGAATCTAAATCTGTCCTAGTGGCATCTGTGGGCCCACCCTGAATGTCACTCTGGGCCCACATCCCCTGAAACTTGTGGCCAGCATGGCTCGTGGAGAGGGTGGTGGGACTAGCAATCAGGCGGCATGGAAGTTGACATCATATTCAAGGTTTGTTGTCAGTTGTCTCAGGGTTGCTGAGAATGCGAGTGTTGCCAATGTAGATTCAGGAGGCAAACATGTGGAGCCTGAAATTTGAAGGATTCCACTAACTATTTATTTGCTATACTTTAAGAAACGGTGTGTGTTTTTTTGAATTTTGAATTGAGGTAGGGCAAGGACTGTGCACAAAAAAAAGTTTGTGATATCACAATCCATGATTGAAAAGAAGAATGAGGCGTTATATATATATATATATATATATATATATATATATATATATATATATATATATATATATATATATATATGAATTCGACATATTTGTTGGTGATTGTGGTGTCGCTTAAAAGCTAAGTCAATTTCAAGAAATTGACAACAGATTCGTGATATTTTCAGGGGCCCTCTGCTTTGTCTCCCACTTGCTTTAAAATAGTAGGGGAATCTCATAGTGTAAATTTCTCAAAACAGGGTGGTGAGAGAAAGTAGCGAACACCCCAAAATAGAAATTGTGGCTACTTTTAGAAAATTATGCAAAGTAAGGAGATCTTTGTTTTACTACTATCCATTATGCAAGATTATAATTTTATACTTTGCTCGGTGGCACGTCCAGGACAGCAAGCCTTTGGGGTGTTTTCTCAGCCCTGCACGCGAGAAATTTCCTCTTAATACAATATACCACATATATCTCCCATAGGTTGAATTTTTTTTTTGAAATAAAATTTCATACTTCTTCTCCTATTTGTTTTCTTCCTCACAAAATATAGATGCTAGTACGAGGAATAGAGTGTTCCTTAGTAACGTGCAGTTAAAAACGAAGAAGCAATATATCAAGGGGACAATTATGGGTATCCTTGATAGAATATGCTGTACTATGATCCTAGGAAACAAAGGAAATATCTCAAAAGATGTGAATAGTATGTTAGCTATTGAATACTTTGACATTTGAACGAGTTGGCTGGATACATACTAAGACACACTTTCAGGACCTCTCTTTTCTTTTATTGAAAAGTTGCTATTTCGCTTGAAAATAGGGAGCACCAAAAAGGATGATAGGAACCTGACATAGAAAATTCATGTTGATGTTATGTTAGAAGAAAATGTAGGGGCTTGATAGGAAATATCATCCTAGCTTTCCAAAAAATATATATATATCAAAATATTAAACATTTGGAAGATTTGGTTCCGTAACATTGAAGAATCCCGATGTTAGAAATACAATAATATATGAAATAAACCACCAAGCTAACTCAATACACTTAGCAATATGGCCAGTGCTCCATCCACTTTGCATGTTAACAATGGAATTCTGATCATGACCTTTTTGCCCCCCTGCTCTCTTCTTCTGAATCACAAACATGATTTGTTTGGTCTCCAATCCAGGAGGATTAGAGGGGATTTCGGTCAAAATCTCTCTTAAACCCTTCCAATCCTATTACATTGAAGACTAACCAAACAAGCCCGCGGCGAAACGGCTACCAAGTGCAGGAGCAAATAGGGGATTTGTCTAGAACAAGGTAGTGTGATGCGGTTGCCTCAGGTTCACTGCACTGTCCCCACTCCAGCGATTGGCATCCCGTTGATAGCTCCCGTGTGGGCATCCTTTTGAGAATGATATATAGTCTCTACTGTCGTGCAGCAATGCAAATAAAGTAATTACAGTAAGGGATGAACTGGACTTAAAAAGGAAGAAAGATTTGGTTTTGATTTCTCTCTAGCTAACCAAGAAAAGAACCAACTAATCCAAGGCCACATTGGATGGATATACAGTTCTAGTGTGGGAGGAGGGGCAGTGAGATTATTCGAGTACTGAAGTTAGTTCCGTGTGGAGATGAAGGTTCCTGAGGGTAAAGATGACATTTTAGCTTCCAAAAATTTAGAAAAAGGAAAATTTAAAAATAATTAAAACAACAAGATTCAATGATATTAATGAAAGGTTTGTTTGGTACAGCTCCACTTCCTAATTATTAGCTTCACTTTCTTGATTCTTTTTTTTAAATAAAAGGTAGGAGCTCTGCCACTCAATTAAGGAAGATAAATAAAGAGATTAGAGTTTTAGGTACAAATGGCACCCCCTGGCGCAAAACACGACGGTCCTAGGACCGAAATAGGAGATCAAATCCTGCTGCTAAAAAGGAATCACCTAGCAACATTCATAGCCCTACGTCCCTGTATTATATCCTCTTTTGCTAACGAGGCCACCTATTGCGCCATCATGTGGGCGTTTTCGAAGATCCTCCTATTCCTCTCTTTCCACAAGTTCCACACAATGGCTGTGTTTAGATCCATTGAAAAGTGCACTATGCAAAAAAGATTCCCTGTCATATCAAACTTGCGATACATGTATAGAGTGCTAAATGTGGATAAAATCAAAAACTAGTTGTACAGTTTGGTTGTACTTTGCGAGACTAACGTTTTGAGCCTAATTAGTCAACAGTTGGACAATTATTGCCAAATACAAATGAAATGCTACAGTGTCGCTACAGTAAATTTGGGCGCTTCAGATTTTGGAACTAAACACAACCAATATAAATGAGGATTCCATTGAACCGCTTGCGGTCCTGTTTGGGCACCTTACGCCTCCTCTTCCCACCATTGGGCCATGCATGTAGGGTCCCGTTGTGGGAGGTGCACCCTGAAATTCTCCCAGGATAGAACCTGGTCCCAAACAGCTCTTGCGAAAGGGCAAAGCAAAGATAGATGAACTCTTGTCTCCAACGGCCCATTACACAAGAAGTAGTGCTCCTGATACGGCCATCCTCTCTTCTATAGATTGTTGGCCGTTAGAATTTTACCGTGCATGAGGATCCAGGCGTGTACCTTGCATTTATTTTCTGCATGTGCCTTCCAGATGAGATCATGCTGAAATGTTCGATGTGAGCCACGGAATTGTATTCTATATGCTGAGCGAGTGAAGTAAATACCATCAGGCGTCCACTTCCAAGTGATTGAGTCTTACACATCATCCTGCAACCGTACATTTAGTAATCTGACCCATAGGTTGACGAACTCCTGGACTTCTGTAGATGTAGTGATCTGTGCCCGCAAAGATCTGATCCGGTTCCCATTGAGTAGTTCCTGGCGTACCGTCCTATTTTTTTTTTGTGCACCAGCTTGAAAAGGTTGGGTGATAGATACCTAGGTGCTTCACCTTCTAGCCAGGCATAGTGATTCTAGTGAGGGGGTTAGACCACGTGAGAATTTATTCTAAAATGATTCCAGTGGAGATTGAACAGGGTCTAAATATTTTCCCAAGTTAGTCGAGAAGTTCCATAGTTAACTTGCACCTGGTTTCACTCTTTTCGGGTGTCGGTGTCAAATGTAAGGTCATTGACAATAATTCACGATTGACAACTTCATGCGTTAATATATCAAGAGAGGTATTTCCCAAAATATAATGCTATTAAACCTTGTTCATTGTGTATCTCACCTTACATTAAAAGGCCATTTACATGCTTGTTAGGTGATCAAACTGAGAATCACCACTACGGATGCAGAAATGCCTCCACTGAGAACGCAACAAACTTTACCATAGTTTTTTCCCAAACATTGATACGAGCAAATCAATACTCGAATACTTTATTTGCCACATGCCAATCAAGCTGGCGAATATACATATAAATTACTAATCTTGAACGAGACACTAAGCATCCATAGGTAAAAAAAAGCTCTACAAGCATTGGTAGATACCATCCCTGAAAATATCTCATCTACTTTGTCACCAATCAACTTCTCTCTCGCATACTATAGTTGACAGCAACAAGACGAGTCCAATTGTGACCAATGCTTTCCAACATGGGTCCTAATGTCTGGAGCAAAGGGCAGGTCATGCATGCAAAATTAAAGGAGTTGGATCCAAATGTATAGCTTCAATTCGATCTACATGCATGCTAGCTAGAGACAAGATCAGTATGACACACACAATTATTTTTCTATCAGCTATTGATATTGTTTAAGGGCATGTGGCAATTGTAAAATAATCACAGCATTAATATAGTCTCAGCTTGTACTCTGCTCTTATCCTTAAGATCTGGAGCATGCCAACGTGTCTATCTATAGCTAAGAGTTTAATGGCCTGGTGTATTGATTAAGGACAAAGCATCCGCCATTAGTTGGATATATGAGAGTGCTAGTGGCGAACTTATCAATCTATTTTTGCATATTAAAATTTATGCCCATACAATATTTCAATCTAGAGTGGTACATCAGCTCATAAAATTTGGGCATGTCTAAAGTTTAAAGAGAGGAGATATAGTGATCTAATTTAGTCCTAGTTTAATATTATACGAACTTTTTGTTGCGTTAGTTTAATGAAAGGTATGGTGAGTGCATTCATGCCAATCTCTAGAGCTTTCTTGTTATTTTGATGGATGTATACGATGCCTCTTCTACAGACATATGCTTTTGCCTACAGTATTGTTCACACAATCATCCTTGATGGAAGAGAAAGTAATGATGGGTGTGTGCCCCCAAAGCTAGCCAAAATGTATGCTGCCAATGAGAAGACGGCAAATATTTTGTAGCTGATCTTTCGAAAAAAAATTGTAGCTCATCAATTATGATTGCTCAAACGCTGAATAATACTAGGTTGATAAACTGGACATGAGCGACTTTTGACATGGCCCACAAATATTTGGAGATGTTCTAACTACTTACAAACAATCCAACTTCATGTGTATATATGTATATGGCACAAAAAATCAGAACCTCATTAAAACCTATTAGATTAATTTTAAAAATCACTGGGAATGGTCATATTCAGTGCATATTATCCAGGCGAGAATGCGTCGTCAGTATGAACGAGCTTTTCTTAGGCTTACTATGATTAAGTTTGTGAACCTATTAAAGCATAAAAGAAGACAAGTTTGAGTCAACAAGATATCAACTTGCAAGTTTTTTTTACCAAACTAATTCTAACCATGGATCTATGCATTCTTACCAACTTCGATATCTTCTTACCTTTATTAAATACTATTGCTCATGTGTATGGCCTTCTGGATTAGTGCAAGCAAAGGTACTATCATTTGGTTGTACTTGTAAAATATAACCGAGTTAATTGGACTGGTCACCACCTCAGATTGTCATCAAGTAGTGTCCAAAAAGCACTAATCAAAGGTAAATGAACAAGCACGACAACGTCATGCCTTACCCATCAATACCTGAACTCTTTTTTCATATATAGCCGTATATGTTCCGCAACCTAGTGGCTCCATGGTAAAAAAAATAACTAAGATAGTAAAGTTGATCTGTTAGCTCTTGAATTCAAATCTTGGCAATACTACCTAAGTATTTTCTTTTGAAGTTAAAAATTGATATACTCTATTAGGAAATCAATTGCTTTCGCAAATAAGGGTTATTAGTTGTAACACCATAAAATTTCTAAATAGATAGAAGATGATGTATAATCCGATGGTTTGTGTCACTACAACAGAATTCATCATCAACGCCATCACTTTTACCGCTGGTTTGCTCCAAGCCGTTGGTTATGCTCATCACCCCCGGTTCGTGTTACGAACTGTTGGTGAATATAGGAGCCATTATAACTGTCGGTTGGTAACACAAACTATTATTGATAGTCCATTATCATCGCCGGTTCGTGTTACCAACCGGCGGTGATGATTGTTCCGTTTTCACTGTTGGTTCGTAACACAAACCGGTGGTGAAGATCACTTTGACCAACGGTTTGACTTATGTGCCAGCAGTGATGGTGTTGCAACAGAATAAAAGTAAGATCTTCAAATTAGTTGGACAAAGATGACCTTTATATCAAAGTTGTAATTCTCGATGAGATGTACAACTTTGTAGTTGATGACATTTTCATTTGAAATCATTTATAGTCCCAAAATTATGTTTGAAGTTTTCATATATTTAAATTCAATTTTTTAATTGTCCAAATGACCTTAGATGGAAAAACAACCAAAACCAAAGTTGTAGTTGATGACTTTTTCATTTGAAATATCTGTGGTTCGTAAATAATTTTTCAAGTTCTTACAATTTGAAATTCAAAATTTTCAAACGATATCGGATGCAAAAATGACCAAAACCGAAGTTGTAGATGTCAATAAGAACTAGAATTTTGTAGTTCATGACTTTTTCGTTTGAACTCATTTGAGGTGCTAAAATTATGTTTCAATTTCTCAAAATTTTAAATTCAAATTTATCTAATGACCTCAGATGGAGAAACGACCAAAACCAAATTTATGGATCTCAATGAAAACTACATCTTTGTAGCTGTTGACTTTTCATTTGAAGTCATTTAGAGCCTTAAATATTGATTTTCAAATCCTGAAAAGTGAAGTTGGTTGGCTGGTAAGAAATACGGTAATGCTCCTTCTAGGGCGTCCATCCACGCTGCACACGGCGCGTCCGTGCGTCCTGCCTGTGATACCATTCCTCATTTAACTACCGTGATCCTTCCTCCCCACTCATCCGCACATATTCTCTCTCTCTCTCTTTCTCTCTCTCTCTCTCTCTCTCTCTCTCTCTCTCTCTCTCTTGCGCGCGCGTCCACCTCTACTCATCCATCCTTGCCCCGTGGCTCGCACTCCTCTTGCCCCTCCCGTTGTGCATGCCACGCCACTCCCTCCCTGGCTGGCAGCGGTGCCCTCACCCAACCCGGCGCGCGCCCTCATCCACTCCGGCATCCTCCTCTCCCACCACGACATCCTCCTCTCCCACACTTCGGCATCCTCCTCCCCCACAACGGCGCCATCCTCCCCCACACCGATGTTTCCTTCCCCGACCCGGTGTCCTCCTCCCCCAACTTAGCTTCCTCCCCCACCCCGGCGGCGCCCCTCCCCGACACCGGCGTCCTCCCCCACAGGGAGGTCCCAACGCCCTCAGATCCGGTGGCCATGGCACTCCCCGTGTAGGCTCTCTCTTCCCCCTATGTTGCAATTGTATCTTTCAATTATTTCAGATGCTTCAGAGGTATGTTGTAGTTGAATCATATGGATGTTGCACAAGTAGATCTAGGGATGTGGCACATGTTGCATATGTAGCAAGCATTTCAAAGGCATGTTGCCAGTATTGTTTCAAAATGTTTCATCTGTTTCTAGACGTATGTTGTAATAGTTCTGATCCGGATGTTTTATATGGTTCACTCAAATGTTGCAATAGTACTATCGGGTACCTAAAACTAGGGGTACCACAATAAACGATCAAGAAAAAACAAAACACTACCCGCAAACGAAACAAGCCCAAAATAGCGGACGAGACACCTCGACTGCACTCTGACTCGTACGAGGCCAGCTCGACGGGATGCCTCGACTACGTTCCGACTCATACGAGGCACCCTCGACGGGACGCCTCGACCACGTTTCCACTCGCACGAGGCTCGTTCGACAAGACACCTCGACTATCGGGAAATCTTCAACTCGCACGACCCCGGGTCAGACCACTCGACCCATCTTATTCACCTACTCTGAAATAAAAGTCAGAGCATTTAATGCGACTACCTGTTACTTCCTACCGTCATGGCTACAGCTGTGACCGACGTGGAAACAGCACCGGTGTCAAATCTCACTTTTTACTGCCCATCCCGAGATGGGAGGTGAAAACCTGTCACTATATACACCATACCGCACACTGTTTTGCCACCGATCACCCTCGAGGAAGGATACGACAGGGTCCGTACCCCACAATCTCGGGGATTCGGCCTTATCCACCCGTCCTCGACCCGTCCTCGACCTGGCCTCGACCCAGCCTTGACCTACCATCGGTCAGCAGGGAGAAAAGGCCGACATGGCATAGGACTCGAGGTATTTTCATCGTCTTGTCCCCTACATCACCATGGTGTCCAGGGATGGCTGGCCATTCCTGGGGCACGTCGCTACAGCCACCTCTACAGGGATCGACAAAACCTCAAGACTCCCCCGGCGTCCCGGCCTCCTCTTACCCTATAAAAGGGCGGGCCAGGGCTCTATAAGGGGCACGCACGGACGGACAAAGCAAGACACAAGCCAGAAGCCAAGTGCAAATAAGCAAAGGCACATAACCCACAGATCAACATCTCAAGCAATCTCCCTTGTACTCTCACTTTTCCTTTGAGACCTGGGCTCGGTTCCCTCTCTCATAGCTTGTAACCCCTACGCAAGCACTTAGGTGCAAGAAAATACAATACTCCCTCCTTCCCGCTGGACGTAGGGCCTTCTTTTGCCCGAACCAGGATAAATCCCCGTGTATCCTCCTTGCATCACCATCCAGATTAGGGACACACAACATTTGATTCACTCGTTGGCTTAGGACCCCCGTAGGACCAGACGCCGATAGTTGGCGCGCCAGGTAGGGGAAGCTGCATGCCAACGCCGTTTTCCTGCCATTTTTCTAGATGGCTGACCCCGAACGCCCGCTCCCGTTGGCCATGATGATCTGGTTTGGGAGTTTGGAGTTCATGTCGCTTGGCCATGGCTACGACATGGTCCTCCTCCCGCCCAGGCACCCGACTGACGTGGACCATGAGCTCTCCCAGCCCGGGAGAGCGCTACGCCGGTATCATCGCTCTCGTCAGGCACGAGCCGCCAGGCGACGGCGAGCCCGGCGCAACCACCGTCACCGCCTTGCGGAGGACGATGGGATTCCCAGATTCGGCGCCTCTTAGCCAGACGCCAACATGGAATTCCTCGCTGAGGATCTGTGTAGGATGAGCTTGGCTGAGGGTAAGATGCCGACAGGGAGTTCCACTGCTCTATCGCCTGGTGCGACACCACCACCACCCGGTCCAACTACACCGGCTCGAGGAATGACATCTTCATCAGCATTCCCGTTTGGGCTAGACTCGGTTGCTCGAGCGTACGCTTCTTCTATAAGCACTAGCATGAGTGCTTACGAAGAACTCCCTAGACACCATCTACGCTCTACTCTCGACCTTGTTGCATCTACGCTAGCTTCCGAGTACCTAGACTCTACGAAGACCCTAGAGACGGGGCCCCATGTAACTGCTTCTTGACGTTACGACCCTAGAGATAGACGACCTCATATGCACCCATCGTACTACTATTTCGGCGCTCCAGACTCCGACTCTGCCGATGACACCTACGACCCGACCTGCGAGTGCTTCAACATTGATGGAGCTAGCGCGTCAGATTCAGAGGATGAGGCAGCCGTTGAAGGAAGGAACACGCCACCTCAGGTCGAGCTCCCTGCCGAGCGGGATGAGGCTCAATTCCTTGCGGATCAAGGAATGCAGCTCGAGCAAATCCGCGAGTTGTAGGATAGGCTCGACGAGGAACGAGAAAACCTGCGTCTACTATAGCGAACCCTCGAGCAAAAGCGCGCGGCACGCACACGTGGCGGAGGAGCTCGAGAAAGAGCTCGTGACGTCAATCGTCGCATCGTTGAGGATCGGGCGGTCGACCCCCTGATTTTTGGTCGAGCCAGCCAGAACGTGGTCGCCGCTGCCATGCTCCTTCGTGACATGCCCGAGCCATCGAACCCCGACGCCCGTCGAGCCCGAGATGAAATCTAAGGACTCCTCGAGGCCGTTGCCATGCAGCAGGCCAAGAGTTCTGCCTCGAGGCAACGCAGGCCTGCCTCAGTGCAGCCTGCTGAGCCCTCCCAACAGGAGAGGGAGGCCTCGGTTCATCCCGAGCACGCCCAACGGAATGGGGCGGTCCCTGTCCGTGAGCGCATCATCGACAACCGTGAACCTCGAGATGCCCATGACAACATCGTCGAGCGTTGGAGGCGCAAACATGGTGACGGTGCAGCTCGAGGCCACCACGAGCACAAGGGCGGGCGCTACGACAACTCAGAAGATCAAAGCCCTTCACCCGAGCCACCGGGTCCTCGGGTCTTTAGCAAGGCCATTCGTGAAACGATACTCCTGGCTCAGTTCCACCTCTCATGACTCTTACCAAGTATAACGGCGAGACCAAACCTAAACTTTGGCTCGCTGACTTCCGCTTGGCATGTCAGTTGGGTGGGGCCACCAACGACCGGGTCATCATCCGGCAACTCCCCCTGTTCCTGTCGGACACTGCTCGAGCCTGGCTCGAGGATCTCCCACCTCGACAAATCCACGACTGGGACGACCTCATGAGGGTGTTCGAGGGAAACTTCAAGGGAACCTACATGTGCCTCGGCAACTCGTGGGACCTCCGAAGCTGCAAGCAGAAGGCGGGTGAATCCCTTCGGGATTACATCCAGTGTTTCTCCAAGCAACGCACCGAGCTCCCCAACATCACCGACTCCGACGTTATCATGGCCTTCCTCTCTGGCACCACCTGCAAAGAGTTGGTCCGAGAGCTGGGCCGCAACACCCCCATCACTGCCAACGGTTTGATGGACATCATCACCAACTTCGCCGCCGGTGAGGAGGCGGTTGGTGCCATCTTTGGTGGTGATCAGGGCAAAGGGAAGCACAAGGTGGACGATCCCGTGAGCTCTAGCCGGGGCTCAAAGAGGAACAACAGGAAGAAGAAGAACCAGCAAGGCAAGCTCGAGGCCCCGGCAGACGACCTTGTTTGTGCTGCTGATCGCAAGAAACCTCGAGGGCCCCCCGGCGGGGGCATCTTTGATAAAATGCTCAAAGAGCCATGTCCCTACCACAAGGGGCCCATGAACCACAACCTCGAGGACTGCCATATGCTCTGAAGATATTTTGAAGGCATAGGTGTCAAGAAAGACGACAAGAAGGAAGATCCCAAGGGAGACGACACGGATAAGGGATTCCCCGAGATCCATGACTGCTTCATGATATACGGAGGACCCTCGACGCGCCTCTCGACGCGCCAGCGCAAACGAGAACGTCGAGAGGTATTCTTCGTGCAGTCGGCAACCCTCCTCTTCCTTGACTAGTCCGAGGTGGCCATCACTTTCGACCGTGATGATCACCCATACTATGTCCCCAATCTCGGGGTCTACCCGCTTGTTGTCGATCCCATTATCGTCAACACACGCCTCACCAAGGTGCTCATGGATGGCAGCAGCAGCCTTAACATCATCTATGCCCAAACCCTTGACCTCCTGGGGATCATGAGGACGCGCCTCCAACCCAGCGTCGGGGGCTTCCATGGAGTCGTGCTAGGAAAGCGAGTAGAGCCTGTCAGCCGGGTTGACCTGCCTGTCTATTTTGGCACTCCCACCAACTTTAGAAAAGAGACTCTCACTTTCAAAGTGGTCGGATTCCGTGGAACAAATCACGCCATCCTTGGGCGCCCATTCTATGCCCGGTTCATGGCGGTCCCAAACTACACCTACCTCAAGCTCAAGATGCTAGGCCCCAATGGTGTCATAACTGTAGGGCCCTCATACGAGCATGCCTACAAGTGCAACGTCGAGTGCATCGAGCACGAAGAAGCAGTCTTGGAGTCGGCAACCTTGGCGGCAGACCTCGACGGTCTGGCCAACGAGATCCCCGACCCCAAGCGCCACGCCGGTAGCTTCGAGCCCGCGAAAGACATCAAGCTCGTGCCCCTCGACCCCGCCGACCCAAAGGGAAAGGCGTTGAGCATCAGCGCCACCCTCGATCCCAAATAGGAAACAATGCTCGTCGACTTTCTCCGCGCAGACATTGACATCTTTGCGTGGAGTCCCTCGGATATGCCGGGCATACCTAGGGAAGTCGCCGAGCACGCCTTGGAGATCTGAGCCGGCTCCAAACTAGTGAAGCAACGCTTGCGCCGCTTCGACGAGGAGAAGCGCAAGGTCATCGGTGAGGAGATACACAAACTATTGGAGGCCGGATTCATCAAGGAGGTTCATCATCCCGAGTGGCTAGCTAATCCCGTGTTAGTTAAGAAAAAGAATGGGAAGTGGAGGATGTGTGTAGACTATACTAGTTTAAATAAAGCATGTCCAAAAGTTCCTTTTCCTTTGCCATGCATTGATCAAATCATTGATTCCACCGCGGGATGTGAAACCCTGTCATTCTTAGATGCATATTCCGGCTACCACCAAATCAAAATGAAGGAGTCCGACCAGCTCGCGACTTCGTTCATCACCCCATTCGGCATGTACTGCTATGTTACTATGCCCTTCGGTCTCCAGAACGTAGGGGCTATGTACCAGCGATGCATGCAACATGTTTTTGGGGAACACATCGGACCAACCATCGAGGCTTACGTCGATGATATCGTTGTCAAAACCAAAAAGGCCGATAATTTGATAAACGACCTCAGCGTTGCGTTCAAGTGCCTCCGGGCAAAGAACATCAAGCTCAACCCCGAGAAATGCATTTTCGGCATTCCTCGAGGCATGCTTCTAGGGTTCATCGTTTCCAAGCGTGGCATCGAGGCCAACCTAGAAAAGATCACCACAATAACCAAGATGGGCCCTATCCGAGATCTGAAGGGCGTGCAGAGGGTTACGGGCTGCCTAGCAGCCCTTAGTCGCTTCATTTCATGCCTCGGCGAAAAAGCGCTCTCACGGTATCGTCTCCTAAAGAAATCGGAACACTTCTCGTGGACCCTCGAGGCTGAGGAAGCTCTTGCAAGGCTCAAAGCTACACTCTCTAAGTCACCAATCCTCGTCCCTCCGACCCTAGGGGAACCCCTCCTACTTTATGTCACCGCAACGACACAAGTAGTCAGCGTGGTCTTGGTTGTCGAGAGGGCAGAGAATGGACATACCTTGCTCGTCCATAGACCGGTCTACTTCATCAGTGAGGTGCTCTTGAAAACCAAGATTCGCTACCCGTAGATCCAAAAGCTGCTGTACGCCATCGTCTTAACGCGGCGCAAACTCCGCCACTATTTCAAGGGCCACCCGGTGACTGTGGTCTCTTCTTTCCCTCTGGGAGAGATAGCCTAGAACCAGGAAGCCTCGGGTAGGATAGCCAAGTGGGCGGTCGAGCTCATGGGTGAGACCCTCTCTTATGTGCCGCGCAAAGCCATCAAGTCCCAAGTACTAGCAGATTTCCTAGCGGAGTGGACCGACACTCAACTTCCTCCGGTTCAGCTCTAGGCTGAGCTTTAGACCATGTACTTCGACGGGTCGCTGATGAAAACAGGAGCAAGTGCGGGTTTGCTCTTCATCTTGCCCCTCGGAGTCCACATGCGCTATATCATCCGGCTTCATTTTCCTGCCTCCAACAACGTCGCCGAATACGAGGCGCTCGTCACGGGCTTGCGAATCGCTGTCAAACTAGGGGTTCGACACCTCGATGTTTGAGGTGACTCTCAGCTCATAATCGACTAGGTCATGAAGAGCTCGAGCTGCCGTGATCCCAAGATGGAGGCCTACTGTGAAGAGGTACGACACCTTGAGGACAAGTTTCATGGCCTCGAGCTCAACCACATCGCATGTAGGTATAATGAGGCCGCCGATGAACTCACGAAAATCACTTCCAGTCGAACTACGGTTCCACCAGATGTTTTCACGAGAGATCTCTACCAACCGTCCGTCAACATTAGGGCAGACGGAGGGGTCGACGGGCCGTCACTTGACCCTCTACCTAAGGCAGAAGCCCCCTCGACCGGGGCCGAGACCATGCAGGTGGAAGGCTCAACACCACCAGCCAATCTCGAGCCTAACTAGCGTATTCTGTACTTCGACCATCTCACTCGAGGGGACCTCCCCTCGGATAAGATCGAGGCTCGATGGATCACTCTTCGAGCCAAATCCTTTGTGATATTTGGCGATAGTAGGGAGCTGTATCGCCGTAGCCCTACTAGCATCCTCCAACGCTGCATCACAAATGAGGAAGGCAGAAACCTGCTCAATGATCTACACTCGGGGGCTTGTGGTCATCACACAGCGCCTCAAACCCTCGTCAGAAACACTTTTCGACAAGGTTTCTATTGGCCGACCATAGTCTCCGACGCTGTCAAGCTAGTACGCTCCTACAAAGGCTGCCAGTACTATGCAAGACAAACCCATCTTTCGGCTCACGCCCTGCAAACTATTCCCATCACGTGGCCATTCGCTGTTTAGGGGCTCGACCAAGTCGGACCCTTGAAAAGGACAACTGGCGGCTTCACCCAGTTGCTCATCGCCATTGACAAATTTTCCAAGTGGATCAAGGCCCGTCCTATCACCAGCATCAGGTCTGAGCAAGCTGTGCTCTTTTTTACCGACATCGTCCATCGCTTTGGAGTTCCCAACTACATCATCATGAACAATGGCACCCAATTCACTGGTAAAAAGTTTCTGGATTTCTGCGACAACCACCATATCCGTGTGCTCTGGTCAGCCGTGGCTCATCCAAAACAAATGGCCAAGTAGAACATGCCAACGACATGGTCCTACAAAGCCTAAAACCCAGAATTTTTGACAAGCTAAACAAACACGACAAGAAATGGGCTCTCGAGCTTCCCTCGGTCCTGTGGAGCCTAAGAACAATGCCGAGTCGAGCCACAGGGTTCACTCCATTCTTCGTAGTCTACGGATCCGAGGCTATGCTCCCAACTGATGTAGAATACGGATCCCCGAGGTTGAAGGCCTACAACAAGAAAAATAATGACGCCACAAGAGAGGACGCCCTCGACCAGCTCGAGGAAGCCCGCGATGTGGCTCTGTTGCATTCTGCCAGGTATCAGCAGAGTCTTCGACGCTACCACGATAGACACGTACGTAGGCGGGACCTCAATGTTGGTGACCTGGTGCTACGGCGAAGCCAGAACACCAAGGGACGACACAAGCTCACGCCGCCGTGGGAAGGGCCATACATCATCGCATAAGTATTAAAGCTCGACACCTACAAGCTATCGAACGAGAAAGGCGAAATCTTCACCAACGCATGGAACATCGAACAGCTACGTCACTTTTTTCCTTAAAGCATCGAGGCTCTGTAAATTGTTTCACAATCCCATGATAGAATAAAGAATACATCGGTGTTCAAAGTATTCTTTCATAAAAAAACTAGGTAGGATCGACCCTATTTCCTCAGAGTCGACCCTCCCTCAGGGGCTGCAAGGGGGGAACCCCCTGTGTCCCCAAAAAACTTGCATTTTTTCAAAAACAAGAGAACTTTTATATAAGTCAACAAGGCCGCAGGTGCACCCTAAGGCTCTAGGGCTGCCGAGCCACGAGATCGCCTACGCCTCCGGGCTACGGTACCTCCACTCGCTCCCCCACGCCAAGGGGTGCAACCGCGAGCTAAGTAGACCTAATAAAGTTCACGATTTTGAAAAAAACTCACGTCTAACGTTCCCCTACGCTTCGAATAAAGTTCTTACATAATTCACGGGACCGCAAACACACCCTAAGGCTCGAGGGCTGCCGAGCCATGAGATTGCCTACGCCTTCGGGCTACGGTACCTCCACTCGCTCCCTCACGCCAAGGGGTGCAACCGCGCGCTGAGAAAATCATGCAAGAATACGATTCAAGCAAGAAAGGGAACAAAAGACTCAAACAAAAATGGACATTTAGTACAAACTTACATCTAAATGTTTTAAGGCCCCTGAGGCCATCGCGACCAAAGTTATGAATACTAACTTATTACATGGGCCTTCATGCCCAGGTTTGGCTCACAGGCCCACGTCATCAGCAGGCGGAACCACCTCGACCTCAAAGAGCTTGGTGAGGTGACTCCCAGGCTCCTCAGCAGCTTCGATCAGGCCCAGGCAGGCGGTTTCATTCTCCTCGTCCGTCCGATCTAGATCTATGATGAAACCATTAGCGATGAGGTCCATGTCGTACACGAACCCAGACCGAATGACTGCCAGAACCCTCTTCACACGTGATGAAACCTACCTCGTATCCTCTCACGGACGAGGCGGCCCAGCGCCACCATCTGACGGACGAAGGAGTTCCCCGGGGCGTCCTCCTCGGTGTCGGTGTCAGGCTCGACCCCCAGGCCATCGCATACGGAGGTGATGGCGCCCTGAAGTAACTGAGTCCGCCTGGCCTCGGCTTCGAAGAGGTTCTGGAACGAGGTGGTTGTCGCCTGAGCCACTTGCTGCTCCTTCTCCAACTCTGGAACACAAGCATCAAGTTAGCGCAAGCCTGTACCTCGATGCTAAGGCCACTACACAACAAGAAGCTTACCCTCAGAATGGGTCTGCCAACCAATGACCTCATCACGCAGCTCCCTGCACGTCTTCTCAGACGCTCGAAGAGCCTCGTCCCTGTCACAGACCGTCCCTCTCAACGTCACAACCTCGTCTTCCAAGGTTCTGACGCGGGCAGACACCATCCCGACCAAGATGTTGAGGGCATCGCGCTGACCGCTGACTAAGGCGATGTCCTCCTCGAGCTCCAGTGGCGCGAGGTCCTTGTAGGCTTTGGCAGCCTCCTCTCGAGCCCTTGCCGCGTCTTCACGCGCTGTGGCCTCGGCCTCCCGGGCCTACGCCGCCTCCTCCTTAACCGCCGCGTAGGTGACGCGAAGCTCGGCCGTCTCGGTGCTCTGCTGGGAGAGCCACTTGTGGGCTTCCTTGACCAGAGCCCGTTGATGGATGAGCGCCGCCCACACGCCACTCTCATGATGAATGAAGAGTGACTTGCGGCGGGAACGCTCCTTGAGCTCCTGACCACGGTTAAAATCTAACAGTCAGAACCAAGGAAAAGGGAGGGATAAAATGCAAGGAAAAACTAACGAATCTGGCTTACCTCAAAGGCCTCTGACATACCCCGCACCAGGGTGTCTGAAACCACACGTAGGGACTGCATCGTGTGCTTTCTGAGTCCCTCGAGGTACTCCCAGTGGTGCACCTCGTCCCTGTCGTCGAGCGCAAAGAAGGGCTCGGCGTTGGGGTTGGACGCGTCCCTGAATTCAAGGGTCGACCTGCCCTAGCGCGGAAGCTCCTACTCCGCCCGCACGAGTGCTAACCCAGCAAAATCTAGCCACCTGGCCGACGCCTTGGCCTGGTCACCCCCAACGCCGTAGAGGTACCGACCCGATCTGCGGCCTCGGCCGTCTTGACGTCCGCCTCCTGCTTTCCTTTGTCAATAGGGGAATCGTCGACGGTGAGGTCGATCAGGGCTGGGGTCGACCCTTGCGGCGGGGCTGGCACCTCGACTACCAGCGCCACCGCCTGCACGATAGGTGGCGGCATGCCTGCCCCCCGTTCCGCCTCAACTACCGGCTCCGTCGGTCGGTCCTGCTGTAGTTGTGGCTCCTCTGGCTGCGCCGCCTCTTGACCCGCCTCTAGCGGGGCCTCCACCACCTCCTTTACTCTTTCAACATCTGCCCGCCCCGCATCGCGAACGGATGTTGCGGCCTCAGCAGCCTCGACGGTCGCCCGGGTCATCGCGGTTGACCCAGGCTTTGACACACCAGTGCCGGGCACCTCCAACACGGTATCGCCCGGGACCGCCTCGACCGGCCCTGACCCCCGCGTGGTGGGATCAGAGCCGGTGACCTCCTGGGCGCTCGCCCCCGCCTGGGCGGCCGCCTCCCTCAATCTGAGCCGCTCCATCGCAGCCTGGCACTTCGCAACCTAGGCGACGGCGTCAGTCACCGTCCGCATCATTACGGCGACACCCGACCTGAGCGCCTTCACAGGAGTTAGACCCGTGAGCTCCGCCTTACGCTTATGCCTAAACAACAAACAAGCGCATTAGAATAAAAAATGGGATCACCAATCACAAAAAATAGGGCAGAAAACTTACCCAGATATGGGAAGCAGGGGCCTAGACCCCGACAGGCTAGAGCCACCCGACGGCGCCTGTGATGGCCCCACCGTCGAGCCTCCTCCTGGCCGGGCGGTCCTCGGATCCCTGGCTAGCGGAGCGTCCAAGGTCCTCTGCACTACCGAGGCTAGCTAGCCTCGGGTCCTCACGCCCGTCGATGGTGCCCCAGCTTCTGATGCTGACGCCGCTGCCCCGACCACCGTCTGAGCCCGAGGCGCTAGGACTCGCGGGGGCGGCGCCACTGACCCCTCTTGCGGGGCTCTAGACGAGGCGGCTCCACTCACTGAAGGCCCCACCCCAGTCTCTTTCCCTCCTGGCTCTCCCTCCCCCTCAATAGGCGCCGAGGCCACCCTTGATGCCTAGGAGGTCGACCCCCCAATGGGCTCCAGAAAGGGGCGCACATCGGGGAGGTCCGCCAGGGAAGTCACAGTGTCATACCATGACCAGGCGTTGTCGTCATCACTGTCGTCGTCGTCCCTCGAGACCGACTCGGAGGGAGACTCCTCGAGCGGGATCCCGTCGAGACTCTGTTGTCGACGGCGCTTCTTCAACGCCTCCTGCTCGAGGGCCTTGCGGACTTGATGTTTCTTGGCGGCGTCCTTCTCCTCCTTCTGGGCCGCCAAGAGGCGTCGAGCCTCCTGAGCGACCCGATCTTCCAGAACCGGTGACCGCGTTTCCTTGACCACCGACAGATCCTATACACGGACCTCGACCGGGTTAGTGGAAGGAATCCGGAAGCAAAAGAACTTAATATCGTCAAGAACAACACTTACCAGGGGCTTGAATCCCTGGGTGGGGCGCATCGGGACCCTGTCGATGTCCTCCTACCACAAACTCCCCACCATCCACCGCACACGTCGGGCGACCTCGTCGAGGGAGAGGGACTCGTGCGACATCCTGCTCCCCTCCAACGACGCCTCTGACGTCATCTCGTCGAGCCAGAGCCGGCGCTGTGTCAGCGGCAGCACCCTCCGGCGGTGGAACGCTGCGGCCACCATCCCTGCCATCAATCTGCGCTAACGGAGCCTCCTCAGTGTGTCGAGGAGCGGCTCCAGCTTCCGCTTGTCGTCCTCAACAACGCCATACGTCTAGTTCTCTTCTTGCGCCATCAGCACCCGGCCGGAGTACCTCGGTAGCTAGTCGCCGTCATTGCGGAGGTAAAACCAGTCGTCGTGCCAGCCGCTGTTCGAAGAAATCAACTACACCGGGATGTATTGGTCGCCTCGACCCGACCAGACTTGGAGGGTGCAGCTCCCCGCGTGCACTGCGCGCCGCACCCCTCGCTCTCCCGCCTTCTTGGCGAAGTGCTCCGCCTTGAAGAGGTGGAGCCACAGATTCCACTATGGCTCCATCCCTAGGTATCCCTCATAGACCACCGCAAAAATGACATCATGCGAGATGGAGTTGGGGGCGAGGTGGTGCAGCTCCACTTTGTAGTAGTGGAGGAGCGCCCGCATGAAGGGGCTGGCCGGCACGCCAAACCCCCTCTCGTGGAAGGCCATGAAGCTCACCACGTAGCCTTCTGGAGGCGTCGGTTCCCGGTGGTCGAACGGCAGCACTCTCCACTCCGGCTAGGTCTGACTCACCCTCGGCCGTAGAAGCCCATCGCGGACCAACTCCTCCAACTTCCGCTCCATCACCGAGGAACGGGCCCAAGCGTCCGTAGGAAGGATCTGGCTTTTGCCCGCCATTGTTGTCAGAGGAACGACGCAAGCAAAGGAACGACGATGGCGCTGGACGATGGCTGAAGGGCGCAAGATGGCAAAGAGGGCGAAGAAGGCAAGGAAGGCAAGAATGCAAAGGGCCTGTAAGGGTAAATGAAACCCTAGGCCTTGCTCTTATACCCCGATGGAAGTCCAACGGGCGGGCGAAAAGGTAGGAGCAGTTTTTTCATTCAATGACCTTACCTAACCGATCCCTCAAAACCCACAGATATGGGCACGTGTCCGCTGTGCACACCGTAACCGTCGCACCACGCCGCCCACTACCACACCGATCTCGCTTCCCCTCCTGAAAAGACATGCCCTAAACGGGTGGGAGAAGGATCCACGAACGGATATTCCCAGACACATGGGTAACAGGCTACGAGCCCGATATAAACCTCGAGGGATCGAAAGCTGGCCGTCGACTAGGGTTCGACAACTGCCCTCGAGTAACGGAGTCAGGGACGACTAGGGATGCGCCCATACAAGGCCAGGGCTCGAGCCACGCTCTCGAGGCACCCCAAGACGTATTCGAGGCTAAAAGAGAAGGTCGATGGAGGAATCCCCTCGGAGGGAGGCATCGAGCCCTCGAATCCTATCGAAAGGAATCGAGATCCACACGACTACTCTTTGGCATTCTTGAGAGCGCCTCTGTGGCTGCTAGCTGACTCCTACCGAATGGAGCACAGGCTCCCACTCGAATTCCCCGTTAGTAGCTCACCGGAGACCGTCGAAACTCGCCCAAACGAGGGTAGTACAACGTTCTCCACCCCTCCTCCTTTTTTCTAAAAAGGGAGCATGAGGGTCGAACGATAAAAGATGGCCAAGACTCTGATCGACCTCACGCGCACGAGGCTCGGGGGCTCGACCGCAAAAAACCAAACCCCGAGCGAAAAAAGGCAGGACATGCCACGATTCAAGAACATTCCTAAAAAAGAACGTACAAAAAGGCCTCGGAGGAGTCAAAATACTCCACCGAGGCCTCGGGGGCTACACCCGGTGGGTGCGCTCATGCGTCCCCACTGGAAAAAACTACGACGCTACGACTTCGATTCATGAACCGCTGAGCCTCTGTGAGAGTGACCCACACTCACCTAAAGCCTCGGGGGCTACTGTCAAGTACCTAAAACTAGGGGTACCCACAATCAACGATCAAGAAAAAACAAAACACTACCCGCAAACAAAACAAGGCCAAAATAGCGGACGAGACGCCTCGACTGCACTCCGACTCATACGAGGCCAGCTCGATGGGATGCCTCGACTACGTTCCGACTCGTACGAGGCACCCTCGACGGGACGCCTCGACCGCGTTCCTACTCGCACGAGGCTCGTTCGACAAGGCACCTCGACTATCGGGAAATCTCTGACTCGCATGACCCCGGGGTCAGACCACTCGACCCATCTTGTTCACCTAATCTGAAACAAAAGTCAGAGCATTTAATGTGACTACCTGTTACTTCCTACCGTCATGGCTACAACTGTGATCGACGTGAAAACAACACCGGTGTCAAATCTCACTTTTTACTGCCCATCCCGGGATGGGAGGTGAAAACCTGTCACTATACACACCATACCGCACACTGTTTTGCCACCAATCACCCTCGAGGGAGGATACGACAAGGTCCGTACCCCACGATCTCAGGGATTCGGCCTTATCCACCCGTCCTCGACCTGGCCTCGACCTAGCCTCGACCTACCATCGGTCAGCAGGGAGGAAAGGACGACGTGGCACAGGACTTGAGGTCTTTTCACTGTCTCGTCCCCTACGTCACCATGGTGTCCGGGGATGGCCGGCCATTCCTGGGGCACGTCGCTACAGCCACCTCTACAGGGATCGACAAAACCTCAAGACTCCCTCGGTGTCCCAACCTCCTCTTACCCTATAAAAGGGTGGGCCAGGGCTCTACAAGGGGCACGCACGGACGGACGAAGCAAGACGCAAGCCAGAAGCCAAGCGCAAATAAGCAAAGGCACACAACCCACATATCAATATCTCAAGCAATCTCCCTTGTACTCTCACTTTTCCTTTGAAACCTGGGCTCGGTTCCCTCTCTCATAGATTGTAACCCATAAGCAAGCACTTAGGTGCAAGGAAATACAATACTCCCTCCTCCCCGCTGGACGTAGGACCTTCTTTTGCCCGAACCAGGATAAATCCCCGTGTATCCTCCTTGCATCACCATCCAGATTAGGGACACACAACATTTGATTCACTCGTTGGCTTAGGACCCCCGCAGGACCAGATGCCGACAAGTACTTTCCAAATGTTTCAGCTGCTTCAATCTCATGTTGCAACAGTTGTTCCATGTTGTTGCAAGTCTTTTATTCAAGCGTTGTTTCATATGCTTCACACAAATGTTGCAATGATATATTCCAAATGTTTCAGCTACTTCAGCCTAATGTTGTAGCAGTTGTTCCGTGTTGTTGCAAGTGTTATATTCGAGCTTTTTATGTTGTTTGGCTGGGTGGGGGTAGGGTGGGGGGGAGGGAGTGAGCCAGGGGCCAACGGATGGGGGCACGTGGCTCCTTGGGGGGCTAGTGGACGGAGGCATTGGGGGCCAGCGGATGGGGGTGCTACGGTCAGGGGGCACTGGGGCATGATCATAGCGCACATGGGGTGGTGCAAAGGTAGACGCGGCGGGCTATGGGACAGGCTGCGGGGTGAGCTGGGGGCTCACGGCTCGCCGAAGGGCTAGCGGACTGGGCTGGGGCGCACGCTAGGACCCTTTGCATGGGGCGAGGGTGGAAGGGACATGGGTGGTTGAGCACTTGAGCGGGGTGTCCGGACGCGCGTGGTGCACCGAGCATCCGAGCGCTAGGATAGCCATAAGAAATATGATGTTATTCATTGAGTAGTAGGCGACATGCCTGGTGACTATAAGCTTGTAGTAACTTTGTTAATCTCAAGATCAATTAGCTGGGCCTATTTGGTTGGTGCCGTAGTTTGCCACGCCTAAGCTTCAACAAACTGTGGTTGACACAAAAATTGTGGCGAACAAAATCGAAGCCACACTTGTGGCAAAGTTTCACATAGAAATGAGTGTATGACAGGTATGACAGGATGCTAAGAAAGTGTGGCGCGCCACAGACCATAGTTGTAGCAGTGAACCAAATAGCTACCGAAGAAACTATGGCAGGACTTACCTTTGGCGTGGTAAGTTTTGGTCATTAACCAAACAGTCTCTCAAAGGTAGGGACAAACCATATTGAATGAATATGGTCAGATATAGTTTGTATTTTCCGTATCAAATACTAAGAATATTCTTGGATCAAATAAATATAAATCAGGTAGTTCAAATTCAAATATACATTTAGATATGTATTCAATTTGGGCGATATCAAGTATGCATTTGCTTTATGGTTTTGAAGAATGGAATAATCACATATATAAAACGCAAAACTAAAGAATAAATGACACTATAAGTATAATACATGTAGACAATGGTCATTCATAGAACATAACATATTTAGAAACGAATATATCAATAAATAGTATAGCAATAAATGAGTCTATAAGTAATTAAATATATAAATATCTATCAATATAAATAAATAAAGTACATACAAGTTACAAATGAATTAATAAGGTATTTGAAAACGTTTAAATCAATAAATATACTATTTTAGGCTAAATCAAAATAACATCATGGTTTACATAGTTGCTTTATTCTATACAAATACGGATAATATTGAATATCCTTCATACGTTTATTTCATATATGAATCCAAATTCAGCTAATGAAAAATGAATTCAGAGATATCCATTTTATTTTCATACCTGAAATGGATGTGAGAAATATATGAATAATATAATTCAGACAGCTTCATATCCATTTCCACCGTTACTTGAAGGAGTGTCCATGAGAGCATGTGTGTCCCTAATGTGTTTTCTTTAAATATAGTTATCCTTTGGAAAGTTGTTATATTAATAAATCAAACAAAGATGGAATTTGTTGATGACTCGTGCTACAAACATCGGCCACTTGGAGTCATGGACACCCTACTGTTATAAAACGGAAACATGTGTTTGATTCGCTTTTTCTTTTCATGAATCACAATATAAATATAGACATTCATGTGCGCACTCACACCTTATGGACAACTAATATCTCTAGGAGCATCTTCAAAAGACAAAGACGACAGATCTCAAGATTGTTGAGGTCATAGCAAGCGTTGCACTCAAACGGGCATGTCGCTTATTAAAGAATAGCGAAGCAATCAAGAATAAATTCAAAAAAAATATGAGCAAGCACATCAATCGAGGACTTGACCAACTGGGTAGACATGTTCAATCACAAGAGGAGCTCAATTTATAATCATGGCTAATATAATCAAACCCCACCGAGTATATTATTACTTAGAGCATCTCCAATAGTTTTCAAAAAAAAAATTCATCGCAAAAAAAAGTTTTCAAAAAAATAATTGGTAAATCAATGAGATTTACAAGTCGCTAAAAAGGTTGGAGGCATAATTGTTGGGGCTTTGACTTTTTTTCCAACAGTTTATAAAATCACGCTCCTAAAGTATAGAAAACATGCATTAGGAATCTTAAACTATTTTCAAATTACTCTAATCATTTTTATACTTTTTTTCTTTCTTGTATATTTGCATTTTGGGAACCCGATTAGAAATCTAATCATGGTTAATCAAACCCCAGTTATCGGATTTAGAAACAAAAACGGCAAATTGCATACCCAACTCATCGCCCATATAAAACGGCACCAACCCAACATATTTCCACCTAATGCCGTCGCCCAACTAATTGCCATAACACTAAGACGAGCGCCAACCTTGCGGTGCTCTGCTTGCCTCGCTGTTGCTGTTGCCCATGGACGGGAGCAACAAGAAGAGCAAGAGCCTGCTCGGCAAGTACGAGCTAGGTAGCTTGCTGGGACGAGGGACGTTCGCCAAGGTCTACCTCGCGCGGCCGGTCGCCGGCGGCGAGGCCGTGGCGGTGAAGGTGCTCGACAAGGCCGAGGTCATGGGCACGGCGGGCATGGCGCCGCGCGTGCTCCGCGAGGTGACGGCCATGCGCCGGCTGCGCCACCCCAACGTGCTCCACCTCCACGAGGTGCTCGCCACGCGCGCCAAGATCTACCTCGTCATGGAGCTCGCGCCGGGCGGGGACCTGCTGTCCAGGCTCGCCGCGCTCCCGCGGCGCCGCCTCCCCGAGCACGCCGCGCGCCGCGTCTTCGTGCAGCTCGTCGCCGCGCTCTCCTACTGCCACGCGCGCGGCGTCGCGCACCGCGACGTCAAGCCGCAGAACGTCCTCCTCGACGGCGACGGCAACCTCAAGGTCTCCGACTTCGGCCTCTCCGCGCTCCCGGACTCACTCCGGGATGACTGCCGCCTCCACACGGTCTGCGGCACCCCGGCCTACGCGGCGCCCGAGGTGCTCCGCCGCAAGGCTTACGACGGGGCCAAGGCCGACGCGTGGTCCTGCGGCGTCATCCTCTTCGTCCTCCTCGCCGGACACCTCCCGTTTGACGACTCCAACATCGCCGACATGTGCCGGAAGGCGCATCGCCGGGAGTTCGAGTTCCCGGAGTGGGTGTCGCAGCCGGCGCGCCGGCTGGTGAGCCGCCTGCTCGATCCAAACCCGGCCACCCGCGTCGCCGTCGAGACGCTGACGACGCACCCGTGGTTCAAGCGCTCGCTCAGCGTCGACTCGCAGCTCGGTGGGCTGCTCAACGGCCAGCAGGAGCGCGCGCTAGCGTTCCAGGCGCCGGCCATGAACGCCTTCGACATCATCTCCATGTCGTCCGGCCTCGATCTGTCCGGCTTGTTCGACCAGCGGAACCGACAGAGGAGGTTCATGACGACGGCGTCGCCGGAGCGTACACTGGAGGAGCTCGGCCGCGCCGGCGGGAAGCTCGGGTATGTTGTGGTAGGTAAGAAAGGAGTGGATTGCCTGCCGCTGGGGGGCCTTCCAGGGCTGGCGGCGATGACGGTTGAGATGTCAGAGGTGGCGCCACGACTGATGCTTGTCGAGCTGCGGCTTGAGGTGGTCGACGGAGACGGCGACGGGGAGGGACAAGGGTTCGGTTGGGAAGAGCTGAAACATGAGCTAGGAGACGTAGTTAGGGCATGGCATAGCTACCAAGATTTCTGACATGACTAGGGCGCTGCTTGTAAATCATATGAAATTCTTTTTGGCTTTTTTTTTGCGTGATTTGGAGGTGTATATATACAACTACAATATATTGGTGTGTTTAGTTAATTTTGCCTAGAATTATAGTGCTGCAGTGATTGTGTATGTGTGTGCTTATTATAAGATGCAGTTTGACATGATACGGTCCACTAAATTGCACTCCAACCACTTATTTATTTTTATAATATATTATTTCTACTTGTAAATTTATGATAATTAAATAACACATTTAACTACAAATCTAACTGCGAACTGATCATAGATCAGCTGGTTGGGTTCCTTGTGGTGGAACCTACCTACCCGGGTTCAAGTCCTCGACTTGTCACGAGTGCTCGCATTTTAAGTCCTCGACTTGACACGAGTGCTCGCATTTTCCTATATTTATTCCAGGATTTAATGGCGCTATTCGGAGGTGCTTATAAGAGTAGAGTTTGCGTAGGGTGAGTGTGTGTGTATTATAAGTGTCTGCGTTGTACTGTGTAATCCTAAAAAAAACTATAAATCTAACCGTATCAAGTTTTTATTATAATAATTAAAAAACTTAGCAAAATTATTGGTCAAAGATTTTACGGTTTTAATCTTGTTATGCATGTGCATCTTATAAAAAAGAACAGAGAGTCGCAAATTGTTATGTAACCAATTAATAAATACTTGGAAAATATGGTACATCTAAAAAAGATTTGAACAAGAAGTAGAAATCTCATAGCAAAGAAGTTTACTGTTGACATTCACTAGAAGTTATCATAGTAATCAACACATCTAGTTTTAAATTTGGTACACTCTAATCACCAGCTAATAATAGCCATATTTATGAAAAAAACACCCATCTCTACCATTAAAAAGTTATAACTTAAAACAACTCATAAATGTCCATCTATATTGCCCTTTTAACATTACTAGCAAAGATGCTCGTGCATTGCAACGAGATCCAATACGTAGTGAGTTGTAGCACGGGTCATGAGTCCAAGTCAAAAATTAAATTAATTTAGTGGTAAATATCTTTGTTTCTTAAGGAGTCAAAGATTAAAATGGCTTTGATCTCTTATTTATTGTTTGTTTTTACTCTTATTATATTTATTAGAACACGAAAAAACTAGTTGAATAAAACAATGAAAACAAAATCAGAAAAATTCGAGCTAGTGTCAAAAACATCCATGAGAAAAAAATTGAGCATACTCGAAGCTAAGTAGAAAACAGTCATGACAAAAATTGGAATGTACTCTACAAAATAGTCATGGAAAAAAATCAGAACATATTTGGAGCCAAGTGAAAAACGTCCAAATGAACGTAAAGCAACATGTACTCGGAGCAAGTAAAAATGAACAAACCAGAAAAAAGTGAAAAAAATAACAGAAAAGAAAACTAAACAAAGAGATTCTACCCTTCTTTCCTCTTTATTAGATTTATATTCTTATATTTTTGCATTTGGATTAAGATTCCGATTTCGGTTACTTGGAGTTGGAGAGATCTAATTGGATTAAGATTCCTAGTTATCCATATTATTATATTTTTCCTATTTAGATTAAGATTCCTATTCACACGAAATCGGAGAGATCTAATTTAATTAGGATTCCAAGTTATATAAAGAGAAGGGCTATATGCAGTTCTCCACATTCACAAAGTTCGTTAAGGAATGGCTGGACCAAAAAGTAGGTGGAGAGAAATTTGCCTCTTTATTATTAGGTATAGACGAAAGATGACACAAAGTAACCCCTTAAATCTGCTTTTAAATTACCATATTTGCCATTACAAAAAGATAATAAGTAACTCTTTGAATTATATCTAAATAAACCAAAATATCCCTCAATCAACATACAAATATCAATACAATCTATTACGGAAAATAATATTGAACATAAAATATGCTATACATGTTTCTAAATGATGCACACTTTAAAAGTCCCTAATTTTAATATAAAAGTAGAGTAAATTAAAATACAACAAGCACGAGAGATTCAATTCAACTTGAGGATAAAATTTGTAGCTACTAATAGACTAAAATTTGAAAAATAAAAATCAATATTGATGACATCATTAGACTAGGGTTCAAAATAGGATGGGTCAATCCAAAAAAACAGGATGGGTCAATCCAAAAAAGCCCTTTTTCCATATCTTACCCTCCCGTTTTTGTATTTTTGGAAAATCCAAAAAACAAGACGGGATGTGGGTTGGGGTTCTGCGGGAATGTGATGGAAATAGAGAGACTTCATCCAACTGTATTTATGGGATCTCATATTTAGGCAAGGTGGACCTATATGTCACCCATTTTTGTTTTAGCTCCATAACACCAAACAAGTGACCATCATGCAAGGCTCAACAGAAAATCCCACCTCAGAAAGCCCATTGTATACTGAAAAACCCTACTCTCACTTAATCCTAGCCACCAACTGCCCCATACTTGTGTTTCCTAACCATCTCGTCCATCACTTGCCCTTCCATGTCCACCAACTTTCCCATTCCTCAAGTCATCGCCCACTGTCCCCTGTCCTCTCCCTCCACATTCCTCTAACCATTGAATGGTCAGTTGTTGCCCGCCAGCAATGCAGTTAGGTAGTGGTGAACGCAAGCAAAGACCTAAGGGGTTGAGTTCCATGTGTTCTTCCCTCTCCACCTCTCTCCCTCTATTTTCTTCTTGATTACTTCCACTCCACCCTCATATTGTCCACATGTATGTAGGAGGTAAAGGGCCTTGAGCCCCTTCCTCCCTATTTGGATCTGTCCCTATGGCTAGGACTACATAATGGACATGGCTATGACACCAATGCACAATGATGCTCCTACGCGCCTCCTTCCATACACTTTCTCAATTTTTCTTTTCCTAGAGGTGGTTTATTTTCTCGCTCAATTGCTTTTCAAAAGTTAGTCAAACACAAAGGCATATATTATTAGGCAATGCCCCAACGGACCAGCCTCAAGCTGATTGACCCGGATTCTCATCTACATGGAGGAGAGGGGAAGTGGTCATTGTCAACATTGGTCGAGTGTTGTTTGGGTAGTAGTTGTCTAGCAAGTATTTGTGTGGCAGACAATGAAGCCCTGCAGGGCAAGGTGTGCAACCAATGCTTATTGTTGTGGGTGTTGTGTTGTTGTTTTGGCAAAGGCTGCCATTGTGTAGTAGTGCCTCAGCTGTGATGGTGATATCTCTTGTTGTTGGTGTTGAGTTTTGAAGGGTGGATACCAAGTCAATAGCTCAAGGGTGGATCAATGGGTGTCCTCGATTGATGGTGGAAGGCGGCTAGGTCAAGGGTGTTGGAGCAATGTTTGGGCACAACTTCAGTTTGACAGTTGGAGGGTGATAGTTTTAGTAGGACCGTGCACAAGTGGTGACTATATATGAATTTGGCAAAGAGGCATGCACGGGAGGTTGTGGTGGGCTGAAATGCTTGACGAAGTAATCTATACGAGTCTTTTTACTAGGGACTTGAGGACCCGAGAGACACTTATACTATCTTCAACGAGTCAACTAGGTTGCCGAGAGCTAATGTGTATTGGGCTAGGGATAGGTTGTCGAGGCTTACATTTCAGATTGGCAGCTGACAACTTACTATGGTGGCTAGCCATACATGGTAGGAGATAGTTCGAAGTAGGACAACACCAAGAGGTGGCGCAAGCAGATCTGATGGTATGACGACTGCATGGCTTGCAATGGACCATGATAGTTAGCCCTACATAGTAGTTGTCGGCTTTGTGTGGAACATCATTAGTAACAATGACGCAAGCAGTGACGATGGTGTTTCCACTTGGCTATGTGTTTTTGTGATGGTGGTGCAGTGTGGGTACTGACTGGCAATGGTGTGGAGGTTGCGGATTTCCATATTTTTTAGATAATGTGTGGATTGCCATATATGTGGTGTGTAGTTGGCAAATGCAAGATGTTGTGCGGTTTGTGGTGATGTTCAATTCCAATCGTTTGTTGTTTATAGTGGTCTCAGTTGTTCGATTGTTACCTAGTTTTATTTGTTGGTTTGTTGCTGTTATTTGACCCTTTGGTTTGTTGTTGATCCGTTGTGGAGCTCAATTTAGGCTTTCTTATGGCAAAGGTGGGCCTAGATTTTGGATGCCTTCATCAGTGCGTGGACAAACTGAGCTCCAAACTTCATTAAAATTTTATTTTAACATGAGATTATCATAACAACTCTAGTTCTATAATTTATTTATATGTTAATTTGATCGACCTCTATCTTTATTTGGGGAAACATTAAAGGTTAGGTTCATCATCTAGAGTCTACTAATAATGTGGTTTTTTAAGAAAAGAAATAATTATTGTAGTGCTTTTTGTTTAACGGTTAACACGAAGACAAAGTTGCACTGCTACAATCATTGTCACAAAACTATAAGTCAATTGATTGGCTCAACATGCTATGGTTGTTACATAAATTGGATTTTCAACTTTAGACACTGTCAGGTTCCTCGAGTCATTTCTGACCTATTTTCATTTGTAGTAGGAATATAAAAAGGTGACAAATAAATTACCATGGTAGGATTAAAAAGTGAAAAATTCTCAAAGCGCAAGGTAGTCTTGTGGGGAAGGTCAACAGCCCCAGGTGGTGCCCAGCATCATGATCTCACTATCTTTATCTAAATCAACTTCAGTAATGGTGATTTGTGCACATTTGAGCTGAATCGAAAAAAATTGGCTCACATGTATGCAAAATAATTAGTGCTCAAATGTTCCTCGAGCACTTGGAGTCCATGTATAAGCTGGTTGTCTAATTCTCCTCACATTTTGCAACCTCATCTAATTTGTTTTCCTCCAGTTTCTCAGGTTCTAGTCCAAGCACTGCAGTGGATATCACAGCTTCTGGCTGTCCCAATAATTTAGTTCTACCAAATTATTCTCATTGTATATAGGAGGCCATGCTTATGGCTGGTCATGTCGTTCTTGATTTCTTTTCCCCTACTCAAGCATTTCGTATACTATCCTTCATGAAATCCGCATTTTTTTATGCTGGATGCAATTTCCATGATTGACTGCATGCAATTGCATTCTCAACAGACACTCAACACATGACCAGCAATTAAAAGTAGAAACGAACGCGATCTTGAACTGGACCTCTGGACCAAATGTCCTCTGTTTAAGCTTGGATTTGAAGTTAAAATTGGTTATTACATGAACACCACGGCAAGATCGATTTGCAAAAGGTGTAGCTACTAGCTATTCTTTCTTTTTTAGAAAAGCTGGGTTTTGCAAGTTGGATGCCTCCGTCAGTGGAAGGACACTCTAAGATCTGAACTGTATTTTAACAAGAGACTATCATAACAACTCCTATTAAACAAATCTTAGGTTCGATCAAGCTGGCTTCCATACACCTGAAAAAGCTGTAAAGATGAAGCCCGTTTGAGGTTCGATTACACAACTTTCCCTCCAACAAGCAGAAAAATTGCAGTCACAGCACGGTAACATCAGTATGAGCATCTGCTCGTACCAAACGACTTCCATCATCATCAACGAATCAGAAGAGTTCCATCCACATCATGAACACAGTGACCTACTTCTTAATCAAAACAGTGATCTGTTTCTGTTTGGCATGCTGGTACACAAGAGAAGGCTGTTCATACTTCAAGATCAGAATCTCAGATCCAGCTATTCAGGGCCCTTGTCTGGTCAAGATTTTAGCAGAGCACAGAACCTGCCTAATCAGGTTACAAAAAAATTATATTTCCTTTTCTGGAGTAACGTTTATGCCTATGTTTTGGTATTGTTCTTTAATGAGATGGATATTAAAAGAAAAAAGTCTAGAGGAGCAGTGTTATCTGTTTCCATAGCTAAACGCATCTTGTTCCAGGCAATTAGGCTTTCAGTTGAATGCGGGTGCAGCCTGAATGATATGATGGTGAATCAAGTGTGACAGGGAGGCTTGTGTTCATGGCAACCGTTCATTTAATTTCAAGGGATGTAGGCCGTGTAACTGGCAAGTATATTGATGTTATAGCACTCCATGAAAGCGACCATAGATGTCGACGACATCAGTTCGTAACTGAGCAAATAAATGTAACCACTAAATATGCTTTGATTGCTCACAAATAGTTTGGACACAACTGGTTCAGATAACTGCCGCGACGCTAATGTAATAACCACAAAAGAAAATCGTGCATGTCTCAATGCAGTAAGGAACCAATTCTCAGCCTATAATTGGTAACAACCTTGCTTAGTTCACAACCGTGGGTGCAGCTTCCTTTTGCACAGGCATTGAAAATTACAGGTGCATTTCAACAGGACCGTCGGCACACAAACCTTTCAAGAGGGTAACAATCGCAAAGCCAAGGTGGTTAGTTGATGTCAGTAATAATCACTAATGACTAATGATGAATGCAGGGAAATGGTCATGTTATAATGAAGGAATGCTTCTCTGGACGCAACATACTGAGCTTTGTCGCTCACTGAATTTCTACGTCTTGCAGGAGAAGTTCCTCTCAGTTGCAAAACCATGTGTCTTGACTTGGCAATCGTAAAAAGAAGGGTTAAGTCCACTTTAGGTCCTCCAACTATCGTAAAAGTCTGGATTTCAACCTCCAATTTCAAAACCGGATAATATTGGTCCTCCAACTTTCAAAAAAGTTCACTTTTCATCCCTAGGCGGTTTTCTAGGCTGTTTTGCATGGCACTGTTCACGGCGATGACGTCAGCACTTATTTTTAATTTGCGAAATTAATATCTTTTTATTCGGAGCTCCAAATATAGCAAATAGTATATC
Source organism: Saccharum hybrid cultivar R570 (assembly GCA_038087645.1). Taxonomy (NCBI): domain Eukaryota; kingdom Viridiplantae; phylum Streptophyta; class Magnoliopsida; order Poales; family Poaceae; genus Saccharum; species Saccharum hybrid cultivar. Next base: position 134,179 of record JAQSUU010000671.1, on the reverse strand, counting down.
AATTTTGATCGTCTCGACGAGCTCTTTGCAATGGTGTACTCCATTTTGTTGTTTGAGATAGTTTTATTTCGTCAAAAAATAAATATTTCTATAAAACAAGTGAGAATAACAAAACTCCGGCCATCGTGTCGCTATACCGGTACAAGGAGCAGATGAACGGATACGTCCTGCTCACGCTCTACTCCGTGCACGTGTACTTGGCGCTGGAGCTCGTTCTGGCGGCGGCCGCGGCGGCGTCGCGCGCGCTGATTGGGCTGGAGCTGGAACCCGGTTCGACCGGCCCTACCTCTCGGCCTTGCTGCGCGACTTCTGGGCACTGCCAGGGCGCACGGCGGGCGTGGCCACCCCTCGTGCGTGGCCCACCACCCCTCCGCCACCGCGCACGCCCCGTTTAGCGTGAAGAACGCGGCGGCCTCCCCCGTGGGCGGCAGCAGCGTGACGTAGGAGAACATGGCCTCGTGCATCACGCCGGAGACGACGAATGCGGCTAGCACACCCACGGGGGCGCCGAGGCGCGCGCGCACGGGGCGGAACACGGGCTGGCGGAGCAGCGCCGGTATAGAGAGGTTCCACCTCCGGCCCCAGAAGTCACGCAGCAAGGCCGAGAGGTAGGGCCGGTCGAACCGGGGCTCCAGCTCCAGCCCAACCAGCGCGCGACGCCGCCGCGGCTGCCGCCAGAACGAGCTCCAGCGCCAGTTACACGTGCACGGAGTAGAGCGTGAGCAGGACGTACCCGTTCATCCGCTCCTTGTACCGGCACAGCGACACGATAGCCGGAGTTTTGTTATTCTCACTTGTTTTATAGAAATATTTATTTTTTTCATAAAATAAAATTATCTCAAACAACAAAACGGAGTACACCATTGCAAAGAGCTCGTCGAGACGATCAAAATTGATATATTATTTGCTATATTTGGAGCTCCGAATAAAAAGATATTAATTTTGCAAATTAAAAATAAATGTTGACGTCATCGCTGACGTCAGCACCGTAAATAGTGCCATGCAAAACAGCCTAGAAAACCGCCCAGGGGTGAAAAGTGAACTTTTTCAAGACTTGGAGGACCAATATTATCCGGTTTTGAAGTTAGAGGTTGAAATTCAGACTTTTGCGATAGTTGGAGGACCTAAAGTGAACTTAACCCTAAAAAGAATAACCCGGTACAGACAAGGCAGGAAGCTTATAAATTCAGCTCGTCTCTCAATTGGTTGAAGGCGCCAACCCGTGTTCTCAGAGATAATATGACAGTTGTTCTCTAACCAAAGGAATAACCCATGTTCAAGGCTACCAAGTTCCCTGTTCCCCAACAGAGAACATGAACATGACCTTGATTCACAGAAAACTTCCCTGACAATAGGAGCATATTTCAATCAGCTGGAGGGAAAAGAACCCTCCTAGACATATCAACTAGGAATTCTGCCTCGATAAAGCATAAAAAAGAAACAAGAACAATCCCAGGTTGATCCAAAGCATATCAAAAAGAAAACAAAAACTAGAGATGTCAACTAAGATTTGTGCTTATCAAACATCACATTGTATAGAAGAAAAAATATATTATAATCAGTCCTAGAACAATCCAAAACACGGTGTCCTCTCCTTTATCACTTCACCTAAACTAGCCTATCTGCTTGACCATGCTCCTCACTTTTTAATGGAAGCATAGAAGAATAAGTTATCCCCCTGATGGCCCAAAAAGTGCAAGAACAACCTGTCATGTTCTCGTAACAGTTGCTCACATCACGATATCTTATCGGTGATTATGTGCTTGCTGACTAGCAGCATGTAGGAAACTGAAGATTACTCTTCATGAGAGGAAGAACAAAACCTCGTGACCATATAAACAATCATGTAATGATGCAGAGCAATGCTCCCCTAAACTCAACAGCTTTGAGCTCTGAATCTCCACCATTTCCCCTAAAAAGTTGCAAGTAGCAATTTCCGGAAACACAGATAGATTTTGACCATATGCTTTCTTAAACGATCACGCATGTTAGTTGAAGCACAGAATATTATTGAATGCTTCGTGATCCCTAAACTATGACAAACTACTTTAACAAATCGATTTCTTTAGAGGTTCCAATCTGAAAGATATGATATCTGAACAAAGTGAGAGGGAGACCTGTATCCTTATCAACCGTTGGTTTCAGGGGTGTAAACGAAGTAACTGAGAATTGTCCGTTGAGAGATGATTGCACACCATGAAGGCGACCCGCCGAATTTCTGTATCTTTCAGTTTGCAAGAGCTGTTACTCTCAGAAGCAAGAAACTACGTGATTGACCTCGGGGTATCAGGAAATGGACATCGAACAAGCAAGTACTGACAAAGCAGGGTATCCCAGAAATTCAGCTCGTCTCCCAATTGGTTCAAGACACTAGTGCTTGCTCTTTCTCTGAATTAAGTTGGCTGTTCAAAGTTCCAACCACAAGATGTGTAAAGTGGTGATAGGGAAAGCAGCATGTGACTTAGCTTGAATTTGTAATGGAACTATAACTCTTTTCGTAGGTGTTTGAGGAACGATGGGAATTTTAAACCCCTGAACTTACAGCAAAGTTGCAGTGTCTTGTGCGATATGCAGAGCAGCATTACACAGCATGAATGTTAATTCCTTGTCCGAAAAATCTCATGTTTCTGCAGCGTAGTTAACTGACCAAATGCTGCACTGGTGGAAAATGTGCAGCTAGCAAATCAGCAGTCCTCTTGTAATCCTAGTTGTCACCGCTCTTTGCAGTTGCCCGCTGGCCGCTGCACAGCAGCGCCAAGAGCTCCATGGCCGCCATCTCTTGCCTCCCTCTTCTTGATTGTTGGGGTTCCGGGATGATAGATGTAAATATCTTCTTGGAGATTCTACATGCGCATGCTGTTCGTCCACTCACCACTCTGAAGTCTGAATCCATGGCGGAATGGCGCCTGGCGAGATTGCCAGTGGCGGAGGGAGGGAGGGGCTTTGGAGGGCCTGGCACCCCCCAACATGCTGGTGCCTCCGTAATGCTCTCTCATTATTTAGCGAGTTAATCAATCAATTAGCAAGGTAATGATACTAATTATAGTGCTTTAATTGCTTGTTCTTTTTCTATAATAAATCTAGGATTAGCCTTTCTATTGTCTTTTTTATTTCTTTTGTTCTCCCTACATGGTACAATTCTATAGCTAGTTAACAAATATAATCAGTGTTTTGCTTGTTTATTCTCATATTGATCAACAACGGCATCTATATTATTTAGGTCTAGTCTTTATGTTGTCTTTGTCATCTACTTTGTTTCTATTATTACCATGATATTTTTTTTCTTAAGAATTAGATTGATCGAGCGAAAGTTAGAGACCCAGTGCTAATTAAGTTTTGTTCTATTTTTCTTTGTAATATTCACTGATTTTTTTCTTTTATGTATATAGTAAAATAAACTTTTATTTGAATATTATCTATGTTATTATCGTATATACATTTTATCACATATGATTGTTGTCGGCTGGCCCCCCCTATGCTCAAATCATGGCTTCGCCCCTGGAGATTGCTACAATGGAGACGCCGGGAACATCAGGACACCTACGTTCATAGACTCTGAGAAGAATAGCAGGACGCACATGAAGTGCAAGAAAATAAGTATATTTTGGTCTGAACCAACGAAAACGTGCCCTATATTTTGGTCTGAAAATAATCCTCATGAAAATCAGGGTGTCATGTTTACGTAAAACTCTTTCCCTAACTTAATTGAGCGGCACAGCTTCTGCCATTTCCTTCAAAAAAAAAATCCTTTGAATCTTGCCCTAAAAAAGAAAGAAAACAAGTTGATCTCTCTTTTTTTTTGCGAAAAGAAAATAACCTGATTCATGACAGCTTTGGCAACTAACCCACTACATAGCACTACACTAAGCGACATGCATATTCAGAAATGATAAAAATATTCCTGGCCATGCCAGCTAGGATTCGTGGTTATCAGGCATTGCAGTGCCGCGGAGAAAGGAATGCAAGCAGTCCTAGAACTAGAACAATCCAAAGCATGGCGTCCTCTTCTTTATATCTTTCAACTAAACTAGCCTATCGTACTGATCGGCTGTGCTCCATTCCACCACACTTCACATTGAGAGTTCAGAAAAATGAAATGTGAGAGACCGTTTATAGTGCAGAAATTTCATGAGAAATGGTCACATGAATATTACAATTTTCTACTCTCCAAACAGGACTTGAAGTTTGAGTATGACAAACTGGATTTCTGTCATGTAAACACTAGCTAACCTTGCAGGTAGCCACAAATTGGAAGCCTTGGAGGTGTGACAACAAGGGCGTTTTTTTAATTTTAATCCTTTTTAAATAAATACTTTAATAATAACCACATAGAAAAAGTATTTTCATGCCATAGCCCCTTTCGTCGCGCCAGGGCGCGCGGCGCGGCATAAGCACACTGTCGCGCCACATGCAGTGGCGCGACAAAGGGAGCCATAGTGGCAATGGGGTTTGACCTGAGCTGGCGTGGCAGAACGTGGGACCCGCCCTATCGCCCCAGTGCATGTGGCGCGACAGATTTGTAGCGCCATACGCGCTGGCGTGACGAGTCCATAAAAGGGCTCCGCCCAGCCGCTTTCTCTCCCTCTCTATGGTTTCTCTCTCAGTCAGTCATGGTGTATGAGATGGAATGAATCTGCGTGTTCTCTTCCTCCCCATTCTAGCTCTCTTTGGTGAAGGTTTGGTTTGGATTCCATCCCTCTAGTGCATGAGGTATGCCTCTCTCATCCTTGGTTTTTTTTGTTGAGTGTGGTTGATGGTTGTAGAATGCTATGATTTGGACTTGTGTTTGCAATCTTTGCTTATATTTTGGTAGCTTAAGGTTTGTTGGCCTAAGTAATCTTGAACGACTATGATTCCATGGTTACATTTAAGAATGTTGTACCTTTTGGATTGTTTGTGGATGGTAGTGTTCTAGGGTTTGGGGCAAATGGTTGTACACTTGTTTGGTTTGTGTTGTGGTTACTAAAGTTGCCTCTAAGTTTGTGATTTGAAGTGAATTTGTATATGTATAGATGGTTTAAAGTGGAAATTTCTAGGGTTCCAAATTAAGGGTGTTCATGATTAAATAGTTTAACCATGTTGTTGGTCGTGTGTATTGTGGAAGTTGTTGTACCCAGACCCATGATATTTTGGATAGATTGTGGAATAATAGTACTTGACAAATTTGGTTTTATTACTTTGTAATAGGTTCAATGGCGGTTCCCAATGAGAATTGGTTCGTGCACCATCCGAACGATCATGGTGGCATTGGTCCATTCCCACCAACTGTACCAACACTGTTGTGTGCTTGTGGCTTACCGGCTTTTGTGAAGCAGTCAAGGCATCCTGAGTCAGCCGGGCGTGCATTCTACTGTTGTGAACTTAGGCGTCGTCCCTCCCAACTTTGTTCATTCATTGACAGATGCAACTTCTACCAGTGGATCGATGGTGATGAAATGCTCGATCCGAGCATTATGTTATTTCCTTATGACCCTTGGAAGAGTAGTCCATATGATGAGTTTGTTCAATGGGTGCCTCCGCCACCGAACTCTCCTGAAATGACAGAATTGGAGAAGGTTGATGCTGCTATGAACCATCTTGTCAATAGTCCTAGATGCCACTGTGACATGGTTGCGGTACTCCAACTTCCAAGCTAGAAGGGAATGTTTACTCCCTTTTACCGGTGTGGTCAGCGTGATTATGTGAGTGCTCATGCAATGAATCTATTTTCTGAGGTGACATGTGTTTTCCACATTCTAACATCTGACTTGCAACTTTATCTTTTTCAAAGAGGTTTCCTAGCTTGTGACTTTGAGGAGTACAACTATGGACCGAAATCGCATTGGCCTTCTAAGTGTGAAATTATAGAGTTTCAAGCAGGCATTAAGCCATGGCCATGCTTAAGGATGCTAGACCCGAAGTGCAAGTGTGGCATCAAGGCTCGTCAAGGAGTTGTTCCATCTGAGCTAGGATACGGACACTATTGTGGCAATGCTTATGGAGGGCCCAATGAGTTATGGGTGAGTTCACTGAACCGGTCAAGTTACTAAATAAATGAAGGCAACCAGTTTGTTTACTCATTGATTTATGTTTGCTTAGATGGGGAGGTCATGCAGTTGGGAGGATTTGAAATGGCAGGAGTTGCAGGATGGTGTGAGGAGGAGGTACAGTGTAATCTTGCCATCTCCTTCCATAGGGAACAAGCTTGTTGATGACTTTCCTCAAGTGACCGGACATAAGATCAATATATGCTATCACGAGGACGAGCTCATTAGATTTTGGCGACAAAACAAGGAGGCCTACGACTTTAAGGAGGAGGAGGAAAGGAGGGACCTTGCCTTGTTCCACAGGAGGGACATGGCGGCTCGTAACTCTTTGTGTCGTCAGCTTTGTGAGCACTTCATATGTAAATAGTTTCGACTTGTGCATCTTCTTAGATTTGTTGGCAATGAGACATTGTTTCGTTTTCCTAGATCCCGATGAGGCACAGAACGATGGACATCTCCTTGCCCCTAAGGAGGAGGATGAGGATGACGGTGAGGACGATGACCATTACGATCATGACTACAAGGATGTAGCATTTGGTGAAGCACATATTTTGTAGGTGCCAGTAGATTTGGCATTACATACGACTTGTTCAATAGCGCTGCTTCTTTTATGCAATGGCAGCTTTAGCCGTACATATTTTGCAGATGCTCATGGCTTGGCATTTGGTAGTCCTTGTATACGGTAGATGCACGAATAGTGTTAGTATGTAGTAGTGCTTCTATGATGGAACACTTATGTAAGTGATCTCGATGGTTATGAACTTGCGTTGTAAGAACAATGGTCGGTTTGAACTCCTCATGTGTAATATTGTCGATGGACGGACATTACTTTGTGTTGTAAGTAATTTTGCAAGTGGCCATAGGTTTGGCACTATGGATTGTGTGCCTTGTTTGGTAGATGCCCATGGCATTTGGTACTACTTCTATATATGATGGAAGAATAGTGTTAGTTGTAGTGGTTGTCAACAATATGTAAGTGATGATCATGATGATGACCTTTTGTTGTCAACAATACATGGCAGTAGGTTTATGGTAGATGATATATATGGTATGTCAAAAAGGTCGCTCAACCATAGAGCACCGGTTATTGGATCTAGTCCTCCACGAAAACTAAGAAATTCCGCATATTTGCACTAATGGAAGGTGAAAAAGGGGGTTGCTCCTTCGGCAAAACTAGGATAGTTGAGCCAAAAGGTCACGATTCAAGAAAAATTCATGACTAAGATGGAACACTTAAAACAGAGAAGGACCATTTTAGGATCGAAACAAACTATCATTCTGTCGCGCCACACATGGTGGCGCGACCATGTCTTTATCGTGCCATATCAGGTGGCGCGACGCTGTCGCACTAACTATTGGATCATTCCAGTAAGGTCTAGGTTGGGCCTAGCCATCCCATCATGTCGAGGGCTCTAGCGCGACACGTTGCTTTGTCGCGCCATCGCGGGTGGCGCGACGCTGTCGCCCCAACTGCTGGATCATTCTAGTAAGGTCTAGGTTGGGCCTGGCCATCCCGTCGTGCTGAGGGCTTTGGCACGACATGCCTGCTGCGCCATCGACTTTGGCGCGATAGCCATTTGTACAGTGGTAGCTAATGGTTGTCACGCCGCCTACCTTGGCGCGACAGATCTAGGAATTTTTTTTCCCTTTTTCCTTTCACTATTTCAACACAGAACAATGAAAGTTCACATACCATTTTCACATACATGCATCACATAGAATCCACATATTTCACACAGGCATGACATTGACATAAAATCCACAGTTCACATAGTACACAGTTCACATAGAATCCACATAGTTCACAGACAAAGGTTCAATGACTGCCACTTAAGGTCCACATGCATGACATACTCCACAAAGTGCACATATTTCACAAAGTCTAGATGTTTTTAATAGTCCACCTCATACTCATGGGTCTGGCATGTAGGGTTGCTTATGATGATGCTCGCGGCCTGGATGTGTGGGTTGCAGATTAGGAGTGCCAATGTCGGTGTGATCAAGGGCACGGCGTCGCATGTTTCGTCGTGGGGCTTCTGTGGAGCGTTGGGATAAACCCTACAAAACACATAGACAAGCACATATAGAGGGTGATCTACTAGTTCTTTGTAGAGTATGAATGGAAATAGTAACTTCATGTATGGTCACTAGTATGTTTTCATATGATGGTCATGTTGACTACTACTTCACAACTGATTTAAAGCTGATGACACACACCTGAGTTTGGGTTGGATCAGGAGCATCAAATATTTGGGAACCGCCAACCACCTCCTGCCCATACGTTGGATCATTGAAGTCTTCATCACTTGTGTCCTCGTCAACTTCGTCAGCCCTAGCTCTAGAACGGGAGCCCTCTGGTCTATCAGTGTGTCGCGCTTGCCTTGAACTGCCTTCTCCTCCTTGCGGGGCTCGGTGCAGTGGAACTTGAACATCTTTAGCTCTCATGCAACTCAACTTGCGACCCATGCGTCGAGTAAATGTCAGCACCTTCTGCAAACATGTCATTGTGAAGTGCTAATTTAGTACATGATGGTTTCGGGTGCATTTTAAACAACATGGTCAGCAGGGTAGTACCTATGCAAATTCTTGAAGGTAAGTACCTTCATGTCCCACTACACGTCCAAGGTATACTCCAGCTTCATTCGAAAGGTAAGCTAGCTGAGTTGCCTACAGTTGTTGCATAAGCTCTGTTAGAAAGTGGTTGTCAACTTATGATTTCAGATGGCACAGTTGCAATTTAGTGCTTACCATGTAGTTCTCAAGAGGAGCTCTCACCGGCTGCACACCTGTCCTTGTTATGATATCATAGGGGTCTTCGTCATCGCTCTCTCCTTCGTCTATTGGAATGCTCAATGCCGGAGGTTTAACATGGACTATGTTGGTTCTGTGAAGCCAGAGGAGGTACTCACGGTACTCATTGGGCAAAGACCGAGCCCTATTAGTCGGTTCAAGCCGCTCTTTGTTCATCCATTGCTTGACATACTTTGAATATTTCTGGAGCCAGTCATTGCCGCCACCGAACCTTTTCTTCCTTGAGCACCTATATTGAGGGCACATGAGTTATGGAGGACACAAGTAGGAACCATGCAATGTTAAGGCATATGGAAACAAATGTCAAGTTTCTTACTCATGCAGCTCTCGGCTCATGGACTCATGTTGTAGAGGGAAGTCTTGTTTCCTACCGAACTGCTTCATGACTCTTTGGGGTGGTGGTGCTCCACTACATAGTACAGGATCATCGGGACATTGGATCGCCACAGCTGCTTCTCTGCCTCAACTATGGGGGGAACCTACAAGTTCTGTACCTTGGCCCTGTCATATGGAGTCCATTTAACCTGCACATTGTGACAATTAGTACATGACCCTTATTAAGTATGAAAACATACGGAACCATGGGTGCTAAAATGTACCTGATTTGGAGTTAGAACATCCAGGTCGTTTGAGTACTGCAAGTAGCGTCGTTCTAGCTCACCCTTAATGCACTTAGTTTTGTGCCAAAGGTAGCACACGGGTGGCCGAGAATCACCATGTGTCCATGCCTGGTAAAGAAAAGAACAGCCCAAACATGTGACCTAATTCATGCATTTTAACAAAGAAAAGTAGTACAACAAGAGTGGATAACTTACTAGAATTGGGCCTCTATGTGTCCAGCCAATTGGGATGCGCTCCCAAATCCAAATTTGAAGCAAGTAGGTGCAACCGCCTATGTTTGAAGTCTTCCTACCCCTCCTACATCCCTCACATAGTTGCCAATACAACCATGTGAGAGTGGCAGACCCCCAACTGTAGAGGGTGATGTTCTCCCATAGCTCACTGAGCTGTGGTAACACCATCTAGGAGACGGTGTTCCCAGAAGTGTCTGGAAGAAGAAAGCATGCCACCATGTGCCATAGCCAAACATGAGCGTATCTCTCAACGACTTCATCAGCTATGTTTTGTGGGCACCTGTTGAAGCATTGCTACAACCACAATGAACTCACACCCAAGGTCTTGTGGGCCTTCTTTCCTTCTTCCAGGTCAGGAGGATAGTGGCCGGTAAACTGGTGCACCATGTCCTTCTAGTTCTCAGTGTTGATCGTCCCTGTCACCAAAGGACTGTCCAAGCGAAGGCATAGAATGTAGCCAACATCTTGCAGTAGCAGAGACATCTCTCCACAAGGGAGGTGGAAGCTATGGGTCTCCGGACGCCACCTATCGACGAAGGCGGTGATAAGTGGACCATCCATTTCTGGGAGTCCAGCAATGATAGCTTGAGCCAAACTGAGAAACCTAGCTCTTGCTAGGTAGGGGGCGTAGTGCCCGTCCTAGTCTAGTGGTTTGTGAGTGTGTGGACACAGCGGGGGTAACACCTGCAAACAAGCAAGCAATGTCAACAACCATTGAAGCGATAGCGAACTTTGCACATGCACTGTACAATGGAAATAAGAGTGTGAATCACTTACCTTGCCCTCGTCGGCCATCAAGTGGCCTCAGTGGTCCTTCTCATAGTAGGGGTCAAGAAGGAGGTACTTCCACTATGCCATCCTAAAAAAAGGTAAAACAATAACAAAATGTTACAATAATCGAAATATGAAGAACAAATAATATGCTTAAAAGAACAAGTAACAAATGCAAGAAATATATAAGCATCAATTAACTTAACCTATGTACCTTTATACGTTTAGAACAACTAGTACTTCCGTTACGTGTTCGTAATGTGGTTGTCTTCTTATGTTTGTCATGAGTGGCAACGGTGTGACTGGTTTTGTGGCATTTCAAGCAACGGACCTAACCCGGTGCCTCATCGAAGTCTCCAAAATCATACATATCTTCACCATACCCATTGTATTTGTCCATAACTCCTCAGAGCCGCTTTTTCTTCCTTCTACCCTTCTTTGTCCATAGAAGGTCCAGGTTGGGAACATAATCCAACCCATAGTACGGAGGCCACTGTGTCAGATCTAGGTAGGGCTCGAAGGTTGACTCCCACACTTTCAGAGTGTTGACATGAGATACAGTGGAGACATGAACTTCTCATTTTCTTGGTCTAGTCCCCATCATTTACAAGCTGTGATGACATGTGAGCAAGGCACATGAAAGAGTTGTGGAATATTACAAGAGCATTCTGCTTTGTCAAGGTCCACCCTATAATTCCTGCTACCATACTTCTCATCGCTCGGATTGGTGCCTCCCGTTGATCTTATATTGTACACTAGCCTCGATGGTCCGAAAGCTTCCCCCAGTTGGTTGGAAGCTATCGTCTCGACAACATCCAAGTGTTTTCTACTAGCTCTACCCCATTTGTCCTTTGACATCTTTGCTATGTTCCATCGATTCACAAAATATTCATTGCACTTTCTAAATGAGTACTCCACAATACCTGACACGGGGACCGCACGAATACCCTTGAACACTTTGTTCAATGATTCCAAAGAATTGGTGGTCATCACGCCATACCTAAGACCTCCGGCATCGAATGCTAGATCCCACTTGTCCCTCTGAGGCATCTGATCCTCTAGCCACCTCTTTGCCCTATCATTGAGGACCTTATGCAACTTGGCAAGCGTCTCTGGAAACTTCTCCTTGGTTTGACACCCACATAGTGACTTTAACTTCTGCACAACCTCCTTTTTCTTCTGGCGTCGCCATATGTTGGCAGCAAAGTGCCTCATGCACCACCAATGCTCAAGAGGAGGGCGTCCATCGACAGTCTCTCTCGCAGCTTTGAGAAGACCGTGATGCCGATCTGAGATCATGCAAATGTTGAGGGATGAGCGGATCACATTCTGCCTCACTAGCTTCATGAACCAACACCAACTGTCATCGTTCTCACCCTCGGGCAAAGCAAATGCTAAAGGGACAAGTTGATTGTCCGGGTCCACTTGAAAGCCCAAGTTTGGTTTTGGTAATTAATGAAACTAAGTTGCTAATGCCATGTGTTAAGTGTTTTGAGTTAGGCATAAGCAACACATGTGATGAAGGTGTATGTGTGTAACGCCCCGACCCGGGATGACGGCTAAGACTCACTCTACACGTTGAATGAGCCACACCTGCTAATTAACTCTCTTGCGCTTTCGTCCTCGCTTCGCGCAAAAGGATCGATCCGGAGTTACTAGCCTCCCGGAGACCGGGCTTTTAAGCCGGTTCGACTGCCCACTAGTTCACGATATGGTACTAAACGTGCGCAGCTACAGTGTTCCGCGTGCTACAGTAACCGATTGATACAGCAACTCGCATTTGGCCTGGCCCATCTGGCCCATTGGGCTCGGGTCTCACATCCACCCACCCTTAAGGAATCGACGTCCTCATCGAACCATCGAACCAACCTACCCATATGGGACAAATGTCCAGGATCGACTCTCTTAGCCACGTCCGTATTCCCAGCTCCCCGACCCAAGTGCCATGCTTTTATAGAGCCATGCGCAACTTGTCCGAGCTCCCGAGCCATACGTCCGTGAAACCGCGAGAGTTGGCTCTGATACCATTTGTAACGCCCTGACCCAGGATGACGGCTAAGACTCACTCTACACGTTAAATGAGCCACACCTGCTAATTAACTCTCTTGCGCTTTCGTCCTCGCTTCGCACAAAAGGATCGATCCGAAGTTACTAGCCTCCCGGAGACCGGGCTTTTAAGCCGGTTCGACTAACCTTCAGCTTCGTGGTACTAACTCGCGCAGGTACAGTGATTCGTGAAGCTACAGTGTCCTCGAGCTACAGTAACTCAGTAACTCAAATTTAGCCTGGCCCAAGTCTGGCCCATCGGGCTAGGTCTCACATCCACCCACCCTTAAGAAATCGACGTCCTCGTCGAACCATCGAACCAGCCTACCCATATGGGACAAATGTCCAGGATCGACTCTCTTAGCCACGTTCGTATTCCCAGCTCCCCGACCCAAGTGCCATGCTTTTATAGAGCCATGCGCAACCTATCCGAGCTCCCGAGCCATACGTCCGTGAAACCGCGAGAGTTGGCTCCGATACCATTTGTAACGCCCTGACCCGGGATGACGGCTAAGACTCACTCTACACGTTGAATGAGCCACACCTGCTAATTAACTCTCTTGCGCTTTCGTCCTCGCTTTGCGCAAAAGGATCGATCTGGAGTTACTAGCCTCCCGGAGACCGGGCTTTTAAGCCGGTTCGACTGCCCTCTGGTTCACGATACGGTACTAAACGCGCGTAGCTACAGTGTTCCGCGTGCTACAGTAACCGATTGATACAGCAACTCACATTTGGCCTGGCCCATCTAGCCCATTGGGCTCGGGTCTCACATCCACCCACCCTTAAGGAATCGATGTCCTCGTCGAACCATCGAACCAGCCTACCCATATGGGACAAATGTCCAGGATCAACTCTCTTAGCCACGTCCGTATTCCCAGCTCCTTGACCCAAGCGCCATGCTTTTATAGAGCCATGCGCAACCTGTCCGAGCTCCCGAGCCATACGTCCGTGAAACCGCGAGAGTTGGCTCTGAATACCATTTGTAACGCCCCGACCCGGGATGACGGCTAAGACCCACTCTACATATTGAATGAGTCACACCTGCTAATTAACTCTCTTGCGCTTTCGTCCTCGCTTCGTGCAAAAGGATCGATCCAGAGTTACTAGCCTCCTGAAGCCCGGGCTTTTAAGCTGGTTCGACTGACCTTCAGCTTCCGAGGTGGTACTAATTCGTGCAGCTACAGTGATTCACGAAGCTACAGTGTCCCCGAGCTACAGTAACTCAAATTTGGCCCGGCCCACGTCTGGCCCCATCGGGCTCGGGTCTCACAATGTGGCATGGAGAGATGGCCACAAGACCACATGATTTGGTGCATGAAATGATGAGCAAGATCATGAAGGAATGCACATAAAATGATGGACATGATGATCAAGTGGAGGAGAAAGATCTAAGAGTGCAAGACAAAGGTATAACCATAGGGTTTTCCTTTTGTCGGTCTAAGATGAGTAGAGAAGTGATTGACCGTGTTTAGGATACATAGCCAACTATCAAGAGGGGCAATCACGGTTAGCTCGAGAATCAAGTGCCACTAGATCAATGTCTTGAGCATATGCATTAGGATCTAGTTGAGAGCTTATATAACCCTTTGAAAATGTTTGTGAAATGCTAACACACATGCACATGGTGGTATACATATGGTGATGTTAGCACTTTTGCGAAGGCGGTGTAGTTTGAGCGATAGAGAGGGGTTTGGGGTCCTCTCTCTCTCCCGCCAATATTGCGAGCGCGGGATTCAGGTGTTTTCGAGGAAATAAAATGCATATTTTCCATTGCGCTAGAGGCGAGAAAAGGTGGTGAAAGTCTGAAGTGTTTATCACTAAAAAACTTCAACCGGACACTGGACCGGACGCGGTCCAGGGTGGACCTACATGTCTGGTCAGCTCTAGTCGAGGGCAGAGGCGTAGCACGCCTAGGGTTTGTGACCGGACGCTAGTCTAGCCTGACCAACGCATCCAGTCAGTTCACCTGGGCACAGAGGAAAGGTGCACACAGAGCCGCGACCGGCGCGTCCGAAGGTCCCTGGGACCGAAGCGTCCGGTTAGCTTTGACTTGTGCGGCTTGGTGGCGTAACGCGATCGAACGCGGTGGCACGTCCGATCACGTGCGACCGGACGCGTCCGATCGCGCGGGGAGCTCTCTGGACTCTGATCGGACGCCGGGTGCAGCGTGTCCAGTCATTTGGTGAAGCACGTCCAGTCACTACAATGACTCTGACGCGCACTGTCGCTGCTTGTCCTGTAGTGACCGGACGCGTCCGGTCACCCTGACCGGTGCGTCCGGTCATCACGTTTTTCACTGCGTTGTTCGGTAACGGCTAGTTACTTACCCCTTCACTATAAATAGATGGTGGCCGGGGTTAGGATGCTCTCTCTCGCACTTCTGAACACTTGAGGCATGCTTTGAGCTAGAGAACACTCCCTCCACTCATCTCCTTGCTTGGTTGCATATTCTAGAGAGATTGAGTGAGATTCAAGTGCATTGCTTAGTGATTTGCATCTAGTGGCACTTGATCCTCGAGTTGGCTACGATTGCTTGTTACTCTTGGGTGTTTCCCGACACCCTAGATGGCTTGGAGCAGCTGTGGTGATTGAGCTCACGATTGGAGACTTGTTCGAGTCATCACCAAGTGATTGTGAGGGGTTCTTGATCCTTCCCCATGGGAGTTCACGAATTGGATACTCTAGTGGATCTCGTGGCTTGGAGAATCTCCATCTTGTGAGTGGATGTGCGGCACCCGCTGAGGGTTCAACTCTTGATAGTTGATTAGCTCGTGATCCATCAAGTGGGTGCATCGCCACAACGAGGAGTAGCTTGCCGGGAAGCAAGTGAACCTCGGTAAAAAAATTTTTGTGTCATCTCTTGTCGAGGTTTCTCATTGTGATTGTGTGTAATTGATTCTTTGGATACATCTCATCTCTACACCGTCGGTATAAGAATCAATTCACTCCCCTTTTACATTCTTGCACCTTATCTTGTCTAGTGTGCTTAGAGTAGTTTGTATCACATAGGAGTAAGTAGCTTAGTGACTTAGCTTGTGGTGTGAATTAGAGATCATAACCTTGTTAACTAGAATTGTGTAGGTGGCTTGCTTAGCATAGTTGAGCTAGTACTAGAATTAGCTTCACCATCTTTTGTACTAACTTTGCTGTTGAGTAAAGTTTGTAGAAAATTGTAAAAGGCTATTCACCCCTCCTCTAGCCATTTAGGACCTTACACCACTCCAACTGCAATCATCAGAACACCCCTATACTTGCCTATAAGGAAGGTGCCATCAACAAGTAGTAACAGATGACAATGCTTGAATGCCTCTATGGACTGTGAAAAACACCAGTACACCCTCTGCAGAACATGTTTTGGAACACCGTCCACGTCATCCACTATGCAACCGGCGAGAGGATACCATCTAAGGCCTGGATTGAAGTGTTTCATGGCTCTTAGAATCCTAGGAACTTGGTTGTACGCCTCTTTCCAATCACCCCATAGCAACTCTATAGCATGCTACTTTGCCCGCCATGCCTTTGAGTACTTCACTCTATAACTAGTAAACCCCCATATGGTCTTGATCATGGAAGAAATAGATGTGTCGCTATCAGCCCTAACAACGCCAACAACACGACAACCAAGATACCGGGCTTTATTTTGGGCATGCACACCCTTTGGCTTCAAAGATCGACAAGTGTGAGGTTGCTTGACATTTTGAATCTTCCATTTCTCATTTCTCTGCCTCCGAGCCCATACTCCCCAACCACATCCAAGCTTGCAAAGAACCGTGTACCTCTTGTTCTTGTCGCAATGGGTCACATAATAGGGCCTGTGAAACCTTACGGCATAATCCATCAGAAAATACTTCAGATGCTCCAACGTATCAAACACCATTCCTTTCTTAATCTCCATCTCCTCACTCTATACCACATCATCTGCCAACAATGTCAGACCAGTGTCACATACTGCCTGGTCAACCATACTAATGTCCATGAAATTTGGTATTGAGGGTACCTCGACATGGACAACCTTCAATTGGCTAACTTCTGCGTCATTGTACTCCATTCTCATTCACCCATCAACTGCCACTCCTATCGAATCTATAAACCTGACCTCACAACAATCGCTCTCATCCTCGCTACTAGGCTCAGACCTGTACTCATCCACCAACACAACATCCGAAGTACTTTGCCCTGAAGTCAAGTCATCTTCGTCCTCTGAGGCAACACCAACTTTGTCATCATCAGATCCCTCAGATATGCCATCCATATCCCAACTTCCAACTCCAGTGCCACCTTTGTCCACACACGCTTCCTCATCGAACTCATCATTCAAGGCGCCAACCTCCAATGACCTATCAACTTCTCTAACAACAACCGCCTGCAACTCTTCATCTTGGGTTACATTTTCAATGGGCTTCACATCCACATTATCATCCATAGGCACCACAAAAGGCGTACACCCCTTCTCCACAACAACTTTCAAGCATCTAACGCTGCTACTCTTCATAACTTCTATGTAGTTCTTCCAATCATCCTCACATGACAAAGCCATCAACACATAGTGTGCTTGTTCCTTTCTGCAGTCAAATCTACCTCTCAAGCTTAGTGGCCAACCAAACTTATCCCGGCAATGGGTAACCAAATCATCAAAGCTAGGAGCTGTACTAAAGAAGTGAACTTGTTCATGCATGCTTTTGAACTCTCCATTTCCTTTAACTTTGCCACCAAGAAACAATCACACTAAACGGTCCATCTACAAAATGTGAAGCAACACATCAACACCAACAACTCCACATTTGCTAACCTAATCTTGTGCAATTAATACTACACTACCATAGCAATAAACCAACCAATCTAAAACATATATGCAACAACTACCTAGGTACATGCAACACATAGTTCACAGCGAATCCACGGGCACACTATATCCTAAACCTATTGTACGTATCACATTGTATGAACGAACGCTAAAAACATTCACAATTTGCCTAATTTCCTAACCCTACTCATGAAACCTATGAGGCAACAAACCAACAAATTGACGGGAAGGAGAGGGAGGAGTTCAACCTGTTGAGGCTCCACGGACCCACTGGTGCTCGCCGCCGGCACAGGGGCAGGGAACCGCCGCCGGGGCTGCCACTCCTCCACATAGAGGCGGCGGTGGCTTCTGCTGCCTCCTATGGTCCCGGCCCAGCTGGGGAAGGAGAAGACGGGGCGGCAGCATTGCGTGGGGGCGCAGAGGAGCCACGCGGCTGGCGTTGGGCCACTGGTGTCTAGGCGATGGCGCGAAGGAGGCGGCATGGCGGCGCGGCGGGTTGGAGGCGTGGGCATAGGGAGAGGAAGGGAAGGAGAGGAGAGGAGACTAAGAGAGAAAGATAGTTGGGCCAGGTAGGCCAAATCCTAACTCCACCCGTCGCGCCAACTAGGATGGCGCGTCAAGGCTATCGCGCCAGAGTCGATGGTGCGACAAGGCGGGCCCCACGGTTCGCCACGCCAGCCCTGGTCAAACATCGACGCCACGGTGGACGACTCTGTCGCATCAGTGCATGTGGCATGATAGAGTGGTTCTGTCACGCCAGCCTCTGTGGCGCGACCAAAGAGGCTATGAGCTGCAATAACTTTTTAGAGCGATTAATATTAAAGTATTTATTAAAAAAGTATTAAAATTAAAAAATGCCGACAACAAGTTATCCAAGGACAGATTGCTCCTAGGCCACTACGATTCATAAGGAAACCACAAAAAGGCCCACTTTTGATAGTTGTGCCCATGGGCCTAACTCATACAAATAGTTGAATGGTACAACAAAAGAAGCTCAAGACAAGTATCAACAGACTTCGGCTAAATGTAAGTGCCCCTTGAGAGAGTATATAAGCCCTTCGGCACTATAAGAATTACACGTTTTAAATTAGGGCATGGCTAGCGCCTGGACGTCCGAACGCCCGCGTTTGTTGTACGCATGTCCGCATGCTACTGCTTGGCATGTTGCTCGTGACCTGCTGCATACCTGCGCCTGCTTCTCACATGCTGATACGCATGGACGTGGGGACCGCTTGCGCATGTGGGGATCGCGTCCGCCTACGCTCGCTTCCCTTGCCTGCTAACGAAAACATTTGCAACACAAAGTATTTGCTACAAAATACATCTGAAACAGGTGAAATATTTGAAACATAAGCTTGTAACATATGTGTATAGCCACTGCAATATATACAACATCCGGAAACAGCTAAAACATTTGGAACATACACTTGCATCATACGTGTATAGCCACTGCAACATATGCAATATCTTGATAAAACACTTGCAACTTGCAACATGAAAACACTTGCTGCAACTAAAACAGATAAAACATTTGGAACGTATACTCTTGCAACATATGTGAAAAACATATGCAACATCTAGATCAAAACGCTCGCATAATGTTTGACACAACTTATCCTTGTTTGTTTATGTTGCATACAAGTGTTCATTAAATTTTTTTCTCCATAGAAACTACTTGTACAAACTTACATTGAGAAGGATAATTCTTAGTGAAGGAGTCTTGAAGCTATGGAAACTATAGTGGTTTCTGGCATTAGGAGTGCCCTTGGAACCACGAGCATTTGTATGTGCAACGACGGAACAGAGTATATTCTGTTATATATTGGAACGGATACCACGACTGTTATATAAATCATCGAGCCATAACGAGGTGTATGCTCTGTTGAAACGTGCAAGTACGTTTGCTACTAATCTATCATATAGGTGAAATAAAACCTGGTTCCTCCGAGGAAGTTAAATACTCAGGAGTACGTTTGTCGTGTCATGTCCTGATGACCTGATGTCCAGGCGGGAGCAGCACGGGCTGAAACGCGTCGGTCGACGTTGTAAAGGTCAACACGGCCAGAAGGCAAGCACCCAAGCCGCGTGGAACAAAATCCTTCGACGGGCCTTCGCAAACGTCGGGTCCAGGTAATTGGGCCTCCGCCGCTCGGCCCAGAAAACGCCGACGATCGCGCGATTTAGTCCAACGGGCCAGATACCTCTACCCCGGAGCCCGGACGGTAGATGAAATACGGACCACCACACCGATGACCCTGCCGCCGCCCGCGCTTCGTTTAACAAGTGCCGCAAGCACACCGGCGACCGAGCCGTACGTCGGCCCGTCGCCAGCGGCCAGCCATCCGGCATGATCCGTGCAGTCTGGCTCTGCGCTCGCTCAGCTCGCGCGGCGCAATTCTGGTCTTCTGGACAACGAGCGCGCGGGAAGCAGGTGTGCAGGAGGTGGGGACCGTAAGCACAGGAAGTAAGGGACCGCAAGTACAGATTATTTTTTCTATTTCATTGATTTACATGTGGTACAAACTAAAAAAAGTAAACGAAACATCCCAATTAAATTTCGATTACACCATCAGGTTTCTTATAATAAATACTTCAAAACAAGACCCCACATGAATATATTTAGATAAAGTTTCTTTAACGAACATTTATCTTATGAAGATAGATCATTTTCTTTTATTGAGTAGAGACGATGTTCTAAGTTCAGAACATCGCATATATATAACGTGAACATCACCAACTATGTTATATAATATCGCATGTATATTACGTGAACATCACTAAATACACCATAGAACATCACACGTATACTAAGTGAACATCACAAAAATATCACAGAACATCACATGGATACCGTATGAACATCACTTGGATATTTTTCATTCTAAAATATACTATAGAACATCACATGTATACTAAGTGAACATCACTAAATACATTATAGAACATCACATATATATTACCTGAACATCACTAAAAACATCATACAACATCATATGTATACTAAGTGAACATCACAAAAATATCATAGAACATTATATGTATACTACATAGACATCACATGTATCCTATGTGAACAAGAGAAAAACATCATATGTATATATGACATAACACTAGAACATTAAATATATACTACATAAACATCACATATATAGAAAGATAAAAAATAACAAAAAATTATGAAAGCAACTAATTAGAGAAAAACAACAAAGAAGAAAAAAAATACACATTCAAACATAATTAACAAATGATAAAAAAAATATAAAAAGAATAGAAAAGAAAAGAACACAAAAAATAAAAGAAACATAAAAATTTAAAAAATAATAAAAATAACATAAAACAAAAAAAGAAATATAAATAAAAAATGAAGCACGAAAAAGGAAAAAAGAAAATAGAAAAGAAAAGAAAAAGAAAAAGAAAAGAAAAAGAAAAGAAAAGAAAAGAAAAGAAAAAAGAAGAATAAGGAAAAAAAAGAAAACCAACGTAAAAACCACATAAAACAAAAAAGAAATAAAAAATAAAAAATGAAGCACGAAAAAGAAAAAAGAGAAATAGAAAAGAAAAAAAAGAAAAGAAAAGAAAATAAATAAGAAGAATAAGGAAAAAAAGGAAAACTAACGTAACTAACGTAAAAATTACATTAAACAAAAAAGAAATATAAATAAAAAATGAAGCATGAAAAATAAAAAAGAAAAGAAAAAATAAAAGAAAAAGAAAACGTACGTATACTTACCTATACGCTGGGGGAAATCAAAACTGTTGCGTGTGCATGTGGGCCAGGCGGCTCCCGTCCGCAGCCAATCACGCGCGGGAAAAGCGCTCCCGTCCGCACCATCGCGCGCGGGAAACATCGGCGAGCATCACCCCGTCCGAACGTTCGGCGCCATTGCTCAGGCCATGTTTAGATCCGTTCAAAATGCAAAAAGTTTTCAAGATTTTCTATCACATCGTATATGTCGGCAATGTATAAAGCATTAAATATAGGTAAAAAATAATTAATTATATAGTTTATCTGTAAATGTCGAGACGAATATTTTGAGTCTAGTTAATCCATGATTGGACAAAGTTTGTCAAATATAAATAAAAAGTTTTTTTTTCGAAAGGACGGCAAAAGCTTTGCCGCGATTTCTATTAGACGAAGAAAGAAAAAAGGCAAGTGCCAGCCCAGTTTTTTGAATGGAAACTGAGCCAGAAAAACCATACAACTGAGGAGAGTGCCTACTCATCTCGTACAACTTTGGAACAACTATCACACTTCACGCCGCCACTTATAGCTCGGTCGAAAGCTACCCAACTAACAACAACTTGGCCCAACTAAGACACCACAACTAGAGAAGACAACTTCGAGGACTGAGCGCCAACACCCCTAGGTGCACCGAGCACCATCAACACAGGGGAAGTGCCATGACAGACGGCGATGGGTCCAAAGCGGAAGCTGAATCGCCTAGCGAAGCCTTCAAGAAGGAAACAACGTCAAATGCGTTGACAAGCTAGCCCGACGAGGGAAGGTTTTCACCTGCAAAATCCAACGCGGTAGAAGGAGAGGAAGTAAAAGACGCCTCCAAGGAGGGCACGACGCCTGCAGACGCCGTCGTCCAAGCTTTCGCCCCGACCTGATGCCTCCTCCACACCCGCCGCCGCTAGAGTCTCACAGAGGTAGCTTGACCCAAGGAACCAACCCGAGCAGGGGAAGGGCAGGTGGTGGGGAGAAGAGGGCCGGGATCAGAAGAAGCCCACAGTCGCCCAGCCCACCACCGTCCCAACCCTTGCCAAGCAGTCCCAGCATCAAACCCCGCCGCGCAGCGCCTCCAGCAGCTCCCGCTACGAACCTCCACTATTAGCATGCCGGATCCAGCGGAGGAGCGCCGGCCTCAACCAAGAAGGCCAAGGCAGACATCCACCGCCACATCCGTTCCCCGCCCACCAGGCTCAAAGGGTGCCGCGGACCGGGCCGCCGCCCCCGAAGCCGGTGGAGGCTGGAGAGCACCCCACTGTTCCACGCCGACACAGGATGCCCAGAGTGGCCAATCCGGGCGGGGATGCTGGATCAGCCCGCACCCGAACTGGGAGAGCCGCCGACCCAGTCCCCTTCCCCCTCCCCACGCGGGGAGCCCCCCGGGAGAGCAGATCTGGGCAGGGGAGAGCCGATCCGGGCGGGGGAGAGCAGATCCGGGCTGGGGAGGAAGGATCCGCCCGCCCCGGTGCCTGAGGAGTCGTCGACCAAGGCCCCTCACGAAGAAACGCGCCGGAAACCAGCACCAATCGAGCACGCCGAGGAGCCTCGTGGGAGAGAGGAAGGGAGGAAGGAGAAGCCCGGCCGCCACCGTCCTTGCCCGCCGCCAGGCCTCCGGCGTCGAACTCCGGCGGCGGCCAGACCGGGCAGGCGCACGGGAGGGGCCCGACGAGGGCCGGGGAGGGCGCCGCCCGAGTCGCCCCCCTGGGAGAGCGACGCGGGGGCCCGACGAGAAGTGGCTAAATGAAAAGTGCTACGGTGCTTTTTCAACCTCTTGCAAACTAGCTGAAACAAGCACAGCTCGTCAGCTAGCTAGCTGCACTGATCTTAATTACTGATACCCAACATTCAACAGCAACCACACAATAGGTTAAAATTAAAAAACCAGGCTCAGCTCAATGTGCTTTGTTAATAAACCTACGGATCGGAGAGGTATTCAGTATTCACCAAGTCATCATATACTAGCTAGTAGTAGTCGTCGCTACCAAATATCGTCGCCGTGCTGTTGCCATCGCCATCACCATCACCGAATAAGGAAATTCATCGACAGCGGACCCAAGATCGATGTAATCCTATGTCTCCGTTCACGGCGATCGGTCAGGCGGGCCAGGACAAACTAACCATAATATAGCTGCATCGCCTTATTAGCTTGCATGCAAGTTGATGCCAGACCCATAGTTATCTGATGAATATAAATGATATTCCAGCAGATGGATATCGAATATTGTCGTCCGTTCGTTTTCTTCTTCTTCTTGAGCTCAAACTGGTCTGGGCGTGACAGCAGATATATAGAATGTGATGTACTGATGTCGATGTGGTAGTATATATGCTACAGTTTGATGATGTCTATGTATAATACTCCATAAACTAGTTGAGCGTGTTAGCCTGCGTCATGTGTGATCTTTCACAGATTGCATTCTCATGGTCGCTAGCTGTGAGCTTGAGTTGTTGTCCAGTGGTGTATATATACAGATATGCTATGGAGCATGCGCAGGAGAAGCCATTATTATTAGCACGAGCATTTTGAGTTATTAATTGCGATGCATTAATGTTTTGAACTCATCGGCCATCAGAGTTTCATTTGCATTTAATAAGCTACCACATAAGTATTTTTTTTTATGATATGACAACGTTTCTAAAAAAGAGAGAGAAAAGTGAGTTTCATGCATGGGGATGAAACTCTTTGATAGGGATGAAAATGATCGAAAACGATCGATAGGAGGCCAAATCACTTTCGTTTTCACATCTTTTTCTCGAAAACGAAATCGATACGATATTGTCGGAAACGAATATGGCGCCGATATTCCGGTAATTTCGAAAACGATAGTAGTTGATCGAAAAATACATCGATAACGATCGGAATCTATGAAAACGGTATCTAAAAAACGATAAACACGCCAAACTATAGAACACGAGAAGATCCATATAACTCGACATATCTCACATGACAATAGTAAATAAAGCCACAATTGACAAGATCACAAGCTGAAACCACACAATTCACACAATCTTATGTCTCAAATAGTGGCAAACCATGCAACAGTATGACAATTCTTAACAAAGATACAAATAAACGATTATGTTCTAAGTTGACTCGACATAAATAGTGATTAAAACATGAATTATTAGAGTTCCTTTTTCAGTGGAGACGGTAGCCTGTAGGTTTCTTAAAGATGAACGTCAGACATGTCGTCATCGTCCCCGGCCACATCTTCCCATCCATATTCTGAGTATTCATCATACATAGTTTGTGATGGATACATACATATTTTAGTTTTCATACAAGGCAACTGTAGATGAGTTAGTAACAAGCATCATATTAATATACGAAGATATGTAAGGCTCGTAGCAATAGATGTATTAGCGCAATAGTGCTAATAAAAAATAAAAATCTAAGAAACACACAGCTAATAAGAAGCTAACACAATATATGTATGTGTCGCAGGTAGCAGCCAACACATCATATACAAGGTAAAGTCTAGAAAAAAGAACCTCGAGTGTTGATTGCCTTCTTGTTATACACATGAAATACTTCTGTTAGATAGTTCTTTTCCAAAAATTATTTGCCTTGTGTGCAAATGTGATCCTTTCCAAAATAAATGCCTTGTGTGCTTGCAGCTTGCGTGTATAGATGCGATCCTTTCCAAAAAAAATTGTCTTATGTGCTTGTGTGTAATGCATTATATATCTATAAATAAATAAGGATTCATTAATTAAAGGCCTTTGAATCGGTAATTACCGACGGTAAATTACCGGTTAAATACGGGAATCTTCGAAAACGATCGGAAGAGGGAAAAATCATTTTCGCTTTCGTTTCCGATTATTTTTACCGTTATCATTTTCGTTTTTTCGGTAACCGCTATCATTTTCGTTTAGGCATAAAAATCGGAAAAAAACTCGAAAACGATTTTGAAAAATCGGAGATTATCATTTTCGTTTTCATCCCTACTCTTTGACACGATTATCAACTCTCTATGAGTCATGAAATTAAATGTCTATGAAACTATAGAAGGAAACTCTACATTGATAGGGAGTGTTTTATTCATGTTTCATTTCATTCTACATGGCATGACAGTCATGGAAATAACGCCATGAAACTCGCAATTGAGACTAGCCTTAGTAACTACTATATCAAAGACCTTTTGTTCTACTTAAAAAATTTATTCCTTGGACAATTTGGACCTCATCATTTTAAACAAAATTAATTTGGACGACCTTATTTGCTTGGGTCAAGACAGAATTTCTTTTCAGTAGCATTCCTGTTCTTCTCGCTCCAAGCTGGTCATGAGTTCATTCCAGTGGAGGGCCACAGCTTCAGATTGACAGATTATAAACCCTCAAACTACCTAAACTTAAGCCAAAAACTAACATATCACCAACAATGATCAAGCAAACTGATGATGAACTGCAACTGCATGTCCACCACCACCTTCGATTAGGACCACTCTTGCCCTTATCTATATACTTCTTAGGACAACAACAGGTGACCTGCACCCATAACAAAACTCTCTGTGACGGCAACCTCAAATCTTTTTCCTTACTGGTGACAAGAAAATCCCAACACTTCCTCACAGCCGGCCAATGGTTTTCCTGGGGAATCTAAATCTCTGTCCTAGTGGCATCTGTGGGCCCACCCTGAATGTCACTCCGGGCCCACATCCCTTGAAACATGTGGCCAGCGATGGCTGAAGGAGAGGGTGGTGGGACCGCCAATCAAGCGGCATGGAAGTTGACATCATATTCAAGGTTTGTTGTCAGTCGTCTCAGGGTTGCTAAGGATGGGAGTGTTGCCAATATATAGATTCAGGAGGCAAACATGTGGAGCCGGAAATTTGAAGGATTCCACTATCTTAATATTTGCTATACTTTAAGAAACTAATGGTGTGTGTTTTTTGAATTTTGAATTGAGGTAGACTGTTGGAAAACCAGTTTTCCAGCGGGTGGGACACGGAAGGCCTTCGCCCAGCTGGATGCCCTGGGTGAAGGTGTGAGAAGTGGAAGATGGGCCCAAGCTCAATTAAGGGTTTCATAAATATATTCACCAACATCGTTTGCACAGTTTGACTCCCCCTTTTATAGGGCATTGTTTGCTACCGCTCCATATTACAACTTTATCCCCTGACAACTATAGTACATTCCCAGAATATACTTATGAAAATACAAGCTGCCCGGGGCAGTTTGGGTATCTTCTTCGCTCAACCGCCTCTGCTTGTTGGGCCGTTACCGCGAGCTCGTCAGCAGACCACAACCCCGTGCCGCCATCCCGCTGGCGCTCCTCTGGTCCCCAGAACCTCCGCCTAGGGGGGTTCCTTCGCCGGGATCTCCGCGTCGACGCTTGGACCGCGACCTCCACTTGCTCGGCAAGAGCCTTCGCCTTCGGCTGCGCTCGGGCGCCTTCGCCCAGAGCGGAGGCTCCTGTCTTCTTTCTCTGCACGTTGCTCACAAGATTCGTTAACCATTAGTTCTTGTTGTGATTGTGAACCTTGGTCTTCACGACTCGCGATCGTGTTCCAACAGTCCCCTTGAGGGTATGGTCTGATGCTGGCGGACCTTATCCTCAAAATCTGATCCTCAGGTTCTGAGGCACGGAGGCTCTGGTGCATGCAGAGGCTTCCCCCTTTCTCCCCTAGATTGCCTGGATCAAATCGTTGTGTTGGTGATGTGTCACTATTTGATTCGCTGCGGTGGCTCTGGAACCGACGTGTTTTTGAACGGATGCGACCGTTGGCCCCGGAAGTTGAAACGGCGCGGCGGGAGCTATATAAGGGGGCGGTAGGTGAAGGTTTCCCCGTCCTCATCTGAGCTATCGCTTTCGCTGTGGTCACTTTCTAAGTTCTTTCTTCTTTGCTTAACCTTCGCTTAGTTGTCGCTTGCCTTCGCTTCCTATTGGTATTGCTATATCTTGGAAGTGGCTTCGCCTGTTAGTTCTCCTCCCCGCCGAGCTACTTTCTTTGGTTCGTATTGCCGTCTTCTCAGCGTTAGAGTGAGTGGGTGGTCTGCGTGTTTTGAGGAGTGTATGATTGCTAGTGCGGAGGCGTTGGGGCTTGAAGAAGATCTTTTTGGAGTTGAGGCCTCCGTCGCAGATTTGATAACTGCTGAAGAGGCAGGAGACATGGCTGGCCCATCCATGACATGGGATTTTGGGCCTTCGCTCATGACAAAGGACATGATCGAGGAGTTGTGAAAATTGGGCTGCTTTGGTGAGGCTAAGGTGAAGCCTCTGCAAGGGGAGACGATTCCTAAACCGCAAGCTACTGATGCTGTGGTCTTCAAGGACTTTTTCCTTTGCGGCCTTCGCTTTCCATTAGCGAGAATTGTCATATTAGATTAATTTTAAAAATCACTGGGAATTGTCATATTCAGTGCATATTGTCCAGGCGAGAATGCGTCGTCAGTATGAACGAGCTTTTCTTAGGCTTAGTATGATTAAGTTTGTGAACCTATTAAAGCATAAAAGAAGACAAGTTTGAGTCAACAAGATATCAACTTGCAAGTTTTTTTTACCAAACTAATTCTAACCATGGATCTATGCATTCTTACCAACTTCGATATCTTCTTACCTTTATTAAATACTATTGCTCATATGTATGGCCTTCTGGACTAGTGCAAGCAAAGGTACTATCATTTTGGTTGTACTTATAAAATACAACCGAGTTAATTGGACTGGTCACCACCTCAGATCGTCATCAAGTAGTGTCCAAAAAGCACTAATCAAAGGTAAATGAACAAGCACGACAACGTCATGCCTTACCCATCAATACCTCAACTCTTTTTTTCATATATAGTCGTATATGTTCCGCAACCTAGTGGCTCCATGGTAAAAAAAAAATAACTAAGATAGTAAAGTTGATCTGTTAGCTCTTGAATTCAAATCTAGGCAATACTACCTAAGTATTTTCTTTTGAAGTTAAAAATTGATATACTCTATTAGGAAATCAATTGCTTTCGCAAATAAGGGTTGTTAGTTGTAACACCATAAATTTCTAAATAGATAGAAGATGATGTATAATCCGATGGTTTGTGTCACTACTACATAATTCATCATCAACGCCATCACGTTTACCGCCGGTTTGCTCCAAGCTGTTGGTGATGCTCATCACCCCCGGTTCGTGTTATGAACCGTTGGTGAAAATGGGAGCGATTATCACTGTCGGTTGGTAACACAATCCGTTATTGATAGTCCATTATCATCGCCGGTTCGTGTTACCAATCGGCGGTGATGATTGCTCCGTTTTCACTACTGGTTCATAACACAAACCAGTGGTGAAGATCACTTTCACCAACGGTTTGACTTACGTGCCGGCGATGATGGTGTTGCAGCAGAATAAAAGTAAGATCTTCAAATTAAGTTGGATGAAGATGACCTTTATATCAAAGTTGTAATTCTCGATGAGATATACAACTTTGTAGTTGATGACATTTTCATTTAAAATCATTTATAGTCCCAAAATTATGTTTGAAGTTCTCATATATTTAAATTCAATTTTTTAATTGTCCAAATGACCTAAGATGGAAAAACAACCAAAACCAACTCAACTTTGCAGTTGATGACTTTTTCATTTGAAATATTTCCAATTCGTAAATAATTTTTCAAGTTCTCACAATTTGAAATTCAAAAATTTCAAACGATATCGGATGGAAAAATGACCAAAACCGAAGTTGTAGATGTCAATGAGAACTAGAATTTTGTAGTTCATGACTTTTTCATTTGAACTCGTTTGGGGTGCTAAAATTATGTTTCAAGTTCTCAAAATTTTAAATTCAAATTTATCTAACGACCTCAGATGGAGAAATGGCCAAAACCAAATTTATGGATCTCGATGAAAACTACATCTTTGTAGTTGACGACTTTTCATTTGAAGTCATTTAGAGCCTTAAATATTGATTTTCAAATCCTGAAAGGTGAAGTTGGCTGGTTGGTAAGAAATACGGTAGCGCTCCTTCTACGGCGTCCGTCCATCCGGACGGACCCCGTCCGCACTGCGCACCGCATGTCCGTGTGTCCTGCCCGTGATACCGTTCCTCGTTTAGTTACCGTGATCCTTCCTTCCCACTCATCCGCACATATCTGCCCTCTCTCTCTCGCTCGCTCGCGCACGTGTCCTCCTCTACTCATCCGTCCTCGCCCCGTGGCTCACGCTCCTCTTGCAAGTTGATGACTCAAGAAAAACAAAATGACAACAAAACAAACGGACGGAGACAAGGACTCAAAACAGATTTTGCCATGGATTGGAAAACAAAACAAACTGAGTCCTGAGCCGGATTGGCCAGCAAGGGAAGTAAATGGAAACGAGCAGAGTTTTAGCGCCCTCGGTGTGGCGATGATGGACGGCAGACGATCAGGGTGCGCAGCTCCCAGGGCTCGTCATCTTTGGCTAGCTCATCAAGGGCATGGCGGTGGTCGCTCGTCGGCACCCGGTCTGGGCACGAACGGAAAAGGTGCAACTGGCCATGGCAGCTGCGGGCTTGACGGTAGCCAGGATCACGGTGCACCGGCGCCTCGTGGTCATCTGTCGCGACCCGATGCAGTGCACGAGGGTGACGACGTCGGCAGCCCTGGAGATGTCCTGCGAGGAGACCGACCGCATCCAGCCTGGGTACGAGAAAAGAGAAAGGGTTGACGGAGACAACGGAAAGGGGAACGGGTGTCGGGTGAAGGAAACGAGGATCGTGCATCCTCGATGACTGGCGGGTGGGGTTACGGAGATGGCGTCATCATCGTTGGCATCTGTGTGCGTGCATGGACCGACAGGTAGGCTCCAGGCACAAACTGACGCTTGACCCGGCGTCAGACCATGCACTGCTGCTCAGAGTTGTTGGAGCATGGGCATGGCACTGCAACAACAGCTTCGCATGGAAAGAAACGGAGTTCAAGTTTGCCTTGCGAGTTAGCAGAAACGGTCAGGAGCCTTGTCTCCCTGCGATTAGCTGGACGTGGAGAAAGGTGACAGATCGGACCATGAATCAGGCCGATCTTAATTTCCACGTAACAATAAATGAAGACCAGAAGAGAGATTGCATGCTGCAGAGAGGAGCATGAAAGAGCGGTGATGTGATCAAGCCTGATGATGCTAAGCTTTCACGTGCTAGTTGAGCTTTATAAGAAGAAAACGGTGATGTGATATAGTATAGCCTGATCATTTGATAATGTCATAGCGTCGTGTGCTCATGTATACAAGTTAGAGCACCACGTGTTTGTTGGATAAAGTTATAAGCTGCAAATCTTCTAGACAAATCACACAATAAGTTGTATCTCCCGTTGCAACGCACGGGCATATTTGCTAGTCAAAATAATATGTTTACATCATGGTTTACATAGTTGCTTTATTCTATACAAATACGAATAATATTGAATATCCATCATACGTTTATTTCATATACGGATCCAAATTCAGCTAATGAAAAATGAATTCAGAGGTATCCATTTTATTTTCATACCTGAAATGGATGTGAGAAATATATGAATGATATAATTCAGACAGCTTCATATCCATTTCCACCGTTACTTGAAGGAGTGTCCATGGGAGCATGTGTATCCCTAATGTGTTTTCTTTAAATATAGTTATCCTTTGGAAAGTTGTTATATTAATAAATCAAACAAAGATGTGTGAATCAGGTTACAAAAAAAGTTATTTCCTTTTCTGGAGTAACATTTGTACCTCTGTTCTGGTATTGTTCTTTAATGAGATGAATATTAAAAGAAAAAAAAAGTCGAGAGAAACCTGTTTCCATAGCTGAACGCATCTTGTTCCAGCCAATTAGGGTTGAATGCTAGGGTGCAGCCTGAAGGATATGATAGCGGGAGTAGCCTGTTTTTTTTACCTTTTTCGGGCGACAAACATCAGCCGTTGGATCAAGATCCAACGTTCCCTGATGTTTCTTCCTCCTCCAGCTACTTGTCTTCTCAGTTCCCCCGCCTACTGCCCGCCCCCCTCTAGCACCGGCGGCGGGGAGCTCGCCACTGTCCCCCGCGACGCTAATCACTGTCCCCCGGCACGCTAATCCCATGGCTACCGTGCGTGCAGCTTCCTCTTGGACAGGCACTGGAAATTACAGGCGCATTTCAAGAGGACCGTCACCACACAACCTTTCAAGAGGGTGACAACCTCTCAAAGCCAAGGTTAGTTGCTGGCACTTGTCAGAAATAACCAGTAATGATTATTAAAGGGAAATAGTCATGTTACAATGCACGGAATGCTTCCGTGGACTCAACTGATTGAGCTTTGCTGCTCAATGAATATCTGCGTCTTGCAGGAGAAGTTACTCTAAGTTGCAAAACTATGTGTCTTGAATTGGCAGAATAACCAGGTACCGACAAGGCAGGAAGCTTATAAATACAGCTCATCTCCCAATTGGTTCAAGGAACCAACCCATGTTCTCAGTCAGAGCTAATAAATCCGTTATTTTCTAACCCATACATGTGTAAAGTGGTGAAAGTGAAATCAGTATCGTGTTATTATCGACCAAACTTGCCATGAGAAGAGAAGCACCGGACGCACATATGACCCCCACCCAAACCCTAGGACCCCTGGCTCCTACCCCGCCGCAGCCGGCGGCACCGGCCACCACCCCGTCGCCGGTGCCCCACCCCTCCCCGCCCCCCCTCCCCTACCCTTCCGGCATCTGACCCCCCCCCCCTCCTCTTCCTCACTCGTGCGCAGCTCAACCAACGTTGCTGCTCACGTCGGACTGCTCCGCCGTCGTTCACAAGGCGCCGGGGGCGGATGTCACCATCGCCGATGACCTGGAGTTGCGCCTAGAGGCCGGATCTGGCGATTCGTGGTCGCCTCCTCTTCCTCAACCTCGCACGGGCTACGGCGCTAGCGAGCGCGCGGAGCAGTCGCCGTTGGCGCCCGTGACCTCCTCCTCCACCGGCACCCCATCTCCCTAGCCGCAGCCGGAGTCTGCCGAGGCCGCCCAAGGCTTGGGCATGGGAGCCATGGCTAGCTCCTACCCATCACCACCGTCGGGCCGCTCCTCCGGTGCCCCCCGTCCGCCGGTGGTGGACGACGCGGCCGCGGCCACCTCCTCCGCTGGCGCCCCAGCAGTGGCCGCCCCGTCGTTGTGCTTGGGGCGCAGCTCCGGTACTCCGGCGCCAGCCACCTCCAGCCAAGTACCACCTTGCACCGACGGTGTTGGTAGGAGCTCCTGTCTGTCTCCTCTCGCCACACCCTTCTTCTCAGCCAAGCAAGCTGCAGGCTGATCCAAGGCTCTGCGATGGGAGGAGGACTCCTGTGCCAGCAACTCTAATTTCGACTGTGCGTCCTCTACTGCCCAGTCACCATACCTGGAAGCCTCTCGCCGGGCCATCGAGGTGACGGCCTCACCCATGCCTGCAACACCGTGTGAAGGGGAGAGCTCTGCCTCACGCCAGATTGTCATCACCAAGAAGAGGCGGCGCCGTCGTTGTCAAGCCAGGACTAGGGACGCCAATGGCCCTCTAGCGGCGCCCCCAAACCCGGCCGCTAGGGTGCCCGTGCACCAGCGGCTCGGCCCACAGCTGGTCGTGCGTGTGCCTGTGCACCAGCGCCTCGGCCTGCAGCGTAGGGCTTCGGCGCTTGGCGTGGATGATGCGGCTCCCACCCTTGGTCGCTGCCATCGTTGTTGTTGTGAGCCAGGCCCTAGGATCAGGATGAACGCCAGGAGACCTCGGACGTCACCGCGCGTCCATTCTCCAGATGTGCTTCCTCGACGCCACGTTCCTCGAGCGGGCATGCCTATCGACGCCGACGACTTCATGCTTGTTCAAAGCCGCTGGCGCTGGCGCCGCCATGTCCCACCTCACCCTCGTCGCCAGTGGCCAGTGCTGCCTTCGCTCGTCGGTCTCTGTTTCAATTGTCTGGCTGGGGATCACATCGCTGCCCGGTGCACCTTCCCATCCCGCTGCCTTTTCTGCCTCAGCACGGAGCACTAGGCGAGGAATTGCAACCACGGTCGCTCTAGTTCGCTCATGCGCCAAGTCTGTCTTGGTCGCGATGGCAACGATGACGACAACGGCAGCGATGGCTAGGATGCCAGCGGCGCGCCAAAGACGCAGCTTGAACCTAGGTGGGGCCCAATGTTCCAGCAAGCGCCACCTGTCATTGTCGGAGAGATTCTCTGCCTAGCCGAACCGGGTATCAGTCCTTCATCATCTGG
This sequence comes from Saccharum hybrid cultivar R570, assembly GCA_038087645.1. Taxonomy (NCBI): domain Eukaryota; kingdom Viridiplantae; phylum Streptophyta; class Magnoliopsida; order Poales; family Poaceae; genus Saccharum; species Saccharum hybrid cultivar. The sequence continues at coordinate 100,999 of JAQSUU010000671.1, read as the reverse complement.
GCCACGCAGGTAGTGCCTACTGCTGAAGGGAGCGTAACATCACCGGCCCTCGTCACGTCCGATGTCGTCTTCCCCCTACCAGTCGCCCAAGACCTCCCATGAGTTTGAAATTCAAATTCTGTCGCAGCCTCAACCACCGCCCCCACGGATGGATCTGATGCTTTCTGTCTCTGACTTGGAGGCCACAGTTCACACCCAACCAAAGCTCACGGCCTCGGAGCACTAGCTTTCGGTCTTGGTGTTGGACATGGCGCTGCAAAGTAGCCCTCCGCAGGCGTCCTGGGCATCGGGGCTGGTGGCTGACAAGCATGAGCTCATGGTATGGCCCGCAGTCATGGCCGTGAGTTGCGGGGATAAACTTCTGTCACCGCTCACCCTGACCACCCCAACAGCAAGGATGGGATAACGTTCTAGACGTTGGACTGGGCCTACAGGGGCCGACTCTGATGAGTGCCGATTTGCCGCCTCAACAGCTTTCCGTCGGGGCTACCAACCAAGCCTAAGAAGCGCAGCCTCAGCAGATCTCCGTCGGGGCCTCCAACGACGCAGTCCAACCCACCTCTGTGGAGGACTTCATCGCCGGTCTAGAGCTACCGCTCGAGGAGCTGCTGATCCAGTCGCCGCCGCGCCTTCGTGTCTCGCGCGTGCGGGACGAGAACCTGATGTCGCGCCGCAGTGATAGACTTGCTGCCAAGTCCGTCTACCACGACCTGAAGCCGGAGAAGCAAGCCAAGCGGGTCATGCTCAGCAAATGGCAGCAATCGGCGAGCGCCCCACGGCCAATGCCGGTGACGCTTGACGCAACCATCGCCACTCGGATCCACGAGACGTTCCAAGAGCCGTTGTCGTCGTCCAAGCGCGCGGCAATGCGGGAGCTCTTCCCCATGGCTGGTGCTTGCAGGAGGCAGGTGGCGACGCAGGCGTCTCGAGCACAGGTTCTCTTAACGTCGCAAGCTCTTCGGTCGCACATTTTGTTTCTTAGTTACTTACAACAGTGTGCGTTCCACAGTCTAGCGGTGTCTTGTGTTCGTGTTCAACCCATCGCTCATGGCACCTCGCCGTGTTGTGAGGTTGGGCGTGTAAACCTTCAAACTTCTTCTTAATGAAACACGTGCTACGCACGTTCTCGAAAAAAAGAAAAAAAAACAAAGATCAGAGCAATGTGTGCAAATTGCAAGAACTCGAAGTCCCACATGAAGGTCAAATGGTTCTGAATTGCAAGCGAAGGCTTCCAAGTTCCCTGTTCCCCAGCAGAGAACGTGAACATGACCTTGATTCACAGAAAAAAAAAATCCCTGACAATAGGAGCGTATTTCAATCAGCTGGTGGGAAAACAATTTGGGATAAGTAGCTGTATGCAATGCATAGAACCCTCTTAGACATATCAACTAGGAATTGTGTCTTGATAAAGCATAAAAAAGAAACAAAAACGGCCCCAGGATGATCCAAAGCTAATCAAAAAAAGAAAGAAAAAACCCTAGGGATATCAACTAAGATTTGTGCTTATCTAACATCACATTGTATAGAAGAAAAAAATAATACAATCAGTCCTAGAACAATCCAAAACACGTGTCCTCTCCTTTATCACTTCACCTAAACTAGCCTATCTGCTTGACCATGCTCCTCACGTCTCATTGGAAGCATAGAAGAATAAGTTATCCCTCAGATGCCCCAAAAAGTTCACGGACAACTTGTCATATTCACATAACAGTTGGCCACTAAAAAAGATATTCACATAACAGTTTCTCACATCACGACATGATATCTTATTGGTGATTATGTGCTTGCTGACTAGCAGCATGTAGGAAACTGAAGATTACTCTTCAGGAGAGAAGGAACAAAAACTGGTGACCAAATGACCAGTCATGCAATGATGCAGAGCAATGCTCCCCTGGGAACGTTTGGTTCCGAAGCCAGTTTGCTTTGCCCGGCTTGCACAGGATACGAGAAGCAAGCTAGGCCTGGTGAGCCGATTCGGCTCGCTCGTGACAGCGAGTAAATCTTTTGAAAAATCTTGCCTGCATAAGCCCCTAGACTGCTAGCAACTCAACCAAATGTATCGCTCGGCTTCATATCCTGGCTCAGCTGCGAGGTAAGTTTTACTCCGACAACCAAACGCGAATTTCCAGCATTTCCAGCCTGCCAGTGCACAGATGCAACTCTTTATGAAGATTTTATTGGGGCTCTATCAGGTGATTTAAACTCGAGAGGTGGGATATTACTGTGTTCATAGGTGGTGGGATGTGTATGTAACTGAAATACTGAATGCATATTCCATTTAAGTGTTCTCTAGGCTTCTTATTGCAATAACCCATTATGAATATAATTTACCCATTCATCTGAAAAGGAAAAGTGCTATACTCATTCAACATATTTTTTTGCTAGAATATAACTGTTTCATCATGCCATATGTAGTGGAGCACTGTATCTTTCAAGTTTTACAGAAGGCATGTACAAAGATGAAATGAAAACTATATAGAATAGTTGTTTCAGGATACATTGTTAAGTCTGCTTCTTGAGGAAATGGTGTATTTGTTACATTCTTAAGTGTTCTCTAGGCTTCTTATTGCAATAACCCATTATGAATATAATTTACCCATTCATCTGAAAAGGAAAAGTGCTATACTCATTCAACATATTTTTTTGCTAGAATATAACTGTTTCATCATGCCATATGTAGTGGAGCACTGTATCTTTCAAGTTTTACAGAAGGCATGTACAAAGATGAAATGAAAACTATATAGAATAGTTGTTTCAGGATACATTCTTAAGTCTGCTTCTTGAGGAAATGGTGTATTTGTTACATTCTTAATCATTATCCTATACTTCAGTTTTAACAGTAAATTATTCTTAACTGAAGCAATATATGTAACTTGCTCCCTGCATGAATATATGTAGTTTGGACGTCAACACGATGTACTATATGCAGTTTCGATCTTTATTATTTTTTGAAAAGTCAGACAAAGTTGCAAGTAGCAGTTTCCTGAAACACAGATAGATTTGACCATATGCTTTCTTAAACAATCACATATTAGTTGAAGCACATAATATTATTGAATGCTTCGTAATCCCTAATAAACTATGATAAACTACTTTAGCCAATCGATTTCTGAGGGACCGGAAATGGCGACCAGAGGGGGGTGAATGGGAGCCTCAAATTTCTTTCGAAATATTTAGCCGCTGTCCCAAACTCAAACCCTAAGAAGCAAACACAAACACTGTGATGACCATGACCCTAGAGAAGGATGGATGTTCCCTCGGAACACAGCGGATCACCACAAAGCAAGCGGATCAAAAATAGAGAGCGTACCGAACAAAAAGACAAGAAATCGAGACACTCCACTTCTATAGAAAAGAAGCAAGGTCTCAAATCTCGGATACCCAAGCCAACCGGTAACAAGAGCACCTAGATAAGGTCTATGGAATGGTAGAAGTCCAACGCAACAGACGGAACGTAAAATGGAGCTCAAACGCACAAATTGCGGAAGAAATGACTGCTGAACTGAGTGCTGTCAGCAATACCGGACCTGATACCAGACACGTCCGGTATACATATCGAACACGTCCGGAAATACCGGACCTGCTACCGGATACGTCTGGAAATACCGGACCTGCTACCGGACACGTCCGGTATGCTGGACAACACAAAATGACTTTGAGAGAAAAATCGAAAACCCTAGCAAATGGTATCCAAAAATCATGAAATTTTAACCATAGCCTCTAGACACCATAGGGAAGGTCTCCACCAAATTTGAACTCAAAACTTGAAAGTTAAAAATATCGGACACGTCTGGTATTTACAAGCTGCTCTCGGGAAAAATTGATTTCAAGCACAAAACTCGATCAAAACACCTCGGAATGACTTAGAACTTTGCAGAGAGGATCAATACCAAGTTGGTAGGCTACTCCTAGAAGATCATCGCCTAAGATCAAGCAAATCACTGGAAAATCTAAAAGGGAAGGAAAAACACCAGTTTTCAAACCCTAGACCATGATTCGACCCGATCTGTGATCTCGTGAGGAATTGATTGAATTCCTTCGGTGGAAAGGCTCAACTCACGTCATAGATCAACCCAACACAAAAGAAACGAATCAAATCGGTCTCAAAACAAAGAATCAAGCCTCCAAAGAAAACAGGCAAAGACGAACTCGTGAAAAACAAGATGAACACAAGGCACAATCTTCACAAAACGAATCCCAGAGGACACGAGGTGGTTAGGGCCACCATTCCCGCAGCAATCTCTCAAATTCTTACACAATTCTCTCAAATTGTGGATCTCTCTCACACAAGCACCTAGAGGAGGGAAACCCTAAAGGAGAAAATGAAAATGGAGGAGGTGAAGGAGATGGGGCTCCCTCATTCTATTTAACAGGGCTATTACACAATTCCAGTTTTGCCCCTGGATACAAATGAGTCAAACCACTTAGCCCAAGGGCGTTATGGTCCAACCCGGTGTCATCTTCATCCGACGGCCACCGCGCCTCATCACTAGTAGCTTCACCTCGACATGAACTCCCTGATGCCGCTACGTGTTGTCCGTTCCTGCTCGAAACCTCCGCCCGGGTTTTGAGGTCCAAACCTGTAAACCCGGCACCAATGGTTTTGAGGCCCAAACCACCAAACCCGCACCGATGGTTTTGAGGACGAAACCACCAAACCCCCGATGTTGACGCGTGTCCGACCTCCGCCAAGCTTGACGCCTTTGCCTTCCTTCTTGACTTGACCCTTCGGCCTCTGCCAAGTGCCACGACACCATCATCCTCTATCTTGACTTGATCGACGCCATCTTCATCACCCATGTACACTTGCGCTTGTCAATGTCCCAGATGTCAGCCACCGTGGCTAGTCACCTGGCCTCTAGGTCCCTCGGTCCAAGCCTCACGTGTGTCCTTCACCGCTCCCGGTCTGTCGGCACGGCACGTCCTCCTTGACCTTCACCTCACCGTCGACCACCGCCTATGAGCTCCACAGCTACACAACACAAGCCAAGAGACATGTCGCACACATAACTTTCACCATGACAGGGTTAGTCACCACTCAATCTACTTCGTGGATCACATTGACAATCACTCATCACAAAACGAACACATAAGGGTACTTGTCAACCTTGTATTCGCAATCTCCCCCTTGATGGGTGCATTGTCAACACCAATACACGAACAACTTGAGCAAAAGAAAATAGAAGAAGAGAAAACAAAGAGCTCAACCAAATGACCAAAAGCCAAAGAAAAACCAAAACTAGGTCATTTGAATTGAGCAAAACTTGGTCCCCAAAGACATGGGTAACGGCTCAACGCAACCAAGTAAAACACAACTAGTCCTCAAGAAGAGGCAATGAGCTCAACACCACTAGCAAAGCTCGAAAAGCCAAAAAACTGCTAGACCCTCCAGAAGAGGCAAAGGCTCAACACATCTAGCAAAAGCAGCTCAAATGCAACTCCCCCTGAACAAATGCAATCTCACTCAAATGAGTGCATATCTCTCAACTTTGGGTGGAATTGAAAACTTCTCCCCCTTGTTGACAACATGAGTGATTGTGACATTGTGAGTGTGAAAACTTCTCCCCCTTGTTGACATATGCACTTATCAAGCTAGAGCCCAAGGATTGCAACTTCCCCTCAAAACATGCTATGAATGCATAAATGCACAAATGCAGAAGCTTCAAAATTATAGCAAGTAGATTGAAAAGATGCTATAGCTGATGCTGTCATGTTACATATCAACAAATACAAGTGCTAGCAAATGCTCAAAGTGATCAAATGAGACAAAATATGGCATTATAGCAAGTTTGATCAAGTTTGAGCAATTTAAAAGAGGGTTGACCACCAAAAGAGCACATAGCAAATATAGACAGGAGATCAACCTTGTGCTACACATGTATGCAAAGTGAACTACCCCAAACAAAGTTCACACATCATGTCATGAGACAAACTTGTGATTTGATCAAATTTTTAGATAGCAATTTTATCGGAGGTATGTAGCTTATCACAAAAGTTTGTCAAACAAATGTGTGCAGGAGGTTATCGATGCCATCAAAACCTGACTTATCGATCATGTCAAGCCTATGCCAAAAAGCAATCAGAAGCTTAAGATAGTGATCTCGGTATCCATTACAGAGCTCAAGTTCACCCTTAAGTGCAATAGGGAGTTGTCTCAATACTCTGACATGGGACAACAAAGACTCGTCCCGATCTTTTCATACCTTGTTTTTCAAGTTTTAGCACAAATTCAAGTTTCTCAAGCAAGTGTGTAACTCAAGGTATGAGCCATAGCAACTAAGCATATATACAAAGCAAAAGAGTTCTCGACACACCTATACATGCCAGTTGCCACAAGTAGTGGTGAACATGTTTCAAGTTTCTTCAAGTGTTATTCAAGTTCACAATTAAAAGAGGCATTTTTAGCTCATATCAAGAGATCAAGGTGAGTCTAAGCAAAGCACATCATGTATATCCATAACATCCCCAACAAGAGCATAGTGTTAATCTAACTACTAAAGGATGAAGCTCAAGATGCAATATGATACATGATGATATGATATGCAAATATGATACAAAAGCAAAAGCAAAAGCTAAACTACAAAGATAACCAAAGACGTATGTACAAGAACCAAAAACTTCCCTCCTCTAAAAAGGGAAACAAACGCCAAGCTCCCCTCGCAAGTGAGCAAACTGGGCTTGGTTAAGGAGTTTGGTGAAGATATATGCGAGCTGGTTGTGGCTGTCAACATGAATAAGGTCAATGTCTCATTTCTCATAGTGGTCTCGCAAGAAGTGAAAACAGACCTCTATGTGCTTGGTTTTGGAGTGGAGAACGCGGTTTTTGGCTACACATATGGCACTGGTGCTATCACACAACAAAGGCACTCACCTAAACTCTAAGCCATAGTAACGCAAGGTAGCAACCATCCAAAGCAACTGGGAACAGCAAGCAGCAGCAACATACTCAGCTTCTATGGTGGATTGAGCTACTGTAGACTGCTTGCGAGAAGACCAAGACATAAGAGAAGATCTAAGAAACTAACAAGTCTTAGAAGTGGACTTTCTCTCAACACGACAACCAGCATAATCCGCATCAGAGTAACCACAAAGAGAAAGAGAGGAGGAAGCCAAAAACCAAAGACCAAATTCGGGTGTGAAACGAAGGTACCTCATGATCCGCTTGATGGCTTGACGATGCAAAGTGCGCGGTGAAGACTGAAAGCACGCACAGACCATGAACTGGATGCCCTGTCTCGTCGCCATCAGGTACAACAATGACTTGATCATGCTTTGATACTCCTTCTGGTCCATAGCTTCTCCTTCCTTGTCCTCGTCCAGAGCCATCGTGGTCGACATGGGCGTCGAAAGAGGCTTGGCCTCACCCATATCGAACTTCCTCAGGAGATCCTTGGTGTACTTCCCTTGGTGCACAAATGTTTCTTCTCGAGTTTGCTTGATTTGTAGCCCAAGGAAGAAAGTCAATTCACCCATCATGCTCATCTCAAATTCTCTGCTCATAGTCTCAGAAAACTTTGCAACAAGAGCGTGAGAGGAGCCACAAAAAATGATATCATCCATGTAAATCTGAACCAACAAAGTGTCAGTGCCTTGCTTGAGGAGAAACAAGGTTTTATCTACGAAACCCATCTTAAAGCCCTTAGCAAGCAAGAAGGCTTTCACGCTCATACCAGGCTCTCGGGCTTGTTTCAATCCATACAAGGCTTTGTGGAGTTTGTAAACATGGTTAGGATATTGGGATTTTCAAAGCCAGGGGGTTGCCTCACATACACTTCTTCCTCTATGTACCCCGTTCAAAAAGGCACTTTTCACATCCATTTGATACAGCTTGAACCCTTTCGAAGCTACATAAGCCAAGAGCATCCTTATAGCCTCGATACGGGTTACAGGAGCAAAGGTTTCTTCAAAGTATACTCCCTCTTTCTGACAAAACCCCTGAGCCACTAGCCTAGCCTTGTTCCTCACTACCACCCCATCCTCACTTTGCTTGTTCTTGAAAACCCACTTTGTACCTATTGGATGACACTCAGGTGGAGGTGGAACTAAGACCCACACTTCGTTCTGCTCAAAGTTCTATAACTCCTCGTGCATAGCATTGACCTAATCGGAATCAGAAAGTGCGTGTCCAATATTTTGTGGCTCGAAATTAGCGACAAAAGTAGAGTGAGCAAAATGTGAGATTTCATATGACCTTGAGTGTGTAACATGCTGACTGACATTGCCAATCATAGTCTAAGGCAGGTGGCGATGCTGGATGTGCCGAGGTGCTTCCCTTGAAGATGTCGCCTCCCCCTCAACTATAGCTAGGGCCTCCTCAGGTGCAGCCGGCGTAGGCTGAGGAGGCGGCTCATGCAGACCCCAAGTAGTGGAACAAGATGGGTCGGGTCCGTGAGCCAAAGTAGTCATCATAGACTCGACTGGAGTAGCCAAAGAGATCGGCTCGACATCTCCCCAATCAGCATCTTTCTCATTCTCCTCAACAAAGATGCTCTCACCAATCTTCTGATTAAATGCACTTTCAAAGACAGGAACAGAAGAAGGCATGGTCTCATCGAAGGTAACCTCACAGGTCTCTACAACTCGGTTAGTTTCAAGGTTAAGTCACGATAAGCATGAGAATGTGAAGCATAACCGAGAAAAATACCATCGGAGGATCGAGACTCAAATTTGTCCAAATTACCTTGTTTCAGAATAAAGCACTTGCATCCAAACACTCGAAAGTGGCTCACCTTGGGTGGTCTACTGAATCGCAACTCATAAGAAGTTTTCTTCATGAAAGCTCGAAGGAAAATGCGATTTGAAACATGACACGTGGTGTTGATCGTTTCGGCCCAATATCTCCTAGGAGTCCTATGCTCAATGAGCATCGTCCTGGCCATCTCAACAAGGGTCCGATTCTTGCGCTCAACAACACCATTTTGCTGAGGGACATAGTGTAAGGTCCTAGATGGCTAGAGGGGGGGTGAATAGCCTATAAAAATTCTACAAGCACCACTAAGCAAACTTGTTAGAATAACAAACGGCGTAAAGCGAGTTTTGCTTAGCCAAGGGTTGTGATGCAAGCCTCCTATCCACAAGTCTAGTAGATTATGATCTCTAGTTCACACAAGTGCTATGTCACTAATTTTACACTAGAGAACAAGCTAACAACACTACTAGCCAAGCTACTACAAGAGCAACACAAGATAATCTAGTAAAGATAAATGCAAGGGATAGGATTGTGAATCTTATACCGACGGTGGAGTGAAGATGTTGCCAATCACCAAGATGATATACAATCAATTAATATTGACAACAACACAATATGTAGACCAATCACCGGGAGACAAGAGACATAATATTTTTGTTCACCCGGTGTTCACTTGTGCACCGACAAGCTACGTCACCGGTTGTGTCGACCAACACTTAGATGGTTCCTCGGTGTGACCCTCAAGTCACTTGCCCCTCAAGGCACGCCCCGCAAGGCACCGCAAGACTCCACTCTCAAGTGAGGTAACTCAATGACACGCGCAATGTAATAGAGTTGCTTTTGGCACTCCGCCGAGGAAAGCACACGAACCTCTTACAATCAACCGGAGGTGGCCAAGAACAATCACCTTCTCTTGCCAACGCCTCTAACAATCTCCAAGCCGGCTAGGAGCGGTACTCTCCAAGAGTAACAAGAAATCCACCGGCTCAACCACCCACAAGTGCCACTAGATGCCCTCAAGCTATGCAATGCACTTTGGGATCACTCAATCTCACTTTTGATTTGCAATCAAGCAAGGGAGATGAGTGGGAGGAGTTGTTCTAGCTCAAAGGATGCACAAGTATGTTAGAAATACCAAGCTACCTCCCCAAGGGCCGGCCAACAAGTATTTATAAGCAACCCATCCAAATAGAGCCGTTACAACTCCACTCACGATTTTCGCGGGACCACCGGACGCACCGGTGGTAACACACCGGACGCGCTCAACCGCGTCCGGTGCCCCTCCGACATCCGCGTGTCCTCCGAATTTCAAATTCGTCCGTTAGATCCTCCAACGGTCACTGTGCGCCAACGGTCAAACGACCCACCGGACGCGCTGCTGCGAACCACCGGACGCGCCGGTGCGCACAGCACCCGCGCCCGCGAAGCAACCACCGGACGCGCTCCTCGCCACCACCGGACGCCACAGTACCCGCGTCCGGTGCGAGTCCAGTAAGCGCCTGAGACCACCGGACGCGTCCGATGGTGTGACACCGGACGCGCACCGCGTCCGACGTCCTCCTTTCCCTCAGGGAGCAAGACCGGACGCGCCGGTCCCGTGGGTCACCGGACGCGCCGGTGCCAAACCCTAGCTCGCGCGCCTGACGCCCGCGCTGCACTGACCGGACGCGCCGGTCCACAGTGACCGCGTCCGGTGCAGCGTCCGGTGCAGCGTCCGGTGCTGCGTCCGGTGCTGCGACCGGTCACCTTTGCAAATGTGCCAACACCATCAAGTGTACATCTCCATGTGCTTGTGTGTTAGCATTTTCTCAATCATTTTCAAAGGTTTTCCAATTAGCTCACTAGGCCCTACATGCAATGCACTTCATGAATTCACCTAGTGGCACCCGTGCATCGAATAACCGATAAGACTTCCCCTCTTAATAGTTCGGCTATCGATCCTAAACCACTCACACCCTCTATGGTGTCTTGAGTGTAAAACAAAATGGCCCTATGGTTATACCTTTGCCTTGAGCCCATTTTGTTTCTCCAAATGATATGATCCACTTCATATCATCACATGACCGTCTCGATCCATCGACCTTGACTTCACTTGCTCTTCACCGTTGCATCGGTCCATCGGCGCCAAGTCTTGCTCAAGCTTCACCATCGCATGGTCCCTCACTTTGAAGCCTCGACTTGCCCTTCACCCTCACAACCGGTCCATCGAGCCAAGCCTCATCTTGGTCTTCATCATCTTGGTCACATGAGTTAATGTCGTGTCTCATATTCAATGACCACCTTTATCTAAATCATCCACTTAGATACAAAGGTTAGTCCTAGGTTTCATCAATTAGCCAAAACCAAACTAGGGACTTTCAATATTTGAGCCATTTTTCACACCGAAGGATGTTAAGCCTTGATTAAAACGGTGACCACGGCTCCGATACCACTTGTAAGGTCCTAGATGGCTAGAGGGGGGGTGAATAGCCTATAAAAATTCTACAACCCTTGGCTAAACAAACGGCGTAAAGCGAGTTTTGCTTAGCCAAGGGTTGTAGAATTTTTATAGGCTATTCACCCCCCCTCTAGCCATCTAGGACCTTACAAGTGGTATCGGAGCCGTGGTCACCGTTTTAATCAAGGCTTAACATCCTTCGGTGTGAAAAATGGCTCAAATTGTGTTCAATAATGTTGGGGGCAAGCCACCGTTCTTTGATGGTGTTAGTTCTTTTGCTCATTGGAAGAGAAAAATGACAATGTACCTTGGTTCTATTCATGAAAGAGTTTTACAAGTCACCGAGAATGACTTTGCTATAATTGATCCCGATCATCTCACCGATGAAGATAGAGCAAATAGAACATGCAATAGAATGGCTCTCAATACTTTTTACCATAGTATTGACACAAAAGTATTTGAGGGCATCAAGGATTTGGAATTAGCAAATGAAGTGTGGACAAGGTTAAGTGAAACATATGAAGGCACCAAGGTTGTGAAGAGTGCCAAGCTATATGGGCTCAAAAGTGAGTTTGAGAACTTCAAGAAAAAGGATGATGAAACAATCATTGAAATGTTTCATAGATTGCAAGTGATAGTCAATGATCTCAAGAGCTTAGGGCACAAGACTCAAGATCAAGATTTTTGTCACAAGTTCTTATTGAGCTTACCTAGAAGATTCAAGATGTTGATCATGATGTTACAAAGAGATGGGCTTGAAACAATGAAGCCTAATGATTTGCTTGGTGAAGTATTGACCTATGACAAATATGATCAAGATGTTGATGATAAGGAGAAGGTGGAAGATGAGAAGAAGAAGAAGACCGTGGCATTCAAGGCCACCTCCTCCAAGGGCAAAGCTACCATCATTGAAGAAGAAGAAGACAATGATGAAGATGAAGATTATGAAATTGATGATGAGGCATTTGCTTTTGTAGTCAAGAAAATGGGTCACATGTTCATTAAGAGAAGAGGCTTCAAAAAGAGAAATGACAATTTCAAGAGCAATGAGCAACAAAGGAAGTGCTTCAATTGTGATAGCACCGAACATCTTCAAGTCGATTGTCCCTATGACAAAAAGAAAAACAACAAGAGGGGCAAGTTTGAGAAGAAAAAGAAAGAAGCCAAGATAACATTCAAGAAAGGCAAGAATGGAGTCTATGTGGCCACTTGGGAAAGTGATGATGATGAAGAAGAAGAAGAATCATCCAACAAGGCTTTTGCTTCCATTGCTATCAACAAGAAGCCATCACTATTTGATTCATCCTCTTCGTGCTTCATGGCCAAAGAAGCTAAGGTATTATATGATGAGAGTGATGATGAAAGTGAAATGGAATATGTTCATAATAGTGATAATGATAATAATAATGATAATGAAAATGATGATGATGATGAACCAACTAAAGAACAACTATATGACTTGTTGCAACAAACTAGAGACATAGCTATTGCCAAGAACAAGGAGTGCAAGAAGCTTTCAATGAAAGTAGGAATACTTGAGAAAGTTCTTGGTGAGCTTAAGACCACTCATGAGAGTCTAGTGGAAGACCATGAGGATCTTGATAAGGCTCATTCCAAGCTTGAAAAGGCTCACTCATTGCTACTTGAGCAACAAGCAAAGAAGGAGGTTGTTGCATCATGTGATATAGGTGTTACATGTGATATAATTGATGAATCTTTTTATAAATCTATCATCATGACAAATGCTAACCCTTTGTGTAGCTCTTCATCCACCACCACCAACTCTACCTCCACTACTAGTGATGGTTTCACTTGTGATGCCTCACTAATGGTTGAGAATGAGACTCTCAAGAGAGAGGTGGATGAGCTCACTCACGCCTTAGGCAAGGCCTATGGTGGTGAGGCCCGCTTGCTTAAGTGCTTGGGTAGCCAAAGGTTCTCTCTTAACAAAGAGGGATTGGGCTACACCCCCAAGAAAGGCAAGTCGGCCTTTGCAACTCCAAAGCCTAGCTTTGTGAAGAGCAATGGTCGGTTTTGCAATAGATGCAAGCAAGTTGGGCACCTAGAGCAAAATTGCAATAAAAAGAACCAAAGCAAGAAATTCGTTAATGCTATACCTTTTGATTCTTGCTATGTGCTTACCAAAGGTGTGAAGGGTGTGCAAGCTAAGTTTATTGGTACACCCATTGTTGGCCCAAAGAAGAAGGCTATTTGGGTACCAAAAAGCTTAGTTACTAACCTACAAGGACCCAAGCAAAAATGGGTACCTAAGCTTCATTGATTTGCTTGTAGGTCAATTACAAAGCCGGAGGAAGGCATTGGATTATTGATAGTGGGTGCACTCAACACATGACCGGTACATCAAGAATGTTTGACTCAATCAATGACAATGATAGTGGTGTTGATTCTATCACATTTGGCAATAACAAGAAAGGCAAGGTTATTGGCTTGGGCAAGATTGCAATATCAAATGACTTGAGTATCTCCAATGTGTTGCTAGTTGAAAGCTTGGATTTCAATCTTCTATCCGTGGCACAAATATGTGATCTTGGTTACAAATGCATCTTTGGGGTTGATGATGTGGATGTCATTAGTGTGGATGGTTCAAATGTGGCATTCAAGGGTTTTAGATATGAGAATCTCTACCTAGTTGACTTCAATGCTAGAGAAACTTCTTTGACAACTTGCTTAGTCTCCAAATCAAGTATGGGTTGGCTTTGGCATAGAAGGCTTGGTCATGTTGGCATGAAACAATTGAAGAAGCTTACAACTCACAATCTTGTCAATGGTTTGAAAGATGTTGAATTTGAGAAGAATAAGCTTTGTAGTGCATGTCAAGCCGGGAAGCAAGTTGGAAGCTCACATCCAAAGAAGAGTACAATGAGTACATGCAAAGCATTTGAGTTGATGCACATGGATCTATTTGGACCAACAACATATACAAGCATAGGCGGCAACAAGTATGGCTTTGTCATAGTGGATGACTTCACAAGATTCACATGGGTATTCTTTCTTAGTGACAAAAGTGAAGTGTTTGACACCTTCAAGACATTTCTCACTAGAGTTCACAATGAGTTTGAGATTAGAATCAAGAAAGTGAGAAGTGACAATGGAAGTGAGTTCAAGAATACAAGAATTGAAGAACTTTGTGATCATTATGGTATTGGACATCAATTCTCGGCCAAGTACACTCCACAATCAAATGGTCTAGTTGAGAGGAAGAATAGAACATTGCTTGATATGGCTAGATCAATGCTTCATGAGTACAATGTGAGTCAATCATTTTGGGATGAAGCAATCAATACCGCTTGCTACTACATCAATAGACTATATTGTCATCCATTGCTAGAGAAAACCCCATATGAGCTACTTCATGGAAGAAAGCCCAATATTTCTTACTTTAGGGTGTTTGGTTGCAAATGCTATATCTTGAAGAAGGGCACTAGATTGGGGAAGTTTGACAAGAGATGTGATGAGGGGTTCCTACTTGGTTATTCAACTACAAGCAAAGCTTATAGAGTTTGGAACAATTCAAGTGGCATTCTAGAAGAAGTCCATGATGTGCAATTTGATGAAACCAATGGGTCACAAGATGAAGAAGAGAATCTAGATGATGTTAGTGGAACTCTATTGGTGGAAGCAATGAAGAACATGGACATTGGGGACATTAGAGCAAAGCAAGTTATTGATATTCAAGATGATGATAAAGATCAAGTGCTCAATTCTCCATTCAAGCTAGCTAGTGACTCTCAAGTGCAAGATCAAGGTGCTAGTTCTTCTCATCAAGATACATCAAGTGATCAACCAAGTTCAAGCAATCAAGTGCAAGTACTCCAACCACAACATGTTGCAAGAGATCACCCCATTAATAGTATTATTGGTGATATTAGAAGTGGTGTGCAAACAAGATCAAGATTGACAATGTTTTGTGAGCATGCATCATTTGTGTCAACCATAGAACCAAAGAAGATAGAAGAAGCTTTGAGGGATGCCAATTGGATCATGGCTATGCAAGAAGAGCTTAATAATTTCACAAGAAATGATGTTTGGGAGTTGGTAGAAAGGCCAAATGACTACAATGTGATTGGAACCAAGTGGGTGTTCAAAAACAAACAAGATCAAGATGGCATTGTAGTGAGAAACAAAGCAAGACTAGTTGCTCAAGGTTACACTCAAGTTGAAGGTCTTGACTATGATGAAACATATGCTCCCGTGGCAAGATTGGAGGCAATAAGGATTCTATTGGCTTATGCTTGTGCACACAATATCAAACTATATCAAATGGATGTCAAAAGTGCATTTCTCAATGGGATCATCAATGAGTTAGTCTTTGTTGAGCAACCTCCCGGATTTGAAGATGACAAGAAACCCAACCATGTCTACAAGTTGAAGAAGGCTTTATATGGCTTAAAGCAAGCACCTAGAGCATGGTATGAGAGGCTAAGGGATTTCCTTCTCTCTAAGGGATTCAAGATGGGCAAGGTTGATACAACTCTATTCACCAAGAAGATTGGAAGTGATCTATTCATAGTGCAAATATATGTTGATGACATCATCTTTGGATCAACCAATCAAGCTTATTGTGAAGAATTTGGTGCTATGATGGCCAAAGAGTTTGAAATGTCTATGATTGGTGAACTTAGCTACTTCCTTGGTCTCCAAGTCAAGCAATTGAAGAATGGAACATTTGTGAGTCAAGGGAAATACATAAGGGACATGTTGAAGAAGTTTGGAATGCAAGATGCAAAGCCAATTTCAACTCCAATGGGTACAAGTGGCAATTTGGATAGTGATCTTGATGGCAATATGGTGAATCAAAAGGAATATCGGTCTTTGATTGGAAGTCTACTCTATGTCACCGCATCAAGGCCGGATGTCATGTTTAGTGTTTGCATGTGTGCTAGATATCAAGCCTCACCTAGAGAAAGTCATCTCACGGCCGCAAAGAGAATATTGAGGTACTTGAAGCAAACAAGAGATGTTGGACTATGGTATCCCAAAGGGTCAAAGTTTGAATTGATTGGATATTCGGACTCCGACTATGGGGGTTGCAAGATCAATAGAAAGAGCACAAGTGGCACATGTCAATTACTTGGAAGATCACTTGTGTCATGGTCCTCAAAGAAACAAAATAGTGTGGCAATCTCTACCGCCGAAGCCGAATATGTGAGTGCGGGGAATTGTTGTGCACAATTGCTATGGATGAAATCAACTTTGAAGGATTATGGCCTCAACTTCAAGAATGTGCCATTGCTATGTGATAATGAGAGTGCAATCAAGATGATACAAAACCCGGTTCAACATGGAAGAACAAAGCATATTGACATAAGGCATCATTTCATTAGAGATCATCAACAAAAGGGAGATATTGCCATTGAAAGTGTTGGCACCGATGATCAACTTGCCGATATTCTCACTAAGCCACTTGATGAAAAGAGGTTTTGCAAGCTAAGGAATGAATTGAACATTCTTGATTTCTCAAACATGAGTTGAATGCACCCCACCCACTTATTGACATGCCTCTCCTTCGACATTGCAAGGTAAAATTGATTGACATGTCATTCATCCTATGCTAAGGACTTGCTAGAGCATGTAGACATAATAAGTGGTATGCATGAGCATTCATGATAAATCAAATGAATTTGATGGATATATGTTACCACTATTGCCTCTATGTTTGTTTTGATCTAGTGGTGGCATATGACATGTTTGTGAGCTTGTAAACCTAGTGTTGAATCTAGAAGATTTGCTATAAGTGTTTAATTCAACATAGGCAAGATAACCCTTATTTTGAGGAGTGAAGAAGCTTGTCTTTGGTTCAAATCGAATTAAATATCTTTGGCAAGTATTCTAGGTTAAACCAAATTTGATAAATTTTTTAACCTTACATGTGGAATCGAATTAATTTCAATCTACTCCATCAAACACTTTTCCTTCTCTCCACAATTTGATCCCATTTTTGGGTAAGTTGTTGACAAAGGGGGAGAGAAAAAGATGATTCAACTTGATAAAGGGGTAAATAAAATTTATGATTAGAAAAAGATGATTCAACATGATAAAGGGGTAAATAAAATTTGTTGATGCACACAAGTAGGGGGAGCAAGCTCATAAACAAAGTTGTTGCATTTGTTTGTGCATTCTCATATGACTTGCTCATTGCACATATATTTAAAATTCAAATATACATGCTTGTGTGGTGCAATGCTAGTATAAAACTTGGATGTTGAAATAATCTACTAGCATGCATAGGAATAGTTTACTTGTGGTATCTAGACAAGCCTAAAGCTTTACAAGTGGTGAGCTTTACAAGTGGTCCAAGAACCTTTACATATAATGTTGATCTCACGGGGTTCTTGAGTTTTGATGGATGTCTAGTTACTTCATGATGCTAAGGATGGTGTAAAAGGCAACTCCGATTGGTATCACGCTTCAAAGGTCCATTTCTTACACCTTAGCATCATTTTGGTAGAATTACTCTCCCAACACTTCTATCCATGCATATGTGCAAAAGCTTTCAATCCAAACTCTATGCACATATGTAGGGGGAGCTAATGCTACCAAAACCGAGCTTGTGATAATTGTCCAAACTTTACTTATGAGCAAAACGATTGGACAAGTATGACAAGTTCAAAACTTTTATTATCAAAATCATCTTTATGAGGGTTGTCATCAATTACCAAAAAGGGGGAGATTGAAAGTCCCTAGTTTGGTTTTGGCTAATTGATGAAACCTAGGACTAACCTTTGTATCTAAGTGGATGATTTAGATAAAGGTGGTCATTGAATATGAGACACGACATTAACTCATGTGACCAAGATGATGAAGACCAAGATGAGGCTTGGCTCGATGGACCGGTTGTGAGGGTGAAGGGCAAGTCGAGGCTTCAAAGTGAGGGACCATGCGATGGTGAAGCTTGAGCAAGACTTGGCGCCGATGGACCGATGCAACGGTGAAGAGCAAGTGAAGTCAAGGTCGATGGATCGAGACGGTCATGTGATGATATGAAGTGGATCATATCATTTGGAGAAACAAAATGGGCTCAAGGCAAAGGTATAACCATAGGGCCATTTTGTTTTACACTCAAGACACCATAGAGGGTGTGAGTGGTTTAGGATCGATAGCCGAACTATTAAGAGGGGAAGTCTTATCGGTTATTCGATGCACGGGTGCCACTAGGTGAATTCATGAAGTGCATTGCATGTAGGGCCTAGTGAGCTAATTGGAAAACCTTTGAAAATGATTGAGAAAATGCTAACACACAAGCACATGGAGATGTACACTTGATGGTGTTGGCACATTTGCAAAGGTGACCGGTCGCAGCACCGGACGCAGCACCGGACGCTGCACCGGACGCTGCACCGGACGCGGTCACTGTGGACCGGCGCGTCCGGTCAGTGCAGCGCGGGCGTCAGGCGCGCGAGCTAGGGTTTGGCACCGGCGCGTCCGGTGACCCACGGGACCGGCGCGTCCGGTCTTGCTCCCTGAGGGAAAGGAGGACGTCGGACGCGGTGCGCGTCCGGTGTCACACCATCGGACGCGTCCGGTGGTCTCAGGCGCTTACTGGACTCGCACCGGACGCGGGTACTGTGGCGTCCGGTGGTGGCGAGGAGCGCGTCCGGTGGTTGCTTCGCGGGCGCGGGTGCTGTGCGCACCGGCGCGTCCGGTGGTTCGCAGCAGCGCGTCCGGTGGGTCGTTTGACCGTTGGCGCACAGTGACCGTTGGAGGATCTAACGGACGAATTTGAAATTCGGAGGACACGCGGATGTCGGAGGGGCACCGGACGCGGTTGAGCGCGTCCGGTGTGTTACCACCGGTGCGTCCGGTGGTCCCGCGAAAATCGTGAGTGGAGTTGTAACGGCTCTATTTGGATGGGTTGCTTATAAATACTTGTTGGCCGGCCCTTGGGGAGGTAGCTTGGTATTTCTAACATACTTGTGCATCCTTTGAGCTAGAACAACTCCTCCCACTCATCTCCCTTGCTTGATTGCAAATCAAAAGTGAGATTGAGTGATCCCAAAGTGCATTGCATAGCTTGAGGGCATCTAGTGGCACTTGTGGGTGGTTGAGCCGGTGGATTTCTTGTTACTCTTGGAGAGTACCGCTCCTAGCCGGCTTGGAGATTGTTGGAGGCGTTGGCAAGAGAAGGTGATTGTTCTTGGCCACCTCCGGTTGATTGTAAGAGGTTCGTGTGCTTTCCTCGGCGGAGTGCCAAAAGCAACTCTATTACATTGCGCGTGTCATTGAGTTACCTCACTTGAGAGTGGAGTCTTGCGGTGCCTTGCGGGGCGTGCCTTGAGGGGCAAGTGACTTGAGGGTCACACCGAGGAACCATCTAAGTGTTGGTCGACACAACCGGTGACGTAGCTTGTCGGTGCACAAGTGAACACCGGGTGAACAAAAATATTGTGTCTCTTGTCT
This sequence comes from Saccharum hybrid cultivar R570, assembly GCA_038087645.1. Lineage (NCBI taxonomy): Eukaryota > Viridiplantae > Streptophyta > Magnoliopsida > Poales > Poaceae > Saccharum > Saccharum hybrid cultivar. The sequence continues at coordinate 81,455 of JAQSUU010000671.1, read as the reverse complement.
CCCGGTGATTGGTCTACATATTGTGTTGTTGTCAATATTAATTGATTGTATATCATCTTGGTGATTGGCAACATCTTCACTCCACCGTCGGTATAAGATTCACAATCCTATCCCTTGCATTTATCTTTACTAGATTATCTTGTGTTGCTCTTGTAGTAGCTTGGCTAGTAGTGTTGTTAGCTTGTTCTCTAGTGTAAAATTAGTGACATAGCACTTGTGTGAACTAGAGATCATAATCTACTAGACTTGTGGATAGGAGGCTTGCATCACAACCCTTGGCTAAGCAAAACTCGCTTTACGCCGTTTGTTATTCTAACAAGTTTGCTTAGTGGTGCTTGTAGAATTTTTATAGGCTATTCACCCCCCCTCTAGCCATCTAGGACCTTACACATAGGGAGAGAAAAACTGATGCTCGAAGCCTAATTAAGCACAAAAAGTTTCAAAATGAGTATTCTTGAATTCTGTGACATTGTCACTGCGAATCGCTCTCATAGCATTCTTAGGGAACTCATTTTGCAACCGAAGAATCAAATCCCGAGCATGTGAAAAAGTCTCATCCTTACCCTCCATGAAAAACACCCAAGAGTAATGAGAAAAATCATCCACAATCACTAGAACGTACCATTTCCCACCATCTGACCGAACCTGAGCTGGACCAACTGTGTCCATGTGAAGTAGCTCGCCGGGTTCCTTGGTCATGACTTGATTCACAGGTGGGTGAGAAGCAGCAACCAACTTTCCGTGACGACAAGGGTGACACACCAAATCCTTCTCAAATTTCAACTTGGGCAATCCTCAGATTAGATCAAGTGAGCTCAACCTAGCTAGTAAGTCAAAGCTCAAGTGACCAAGTCTCCTATGCCACTTCCAAAGCTCAGAGGAGCATCCGGCCACCAAACATCGAGAAGAGCCAAAGGAATGAGAAAAATCAGCTCGAAAGACATGGCCAAAAGGAACAATCTGGCAATCAAGATTTTCCTGAGAGTCAAAAACTCGAGACAAGCCGGTCTTAAAGCGCACTTCAAAGCCATCTTGAAGGAGTTCCGAAACTGAAAGCAAATTGAAATGCAAATTCGAAACTAAAGCAACATCCTTCAAGACAAAACTCTCATTGACCTGAATGGTTCCACAAGAAAGCACCTTACTTTGCTATTGTCCTCGAATGTGTTGTACTCCTTACATTGCATGGGGTCGAGGCTGGAGAACCATTTTGAACTTTCGGTCATGTGGCGCGAACAGTCGGAATCAATGAGCCACGTGTTCTCCAAGCCTCTGTCCTGCATCAATAGAAGGACATGGGATGAGCAAATGGCGCAACACTGGGGATAGTAAACTGTAAAGGATACCAGTGTTGGCTCATTTGCCCTGAAAAAGTGTTAGAAAAAACACCAAACATACCATGTCCTATTTGAGAAAAGTGGGCACCATGTGGGCCAAAACGTGGTCCGCTAGAGCTGTAGAACTGAAAGCCACTGCCATGAGGTCCAAAGTGATATTGATCATGACCTGAACCACACCGGGCATGACCACCACGTGGTCTTGCAACCTGAGGCCTAGCACCTTGAGGCATTGCACCTCTTGGCCTAGCATTGCGCCTCTGAACAGGTGGCACATGTACGCCATGGGGCGGGCGGTACATGTTCTTGTTGTTCAACTCGTACTCTTGCCGCTCATCTTTCTTCCTCCTAAAGCAAAACTCAACAAAATGACCATCCCTATGGCAATAGTCACAGTGATACCTTACCTCTCTCTTGGGTGGTTGTTGGCTCACTTATGGGTATGTGTCACTCTTGATAGCTTTTTGTCTTTAGGAAGGGGATCCTCAGAGATGTTCGGTAGAGTGTCAAGTGGGTTCCTAAGATGGTTCAGTTTTAGAACCTAAACTTGTTTCTGGGGTGGAGCTCTTGGAGGTTCTTCAAACACTCCATCTTTCACAGTGGGTTTGATAGGCTTAGGTGGATTGATCTTGATCAATTTGAGAGCAGTGGAAGGTTTCTCACTTGGGTTCAAACCACTGAACTCACCAACTTTGCCATAGACATGTTCATCCTTCCCACCTAAAGCAAAGCCTACTCCCGATGTCCCAGTTCCCCGCCTGAACTGGCTCATCATCATGCCCAACTACGGCTCACTATAAGACACCCAATTCAAGATGGACCGAAGGTATGTGTTGTCTTCCTCGGATCTCATCTTGTCATACCTACAAGACTCAAGCTCCAACACCAAGCTCTCACAACGTGCACACTCAACAACCATGCTATCTGAACTGGCCTTCTCAAGAGCAAGGATCTTGGCATTCTTCTCTGCTAGCTTAGATTGCAAGCCTAAACAAGACTTGCACACACCCAACAAGCTAGATCTAGCCTTCACCTCATCGTTCTCATCTAACAAGGCAGCATACTTAGATTGCAACTCATAAAAGTTAGTCATATGAATAGCACATTCATCGCACTCAACCTCGTCAGACACATGAACGATAAGCTTCTTAGCTTCCTCAAGCTCTCTCTCCACAACTTCTAGCTTGTCCTTAAACTCTTTCCTCTCACGAGCAGCATGTTTCAGCAGCTTATCTTGACTCATCAAAGTATCGGTCATGATATCAAGTTCGGCAATAAGAGCGTCGACGGAGGGTTTTACCTTGGTAGAGTCATCGTCGCCGAGAAGCACATCCTTGTTGGGCTTCACCCCTTCATCCATGACCATGGTGCAGTAGCCTCCATGGCTGGACTTGACGATGAAGCAAAGCTCGGCCAACTTGTCCTCACGCCTCTTCTCGGACTCATCATCGCTCGAGGGAGAAGAAGACCGGTCTTCGTCGGTGCCATTGTCGAGGTCGCTAAGGGAGGCGAGGAAGGTGCGCTCTTGTGCCATGGCCTTCTTGAAGTACTTCTTCTTCAGCGCCTCCTTATCGAATCCTCCCTTCGACTTGTGCTTGGAGGTGTACTCGCGCTTGTCCTTGTGCTTGCTAGAGTCATACTTGTTGGAGGAGTGCTTGTTCTTCTTGGGACAGTGGGTGACAAAGTGGTCGGGATCTCCACAGCCGTAGCATCCTTCCTTCAGACCACCACCATGCCGGTGATTCAAGCATTTGTTGTGAAACCGCGAGAACCAGCTGATGATCAATGCCAGCTTGTCGTCCCTAAGACTCTCCATCTGCTCGTCTATGACAGACACCAAAGAAGACAAGATAAAAGACACCTGTGAAGAGTTAGTTAAAGAACTTGAGTCGTTACCTGAGATCAAAGCCATAGTCGGTGCAGAGGGATTCTTGAGCTTGGCTTGGGTCTGATAGTCGATCTTGGTGAACTAGAGCTTGTTGAAAAGCTCATCCACGGTGAGGGTCTCATACCCTAAAGACTCAATGATGGCAGTCACCTTCACATCCCATACCTTTCGATCTAGGGCATATAGAAGCTTGAGTGCCCTCTCATGATCGTCATAAGGTAACTGTGCCTTGTTTGCTCGCATCTTGTTGACGATGGTCTGAAAGCGAGAAAACATGGAATCGATGGACTCGCCATCAAGCTAGGTGAAGTTCTCATACTCCCTCTTGTACGTCTCATAGAGTCTAGTTTTGACCTGTGCGGTCCCCTTCATGATAGCTCTGAAGCCTCACCCAGATCTCCCGAGTGGTAGTACAATCGAAGACTCTCTCGAACTCCTAAAGCGAAAGACTTGAGAAAAGAATTGCGCGAGCTCTGCTATTAGCATTGTGCTGATCTTTTTTATCTTGTGTGACACGAGCACAAGGTTCAAGCACAACGTAAGTAGCATCCTCGCAAATCTTCCAAACAAGCCAATCAATCCCCTAGAGATGCACGGGCATGTGGATCTTACAATAGGGATAATTTGTTCTATCGAAGAACGGTGGTTTGCCGGAACCACACTCCATGTCGCCTTCGTGGATCACGGACCGATTAAGGTGGAATGATCCTTAACCGGCTTCGATGCCAATTGAAGGACCGAAAATGGCGACCAGAGGGGGGGTGAATGGTAGCCTCAAATTTCTTTTGAAATATTTGGCCGCTATCCCAAACTTAAACCTGAAGAAGCAAACACAAACATTGTGATGACCACGACCCTAGAGAAGGGTGGATGTTCCCTCAGAAGACAGCGGATCACCACAAAGCAAGCGGATCAAAGATAGAGAGCGCACCGAACCAAAATACAAGAAATCGAGACACTCCACTTCTATAGAAAAGAAGCAAGGTCTCAAATCTCAGATATCGAAGCCAACTAGTGACAAGAGCACCTAGATAGGGTCTATGGAACGGTAGAAGTCCAACGCAACAGACGGAACGTAAAACGGAGCTCAAACGCACAAACTGCGGAAGAAACAGCTGCTGAACTGAGTGCTGTCAGCAATATCGGACCTAATACTGGACATGTCCGGTATGCATATCGGACACGTCCGGAAATACCGGACCTGCTACCGGACACGTCCGGTATGCTGGATAGCACAAAATGACTTTGGGAGAAAAATCAAAAACCCTAGTAAATGGTATCCAAAAATCATGAAATTTTAACCATAGCCTCTAGACACCATAGGGAAGGTTTCCACCAAATTTGAGCTCGAAACTCGAAAGTTAAAAATACCGGACACGTCCGGTATCAATACCGGACACATCTGGTATTTACGAGCTGCTCTCGGGAAAAATTGATTTCAAGCCCAAAACTCGATCAAAACATCTCGAAATGACTTGAAACTTTGTAGAGAGGATCAATACCAAGTTGGTAGGCTACTCCTAGAAGATCATCGCCTAAGATCAAGCAAATCACTGGAAAATCTAAAGGGGAAGGAAAAACACCAGTTTTCAAACCCTAGACCATGATTCGACCCGATCTGTGATCTCGTGAGGAATTAATTGAATTCCTTTGGTGGAAAGACTCAACTCACGTCATAGATCAACCCAACACATAAGAAACAAATTAAATCGGTCTCAAAACGAAGAATCAAGCCTCCAAAGAAAAGAGGCAAAGACGAACTCATGAAGAACAAGATGAACACAAGGCATAATCTTCACAAAACGAATCCTGAAGGACACGAGGTGGTTAGGGCCACCATTCCCGCAGCAATCTCTCGAGTTCTTACACAATTCTCTCAAATTATGGACCTCTCTCACACAAGCACCTAGAGGAGGAAAACCCTAAAGGAGAAAATGAAAATGGAGGAGGTGAGGGAGATGGGGGCTCCCTTATCCTATTTAACAGGGCTATTACACATTCCTAGTTTTGCCCCTGGATACAAGTGAGTCAAATCACTTAGCCAAAGGGTGTTATGGTCCAACCCGGTGTCATCTTCATCCGACGGCCACCGCGCCTCCTCACCGGTAGCTTCTCCTCGACGCGAACTCCCTGATGCCGCCACGTGCCGTCCGTTCCTGCTTGGAACCTCCGCCCGGGTTTTGAGGCCCAAACCTGTAAACCCACCACTGATGGTTTTGATGCCCAAACCATCAAACCCGCACCGATGGTTTTGAGGATGAAACCACCAAACCCCCGATGTTGACGCGTGTCCGACCTCCGCCAAGCTTGACGCCTTCGCCTTCCTTCTTGACTTGACCATCCGGCCTCTGCCAAGTGCCACGACGCCATCGTCCTCCATCTTGACTTGATCGACGCCGTCTTCATCACCCATGTATACTTGCGCTTGTCGATGTCCCAGATGTCAGCCACCGCGGCTGGTCACCCGGTCTTTAGGTCCCTCGGTCTAAGCCTCACGTGCGTCCTTCACCACTCCCGGTCCGTCAGCACGTCATGTCCTCCTTGACCTTCACCTCGCCGTCGACCACCACCTCCGAACTCCACACTTACACAACACAAGCCAAGAGACATGTCGTACACATAGCTTTCGCCATGGCAGGGTTAGTCACCACTCAACCTACTTCGGAGATCATATTGGCAATCACTCATCATAAAACGAACACACAAGGGTACTTGTCAGCCTTATGTTCGCAATTTCTTGAGAGATTCCAATTTGAAAGATATGTTATCTGAACAAAGTGAGGGAGACCTGTGTTTGTAGCAACCGTTGGTTTCAGGGGTTTAAGCCAAGTAACTGAATTGTTCGTTGAGATCATTGTACACCATGAAGGCGACTCACTGTCTCGCTGAATTTCTGTATCTTTCAGTTTGCAAGAGCTGTTACTCTCAGTAGCAAGAAACTACGTGCTCTGACCTGGACATCAGCAAATGAACATCGAACAAGCAAGTACTGATAAAGCCCAGAAATTCAGCTCATCTCTCAATTGGTTCAAGACACTAATGCTTGTTCTTTCACTGAATTGAGTTGGCCGTCCAAAGTTCCAACCCCAGTGATCTGTAAAGTGGTGAAAGGGAAACCAGCATCTGACTTGGCTTGGATTTGTAATGAAAGGTTGGTACTAAAACTCTTTTTTCGTATGTATTTGAGGAACTATGGGAATTTTAAACCCCAGAATTTACAGCAAAAGTTTCAGTGTCCTGTGCAATATGCAGAACAGCATTGCACAGCGTGAATGTTAATTCCTTGTCTGAAAAATCTCATGTTTCTGCAAAGTAGTTAACTGACCAAATGCTGCACTGGTGAAAAATATGCAGCTAGCTGCTAGCGAATCAGCAGTCTTCATGTAATCCTAGTTGTCACCGTTCTTTACAGCTGCCCGCTGTACAGCAGCACCAAGAGCTCCATGGCCCCTGCCGCCGCCACCACAATTTCCACCCTTCCTCTTCTTGGTTCAGGCCTTGTGGGGGTCCCGGTACGGCGGATGGTTGGAGATTGTGCATGTGCATCCATTTCCTCCACTCTGAATCAATGGCGCCTGCCAAGATTGTTATGCTGGAGACGTCGGGAACATCAGGACGGCTACGTTTGATAGACCCTGAAAAGTGTTGGAATTTATATGGGCTTGGCCTAATAATCAATTGTGAAATTTCTAATAAATCTCAAAAGCCCATTCATGTGAGCAAGAGGGGATGTGGGAACTCTTTAGTACCACCTTGCTTATTGAAGTGGAGGTAGTGATACTTAAATATAGAAATCCTCTCTATTTTCTCAAGTCTAGTGCGAGGAGGAGAAAGAGAAGCCCACGCGCGCTCACTCGCGGAGCGGGGCGGGGCGCGGGTGCGTGGCACCTGCGTGAATGGTCTGCCGAAACCCGGCTCCTCGCCTTGCGGGAGCGCCATCTCCTTTTGCTGTTTTCATTTTTTTTGTTTCTTGACCTTCAAGTTGCATGAGTCCTAATCGGTTACAAATTAAGAGTCCTAAATCAATTTAGATCGTGATCGCGACACGAGATTAGTTGGACAGGACTATATAAGCAACCTGCCGGCCACACCAAAACGTATCCAGTTGAACTAGGGTTTTTGCCTCTACTTGCTATTGCGCCGCCGCTGTAGCTACTCCAGTCCGATCGCTTGCGTGCACCAGCGACCGGGTGAGCAGGTCTCCGGAACCCTCGTCTTTAGGAAGCGTTCTTCGCGCGACTGCTCCCAAAGCTTCCACAACGGCTCGTCTTTCAAAGGGTGCATCGGCGCGTCGGCTTCGTCGTGCTAGAGCTCGCGGGATCGTCATCAAGAATACTCCTCCGCCTCTCATCGACGACTTCGACGACTACTTCAACATCGACGACATCGACGTCAACGATCTCGCTCCATCACCACCGCCAGCCACATTTTCAACGCCATCTACTACTACAACCGAACGGTATAATTCTCTTGATCTAATCTTGACATTCGTACAATCTAATCTATATGCTAGACTATCAATGCTTGTCATGTTGATGCTGTGGAATATGCTGATCTGCTATACTAGTATGCCATACATGTTTAATCTAGTTCATATATTTGCCATGATTTATGTTCTAGATTTAATCATGCTTTTAATCTGGAAATTGCTTAATTCTTTAACAAAAAGACCATGGCACTGTGCAAGTGCAAGAAAACAAGTAGACACTGATCTTTTTTTTAGATAATGAAGTAGACAGTGATCTGAATCAACGCAATCATCGCGTATCTTTTGGTCTTGCCCTAGAAGAAAGAAAGAAGGAAAGAAAGTCAGTTGATTCTGAAGTGCAGCAAATTGAAGGCTTCCAAGTTTCACCAGCACGGTACCATAAGTCCATGGTCTTCATCAACTACAGATAAGTTTCATGATAATTGGGGCCACTACCAGAGTACCAGTACACTAAGGGACAACTGGACAAGCATATTCAGAAACGACAAAAAATCCTGGCCATATCAACTAGGAATTGCAGTGCCGTGGAGAAAGGAATACTAACAGTCCTGGACATGTAGATGTGAGGCTCATGCTTGATATGATATGCTTGGACATGTTGATTGAGATATATTTCCCGATTGACAACTTCATGCTTTAATATGTTGATTGAGATATATTTCCCAAAATATATTGCTTTTAAAGATCAATTTCCAACCCTGTATAATATAGTCCACTACCCACATGTCACTGTGGAAATTGTCATGAATCAAACGCCTCTCAATATCTCTTTTCATAGAGCGTTAGTTGGGGATAAAATGATTGCCTGGCATAATCTTGTAGCTAATATATCCAACATTCAACTTTCCAATAAGAGAGATTTTTTATCATTGGAACCTACAAAATAATAGTCAATTCTCAGTATGATTGATGTACCAATATTTGATAAATCATAATACTCATTTCAGTAATAAATTTATCTGGAAGCTAAAAATTCCTCTTAAGATTAAAATTTTCCTTTGGTACGTTCAGCGAGGTGTAATTTTAACAAAGGATAATTTAGCCAAAAGGAATTGAACAGGTAGCCAAAATTGTTGTTTCTGTGATTGCCAAGAAACAATTAAACACCTCTTTTTTGACTGCCAGCGCGCTAAAACTATTTGGAAAATTGTTCATATAGCTACTAGGTTAACCCCACCTAGATTCACGTCTCACATGTTTCGAAGATGGCTAACAGGCATTGTGATGGAGGAATGTAAAATAATTTTTATGGGAGTTGAAGCTCTTTGTTGGGCAATCTGGTGTACGCGTAACGACGATCTTGTTTTTGAGAAAAAAAAACAATATACTTTTATGCAGGTTACATGCAGGGGAATATACTGGCTGCGATTTTGGGCGTGGTTGCAGCACGAGGATAGAGGGAGATTATTCGCTTGACCAACAAAGCATTGGAGGTTATCGTTCTGGACATATTCGCCAACAACGGATGAAGAAGCAATAATGGAATTTGCTTATGATTTTTTCCTTCCGTTTAGTTTTGTCATTTCTCTTTTATTCTTGATTAGCAATTGGGGGTGTTTAGTTGGGAGGTGAAAAGTTTTTGGGTGTCACATCGGATGATTCATGAGATGTCGGAAGGGATTTTCGGATACTAATTAAAAAACTAATTACATAATTCATCTAGAAACCGCGAGATGAATTTATTAAGCATAATTAAGCTGTTATTAGCATAAGTGTTACTGTAGCACTTAAGGCTAATGACGGCTTAATTAAAAAACTATGCATGTGTCCAACATTCGATGTGATGGGGTGAAAAAATTTTTTGGGTTGAAACTAAACACCCCCGAGCTAAAAACTTGTAAGACTTGGCTGTGTGCGACGGCACAAGCCGGAACATTTCTATTTTCTAAAAAAAATATTGCTGTTAAACCTTTATATGTGTATATTTCACCTTACTTTAAAAGACCATTTACATGTTAGGTGATCGAACTGAGAGGCACCACTATGGATGCAGAGATGCCTCCACTGAGAACGCAACAAACTGTATCATAGTTTTTCCCAAACATTGATATGAGCAAATCAAACTCCAATACTTTATTTGCCATGCCAATCAAGCTGGAGAATATACACATAAATTATTAATGTTGAACGAGGCTAAGCATCAATTGGTAAAAAAAAAACTCTACAAGCATTGGTAGATGCCATCCCTGAAAATATCTCACCTACTTTGTCACCAACAACTCTCTCCCATACTATAGTTGACAAGACGTGTCCTTCCAAAGCATGGGTCCTATTGTCTGGAGCAAAGGGCAGGTCCTGCAAAGGAGTTGGATCCAAATGTATAGCTTCAATTCGATCTACATGCTAGATACAAGATCAGTATGACACATAATTACTTTTCTATCAGCTATTGATATTGTTTAAGGGCATGTGGCGCGAAATTGGAAAATAATAACAGCATTAATGTAGTCTCGTCTTGTACTCTGCTCTTATCCTTAAGATCTGGAGCATGCCATTGTCTAGCTAGCTAAGAGTGTAATGGTAGTGATTAATAAGGACAAAACATCCGCCATTAGTTGGAGATACGAGAGTGCCAGTGGCGACCTTATCAAGCTAGTTCTGCATTAAAATTTATGTCCATACATTATTTCAATCTAGAGTGGGTACATTAGCTGATAAAATTTGGGCATGTGTAAAGTTTAAAGAGAGGAGATATATATAGTGCTTTAATTTAGTCCTAGTTTATTTATACGAACTTTTTGTTGTGTTAATTTAATCAAAGGTATGGTGCAGAATGAAGTCATGTCAATCTCTAGCTTTCTTGTTATTTAATGGATATATACGATGCCTCTTCTCCGTATGCTTTTGCCTACAGTATTGTTGACACATGACACTCTCCCCTTGAAGGAAGAGAAAGTAATGAGTGCCTACAGCTAGCCACAATGTATGCTGCCAATGAGAAGACGGCAAGTATTTTGTAGCTCATCAATAATGAGTGCCCAAACTCTGAACAATACTGTTGATAAACTAGAGCTAGCCCATGTTTAGATCACCTCAAAATTCCAAGTTTTTTCACTCTCTCCATCACATCAATTTTTAGCCGCTTGCATGGAGTACTAAATGTAGGTAAAAAAAATATCTAATTACACAATTTAGTTCAAAATCACGAGATGAATCTTTTGAGCCTAGTTGGTCTACGATTGGACAATATTTGTTAAATAAGACGAAAGTGGTACTATTCATCAGGTTGAAAAAATCTTCAATCTAAACAAGGGCCTATATGATATCGACCTTGAGACATGACCGACTTGACATCGCTCACAAATATTTGAAGATGTTGCAACTTCCAACAATCCGCCTTCATGTTTGTACATATATGGCACCACAAATCAGAAAATCATGAAAACTTATGAGATTAATTTTAAAAATCATTGAGAACTGTCATTCAGTGCATTATCTAAGCGAGAATGCGCTTCATCATATATGAACGAGTTTTTTTGTGGCTTAGTAATATGATCAAGCACTACGCAGAAAATGATTTTTGTGAACGCTTGGCTTTTTTTTTAAGGGCGGCTGGGGTTGGAGACGTCCCTACTGTGGCGTGCTCGGGCCCAGCCGACCGGCTGCCCTTACAAATGCACAGTAGGGACGGCCGGTGTTTGAGTCGCCCCTACAAATGGGCACAATATAGGCGGCTGGTGATTGAGCCGCCCTTATAAATCACCCTATTTGTAAGGGCGGCTCAATCACCGGTCGTCTCTACAAATCAATTTGTAGAGGCGGCTTTATATTGAGCCGCCCCTACAAATAGATGCCGAATATTTAAAATGAAGTATAAAAAATTGATTTTTTTTCAAACGACCTCGGAAGGAGAAACACCCAAAATGAAAGTTGGCGATCTCAAAAAGTTATGAAACTTTGTAATTTACAACTTTTTCATTTGATATCATTTTGTTATTGGAAACTAAGTTTCAATTTTAAAAATTTGAAATATGAATTTTTCAAACGACCTCGGATGGAGAAACACCCAAAATGAAAGTTGTTGGTTTCAAAAAGTTATGAAAGTTTGTAGTTGACAAATTTTTATTTGAAGTCATCTTACCTACGAAAACTATGTATGAATTTCTAAAATTTGAAATTCAAATTTTGTAAGCGACCTCGGATGGAGAAACACCCAAAATGAAAGTTGTAGTTCTCGAAAAGTTATGAAAGTTTGTAGTTGACAACTTTTTGATTTGAAGTCATCTTGCCCACGAAAACTATGTATGAATTTCTCAAATTTGAAATTCAAATTTTGTAAACGACCTCGGACGGAGAAACTACCAAAATGAAAGTTGTAGTTCTCGAAAAGTTATGAAAGTTTGTAGTTGACAACTTTTTGATTTGAAGTCATCTTACCCACGAAAACTATATATGAATTTCTTAAATTTGAAATTTAAATTTTGTAAACGACCTCAAATGGAAAAACTACCAAAATAAAAGTTGTAGATCTTGAAAAGTTATGAAACTTTGTAGTTGACAACTTTTTCATTTGACCTCATTTAGAGCCTCATACAATCAATTTACACTCGGATCGTTATAATATTTGGGGAACCAAAATAGTATCAGACACTTGTGAGTGCGTGGTGCAGTGGTAGGGGAGGCTCCACGTGAGGGTGAGGTTGTGGGTTTGAATCCCCGCAACCGCGAAGCGCGCGAAAAATACCGTGACTTGCGACTTCGACGGGTCCGTCGAGCGGGCACTGGCTGGTGAGGCCCTCCCCGAATTAAAATAAATTTTTTCGTATTTAATTTGCCATTTTTTTGGTCCAAAATTGCGTTTTTTGAAAATTGATTTGTAGGGGCTCATCGATTTGTAGGGGCAGTTGGCCAGCCGCCCCTACAAATGCTCCATTTGTAAGAGCGGAGTGGCAGGGGCGGCTGAGCCAACCGCTCTTATAGAGCATCTGCAGCCGGCCCTATAGTGCCCCGTTGCGGTAGTGAAGTTTATGAACTTATTAAGGCCTAAAAGAAGACAAGTTTGAGTCAACGAAATATCAACTTGCAACCTGTTTTTACCATATTAATTCTAACCATGGATCTATGCATTCTTACCAACTTCGATATCTTCTTACATTTATTAAATTCTCGTGCTCATGTGTATGGCCTTCTGGACTAGTGCAAGCAAAGGTACCATCATTTGGTTGTACTTATAAATTATAAACAAGTTAATTAGACTGGTCACCACCTCAGATTGTCATCAAGTAGTGTTCAGAAAGCACTAATCAAAAGGTAAATGAACAAGCACCAAAGCGCCACGCCTTACCCATCAATACCTCAACCACTCTAATTGCATATATAGCCGTATATGTTCCGCAACCTTTGATCAAATTTTGTGTGTATATATAAGAGCAGTATGAATCTATGATCATGTAGGTAGTGGGTTTGTTGTACCATCATAATAGGCAATAATGACCTCCACTATTGTTACATTTGTTTTCACAATTTCAAATATGTAGTTTTTTATTGCAAAACAGTAGAAATGTAGATATATTCACACTCACTTTCTATGAACACATGCACGCATACTTTACCCATATGAACGCCTCTCTAAGAGACTAGGTCGATGGGTCTTGAATTGACAAAGCCACCATAGACATCTCATTCTCAACAGGGACATTGTCTACCACTAAAAAAATAATTCACTGAAAATACAAGCTTATGTGCTGAGTTAGAGACTTGAACCCATTCACCACAAGGAGCCTAATCTCACATAAGTAGTTTGGTTCTATGTTTTCCATATGTGTTTTTTGATGCAAGGAATTCTAGAGGGCTCCAGGCTAAAAACAATTAAGATAGTCTGGTTGATCCCTTATTATCTCTTGAATTCAAATCTCGGCTATACTACCTAAGCATTTTCATTTGAAGCAGGTGTTCTATGAAATCGCTGCTTTTCTGAATAAGGGCTGTTAGTTGTAATACCGTAAAATTTCTCTTAAGACGGAGTAGGAGTTTCTAAAGAGACAGAAGGTGATGTAATTTGATGATTATTATTTGTTCTGTTCAGGCAAAGGTGGTGATATCGGGGCGTAGATTCCTCTCAACATATCAGCGTTGGAATATGTTTGCCTATTGAGTGGCCAGCACCAAGTACCATAGCCCCAGCTAACTAGCTCGAGTGGCCCTCGAGAATATCAGAGGTAGTTGCTATATACCAACATCATGGTGAATTAACCTCAATGTCTTTCCTCACCAAAATATTTAAAGGTGTTTACAGGTGTCCCTTTCCCTGCTTTCATGGTGTAATCTTCAAGCTCTAGCAGGCAGGCGAACAACCGAAGGAATTAAGAAGACGACTAGAAAGGCCTTGGTTGTATTTTTATTTTTGGATGTTATTTTGTGTCAAGTTTCTCTCTTTCGTACTGGCTATTTAGATATGAGACACTCTTTGAGTGTCTTTCTAAAAGAGACTATAAAAGATGAAATCTAGAAGCTTCTAATTGCGCCATGTATATAAAGAAAAGTAAATTACATTACTTGAACATCATATCTAAATACATGTCATATATGAACCCTTTTCCAAAGAGTGGGGGTGGAACCTTCCTTCACGGGTTCAAGTTTTAGACTTGGTACATGGGTGCTCATATTTTTCAATATTTATTTTAGTAAGAAACTATGTTATTCATTTAGTAGTAGGTGAGGTGCCTGGTGACAACGAGGTGTTTATAGTGACTTCGTCAATCTCAAGATTGGTCAGCTTAATCTCTCAAAGGTAGGGGCCAAAGCAAATTAAACGATTATGGTCAGATATGGATTCAGATAGTAGTATTTTCCATATTTTAATTCAAATACTAATTTAAATACTCTCAGATGCAAATATAAATCAAGTAGTTTGAATTCAAATATGCATTAAGAATTTTAGATACATACTCGGTTTGGGTGGTAGCAAGTACGGATTCGCTTTTATTGATGGTTTTGAAGAACGGAATAATCATTATATAACATAGAAGTAAGGAATAAAATATGACAGCATAAGTATAACACATGTAGATAAAGATCATTCATAGAAAATAACATATTTACAAATAAATAGTATAGCAATAAATGAGTCTATAAGTAATTAAATATTTGAATAAATATTTAAATATCTATCAATCAATAAATAAAGTACATAAAAGTTAAAAATGAACTAAAGTATTTGAAAAAGTTTTACATCAATAAATATATCTAGTTTACGCTAAATCAAAATAATATATTTACATCATGGTTTCATTAGGTCCTTTATTCTATACAAATACGAATAATATTGAATATCCATCCCATATTGATTTCATATATAGATCCAAATTTAGCTAATAAAAATGAATTCAGATATATCCAGCTTCAGATCCATTTCCACCGTTACTTGAAGATGCTAATAGGGGTGTTTATAGGGGTGAGTATGCGTGAGAGCGTGTATGTCTGTACTTTGTTAGTTACCCCTTAGAAAGTTGTTAATAAATCAGCCAAAGATGGAATTTGTTGACTCGTGCTACAACCATGGGCCACTTGAATTCATGGACACCATACTGTTGAAACAAGAACATGTGTTTCATTTGCTTAATCACATGACCTAGCTAGAGAGCTTTTCCAATACTTTCCAGATGAAATGTAATATACTCCACACATAATTGTTGAAGTATATATATATTAATCTATCACCCACATTTCCTTAATAACTTATACTTTTGAGCTAATTGTTTGGCACATACAAGATACAACTCACAATGCTATCAAAGCTCAGTTGGCTCGACCTTGATTATTGGCTAGGGAAATTCAAATAAAAAGATGGCACAATATTCTTACTCGTATTCCAAGGGCTAGGCAAACTAAAATACGAGGTATATGTCAAAACTCAAAATGTGCGGTTTTGGGTGAATTATTGCTCAACACATTCAGCTCAACTCAATTCCCTAGGATATTTAACCCTCTCTTATAAGTACATTATTTATGTGCCAACCCAATTGGAAGTGCTAATCTTGAATTTACTAACAAAAATGTCAAATTGCATACCCAACTCACCCATATAAAAAGGCACCAACCCAACATTATTTTCACCTAGTGTCGTCGCCGAACTCATTGCCATAACACTAAGACGAGCGCCAACCTTGTGGTGCTCTTGCCTCGCTGTTGCTGTCGCCCATGGGGGCCATGGACAGCAAGAGTAATGGGAGCAAGAAGAGCAAGAGCCTGCTCGGCAAGTACGAGCTGGGTAGCTTGCTGGGACGAGGCACGTTCGCCAAGGTCTACCTCGCGCGCCCGGTGGCCGGCGGCGAGGCTGTGGCTGTAAAGGTGCTCGACAAGGCCGAGGTCATGGGCACGGTGGGCATGGCTCCGCGCGTGCTCCGCGAGGTGACGGCCATGCGCCGGCTGCACCACCCCAACGTGCTCCGCCTCCACGAGGTGCTCGCCACGCGCGCCAGGATCTACCTCGTTATGGAGCTCGCGCCGGGCGGGGACCTGCTGTCTAGGCTCGCCGCGCTCCCGCGGCGCCGCCTCACGGAGCACACCGCGCGCCGCATCTTCGTGCAGCTCGTCGCCGCGCTCTCCTACTGCCACGCGCGCGGCGTCGCGCACCGCGACGTCAAGCCTCAGAACGTCCTCCTCGACGGCGACGGCAACCTCAAGGTCTCCGACTTCGGCCTCTCCGCGCTCCCGGACTCGCTCCGCGACGACGGCCGCCTCCACACGGTCTGCGGCACCCCGGCCTACGCGGCACCAGAAGTGCTCCGCCGCAAGGCCTACGACGGGGCCAAGGCCGACGCGTGGTCCTGCGGCGTCATCCTCTTCGTCCTCCTCGCCGGACACCTCCCCTTCGACGACTCCAACATCGCCGACATGTGCCGGAAGGCGCATCGCCGGGAGTTCGAGTTCCCGGAGTGGGTGTCGCAGCCGGCGCGCCGGCTGGTGAGCCGCCTGCTCGATCCAAACCCGGCCACCCGCGTTGCCCTCGCGACGCTGACGACGCACCCGTGGTTTAAGCGCTCCCTCAGCCTCGACTCGCAGCTCGGTGGGCTGCTCAACAGCCAGCAGGAGCGCGCGCTAGAGTTCCAGGCGCCGGCCATGAACGCCTTCGACATCATCTCCATGTCGTCTGGGCTCGATCTGTCCGGCTTGTTCGACCAGCGGAACCGAGAGATCAGGTTCATGACAGCGGCATCTCCGGAGCGTACCCTGGAGGAGCTCGGCCGCGCCGGCGGGAAGCTCGGGTATGTAATGGTAGGTAAGAACGGAGTGGAGTGCCTGACGCTGGGGGGCCTGCCAGGGCTGGCGGCGATGACGGTTGAGATGTCAGAGGTGGCACCACCACTGATGCTCGTCGAGCTGCGGCTTGAGGTGGCCGACGGAGACGGCGACGGCGAGGGACAAGGGTTCGGTTGGGAAGAGCTGAGACATGAGCTAGGAGATGTAGTTAGGACTTGGCATAGCTGCCAAGATTTCTGACATGATCATGGCGCTGTTTTGTAAATCATATAGAGTTCTTTTTGGATTTTTTATTTTGCGCGCGGTTTGGAGGTGTATATTAGTATATGTACAAAATACAATATATAAGTGTGTTTAGTTAATTTTGCCTAGAATTGTAGTGCTGCAGAAATGTTGATTATGTGTGTGCTTATTATATATTAGCAAATGATATTGACAATTCACTTTTAACTATATAAATATGCCATGACAATAAATTTTGTAAGTTGTTACTTGAGATTAGTTTATATATATTTTGACATAAACAGTATGTCATATCATACTGGTCATTTAATTTTAAGCATTCTATGTTTTTATCAAAGATACTACTACACATATAGGTTTTTGATATTACAAATTAAACAACTCAAGTGCCACGGCATAGGCTGGGATGACTATTTATATTATTATAGTAATTAAGAGTGTAGTCTAGAACATAGAATATTTTTTAATAAAATACAAAAGAATAATTCTAAATAAATGATAAAATAAGCACATGAACTTTGACCTAACACGTGAATAAAAAAATTACAACAGCTAATATGATGAAAAGATGAAAATCAAAATATAAATTCATGATGTCACAGAAAGGGATGTAACAAAAGTTTATATATCTTAAGCTTAGGTTTCAGCTACATACACATCGAAGATCCAAAGAGGTGCAAAAACAAAAGATGACAACACATAAGGTCCCAACAGAGCCTCCACATCAAAACCTAGGAAAAATTGACTAAAGTAACATACATGGTATGTTATTATGTGGATCAAGTATACATGCATGAATGAACTATAAATATATATGTTATGTTTCAATAATCATTAAAGATATTCTCTTAATGACTCATAAATGAATGATACTACAATTTTTTTAAAATTATATTAATACCAATGCATATACTTTAAGTATATTATTGCTTTAAATAAATTTGTACATTCTATATGAAATGTCTGATATATCTATATTGTTAGTATAATTGTAAACACTCTATTTTTTTTATAATAACGCAACACTACTACCTATATAATTCTTTGGTAAGAAAATTTAACATCTTAAGAAGTGAAGGCACTATAACCTTTCCGGTCTTTTGAGATTGCTTTATTGTAAACAATGATTATAAGGCTTAAATATTAATATCCGCTTGAGGTTAGCATTGCTAACCCATTCTAGATCTCACTTCAAGCTCTACCACCGATCTTGCGGGATGAGGTGCAAGTTAAAATGACTTTTTACGCTATTGCAGTACTTCAGAGTGTAGTCTATGACTTAAATTCTCTATTTCAAATATAAAAAGAGAGTTTATAAAAAACACAATAAGCATGAGAGTTTAAATTCAATTTGAGGATAAAATTTGTAGCTACTAATAGATTAACATTTGAAAAATAAAAAATCAAGATTGATGACGTCACAAGACTTGGGTTGAAAACGAACAGGTCAATCCCATCCTGACCTACCCCTTTTCCATATCTTACCTTCCCCATTTCTGTATTTTTGGAAAATCCAAAAACGCGACGGGATGTGGGTCGGGGTCCACAGGAATGGATGGAAGCTGGGAGCCTCCATCCCACCGTATTTAATGGGATCCCATATTTAGGCAGGCTAGACCTTTATGTCACCTGTTTTTTTAGTTTGATAAGCCCAATCAAGTGGCCATCATACAGGGCCCAACAGACAATCTTGCCTTGAAAAGCCCACCAGATTCCACAAGAGACCAAAAAATCCTGCCTCGAAAAGCCCACCAGATTCCACAAGAGACCAAAAAACCCTACTCCCACTTCATACCAGCCGCTAGCCGCCCATCCTTGTGTTTCCTAACTGCATTAGCTATCGCCCGCCCTTCCTTGTCCCTACCCTTCCCATTCCTCACGGCGTCACCCACCCTCCCATATCCTCTCCCCCCATTCCTCAATCCATGAATGGATGACCATCGCCCTCCAACAACGGGCTAGGTAGTGGCACACGCAAGCCAAGATCTAGGGATTTGACTTCCATGTTTCTTCCTCCTCCACCCTCTCTTCCTCAATTTTTTTCTTGATTACTTCCTCTCCATCCTCATATTCTCCATAGGTATGTAGGAAGTAAGTGGCATTCACTACTACAGACCGAATTTGTAGCAACAGGGCATTTTTTGGTAGGGGCGGCTCCAGCAGCAGCAGCCCCTACAGTGGTCGTGCTCGGCCGCCCCTTGGCTAGCCGCCCCTACAAATCCAACAGTAGAGGCGACTGGTGTCAAGAGCCGCCTCTACAAATGGGTTCATTTGTAGGGGTTCATTTGTAGGGGTGGCTCATTCACTAGCTACCCCTACTGTTTGATTTGTTGGGGTGGCTGGATCACAAGCCACCCCTACAAATGCCACCCCAAATAAAGGCTGGCACCCCCCTTCTTCCTCCTCGGGCCAGCACTGTAGCCCGAGAGAGGAAGGAAGGGGGCCTTGGGTACCTCCTAAAAATTGCTCCTACAAGGGGGGGGGTTTGATCTCATTTCCTTTGGTGGAGAGGTTGTAAAAGGTAAGAAAATGCTATTCCAAACATTTTTAGGAAGTTTTAATGGTTGGTTAGTGAGTAATTAGGGTTATGCTTTTCTCTCTCTTCTATGGTGCTTGAGCCATTTATGAAGCAAATTAGACCAAATTTTTGAAGGTTCTAGTGTAAATTATTTAGTGGAATAAGATTACACCCTTATTTAGTGGTTCTTGCTTGATTTTATTGGTTTATTAGTTAGTTTAATGGATGTGTCATGTAGATTTAGATCTAGAGCTAGGGTTTGTTATTTTATCATTAATTACATTTTTTGCATGAAGGATATATAGTGTGTAAAATCTTAATTGTTGCTATATGTTATCTTTGAAATTGCTTGTTATTGTAACCATGATATTTTAGTGGAGAATTTAATATAATTAGGTCAATAATTGTTATGTATATATTGTTTTTCTAGAAAATTGCTAGTTAATTATCTGTGAATAATTAGTCCTTTATTTTTTTCTTTGATAGCTCTCATATAAGATGAAGTACAAGCAGTCTTGGATGTATGGTGCATTAAGGTACAAGCCAGGTTTCCATGACGAAGTGGATAAATTTATCGAAGCCGCAGAGGACCATGCAAAGACTATGAAAGAGAATAAAGATTCAATTATTTGTCCGTGTAGAGATTGTAAAAATCATCTAGCATTCAAAGATGTGACGACCATCAGATCACACTTGATTATGTGAGGGATTTGTTAGCAACTACACAGTGTGGATTCATCATGGTGAAACGGTTGTTGACCAAGTTGCTCCAGAGGAAGATGACGCCGAAACCCTAGGTTACCTGGACCAATATGCAGCAGAGCTTGATGCACAAATGGCTAATGATTACCTTGAGCAAGGTGGCGGTGGTGGTGGTGGTTGGGATGATAACGTCGAAGGTGCTAGAAATAATGATGGCGGAGCATGTGTCGGTGATGAAGACATTGATGATGATGATTTGGATGACATGCTTCGGGCCCTTGGACCGGAGATTTTACTAAAGAGCAAGAACGGTCTAGAAAATTTGGAAAGGGTGACAAAAGCATCGAAGGAGCATGTGTATGATGTTGAGAAGGGTTGTCCAACACATTGGACACTTCTACGATTTGTGCTTGAGCTACTCATCTTGAAGGCTAAGTATGGCTGGTCAGACTATAGTTTCAATGATCTATTGCGTCTCCTTGCATGGCTGATGCCAAAGCCAAACTTAGTGATCGCCAACACATACCAAGTGAAGAAGGTTATAAGTCCACTCACAATGGGGGTTGAAAAAAATCCATGCATGCCCCAACCACTGTATCCTTTTTCGTGGCACAACGTTCGAGAAACTAGATAAATGTCCTAGGTGTGGGGCTAGTCGGTACAAGAACAATGACCTTTACGACGGGGGAGAAGCCTCCGCGGATAAGAAGAGGAAGAAGGGTGGGAAAAAGGTGGTACAAGATTCACAACCCACAGAGGAGACTCCATTAGGCAACGATGCAAAAGCAGAGAAGAATTCTAGCATTGGTCATGTGGTACCTACCAGTGGCCGACCGCTTGAGGCGTATCTTCCTAAACCCTAAGGAAGCCGCACTGATGACATGGTGGGACGATGAGCGCAAGGTTGATGATGATGTGATTGCACACCCAGCCAATGATACTCAGTGACAAAATTTCAATGAGAAGCATAAACATTTCAGCGTGGACCCAAGGAATGTACGGTTTGGCTTGAGCACTGATGGAATGAACCCGTTCAATGAGAGGAACAACGATCACAGCACATGGCCAGTGAGCTTGTACAACATCCCGACATATCTTTGTCAGAAGCGAAAGTACCTTCTCCTCACTATTCTCATTTCGGGTCCGAAACAACCAGACATTGATATAAATGTGTTCCTCGAGCCTTTGATGGAAGAAATGGAGAGGCTATGGAGGGTTGGGGAGCCGATGTACGATGCGTTTCGAAAGGAGGACTTCATCTGTAGGGCCATCATCTTTGTTACTACCAATGATTACCCCGCGCTGTTTGTGTTGTCTGGACAGTTCAAAGGGAAGATAGGTTGCTTAGTATGCTTGGATGCTACTACATGGGTGTACCTAGATGCATCCAAAAAGAAAGTCTACCTAAGGTACTGACGCTTCTTAAAGACAACTCACAAATACCACAACAAATTGTTCTATAGATTTTATGACAACACTCTAGAGATTGAACCCCCTCTGAAGAGACATCATAACGAAGAACACGTGTACAAAATGGTGAAAAACATACATGTCGTCTATGGAAAGAAGAATCCGGATAGGATAATTAGAGATAGAAGCACACCTCCTATCGCCGGCGTACCTTTCATGAAACAGTCGATCTTCTTTCAGTATCTGCCTTATTGGTCGGACTTGGAGGTCCCCATGCTATTGATGCTATGCACATGCAGAAGAATGTCTTTGAGAGTCTCATTGGTACCTTGATGTACACGAGGAAGACAAAGTATGGTCTGAAATCACGGAAAGACATGGTGCAGCTAAATGTGAAGAAAGAGCTTCACCGGTACTTGAGAGTAATGGTAAATACACTTTGCCCATGACTAGCTAGAACCTGACCCTAGAAGAGAGGAGGGCCATATGCACTTTTCCTTAAGGGGATCAAAGTTCCGACCAGGTTTTCATCGAACGTGAAAAGGCTAGTGTCGATGAAAGATCTATAAGTGAAAAACTTCAAAGCTCATGATTGTCATGTGATGCTGACATTGTTCCTACCCATTGTAATCAGGGTTATAAAGCCAGGGTTCTTGAAAATGTCCATCCAGCGCATGTGCTACTTCTTTACGAAGATCTCACAAAAGACGATTGGTAAGAAAGAGCTGAGTGACCTACATGAATTCATGGTGGAGACCCAGAACCAACTTGAGATGTGTTTACCTCCAACTTTTTTTGATATAATGCCACATCTCATGATTCACATGGTTCATCAAATAGAGTCCCTGGGACCTTGCTACTTGCATGAAATGTGGTCCTACGAGCGGTTCATGTCGGTTCTAAGCCGATACGTGCATAATCGAGCATACCCTGAGGGCTCCATGATAGAGGGCTACAGTACTGAAGAAGTCGTAGAGTGTTGTTAAGAGTACCTAAAAGGAAAGAAAGCGATTGGTAAACCCAATTCTCGTCACAAGGGTAGGCTAGCTGGAAAGGGCACCAGGGGGCAAAAAGTGTTCATCAACGAGGACTACAAAGCAGTTAGTCAAGCGCATTACTGTGTCATGCAGAGTCCAAAACTGATGGAACCATAGATTGATGAACACTTGGCTATCATTAGGGAGGAGAGTAATGGCCGCACAGATGAGTGGGTCATGAAACAGCCAAGGAACGACTCACTACATGGTTGAAGGATCAAAACATACCGCTTGGAGAAACCATAGATGAAATTACCATCAGTAGGTTGGCGAAGGGACCATCAAGACAAGTCACAACTTGGCAAGCTTATGACATCAATGGCTACACATACTATACCCACACAAAGGATAGTACATGTGTGAACCAAAATAGTGGTGTCCGAATAGAAGCTCTCGATGCACTGGGGCGAAAGATCCCATTCTTTGGCATCATTGATGACATATGGGAACTTGACTATGGAATGAATATAAGATTTACCGTGTTTCAATGTCGCTAGATCAAACAATACCAAATCAACAAGATCGGGTTGATAGTCGTGGACCTCAAAAATCTAGGGAACCGAGAAGACCCTTGGGTGCTTGCTGATCGTGTCGCACAAGTTTTCTATTTACCTGATCCGCCAACTAACCTCCCTCCAAAAAAAAGACGAAGCATGTGGTTGCCTCTGGGAAACAGCATATTATCGGAGTTGATGGCATGGACGATGTTGAAGAGTACAACAACTACACTGAAATGCAGCTATTCACTGGCTTTTCTAAGAAGATCGAAGCGGTGGAGAAGAACCTTCCCAAAGACGAATTGCCATGGCAACGAAAAGGTGTAAAGGGAAAAAAGTGTTATAGGCTAGTTGACCCCCTTAAGTATTATATGTGTGAGATTACATTTATGTATGTGTGTGAGACTACATTAATTTATGTATGTGTATGAGACTACATTTATGTATGTGTGAACTTCGAATAAGATTTTGAAACCTAAAATGATTTCAGCTGAAAAAGTGATGAATACCAAAGTTGTACCACTCATCGAGATCTACAACTTTTATATTGGTCATTTCTTCATCCGACAAAGTGGTAATAATATTGTTCACAAATGTTACACATCTCTCATATAGTTTTATAAACATGAGACACGTACGTTTTGTGAACAATGTGTAGTAACACTTCGTCAAATGAAGAAATGACCAAAATAAAAGTTGTAGGTATTGATGAGTCATACAACTTTGGTATTTGTCATTTTTTTTCAGAACAAATCATTTGGGGTTTCAAAATTTGGTTTGAACTTGTCATTTTTCAAATTTCAAAATTTGAACTGTTCAATTTTAGTCAAATGACAAGATGACCAATATAAAAGTTGTAGATCTTCAAGAGCTGAACAACTTTGGTATTCATCACTTTTTTCAGAACAAATCATTTGGGGGCTCAAATTCAGTTTGAAGTTATAATTTTTTGAAATTCAAAATTTTAATTGTTCAAACTTTGTCACATCCAAGTTTGACCAAATTTAAATGCTGGAGCTTGATTTTATAAAAATTCTAGAAAAAAATCATCACATTTGGAGTTAGTATGAGGGAGAAAAACTAATTATAAAATTTACCTGGAAATTAAAAAGAAAAATCACACTGTTTATGATGATAATTGTATGATGATCATGAACCGTGTGACTTCTCTTTTTAATCTCTGGATAAATTTTGTAACTGGTTTTTAATCTCTAGGTAAATTTGAACTGTTCAAATTTTATCAAATGACAAGATGACCAAAATAAAAGTTGTAGATCTTCATGAGTTCTACAACTTTGGTATTTATAATTTTTTCAGTTAAAATAATTTGGGGGTTTAAATTCTGGTTTGAAGTTGTAATTTTTTAAATTCAAAATTTGAACTCTTCAAATTTAGTCGAATGACAAGATGACCAAAATAAAAGTTGTATATCTTCATGAGGTCTACAACTTTGATGTTTACCAAATTTTCATTTGAGGTCATTTCATGTCCTAAAATTGTTTTAGTTGTTTTGAATTTAAAATTTCCAATCTTTAAAATATTGTTTTTGTTAAGAATAAAATATAGAATAACATAATTTCTATATAAAAAGAGTATATATATAGATATATTTTTGTATATAGAATAATCAAAAAACAATTATAAAAATTTGCACTGTATTATTTACAAATGAATAATTATAGAATAAAAAAGGAAAAATATTTGTAGGGGCGGCTAACTCGGGAGCCACCCCTACAAATGAGCTCCGCTATATATCCCAGAGCGCGCGGGAGGCTGAAATTTTTCTAAGTATTGGGCGCTCTTCTTCCTCTACGACGCCGGCAGGCTGCCAGAATTTTCTTCGACCCGCCGGCGGTGCCTCCTCCTCCCTGCCCTCTCCGCCGCGACGCACCGCTGCCGCCCCATCTCCATGCCCCCAAGACCCATCCTCGAGTAGGAATTGAGGGCCCTGCCGGCCCCCTGTATACAGCTAGGGTTTGAGACTGGCCGGCGCACTGCGCCGCCACCGCCGCTGTCTCCCTTGGTGGCCGTGTGCTCTGGTGGCCGTGCGCACTCCCCATCTCCGCGCGTGCCTCTGGTGCCCATCCTCTGCAATCCCCAGCGCACTGCGCCACCGCCGCCAATCCTTGGTGGCTGTCTGCTCCGGCGTTTGTGCGCGGGCTCCCCATTTGCGACCTCTCTGCTTCAGATGTGGGGGTCTTCTCCGACCTCGACCTCTCTGCTTGGCAGAGGCGGAGCCACCACTAGGGCGAGCCGGGGCGGCCGCCCTAGGTCCCTGTGGCCGGGCACCCCTTCCCTGCATCCCGGAGCTGGCCTCTGTCGAGGGCGGCGTGAGGTTGAAGACGACAGCGGCGGCGCGGTGCTGCTTGCCTTCTGTTTGGGACGACGGAGAGCGTGATAGGCCTGGCGCCTGAGACTGGGCCATGGCCTTCCAGCAACGGCCCAACAAGGCGCCCAGCGTCACAGCCTTTGGGTGGCAGGCAGCCCGCTTGCCCGCTCGGCCGATTCGACGCCGCTCCTCTGCTCCTGCGACGTGCAACCTCGCCAAGTCGCGATCCCCAGATTCTGCCCGGCGCCCGCCGCGCCGGCCATCGGCGGCTCCCCCGCCTGGCCGCCTCCCCCCGGCGCCCGCGGCTCCCCTTCCCACTGTCTCGCCTCGCGCAGTCGCACCCTCGCCTCTGATCTGCACGCCGGCCAGCGGCCACTCGGCTCGCAGTCTGCTCCTCCGGCGAAGTGGCTTTGCCTCAGGCAGACCCACCTCAAGGTCCGCAAGCAGCCGCCCGTCGAGGGGCTCAGCTCCAAGCTCATCTCTGCGATTTGCATCTCTGGGTAGGTAGTCCCAGTAGTGGAGCAAACTCTTCGTTCTTTTTTCGGTGCCATTAACAGCTAGTGTTGTTTGTTTGATGCACGTCCTTTCTAGCTCCATGCACTTGCATCCGCACAGCCTCAGCGCCTGACGCCTAAATGACAAATTGACATTTGATGTCATTGTTTATTAGCTAGTGTTATTCTAGATCCTTCATGTCTCCATGGATTAATATCATTTTCTAATTAATTTGTCTTTTAAATTGATAGTTTTTGTACTATAATTCTCCATTGAAATATGTATTATTGATTATTCCTCTATAAAAATGTAACATCTTAATTTTTGTTTGTTGTTCTACAACTTTTGTTCTTGATATCCTTGTTTAGGCAAAAAGTTTTAGTTTAAGTCCGCCCTACCTCAATTCTTGGGCTAGATCCGCCACTGCTGCTTGGCCACCGCCCCACTGTGCCACCTCCGCCATCCATTTGCTTGGCCAGCTCTACTGAAGGTATGCGCCCCCCCCAAACCTGCCTTCTCCTACTGCTCTAAGTTGATCTCGTGCTGATGCTTGTGAGCCTGCTGATGCTTGTGAGCATGTGAGCCTGCTGATGCCTTTGAGCCTGTGAGCACTGTGAGCCTCTGAGCCTGTTGATGCTACATAACTATAATAGCAGTGTGCTAACCATTGCTGAAATTGTTGGATGATGGTGAAAAAACTTTGCTTGTTTAGTGGCTTAAATTTTCTGCTAATTCATAGACAGTATAAGAGGTTAAGACCAAGTCTGGTGCTTGTCTCCTATTAGTGTATTTTTTTACATTGTTGCTGCATCTATGAATTATTTGACATGGGGGCAAACTGATTCATTGATATGATAACTTGTTATTGCTTGGTTATAGTGATGTGGCATAGTATAGATATAATCAATGCCTTCTGTTTATCTCTGTAATAGTGATGATGTGGCACAGTACAGATATAATCTTGCTCTTGCATCATCAGTGCCTATTTAGTTGCCTGTGAATGTGCTGAATGTTCCCTAGTTGCTGTAATAGTGATTCCCTAGTTGCACAGTATAGATATAATCTTGCTCTTACTGTAATAGTGATTCACTATTTGGAACTAAAACAAATTAATAGGTCTTTGTTCTCTAGTTGCTGGATGGCCTTTTAAATTTGCACATTGCAAGCTTCTCCTCTTAGTGCTGCAAAATTTCTGAAGGAATTATATTGCTAACTGAGCTAAGTGAGCTGTGATTGTTCATCTATTAGGCAAATCTAGTGGTAATTTGTTCATGCTCTGCTAGCTAAGCTGTGATTGTTCATCTATGTTGAACCATGTTTTAGCTGTGAGCCTGTAATTTTTCTGCTAGCTAAGCTGTGATTTTTTTTTGTAGCTCTATTAAATTTTTGCTGACCATGGCTATAATAGTAGTGTGCTAAGCATGGCTTTTCTGTCCTCTCCTCTCCTCTCCTCTCCTATCTGCTGCTGACCATACTACCAGTGTGCTCTCCCCTCTTATTGGTTCCTGACCATATATGCAGTCCCCTATCTTTTTTTTGTCAAGTAGCAGCTGACCATGCATGATGTTGATGACTTGCATATGTATAACTGAGCACAAGTCCTTTGTCGGTAATTATTTTTACTATGTTGAGAGCACCTACCAAAAAAAATGCTTCTACTACTACAGCTAATGAGTTGGCTTTTTATTTGATTTAGTTTGGGGGAGGACCTAGTAGTCCTGGACCAACTAACAATAAAATCTTTGATTTTCCTGGAACCTTCCTTCCTCTCTCTCTCATGAGATGAATAATGTGACTTCAAATCTGAGGCAAAGGGCTTTCGTGCAATGATGATTTGATGAATCTCATTAATATGTTGTTGCCTTTGCTGTTGCTATATTGGTGCTGTTGCTTTTCTGTCCTCTCCTCTCCTCTCTTATTTGCTGCTGACCATACTACCAATGTGCTCTCCTCTCTTATTGGTTGCTGACCATATGTGCAGTCATCTCTCTATTATTTTTGGCAAACAGCAGCTGACCATGGATGATGTTGATGACTTGCATGTGATTTATATCTGAGCACAAGCCCTTTGTCAGTGATGATTTCTTATTCAGTTGAGAGGAGCTCCTAAAAACAATGCTTCTACTTCTACTTCGGCCAATGAGTTGTCTTTTATTTGTTTTAGTTTGGGGGAGGACATAGTAGTCCTGGGCCAATTAAGAATACAATCTTTGATTTTCCTAGAACCTTCCTCCCTCTCTCTCTCTCTGTTCTCTATCTTCTTGTCTGCTCCTAAGATGAATAATGTGAAACCAAATCTGAGGCAAAGGGCTTTTGTGCAATGATGATGTACTAATTATCATTAATTTGCTGCTGCTTTTGCTGTTGTGTCACTTCTCTGTTCTCTATATCTGCTACTACTACTACAACAACCATGATTGATGGCTATTTTCTTCACTTCCACTAGAAAATGGGCCCTTGCTATGTTGTTTTCTATGGGAAGAAACCTGAGATTTACAGCTCTTGGCAAGAGGCTAGTGAACATGTGCTTGGGGTCAGAAATGCTATACACAAGAAGTACAACAACTATGACCATGCACTTAGAGATTTCAATGCCTATGTTGGAGCATCAACTAGCTCCCCTAAACTTGGCCCAGTTGCTTGTGGTGGGACCATCCCCCTCAGGGTGGTGAGAGCATCCCCCTTCAGGGTGGTAAGAGCATCCCCTCAGGGTGGTTCTTCGAAGAATGTGCTGATTATAAGTCTGGTGGTGCTGGTGTTTGGACTTTGGATGAGGCTTTCCATCAGCTGCAAATGCAAGTGTAATACTTAGGCCTATTAGTTTGGAAAACACTACCTGTATGTTGGTCCTAATGCACCTCCATCTATATTTTGCTTGTAATGCAGCAGCAAGTGCTCTTTATTTTTTTTCAAGCAGCAGCAACTTATGCTACTACAGAAGCCAGGGAGTGTACATTATGGATATTACGTATGCAGTATCATAAGTAACACCACTACCTATGGGAGACACCCTTGTAGGGTAAGTTTGAACCTCTTCACCCTTAGTATACAAAGTTGTTACAAAACGCACATATATGTTACCAAATACTAAACCTAAACTTGTTTCCTTATAGTGGCAAGATGAGAAAGGTGTGAGAATGAATGCACACAGTGATGACGCCCTCTTGGACCTCATTGGCGACCTTTGCGCCTTCATAATGGATCATATTGTGCACATCAAAGGCACTTTCCATCACCTAGAGTCCGACTTAGGTAGGAATCCTCAGTACCAACATCTTCGTGAGTGGGAAAGGCTAGGCTTAGGCCTTTGATTTGAGTTGTCAATGGATTATGATCGGACTTGTGAATGTTCTTGGACTTGTGTATGTAATGTGATTGAACTTGTGAACTTGTGAGTGTGATTGGACTTGTGAACTCATGTATATATGTTGTTGGTCGATATATATATGTGTGTGTGTGTGTGTGGGGTCAAGAATTTTTGAATTTTTTTGGTGCATATGTCCACAAAAATGGTCATTCGTAAAGGAGGAATTACAGTGAAAATCTTGAGAAATAATAATGCACATTCGAGAGAATTCATATAATAGATAACAAGAATTCAGTAATAGATGACAAGAATTTAATTAGAAATAAATTGTTTCTTTACAACAAGAGTTGGTTGCTAAGCACCAACACCATATTTACATTCATACCAAAATCCAATCTACAACTAAAAGGGTAACTTTCTTTCACAATAACTATCATCCATCCTACTACCTGTCTTTCCATGTCCTTCCTCTACAGAAGAAAGTGGCCTCTACTTGCATCGGTCTAATAAACCATGAAAAATAGCACAGTTACCGTGGTTGCAAACCAATTCTAGTTACAACTGTAATGCAAGCAAATATGCAGTTTTGCATGTACTATCTCCAACTGGTAGATTAAGCACATAATAAACTGACATCATGATGCTGAAAACTCCACCTGGAGGATAGACAGATGGTTACCGCTTTCTTAGAGGAATAACACAATAGCAAAAAAGATATGTTTTGAAGTTAGTTCCAGTAGCATATAAAAATTATGATGCTCATGGTGATGGTGTTGACAACCCAATTCAATCCTTCTGACAATTTGCTTTTGTTCATTCCAAATGCCGATATTATTTAGGTATGATAGAATGCAGTGCCGAGTTAGAGAACTCATTGAGCCTATCACATGGCCCAACACTTGGAGTCGAGCCTAATACTTGGACCCAATGCATGAAGCCCTCTGCCACTTATATTGTTATATGTAGATCAGCAACAGGCATAGAACACAAAGCCTGTAGTAACTGAAAAATTAGCCATAAATCAAATTAAAAATTTTAGAAGCCTGAATAATAGCAGCGAAAAAAAAGAGCGGAATCATTTTCTTATACTACAACTTGAAAGAAAGACAACTGCAGTTAATACCTTTGCAACATTTACTAAATCATCAATGGCATGCTTCTCATGCTGGAAAGCCTCTTCAAGTTTCTTTGTACCCTGGAAAACTTGATAGAGACACAAAAGCAAAGCATTAGCAATGCAACTACACAGTCACTTCCAGAAATTTTTTGTCAATGACCATAAGACAATGACAAAGGATGAAGAACAACAATCGTTTTATAAGTTGGAACCTGAACAAACCTCAGTGAAGCGCTCCTCTCTCCTCTCTGCTTCACTTTTTCTTGTTGACTGTCAAGGTTAAATATATATCAGGATCCATACTATTCTATGACAAACAAAACAAATATTACCCATTTTTTCCAGCTGTGGGAGCAATGTCAAGATTATCCAAATACAAAATGATAGTTCATTAAATAAAGATTACAGCTCAAAATATTACATTTTAGACATAGCATCCCATGTTTTCCTAGAAAATGTTTAATATGATGTAACACTGATACTGAGAGTAACTTTCCGTGATTTTATTAGTCACAGGTGAGAACAAACAGGTAACAATCATATTTGAAAACTGAAACCATGTTTTTGTAACTTTGCAAAGTGAGATCAAACTAACCCACTGGACTGAAAATGTGGTGAGATGGTTTGAGACTTAGCAGAATAGTCAATTTTACAGCTATTTTGGATAGCATGGGCTATGCAGTGAACCTAGCAAGAAAAGTTGTGGATGATGCATTCTACAAGAGGCATGACACTTTTAGGATCAAGCAAGTCAACTCATAGGTGTAGCATGCTCCCCCAGCTGTGTCAATCCAAACATGAAGTGCGATGTCCAGTCTAGCTACATTTTCTGATGCAGCAGTTGGGATGCTAGTGACCACCGAGATGCTTGTGCAATTCTTTGTTGTAACTTGTAACCGAGTGGTGCTTCGTAGCACCATGTTTAGTTGAGGGCCAAATCCTGTCCAAGTCCATGTGAAACATGAATGTATATTTTCCTTCTAGAGGCCTATCCAAGTCCATTAGAAACACCCAAGGCCCGAGGGAAAGGACACGAAACCATTACTATACAATCAAATGCTAAAATACTTGTGAGAAATCAAATGCTAAAGGACTGGGCTTTGTTTCATACTTGTGATGATTTTATTTTAAATCTGGATTACCATTATTCCTTGCTGAATAACAGGTTTTGTGTATGGGAATGGCCGCAGCAACATGCTGAAAAATATAATGTAGTTCAGGACAAGTAATATGTAAGCGACATATGTATCGACAACCGTAGTGCTGACGACAAGTAATCAGAACTATATATGTAGTTGTAGTAATATAATTAATGGGCGTGTAATCTGCATATGCGTTATTGGTGCACCTTCGGCCACATCCATACAGCTTCTGTCAAGGTTGGAATTATGTTCCATTTTCTATGGCAGTAATAATCTAGATTGGTACTTATTGACTAATGGTGATGTGATAGTGTGGAGTTCCATCACAAATCGAAGAATATATGTGGCCCATCACTTGCAATTTGCATCAGATCAGAGTGATTAAAATGAAAGCCGCAGTCTTATGCAATGTACCAGTAGAAAAAATAGAGATGTGCAATGTTTTTCCTTGACCACTGGAAAAATTTGTTGCTACTAACCAGTCCTATAAGAATTCTTGTCAACTATTTGCGGTATGATGCTTACCCATTCCTTGATTCTCACACCCTATTTAAAGGGTACAGTCTGACCAATGAGATCAATGCTCCATGTGCCCCCATTGGGTACCTGGCTGGTATGAGAGGACAAATCATTTTTGTGAGATACAAATGACTGACTGAATGAAAGCAACACATATGAATATCTATATTGCTGGACATGGACCAGAGGCCTGATAAGTTTCAGGTTTAGCTGCATGAATTTGAATCGAAAAAAACCATCATTCATATGTTTGTGAACAGCAAAAAAATTCATACAGAAGGACCTTTTCATTATTGAAGGGAATACATATTATTCATTGAAGGGAGAAACAATTGAAACAATCAAAAGCACAAAAGAATGGATCGAAGTAATTACTGACTCAACAAATTGAGGTGAAATGGCATAATTTGCATGAGACAGGTTACTACGATGAACCTTGTTGGATAGAGGTGAAACGCTTGACACAGGTTTTGACCCATATACAGCCATACAGGTATGCCCATTAGTACTTCAGGTGCAGAGTGTGAAATGCAGTATCGATCTCGCAAAAGATGGCGAGAAGACCTTTGCGCAATGTTTGAGTTTAAATTCCTTAAATAATGTAGAATTGTTTTATTGATGTAGAAAAAAACACATAAGAACCCACATAATCATAATTCTGGGTGGCATCACAATATCGAACCCGTAAACCTGTCCTAAACATGGTGACCTGCTTGCTCAGTTCAATTTAAGAAAACAAATGAACAAGTATCTATCACTGTCATCTCAACTACATATATTATGATTTGAATACCGTTGGCACCTAAATCTACAATGCACAGCAAGTAATAAAAAACAATATAATGGTTAGGAGGATTGAGGATTAAAACCTGGACCAAGCAGTAGAAGATGCGTAGGCCTTCTGGGTCTTTGTTTATCTGAACATCGACAAGGGATCCAATCTTGGAGGCGGTCAAACAAACAGTGGTAAAATAAAAAATATTCAACATTCGAACATTCAGAATAAACTGGAGCCCCCCAAATACTACATCACGGGCTAATCAGAGAGAAAAAAATTGGATACACAGAATCCTAATGCATCGGCTATTGAATGGGGAGGCAGAATCGCACGCTGTTAACCTGAAGGTTGGTCGAAGATGACATTGCGTGCGACACGCACGTGTTCGTGGTTATAATAGGTAAGGCTTCTCTGACTGTGACTCCTACATCTGCTTGACCAGTGATTTCCCTTCTTTGGCGCTTAATCGTTCCACACCTTTAAACACTGAATTATTTCATGACTGGTTTTATTTTTTAGAAAAATTCATATAATATAGGATATTTAAAGTTTTGATTTATAAACATTTATTTTAATGACATATTGTCACTGTTTGTGTTAGGCAACATTGTATAGCAGCTCAACGAGGCAATACATGACACATATGTATCATTCTTTTCATAAATTATACCATTGTTTTTTAGACGCTCATGATATTGAAATGTTAAACCTCGCTGCTACTAACAGAAAAGGTTCTCGACTTTGAAAATTATGTTAATCACCTAATATCCATTAGAAAAAGTATAATTAAATACTTTAGTTGACAAAATAATTTTCTACTTAATAGTTATTTAAAAATAAGTGATTTATTGACACACACAAACAAACAATTTGTGTTTTTCTTTTCATTAGCCAATCGACATAGTCAGAGAAACGTTAGTTGTTCATCGGTATGGTGTATATCTGGTAGCTTAACCATATTTAAGCTTGTTCGCTGATTGCTCAAAATCTAAAATAAGCAGAGAATAAATAGGCTCCAGGAGGGTAGAGGACTAGAGGGTTAAGCAAATTAGGTGCTTGTAGTTGCTGTCGACTGCTGAATGACATGCAATTCAGAAAATGTTCATCAGCACTACATTCACAGTTTCAGGCCCATCTCCATCTCCACGATTTCACACAGCGCAAAGGGAAGGACAAGGTCACCCAAAATTCAAATCAAAGCAAACCGAACTGCCGATATGGATACACTGAAGGATTATGGGTATGCACATATACGGAAGATAATATTTGTAAGGGATCATAGTTAGTACCACTAATTAATTTGATCAGATCCGAATACAAATTGGCACACCATAAAGGGAAGAGAAGGGGTGGGCATACTTGTTGGTTGCTCGTCGGGGATCGCCTGGGTTGCAGCGGCGGCGGAGACCCGAGCGCCTGGCGTCGTTGTGTCCAGGTGGAGTCGGGCGGCGTCGCAGAGACCTGGCGTGACGGGTCAGGGGCCCTATCGGCGGCGTCCGTGGGAGCACGGGGAGCCGCCGCCGTGCCGCAAATCCGAGTGGAGAGGAGAGCGCCGCCGACTAGCGCCTGACGCCCTGAGCACCTGACCGCGACTCAGCTCCTGCGCGTGGGAGAAGAAGGCGAGCCCGGCCTCCGCTGTCATCGTCGACCGGGTGGAGATGGTGGCGCCGACGGTAGGTGTGAGGGCGCCGCCACGTTGGTGCGGGATGGATCTGGTCCGCGCGCGCTGCAGGGTGTTGGCACCGCCGCTGTTGTGGGAGAGGGCACAGGACCCATGGCCGCCGCCTCGCGCCCTGCGGTTCCACGTCGCCGCCGAGGCTGCCCATCGGGGTGGATCCGGGGCTCGTCGGGGAGGCGAGGGGGACCGAGCGGACGGGGAGGGAGCGGTTGGTGGCGTGGTCTTGCGGAGGCGGAGGCACGCGCGGGTATGGGCAGCGGATCGGGGTGAACTCGGCGGTTTCCGATTTTTTCGATTCGATAGAAAGACACGCGAGCGCGGGTACCGTGGGCGGGTAGACTTCTGGACGGTGACAAAAAAAATCCACCGCAAAGCGCAGGACATGGACATGGTGTGTCAATGTGAAGAGTTTCCGAATGGTTTCTGACCGGGTCCGCTCGTCAGATCAGGGCTGCATTCAGATCCCAAAATTTTTAGGGAAAATCCCTGTAGCATTTTCGCTGTTATTTGGTAAAATTTATTCAATCATAAACTAACTAGGCTCAAAAGATTCGTCTCGACATTTACAGACAAATTATGCAATTAATTATTTTTTTAATCTACATTTAATGCTCTATGCATGCGTACAAAGATTCAATATGATAAGTAAAAGATGATATATTTTAGGTTTGTATGGGAAGTGAACGACCCTAGATGCCAGAGATAAGAAGCAAGATATATATAAAATATTTAGGTGAGAATCTATTTTTAATTCATTCCCACATTTATAGTATAGACAGATAAATAGAGAAGTACATGTCGCTAGCGTTGGTGAGTGGGGGGATCCGATCCTACATGTTGTTACCTAGTGCTGGTACATATGTCATTGTTACTCCTGTCTGAAACTTGTGGTGTTGGCGCTGTGTGGCCTGGCTAGTGCCAAACATACCGTATTATTGTGTTTATGTGTATGAATATGTTCAAATATGAATACTATCGGGCAGTTGGGTTGGTGGTTTCTACGACTGTTAAGCCAGCTGATGCTATTTTGTTGTAAGAGAAAAATAATGTACCATGATTAATAAGCTGGGCTGATATGCTCAAGTGAAGCGTACATATATTTTTAGGCCTCTCAGTGAACGGTTACTCTTTGTTCATCACCATAAATATCCATATATAATCAAGTTTATTCTTGAAATAGTATTATGGTGGCCCAGTTTTATACATGTTAATTCCAAGATCATGCAAATTGGCATCATTGATTAATTAGTTGATAAATAATTATAATAAAACAAACCGCAGCATTGACCATCATTTTATCAGCATCATTGATCATGTATACTTTGAACCTCATGTCACTCTAGGTTTAGGGGAAGTTGTAGGGCGAATACTCTCATTTATATGCACGCAAACTCAACTACGCAACGGGTTTTGGATGGGTAGTGTCATGCTTAGTTTGCTGTCATGGTTGGGTTGGAAAGGTTCTAAATATTAATCTTGAATAATGATCTATATATGCAACTGGGTTGGAAAGGTTCTAAATATTAATCTTGAATAATGATCTATATATGCAATGTGGGATGGTAATTTTTTTAGCAACATGGTGACTAGGAATCTGGCAGGATGGAAAGTTTGGCTGAGGTTGGTTTGTGCCATGGTATGGTGTATAATGGTGGATCAGGGCAGCCTGTGTGACAGTCGGGGGCCCATGGCGCTGGGGGCCATGAGTATACCCGTCTATAGTACAGGTATTCAATCTCCTAGGGTCCATTTGTCCCTGCGCTTGATTCGTATTCACGCGTGAGCCCTGGTCGCGACCCTTCCTATTTGCGATTGCGACTTCCTTCGCGGACTCGCAGTGACCGCATGCTTCGCGTCTTGCGGGCGGCGTGCGCGGTGACCGTGTCGGGCAAAGGCGTCGGCATTCAAATTCCGCCTACAACCTGCAGGTCCGCACTCAGCAGGTTCCAGCGACCGGCGTTCCTGATCCCGTCTCCTTCAACTGTTGTCTCCGGTAAGTGAATGCAGACTGCAGTTCCAGAGTTCAGTTATCAGTAGGATAGGGATAGAGGCATACGGCTTGATCTGATTTTCTAAATAAATTTCTAATTCAATAATTTTGACCATGTTAGATGTTGCCAAAGAAACATTTGTCTGGTGCTCGGAAAAGGAAAAAAAAGAAAACAAGAAGATCAATTCATAGAATCGCAAAAGGATGCTATACATAAGTTTTTCCAACTTCAAGTAATGCTGAAAGTTGCAAGAATAATTGTCCTGAGTTTCCATTCATTAGCAAGTGGTTTTTATAATTACATGATACATCAATACATCACGACTCTTCGTATGCTAAGCGTTGTACACATTCTAGATGACTCTTCATACGCTAAGCTTTTCATATTCTAATACCCTCTCAATCGGGAGAGGAGCGAACGTTGAGACTAGATCGGAAGTTGATGAAGACGGCAGTCGGTAGTCCCTTAGTAAATATGTCTGCATACTGTAGAGATGTAGGAACATGAAGAACCCGCATAGCTCTAAGGGCCACATGCTCCCAAACAAAATGGAGATCGATCTCCACGTGTTTAGTCCGTTTATGATGAACTAGATTTGTGGACAAATACATGGCACTGGGGAAGGAAGCTGCGCCATGACGAGGACGAGCAACTCACAATGAGGGAGGAGAAAGATTAGGGAGAGGAACAATACCTAGTTGATACCATGTAAGAATAATTGTCCTGAGTTTCCATTCATTAGCAAGTAGTTTTTATAATTACATGATACATCAATACATTACGACTCTTCATATGCTAAGCGTTGTTCACATTCTAGATGACTCTTCATACGCTAAGCTTTTCATATTCTAATACAAGTTATTTCTTATTAATATTAATATATAATTCAATCATCATATTAAAACATTAGAGTGTCAGACCCTTAGTGTCTTGCTTGCCCAAGGGCCCTAGAAATTGTTGAGACGGCCCTGTGGTGGATGTGTTATGACCTGGTGGTTGGTGGTTTAGGCTTGTGCTCATTCCTGTTGAATTCTAAGGACAGGGTCTCGAAGCATGTAACCCGGCTTAACAGCGCAACATCGAGTGCTACGTGGCTCTGACCTGGCTAATTAATTAGCTACCCAGTTTTGTGCATTGTGGGGAGTTTAGTGGCACAAGAGGGGGCCTAATAAATCAGCGAATCCTTAGTGAGTGCACTGGGTTGGGAACGATAGCTTTGTAAATGCCTTGTAGTGTGACCCCACTGGGCACCCAGGCAGTGTTTTAGCGTGATGAGAAAGCACAGCTCATGGTGAAAATGTGCAACCTCTGCAGAGCGTAAAACTGATATATGAGCCATGCTCATGGTCAAGAGCAGCTTGGACTTCTTCTTGGTTAGATGGCTCTCGTTCGGTTGGGCGTGGTTCCCTTGGTAAGGGAATGATTGGTTCAGTTGGCTGGCTCGGATGGGATTCGAATGCTGGTTTGGTTCTCTGAGAAGGTAGAATCTCACCTAGTAATTAGGTGCTAAGGAAATTAAGGTGATAAGTGTGTCGCTTAGGTGTTGTTGTCAAATCAAGTTAGCCTATATCCTTGCTTTAAGCCTCATGTCATACTTTTCCTACACTTGTGGAGTACATTTCGATGTACTCACCCTTCCTCTTAGTCCCCCCTACCCCACCCAGACGCTAGAGACGACGAGCAGGACTACGTTGAAGACGGTGCCTTCGACCCCGATGACGTGTTCTAGGCTGGTGCTGCCCCTGGTCAACCTTCCTATAAAGATGGTGTCCATTTTCGTTGGAAGTTTATGAGTTTTTTCTTTTAGACCCATAGATCATTTTTGTAATAATGTTTTCCTTATGTATGCAACTCTGCTATGATACTGTAACGAAATCGACATATGTATGAATAAATTGATCCTGGTATACATATGTTGTGCATTCGATTTTGTCCTTAAAATCGGATGTGACGTATATGGGTATGTTCCACATAAAAGCTGGCTAAAAATAAATTTTGAAGTGTTAGAGGAGGCTACATAGGAACCCAAGTAAAAGAACATCATGCTAGATGCATGCATGCTTATTCTCCTCCAAAATGTAGGGGAGAAGACGGTAATAGCCGTTCTGATCCAAGAAGATGCAACAGTATACATGGAACTGAAAAATGTCAACCTATGCATTTTTTTATGTTTGTT
Organism: Saccharum hybrid cultivar R570; assembly: GCA_038087645.1. Lineage (NCBI taxonomy): Eukaryota > Viridiplantae > Streptophyta > Magnoliopsida > Poales > Poaceae > Saccharum > Saccharum hybrid cultivar. Next base: position 42,601 of record JAQSUU010000671.1, on the reverse strand, counting down.
GAAAGCAAAATAAACGCTAACAAACACACGAAATCGGATTGCATGACTCACCACCAAAGTGACATCTCAACGTCTCTATTCCCACAAGAATCGACTACCGACGCGAAAGAAAAAGTGAAAACACTAGCATTTTACTCATTTGCTTTGCTGTTCCGTGTGTAATATTTGAGATAATTAAGGGACAATCCCTAATAGAGGTTGGTTTTAAGTACTCAGTCGTTCTAATGCACCTAGATATATATATACATTGTGTCTAGATATATGCTACAAATATTGAATATAAAAAGCCAAAACAACTAACAATTTAGAACAGAGAGAGAGTAGGATCTTTGCAATTTAGCCCTCTTAATGGATCAGAGACAAAGTTTAAAAAATGTGTCCATCAATAGGGAGGTGTCTATAATTTTGTCAATCTTAAGATATGCCAATCGATCTAGTCTCACGGAGGTACGCCATGTTCGGGCTAGCATATCCTTACATGCATTCATTGGTGAATGTACATGTGTACATATATATGACACAAAATTGCAAGACTAGAAAAAATACCTTCATGTCTACGTCATATGAATGTATGGTACAGTGGTGCATGCATCATCTTGTTGTACTTGTTATATTAAGGTAATATAATAAGATAGTTTCTTTAAGATTCTCTCACCTCTCTATCAAATCACATAAAAACCTTCAAATGATTTATGATACAGTGTACATGCATCATCCTGTTGCACTTATTAAATTAAGCTAATATAATAAGATGGTTTCTTCTTTAAGATTCTCTCACCTCTCTATCAAATAACATAAAAACCTTCATATGATGTATGATTTTTTTAGTGGTACATGCATCATCTTACACTTATTAAATTAAGCTAATATAATAAGATAGTTTCTTTAAGATCCTCTCACCTCTCTATCAAATCACATAAAAACCTTCAAGGCATCGCATAAGTCAAGGTCTGTTTATTTCAGTTGTAAGTTGTGGAAAGGTTACTTTGAGCTTTAAGATATGAAAATTCTAATGTAAGCTATATCTTGTTGAAAAGTTGTAAGTTGTATGGTTAAAATAACTATAGAACCTACTCCTCTCTCTGTCTCTCTGAAACATCCCTAAAGCACCTATCTATTTCCACCCATTTTAAAAAGCAGAAAGCCAAAAGCCAAAGTAGGGTTCAAGGTGTTGTGAAAATTATACTACTCGAAAGCAACAACTCCAAAAGAAATAGCTTTATGTTCCACCCATTTGGTTTGTGCTTTACTTTTGCAAGCAGAAACACTTTCTAGAAGATGTACCAATTACCAAAGACAACCTCAATCTATAGAAGATGACTAATAATGAGGACTCATGTAGATATTGTAAAAGCATTGCTTGGAACGGTTGAAGAGTGAACTCTTGTATCCACTCACACCTGCTTAAGAGCTAGTGAACACATTGATACGATGAAAGGAACTAGTAGGCTTGAAAAATATTACATGAGATATATACTATAGCTATACACCTTTTCTTGAAACCTTATAATAAGAATAAAGAAAAAGAACCATTCGTAACTAAACCTAGCAGAAAAAGTACGGGTGCATGCCTTGGCCTTGTGTGGGGTCACTTGCTCAGACGAACATCAAGGGCTATATATGCGATACCCTAGACCGTCAGGAGCTATAACATCCATCGATCATCCATTCTTCTCATTAATTCTCATCTGGTGCAATATTCAACAGAACATAACAATCTCGAAGCATGCATCAACAATCCGCTTTCCTTCTGATCGTGGTGGCAGTCAGCACCGCCGCAATGGCGCACGGCCAACTTGCAGCCAGCACTCCGGCGGCACGGTTCTGGGAGCAGGCCCTCTCCGGCACACCGATGCCGGAGGTCCTAGCTGATTTTGTTCAGAAAGGTGATCTTTACATATATGTTTGGTGTAAATACATAAAAGATTTCCGTTGTGTATAATTATACTAGCAAAAATACATGTGTGTTGCAACATAATTTAGATCCTGCGACATCAGTTCTAATATGTTTGGAGATCAATTCCGTACCGTGATTGGACATGCGCTATTCTAACTAAGAGCATCTCGAAAAGTTTCTTAACAACACTCCTAAAAATGGAAACCCAACAGTTCCTCAAATAATTGACCGGACGCGCTCTAGCGTTTGACCGGACGCGCTGCACCTGGCGTCCGGTCGGAGTCCAGTAAGCTCCCACCGCGACCGGACGCGTCCGATCGCACGTGACCGAACGCGCCGCGCGTCCGATCAGCACTCCGCTGCGCTCTGCCCCTCTAGACGCCTGATCGGACGCTCCGCGCGCTCTTCTTCTACGCACAGGAGAACTGACCGGACGAGCTGGTCAGGCCAGACCAGCATCCGGTCAGAAACCCTAACACTTGCACGCCTGACAACTGCTGAGAACTGACCGAACGCGTCCGGTCAAACCGCGACCGCGTCCGGTGCAGCGTCCGGTCACCACAGTGACCGCCGTTCGCCTCCGTTTCTTTTCCGACTTCCGGCGCAGTAGAAAATAGGCATTTCACTTCCCAAAAAGTGGCGAATCCCATCTCGCAAGCTCGGCGGGAGGGAGAGAGGAACCCAAACCCCTCTTTACCGTTTAAACTCCACCGCCTTCGCAAAAGTGCTAACACCACCAAGTGTACACCACCATATGCATGTGTGTTAGCATTTCACAAATATTTTCCAAGGCGTTATGTTAGCTCTCTACTAGATCCTAATGCATATGCTCAAGACATTGATCTAGTGACACTTGATTTCTGAGCTAACCGTGATTGCCCCTCTTGATAGTCGGCTATGTATCCTAACCCCGGTCAATCACTTCTCTACTCATATTAGACCGGCAAAAGGAAAACCCCTATGGTTATACCTTTGTCTTGCGCTCTTAGATCGTTCTCTTCCACTTGATCATCATGTCCTTCATTTTATGTGCATCTCCACCATGATCATCATTTCATGTCCATGCACCATCTCTTTGTGATCTTGTGGCCACCACTCCTTGCCACATACACCTTCATCACATGTGTTGCTTATGCCTAACTCAAAACACTTAACACATGGCATTAGCAACTTGGTGTCATTAATTACCAAAACCAAACTTGGGCTTTCAGCGGAGTACATTTCGATGTACTCACCCTTCCTCTTTGTCCCCCCCTACCCCACCCAGACGCTGGAGACGACGAGCAGGACTACATTGAAGACGGTGCCTTCGACCCCGATGACGTGTTCTAGGCTGGTGCTGCCCCTGGTCAACCTTCCTATAAAGATGGTGTCCATTTTTGTTGGAAGTTTGAGTTTTTTTTCTTTTAGACCCATAGATCATTTTTGTAATAATGTTTTCCTTATGTATGCAACTCCGCTATGATACTGTAACGAAATCGACATCTGTATGAATAAATTGATCCTGGTATACATATGTTTTGCATTCGATTTTGTCCTTAAAATCGGATGTGACAGTATATGGGTATGTTCCACATAAAAGCTGGCTAAAAATAAATTTTGAAGTGTTAGAGGAGGCTAAATAGGAACCCAAGTAAAAGAACATCATGCTAGATGCATGCATGCTTATTCTCCTCCAAAATGTAGGGGAGAAGACGGTAATAGCCGTTCTGATCCAAGAAGACGCAACAGTATACATGGAACTGAAAAATGTCAACCTATGCATTTTTTTATGTTTGTTGAAAGCAAAATAAACGCTAACAAACACACGAAATCGGATTGCATGCCTCACCACCAAAGTGACATCTCAACATCTCTATTCCCACAAGAATCGACTACCGACGCGAAAGAAAAAGTGAAAACACTAGCATTTTGTTCATTTGCTTTGCTGTTCCGTGTGTAATATTTGAGATAATTAAGGGACAATCCCTAATGGAGGTTGGTTTTAAGTACTCAGTCGTTCTAATGCACCTAGATATATATATACACTGTGTCTAGATATATGCTACACATATTGAATATAAAAAGCCAAAACAACTAACAATTTAGAACAAAGAGAGAGTAGGATCTTTGCAATTTAGCCCTCTTAATGGATCAGAGGCAAAGTTTAAAAAATGTGTCCATCAATAGGAAGGTGTCTATAATTTTGTCAATCTTAAGATATGCCAATCGATCTAGTCTCACGGATGTACGCCATGTTCGGGCTAGCATATCCTTACATGCATTCATTGGTGAATGTACATGTGTACATATATATGACACAAAATTGCAAGACTAGAAAAAATACCTTCATGTCTACGTCATATGAATGTATGGTACAGTGGTGCATGCATCATCTTGTTGTACATGTTATATTAAGGTAATATAATAAGATAGTTTCTTTAAGATTCTCTCACCTCTCTATCAAATCACATACAAACCTTCAAATGATGTATGATACAGTGTACATGCATCATCCTGTTGCACTTATTAAATTAAGCTAATATAATAAGATGGTTTCTTCTTTAAGATTCTCTCACCTCTCTATCAAATAACATAAAAACCTTCATATGATGTATGATTTTTTGAGTGGTACATGCATCATCTTACACTTATTAAATTAAGCTAATATAATAAGATAGTTTCTTTAAGATCCTCTCACCTCTCTATCGAATCACATAAAAACCTTCAAGGCATCGCATAAGTCAAGGTCTGTTTATTTTAGTTGTAAGTTGTGGAAAGGTTACTTTGAGCTTTAAGATATGAAAAATCTAATGTAAGCTATATCTTGTTGAAAAGTTGTAAGTTGTATGGTTAAAATAACTATAGAACCTATACTCCTCTCTCTGTCTCTCTGAAACATCTCTAAAGCACCTATCTATTTCCACCCATTTTAAAAAGCAGAAAGCCAAAAGTCAAAGTAGGGTTCAAGGTGTTGTGAAAATTATACTACTCGAAAGCAACAACTCCAAAAGAAACATCTTTAGGTTCCACCTATCTGGTTTGTGCTTTACTTTTGCAAGCAGAAACACTTTCTAGAAGATGTACTAATTACCAAATACAACCTCAATCTATAGAAGATGACTAATAATGAGGACTCATGTAGATAGGTAGGAGTTTGTAAAAGCATTGCTTGGAACGGTTGAAGAGTGAACTCTTGTATCCACTCACACCTGCTGAAGAGCTAGTGAACACATTGATACGATGAAAGGAACTACTAGGCCTGAAAAATATTACATGAGATATATACTATAGCTACACCTTTTCTTGAAACCTTATAATAAGAATAAAGAAAAAGAACCATTCGCAACTAAACGTAGCAAAAAAAGTACGGGTGCATGCCTTGGCCTTGTGTGGGGTCACTTGCTCAGAGGAACATCAAGGGCTATATATATGCGGTACCCTAGACCGTCGGGAGCTATAGCATCCATCGACCATCCATTCTTCTCATTAATTCTCATCTGGTGCAATATTCATCAGAACATAACAATCTCGAAGCATGCATCAACAATCCGCTTTCCTTCTGATCGTGGTGGCAGTCAGCACCGCCGCAATGGCGCACGGCCAACTTGCAGCCAGCACTCCGGCGGCACGGTTCTGGGAGCAGGCCCTCTCCGGCACACCGATGCCGGAGGTCCTAGCTGATTTTGTTCAGAAAGGTGATCTTTACATATATGTTTGGTGTAAATACATAAAAGATTTCCGTTGTGTATAATTATACTAGCAAAAATACATGTATGTTGCAACAGAATTTAGATCCTGCGACATCAGTTCTAATATGTTTGGAGATCAATTCCGTACCGTGATTGGACATGCGCTATTCTAACTAAGAGCATCTCGAAAAGTTTCTTAAAAACACTCCTAAAACTCAGTTTTAGGAGAAACGTAAAAAATGGAAACCCAACAGTTCCTCAAATAATTCCGTACCGTGATTGGACATTGACTTTGTGTTCTCGTGCAGGAATCGATCAGTCACCACTTGTAGAGCACTACTCTGTACATCCTAGTATGAGCATGTGCACACTCTTCAACACTATCTGAGACCCGCGGACGGTGGCGGAGACCGGCCTCTTCTTCCATGAGGCCCAACTACATCCGGGCAGCACCATGACCCTCTCCTTCCCGGCGGAGGCGGAGACACCCATCCTCCCGCATGACGTCGCCGACAAGGTCCCCTTCGAGAACCTAAGCGATGTCCTCGCCATGTTTCACATCACGCCAGGGTCCGCCGAGGCAGCCCAAGTGGAGGACACTCTAAGCAAGTGCCAGGAGCCGCCGCTCGCCGGGGAGGCGAAGGCCTGCACCACGTCGCTAGAGAGCACCGTGCAGACTGCCATGGAGATGCTCGGCACCACTACCACCCAGCTGCAGGGTGGTGGTGGTGGTGACTACGTGTGGGCGGCCACGTCAGCTCTCCCGCGCGGTGGCCTGCTGCCACGCCGGCAGTACGTGGTGCAGACAGTCACCCCACTCGTTGGCAGCCGCTACGTGTCCTGCCACAAGGTGCCATTCCCGTACGCCGTCTACCAGTGTCACGTTACGAACAGGGGGTACAAAGCCTACATGGTCTCGCTTAGCGGCCGCCACGAGGGTCCGATGGTTTCCTTGCTGGCGTTCTGCCATTTCGACACCTCCTGCTGGAACCCGATGCACCCGGCGTTCCAGATACTGAACACTCACCCTGGTGGCAGTACGCCGGTGTGCCACTTCATGTCGTACGGCAATCTGGCGTTCGTCAAGAAGGCAGGCACAGCCTAGCTTGCTACCGCGCGCAGTACGTCTTCGTTACTACGCCAGTGTCATCGTGTTCTGGATATCAACATGGCCCTCTCTGTTCATGCACCGTAAATATAAACGTGAACATGCATCCATTCTAGCTGCTAGCTGGACCATGGCGTCTTCAGTATGACAAGAATGGTGCCATGGCTCTAGCTTTGCGGAAGAAAATAAGGGTGTAGGAATGGTGTGTGCTGGTACATGTCATTGTTACTCCTGTCTGAAACTTGTGGTTGGTGCTGTGTGTGTGGCGTAGCTAGCGCTGAACATATTGTATTATCGTGTTTATGTGTATTAATATGTTTAAGTATGTAAACTACTGCAAACATAGGTTGATATGTGCCCATGCGTATCATATTGTTTTTTTACTGTTACCATTGATTTATCAGCGACAGCCTTTTTTTTCAGGAACGAGGCAAAACCTTATCGCCCGGTTAATTTTAGAAAACTGGACTAAAACCAATACAACAGACTCAACACAAGGGTTAGATTGTGGCATATCCACTAATAAGAAACAACAACAACAACAACAACAACAACAACAACAAGCCCCAGCACAAGAGCAAATGGTGGCGCAACCACAAATACAACAAAAAGAGAGAAAATACTACAACACCAAGACACAAACTCTTCGACGATGTGTCCAGGGAGGTGAATGGCACCGCAACGTAAACATCGTCAGCCAAGCAGAAGCTTGGCAGGGCTTTCGCCCAAGCCTTATGCTGAGGGGTAACTGCATTGACCAGGCCGATCTAGGAGAATCAGCAGCAAGAGGTTCTTCAGTAACACCTTCAGGAAGGAGATCTTGATCGTCACGAGCCTAGACGTATTGGTCTGAGCTAAGCTTTCATCCAGAACCTTTGCTCGTGACAGTGGGATGCGCGCACCGGCAAGCGTCCATGCCTAGACAGAGGGGGTTGTCGGCCTCCGCCACACCACGCAAAGCCGTTTCCGGACTCGTCCGCGACGCTGGGACACACGCACTGGCGAGCGTCCACTCCTGGACTAAGAAGTGCCGACCGCCACCACACCGTGGAGCCATTTCTGGACTCGCCCGCGATGGTGGGAGGTGCGACTCGCTAAGCGTCCGCACTTGGTCAGGCATCGGGTCGCGGTGTACCATGTTGGAGGGGAGGGGGGTTACAGAAGCCCATGACAACGACGCGGCATGCGGCCAACTTGTGGGGCATGGCAGAGCAGCGAGGATGAAGCCGCTTGGTCAGAGATGCAGATTCTTTATTCACGTCTCTATCAAGCTACATCCGAAGCATCATTTATAGCAATCAATTCATATGCAGTTCAGCCATCAATCATCACTAGTTCAGTTCAACACACACGTACGCCATATGTATATGTATGTATGTATATACGTCATAGCAAGGAATTAATTAGTATTAGATCGCAGGCATTTGTTCCATATTCATTTGCAAGGAAATAGAACTCCCCTTTCTTATAAATTACCTGGTGGACTATATATAAATGTTGAAATCTTTTTAAGAATATTGTGCAATGCATATTCATTTCATGGATGATGTCAACACTTTGAATTCATGTACATGTATCGAAGGAAACCCAGGTTTCAGAAATATAGGCAAGCTGCATTAAGTCTAAACCTTAGGTATATATAGCCGTTTTACATCTTGTAGATTTAATGAGTAGGTGTGATATCAAGACATATATACTCAGCCTCTTGTAGATGGTCAATCCCATGGTCAGTATCATGCGGTGTGCCGTGAAGAAGCCACGGATGTTGCCTGGACGTTGCTGGTGGCACTGCGAAAATGATATGTATGTATTAAGCAAAATGATCACTAAAACTAATTAGAATAGGAGACATAGGTTAGGCAACTTAGTGGAAACATAATGACATGTTAATACCCTAAGTGTAGGGAGAAGAAAGATAGGATGGGCAAAAGGAGGGCCTAACGTGGCCTATATACTATGCCTTCTCATACCAAGTAGGGTGGCGTGACAAACTTGTCATGCCATCCTGCCACGCGTGACATGCATAGTGGGCCACACCAGGCTGCCACGCGTTGGCTTAGGTCACATGTTGATGTCAACGTGGCTAGTCTTGTCACGCTAGAAGATAGGGTGCTCACTAGAGTTGTCCTGTCGCGCCAGCGTGGCTGGTATGGTGAAAAATGTTAGATTTATAAAATCTATTCTGAGCAGGTTAGTGTTAAAATATACTCGGTTAAAAAGGTTAAATAAAAAATCCCATGTTTTTGGGCATAGCCATTGAGTTAGCGAAAAAACCGAAGCTTAAAGATAAAATTACAGAAAAGTTATTTTTAGCAAGGGAGCTTCTCTGTCATGCTCCCTCCATTATTCTTTTATAAGGTGCACAAACATGTTAAGATTCAAACTTTAAAATCTTTAGCCTATACGTAACTTTTGTAATTAATTTTAACTATTACAATATAAACTTGACCCGATTAGATTTGTAATAAAATGTGCTACTTGAGTATATTAAGTTTATAAGCATAAACAACATAATATAAAATAAATAAATGAAGAAAGTGTAATTTGAGAGACTATGACATGTTAATTTCACCTTATAAAAAGAAAACATAGTATATATGCTTCTTGAGGAAGAAGATGTATACAAACATATTAAATCTAATAAAACCAGTCCTATACTTTTTAAAAGTAAAATTTTAAGGTTTAACCTACTGCAATACACTGCTTCAATTTCTCTGTACATTGTATGACGTCGGATGCATATTTATAATTTACATATATGATCATTATTTACTTGTGCTCCCGTAAGAGACAAAAATAGTCATCAATTTCTCTGTGCGCACACTATTGGGAGACCCATCAAGTTGGTCCAAAAATATGTGTGTGCTGGGTGTTGGGCTGTCGCTAGCTAGTCGCTACTCGCTAGCTGTTGGTTTGTCGCCGCTTATTTACGGTTTGAGACTTTGAGTTTTGGATGTCTAGTTATACTAATATTTGATGACAGCATCACGATAACAGCAACAATTGTCTTCTGGCACGACCTGCCTGGCCTTGCATTTGTCCTGTCCTCGCGTGTGTCATAGCGTGTGCTGCTCCATTAATAGCGGTTTAATTTGAAGTAAGAGTATCTCCAACTGCATTAAAAATAATCCTAGAAATCTGGTTTGGCAACCTTAAAAAAACAACTCCATCACCAATAGTTTTCAACAATTTACTTACTTCTAAAAAAATTCAAAAAACAGACCCGCTTAAAGATTTTGGTCAATGGTACTGTCCATGTCATGCATACTGCCGCCACTGCTGTTGTCACCGCCAGCTGACCATCTCGGCACCTAACTAAGGGTCTGTTTAGATACCCAAAATGAGCCAAAAAATTTTGCATAGTAACTGTCACATCGAATCTTTAGACGTATGCATGGAGCATTAAATGTAGGTAAAAAAATAACTAATTGTACAGTTTGTCTGTAAATGTCGAGATGAATCTTTTAAGCCTAGTTAGTCCATGGTTAGAAAAATTTTACCAAATAACAACGAAAAGTGCTACAAGAACTTTTCCCCAAAAATTTTCGCATCTAAACACGCAATAACACTATAACCTCCAAAACGGAATCTCCATTGCCTACTCTACCTCCTAGTACTGCCATATATTAAAATAGTGGCTAGAGATTCGATTCCGATAAAACTCTAAGCGGCGGCTGTGATCGCAGCTAGGGAGACCACAAGTGTTGAAAAAAAAAAACAACCACGCCCCCATGACAGGCAGTAGCGGCATCCACATTTCTTTGCATATGGATGCCTATATATTTTTCCAAGCGCGGATATATAGATGGTAGTTATAGGATAGGAAGTTATTGGGGAAGTTTTTTATTGTACAAAAAATCAAGATTAAGAGTGGTTTTTACCAAACAACTGAAGACATTCTCTAATCTATTTCCAGCGCACAGTCGTCATATAGCAGTAATAAAAAGTACAGACTTGAAGTACCATGAAATTGAAGTTCTACGAAATTTAGAATGAATGCAAAGGTTTCCATAAAAAAAACAAGAATGAAAAGAATCCAGGAACATTATAGAGGACGCAATGATGATTTAAAATCCTGGCTTGTGATGTTTCGTTAGTTTTGTATAGGTGTTGCGTACTCGCGGTGTGTGCCTACGTGGTCATGCACGTGCGCGTATAAATGTCACTGTGATAGCGTGTAAATTAAGAAAGAATCTCGTTTCCTCTCCAAGTTGATGTTGCATCGTCCTTTCTCCAACAAATTTATTATTTATGAAATTGGTGTTTAGCACAGCTCACGTCAACTTCATGAGCGGTTATGAGCTGTTTTTATTGCCAACCATCCATTTTCAAAACAACTTCACGAGTGAAAGTGTTTTTTCTTCTCCTTCGTAAAATTAAAAGATGAGTTGTGAGCAAGCTGTAAAAAGTAGCTTATCCGAGCTTCGTTCCACAAAAGTGGGGCCTGGTAGACTGCAGGTGCCCCTTTCTCTCTCAGTGAAGCAGCGCACGACGAGCAGCGGGGGCAAGGTCTGCAGGGCCGCCGGGGTAGGCTCGTGGCCACCGCGGGAGGCGTGGGGAGGTGCATGCGGCGGCGCCGCCAAGCCCGCTGCTGGCCCAAGCAGAGCCGCGGGAAGGTTTGGGCATGGCCGGAGTTGCGGACGCTGCGGGGCGCAACTGTGGGCGCGCGGACGACATCGGGCGCAAGGGCGGAGGCGCGGGGCCGGGACTCCGCCGCCGGGGTCGCGGGCCGGGAGCGCCGCCATCCGGGTCGCCGGGCTGGGGACAGGGAACGGGGCCAAGTCTCCATCGTGGCTAGCTGGGGACGTGGCCGCCGAGGCGCGGCCTCCTGAGCGCGGCCGCCGGGGCTCACGGTGTCAGGGCGTGGCCTGCGCAGCGCGGCCGCCGAGGTACGGCCGCCGGGGCTTAGCCACCGGGAGTCGCGGGAGCTGCCGGGATGAGCTGTGTGGTCGTCTCCATCGGGTCACGCGAGGACGCGCCCGAGCTGGGCGGCCCGTGAGGAAGAAAGAGATGCCCGTGAGGAGGTGAGGGAAAATAGAAAAAAAAATAGCTAAGCGCATCATAGTAATTTTAGTCTTTTGGACCATCATATGAAGCTATATGAAGTTGTTTTGACAAACACAAAAAGAAAAACAGCTCAGCTTCACCAATAAAGCTGCTCATTGAGCTGAAAACTACAAAAATAGCTTCCCAAGTAAAGTTGAGTTGTGCCAAACATGCTTTACTGTAGCTACGAGCATCTCAATAATATAATAATAACAGCATACGTATACTGTCATGCGCATGTTGGTGGGGTCTTGGTGTGGGGGTGGTGGGGGGTGGTGTGGCAGCTCATAGTACAGAATCTCAAACATAAAAAGTTACAGACGAAATGTTTAGATGTGCAATACCCTAGCCTATTAACGTCTGGTTTCAGCCGTTCACAATCCATCATTTTTTTATTTCTTGACCTTCAAGTTGCATGAGTCCTAATCGGTTACAAATTAAGAGTCCTAAATCAATTTAGATCGTGATCGCGACACGAGATTGGTTGGACAAGACTATATAAGCAACCTGCCGGCCACACCAAAACGTATCCAGTTGAACTAGGGTTTTTGCCTCTACTTGCTATTGCGCCGCCGCTGTAGCTACTCCAGTCCGATCGCTTGCGTGCACCAGCGACCGGGTGAGCAGGTCTCCGGAACCCTCGTCTTTAGGAAGCGTTCTTCGCGCGACTGCTCCCAAAGCTTCCACAACGGCTCGTCTTTCAAAGGGTGCATCGGCGCGTCGGCTTCGTCGTGCTAGAGCTCGCGGGATCGTCATCAAGAATACTCCTCCGCCTCTCATCGACGACTTCGACGACTACTTCAACATCGACGACATCGACGTCAACGATCTCGCTCCATCACCACCGCCAGCCACATTTTCAACACCATCTACTACTACAACTGAACGGTATAATTCTCTTGATCTAATCTTGACATTCGTACAATCTAATCTATATGCTGGACTATCAATGCTTGTCATGTTGATGCTGTGGAATATGCTGATCTGCTATACTAGTATGCCATACATGTTTAATCTAGTTCATATATTTGCCATGATTTATGTTCTAGATTTAATCATGCTTTTAATCTGGAAATTGCCTAATTCTTTAACAAAAAGACCATGGCACTGTGCAAGTGCAAGAAAACAAGTAGACACTGATCTTTTTTTTAGATAATGAAGTAGACAGTGATCTGAATCAACGCAATCATCGCGTATCTTTTGGTCTTGCCCTAGAAGAAAGAAAGAAGGAAAGAAAGCCAGTTGATTCTGAAGTGCAGCAAATTGAAGGCTTCCAAGTTTCACCAGCACGGTACCATAAGTCCATGGTCTTCATCAACTACAGATAAGTTTCATGATAATTGGGGCCACTACCAGTACACTAAGGGACAACTGGACAAGCATATTCAGAAACGACAAAAAATCCTGGCCATATCAACTAGGAATTGCAGTGCCGTGGAGAAAGGAATACTAACAGTCCTGGACATAGCCGTATCGATCTTATTCATTGCGGGAGCCCTAGCGCCGCCGCCGCCGTAGCAGCAGCCGCCCCCGTCGTCCACCACCGCTGGTCCCCCTCCCTTCTCCTCCGGCATCTCGCCGGGGGCTGAAGGGAGTGGGGATCCATTGTTTTTAATAAGTTTTTCTCAGTAAATCGAGTCATTAGGGTTAGCGTCTCTCCATGCCAAATTACTTGGTACTGGAGTTTTATCTCCTCCTTCTCCTCATCTCTGTCGACGGTGAAGGAGAAGGGTGGAATCGTCTTCTCCATGGCGGCTCCGTTGAAGATGAGGGCGACGACATCGGCGTCAGCATCTTCATCGACATGACGACATGGAGACTTTGGTTTCCGGACGACGGCATCAAGGCGGAGATGATGTCGCCGTCATGGAATAATTTTCTCCGGTCTTTTCTCCGTTTTGTTGTGGTTAGATCTGGCCACGATGAAGGACTAGGGAGAATAATTTTCAGATCAGTCTTCCTCACTCTTCGGTGGCAGAAAGAAGAAGAAGGAAGACACCAGAAAGAAGAAGTTCCTCAATTCCGCCTACAGGAATGTTGGCCGTTGTTCGTTGGGCATTTGTTCTCAGGCCATTTGCCGAGTGTTTGCCTGTGCGGTCATCCATACTGCAAAGCATTTAACAGGTTAGGTTTTGAGTTGTGCTTTTCACAGCGTGGGTACTATTTTGTAATCCAGAGTGCTTGTAATGTGTTGATGTACCCAGCTATCATATAATATAATTCTTCTTTCGTCGCAAAAAAAAAAAAAAAAAAAAACAGTCCTGGACATGTAGATGTGAGGCTCATGCTTGATATGATATGCTTGGACATGTTGATTGAGATATATTTCCCGATTGACAACTTCATGCTTTAATATGTTGATTGAGATATATTTCCCAAAATATATTGCTTTTAAAGATCAATTTCCAACCCTGTATAATATAGTCCACTACCCACATGTCACTGTGGAAATTGTCATGAATCAAACGCCTCTCAATATCTCTTTTCATAGAGCGTTAGTTGGGGATAAAATGATTGCCTGGCATAATCTTGTAGCTAATATATCCAACATTCAACTTTCCAATAAGAGAGATTTTTTATCATTGGAACCTACAAAATAATAGTCAATTCTCAGTACGATTGATGTACCAATATTTGATAAATCATAATACTCATTTCAGTAATAAATTTATCTGGAAGCTAAAAATTCCTCTTAAGATTAAAATTTTCCTTTGGTACGTTCAGCGAGGTGTAATTTTAACAAAGGATAATTTAGCCAAAAGGAATTGAACAGGTAGCCAAAATTGTTGTTTCTGTGATTGCCAAGAAACAATTAAACACCTCTTTTTTGACTGCCAGCGCGCTAAAACTATTTGGAAAATTGTTCATATAGCTACTAGGTTAACCCCACCTAGATTCACGTCTCACATGTTTCGAAGATGGCTAACAGGCATTGTGATGGAGGAATGTAAAATAATTTTTATGGGAGTTGAAGCTCTTTGTTGGGCAATCTGGTGTACGCGTAACGACGATCTTGTTTTTGAGAAAAAAAAACAATATACTTTTATGCAGGTTACATGCAGGGGAATATACTGGCTGCGATTTTGGGCGTGGTTGCAGCACGAGGATAGAGGGAGATTATTCGCTTGACCAACAAAGCATTGGAGGTTATCGTTCTGGACATATTCGCCAACAACGGATGAAGAAGCAATAATGGAATTTGCTTATGATTTTTTCCTTCCGTTTAGTTTTGTCATTTCTCTTTTATTCTTGATTAGCAATTGGGGGTGTTTAGTTGGGAGGTGAAAAGTTTTTGGGTGTCACATCGGATGATTCATGAGATGTCGGGAGAGATTTTCGGATACTAATTAAAAAACTAATTACATAATTCATCTAGAAACCGCGAGATGAATTTATTAAGCATAATTAAGCTGTCATTAGCATAAGTGTTACTGTAGCACTTAAGGCTAATGACGGCTTAATTAAAAAACTATGCATGTGTCCAACATTCGATGTGATGGGGTGAAATTTTTTTTTGGTTGAAACTAAACACCCCCGAGCTAAAAACTTGTAAGACTTGGCTGTGTGCGACGGCACAAGCCGGAACATTTCTATTTTCTAAAAAAAATATTGCTGTTAAACCTTTATATGTGTATATTTCACCTTACTTTAAAAGACCATTTACATGTTAGGTGATCGAACTGAGAGGCACCACTATGGATGCAGAGATGCCTCCACTGAGAACGCAACAAACTGTATCATAGTTTTTCCCAAACATTGATATGAGCAAATCAAACTCCAATACTTTATTTGCCATGCCAATCAAGCTGGAGAATATACACATAAATTATTAATGTTGAACGAGGCTAAGCATCAATTGGTAAAAAAAAAACTCTACAAGCATTGGTAGATGCCATCCCTGAAAATATCTCACCTACTTTGTCACCAACAACTCTCTCCCATACTATAGTTGACAAGACGTGTCCTTCCAAAGCATGGGTCCTATTGTCTGGAGCAAAGGGCAGGTCCTGCAAAGGAGTTGGATCCAAATGTATAGCTTCAATTCGATCTACATGCTAGATACAAGATCAGTATGACACATAATTACTTTTCTATCAGCTATTGATATTGTTTAAGGGCATGTGGCGCGAAATTGGAAAATAATAACAGCATTAATGTAGTCTCGTCTTGTACTCTGCTCTTATCCTTAAGATCTGGAGCATGCCATTGTCTAGCTAGCTAAGAGTGTAATGGTAGTGATTAATAAGGACAAAACATCCGCCATTAGTTGGAGATACGAGAGTGCCAGTGGCGACCTTATCAAGCTAGTTCTGCATTAAAATTTATGTCCATACATTATTTCAATCTAGAGTGGGTACATTAGCTGATAAAATTTGGGCATGTGTAAAGTTTAAAGAGAGGAGATATATATAGTGCTTTAATTTAGTCCTAGTTTATTTATACGAACTTTTTGTTGTGTTAATTTAATCAAAGGTATGGTGCAGAATGAAGTCATGTCAATCTCTAGCTTTCTTGTTATTTAATGGATATATACGATGCCTCTTCTCCGTATGCTTTTGCCTACAGTATTGTTGACACATGACACTCTCCCCTTGAAGGAAGAGAAAGTAATGAGTGCCTACAGCTAGCCACAATGTATGCTGCCAATGAGAAGACGGCAAGTATTTTGTAGCTCATCAATAATGAGTGCCCAAACTCTGAACAATACTGTTGATAAACTAGAGCTAGCCCATGTTTAGATCACCTCAAAATTCCAAGTTTTTTCACTCTCTCCATCACATCAATTTTTAGCCGCTTGCATGGAGTACTAAATGTAGGTAAAAAAAATATCTAATTACACAATTTAGTTCAAAATCACGAGATGAATCTTTTGAGCCTAGTTGGTCTACGATTGGACAATATTTGTTAAATAAGACGAAAGTGGTACTATTCATCAGGTTGAAAAAATCTTCAATCTAAACAAGGGCCTATATGATATCGACCTTGAGACATGACCGACTTGACATCGCTCACAAATATTTGAAGATGTTGCAACTTCCAACAATCCGCCTTCATGTTTGTACATATATGGCACCACAAATCAGAAAATCATGAAAACTTATGAGATTAATTTTAAAAATCATTGAGAACTGTCATTCAGTGCATTATCTAAGCGAGAATGCGCTTCATCATATATGAACGAGTTTTTTTGTGGCTTAGTAATATGATCAAGCACTACGCAGAAAATGATTTTTGTGAACGCTTGGCTTTTTTTTAAGGGCGGCTGGGGTTGGAGACGTCCCTACTGTGGCGTGCTCGGGCCCAGCCGACCGGCTGCCCTTACAAATGCACAGTAGGGACGGCCGGTGTTTGAGTCGCCCCTACAAATGGGCACAATATAGGCGGCTGGTGATTGAGCCGCCCTTATAAATCACCCTATTTGTAAGGGCGGCTCAATCACCGGTCGTCTCTACAAATCAATTTGTAGAGGCGGCTTTATATTGAGCCGCCCCTACAAATAGATGCCGAATATTTAAAATGAAGTATAAAAAATTGATTTTTTTTCAAACGACCTCGGAAGGAGAAACACCCAAAATGAAAGTTGGCGATCTCAAAAAGTTATGAAACTTTGTAATTTACAACTTTTTCATTTGATATCATTTTGTTATTGGAAACTAAGTTTCAATTTTAAAAATTTGAAATATGAATTTTTCAAACGACCTCGGATGGAGAAACACCCAAAATGAAAGTTGTTGGTTTCAAAAAGTTATGAAAGTTTGTAGTTGACAAATTTTTATTTGAAGTCATCTTACCTACGAAAACTATGTATGAATTTCTAAAATTTGAAATTCAAATTTTGTAAGCGACCTCGGATGGAGAAACACCCAAAATGAAAGTTGTAGTTCTCGAAAAGTTATGAAAGTTTGTAGTTGACAACTTTTTGATTTGAAGTCATCTTGCCCACGAAAACTATGTATGAATTTCTCAAATTTGAAATTCAAATTTTGTAAACGACCTCGGACGGAGAAACTACCAAAATGAAAGTTGTAGTTCTCGAAAAGTTATGAAAGTTTGTAGTTGACAACTTTTTGATTTGAAGTCATCTTACCCACGAAAACTATATATGAATTTCTTAAATTTGAAATTTAAATTTTGTAAACGACCTCAAATGGAAAAACTACCAAAATAAAAGTTGTAGATCTTGAAAAGTTATGAAACTTTGTAGTTGACAACTTTTTCATTTGACCTCATTTAGAGCCTCATACAATCAATTTACACTCGGATCGTTATAATATTTGGGGAACCAAAATAGTATCAGACACTTGTGAGTGCGTGGTGCAGTGGTAGGGGAGGCTCCACGTGAGGGTGAGGTTGTGGGTTTGAATCCCCGCAACCGCGAAGCGCGCGAAAAATACCGTGACTTGCGACTTCGACGGGTCCGTCGAGCGGGCACTGGCTGGTGAGGCCCTCCCCGAATTAAAATAAATTTTTTCGTATTTAATTTGCCATTTTTTTGGTCCAAAATTGCGTTTTTTGAAAATTGATTTGTAGGGGCTCATCGATTTGTAGGGGCAGTTGGCCAGCCGCCCCTACAAATGCTCCATTTGTAAGAGCGGAGTGGCAGGGGCGGCTGAGCCAACCGCTCTTATAGAGCATCTGCAGCCGGCCCTATAGTGCCCCGTTGCGGTAGTGAAGTTTATGAACTTATTAAGGCCTAAAAGAAGACAAGTTTGAGTCAACGAAATATCAACTTGCAACCTGTTTTTACCATATTAATTCTAACCATGGATCTATGCATTCTTACCAACTTCGATATCTTCTTACATTTATTAAATTCTCGTGCTCATGTGTATGGCCTTCTGGACTAGTGCAAGCAAAGGTACCATCATTTGGTTGTACTTATAAATTATAAACAAGTTAATTAGACTGGTCACCACCTCAGATTGTCATCAAGTAGTGTTCAGAAAGCACTAATCAAAAGGTAAATGAACAAGCACCAAAGCGCCACGCCTTACCCATCAATACCTCAACCACTCTAATTGCATATATAGCCGTATATGTTCCGCAACCTTTGATCAAATTTTGTGTGTATATATAAGAGCAGTATGAATCTATGATCATGTAGGTAGTGGGTTTGTTGTACCATCATAATAGGCAATAATGACCTCCACTATTGTTACATTTGTTTTCACAATTTCAAATATGTAGTTTTTTATTGCAAAACAGTAGAAATGTAGATATATTCACACTCACTTTCTATGAACACATGCACGCATACTTTACCCATATGAACGCCTCTCTAAGAGACTAGGTCGATGGGTCTTGAATTGACAAAGCCACCATAGACATCTCATTCTCAACAGGGACATTGTCTACCACTAAAAAAATAATTCACTGAAAATACAAGCTTATGTGCTGAGTTAGAGACTTGAACCCATTCACCACAAGGAGCCTAATCTCACATAAGTAGTTTGGTTCTATGTTTTCCATATGTGTTTTTTGATGCAAGGAATTCTAGAGGGCTCCAGGCTAAAAACAATTAAGATAGTCTGGTTGATCCCTTATTATCTCTTGAATTCAAATCTCGGCTATACTACCTAAGCATTTTCATTTGAAGCAGGTGTTCTATGAAATCGCTGCTTTTCTGAATAAGGGCTGTTAGTTGTAATACCGTAAAATTTCTCTTAAGACGGAGTAGGAGTTTCTAAAGAGACAGAAGGTGATGTAATTTGATGATTATTATTTGTTCTGTTCAGGCAAAGGTGGTGATATCGGGGCGTAGATTCCTCTCAACATATCAGCGTTGGAATATGTTTGCCTATTGAGTG
The DNA here is from genome assembly GCA_038087645.1 of Saccharum hybrid cultivar R570. Classification (NCBI taxonomy): domain Eukaryota; kingdom Viridiplantae; phylum Streptophyta; class Magnoliopsida; order Poales; family Poaceae; genus Saccharum; species Saccharum hybrid cultivar. Next base: position 23,071 of record JAQSUU010000671.1, on the reverse strand, counting down.
GCCAGCACCAAGTACCATAGCCCCAGCTAACTAGCTCGAGTGGCCCTCGAGAATATCAGAGGTAGTTGCTATATACCAACATCATGGTGAATTAACCTCAATGTCTTTCCTCACCAAAATATTTAAAGGTGTTTACAGGTGTCCCTTTCCCTGCTTTCATGGTGTAATCTTCAAGCTCTAGCAGGCAGGCGAACAACCGAAGGAATTAAGAAGACGACTAGAAAGGCCTTGGTTGTATTTTTATTTTTGGATGTTATTTTGTGTCAAGTTTCTCTCTTTCGTACTGGCTATTTAGATATGAGACACTCTTTGAGTGTCTTTCTAAAAGAGACTATAAAAGATGAAATCTAGAAGCTTCTAATTGCGCCATGTATATAAAGAAAAGTAAATTACATTACTTGAACATCATATCTAAATACATGTCATATATGAACCCTTTTCCAAAGAGTGGGGGTGGAACCTTCCTTCACGGGTTCAAGTTTTAGACTTGGTACATGGGTGCTCATATTTTTCAATATTTATTTTAGTAAGAAACTATGTTATTCATTTAGTAGTAGGTGAGGTGCCTGGTGACAACGAGGTGTTTATAGTGACTTCGTCAATCTCAAGATTGGTCAGCTTAATCTCTCAAAGGTAGGGGCCAAAGCAAATTAAACGATTATGGTCAGATATGGATTCAGATAGTAGTATTTTCCATATTTTAATTCAAATACTAATTTAAATACTCTCAGATGCAAATATAAATCAAGTAGTTTGAATTCAAATATGCATTAAGAATTTTAGATACATACTCGGTTTGGGTGGTAGCAAGTACGGATTCGCTTTTATTGATGGTTTTGAAGAACGGAATAATCATTATATAACATAGAAGTAAGGAATAAAATATGACAGCATAAGTATAACACATGTAGATAAAGATCATTCATAGAAAATAACATATTTACAAATAAATAGTATAGCAATAAATGAGTCTATAAGTAATTAAATATTTGAATAAATATTTAAATATCTATCAATCAATAAATAAAGTACATAAAAGTTAAAAATGAACTAAAGTATTTGAAAAAGTTTTACATCAATAAATATATCTAGTTTACGCTAAATCAAAATAATATATTTACATCATGGTTTCATTAGGTCCTTTATTCTATACAAATACGAATAATATTGAATATCCATCCCATATTGATTTCATATATAGATCCAAATTTAGCTAATAAAAATGAATTCAGATATATCCAGCTTCAGATCCATTTCCACCGTTACTTGAAGATGCTAATAGGGGTGTTTATAGGGGTGAGTATGCGTGAGAGCGTGTATGTCTGTACTTTGTTAGTTACCCCTTAGAAAGTTGTTAATAAATCAGCCAAAGATGGAATTTGTTGACTCGTGCTACAACCATGGGCCACTTGAATTCATGGACACCATACTGTTGAAACAAGAACATGTGTTTCATTTGCTTAATCACATGACCTAGCTAGAGAGCTTTTCCAATACTTTCCAGATGAAATGTAATATACTCCACACATAATTGTTGAAGTATATATATATTAATCTATCACCCACATTTCCTTAATAACTTATACTTTTGAGCTAATTGTTTGGCACATACAAGATACAACTCACAATGCTATCAAAGCTCAGTTGGCTCGACCTTGATTATTGGCTAGGGAAATTCAAATAAAAAGATGGCACAATATTCTTACTCGTATTCCAAGGGCTAGGCAAACTAAAATACGAGGTATATGTCAAAACTCAAAATGTGCGGTTTTGGGTGAATTATTGCTCAACACATTCAGCTCAACTCAATTCCCTAGGATATTTAACCCTCTCTTATAAGTACATTATTTATGTGCCAACCCAATTGGAAGTGCTAATCTTGAATTTACTAACAAAAATGGCAAATTGCATACCCAACTCACCCATATAAAAAGGCACCAACCCAACATTATTTTCACCTAGTGTCGTCGCCGAACTCATTGCCATAACACTAAGACGAGCGCCAACCTTGTGGTGCTCTTGCCTCGCTGTTGCTGTCGCCCATGGGGGCCATGGACAGCAAGAGTAATGGGAGCAAGAAGAGCAAGAGCCTGCTCGGCAAGTACGAGCTGGGTAGCTTGCTGGGACGAGGCACGTTCGCCAAGGTCTACCTCGCGCGCTCGGTGGCCGGCGGCGAGGCTGTGGCTGTAAAGGTGCTCGACAAGGCCGAGGTCATGGGCACGGTGGGCATGGCTCCGCGCGTGCTCCGCGAGGTGACGGCCATGCGCCGGCTGCACCACCCCAACGTGCTCCGCCTCCACGAGGTGCTCGCCACGCGCGCCAGGATCTACCTCGTTATGGAGCTCGCGCCGGGCGGGGACCTGCTGTCTAGGCTCGCCGCGCTCCCGCGGCGCCGCCTCACGGAGCACACCGCGCGCCGCATCTTCGTGCAGCTCGTCGCCGCGCTCTCCTACTGCCACGCGCGCGGCGTCGCGCACCGCGACGTCAAGCCTCAGAACGTCCTCCTCGACGGCGACGGCAACCTCAAGGTCTCCGACTTCGGCCTCTCCGCGCTCCCGGACTCGCTCCGCGACGACGGCCGCCTCCACACGGCCTGCGGCACCCCGGCCTACGCGGCACCAGAAGTGCTCCGCCGCAAGGCCTACGACGGGGCCAAGGCCGACGCGTGGTCCTGCGGCGTCATCCTCTTCGTCCTCCTCGCCGGACACCTCACCTTCGACGACTCCAACATCGCCGACATGTGCCGGAAGGCGCATCGCCGGGAGTTCGAGTTCCCGGAGTGGGTGTCGCAGCCGGCGCGCCGGCTGGTGAGCCGCCTGCTCGATCCAAACCCGGCCACCCGCGTTGCCCTCGCGACGCTGACGACGCACCCGTGGTTTAAGCGCTCCCTCAGCCTCGACTCGCAGCTCGGTGGGCTGCTCAACGGCCAGCAGGAGCGCGCGCTAGAGTTCCAGGCGCCGGCCATGAACGCCTTCGACATCATCTCCATGTCGTCTGGGCTCGATCTGTCCGGCTTGTTCGACCAGCGGAACCGAGAGATCAGGTTCATGACAGCGGCATCTCCGGAGCGTACCCTGGAGGAGCTCGGCCGCGCCGGCGGGAAGCTCGGGTATGTAATGGTAGGTAAGAACGGAGTGGAGTGCCTGACGCTGGGGGGCCTGCCAGGGCTGGCGGCGATGACGGTTGAGATGTCAGAGGTGGCACCACCACTGATGCTCGTCGAGCTGCGGCTTGAGGTGGCCGACGGAGACGGCGACGGCGAGGGACAAGGGTTCGGTTGGGAAGAGCTGAGACATGAGCTAGGAGATGTAGTTAGGACTTGGCATAGCTGCCAAGATTTCTGACATGATCATGGCGCTGTTTTGTAAATCATATAGAGTTCTTTTTGGATTTTTTATTTTGCGCGCGGTTTGGAGGTGTATATTAGTATATGTACAAAATACAATATATAAGTGTGTTTAGTTAATTTTGCCTAGAATTATAGTGCTGCAGAAATGTTGATTATGTGTGTGCTTATTATATATTAGCAAATGATATTGACAATTCACTTTTAACTATATAAATATGCCATGACAATAAATTTTGTAAGTTGTTACTTGAGATTAGTTTATATATATTTTGACATAAACAGTATGTCATATCATACTGGTCATTTAATTTTAAGCATTCTATGTTTTTATCAAAGATACTACTACACATATAGGTTTTTGATATTACAAATTAAACAACTCAAATGCCACGGCATAGGCTGGGATGACTATTTATATTATTATAGTAATTAAGAGTGTAGTCTAGAACATAGAATATTTTTTAATAAAATACAAAAGAATAATTCTAAATAAATGATAAAATAAGCACATGAACTTTGACCTAACACGTGAATAAAAAAATTACAACAGCTAATATGATGAAAAGATGAAAATCAAAATATAAATTCATGATGTCACAGAAGGGATGTAACAAAAGTTTATATATCTTAAGCTTAGGTTTCAGCTACATACACATCGAAGATCCAAAGAGGTGCAAAAACAAAAGATGACAACACATAAGGTCCCAACAGAGCCTCCACATCAAAACCTAGGAAAAATTGACTAAAGTAACATACATGGTATGTTATTATGTGGATCAAGTATACATGCATGAATGAACTATAAATATATATGTTATGTTTCAATAATCATTAAAGATATTCTCTTAATGACTCATAAATGAATGATACTACAATTTTTTTAAAATTATATTAATACCAATGCATATACTTTAAGTATATTATTGCTTTAAATAAATTTGTACATTCTATATGAAATGTCTGATATATCTATATTGTTAGTATAATTGTAAACACTCTATTTTTTTTATAATAACGCAACACTACTACCTATATAATTCTTTGGTAAGAAAATTTAACATCTTAAGAAGTGAAGGCACTATAACCTTTCTGGTCTTTTGAGATTGCTTTATTGTAAACAATGATTATAAGGCTTAAATATTAATATCCGCTTGAGGTTAGCATTGCTAACCCATTCTAGATCTCACTTCAAGCTCTACCACCGATCTTGCGGGATGAGGTGCAAGTTAAAATGACTTTTTACGCTATTGCAGTACTTCAAAGTGTAGTCTATGACTTAAATTCTCTATTTCAAATATAAAAAGAGAGTTTATAAAAACACAATAAGCATGAGAGTTTAAATTCAATTTGAGGATAAAATTTGTAGCTACTAATAGATTAACATTTGAAAAATAAAAAATCAAGATTGATGACGTCACAAGACTTGGGTTGAAAACGAACAGGTCAATCCCATCCTGACCTACCCCTTTTCCATATCTTACCTTCCCCATTTCTATATTTTTGGAAAATCCAAAAACGCGACGGGATGTGGGTCGGGGTCCACAGGAATGGATGGAAGCTGGGAGCCTCCATCCAACCGTATTTAATGGGATCCCATATTTAGGCAGGCTAGACCTTTATGTCACCTGTTTTTTTTAGTTTGATAAGCCCAATCAAGTGGCCATCATACAGGGCCCAACAGACAATCTTGCCTTGAAAAGCCCACCAGATTCCACAAGAGACCAAAAAATCCTGCCTCGAAAAGCCCACCAGATTCCACAAGAGACCAAAAAACCCTACTCCCACTTCATACCAGCCGCTAGCCGCCCATCCTTGTGTTTCCTAACTGCATTAGCTATCGCCCGCCCTTCCTTGTCCCTACCCTTCCCATTCCTCACGGCGTCACCCACCCTCCCATATCCTCTCCCCCATTCCTCAATCCATGAATGGATGACCATCGCCCTCCAACAACGGGCTAGGTAGTGGCACACGCAAGCCAAGATCTAGGGATTTGACTTCCATGTTTCTTCCTCCTCCACCCTCTCTTCCTCAATTTTTTTCTTGATTACTTCCTCTCCACCCTCATATTCTCCATAGGTATGTAGGAAGTAAGTGGCATTCACTACTACAGACCGAATTTGTAGCAACAGGGCATTTTTTGGTAGGGGCGGCTCCAGCAGCAGCAGCCCCTACAGTGGTCGTGCTCGGCCGCCCCTTGGCTAGCCGCCCCTACAAATCCAACAGTAGAGGCGACTGGTGTCAAGAGCCGCCTCTACAAATGGGTTCATTTGTAGGGGTTCATTTGTAGGGGTGGCTCATTCACTAGCTACCCCTACTGTTTGATTTGTTGGGGTGGCTGGATCACAAGCCACCCCTACAAATGCCACCCCAAATAAAGGCTGGCACCCCCCTTCTTCCTCCTCGGGCCAGCCACTGTAGCCCGAGAGAGGAAGGAAGGGGGCCTTGGGTACCTCCTAAAAATTGCTCCTACAAGGGGGGGGTTTGATCTCATTTCCTTTGGTGGAGAGGTTGTAAAAGGTAAGAAAATGCTATTCCAAATATTTTTAGGAAGTTTTAATGGTTGGTTAGTGAGTAATTAGGGTTATGCTTTTCTCTCTCTTCTATGGTGCTTGAGCCATTTATGAAGCAAATTAGACCAAATTTTTGAAGGTTCTAGTGTAAATTATTTAGTGGAATAAGATTACACCCTTATTTAGTGGTTCTTGCTTGATTTTATTGGTCTATTAGTTAGTTTAATGGATGTGTCATGTAGATTTAGATCTAGAGCTAGGGTTTGTTATTTTATCATTAATTACATTTTTTGCATGAAGGATATATAGTGTGTAAAATCTTAATTGTTGCTATATGTTATCTTTGAAATTGCTTGTTATTGTAACCATGATATTTTAGTGGAGAATTTAATATAATTAGGTCAATAATTGTTATGTATATATTGTTTTTCTAGAAAATTGCTAATTAATTATCTGTGAATAATTAGTCCTTTATTTTTTTTCTTTGATAGCTCTCATATAAGATGGAGTACAAGCAGTCTTGGATGTATGGTGCATTAAGGTACAAGCCAGGTTTCCATGACGAAGTGGATAAATTTATCGAAGCCGCAGAGGACCATGCAAAGACCATGAAAGAGAATAAAGATTCAATTATTTGTCCGTGTAGAGATTGTAAAAATCATCTAGCATTCAAAGATGTGACGACCATCAGATCACACTTGATTATGCGAGGGATTTGTTAGCAACTACACAGTGTGGATTCATCATGGTGAAACGGTTGTTGACCAAGTTGCTCCAGAGGAAGATGACGCCGAATTAATTAGCTACCCAGTTTTGTGCATTGTGGAGAGTTTAGTGGCACAAGAGGGGGCCTAATAAATCAGCGAATCCTTAGTGAGTGCACTGGGTTGGGAACGGTAGCTTTGTAAATGCCTTGTAGTGTGACCCCACTGGGCACCTAGGCAGTGTTTTAGCGTGATGAGAAAGCACAGCTCATGGTGAAAATGTGCAACCTCTGCAGAGCGTAAAACTGATATATGAGCCATGCTCATGGTCAAGAGCAGCTTGGACTTCTTCTTGGTTAGATGGCTCTCGTTCGGTTGGGCGTGGTTCCCTTGGTAAGGGAATGATTGGTTCAGTTGGCTGGCTCGGATGGGATTCGAGTGCTGGTTTGGTTCTATGAGAAGGTAGAATCTCACCTAGTAATTAGGTGCTAAGGAAATTAAGGTGATAAGTGTGTCGCTTAGGTGCTGTTGTCAAATCAAGTTAGCCTATATCCTTGCTTTAAGCCTCATGTCATACTTTTCCTACACTTGCGGAGTACATTTTGATGTACTCACCCTTCCTCTTAGTCCCCCCTACCCCACCCAGACGCTAGAGACGACGAGCAGGACTACGTTGAAGACGGTGCCTTCGACCCCGATGACGTGTTCTAGGCTGGTGCTGCCCCTGGTCAACCTTCCTATAAAGATGGTGTCCATTTTCGTTGGAAGTTTATGAGTTTTTTCTTTTAGACCCATAGATCATTTTTGTAATAATGTTTTCCTTATGTATGCAACTCTGCTATGATACTGTAACGAAATCGACATATGTATGAATAAATTGATCCTGGTATACATATGTTGTGCATTCGATTTTGTCCTTAAAATCGGATGTGACGTATATGGGTATGTTCCACATAAAAGCTGGCTAAAAATAAATTTTGAAGTGTTAGAGGAGGCTACATAGGAACCCAAGTAAAAGAACATCATGCTAGATGCATGCATGCTTATTCTCCTCCAAAATGTAGGGGAGAAGACGGTAATAGCCGTTCTGATCCAAGAAGATGCAACAGTATACATGGAACTGAAAAATGTCAACATATGCATTTTTTTATGTTTGTTGAAAGCAAAATAAACGCTAACAAACACACGAAATCGGATTGCATGACTCACCACCAAAGTGACATCTCAACGTCTCTATTCCCACAAGAATCGACTACCGACGCGAAAGAAAAAGTGAAAAACACTAGCATTTTACTCATTTGCTTTGCTGTTCCGTGTGTAATATTTGAGATAATTAAGGGACAATCCCTAATAGAGGTTGGTTTTAAGTACTCAGTCGTTCTAATGCACCTAGATATATATATACATTGTGTCTAGATATATGCTACAAATATTGAATATAAAAAGCCAAAACAACTAACAATTTAGAACAGAGAGAGAGAGAGAGAGTAGGATCTTTGCAATTTAGCCCTCTTAATGGATCAGAGACAAAGTTTAAAAAATGTGTCTATCAATAGGGAGGTGTCTATAATTTTGTCAATCTTAAGATATGCCAATCGATCTAGTCTCACGGAGGTACGCCATGTTCGGGCTAGCATATCCTTACATGCATTCATTGGTGAATGTACATGTGTACATATATATGACACAAAATTGCAAGACTAGAAAAAATACCTTCATGTCTACGTCATATGAATGTATGGTACAGTGGTGCATGCATCATCTTGTTGTACTTGTTATATTAAGGTAATATAATAAGATAGTTTCTTTAAGATTCTCTCACCTCTCTATCAAATCACATACAAACCTTCAAATGATGTATGATACAGTGTACATGCATCATCCTGTTGCACTTATTAAATTAAGCTAATATAATAAGATGGTTTCTTCTTTAAGATTCTCTCACCTCTCTATCAAATAACATAAAAACCTTCATATGATGTAGGATTTTTTGAGTGGTACATGCATCATCTTACACTTATTAAATTAAGCTAATATAATAAGATAGTTTCTTTAAGATCCTCTCACCTCTCTATCGAATCACATAAAAACCTTCAAGGCATCGCATAAGTCAAGGTCTGTTTATTTTAGTTGTAAGTTGTGGAAAGGTTACTTTGAGCTTTAAGATATGAAAAATCTAATGTAAGCTATATCTTGTTGAAAAGTTGTAAGTTGTATGGTTAAAATAACTATAGAACCTATACTCCTCTCTCTGTCTCTCTGAAACATCTCTAAAGCACCTATCTATTTCCACCCATTTTAAAAAGCAGAAAGCCAAAAGTCAAAGTAGGGTTCAAGGTGTTGTGAAAATTATACTACTCGAAAGCAACAACTCCAAAAGAAACATCTTTAGGTTCCACCTATCTGGTTTGTGCTTTACTTTTGCAAGCAGAAACACTTTCTAGAAGATGTACTAATTACCAAATACAACCTCAATCTATAGAAGATGACTAATAATGAGGACTCATGTAGATAGGTAGGAGTTTGTAAAAGCATTGCTTGGAACGGTTGAAGAGTGAACTCTTGTACCCACGCACACCTGCTTAAGAGCTAGTGAACACATTGATACGATGAAAGGAACTACTAGGCTTGAAAAATATTACATGAGATATATACTATAGCTATACACCTTTTCTTGAAACCTTATAATAAGAATAAAGAAAAAGAACCATTCGCAACTAAACCTAGCAGAAAAAGTACGGGTGCATGCCTTGGCCTTGTGTGGGATCACTTGCTCAGAGGAACATCAAGGGCTATATATATGCGCGGTACCCTAGACCGTCAGGAGCTATAACATCCATCGATCATCCATTCTTCTCATTAATTCTCATCTGGTGGAATATTCATCAGAACATAACAATCTCGAAGCATGCATCAACAATCCGCTTTCCTTCTGATCGTGGTGGCAGTCAGCACCGCCGCAATGGCGCACGGCCAACTTGCCAGCCAGCACTCCGGCGGCACGGTTCTGGAAGCAGGCCCTCTCCGGCACACCGATGCCGGAGGTCCTAGCTGATTTTGTTCAGAAAGGTGATCTTTACATATATGTTTGGTATAAATACATAAAAGATTTCCCTTATATATAATTATACTAGCAAAAATACACATATGTTGCAACAGAATTTAGATCCTGCGACATCAGTTCTAATATGTTTGGAGATCAGATTCCGTACCGTGATCGGATATACGTTATTCTAACTAAGAGCATCTCGAAAAGTTTCTTAAAAACACTCCTAAAATTCAGTTTTAGGAGAAACTTAAAAAATGGAAACCCAACAGTTCCTCAAATAATTCCGTACCGTGATTGGACATTGACTTTGTGTTCTGGTGCAGGAATCGATCAGTCACCACTTGTAGAGCACTACTCTGCACATCCCAGTATGAGCATGTGCACACTCTTCAACACTATCTGCGACCCGCGGACGGTGGCGGAGACCGGCCTCTTCTTCCATGAGGCCCAACTACATCCGGGCAGCACCATGACCCTCTCCTTCCCGGCGGAGGCGGAGACACGCCCATCCTCCTGCATGACATCGCCGACAAGGTCCCCTTCGAGAACCTAAGCGATGTCCTCGCCACGTTCCACATCACGCCAGGGTCCGCCGAGGCGGCCCAAGTGGAGGACACTCTAAGTAAGTGCCAGGAGCCGCCGCTCGCCGGGGAGGCGAAGGCCTGCACCACGTCGCTAGAGAGCACCGTGCAGACTGCCATGGAGATGCTCGGCACCACTACCACCCAGCTGCAGGGTGGTGGTGGTGGTGACTACGTGTGGGCGGCCACGTCGGCTCTCCCGCGCGGTGGCCTGCTGCCACGCCGGCAGTACGTGGTGCAGACAGTCACCCCACTCGTTGGCAGCCGCTACGTGTCCTGCCACAAGGTGCCATTCCCGTACGCCGTCTACCAGTGTCACGTTACGAACAGGGGGTACAAAGCCTACATGGTCTCGCTTAGCGGCCGCCACGAGGGTCCGATGGTTTCCTTGCTGGCGTTCTGCCATTTCGACACCTCCTGCTGGAACCCGATGCACCCGGCGTTCCAGATACTGAACACTCACCCTGGTGGCAGTACGCCGGTGTGCCACTTCATGTCGTACGGCAATCTGGCGTTCGTCAAGAAGGCAGGCACAGCCTAGCTTGCTACCGCGCGCAGTACGTCTTCGTTACTACGCCAGTGTCATCGTGTTCTGGATATCAACATGGCCCTCTCTGTTCATGCACCGTAAATATAAACGTGAACATGCATCCATTCTAGCTGCTAGCTGGACCATGGCGTCTTCAGTATGACAAGAATGGTGCCATGGCTCTAGCTTTGCGGAAGAAAATAAGGGTGTAGGAATGGTGTGTGCTGGTACATGTCATTGTTACTCCTGTCTGAAACTTGTGGTTGGTGCTGTGTGTGTGGCGTAGCTAGCGCTGAACATATTGTATTATCGTGTTTATGTGTATTAATATGTTTAAGTATGTAAACTACTGCAAACATAGGTTGATATGTGCCCATGCGTATCATATTGTTTTTTTACTGTTACCATTGATTTATCAGCGACAGCCTTTTTTTTCAGGAACGAGGCAAAACCTTATCGCCCGGTTAATTTTAGAAAACTGGACTAAAACCAATACAACAGACTCAACACAAGGGTTAGATTGTGGCATATCCACTAATAAGAAACAACAACAACAACAACAACAACAACAACAACAACAACAACAAGCCCCAGCACAAGAGCAAATGGTGGCGCAACCACAAATACAACAAAAAGAGAGAAAATACTACAACACCAAGACACAAACTCTTCGACGATGTGTCCAGGGAGGTGAATGGCACCGCAACGTAAACATCGTCAGCCAAGCAGAAGCTTGGCAGGGCTTTCGCCCAAGCCTTATGCTGAGGGGTAACTGCATTGACCAGGCCGATCTAGGAGAATCAGCAGCAAGAGGTTCTTCAGTAACACCTTCAGGAAGGAGATCTTGATCGTCACGAGCCTAGACGTATTGGTCTGAGCTAAGCTTTCATCCAGAACCTTTGCTCGTGACAGTGGGATGCGCGCACCGGCAAGCGTCCATGCCTAGACAGAGGGGGTTGTCGGCCTCCGCCACACCACGCAAAGCCGTTTCCGGACTCGTCCGCGACGCTGGGACGCACGCACTAGCGAGCGTCCACTCCTGGACTAAGAAGTGCCGACCGCCACCACACCGTGGAGCCATTTCTGGACTCGCCCGCGATGGTGGGAGGTGCGACTCGCTAAGCGTCCGCACTTGGTCAGGCATCGGGTCGCGGTGTACCATGTTGGAGGGGAGGGGGGTTACAGAAGCCCATGACAACGACGCGGCATGCGGCCAACTTGTGGGGCATGGCAGAGCAGCGAGGATGAAGCCGCTTGGTCAGAGATGCAGATTCTTTATTCACGTCTCTATCAAGCTACATCCGAAGCATCATTTATAGCAATCAATTCATATGCAGTTCAGCCATCAATCATCACTAGTTCAGTTCAACACACACGTACGCCATATGTATATGTATGTATGTATATACGTCATAGCAAGGAATTAATTAGTATTAGATCGCAGGCATTTGTTCCATATTCATTTGCAAGGAAATAGAACTCCCCTTTCTTATAAATTACCTGGTGGACTATATATAAATGTTGAAATCTTTTTAAGAATATTGTGCAATGCATATTCATTTCATGGATGATGTCAACACTTTGAATTCATGTACATGTATCGAAGGAAACCCAGGTTTCAGAAATATAGGCAAGCTGCATTAAGTCTAAACCTTAGGTATATATAGCCGTTTTACATCTTGTAGATTTAATGAGTAGGTGTGATATCAAGACATATATACTCAGCCTCTTGTAGATGGTCAATCCCATGGTCAGTATCATGCGGTGTGCCGTGAAGAAGCCACGGATGTTGCCTGGACGTTGCTGGTGGCACTGCGAAAATGATATGTATGTATTAAGCAAAATGATCACTAAAACTAATTAGAATAGGAGACATAGGTTAGGCAACTTAGTGGAAACATAATGACATGTTAATACCCTAAGTGTAGGGAGAAGAAAGATAGGATGGGCAAAAGGAGGGCCTAACGTGGCCTATATACTATGCCTTCTCATACCAAGTAGGGTGGCGTGACAAACTTGTCATGCCATCCTGCCACGCGTGACATGCATAGTGGGCCACACCAGGCTGCCACGCGTTGGCTTAGGTCACATGTTGATGTCAACGTGGCTAGTCTTGTCACGCTAGAAGATAGGGGTGCTCACTAGAGTTGTCCTGTCGCGCCAGCGTGGCTGGTATGGTGAAAAATGTTAGATTTATAAAATCTATTCTGAGCAGGTTAGTGTTAAAATATACTCGGTTAAAAAGGTTAAATAAAAAATCCCATGTTTTTGGGCATAGCCATTGAGTTAGCGAAAAAACCGAAGCTTAAAGATAAAATTACAGAAAAGTTATTTTTAGCAAGGGAGCTTCTCTGTCATGCTCCCTCCATTATTCTTTTATAAGGTGCACAAACATGTTAAGATTCAAACTTTAAAATCTTTAGCCTATACGTAACTTTTGTAATTAATTTTAAACTATTACAATATAAACTTGACCCGATTAGATTTGTAATAAAATGTGCTACTTGAGTATATTAAGTTTATAAGCATAAACAACATAATATAAAATAAATAAATGAAGAAAGTGTAATTTGAGAGACTATGACATGTTAATTTCACCTTATAAAAAGAAAACATAGTATATATGCTTCTTGAGGAAGAAGATGTATACAAACATATTAAATCTAATAAAACCAGTCCTATACTTTTTAAAAGTAAAATTTTAAGGTTTAACCTACTGCAATACACTGCTTCAATTTCTCTGTACATTGTATGACGTCGGATGCATATTTATAATTTACATATATGATCATTATTTACTTGTGCTCCCGTAAGAGACAAAAATAGTCATCAATTTCTCTGTGCGCACACTATTGGGAGACCCATCAAGTTGGTCCAAAAATATGTGTGTGCTGGGTGTTGGGCTGTCGCTAGCTAGTCGCTACTCGCTAGCTGTTGGTTTGTCGCCGCTTATTTACGGTTTGAGACTTTGAGTTTTGGATGTCTAGTTATACTAATATTTGATGACAGCATCACGATAACAGCAACAATTGTCTTCTGGCACGACCTGCCTGGCCTTGCATTTGTCCTGTCCTCGCGTGTGTCATAGCGTGTGCTGCTCCATTAATAGCGGTTTAATTTGAAGTAAGAGTATCTCCAACTGCATTAAAAATAATCCTAGAAATCTGGTTTGGCAACCTTAAAAAAACAACTCCATCACCAATAGTTTTCAACAATTTACTTACTTCTAAAAAAATTCAAAAAACAGACCCGCTTAAAGATTTTGGTCAATGGTACTGTCCATGTCATGCATACTGCCGCCACTGCTGTTGTCACCGCCCAGCTGACCATCTCGGCACCTAACTAAGGGTCTGTTTAGATACCCAAAATGAGCCAAAAAATTTTGCATAGTAACTGTCACATCGAATCTTTAGACGTATGCATGGAGCATTAAATGTAGGTAAAAAAATAACTAATTGTACAGTTTGTCTGTAAATGTCGAGATGAATCTTTTAAGCCTAGTTAGTCCATGGTTAGAAAAATTTTACCAAATAACAACGAAAAGTGCTACAAGAACTTTTCCCCAAAAATTTTCGCATCTAAACACGCAATAACACTATAACCTCCAAAACGGAATCTCCATTGCCTACTCTACCTCCTAGTACTGCCATATATTAAAATAGTGGCTAGAGATTCGATTCCGATAAAACTCTAAGCGGCGGCTGTGATCGCAGCTAGGGAGACCACAAGTGTTGAAAAAAAAAAACAACCACGCCCCCATGACAGGCAGTAGCGGCATCCACATTTCTTTGCATATGGATGCCTATATATTTTTCCAAGCGCGGATATATAGATGGTAGTTATAGGATAGGAAGTTATTGGGGAAGTTTTTTATTGTACAAAAAATCAAGATTAAGAGTGGTTTTTACCAAACAACTGAAGACATTCTCTAATCTATTTCCAGCGTGGTTGTACAGTTTGTCTGTAAATGTCGAGATGAATCTTTTAAGCCTAGTTAGTCCATGGTTAGAAAAATTTTACCAAATAACAACGAAAAGTGCTACAAGAACTTTTCCCCAAAAATTTTCGCATCTAAACACGCAATAACACTATAACCTCCAAAACGGAATCTCCATTGCCTACTCTACCTCCTAGTACTGCCATATATTAAAATAGTGGCTAGAGATTCGATTCCGATAAAACTCTAAGCGGCGGCTGTGATCGCAGCTAGGGAGACCACAAGTGTTGAAAAAAAAAAACAACCACGCCCCCATGACAGGCAGTAGCGGCATCCACATTTCTTTGCATATGGATGCCTATATATTTTTCCAAGCGCGGATATATAGATGGTAGTTATAGGATAGGAAGTTATTGGGGAAGTTTTTTATTGTACAAAAAATCAAGATTAAGAGTGGTTTTTACCAAACAACTGAAGACATTCTCTAATCTATTTCCAGCGCACAGTCGTCATATAGCAGTAATAAAAAGTACAGACTTGAAGTACCATGAAATTGAAGTTCTACGAAATTTAGAATGAATGCAAAGGTTTCCATAAAAAAAACAAGAATGAAAAGAATCCAGGAACATTATAGAGGACGCAATGATGATTTAAAATCCTGGCTTGTGATGTTTCGTTAGTTTTGTATAGGTGTTGCGTACTCGCGGTGTGTGCCTACGTGGTCATGCACGTGCGCGTATACATGTCACTGTGATAGCGTGTAAATTAAGAAAGAATCTCGTTTCCTCTCCAAGTTGATGTTGCATCGTCCTTTCTCCAACAAATTTATTATTTATGAAATTGGTGTTTAGCACAGCTCACGTCAACTTCATGAGCGGTTATGAGCTGTTTTTATTGCCAACCATCCATTTTCAAAACAACTTCACGAGTGAAAGTGTTTTTTCTTCTCCTTCGTAAAATTAAAAGATGAGTTGGGAGCAAGCTGTAAAAAGTAGCTTATCCGAGCTTCGTTCCACAAAAGTGGGGCCTGGTAGACTGCAGGTGCCCCTTTCTCTCTCAGTGAAGCAGCGCACGACGAGCAGCGGGGGCAAGGTCTGCAGGGCCGCCGGGGTAGGCTCGTGGCCACCGCGGGAGGCGTGGGGAGGTGCATGCGGCGGCGCCGCCAAGCCCGCTGCTGGCCCAAGCAGAGCCGCGGGAAGGTTTGGGCATGGCCGGAGTTGCGGACGCTGCGGGGCGCAACTGTGGGCGCGCGGACGACATCGGGCGCAAGGGCGGAGGCGCGGGGCCGGGACTCCGCCGCCGGGGTCGCGGGCCGGGAGCGCCGCCATCCGGGTCGCCGGGCTGGGGACAGGGAACGGGGCCAAGTCTCCATCGTGGCTAGCTGGGGACGTGGCCGCCGAGGCGCGGCCTCCTGAGCGCGGCCGCCGGGGCTCACGGTGTCAGGGCGTGGCCTGCGCAGCGCGGCCGCCGAGGTACGGCCGCCGGGGCTTAGCCACCGGGAGTCGCGGGAGCTGCCGGGATGAGCTGTGTGGTCGTCTCCATCGGGTCACGCGAGGACGCGCCCGAGCTGGGCGGCCCGTGAGGAAGAAAGAGATGCCCGTGAGGAGGTGAGGGAAAATAGAAAAAAAAATAGCTAAGCGCATCATAGTAATTTTAGTCTTTTGGACCATCATATGAAGCTATATGAAGTTGTTTTGACAAACACAAAAAGAAAAACAGCTCAGCTTCACCAATAAAGCTGCTCATTGAGCTGAAAACTACAAAAATAGCTTCCCAAGTAAAGTTGAGCTGTGCCAAACATACTTTACTGTAGCTACGAGCATCTCAATAATATAATAATAACAGCATACGTATACTGTCATGCGCATGTTGGTGGGGTCTTGGTGTGGGGGTGGTGGGGGGTGGTGTGGCAGCTCATAGTACAGAATCTCAAACATAAAAAGTTACAGACGAAATGTTTAGATGTGCAATACCCTAGCCTATTAACGTCTGGTTTCAGCCGTTCACAATCCATGTGTGGTGTTCTAGTGGAATTACTCTAACTCATAACTTGGTTGTTTAAATAGGTTCGGACCAGTTTATAATCATTGTCACTCCAAATATATAGCCTCTAGATAAACATTTTTACCCGAAACGAGAAAAAAATATAAGAGATGTATACTACCGGATTCACACGCTTTTGCCGAGTGCCACAATTACACTCGGCAAACCCTTTACCGAGTGTAACACTCGGCAAATTTCACTCGGTAAAAAAAAAGTGTCGGCAAAGCCTCGGCAAAGTTTGAAACGAAAAAAAACCAAAAAAATGCAAAAAAATTTGCAAGTCGCGGCATTTCTAAACCTCCTATAAAGCTAAGACCCACTAAGTGATTTTATGCAATTTGATTGGACCAATCCTGAAAAATGATATCATGTGACGTCATCAAATCAGTTACCCCACTAAGCCTCATTTATCTCCCACTAGCTATTTCTTTTGAAATAGAAAAAAAGTCATAGCACCTAAACCAAGTATCATAATTAAAATCCAATTGCACCATGGTGTTCCTCGCAATAAACTCTTTAAAACAAGACCCCACATGGATATATTTTGATATGTTTTGCAAACATTTAAACGGTCATTCCTAAGAAAAACCTAGCAAAACCGTATATCACATGGATTACATGTGGTTCTCCGAAACATGCATGATTTTGTGAAGGAAACTCCTAAAACTTTTAGGAGAGGGGATGACCCTCAGGTATAGTAGGGTAGGGTGAGGGGAGAGGGTGGATAAGGTTAGCCTTCTGTATTTGCCGATCCTATAGGTTAGTGACCGTGTTTTCTTTGATAAACGTTTCTAAGCAAAATCCCGTTTCTAAGAAAAACCTAGTAAAACTGCATATCACATGGATTACATGTGGTCCTCCGAAACATGCATGATTTTGTGAAGAAAAACTCCTAAAACTTTTGGGAGGGGGATGATCCTCAGGTATAGTAGGTGTGAGGGGTTCTGGTGGATGAGATTAGCCTCCCGTACTGGCCGATCCTATAGGTTAGTGACCGTGTTTTCTTTGATAACTGTTTCTAAGCAAAAACCTAGCAAAACTACATATCACATGGATTATATGTGGTCCTCCGAAACATGCATAATTTTATGAAGAAAAACTCCTAGAACTTTTGGAAGGGGATGACCCTCAAGTATAGTAGGGGTGAGGTGTTCGGGTGGATGAGATTAGCCTCCCGTACTGGTCGATCCTATAGGTCAGTGACTATGTTTTCTTTGATATGTTTTTGTTGTCTTTAGTTACACCTCTAACAAAAAAATATGTTCTCTGCTTATATCGCATATATACTTATGTATTATACACCAACGAGATTCCTTCTATATCCTATTTCTCCTAACTCTATTCAAATTACTCTTGCATTCCTGCAGCAACGCGCGGGGAATTCACCTAGTTTCACGCAAAATTCACGTGCTACGCGGCCGGTGGGATTTGAACCCGCGACCTCTCCCTCGCGAGTAACCTCTCTACCACTGCACCACACTGTCACTTGTGTCTATATTCCGTTTTGGTTCCCCACATATTATATAAAATCGAGTGTAAATTGCTTGTTTAAGACCTTAAACGAATTCAAATCAAAAAGTTGTCAACAACAAAGTTTCATAACTTTTCGAGATCTACAACTTTTATTTAGAAAGTTTCTCCATCTGAAGTCGTTTACAAAATTTGAATTTCAAATTTAAGAAATTCAAACGTAGTTTTGCATGACAAAATGATTTCAAATTAAAAAGTTGTCAGCTATAAAGTTTCAAAACTTTTTGAGATCTATAATTTTTATTTTGGGTGTTTTTCCATCTGAGGTCGTTTGAAAAATTCAAATTTTAAAATTTTGAAATTCAAACGTAGTTTTGCATGACAAGATGAACTCAAATGAAAAATTTGTCAACTACAAAGTTTCATAACTTTTTGAGATCAATAATTTTCATTTTGGGTGTTTTTCCATCAAGGTCGTTTGAAAAATTCAAATTTTAAAATTTTAAAATTCAAATGTAGTTTTGCATGACAAGATGAACTCAAATGAAAAAGTTTCCAACTACAAAATTCTATAATTTCTCAAGATCTACAAAGTTTATTTTAGTTGTTTGGTCATTTGTTTATCCTACATGGTGGTTCTAACATTGTTCACAAATCTTATATATCTCTCTGGTAGTTTAATGAAACTTATGAGAGAGATGTAGATTTTGTGAACAACTTTCCTATCGCTTTGTCGAATGAAGAAATGATCAAAATAAAATTAGTAGATCTTAAGAAGTTATACAAATTTGTAGTAGAAATCGATTCATTTGAATTAATTTACTGCTTCAAAATGTGTTTTGAAATTTGTTTTTGCCGAGTGAAAAAAAACACTCGGCAAAGATCTTCTTTGCCTAGTATAAAAAAACACTCGGCAAAGAAGCTCTTTGCCGAATGTTTTTTTTTTGCTTTTTTGCCGAGTGTTTTTTTCTGAGTGTTTTTTATTTGGCACTTGGCAAAGAGCTTCTTCGCCAAGTGCCCGAAAAAAAAACACTCGGCAAACCACTTGACACTCGGCATAGAGCCGATTTCCGGTAGTGGTACTATATGATGTATACGGGGTTTGTTCCACATAAAAGCTAGCTAAAAATAAATTTTGAAGTGTTATGAGAGGCTACATAGGAACCCAAGTGAAAAGGACATCATGCTAGATGCATGCATGCTAATTCTCCTCCAAAATGTTATGTAATACAGTAATAGCCCATTCTGGTCCAAGACGCAACTGTATACACATGGAACTCAAAATGTCAACCTATGCATTTTTTCATGGTTGTTGAGAGCAAACTAAAAAGCTAACAAACACACGAATGGGATTGCATGCGTCACCACCAAAAGTGACATCTCAATGTCTCTATTCCTACAAGAATCCATGTTCGACGAGAAAGAAAAAGTGAAAAACACTACCATTTTCCTAATTTCCTTTGCTACTCTGTGTGTAATATTTGAGATAATTAAGGGACAATACAGGTTGGTTTTAAGTATTCCCTCCGTCTTGAGTTGTAAGTAGTTTTGACTTTTTTAGTATATGTTTTTACTATGCACGTATATATCCAATATATCTAGATACATAGTAGAAGTTGTTGAATCTAAAAAAATCCAAAACAACTAACAATTTAGAATGGAGAGAGTAGAATCTTTGCAATTTGACCCTTTTCAGTGGATCAGAGGCAAAGTTTAAAAATCATGTCTATCGATGTGGAGGTGTCTATAATTTTATCAATCTTAAGAATTAAGATATGCCAATCGGTCTAGGTCTAGTCTCACAGAGGTACCGTGTTCGTGCTAGCATACCCTTACATGCGTTCATTGGTGAATGTACATGTGTACGCGCGCATATATGACACAAAATTGCAAGAGTAAAAAAAATCTTCATGGCTACGTCATATGAATGTATGATACAGTGGTGCATGCATCATCTTGTTGCACCTATTAAATTAAGCTAATATAATAAGATAGATTCTTTAAGATTCTCTAACCTCTCTATCAAATCACATAAAAAACTTCATACGATGTATGATACAGTGGTACATGCATCGTCTTGTTGCACATATTAAATTAAGCTAATTTAATAACATAGTTCTTTTAAGATTCTCTCACCTCTCTATCAAATCACATAAAAACCTCTGAGGCACTGCATAAGTCAGGGTCTTTTGTTTCTGCTGTAAGCTATGGAAAAGTTACCAGGGTGTGTTCACTTCACGAAAAGTAAGTGAAAAGTTACTGTAGTATCTTTCGTTGTTATTTGGCAAAATTTGTCCAATCATGGACTAACTAGGCTCAAAAGATTCGTCCCGACATTTACAGACAAACTATACAATTAGTTATCTTTTTTACGTACATTTAATGCTCCATGCATGCGTCAAAAGATTTGATGTGATGGGTAGAAGAGGAAATATTTTGGGTTGGGATGGGAAGTGAACAAGGCCTGAGAGCTGTAGGAGATATTAAAAAGCTAATGTAAGTTGTATGCTGTTGAAAAACTGTAAGTTGTTTGGTTGAAACAACTATAGAACGTACTTCTCTATCTCTTAGAAACAACTCTAAAACACCTATCTATTTCCATCCATTCTAAAAAGGAGAAAGCTGAAAGCCAAAGCAGGATCCAAGCTGTCAAGAAAATGAAATTACGTAAACGAAAGCAACAGCTTCTGGAAAAACAGCTTTAGGATCCACCTTTTTGGTTTGTGTTTTACTTTTGGTAGCAGAAACACATTCTAGAAGATGTACCAAATACAACCTTAATCTATAGAAGATGGCTAATGAGGACTCATGTAGACAGGCAGGAGTTTGTATAAAAGCATTGCTTGGAATGGTTGAAGAGTGGACTCTTACTTATTAACTTGTATCCACTCACACCGGCTTAAGACCTAGTGAACATACTGACTACGATGAAAGGAACTACTAGGCTTGAAAAATATCAAATGAGATAGATATTATAACTATACATTTTTTTCTTGAAACCTTATCAGAATAAAGAAAAAGAACCATTTGCTACTAAAGCTGAAAAAGTACCGGTGCATGCATGTGTTGGGCTTGTGTGGGGTCACTTGCTCAGAGGAACATCAAGGGCTATATATACACCCCAGACAGTTGGGAGCTATAACAGCCATTGATCATCCTTTCTTCTCGTTCTCAATGTGCAATATTCATCAAAACATAACAATATAGAAGCATGGATCAACAATCCGCTCTCCTTCTGATGGTGGTGGCAGTCAGCACCGCCGCCATGGCACACGGCCACCTTGCAGCCAGCACTCCAGCGGCACGGTTCTGGGAGCAGGCCCTCTCCGGCATGCCGATGCCGGAGGTCCTAGCTGATTTTGTTCAGAAAGGTAATCTTTACTTACATGTTTAATTATATGTTTGGTATAAATACATAAAAGGTTTTCCTTGCATATATTACTAGCAAAAATACACATACGTTCTAACAGAATTTACATCCTGTGACACGGTCGTGAAAAAAAAATTACATCCTGCGACGCCTGTTCTATAATACGATGTTCTGAGATCAGATTTCGTACTGTGATTGAACATATAACTAAGAGCATCTATTTTTTTTTCCTAAAAGCACTCGTAAAATTCAGTTTTAGCACAAACTAAAAAAAACCCAACAGGTCCTCAAACTTCCTAATGATGTTTCCACGCTTGTTAAATTGCTGGTTGCACTCCTTGTTAATCCCCCTCCTAATCGTCGTCGCGTGCGGCGGTGCGGGGACAGAGGTTAAGGTACCTCTTTGTCCGCCATGGACAGAGCACCGTGACTTCCTGCTGCACGCTCGATCTATCAACGTGACTACCCATGGGTGCAGGGGAGAGCGGGAGGAGGGAGAAGAGGCTGTGCTGTGGGCTTCAGACTTCATCAGAGTTATAATATGACTTGCTGCTTGCTGAGTTGCTGGCTTGCTACAAGCTGCTGGTCATAATTTTTCTAAGCTCCTAGGAATTGTTTTTAATAACAACTAGCCAAATTTAAGTCTTCGTACAACTAATCTTGGAACTATTGGAGGATGGGTGGTGTTCTGCATGCTCCCAATATTTTTTTGGTAAGCTTCTAATAAAAGCAGTTTTCTGGCACTCATTTTTTAAATAAGGTTGGAGATGATCTAACTCGTATGAGCATCGATCGTGAGTAACGGGATAATAAATAAATTAGAACTGTAATCTCTAATTTATCATGTACTACTACTCGTAAAACTGACTAGAACACTTATACTTTATAAACGAATTAGAACTGTAAAATCTCTCTGATTCATCATGTACTACTACTCTTAGTAAAGAACTCTTGTACTATTGGAGGGACACATAGGAAGATAGTCTAATGGACCAAAATTCAGAGGAGCAATTTTTCGCCCTTTAATATTATGTATGTATAGAGTATGGATATAAACATTGACTTTGTGTCCTCGTGAAGGAATCGATCAGTCACCGCTTGTGGAGCACTACTCTGTCCCGCCGGCCAGTATCAGCATGTGCACACTCTTCAACACTATCTGCGACGCGCGGATGGTGGCGGAGACCGGCATCTTCTTCCAGGAGGCCGAGCTACATCCGGGCAGCACCATGACCCTTTCCTTCCCGGAGGAGGTGGAGGCACCCATCCTCCCGCACGACGTCGCCGACAAGGTCCCCTTCGAGAATCTAAGCGACGTCCTCGCCACGTTCCACATCACGCCGGGCTCCGCCGAGGCGGCCCAAGTGGAGGACACCCTGAGAAAGTGCCAGGAGCCACCGCTCGCGGGCGAGATGAAGGCCTGCACCACTTCTCTGGAGAGCACCGTGCAGGCCGCCATAGAGATGCTCAGCAACACCACCATCCAGCAGGGTGGTGGTGGTGGTGGTGACGTGTGGGCGGCCACGTCG